>JAKEPQ010000871.1:63112500-64362500 GCA_024500445.1 Entomyzon cyanotis | reverse complement strand
TCAGATAATCAAGTCAAATTCTCACCCTGGCACTGCTATGGTTACCACTGAGCCTTGTCCCTAAGTGCCACATCTCCAGCCATGGTGACTCCACCATTTCCTGTTCCAGTGCTTCACAACCATTTCAGTAAATAAATTTTTCCCCAATATCTAATCCAAACATCCTCTGGCACAACTTGTCCTAGAGCTTTTAGAAAACAGGCCATGTCCCTGACCTCTTCAGACTGTCTGAGACTCTCATAACTAATTATTGCTCAAGTGCTGCCTGGGCAGCAGCAGTTACAGTAGAATCAAAGAATAGGGAAAAACCCCCTTTGTACTGCAATTATTCCCCAACAGATACAGAAATTAAAAGAGAAAGCACATATGGGTGAAAACCTGTGTGCTTAAGCAAAATTATTCAGAAATTAAACAAAACCGTCTGATGAGATCACATGTAGTGACAGGAAAAACAGGAATGGCTTCACAGTAACAGACGGCAGATTTAGACTAGAGATTAGGAAAAAATTCATCCTTTTGAGGGTGATAAAGCCCTGGCACAGGTTGCCCAGAGAAAATGTGGATTCTCCATCCCTGGAAGTGTTCAAGGCCAGGTTGGATGGGACTGAGCAACCTGGTCTAGTGGTAGGTGTCTTTGCCCATGGCAGGGAGTTGGAGCTGGATGATCCTTAAGGTCTCCTCCAATCCAAACCATTCTGTGATGAGTCTATGATTATTCTACAATGATTCTATGACTTTAGGAATCATAACTTATATTTGAATGCCAGTAATGGAATTTTTGAAAAAAAAATCTATTCAGAAAAGCAATCTTGTTTCATGCACCATTTATTAAATATTATAATATATGTAGGGATTATTAAACTTGAAAAAATATTTGTGTTTTTAAATAATATTGTTTACATTAAAAATGCATCTTAAAATATATTTTAATGAGTTTTTGCAACTCCTGAGTGATCAGTTTTCCTCCAGCTTCACTTGAAGAGCAGGTCTTTCTAGATGATAGAATGTTTTGTGTAGGATCTACTTATTTGTTTTAGCTATTCAGCTGTTTCTAAATCAGTCCCTGTCCTTGCCATTATATTGAATAGTGATGAGTGTAGAAAGACAATAGAAGCTGTCACTTCAGCAATGACCACACATCCCATATCCTGTTTAGAGTTCTTTCCTTGGGGATGAATGCATTTTAATACTCTGGAGCTGAAAACTGCTTTGTGGATAAAAAATATTGCTATAAGCTGTTTTCCACCATGTGCTACAAGCTAAATAAGTAATAATTCATTTTGTTATACAAAAGTAGAGGCCTCAGGTATTCTTCCAGGCTTTTTTGCCTTCTAGTACAACACCGTCTGTTCATTCCACTGAGCCTAACAACCACACACTAGACCTCATCAATTCTTGTGCTCATTGCCATGTGCAAATATTTCAAGCACATGAGACTTGTTTATATATGCAAGTTACTTGAACCCATTTTGCGTTTTTTAATGTGCAGTCATCAAAAATGAGTAGACTTACAGTAAGGAAATTCAGCCCCTCAGAGCCAGGGAATGAGACGAACGTGAGAAAACATCTCCATCTAGTGGTGTTCCCCAGGTTTGGAACACCTCGTGCCCCGAATTCTGGTGCCATTGGGAAAGTAATTCACGAATCATAGCAGTAACACCACAAGGTAAATTATATTTGTAATACTAGTGTAACCGTGCTGGTGTAACTGGTAAGGGTTTCATGTGTAAGCAAAATCCGTGTTAATGAAAGGGAGAATCCCATGATAAAACTGCATTACGATGTGAGTCTTCAGGTGCTGCTGCAACTCAGCCCAGAAACTGGAAATTTTACAAACTAAATACCCATGTCCAATTGTTCTCGTACTGAAGTATTTCCGTTGTTTTTCACAGACTCAATCATGATTTCACTTCATGGCAGAAAACATATATTTCCTCAAAATTTCAGATATCACCATTTAAAGAAACTGGCCCATCTGTCTCTTAGAATGATAATAACTATTAGGAACTCAAAAGAATATCAGTTTAAGAACATGATAAATTAAATTAGAATAAGCATTAGAGGGTTTCATTGCAAAAGATTTAAATTATGAATACAAAAAAAAAAAAAAATAAAGGAAGATACAGTGCATCCAGATTGGGTCCTGACACTGTTTCATTTCCTTGAAACATCTTATCACATTTATCCAAGAAGGCAACCCCTTAGATGCTTTCTACAATAAGAAACAAACAGGAGCAAGAGGAACGGTTTTCTGCTTTCCAGTACCCATAGCTTGGTAGGTGGAAAACAAGACCACAGAGCTTTCACTGAATTCAAGGAAACTTTTTGATTTTTTCACAGCGTAAGTGAAACCAAAATTTGCCCTTTGGTACCAGAAATTATCCTGAGGGATTCCCCTCTAAAGGGCAAAGTTCATATAGACACTACAGACCCCTGTACATAAATTGAGAAAGAATTGCCTGCTTCAGATGTAAAAGCACCTATTTAGTAAACTGTGGTGGTGTTTCTATACATGCAACAGACACAGTTATGAGAGAAAAACAGGGAAAACATTAAGTCTTCTCTGTACCACAGTGGGAAAGTACTAACAAAATTCAGGAATTGAGATGTATAAGGTGTAGAGGAAAGTTACAGACAGGGTAAGTCAGTGTCAAGAAAGACATGAAGAGGCAAAGACCATCTCACATTGTGTGAGTGTGTAAAACTACTTACTCCCTCTTCATTTCTTAATATTTTTGTTGTTGTTGTCATTGTTTTTATAGCTCCTGGATCCCTTTGGAGGATTAAGAATAATTAAAAGTTAGGTATATTCTGTTCTTTTCTTGTTTCTGTTAGTCTTGCTGAGTTCATTGTTCACACGCTCTTCATTAAACATACAGTCTTTATGATGGGATCTTCTTTCAGAATGAGCATTTCTACAAGGTCAGACCTTCAATGGACACTTCAATATACACTCTATGGCTCTAAAGTGTATATGTTCTCCACAGAATTACTTTAGGTAAATGACCCATTCTATGCAAAACTAAATTATTTTCCTGAATGTGTTGCATTCTATGCAGTAATTTGCACATTTTTTACTTCAGCATCTTTAATAGAAAGCATCAATACCAAATTTTAAGGAGAGTGAAGGAATTTTCTTGTCCTAATATTGCCTGGGAGATTGCTGCCTTAGTCAGTTTGATCCAATGTCCTAGCATGGACTTTTTGGGATTCAAAATCTGAATTCCAGTAGTAAAAACAATCATTATCTGCTGTGCTCCTGGAGCTGTGCACCAAATTTAATAAGCTTGCCCACTCTGAGTTTATTTGCTCATTAAAACTGGAGGCACTGTACTGCCAGACTCTGTAATCCACCCTCAGTAAAGTTAAGTGACTATAAACAATTGCCAATAAGTTATTTCAAGTTAGGTTTCTTGCTGGAAGGCATCACTCCTTAGTGCCAGAGAGTAAAAGCTTGAGCTCCATGGAACCATCAGGAGAACCTTTTCTTGTTTCTCGGGGTTCATGATTTTATCTAGAAGCTTTTATCCTGAGGTATTTCATAATACTTTATAATTTTACCCCTTTTTAAAAAAGTACAGATACATAAAACCATACACAGAGCCACAGATAAATTAATTTACTATGCAAAGCAATAGAGCAGTGAGGAAGGGGAGATTTCAAAGGGTCTTTTGAAAAAGCTGTACAGCCACAGAAAGATTTTAGTGCAATGGTTTGCTGTTATTCAATTGAATAATCTTGTACAATCTTGCATTTAGCCAGTCTTGTATTTAGCCAGTAGTCGATACTGCTGTAAGGACATGCAAGTGACAGGAGAGGGCAGCAGAATACAGCCATGACCCCAGAGCTCGAGCAAATGTAAAGACTTTTAAACAAGCTATTTGTATGCTTGGTGGCTTTGCAGTATTCTTCTTTCTGGCCGAGCTTATGTGCCTGACTGAAGAAAATGTTTAGTTGTCACTATTAAGTTGTGAGCAGAAAGCCAAGAAAGATACCAAGGTCTCTGAAGAAATCTAAATTCAAAACGTGATAAGAAAACTCTACTGAGATTGCATTTGTCCTTTATTTCATTTAATTAAAGGAGACATAGGCTCTGGCTTACAGAAGAGGTACTAAATTCCTGATTCTGAGGAGAATGCACCTTGGTTTACTTTGAAAGAAGATTTTAAGACTCCTTGTCCTGGTTTTGGCCAGAATAGAGCTAATTTTCTTCATAATACCTGGCACACTGCTATGTTTTGGATTTAGGATGATAATAATATTGATAACACACTGATATTTTAGTTGTTGCTGAGCAGGGCTTGCACAGAACCAAAGCCTTTTTTGCTCTTCACCCCACCAACAATGAGGCTAGGGGTGCACAAGCAGGTGTGAGGGGACACATCAGAGACAGCTGACCCTGAGTGACCCAAGGGATATCCCAGGCCATACATGCTCAGCCTATAAACTAGGAGGCATGTGGGTCAGGGGCTGCTGCTCAGGAAGAGGTTGGGCATCAGTGAGCAATTGTTTCTCATTTGCACCATTCCTTTGTCTTGGGGTTTATTTCTCTTTATTTTTGTTATTTTCTTTTTAAATGTAATAATAATATTTCTGTTATTTTTGTTATTATTATAATATTTTATTTTGGTTATTAAACAGTTCTTTACTCAACTCACTAGTTTTCTCATTTTACCACTCCGATTCTCTCTGCCATCCCACCCTGAGGAGTGAGCAAGTGGCTGTGGGGAGCTCCTGGTAGCCCACTGGGGCTCAAATATGAAGTAAATATTGTGAACTTTATTCTCAATGCCATTCCCTGTTCTTGAGATAGTTTTTTATTTGTGTGCATTTTCCCCATGCCAAAAAAACCCCCTTCAGGTTCATCCTTGAATTCATTGGTGTGCCCTATGTTTCCCTGCTCATGCAGAAGGGAGACAATATCAGGGCCTCTGTGGTTCTGCTGTGTGGTAACGTGAGGTGAAGTCCTGCTGCAGGTGCTGCATGTGCCAAGCTCAGTTTGGGCACTGTCATTGCTATTTGAGACCAATACTGATTCTTATAGCTGTTACAGTTGTGCCACTGGCATACCTATTGCATAGAAATGGCAAGTAAATTTCCCCAGCAAACTTTGGTTTTGAATTGGTTCAAATTATTATACTGATGAACTAGTGACTTACTGTACTGGATGTTTGGATTTATATCATGAGTCTTTGAGTCATTAAACCAAGAAATTTCTCCATCTGGTCAGCTCATGTTTCTTTTTGACTGAGACTGCTGCTATCCAATCAACCTAAAAGCCCAAATGCATGATCACAGCTACAGTCTCTGTCCAGGTTCCCTAACAGGAGTAATTCACTCAGTCTGTGTGCCTGGAGAGCACCCTACAGCACAGGTTTGTTTTCCTCAGTCACAGGTTTTAATGCCCGTTGGAAAAGTCTGCAGACAGAAATTCCCTGCATGTTCTCAGAATGAGGAAAGGAGTAGCAGCAGCTGTGTGACCACAATCTATTCTCCAGTGTCCCTCACACACCAAAGGGCAGAAAGGGCACCTTTGCCATCCATTAAACTCTTGGCCTCACTGCTAATGTGCTCAGCTCCATCCTTCGCTGTCATGGTGCTGCCAGGTGAAAGCAATGTTTGCACTGCCAGCTGAACTTTTCTGCTTCACATCACACATAATTCACAGCCATAATTAAATAATGATGTGTCCTGTTTATTAACCGCTTGGCCCATGATGGTCATGATGGGATGAGGAAAATCAGTGTAAAAAAAGCAAAATTGCCAATTTCCAGGAATGTTAACAGCCCACTTTGGATCAAGCATTTAAAAGAGCTTTATTAGTAAAATAAATCTGAGTTCAATGTTATCCCTGACCAGCACTACTGGGTCAGGATAGAAACCCATCCATTCAAAGGCTTGCTCAGTGGTAACAACCAAAGGGGCTGTTTGGGGAGGACTATAAGGACAGAAAAAGGATGTATATTGTGACACACAATCTTCCCATTTCCTAGCATTTACAGTTTAGGGTCTTCCTGAGACAAATGTTATTTCTATGTACATAGTAACTTAAGCAGATTTCTGCTTCATAAACTTCTCCGAATTTCAAATGAAGTCCACAGAACCACTAAATAATCTATAACAAGCATACCAAATTGAGTTTTCTATCTACTGGATGTAAGATTCTTTGAGCAGAGATAAGGAAAGAAGGAAAACACTATGAATAGTTGATAAAGATGTTGCTTTCTCACTGTCAAAATAAGCAGTACTTCAGCAGCTCATTATTTACCTCTAAATATTTGGTCACAATCATCTGCCTAGAAGTGCAGAACAGCCTTTTGGACTCTGATCTTGAGCTATTCTCCTAATCTTTCAGTTAGCGTTCATCTGCTTTTTTAGAACCAGGTCCAGTTTACTAGGGGCAGATTCCTTCTTTTCCCTTCTCTTTTTCCTTTTTCTTTTCTCTTTTCTTCTCTACTAGATTTTAAAATATTTCCTTCTTTCATAATTTTTAACTTACTCTCTGTGTGCAGTTACTTTAACCCTGAAGATCTCTTTCTAGAAAATCAAAAGTAGAGGGAAGCCAATTTCTGTCAACAACATGTAAATCAATCTAATATTTAGCTTCATCTCAAGGTACAAAATAGTCAATCATTAGACAATTTGCTCAGTGAATTGTTAAGTGCACAAAAGTCCTTCTTTGGGACACAATCAGGAAGCAGACCATGACTAAAGAGATTCACATTGTGGATTTAATCTTCCAAAGATACAAGGAGTTTTATCAATGATTTCTAAAACTGAGGATGACAGAGCATGATTCATACACCTAATGACTTCTGTCCTTTGGGATCTCAGTTGTGTCATTAATGGATTCTCAGACGTGTGATTTTTAATTACCTCAAAAGACAAGATATGCCAGCATGTTACCCAGTTCCCTCAGGCCAAATTGCTTTGATGTGCGGCACTGAATTTCCACTGACTCTGCTGAGCAGGGTTTTGAGAGTGTGGCAGCTTCATAGGCTGATACTCATCACTCTTACATGGGAGTTCTCCTGAACTAATAGAGCTATCAGAGAGTAGCTGCAGAAAGCCTTTTCCTGTGAAAGCCTTGTAGAAACAATACCCCACTGGTTCCATGAAAAAATCGTTCCTTATTTCTGATAGAATTTGAAGAGTCTGAGTAGAAATTCAGTGTAGTTCTCAGCTGCATAAAAATCTATTTTGAAAGGATAGAAAACACCTCTATTTTCCAGACATAAAATCAGTACCAGCCAATATGGTTGTATTGGGTCTAACTGAGGTAAAACTCATAGCCCTCCCAGTGCTGAGCTTTGCATTAGCAGCTGGCAAGGTGCTGATAACAGAGCAGTGTTTTGGCCACTGCTGAGCAGTGCTGTCCCTCTGACATTCCTTCCCCCACCAAAGGGATGGGAGTGGGCAGGATCCTGGGAGGGGACACAGCCAAGCCAGCTGACCCACACCCACCAAAGGGATATCCCAGACCACATGATGTCAGCTCGCATGTACAAGCTGAGGGAGAGAGGAGGAAGGGAAGCATTCATGTCTCTTCAGTGTTTGCCTCCCAGAGAAACCATTGCCTGTGCTGAAGCCCTGCTGCCCAGGAGGTGTCTGACCATCTCTTGCTGATGGGAAGTAGAGACTGACCTTTTTTTCTCAGCTTATGCACATGCAGACTCTTGCTGATTTCTTTCCTTCACTGCAATAAAACTGCCTTATCTCACCTGCTGGCTGCTTTCCATCTTATTCTCCCCTGTCCCATTGGGAAGGGGAGTGATAGAAAGGCTCAGTGGGTACCTGGTACCCAGCCAAGGTTCAACCCACTACAACAGTCTAACTTTATTCCACCTCATGGAGGAAGAAAGGGTTTAGTCCTATGCTGACTTTGTAAGAGAAGGTGTGTTGCCATAAGTAGGAGTGGACAGACTCACAGAAAGTGAGAGAGATGCAGAAGGAATAAAGGGATGAGGATTCTTCCCCAAAAGGGTCAGTCAAGACACTGTGATAACTAAAAGAATGGTTTGTGTACCTTTTTTACCTAAGTATAACTCTTTGACATGAAATATTTTCACTTCGGCTTTAGGAGAGGTAAGGTAACACTCTTTTATTATCTGCTAGTATTGGTCACTTTAGATGATTTATTCACCTGGCTGAGTATACTTTCCTTTCTTTTCTCAGATAAAGTATAAAGTAAAACTTGGCTTTGGCGCATTCCCTCATGATAGAACAATTGTTTGTGGTACTTGATAGAAGAATTTATCAAGGAGTAAAACCATGGGGTGGGGAGTCCTAGAGTTGTGCGTTCTCCTTTCCCTGCTCTGATGAAGCCAAGGAGACATGAGTTCATCGGGGTGGTAACTGGACCCTCAGCCTTCACATTTATTTAAACAGTCAGGCAAATGGATCTGTTACCAAAGTTTCTGAAGCAGAGGTGGAATTCATGGAGGTCTTCAGGATATAACTCATCTGTCCATGGCAGGCATAACTATCCTACCACACTTACCGTGTCAGTGTTTCCAGAATAAGAAAGCACACACTTTTTCCACTCTCCTTCTATATTTCCAGACATTAACATTATGTTTTCACTTCTTATAACCACTGCAGAAAGGAGCCTGATGAATGAGTTATGCCTTTAGTGCCGGCTGACATCCAGCTGAACTTGCTACCAGAATTTTAACAACATGATCAGCAGCAGCATGCTGGTGTGTGTTTCACAGCAGTTCCCAGATTCAGACATTTCATTAGAAGAGTAATTTCTCTGTCAATTTCTGGCAACATCCAGATGCAAATTTAAAGAGCTTGCATGCTTCTGAAAACAAAACCAAACCAAAAAAAAAAAGAAAAAAAAAAAAGAAAAAGCCCCAAATTACTGAAAATCAGCAGATTTGTGTACATGTTAAAAAATACTGAAAGCCAGATTGTTGCTGTAGTGCCTCATGCTGTACAACTTATTTAGAAGTAGCTGTTTGTCCTGATTCAGGGAAAGGTAACTCTCTTTAGAAAATAATTTCCCTGTAGGGGTGACAATAGAAGGTCCCTGTACAGCAGCACTCTCCCAGTTAAGGTCCCAAGGTCCAGAATCAATTTAACAGTTATATGCCACTGCCTTTTCCAGATTACTCTTTGCTTGGCATAGGGAAGTACAATGCAAAATAAAAGAAGACCTAGGGTATCAGAATGAAGAGAGGAAAACAAAGGAAAACAAAAATATTACAAATGGCTGGGTTTTTTCCCTTTCACTAAATCAGGCTCTCCAACAGGCTGGTTCTTTGCTTCATTAGCTGAATGACTGTGAAGTAAAATCTAATTTGTATTTCTGAAGCTGTTTCTCTCTCGTCTGTAGACCTTCAAGTGTATTTCAGACACTCAAGTGCTAAGTGTAAGGACAAGGATTATAAATTATTGTTTTGAGGCCAGACCATTTTAATTGGCTAGCTTGAAGCAGAACATGAAACTTGAGACATCAGGGAGGCTGGAACATAAACCCAGGAGTACCTGAGAGAAATGAGGGTTGTCTTGTCTTTGTAAACTATTTTTCAAGGGTCTGTAGCTTTGTGTGGCTCACAGCTCATCATCAATCTAAGGAGATGGGCAAAGATTCAGGCTAGTTGTTAGGAAAAAAAGAAAAAAGAAATGACAGAAAGAAAAATTTGTCTTCTAACTCATCCTGAGTGTTTGCAGCGCCAACATTTAACCACATTGGTCTGAGGAGATGTTTGTGTCCTGCTGGAATCAGACCTGTAAACTTCTGGGTAAAGAAGGATCATGGTGTCCCAGCTGAAGATCTGAGAACAGAGGGTAAATGCCCCTGTTGGCCTTTGTGCCAATATTTTTAGGGTTACATTTAGTCATGCTTCTTCCTCGCCTTCTCTGCATCCTTCATGGAGCATTAACCTCTGTTAGTAGCTCTGTCAGGAGACTATTGATGTGTTTTTGCACAGATGCTCAAAATCAAGGCTTGAATGTGATTTAGACATTAATCTACAGACTACTTGAATGTGCATGTGCTGAAACAACAGGGGAAGAAGAAAGAAGTTCATAGATATTCATTAATATTTCTTGGTTGCTCAGTAGGACTTCACTTATCACAAAGATAAAAAAACCCAAAACAGACAGGATGTTTACCTCAGCTAGTAGTCACAAACCAAACACCACTCCTTCAAGTGCAGAGCACATATGTTGCAATTAACTAGGTCTGTGAGATTATATGCTTCGATCATTTAATGATAATAATTCAGAGGTGAATAACTTCACTATAGTTGATTTTGCTTTTGTAAACACTCACTGCACAACATCTGCCTGATTTAATAATTTTTAAATTAACCTTTGTTGTATGGCCAAAGATGATCTGCTAAATTGCTATATAGTTTTTCAGAAAGAAGAAAATGAGTGATTGCAATTTTATTTTCTCTGAGCTTTATGAGGAGTATTTATGGTTCAAATTAAATTATTTTACTTCAATTTTCAGCAATATAATTTTATGGTGACTAGAACTAATGATTGTAATTTTTAAAGCAAACAGGATTAAACCCTTTCAGTTGTCTTTAGCAAAGTTCTCTTCTTCTTTAATAACTACCTTAACATAATAAGTAGACTTGTCTCTTAAACCTTAGTGAAAAAGGACAAGGCAAACAATGGGAAAAGGTGCTCCAGTACTTTTATCACGCCCCCAGAGAAATCAGAGGGATGACATAACTTCTATTCCCCTCAGAGACTCAAGTGAAAAAGTATTAAAGGAGGAATAGATCAGGGATCTCCTGAGATGGATTGATGTGATTGGGAAAATGTGTGGAATTGGCAGTTAAAACTGTAGGTGAAGATGGGCATCAGCAGAGGAAAACAGGCAAGTTTAAGAGAAATCTATATACAATTAAGAGCACACCAGAAAGTTAATCTGAGATGCAGTGCCTAAAATAATTAATTATCAAACTTTTGACAGCCTCCAGAATACATAAGGTGTTTTCTACACATCCAGGAATGCTCATTCGCTGCTCAGAAAGGCTTAGTTTGGAAAAAATTGGCACTTGACAAAAAGAACAAATCTGGGTGGTGTTACAAACAGAGTTTTACCTGGCCAGGTGCAATTTCTAAAAGCAGAATGTCCAGTGCTTTGAATTTATTGTATCATGACAGATTGCTTCATTTAAATGGTATGCTGAGAAATGTGAAAATTAGAGTTCAATAGCTATCTGAAGTTGTATTGAAGGACTTTTATCAAATTCTCTTAACTATATGTAGCTGTATTAGTTATATTAGTTTTATTGGTTATAATTTACTCACTCTTCTGTGAGTGATGTGTTCCATCAGGGTATCATGGTGATAAATATTCAAGTTTCAATGTCTAATCTGAATATAAAATATTCAATACATTCAGATACACCTTCATGGCCAGTTTTGCAATTGTTTTTTGTCAAGCTGTCTGCCAAGCAGTGTGAGTGGACCAGCAATGTTTGAATGTGATTTGGTACAATGCTGGGTCTAGAGGAAATGAGTTGGTAGCAAAAGTGTAATGGTCTGCAGTGATACCTCTTACATATCTCTTGGCAGGTGAGAAGAGAGGTCAGCTACATCTGCAAAATATCCCTAACCTGAATCAGCAGTGAACCTGAGTCTAAAATTTGTATAATTTGTCAGGGTAGTATGCATTTACAGTTATACCTTATTTTAACTGAGGCAAGCTTAAAGAGGGGAATTTTGACCAAAATTGTTTTTGTGAGGAAATATCCCTTTGCTAGCACAGATGAAAAAATACTCTCAGAGCTTCCCACGTTCAAAGAAGACATTATAATAAAGAAAAAAAGAAAAATAAACTGGAATATGGGTTAAGTGGATACAGAAGGTCAAGATCACGTTAACTACCATGAGGCAATGGCATGTTTTGTGCTTATTACTGTTATAAAAAAAGGTTCAAAAATCCATAATTTCTTTCTTGTGCAAAACAGAACTCACTCTCTCCTTCCCTGCCCAAAGCTCCCAGATTTCGAACCTCACAGATTTTGAAACAAATTATTTATCCCTATGGCCAGCCACATACGGGGGGGGGGGGCATGCAGATCATATGTTGAGCAGTCAGAGGGATCTAAGACCAGTCAGCTAATACAGGCAGAGATTTAGTCACTTTTACCTGTGATCTCACTTCTTAGCTAAGACACTAGCAAAGTGTTTGAAAATAAAATGCAGTAGGGACTATACTGGTCTGAATCAGACTGATACAGAAAACCCAGAGCAACTTCAGTGACTTTTCATTCTGTAGTGGTAGCAGTCTTTGAGAGTAGGAATAAAGTGTGGTTTCTGGTGAGAGATTACAGAAGATATTGAAAACTGAAACATGATTTTACATCAGGGAAAAAAGCAATAATTGAAGTAAAAGTGAAATAAAATAAGACATTTAAGTGGAATCAGTCAAACAACAGTACAATATTAATGGAGACTATGAATTTTGTGAGGGTTTGGCTGAGAAAGTTCAATTAAGAAAAGATTAATGGATTTTTGGGATCCTTTTTCTAACACACATTTTTTTCTTTGCTAGAACAACAGGGCTGATCTCAAATTGTGAAGAAACCCTCTCCTAATAACTTTTTATATTTGAAGAATAAAAATTTTCAGAGTCTCAGACCAATGACTGTTTTCTGAGATGAGCACAAAACACTGGTACTAGAAGGCCAGAGGAGTGTGGTTGTTCAGAGTAATCTGCAATATTATTTGGTATCTGTATTATACAGAAAGAACCATTCATTCCTATATCCCCATTAGAAGTCTTCCTGAGAATGGATTTGGCTCCAGCTTTTCAGACAAGTCATTTTGGGATGTAGTATCCTATTGGCACATCAGTTTTCTATTCCAGTAGTACACATTTGTTCCATGTGCATTTAGACAGAGAAAATTTGAAGGTAAAAGCAGAACTTGGCTACAGGCTGACATTTAGGAACAGCTTTCACTTTTGACTTTGAACAATAGCCTTGACATCCTGGATGTCACTGAGGTAATTCACTGTCTGAGGCAGAGACTGCTGAAGCATTTATAACAAGAACAGGCAGCAGAGGGAAGAATAAATGTTCAGATATGATCCTTCTTCTGCCATTAGTACATTCTTCCAGCCCAGCAGAAGAAGAATGAAAAGTCATTATTGGAACATCCTGATGGTTGAATATCAGCCTACCGATGCATTTCAAGCTCTTGTGACTTAATTTTCAATGCATAATTTAAATTTCTCATTCAAAAAGAAAGATATGAGGCAGCAATCAAGATAAGCAATTTAGAGTAAATCCAGACTCTGGAGCAATCCAGCTCAGTTCTGCCTTCAGTCTCTAAGCTTCCTTTCAAATATCCTTTTGGCTCGTTTCTTCCCTCCCTTTCCACAGCTGCCGCCTCTCCAGAGGACCTGTTCTTTTCTCTCCAAAACCCTTGTACATGTGTTAATTCTAGTTATTTTGAAGTCTTTTGCAGTCTACTGAAAAAAAAATACTGGGCACTGAAAGCAAGTTCTGGGAAATATGAGCATTTTGTGGTAAAATGCTGCAAAACCATAGTGATTACTGTAGTGTTCAAGGAATGACTGAAACAGTAAAAAAAGCAGTAGGTATTCTGAGTGAACAGAGAGAGATATGACAAATAAAATAGCACAGAGAAATTCCAGAGGCCACCAAATGACAGCACTTCTGACACTGAGTATAAATATAGAAAATCTTTTCACACATCTTAGATAGGTATGTTGTTGCATCAAGAAACGCTGGGACAGGAGAATACTGTAAGCAGTTAGTGAGCTAATCAGTCTGAGTTACAAGTCAGTTTTCGGTTTCCAGGATACATTTTTGTTAGGACAGCAGATATGAAAGCCTCCAAATCCAGGCTAGCTATATTGGAATGAAGTGAATGTCACTGTCTGTAGTGCTGTGGGCTTTTTCTTGTAGCTTCAGGCAGTGTTTTATATTTTGAAGTAATGATCTTTTAAGCAAAGTTCACATCCAATGATCTATAGGCAAAATATTGCAAGTGGGACTGTCTGAGTTGCTAGTTACTTTGGGACAGGAAATTAGTTTGAACTGAGGCAAACTAGGAAAGTATATTTTCATCTGTTTCCTCACCAAAGCAAGATTTTAAGATGCATCCAAATTTCTAAGTTACTTGGAATTCTAAAACTGACCTGGGACACAACTGTTTCTTTTTCAAGTAGAATAATTTTCTTTTAGCTGATATAGTATTAAAATGTTTTTTCTCTATAGACATAGAACCATCTCTTTAGAAGTGAGACCACAGAAGTTGTGTCACACCTCAGATAAAAGGGGGGTTTGCTGGCAGGGTTGTTCATTTCCCATTTTTCACCACTACTTTGCTCATGCTTTCTAATGCAGTTGCAAGATGAGATTTTTTATGAAGCCTCCTACACTGGAAAGATTTTATTTGATTTCTGTTTACAAGAAAATCATTAAATTGCATTTGTAAAAGTGATGCTTCTTCTATTTCATAGAAAACGACTGGATTTCTATAAGAATATTCCTTGAGTGACTTATGACACGTAGAAACTTGGCATTTATGGTGATCTATCTGCAAAATTTGCACTACAAATTAAGTCATGCTACCAGTCTGTCTATTTCATTAGTAGTGCTGTCTTTTGAATCCTTATATCAATGTAGAACAAATACTTCAGCCTCCCACTATGATGCAGCCTAAACAATGAGGGGAAAGCTGGTGACAGACCATTTCCCTCCTATGCAGAGGGACTATTTCACAATAATTAACTCTCTGAAAATACTGTTCCAGTGACATATTTTGACACACAATGAAATTTTTTTATAGTGGAAAGAGAAGTAATTTACTACTTATGTGTCATGCATAGGTTAGAGTCTAAAATAAAATTGCCCCTGCATTTTTCTTCCTGTTTTTAATTAAAGCAATAAATGTAGACAGGTAATGTTCAGAATGAATCAACAATTCTTGTGTTTTAAAATTAAAATTGTGTAAAAGAAAGAAGAAATGAAGTATCAGGTATTATTGTTTGAACAACATTGTGTTTCCAAAGCATCAGAATTTTAAAAAATATAAGGGAGAGGGAAAGAAAAATAAATTATTTTCAATGCTTAGAAAATTTAACAAAATCAGGAGAGCTTTTAAACCTGTTGTACAGTTCTACAGATTCCTGCAAGACAAATAAACAGGACTGCACCAACCTTCTCTGCACTCTTGGATCTGTCAGTGTGTGGAATCAAATTGCACTCCACAGAAATGGAACCACATGGATAAATGGGTTTAGATCAGAGCTGTGTGTGATCCTCCTCTGAGAAAGCCATGAAACAAGGGAGGCTTAACCACAAAGGAGCACCATGACAGTCAGGTACAGCATGTGGGAAAAATTTCTTACAAGGATATTACACTGAGGAGGTAGAAGCCAAAACTGACCTTTGTTTACTGCATTTCTGTTTTGTTTGGATTTCATGGGTTTAGGTCCTTTAACTGGACCCACTGCAGAGCATTCAAACTCTGCTTTTGCCTGTAACTCATATTGCCTGTAACTCCCTACCTGTGGATATGCTTGTGAAGATTATAAACTCTTTCAAAGCAGTCAGAAAACTTTTTTTATTGCTTTCTGAACTAATTTTACTGCACAGGAGAGATACAATTGAGAAGCTTCATAACAGATACAGCAGAAAAGAAAGCAGCTCATGCTGGCTCAATATGTGATTTACTATTCTAAAAACAACTTCTAAAGGCAACTTGTAATGTGCTATAGAATAACTTCCTAATGACCTAACTATGCCTTACTGTGAATAATTGGGTGATCCTTCAGTTTAATTGAAGCATTTAGGAACTGTTCCAAACCTTGAAGATAAATGTAAAAGGAGTTTTTACATTCAACACTCTGCACATCCTCCTGCCTGGGCAAAGAAGAGGCACACATCCTAATTATGATTTGAGAAGTATTTTCTACTAGGTGCAGTCAAAAGCAATATGAAAATAAAGCAATTTTTAGTATGACATGAAAAATACAATCAATTGTTAATATAAAATCAGTGAAAGAATTTCTGTAATTGAGAACATGATAGTTATGACATTTAAAAGTTTAACAATAATTAGTTATTTTATGATGCTTTATTGCTGTAAAGAATAATTTCTCCATTTTCATCCTTGTATTTATCCTAGATAATTTCCACTGACAATTTAGCTCATATTTCAAAATTAAGTTACAAACCATTTATTGTGAAATAGTCAATGTATCATTTTTCTAATTTCAAAGACAATATAATACAGTTCTGCTTTTTCTTGCCCTGAAGATTTGTGCAGTTCCAAAATATTATCAAATGCAAATCTGGAGTGTGCACACTCAAACAAATCCTTATTTTAAAGAGAAGTGCTGTCACTTTTTAAAAAGGTTTTTTAATGGACAAGAGATAATATATTTCCCTCTCAATCTCTTCTTCCAAGGGAAGTGAACAATTGCAACAGTGTGACTGAAATAAATAAAAAGCCAGAAAATCCTGATAACTTGGGCTGATTCTGTCTGTGTGTATCTGAAAGAGACTGAGCTGGGTGTCTGCAGAGGTGCTCCTCTCACATATTCTCACTCTGAGCACAATTGCCTCTGGATCCTGGCAGACTGTGAGGAAACATGAGTCAGCAGAGATCCCTCAGTGGTACAGAACAACTGTGCATGAGGCAGCTTTTGCAGGAGAGTAGCCAAGAGTTCAGGGAAAGCTTTTATTCCTCTGTGTTTGGCAATTAGGAGACCTCACTTGCAGTTCTGTGCCCTGCTTTGGGATCCCAAGAGCAAAACTAAGGTATCCTCATATTGAAGTGGTTCCCACAGAGGCCGTCAGCCCACGGGATGAAGCATCCAAGGTATGGGGAGAAGCTGAGAGAGCTGAGCTTGTTTAGCCTCGAGAAAGCTGAGGGGGACTCTTGTTACTCTTTACAGCTTCTGAATGACAGGTGTGAGAAGATGAAACCAGGTTCTTCCTGGAGGTACACAGTGAAAGCACAGGAGTCACTGAACACAAATTACTGCAAGGGCAGAGATATAAAAGAAAAAGTTTATGTTGGAGGCAGTAGAACACCAGACTAGGGGCTTAGAGAGGATCTGGGAGCTCCATCCCTGTAAACATTCACACCTTGACTGGAAAAGACACACCCAGAAATCTGATCGAATTTTGAACTTATCCTTGTCTTCAGCAGGGACTTTGGACAAGATGATGCCTGAAAATGCTTTTAAAGCCAATTTTTTCTGTGATTTTAGGTATCTAAAGAAAATAAACGATTTTTTAAATGTTTACCACACCCTCCCCCTCTATTTCCTGCTCTTTTCCCCATCTATTCTATTTTTAGGGATTCCCCTAGGCAGGAAGAACTCCTGATAGATTTGCAGCTAATAATTCTGTTGAATTTTGAAACCCATTTTTTTGGTCCTCTACATTTTAGTTAAGATTATTTTTAAAGTCTCACTGAAGATAGATGGCCACACTCAGAGCCATTCAAAAAGGGGCACTCAAGGTCCCCAGAGTATGGAAAAAAACCTCTTGAGGGGAAAAATCCAGCAGTTCTGTTTTAACTTTATCAGAAACTTCCTTTTGTTTTGGCAGCACCTGATCTGAACATAAGAACATTTAAAATAGAGCTCAGGAGAGGAAAACCTGATCCTTGGTATCCAAAGGTTTTTTCAATGAACAAAATGGTAGTGTCATGAGAAGCCTCTGTTTTTCTCCCTGTACCAGAGGTTCCCATTTTGATTGCTGTTTCTTGTCTTGCATCATATCACTGCTAAGGCAAGAAGAAACCTAAAACTACCCACACAGCAGGGAAAGGGTATAAAGTAGCAAGGGTGATCACATCTCCTGAGGCAAAAAGCACTACTAGAGAAGAGAGAAAAGGTGGAAAGTAGGGCACAAAGCCAAATTTCTATAGCATTCTTAGAGGCTTGGACTTTGTTCTCAAAAACTTTTTGTATGCAAAATGTGTATTGACCATTGCATTAACAGGACAAATGTAGGTTTGCAATGGGCTTCAACGCTAGCCTTTTTTAATTAAGCTGTCACTATTTACAGATATAGTCTAGGCATTATAGGTAAAGGGCAGCTCTTTATGAGAACATTTATGTATGGCAATTTCATTTTCTCTGGAATGTGTTGTTGCCTCTAGCTGTCATTTGATTTATAAACTGGAAAGCATTAGCTGGCTAAACAAAATTATCATGCATTTAGTTAGCAGAATTTTGTTATTATGCATCTGGAAATGCAGCATGAGAATTTGACTCATCCATATTGCAGCAATGGAAAAGGCATTTATTGGTATTTTGGTTACATCTGAAATCCTACAGCACATATGAGTCTTAGTGGAATTACAGTATATCATAGTAATTCCTGTTATAAACTAGGGTCTTATTACATAATGGTAAAGTCCATCCCAACCCTATGGAATTAGCAATCTAAATATTTCTCTGTGTTCTTTTTCTTTTCTTCATTAATCCTGTAACTGTAGAGAGCACAATTCCTAGAAATGTCAAAGAGAATTACTTACGAAGGGAAAGTATTATAACCCATATGACCATTAGCAGCAGAATTAGTACACTTAAGACATTTTATTCAGCTTGATTAGATTAGATGTACTGAGGGTAGGAACCAATCATAGGATATTTACATGTCAATGTTAAAAACAAGCAATCAAACAAAAAACCAACAAAGAAAGCATCTCACAACAGCAGTTCAGTTTTCTGGTCAAGTTCTCTATCACCTCTCTTATCTGTGACTGCTTTATATCTTTAAATGGTGAAATTTTCAGGGCAGAGGCTGTGGCTCCATCTCTGCATGTGATTGGGTTGTTCTTTGCAAAATGTGCACCAGGGAGCAATAGTATTTGTTATTTAATTAAATAGCACCTCCATAGCCCATCTGAGGGTGTAGTCTTACTGAGTTAGATACCACACAAAATATGAGTAAGAGTGTGCAATTGAATTTTTCTCATTAGGAAAAAGTGCCTGGAGGCAAATAAGTTTTCCTGCTATAGTGGAGATGACAGTGCTGGCTGGCAGCTATTGCAGAACAAGATAACAGCTGCTCTCTGCCTTTCATTGGTGCTTGGGAAGAAAATGCAGCAGGATACAAGTGGATCCAAATGAGACTGCTGTTTAATTGCTTTTATTGCAAGGCAGTGTTCACAAGACTAAAGAAATATAATCTGAGAAGATTTTACTAAGAAGACAGTGGAAAAACAATATAATATTGCAATATAATAAGGATAGATTACTGCTGCTTCCTGTGACTGGAAACATTCTCAACTGCTTCATACAGTGAGGACCAGAGGCCTCAGCTCTGACTCATGGTAAAACAGAGATCAGGAAATACATAAAGCATGGCTACGTAGGTGGAAGAGCAGAAAATCAAGGAAAGAATTCCAGTGTTTCATGTCTGTATCTAGGTATTGGTTACACTCCTGCATGGCTGACTGAATGACCTTGTCTTTCTGGAGAAGTCATATTTCTGTTTTCATCTATTTTGTACCAGGGCAATGACATGAAGTTTATGTCTCACCCCTCAATGGATCATTACAACCACTTCAGTTAATGCTAAGGTACAAGACGTTCTCTGGAAATTATGGGTTTACTAGGTCTGTAAACTGGGTGTGACGAAAATACTTGGTATTTTGGAATGTTTTGATTTCTTTTGTGTCTGCAGAAGTAAAACCAAAGTTGTAATACTTAACCAAATAATGCCATACTGTTTGTAACTGGCACTGAAATGCACCAGCAGTGTTTTATAGAGATAGAATAGTTGCTTCTAGTCTTCTGACACACAGTTTAGTGCTCCATCTTTCTCTTTCAAATGGTGCTTACTCTTTGCTTACTGAGTGACCACTCGCTGCATGTAGACACATGAAGGAATAAATGTTACATGTGCCAAAACTCAGAAAAGACAAGTACTTTTTATAGCTTATATCTCTAGAACTGCTCTGCAAAGGAAAAAAATAATTTATTCTCTGAACTGAATCAGAAACATGCTTTAAACTCTACCTTTCTCAAAGGAGAGGACTGTAAAAGAGGCTTTCTAACATAAGCTGACCTTTAAATAACTTACAGGATCATGACCTACAGAAACAAAACCAGTTATCTAACTAGTCAGCAAGGAATAATTTCTCACTAAATCACCTTTCATGAAATCTGATAATTAAATGGAGAGTTAAATTCTCCACAGGCCTCTGCAATACTACTGTAATTAGTCTAATTTTTTCATCTTGATGCCTTTGTATCAGGTCTTAAATTCACAAATGACTTGAACTGAAAATTTCTTGTGGCTGGAGAATCCTAGGAGGAAACACTGTAAATGTTTGCTCTGTTCTTACTCTTCCTTAGTCATCAGCATATGACTGCTGTCTGAGATAGGATCTTGCACCAGAGACACACTTTCCATGTGGACATCTGGGCAGCTGTTCAGATGCCCATCAGGGCTGCCCAGGATGCAGTCATTAACATAATGAATAGCACTGTGAATACAATTAAGTTCATAAACTGTCGGGTTAAGAGTTGGTGAACTCCCTGCTTAAGTCTTCTGAATTATTACATCATTATATTTATCCTACTGAGCTATTACACTATACCTTATAATAAACATCCTCAGCTTGAGCAATGATTTTGAATTATACCTTGCTATATATTTTTATTCCTTCTCTCTAATTTTCTCTCCCAACTGTTTGATGTCTTTATTCTGCATACTTTCTTGCCTTTTTATGATGACCATCATAAAATAAAATTCCAATCGTAAGTTTAAATGCTTCTCAAAGTAGAATAGAGTCAAGCAATGCACATAAACGATACTGCAACATTGTGATGATGATGGAAAATACTAAAATATGTGTGTGAGTAATCTTCAGTGAATAATTTAACTGGAAAAAAAAAAGCTGAATACGACTGGTGTCCTTTTTGTCACATAATGACACCTGCTTAAGTGCCTTCACAGAAATCTTTACTAGGTGACTTTGCCCAGCAAAACTCTTCCATTTAATGAGGCTGAAAACGATCCAGTCAGTGCTGAGAGGGTCACTTATTATAAGTTGTCTCAAATACTGAAAATAAATTTAATAAAATGGGTTGCAGTGGCTGAGGGTTATGCACTTTGGTGTTATGCAAGGAAACCTCCACCCCTCCTGTTTCTTGCTCTGCCTGGTGGATGAGCAGCCATCCCCAGCTCCTGTTGCAGATGCTCAAACAAGAAACTTGACAGCTTACACTGAAGAGAGCCCTGTTTATACAATGTCAGAGCAAGTCCCACAAGGAGTGTAAACTGTTTGACTAAAGAATGCTTTATTTCTAATGCTTTCTGTCATTTCAGAATTTTCTGTACAAACACTGAAATCATTTAACTGGCTATTAATTAAAAGCATGAGAAGATGGAGTGTATTTCTTCACAACTCAAGAACTTCACATTTGTTACAGAAATTTTATCTAATCTTATCTAAAACATGCATCCATTCTTTGACAATTCATTCATTTGAGAATTTATTTCATGGGGCAGAAAGATGTGCTGTTAGTCAAATTGCTTAAGCAGCATCTGAGCATTTAGAGCTCTCAATGGGGAAAAATATATTTTGTGTTTGTAGTGGTTTAGGATCAGCACTCCAAACTTCAAGCTGCTCTTCTCTGCCCCTTGGGTGACAGAGACAGCAGGAAAAGATCATGGGTTGAGATAAGAGCACTTTGCTGGAAACAGCAATGAGATAAGAAAACAAACAGTAACAGCAAAAATATTAATAATAAAAGTATACAAAAAAAAGGTGATTGACATGCAAAAAATGTTCACTGACCGACCTGAAGCACCGTGACCCCAACAAAATGAACAAAAATGGTGGATAGACCCCCCCAGGCCCATGCTTTTCATAGACCCAGTGCTATATCCACCTTCTTTTTGGAAGGGAGAATCCCTTATTTCTGCCCCCCAGAACTGATGAGAGTATTATAGAAAAACAACCTAGAAAGGCCAACACAGCTCCAGGCTCTGCCCCCTCACAGCTACTGTGAGAAAATTAATTCTGTCCTGGCTGAAAACCAGGACAGAGTTTAACTAATCTATATAATCGAACAGAATGATCAAACCTTCAGATTCACAATGACTTATCCAGATGATTTTTGTTCTTGAAAGATTTTTTCTTAAAGATAAAACAGTAAAAGAACTCAATTTTTTTATGGTTTTGAGGAATTACATATTAGTGCCAAATTAGCAGTAGGGAAACCTCAAATAGTTCTTTACCTGTGTGAAGTTCCTTCAGTGCAGACAGTGTTGTCTATTATTAGTATTAGTATGAAGAAACTATAACTTCAAGTGTTTTTATCTGTAGAGGATTATAATAATTTGTTTTCCTGCTCATCATAAATTAAATGCTTTCAGTCAATAGTAAAAGGTCTTGATTAGTAGCAGCAACTCCAGTGAAAATAGACTAATAAATCTTCATTTCTCTTCATATGGAGAGTCTCCAAGTCATGTACAAGGCAATAACTTTTAATGTCTAACCTGCAGCTGCACTGTGATTAAAGGAGAAGCAATATTGAAAGTAATCTGTAGAGTTAGTTATCAATTTCATATCTATTTCTCCCATTTTCCTCCTTTTTAAGGAGTTTCTCTTGGAAACCAAAAGGAAATAAAAATGAAAAATTCTTTATTCTTTTCCTAAGCAAGAGGTGAAGTCTTGGAAGCTTTACTCATCAGAGAAAACTTTGATGGTGATCTATTACTAACATCCACAAAACATGTATATCTTAAAAAATATTCTCATAGAAAAGTTAATCAGAAGAATGCTTTTTATACATTTCAGGTGCTAAGAAGTTATGTAATGGATAACCAACGCTGGATGTTGAGCTCAAGGAAAGTATTTTGCCCTTAATGAGGGTTGACTCTCTCATAAGAATTTTTGTAATAAGACTACTTGAAGGGAAAAAAAGAGATTTTTAGGTCATATTAAAATATTCCTTGAGGATGAGGCCTGAATTTAAAAGAAAAATGATCAATTCATAATCTCTGGACTCAGCAGAATATATGATTAAAAATTACAAAAATAAATGTAAACCCAGGTTTTTTCTGTAATTACCCCCACAATTGTTGCTGCAATTTACTTCCTAGAATTCAGGAACCTCTTCTTTTTTCCCCTTTGGGTCACCCCTTAAAATAGCTTTTTGTCACCCTCCCCTGATGCCTGTTCTTTGGATGATTCTGGCTGGCAAACTGTAGAGGCAGTTTCCCAAGTGGATTATTAGGCAATCAGTAGATTGATGGGTTAATAAAAACCTCAAGAATTTCTCTTAGGGATCCTCTTTTGTTTTTCTCAGTAATGCAAACATCTAAATTTATATTCTTTCATTATCCAGTTTACAGCAAATTTGAAAGGTCTGTAACCTCATGATTTATCACAGAAGAATATGTGCAAATATATAAATATATAGGTAATATATGTAAATATATATAGGCATATATATGTATATATGTCAACTAAAAATATGTTGTGATGAAGTTATATAAAAGCACAATATCTGCATTTATATTTCCATATAAATTGAATTTTTGATCCAAAGATTATTCAAAAGCTATTAAGAATAAATCCATCCTTACAGCAAATCTATAAGTAAACAACTTTGCAATTCTTTGAAGCATCAGTATTTTCCTTCTTTGCAGTGAAATGGAGAACAGTTTACATGGGTGAGCCAAATAAAGACATGTGAACCATACACTTATTTGTCATGGGAATTTACGGGTTTAAGTCACTTACTGCATTTGGAACCTCAAAACTCAAGTTAGACCTAGGTCTTCTGTGGTCCTGTGTGCAGAACATTTCCCTGGGGTTGTTGCTAGCACAGGGCAGCACCTCTCACTGCTCAAGAGAAATTCAGCACTCCTAGCTGCGAGGCGAGCTTTCTCCCCAAACAGTCAATCTGATTTTATACTACAAAGTTTTGCCATCTACTAAGTTACAGATGGGAAGGAAAAATCCCAATGAAACTAAAAAACCCATGACCATCCCCAAACCAATGAACTGATTAATCAACCAAAACCCTAAAAAACTACATGGCCTGAACATTTTCCAATTGAGCTTTTTGGGGAAAATCCTGGCCTGAGAGATTTAAGACACAGAGTGAAAAATGATGACTGCTTAAGCACTAGGACAAAATGTGTCATCCATAAGATTTGATGGACACTTTTCAGATATATGATTCTAATAATAATTTTATTATATATAATTATATATGATTTTAGTCAAAATTATAGCTCTTCAGATCTCATAATAACTTCAGGTTTCTCAACATCTCACAGCTCTTTTTGAGGTATAACTATACCTATGGGAAGTATATTTTGAAAGTGAATGGTACCTCTCTTCTCAAGAAATCTCTGGAATTAATGGTAATCTGCAAATGGAACCATGCAGGTGTGAAAAACTTTCTGTTTGTATTAATTTCCTCTTTTCAGAGTATGTAAAAAAATACCAATTTTCTCTGCACGCAAATATTTCTCCAGTGACTCTTTGCACAAAACCTAAATAAAGATGCAGACTTGGAGGTACTTAATCCTAAAATAATACCCAAACAAAACTTACACGCTATTGTAATTTACAGGCTGATTTACACTGATGATAAGAGTATGATTAAAAATTATCCAGGGTCTCTGCAGTGCATAAAGAGAAATCTTCATTCTGTGCAAGCAGTGTGTGCAGAAGAGTCTCTAAGAATATACATGAAATACTTCAGGCTAAGCAGCGAAATTAGTCAAGGACAACTACCTGGAAAGAAAGGAAGGAAAATGCATGTATGACCAGCTCCTCTTTTTTGGCATGTGGATTTTCTGCTGTGTTACTCTTAGGACTTTTGGACTGCAGCTTTTGGCTTTCAGAGGCTCTTCATGCACACTGAGGAACAGAGGGCTTTATAATCTACAGAAGATATGTTATATGGAACTTCTTGATACATACTTATTGTATAGTCATCAGATTTCAAGGGTTTGTATTTAATCTATCTAAAATATGGAAGCAAATTATGCTTTTGATACCAATTTAGTCAGCTCCAAGAACTATGGACCGTATCAAGAAAATTACATGTTAGCTGATAAAGTGTGACTTAAGTACACGTATTCTTCAACATCAAATGCAAAATTACATCTCTCTTCAAAGCAAAATTAAAAATAAAAATTTTCTGGAGTGAGAGAGATGGGCTTTGAGAAGCAATCCAGAACAGTATAAATAAACCACTGCAAATGACAAGCCATATATCAAATATGACACTGGAAATTTAGCAGTAAATTGAAGCATTCAGTCAAGTCACTGCCTTGGAGGCATAAAGGTGCTGCCTGATTACTAACAAGAATTTTATTTTGACAAGCTAAGCCAGTGATAAGTTTTTTGAGTGTGTTTGTGTTTGTGAAAAGACGAGGAATTTGTGTTCTACTGAAAAATATGGCTTGTCTTTCAACTTGCATGAGTAAATCTACCTGCCAGATCCACATTTTTGGAGTGGAGTCCTGAAAGCAGTTTGTCTGCTGAGGGGGTTCCATATTTCATATAAACATCTGTCCAGAAGCACTGTAAATGAGATCTGAGACCTGTAAGATTTCACCTTTTACCATGGAATTTGTGCCATTGCTACTATTATGTCCAACCACCCTTAGCAGAATACTGCCTAAAAACAGATTTATTTTTGTCCTTTATCTCACACATCTTCAAACTGATAGCACAGCAGTGTATCAATACCTAAATCACAACTGCAGAGAGCCACAGAGTCTATGATGTTTCTGGTGGTGTTAATAATGCTTTTTAAAAGCCTGTCATGGCTCTGGTTGTCATATATCTCTGAGGATTGCTCCAAAAGAATTAATTTTTTAATAGAATAACAGTTTTTTGTGAAGAAATCCTTGGGAGTCTCTTATTTCCTTGACAAATTATGGAGCTTCATTAATGACACTTTTCCACTAGCCAGTTGGAATCACTTCCAAACAAAACTGTGTAATAAGAGAGAGGAAGAGATAAGAAATGTCCTGTAACAGAGCTGGACAAATGGAGGGCTAGATGTGATTTTTCATTTTCTGCTCCATTTGCAACACATTCAGTGACACATCCAGTTACTCTCTGGTGGTTAGATACCATTATGGAAAGCATCTTAGGTTAGAGAGATAACATTGTTTATGATAAATTTAACCCATTAATTCATTTTGGCATACACATATAATAAACTAGCTTTGTAGGACACCCTTTCCCCAAAAAAAACCCAAAAAACAAAACAAAAAACCAAAAACCAAGGAAAAAAAAAACCAAAAACCCAAACCCGCCCCCAAAAACAAACCAAAAAACCCAAAACAAAACAAAGAAAAAAACCCCAAACAAAACAAAACCACAAATACCCAAACTCAAACTCTGCCCCTCCCAAAATAATGAAATACCAATCTTTCAACTGACTGATCCATTATGAATACATTTCTGAAAGTGTTTCAGCTTTTCACCAAAGTGGAGTATTTCACTCAAGTTAGTAACTTTTTTTGAATTTTTGCATTGAAAAATAAGATAGCCCAGACTTTTCAGTGATTTTTTTTTTTTTTTGCAGCCTTTTTCCTTATTCTACTATCAAGAAGAGGGGAGAGATAAGAACTACAGTTCAATTATTTTGAAGTGGATGTGCATTTAAGAGTTCTGAGCATATTTTAAAACATAATAGGGAATTCTTCTTTTCCAGTTAGCTATTGGCATGCTGTGAAAGTTATGTACCCACTGGGGGAAGTTATTTTAGAGATCTTTAGTTTTCATATGCAGAATTTCATAGCAGCCTTTCTCCTCTACACTTTTCAAGCCAACCCAGTATGAGGTACTGGAATATGCATGGATTGTATCATTGGTGGAAAAATGATGACCTCCACTATGCACTCATAAGCTATTTTGGGTTAGAAGGACTGAAAAAAGCTATATCCCAGTAGCTCTTTCTATATCGACAGATTTCTATTGTAGATGATGGGGAAATGATAATGACAGAATCTTCTCCCTGGAAAAAGCTGAATCTGGGCAGCCATAAGAACCCTGACTATGACATGCAAAAATTCTCAGATACTGCACATGAGTTTCTCAAAAGACTCTCCTATTCAAGGGCAACAAATCTGTGAATTTGCAAATACCTATTTTTTAACATTACCTCTGACGCAATGATCACAATCTGGTTCAAGTCTCCAAGGTTTTTTTTAGATTTTCAAGCTAATAATTGGTAAAATCTTTAAAGACAGACAGACAATGTCCATATAGATTAATTTTGGTCCATATAAATAAAATGTTATATTCAATTGAATTTTGGAGAGTATTGACCTCAGAGTGAATTATTCCTTATCTTATAGAGAACTCAAAAATAATTTCTTAGTCTTTCGATAATTTTTTTTCAGTTCCCATATTTAGGTTATATAATAACATAAAATAAAAGATGCAATAGAGTTAGAATTTTAATTCTATGCAAATAATTGTATAGGTAAACTTAATTAAAATTGTTTCCTTGGTTTGACAGCTACAGTCAATATCATAATTTTGATGAGCTCTCAGGAGGGGCTTGTTTGTAACCATGTTTTTTGCTAAGTATTAGACTAAGTGAGGTTGCCAAAACTCATCCTGTGCATTTGGGAGATAAAAAACCATAGTTGCCTGTCTTTGTGCCTTCTGCTTTTTGGGTCTGCATCCAAGAGAGTTCGTTACAAATTCACTTCAACCTTTTTCTAAAAGCCTCACTTTTGCCAGTGTAACAGAGCTATCTGTTGGATCTCCCCTCAGCCTTTTGGGCTGTCTCCTCGATATCTTAATCTTAATCTGTAGAGCAATTCAAAGGTAAAACATGAGAATCCAAGCATGATCAGAAACTCAATTGGAAGCTGAAATAAAACTTGGGAAAGAGCTTCATATATCTGAAATATTTGTGCTCTTATCACTTGACTGGAGACATACATATTCTTTCTCAGAGGAAATTAAAGGACCTAAAATCTGTGGTGGAAGAATGAAAAACAATAGGCATAAATTGAAACAAAACAGGTTCTGACTGAAAATGAGGAACAGCTTTTCACCTTGAGGGCAGTTAGGCAGTGGAACAGACTACCCAGGGAGTGTGTAGTCTCCATCTTTGGAGCTTTCCAAGATCTGACTGAACATAGCCCAAGGAATCTGGTGAATACAGTGTTCTCCTTGCTTTAAGCAGGGTATTGATCTAGAGACCTCTGGAAGTCCCCATATGGTTTGTGTTATCGAGTGATTCTGTCAATCACCCTGCTTTTCTAGGATTCTTTCTTTCATAACAGACTGTACCACATTGTGCCATTCTCACATGAAAAGCCCAAAAGAAGTCCAAGTCTGTCTAAACAGATATTTTACTCAATGCACTGGTGAAAGCCCAGCTGAAACCAGCATGACAGGTAACAAGGGAGACTGTGATCTCCAGAGGGTTTGTTCCAAACCCACCCTGTGCTGGACGTAGAAAAACAACTTTCAATTTTCTGGACTTGTAGCTGGTATTAGGGTAGATCCTCTGCAAAAATTATCAAGATTGGGAAGGGTATAATTGGGTATTAGCAGCACTTCCACTGTCCATTTCTTTAGTATTGATTGCATGAGTGTATGTTTGAAGAAAGCTTGGCTATGCTGTTGTACAAACTTCTTTCATGCTGGACAAGACAGCACGGTCAAGAACCCATAAGGATACCCAGACTGTTTTGATGAGTGATTACTCACCAAATTCTGGGAAAGTAGAAGTTCCGCTGATTGCCAGGGATAGGCAGACCTCATATTTGATTTCAGGATATTAAAAAACCAAAGTGTTTAATTTACAAAAGGAAATGGAAGTAACAGTGGCATAATCCTCACTTTGCAGCCTTCCAGTTTTGACAAATGTATTTCACTAATTTTCTTTCATAACACATTAGTTCATAGTTTATGGCACATGAATGTCACCAGCTGTGCACTTGCTGCTTTTTTTTTCTTTTGGAATATGGTCATTATTTGTAATTATGACAGAATTGAGAATACTTTGTTTTAATATGGAACTAGGTGAAAAATATTTGAAATATTAGTCTATGCAAATAATATATAATACTGATCTTGACAGTCTTGAAAAACAGAATGCAAGAAATAATAAACAGTATTTACAGCATAAAATGTGTATCATAAAGTACCTTAACTTCTCAAACAAAAATATTAGTGTATCAAGGTACATATACAGTCTGTGTTCAGATGCATGCAACATAACTTAATGATAAATGATTACAATGATATTATTGCAAATCTTGGTTATGAATATGCTAAAAAGATTTAGAGAGGAGTAATTGCTCATACTTAATGTACAGCCAGATTTTAAAAAGAAGTGACTTCTAATGGGGTCTATTTCACAAAATTGCCAGATGTCACCATCATGATTAAATTCATCTTCCTAAGTTAGACTAAGCCAGCAAAAGCAAGAAAATAATTTATTAGGTCTCCCTGCCAATGCATTCATAACCCTGGAAAGACCATTAAAATCCAGTAAATATCTACTAATGCAAACTCCAAAAATATAAAATTAATAAACAAAATAGTGAGACTCTTAGGGAAAAAAATGCACATTTTAAAAAGGCCTTTTTCTATGGGCACAGTCATTTCCAATCTACATTATACAACCCATACTCTGGTAGTCATGATGTGCTATCTTCAAGAAATACCAAACGGGACAACTGAAGCTTGTGCTACTCCTTAAAAATGGTCAGACCCTGCTGTGATTTTCATGTTAATACACTTATTACAGAGAAAAAGACCACACTCTGTGCTTCTCCTAATCCTTCCTACTTTTTTTCTGTACCATCACAGAATTCTCCTTAGCTTTCTGAGCTTCTTTAGCTTTCGTTCTCTTGAGCTTTAATAAAATATATTTCCTACGTTGTGCTAACCATTTCCTAGCAATAGAGTCAATACTTTGCTCATCAGGAGAACAGCAGATGGCACTACAGCCACTTTTCCAAAAGCGTGAGATTCACACAAAACACAGGTCTGGAAAGTGACAATCTTGTTTAATTGTTGTTATTTTACAAATGCTGATCAATCATCAAAGGTTCTTCTATGTAATGTAGCAGATCTCAGCCCTGATTTCAGAAGATGAAGTCTCAACAATGCTGAGCTATTCCTTGAGGTAAATAAAACTGTGAAAAACATGTGTAGATATATGAACTACTGAAGGCTTTTAAGATCAATTATATATTTATGGATTTATTGAGAAAATGGTTCTTTCAAACATGATTTTTATTGTACCCTTGAACAACATGAAATGGTTCTGTGTGTACATGTAGGTGTCAGACAGTGGAGCCTGTTAATTTCCATAAATTTATGTCTTTTTGTAAGACTTTGAGTGGAGAGCATGCAAAAAAAAGGCTATTTAAATTTTTTTTTCTTGAACTGTGATCACTAATATATTGGTCATATCCTCATTCAGTACTAAACTTTATCAGGCAAAATCCACCAAAACTAAACTGCTCCTTTCAGATATTTCTGAACAACACAAAATCACAAACTCCTTTGATATTTCTGCTAGAGCATTGATGAAAGTATTTATCTTTTTTAATATAGAAATTTAGTGTCAGACATCAGATGAAATGAGACAGAAGTCTGCCAGAATGAGACACAGTCCTGCACAGATGGTGGTGAGGCACTGGAATAGATTTCCCAGAGAGGCTGTAGATACCCCATCCCTGGAATTGGCCACATTGGATGGGTCTCTGAGTAGCTTCCTTTTCTTTGGCAAAAGCCACTCCATACTACCAAACCTCTTCAAAATATTCAGAGAGGACATTTTTCCACTTTGAACTCACAGCTTTTATATTATTCTTTTCATAAAGAATATTGTCACAAATAATTATCTCTGGCAGTAGAGACTGGTGGCATAATTGAGCAAAAGAAACATGGGGGGAAAAGAAAAGATGACAAGACATACCTTTGGTGAGTGGGAGATATATGGTAACAAGGACAAATGTCCATCTACTTACCAGAATCTAAAACTAAGATTAATGGTTCATCTTTGCTACTTACAGACTCAGGCTTTGCTTTCTAGAATTGAGCACAAATAAGATGTGTGACATAATTGAATTGAGCAACAAGGGTGCTGATTCAGCTGATCACCAAACAAAACATCAACTGATGCTTTTTCATGACCTCACTCATCAAAAGGTACCCATAACTGCATGACACATCTGTAACATTCTTGACAAGGTGAGCTGTGTTTAATTTATTCAAGTGTAAGTGCATGGCTTGCACTTTGCTCAGGGACTCCCCACCTGCAGCTGCGGTGCTGCTGCCCTGACTGACACACTCAGCTCACACAGTGTCTGCTGGGGAAAAGCCCAGCAGCTGCAGCTTGACTTGCAGCTTCAGGATTTTCTGGGATCAGGGTGATGCAGGATGCTCACTGCCTCCAGGAGCCTAAGCAAAAAAAAAATCAACCTTTGCAGTAATCAAGGATGACTAAGATGCTGCAGCTCCAAGAGAAAATAACTTTACTTTTTGCTGGGTTTATTCACCACTCAGGGAAACTTCTGAGAATTTGATTCTCGTAAAACCCTAATTGCCTTTTTTGGGAAACAGGAGGTAATTTGCAATTAGAATGACAACAGTAATACAGTGATCATTTTTGTGGTTTCTAGTTTTAACTAGCTTTAACTGATAAAGTCGTTTTTCCAGAACTGCTGGGAACATACATACAATTAGAACATGCTGACAGTACCAAGCTGGTTCTCTCATCTCATCCCAGCTTCTCCAAGAAGGAGAGTGAAATAATCTGGAAACCAGCCACACTTACCCAGCTGTGAGCACTGCTTGGATGTGACAGCTTTCAGCGTGTGGAAAGCTGATCAAAACTGTTTCCTGGCTGTTCCTGAGAACTTGTGAACAGACTCATGCTAACCTCCCAGTCCAAACTATAGCAGGCTGAGCACCACATGATTTTGGCTGAAAACCACTGAGAAAGTAAGAAATTTGTAACATAAAGCAAATTAGAAATGTGTAACAGACAGTCTAGTCCAAATTTTGGACTTTAAAGAAAAATTATTCTTACTGACCTTTCTTCAATTTAATTTGGTATTTTAACATCAGTTTAAGAAAGTCTCATTATATAAAAATAGCATCTAATGGGCAATGATGTGTTTTCAAGAAGAAAAGCTCAAACAATGGACTCCCAAAATATTACCCAATTCATATTGGACATCAAGTGCTTTGAGGTCAGTCATCTCATTCAGCTAAAATTTTGCTTGTGTATCATACAGAATGACCATTTTTCAAATTAACAACTCTATATTTGTTTTAATATGCAGAACAAATTAAATTTCTACTAAAAATGGAAAATATCCTTATGTTTTCATGTGTCAGCAAGTTGACTCAAGACCAGCTTTATGTCCATGTACATATACAAGCACACGCATATATAAGTAAATATTTATACACATATCCCACATATTTCACTTCTTGTCATGTCTTTACCATGGGAGGATACATGTCAGTAGAGAATGAACAGGACACTGTGGGTCCACGTGCAGTTTTGCAAGTAGACATAGAGATACTTCTGTAAACTTCACTTTAAATGATTCAAAGAATAACTATGGACACAGAAATTTAAAACAAAATTGCATGGCCAGACATTCCTTTTTATATATGCAAAACCATAAATGTAGTTACAAAAAAGATGAACACATCTTGAAAATTTCATGTTTACCACTTTTAGAGTGGGGTTGTTTGGGTTCGAACACCAATAAAACGATCTTGCCTAAACTTTTCACTTTTTTTGCTGGGTTTTTGATTTTTTTTTTACTCCATTTAAAAAGCTTCCACACATACAGTTCATTGGTTTGTTGATGAGTCTGGGTGTGGGAGGAGAAAATTATTAAAGTGTCAGTTTTCTGACTTTAATTTTCCAAATGCATGTGGTTAAGTCCCTTGAGGGAAATAAACACGTTGATGGAGGAAATAGATAAAATCTTAAGCCTTTTTCTCTCTTAATTCTGCACCCTCTCAAGCTACAACAGCTTTATATTTCTCGAGCAAAACTTAGACCAGATGAACTACAATTTTTCTAAACATGTTGAGTGATAGCAATGATTTATTTGTAATATACAAAGAAGTTATTGTCATTCTGTGATTCTAACGGATTGAGCCATCAGAGCAGTGCTGATGTATGTCTGCCATAAACCAGACAGCTTTATTGCATCAGAGATTCAGTTCTGCAGCTGTGTTTAGAGGCAATTCTACTTAAAATGTGCCTATAACTCCCAAAGCCAAGACCAGCACATTTGTTTACTTTCTTGCTCATTTTGCCAGCCAAAGGCTTTTTAGGCCAAATTGCACCTATCCTTGACCCTTGAATCTGCCAAATTTGGAGCTTTCTTCTTGAGACATTTATAACTGTACATGAACTTTGAAGATTTGATTCATTAAATGATCATTTCATAATTACTTTAAACTCAAGAATTTGTGATGTTGTGAATTTATTAACTATTCATTCTGGGACAGCTACCTTGCCCAAAGAGACATTTGAACTAGCAAAAATCAGTGGCTTGTGCTTTAGCTCTTTGAGGGTTTTGTGGCTTTCTGGGTGGATTTTTGGTTTGATTTTGTTTGGGTTTTCTTCCTAAGCACCTAACAGTTGTCCAGGTACTGATGAATGTGTAAAGAGAACACATCCTGGAAAGGGAAGGTGAACACAAAAACATGGGAAAAATCTCTCATTGTAGGGATAGCATAAGTACCTAGTCTGGGCTTAGTTCCTTACTTTGGTGAGATGAATCACACAGGTGATACCAGAGAGGCAAGAAATGAGCTGTATGAAAAAGTGATAAAGATCAAAAGCTTTTCAAACATCTCTGCAGTGAAGTTTGCTTCTACAAATACTCCAGTCACAAGGAACCATGTCATAAACAAAGTAAAATCTCTGGGGTGGTCTGCCCAGGCAGTTACAGGTCTCCCAAAACTAACAAACTTGCATCACAAAACATTATCCAAGGGTATGGACTTAACCATAAAATATGAAGTTTTGTCTCTTTTGTTTTTTTCTCTATACCCTGTTCAAAGTCCAATTCTGCAGAAGGGTCAGGTGACCTCAAAGCTGTCCTCAGGACATGGTATATATTCAGTAAACATTAGTTTTCAACACAGCTAGAAAAAGAGCTCTTATAGTGATTATGAAGTTAATAATACACCTAAATGTACTTGCAGAAAACCTGGTGTTAAATGCATGCATTGTGTATCTCCACTCTGCACCATCTGGCTCCTTTGTTATTGAAAGCTGTAAACTAAACAGACAGAGAACCAGGGCTGGAGATTCCCAGTTAGACAGCAGCTTTTAGCTCTAAACCAGCAGCTTTAATCCAGCCCAGACCAGGCATCCTCTTTAAAATATCTCTTCTTCAAACTGACAAAGAGTTGTAGTCCAGTTTCTATTTGAGAGAATGTGGAAATACAAAAGAAAAATGCATCCAAAAATTTATTACTGTTTTTTCTTTGAAACAGAGGCAATCCCAATATTTAATGTACTCCCTCATCAAAGAAGTTTAAAAGCTAATGAGCATTACAAGTAAAATTCAATGAAAGGGAGAGAATGGACATGTGAAACTGTGAATTTTTAAGGGAATTTCATTAAGAGAGGAAAAAATGACAGAGTTCCCAAAATGAAGAATGTGTGCATAAAATGCAAACATCCTGGGAATAGGAAATAAAAATTAAAATTAGAAATGTTTGTACATATAATATATTTAGTTACATTAAAAAGACTTGATCAAAGGCAGGCAGAATAAATTAGATAAAGACAAGATGAAGACATCAATGAAAAATCCAGAGAAATTCACACTGCAGTGTCTAACATAGAATGGAGAAGGAGCCAAAGAAGGAAAAAAACCCCTTCTATTAGTACAACTTTTTATTTGATAAATTAGTAACGTTTCTTGGGTTACTAAAAGAGAAAAATAAACCTTTGTTCTGTTTTAGAGGAATAAAGAATTAGATAGGAAAAAGGTGTTATTAAATTATTAATGTTTAAAAAATTTTCCAGAATACTAGTAATATTTGAAACATAATCTGCTACATATAAACTATTTTCAAATTGTCATATACAATATATATTATATGCAAAATTCTAACTGAAACTGTCTGAGAGTCTCAAGACTTTGATGTTTAATTTTGATAACCCCACAATTTTGGAGAGTATAACAAAAGGCTCAACACGTGTAAGTGTTTTGCAGTTATTTAAAAATGTTAAGCAGCATGACCTGGCTAGTTAAAAACATGACATCAAACGTGAGGAAAATGGAAAATGGATTCAATCTATGAAAAATGAACGATTGGTAGCTGGCAGGATTTCATGGAGACTATGGTGTCAAATAGGTATATTTCCAGTTGATTTTGCTAGTGTTTTAAGAAAGAAGTGTCTATGTTAATTTTTTTTATAAGGTCAGGATTAAAACTGAAACAAATCATCATCCAGCCTCATTTTATGCTTTTCATCTCACAGCTGTGGACAAACTGGATTCCTTACAGACCGGTGTTACTAGAGAATTCTTGTCCCCGCTTCCTACTGCACTCTACTGCACTCCTACTGTACCCACAATACTCTGAAACTTACTGGAGTTTCAGTGTGCATTAAAACTGTCCTTCAGAAAAATCATTGGAATGCATATAGTGTAGGTGACAGGTCCTCAGAATCAGCTTCACTCATTTTGCACTGTGCCACTTCATGGTGGAGAAGTCTGAAATGTAGCAAAAATTAATCCAGAAGAAGTAATATATCTTGAGTCTTTGCTGGGATGATTCATCCACAACTGCATAAATAGAAATTAATGCTTAATGTGAATTAAGCCTCCAGTGAACAGATTAAAAAAAAAATATTAAGAGATCTAAAAGAGAAGATATTAATTTAAAAAAAAGAAGTTGCAAAATCAAAATGTTTCCTTTGGGATTCTAGAAAGACTATTTCTGACTTGGGGGTTTTTCTATATGTTCAGCAAATAATCAAAAAGCCATAGATCATAAATTAAAGTAGACTGATGAAAGACTGAAGTGCTGACAGAAGACAACCAGACAGTGAAGTCTGGATTATTCAGTAAATTGGGTCCAATTAATCAAAACGCATTTCCATCTAAGCAAATTGAAGGGAATGTGTGTAGGAAGACAGTGCAGCCAAATCTACAGGATACATATTATAGATAGAAAGCAATGAATGAAGTCAGATGAAAAAGTAGGGAGGTAACCATGGGTGATCAAATGCTAAATAGAGGCTGAAGGTAAAACACAGGGTTCACAAAGTGATCCAATTGGAAGTTTGCATCTTGAGACTGCAACTGCAGCTAAAATAGGTGTGTGAGCACTGCAGGATGGCTGCATCATCTCTCGTGCTGAAATCAGATACATGAGGGCAAGGACTTTCTTCTTCCATGCATTTGTACTGTGATTGGTCCAGTGGGATCCTAGCAGAATCAACGGCTTCAAGTACTATTTAACTTTGTTGGCACAGAATAACAAATCCCATAAGAGTTTTTAATGCTAATAGATACAACACAATTTAAGAAATATTTCCTTCAGACTATGTCATGTCCCACAATCTTTCACTATCTTCTCTTATTTCTTTCACTATATTCTCTTATTTTTCCATATAAACCACTGTAAACTCACTAAAACAAACACAAAATAAATTAAAACCCAAAGAATTTCTTATGGAGGAAAGCAAGGATTAGCCTTTAGAGAACCAAAGTTTAGAGAGAACTAACTTACTTCATAATTGTCAAAAATACTCCTTTCCTAAATGCTATTCTTATAATGCCTATAAATTCAATCCTCAGGTTATTTTGCTGCCATTACTTTGCAGGGTGCTGTATTTTTCATGTCTGTTTCTGGGCATACTGCAATTATATGTGGCCACACTGAATGGCACAGACTCTCGTCAAATCTGGGCCTGATGGTGTCTGATCCACAGCACTAACAAAAACAAAAAAATACTTTAGAGGCTCCAAAAGGCTTCAGAATGAAAAAAATAAGATCCTCCAATTAGTCAATGAAGTATTTCAGTATCCAAAAAGGGGTCCTTTCAGTACAAGACAGAGACTTTTTATGTGTAGTGATAACACAAGGGACAACAGCTTTAAAATGAAGGAGGGCAGGTTTAGATTGTAGGAAGAAACTCTTGACTGTGAGGGTAGTGAGGCACTGGCACAGGTTGCCCAGAGAGGCTGTGGATGTCCCATCCCTGGAAGTGTCCAAGGCCAGGTTGGATGGGACTCTGAGCAGCCTGGTCTAGTGAAAGGTGTCACTGCCCATGGCAGTGGGATTGGAACTGGATGGTCTTTAAGGTCTCTTCCAACCCAAACCACTCTATGATTTTCTGTTTCTATGAAGTAATTAGGAGACCACATGGTGCAAGAGTCAGCTGGCAACAGGAGTTTCAGCAGAGTTTGAAGGAAGGAACAGAAATAATTTTGCAGTTTTTGCTGAGGTTGTGAAGAAGATCTACAGCCCTTACTCCTGCTCCAGACTCAATGCTGCAACAGCAAAAGGGGTTCCACAGCAGAGTCTGCTCAACCATGGAAGTCCCAGGCGCACCCCACACAGAAAACGCAAATACAAATGTCACTTAATTTCATTACTCTGTGAATGCTACCAAGCTTGCTTTGGTGTCTGGAAAATCCCAATTTCAATGCCCAGTGGAATTTTAATGGAAAATATGCACCTGTCAGATCTGTGTGTAATTGCTTGATAAAGCTGAACAGTCAAAAATGTGTCTTTAAATATAGACAGGAAATAACCTCAGCCTATTTGGTTCCAAATAGAATACTAAAATGAACAAACAAAAAAATCAAATAACTTGTACTATTTCTTACTGATTTAAGCAACAGCCTGAAATCCTGGCCAAGATAAGAGACCATAAAAAGCTTATGTGGTAAAATGAAAAAGGCTAATGGCAAGCATAAGCCACACATCAAACTTTTTTCCATTATATACATTATTGGAATAGGTAATATTCTCTAGTAGCCTAGAAACAGAATGTTGTGGTTAATAGAATTTATGACATATTTTTGTTGGTAAGGCTAGTAATGTGCTTCCTTGCTCCTATTTTGCTCTCATCAATGCATCTGTTTTGTACATATCTTTAAAAATACCAGATCTAATCTAATTTATTATGAAATAGTTCCATTACATATAGTAATTTTATGAAACTTTTAAAATACCTACATTCATTATGAAGTTCTGGAAAGAAAGAGCCTTTTTTCTAACACTTTCCCTGTATGAAAGGTATACTTTTATCTTCCATTGTGATATCAGCCTTTAACTGACCCTAAATTGACAAGCTTAGAACATCTACAGATTTCACAGAGAAATACAAGTTTTTATTGATCTTAAGATTTACTACGTTGAAGAATTGAGAGAAGAAAAAACTAAGCAGGACACTACTCTTCTTTTTTGGGTGTTATCTCAACCATTTACATGCCTCCTTGTAAAATAGCACCAAAGTCTTTGCTTACTGTGCTCTGACAACTGTGGTTTCATTCCCTTCCTGATTAAACTGTGTAAGCAATAATAAAACAAAATAAGTGGATCTCTGGAATTTTAATGGTTGTTTTGTACGTTCCTATACAACAAATTTTTGGTATTCTAGGTTTTGGAATCCTAGAAGATAGTGAATTCAGTGCCTAATTTTAAAAATCTAAACAAGGCATTTAGTGATAATTCAGTAAAACTTCTTATCCTGAAAAAAACCAGTACAAATAAACAATGTATTAAAAGTCACCTAGAAGAAATTGATAAGTAATGAAATTCATTTGCAAAGAGAAAATCATGTCAGATAAACCAGTGACATAACTTTTTCCTTTGTATTGGCAAATAGGTATTGGAGATACAAAGAGACAGTGTAAGACAAAGAACAGCTGCTGTGCTTGGATATAACCCATGTGTACGTTAGTGGATCACAGTCTGATACTAAGTTTGCACTAGTCAACTTTTTTACATGAACTACAATTAGTCATTTCAATTAGAGATATAAAGCATTCAGAGCACAGTAGGAAAGACAGAAAACAAAAGGAAGATTCAGGGAGAAGTAAAGAGTATTTGTCCTGTATGGAAAAGACATCATATATTTCTGTGATGCTTTGTTACGTAAAAAATCATCTCAAAGAAGATGGAGATTTAGGTGAGTTTTGAATACAACCTTTCACATGATGATGGTAGTCATCTGCTGGATAAACAGCTCAGATGTGGAATATGGTATTTCTATTCCTTGAATTTTTTTCATGAAAAAGGTGTCTGTTAGAAAAAGTTCATTAGTTTACTCTTAAACCCTTGAGACTGTCCTGGTTTCAACTGGGACAGAGTTGTTTCTTCTCAGCAGCTGATACAGTGCTGTGCTTTTGGTTTGGGAATGAAAATGGTGTAGGACAACACTCTGACGTTTTGGGTCTTGCTAAGTCATGTTCATCCTAAATCAAGGACTGGTTTATCTTTTTTTTTTTGTTTTTTTTTTTTTTTGTGTGCCTCATGCTCTGCCAGTGAGGAGGTGCACAAAAGAAACTGGGAGTGAGCATAGCCAGGAGAGGTGACCCAAGCTGGGCACAGGGATAATCCTCACCACAGAGCCTCGTTCCTGGTTTATAGACTGGGGGGATTACCCAGAAGGGAGGTCGATGGCAGCTGGGGAAGAAGGGCCTGGCATTGGTCAGCAGGTGGTGAGCAATTGCATTGTGCAACACTGGTTTGTCTGGGGTTTTTTCCTTTTCCCTTTTTATTATTATCAACCATTATTGTTGTATTTTTCTTTTCAGTTATTAAACTGCTCCTATCTCAACCTACATGTTCTACTTTTGATTCTTGTCCCCATTCCACTGGGGGACAAAAAGTGGCTGAGTGAGTGGTGTGATGCTTAATTTCCAGCTGGGGTGGTGGATTTTTTTTTCATCTTATCCATTCCAGTTTCTAAGTTTGGGACAGTTTTGAAATTACAAGCTCCAACTTCCCTAGTAATTGCATATAATGGAGTGATGACTATGGTGCTTATTGAACAAAAGCCACACAGCACTGTTCTTACAGTGCCAAGAATCCTTTAAATGACAGTGTTTATGGCCTCTATAGGTTCTAATTAAAATGGCAGGAAATTTCTCTCCTGTGAGGACTGGATACACAACTGAAGCCAGATGCTTTGCCCTGTGTTTCAGTTCAAATGACAGAAAAAACAACTGTAGGGTTCAAATCCATTGAAAGAGACTCTCCACTACTTGATTTTCTGCAATACTCAGTGAACATCTACTCAGACACAAACTGATACACATCCTGACTTTCAAGGAAATGAATTCTGATGGGTTAACATCTCTCTCTTGGGATTTGAATTTTGAACAACCAAATACACTTTAAACTCAGGGGGTGAAGTTCTTAGCTCCCACAGTGATGATCCTCAGAATTTGGGTGATATTAGAGAAGTGTTCATCACAGTGTCTGACACAGAAATCCAGCAATTTATCAGCACTTTCAGACAACTGCCCAATTTATCTGGTCTAAGGACTCCCTTGAGATATTCAGAGGCATGTTATATAGAAAACTAGAGTGCCATCTGTCCGACACAGAGAGAAGGCAATACTACATTCCCTGTAAAAAAAACATTGCAGACTCTCTGATAGAGCCAATTGTTATGTTTCCATTCAAGTGAATAGATATTCTATTATCTGTAGCCTATGCCTATGAAAAAACAGTGATTCTGTAATAGAGGTAAAATATGATTTCTATCAGACAAAATAAATTTCCAAGCAGGGCAGAAAAAAACGAAAAAAACCCCCAAATTAAACAAAATCCTCAAGCCAAATAGGAAACCCGAGGATGAAAACCAGGGTGGTAACAATCAGTTTTGACACTGAAGCACACTGTTTCTGATTAATTCTGTTCTCTAATTGCATTTTATCCTTTGAAATAAAAATGACACACTTTGTTATGAGAAACTTAGAAATTATGAAGAAAGCACAAAAATAATCACAGCAAAGATAAGCAAAATAAAAGTAAATAAAAATGGTTTATTAAAGCATCTGTCAAATAATCCAAACTTTGAGGGAAGTCTTTGACATTAACTACCAATAGTTAGAGGTTTTCCCATGAAGGTATGCAAAATGCATTTATGGAGGAGCTAATTCCATCTAAAACTAGTACTCCCAGATACTAGAGCTGTAGTTTTTAAAAATTTGGGTTTTCAAATATCATTCAAAGATAGCACTGGGTAGCTAACTTATGCTGAATATCTACTTTGTATTTAAAGTCAATATATGAAGCAATGTTCGAAAACCTCATTACCAATCTGAACATTGCAATAAAATCACAATATTGAAAGAAGAAAGAGTTTCCAAGCCACAAAATGGACACTAATGCATGAAGGGATTCATCACTCATCAGCCCCTGCTTTTTCATCCAATTACTTAGTTTTATAGTCTTTGCTTTCTGACATGAATTGAATTAGTTTAGTTTCACAGAGAAAAAATGGTGCTTTTGTATTGGTCATGGAAATTGTTCAGAATTTATGAGGATTTACTTCAAGTAACGAAGCAACATAATTAACAATTTCTAAGAAAAATCTCAAAAGCATGATTGCATTTCTTCTATTCATTATTGCTTTCAAATTATTAATTTAGACTTCAAGATCAAGTGCATACATCTTCATAAACTAAAAAAAAAAAGGTGCATTTTGTTTTCAGAAGATTTTTTTCTCAAAGTTGTTGTTTACTGTGAAATCACTGCAGAAGCCTTTTCTCTTAAGAAACAAAACACCTGCCTGGTAGTTTGGTTCACTGATCTCTGGGTGCATCCATTACCCCACAGCAGATGCTTTTCCTAGATAATACATATTTTTCTGTGGTCAGAGTAACTAGTGGCCAAAAAGGCAAATTTCACTCATTTAGAAGGAGAAATTATTTTTTAATTATTATTTCATTAAGTAGAAAAAATAGTGAAATTAGAGGACTTTAAGTGTCCATTTAGTGTCTTAAACTGTCCTTTCATTTAGTGCCTTATACTCTCTGTAGCACATAGTCAAAGAGGTTTACATGGTGGTAGCGTATTTAGGAACATTTCACTATTTTTCATTAATATTTTTCTTCTCCTTTCTCATGGTGGAATATAAAAAATTACTATCTTTCTCCCTACTGTAGAATTTCTTCCTTGATATATGGATAAATTTTCAGCTAATGTGTATCTCAAGGGATAGCTATAGAAAGCACTAAAGACAGTTGGGTGAGGTTAATGTTTATAGAATAAGCTAAATATAGCTGCCTCCACAATACTAAGAAATGAATTAATGTTTAACAATAACTCACCATGACCTTGATTTCATTGTATGGTATCAATTAATCATTAGCAGCTACCAGATAGTCATCATTCTGAGAACAAAGCTAGGATCATTCAGCACTTATTTTTCTATTTTTCTTTAAATCCCTTCAAGATATGGTTCAAAAATTTAGCATATCTACCAAATCTGTTCTATTTTACAGCACAAGTTTCTCTGTCACCCAGCCAATATAAAGAAAATCTTAGCCATCATAAAACTGTATGTCCCTTGAAATAAAAAAGCACATGTTCATTTCCTGAGTAGTCACTCATACAATCATAATTGATTTTATATTTTCTGAAGAAAATATTTGTTTGAACTATCCAGAACACACTGAGCAAATACTGAATCCTATTACAAATACATGATGTAATGAAAATCTGATCTGATATTGTCTTGTTTCGTGTTGTCTTATGAATGTACCTAGAGAATTTCTTCAATATTTTGTGAGTAAATACTAGCAAAAGTCACTGGGGCTGGTCATCAGACTTTTAGATATTCCTGGACTTTCTGCTTTTACAGATTTTTGTTAAACTCTTATATGTGGTCCATTTTAACAGTATAATTACCTGCTCTAAAAAAGCCATTAAATGATCTTCTTACTTCAGTAGCCTAAGAGAAGACTGTGTGGAGAGAAAGAGCACAGTGAGGGTGAACCTTACCTACCTGCTATGTTGATACCATCTCTTTTTTTCTTCTTCTTCTGAAAAAAGATTCTAATTTACAGCAGCCACCTTGTCCAAAATTATTTTCTTTTTGCACATTGATCATTCCACTACATATTTCTAGGAATGGGGATTCTGTATTGTGATAACAAACTATACAAATTTTTAAGTAATGACAACAAACCTGTATTTTTGGCCAAATTGTCACAATTTCAGTCCCTTAAAATTTACACTAACTTCACTTTTCTTAAGGTATGTATACGGTTTCTGTAAGAAAGTACAGAACTACATGTATTAATTACAGCTGTGCATCTATATTCATATAAAAATCTACATATAAGCAAACATACAATGAAAAAACAATTAAAAAATTGTAAAAAGACAGGATGACTAAAGACTATATCCCTCTGTATTTTTTCTATGGTAATTTTTCTGTTATAAAAAAATATGAATTTCTCCTTTCCTAGACATAATGCAGTTCAGTGTTTTGGCATGACACACAGCTCCAAACAGCTATTTTATATGTCTTTAATATGCCCTTTTCATGCATCTTCTGTATTTTGCTTTTGACTTTCAACATAATGAATGGGAAATAAGTGTCATTTTGACACTCAAGGTGAAAACTGAAGTCACACCATTAATCATGTTTATGATTTACTCCTTCTCCTGTCTAAGATTTCATAACAGTGTGAACCATAACATCTTGTTGTTGCTCTTGTTGCTTTTGTATGTAGGTATTGGTCTTTTTGACAACTGACTGATACACAAAACTTGAGGACAATAAATGGAAAACCTGAGCTAGTTGTTCTGATGTGGAATTATACTGGCTTTTTCTGTTTAAAATACTAGTTAAATTTGCACTGACAATATATAATAACTCAATAGAAATGTAGCAAAATGTCATAATATCAAAGAATGAAGCAAGACATACCTTAGGGAATCCTGAAATTTAACTAGCTGTTTTGCTTTAAGCAAAAATAGAAAATTCAGCTTTTAATCTGTTAATTCAGCATCTATTGTCAATGTGTCTAATTTCAACAGCTCCATAAATGGTTTATGATAAATATTAAGTTGAGCTACATGGGTAAACATGCATTAGTATCTTTGTTAGCAGTTTTCATTCTGCAGGCAGAAAACTAAAGCAATTAATCATGCAGGCCATCACCGAGAATAAAATGTTTGAAAGCTGTTGACTTTCTGCTGGCTTAATTAAAGTGTTGAGATATCTTCTTCTGATTTCTAGTCCTAACTTTTAGCTTTTAGCTTTGGCAGGGAAACATGTGAAAACATATGAGTGCTCTTGAAAATGAATTGTTTGGCAGAATTATACCTCTAGGATTAATGATCATCTTAACCATCTATTTTGGTTTATTTAAGATCAGGGTCACCACTGCTCTTAATTGGTCACCATTGAAAAATCCTAATTTGCCCCTCCTTGGGTCACTACTTCAGAGATATGAGCCAGGTATTACAAAATTTTTTACTCAAAAGTTGATCTTTGTTTCAAAGTTTGTATATTACATTACTATTCTGTTTCAATTAAAATGTTTCTTGAGACAAAAATAATTTAGAAGGCATGTTTGACAAAACAGATGCTTCTCTCTGTGATAACCTTCATACATTTGTTATAGGATAAAGATCTTAGTTAAAAGATTCCTGAAACCACCACTCACAAAATAATTCCTAATAATCTGAAAAATGCCAGGACTTCACCTAATCAGATGCTTCCATTAAGTGCAAATGCTATTTCATTTATAACATATTAATTTCCTAAGGTCCAAGAGCTAAACCTAAGGGGATGCCTGAACAGCTCACAGGGTTGCTAAGATTGTTTCTTTTCCTGCCTGTAGCAGTCATGGATATTCTGTTTATTTTGCTAAAAAGTTTTCTTTTGCCTTTTTGCCTCTGTGACGTTAAGTCTCATTCCAAAAGTCATCTGACTGCAGCTATATGCGCCACTGGAGATTTGTTTTGAGGACTGAGTGGGTGTCACAGGCTGTCTGCACTGTGATGAATTCTTTCCATTGCTACTGAACTTCCATTGACTTTTCGCTTTTCTCTTGCCCCTACTGCCCTGGGAAGGCAGAAGTTCATACAGGGCACTGTGTGACCATGGGCAGCCAGAACGCTGCAGACCATTGAATTTACAATTTCTGTACACTTTAAAAATTCCCACTATTCCTGAAGCATGCTTTCCACCCAATCACTGGGAGAGAAAAGGACTGACTTGAAAAGGTCCCAGTGACATCATTCAAATATCTAAAAGAGCTCTTTGCAAATACATTAGAGCCAGCTTGCAATTTAGCCTTCATCCAACCTTAAAAACTAGATAGGTATGTGCCCAAATGGTCCCTTTTTTAATCTAACCTGGCCATCACAGTTTTCTACTGTCATAAATACTTTGCTGAAAGATATCATTTCTTAACAAAAAATCAATTTTCAGTTCCGTTCCCTGCCTTTCTTGATACACAAACAAAAGGTAGATGCAAAAACAGACAAAAGGTGCCTTTTTCTAGTGTACCTTCCAACTTTTTCCTATAGAACAAGTTAAACTTGCTTAAATTTCATTACATTGGATCAATGATAGGGGAGCTGCCCTCGTTTAATCATAATGAGTGCAGCAATTTCAGTGCTGAAACAAGTTCCAGGTCTAATGAATGTGCTGGTACTGAACCTGTCCTGGGATAAATGCAGTTCCATGGCGTTCAACAAGTGAACATTTTTCAAACCCTTCCCTAGCACAGATAAGGGAATTGATGGGAATTCTGCCATCACCTTCAGCAAGGCCAGAAGTTCACCTTGGGTGAACAGGCTTTCAGGAGAGACTCTATTTACAGACTGAGCCTCCCCTTCCTGCTATTACTTTCTCTCCTGACACGGCAGAGCTGAGATAAATTACTGTGTGCTCTAAGGAAAGCTGACAGAGTGGGACTCTTTGATACCTTTCGTGGGGAGGTCTTCCACTGAGATTTATGGCTTTGCTCTAACAGAGAGAGTTGTTTATCTCATGCAGATGAAGTTTGTTCCTTTCAATCCAGAGACTGATTGCTGAGGTCTCATGCACCAGGACCTAGGCTGACCACTGCAGGATTTTTGCAGCAGTTTAAGGTTGATATGATGCCCTAAATTAAATGTTTCAGATAATGTTAACAATTACGTAAAAAATTATTAATTTAATTTCAGCTGAATTACAGCCCTCCTGCTTACTAAAAAACCTAAATTATTCCTCCAAGAGAGAAAAAAATCACCTCTTAAAATTAAAAGAAATAAAATCGGTATTAAAAGGTCAGTGGTCAATGTTCCTTTTCTTTTCTAAATTTTTGTTAGTTGAAACATGAGAATGAATATTTTTTTAATTGAACCACAACAGTTGATAATTTTTGGACATGTTAATTAATACAAAACGAGTCAAAAGGCTGTAAATCATGTAAAAGCAGTGCATTTGTAGTCCTAGGAATTTCTCTAGCTCATGTAGTGGACCAAGTACGCATTAAGCTGGATGAAAACTGCCACCTGTTTTGCAGTGAAGTAACAAAAATCATTTAATGATTAAATTGTAATCACCTGATCAATTTGTGTCTTTTCCGCTACAGATACAAAACTCAAAATGTCTTTTATTTTCTACTAAACTCCATTTTGTATCCAAGAATGGCATCCTGACTGAGTAATGGGCTAAAAAGATGAAATTAAAAGTATGTAAAATCCTTTAAACATATTTTGGTATCTGCAGAACAATTTTGCTTCTTCTTGCTACCATTAATGAAATAGGATTAATGAACTTTAAAGCCAAATAAGTCTTTGTCTTGGATAGTAATCCAGACAACTTTTCAGGAAAGAACTCCATGGAAAACATGATTGTTATGATTAAAAACATGTATTGCCTGATCTTATGTTCCCTAGGTATTTAATAAACTTCAGTAAATCTTTAGTAAAGTAAAATTTTAGTAAATCTTTAGCAAAGGATTAATTAAAATATGTCATCCTGTGGTGTTTGCCAGTTGATTTTACAAAAATAAGATTGGGCAAAAACATTTGGAGCTCATGTAATTTTTCCCCTTAACCCCTGTTCTCCTGGTAATCAGGCCTCTGGTTTCATATCCCAAACTTGGTCTGTTATTGTTCAGACATCTGCACTAGACCAAATCCATAAAAAGTTATGGGTCAGGTACAGTTTAATTAGCACTAATTGATTTACATTAACTTGAGACAGAAGGAAATTCTCCTGTTCAGTCATTTTCTTTGGAAGCCTGGTGGGACTGCTAACTCCCTGAATACAAGGTAATGTGTCATATTTTAAGAATATATCTGTGTGTCTTTCAGCTCACCAAAATATTATCAGAGGCTTGCATGGGTTTTATTTGCAAAAGCATTTTTTGGCACTCTTGGAGGTCTGTTTTAACGTATTTTTATTTTGTGCTGCTGACCTCTGGTCTCATGAGGAGAAAAAAAATCTTTTAACACTATTATTCAGGGCTGTCCAAATTCTAAAAGCTTTCCCCTTCCCACAGCCCAATTGCTCTTCAAAGGTGGAAAATAAAATTTAGTAAAACAAACTATTCAGTACAGATATCTATGAAGTGTCATAAATAATTCAGTTTCACAGTTTGTGTTCCTAACAGAGCTCAGAAAGATGCCAGAACAGGAGGAGTTCTTTATGCTGAGATGTTAGCAACATTCCCCACCCCCCCATATTAATGCAAAATCCTAGTTCTCTTTACATGTAATCTTTCAGCTTGAACATTTCCCACACATCTTCTTTTTTTTTCACCTCCTGTGTCTGCAGTTAATATTTTTGAAAGTCATAACTACTCATAATAAGGCAGAAAATAAAGAAAATCAGGTATAAACAACATACTTCTGCCTCACATTTGTGAGATTTGTGAAATTTTCTGTCACATTTGTGACAGTTCTTTGAGCATAAAGGGTTATAAACCTCTACACTTAAGGGTAATTATTCCATAAATGCATCCTCTCAGGCCAAGTGCCTTTGTCCCATGTGCTCTTTGTGCTGCCCAGGGTCAATTGGTAATACAGTCCTAAAATCACAATATAATTCCAGCCACAACCAGGAAATGAGCTGGGCTCTGTGCAAACACTGACTGCCCCCTCATCCTGGGCTCAAAGGGATACAAACCCAAAAAGTGGTCTGGAAGATACAAGGATATGGGACTGCATGGAGATAGCACAGCTGGCATGGTGAAGGTAGGAAAAGGAGGCTTCTGGGGAAAAAAGACACAAAGTAAATGTAGCCTAGTCCTGTTATTTCTCCTGAGCTTGTTTTTAAGACCACATGGTGAGGGGTCACAGGACATTTTTTCTGTCAAGTCACTTGAATTGTGGAGACTTTTCTTGAGGAAATAATCAAGGCTCAAGTTTTGTACCAGAAAAAGTTTAATTTCAGAAAAATTATCCCCTTAATTCAGGGAAAACAAGTTTGTCTGAAAACAACATTGCACTGGCTGTCTACACTCTGGCCAATACTGAATTTCAGTGAGGTGACATCTGTTGCATAACATGTATTAGAAAATTTGTATTCACACAAGAATTCATCATGGCGTTCATCTTTCCTCTGGTGTGTTTGGCATTAGGAAAAGCTGAACATAGATTTCAAATGCACATTGCATTCCACGGTGCAGCTCAATGGTCACTAGCAGTATTTCTTGTCTATTGCTAAAAAAAGAGATTAACAGCTGGCAGAAAGACAATATCATTCAAAGCCAGTTTAAGTGCCACACTTTATAGGCACTCAGAAATATCCTTAAATTTTATCACATCTGTTTTGTAGCAAGATGAAAATTAATAATTTGAGTCATGTATCAATTTGATTAATAAAAGGAAACATAAAACTAAATGGATAAAAAGGTAAATATATAGGGCATGAAAACAAATCATAATAAAAATTATAATACAGATAAGTCAGCATATATTGGAAAAAGATCAGGCCCAACCTTTGGTCTTATGTTTTCTAGACTTCAGGATGGATATTAAAGTTAGAGGAAGAGTCACACTCTAGAAGGAGCAAATAGATTTCCAAAAGTTTAATGTGCTTCCACCTGTGTGGCTTGAGCAGTAACAAAAATATGGTATTTTGATGACTCCTACAGGAATGTGAACGTGAAGCAAGATGGAGCTATTCCAGAAACAGTTGAAGGAAAAAAGATAAAATCAGAATCAATAAATAGATGAAAACAACCAACCAACCAAAAAAAACTACAAGCAAAACCCCAAAGCCCCTTCCTAGCCTAAAACCCATAACAAAACAAAATCCCACCCTGTACTCCTGTACTACACAAATTAGTATTGGAAACTAAAAACATAAAAAATAATTACTCAGAATAAGAATTACTCAGAATAAGAAAAAGAATAAGAATAAAACCACACTTCAGTGGCACAGGAGAAGTTTAACTGTCTGCATTCCTGCAATGTGATGAATTTCACGCTCAGCTCACTGGTCTTCACACAGGAAGCCTTCATCACAGCCTGGAAACTCTGATTTGTTCACAGGGACTGGGATCTACCTCCAGGGGAATAAACTTAGTGTAAAACTGGGGAGAAAACCAAAGCCAGCCTTTGTGCTTTAGCTCCAGCTCTTCATCCTTCAGCACAAGGACCTCACAAAAAAAAAAAAGCACATTGACATCTGGGAGGCCCAGTCAGCACAAATACAGCTCAGGTCCCACCTATCCATAGATCACAGAGGACTGAGAGAGTGGGGTAATTAAGGAATGAATGTATCTGCAGTTTCTTTTGAAGTTTTGCTGGGGGTTTTTTGGTTTTTTTTTTCTTTTAATCAGTAGGATAATGGTGCAGTTATTATTAGTTAAACATACTACTGATAAACTCTTAAATGTGTGAATTCAACAACCAGAATGTGAATTCAAAAGGCAAACAACATTCTGTTGTGTATCCATATAATTTATGATGATGTTCAAGATTTCATGGCTTTATTGAATTAGCAGATTAAAAAATTCCATAATAGGCTATTTTTGAGAAATTTTCCACATTGTCAAGTTGTTGTTCCACTGGAGTAGATTAAATATTAGGTTGATACGTGGGTAGTGCCAGTTTTAGGAAGTTTTAGTGCAGGTTTTCTTGTATATAATATACTTCAACCTCATTAGTAAGCCTCCATTTACTATCAGACAGTAAATCATTAAATAGGAAAAAAAGAACAAACCAAACAAGATCTATAGAACCATGCTATTCAATCTGTGTACATTTTTCCCTTTCAATCTGCAGTCTTCTCAGCTATACCCAGCATAAGCAGTTTCAGTCTTCAAACTGCCAATACAGATGAAAAAGGGTATATCAAATGACAAACCAGTGTCCTTCATTTTCCTGTATTTTGTATGGCAATCTATCTTTTCTGTACTTAGGCTCATTCTACAATGTTCCAGATCTTGTCTTATAATTCTGACTTTCATATCTCTGATATCAGGTGAGGAAAGATTTTTTGTCACTCCAGGGGGTTCTGCTAAACATTGAAAATGCTGGGGAGGTGTGTTCTCTACCTTTGTTGACAGCTGACTGACATATATCAGTAGCATTTAAAGTAATGAATTTTTGACCTCTTAGAGGATGAAGAATATTTTGCAGAAGGTATCCACTACTATTTTTTGTTGTTGTTAAGAAAAAGCTTTTCCTAAGAGTTAATCAAAAGTGAATCACAGAAACAAATTCCAAGAATCCACTGAAAAATGAAGGTTGTTCAAAAAGAAACTTTTACTTATAAGTTCTCTTTTTCTTACTTTTTGCCCTTCACTGTTGCCTTGCTTTTGAGATCTGTATCATAACAATAATGCAAAGAGTCATGACTTGTCCTTTGACTTGATGTGCACATTTTTCTACTTTCTAAAAACTTGTGGAGTGGAAAACTAAATAAAGGCAAAAGAGTTTTTTTGTTGCATAATCTCCTCACACAGCAAGACAAGATTGGAGAGTATTTTGAAAGACACTTGAAAAGTTGCTGCTGAGTAGCAACAGGAACAGGACAAATGCAGGTAACAGCAAAAATGTTTTTAGAGAACATTTAGAGAACATTTAAATTTTTAGAGAACAACATTTTCCTGGCAAACATACATATCTTCCCTAACACTTTTTACTTGGAAGTTAATTCAAGTATAATTGAGAAAAGAGCTGCCTTTAGTGATGACAGAATTTTTTCAGAAAAAGCTGACACAGGGTAATGAAATCATAGGAATGTGAACGACAACACTAAATTACACTTAAATGATTCTTTCTCTTCATTCAGTGAATTCATTACATTGTTCATTTCACATTCAATAACAGTTTAATATCTGACCTTGGCTTTGTTTAATGCTCATTCTGAGTTCAAAAATACCTATACTGTCACCAGTCCAAAAACCCGTGGGAATTGCCCACCTTCTATAAGTGGGACACACTCTTGTCTCCTCACAGTAAATCACTGCAAAAACCAAGGCTTATGAACTCAGATATCTCCTCTAGTAATAATAACAATCCTACTGAAATTTTCTGCAATAAATGAAGGTCATAGTAAGTTACAGTCATTTAGAATGAGCAATAAATCCAATTGTCTAGAAAATGTTTATTCTAACTACTAAATAACAGTAGATAATTTAAGACCTTCAAGGAATATATAATTTTTCTCACATCAATGTCATTCTACTTAAATTCTTCCATAATGTTTAATCTCATGCTAAATGCAGCATACTAGAAGAACAATTCCTCTGATCATATTGTCATATATATTAGATATTTCTGTAATGAAAAAAAACTTTATCAATTTCATTTGATTATCAGTAAATTAATGAATTCTAGAGCTTCAGCTCTGCTTCTGCTTCCTTGTGAGCATTGATAGAATCATAGCAGTTTGGGTTGGAAGAGACCTTAAAGATCATCCAGTTCCAATCCCCCTGCCATGGGCAGAGACAGCTTCCACTGGATTTGGTTGCTCAGAGCTCCATCCAGCCTGGCCTTGGAAACTGCCAGGGATGGGGCAGTCACAGCTTCTCTGGGAAACCTGTGCCAGTGCCTCACCACCCTCACAGTAAAGAATTTCTTCCTAATATCTCATCTAAACCTACTCTCTTCCAGCTTGAAACCATTCCCCCTTGGCCTGTCATTTCATGCCCTTGTGAAAAGTCCCTCTTGATCTTCCTTGCCCCAATCCTGGTGCAGCACCTTGGACTTGGTCTTGTTAAACCAGATGAGATTTCCATGGTTATTCTTTGAGACTGCTCTCTCTTTAACACATAATTGCATGAATATGAAATCTATCACCAAATCTTAACAGACTGTCTATTCTCGAGTCCTGCTAGCATTCTACTTTAAATTCCAAAGCAAAATAGAGAGAATTTGTTTGCAACTCTGCAATTTACTGGTTTGCTAAATATTTAAGGAGAATGAAGAAATTCAAAAATTGAAGTAATTCTTTGTCCAAATGAGCCAGTTCCTCAGCTAAGAAATTACAGTTGTGGTTTAAAGTAGTCAATAGGTTTGTATGAAAACTCATGCAAAACTTTTTTGTATTTTAAACTATTAGGTAAAGGATAATAAAAATTTGCTGGTCAAGAGAATAAATTTGTAATTTTTTATTATTTAGATCATGCAGAGATGCATTTTGGTTTCAGCTAATTCACTGTCTATCTAGGTTATGAGAAGCTAAGATATAGGAAAAGCATATTTGACAGTACCCTACTATTTATGATGTCTGCAGGAAAATTAATATTAGAATTTTTAAAATTATTTTATTTCTTAATTAGGACAGTAATGTATTCTTTAATATAAAGCACACCATGTTCTGGGTCATGGGAATGTAAGACATGTAACTATAACTGTCATGATAGCTTAAGTGAAAAAATGCAGTTCCATTACTAAAAATTTGTGACTATCTTGTATAATGTTAAAGGAAAATATAGATCCAAACACACAGAGTGAAAACCAGAAATAGCTGACCTAGTTAGGAACCGGATAAAACATCTTTCATGGTAAATTTTGTTGTGGACAGACGGTTAAAAGGGAACTCTTTAAGATGTTGGGGTGATTCTCTTCCATTCAGCACATTACATGGGGGCTTTACAGGTAGTTTTGGTATGGTAAGGACTTAAGGTTTTGCTGAATGACACACCCTGATGCAGGTCTCACTTCATGTCATGGGAAAATTGCAGTATTCCTCATAGGGATGAAAAAATTAATGATCTATTTCTGGCAGGTTTATCTTGCAGATATGTAGGACACATTGCTGGTTTTAGTGCTGATGCTACTCCAGCATAGCAAGGCCTGTTATGCTCTGCTGAGACACTGGAGGATTTTTTAGCCCTGCAAGTGCTGCCCTGATGCCCTTGGCCATTTCCCCTTTCCAAATGTCCACCTTGTCCAATGTATTATCATTCCCTCCTGGAAACCCTCCTAGATGGCTGCAGTTAGGCTGTCAAGGCTAGGAGGGTTCCCTTGGAGAAGAGGTGGAAGTTGCATCAGCTTCACATTTTAGAAAGCACTCTGGGATCTTTGCTGATGGAGAGGTCCCTGAAATGATGCTGAACAGCACCCAGACAGTCTGAACATCCAGATATTGGTTCTACACCATAAACCTTTCACTTCTCACATTTTAAAATATAAATGTGATGAATACTGAGAACATTTAAAGGTATATTTTATACACTAATATCCTAGTTTGTTTCCCTGGTGTGGATTCAAGCATTAGATCTGTGGCAGAAATTAGTATCTAATTTCTTTTTCTTAATAAATCGAAAGAGATCATCTATTTTTATGTGTTGTTTCACATGGTTAGGTTGCAGATGCACAGAAGAGCAAATGTATTTGTTTCATGATCTTAGTTAAGACAGTTATTTATATATCACCCCACAGAAAAGCCCCACAAAAGTCAAATCTGTCTGAGCAGTTTTATTAAGCCACTTTTACAATCCTATTAGGCACTTTAAAATAGTTCTTTATTAATAAAGTTTTCCTACATGTTCACTTAGTGAGTTTTTTTGAAGTAAAACCTGTCCTCCTTAACATCAACAGCCTGCTTTGATATCCTTTTCTGAAGACTTTTGTGCCTGAATTTGTCCTGGAAGTCGTCTAGTAAATGCAAGTATCAGGATGAGAAAAAGTTATCAAATGTGAACAAAAAAGACTGAACTGGACCCCTTTGGAGTAACTCTCTGCTTATAGCAAAAATTATTATTCCAAGATATAGCTGTGTAATTACTTCACCATTAATTTGCCTGCTCACTTTTAGCTTTCCAGTATTACAAGAAATATTTGATAAAGTGTCACATAAAGTATTGACTAATCTAAAGACACAGAAAAAGAGGCTCAGCCAGGTGACTGAGCAGTTGGCATTACCTTTATAAAGAATAAAAGCCTTTGTATTCTGAAAACCAGAATGGTGTAGAGTTGAGGACTGACTGGTACTCGGAGGCTGCTGAATTCAGAGCTGCTGTGGGTCAGACTGCCACAGACACTGAGCTCCTGAGCTCTGCCCACACTGCCTGGGCTGACCCGCCAGCTCTGAGTGCACGGGGACTGCTCCCCCAGGCTTTCTTCAACCACCTCAGTTAGGTCACTTGGGTCACAGGATAAATACAAATTCAGTATCTGAAGCAATGCTTAGGGAGCTCAAGTCCAAAACTGAACTCTACAACAACACTTTTAAGTGTCTGCCTAAACTTAGAAGTAAATAAAAAAACCTCTTTCAGCTCTACCAGAGCTGACCTTAACCTTGTAAAGCAGTTTTGTAACATATAACTGGCTTTACCAGAACTAACTGATATTTCAGCAATTAGCAATAAGCATATTGTAAAGATAGAGGTAGAAATAGACGTTATAGAGATGATAGATCTTGTCTAAAAAAGTCAAATACAAAATAGATAATAGTTTAAATTTCTGGGGGGGTGGGGTGGGGGGTGCAGGAGACCCAGACCTTCTGCATTTTGACAGGAAAGAAACTTCTAGCACATCTTCCCAAACAAAATTAGCAGGGTTGGGAAGAGAGACAATAAAAGCAAACCAATGCATAGGACCAGTGCTCAGGTTTCTCAGTTAAGACTTGGGGATTCTGATTTCCTGCTGGGTTTTCAATATCCTCCAAATTATTAAATTACTGTCTAGTGATAAAGTACTCCATACTTAGGTAAGCATGTTCAGCTGCATAAATGTACCATGGAAAATGAGTGTCTGAGCACCACTTCTGAAGCTGCTCCTAAACACAATTAAACCTACTCTTGGTTCAAGAATGAGCAGAAAAAGATCCAAAGCCCAAGGACACAGGGAGCCCAAGGGATGCTCTAGAGACCCAAAAGGAAGCACAAAAGTGGAAAAAGCCTCTTTAATATTTCACCTTAACTCAATGGACAAAACTGAAGCTCCACATCTGTGGTCTCACTGATGTTTCTGTTCTTCAGCACCTACCCTCAGCCTCAACATGGATGTTTGTTTTCCTCCCTGTTATGTAGTAAAAGATAAATGAGATTATTTGATATTAAGCACACAATAGAAGCAGAAACATCAGGGTTAGATGTATTGCAATATAGAGGTCAATTGATTTCATACGGCTCTGAAACTCAGTTTGCTGTCAGAGAACACAAACAAGAGGTTTCTGTGCATGAAAGCCTCCAGCTCTCTCTGCTTCAGACTTCAGTGACTTGTTTTCAAAAAAACCCAAATTTGAATTCCTTGACACCAGTGCTGCTGCAAGTGTGGCATAATATAATTATATGAGAACTTCATGCCAAAAATTATCTATCCAACTGATACTTTCATTAAGTAGGTAATAGCTGAGAATTTATTTTGCCACAGAGAATTTAATTTGTCATAATGCTGCTAACAGTCTCAGGTTTTGTACCCCAGGGCATACCTCAAACACCTGGGCATGAGGATGGACTGCAGTGCAGACTGATCCTTGTTCTCAGTGCTCCCCTACAGCTGCTAGCTGTTTCCTGGCTGTAAAGCACTTTCGGATTATCAGTTTTCACCCAGTGTGACAAGTTGAACTGCAATTCAGTTCTCATTCTGCAACTTTGCAATTCATTTCATTGCAAGCAAGGGACCTAAAAGTTAGATGCTGCCATCCTAAAATTATTTGGTCTGGACCAAAAGGGTTTGTTTTGTTTTGTTTTGTTTGTTTGTTAAATATTATGCAGTGTGGCTTAGGGATCTTAAATTAAACTGTTATTTATGTCTGCTAAGTAAGAATGGCTTACCAGGTACTTGCCAATATCAATCAAACCTGCTTCAAGGACATTTTGAAAAGTAATTGCAGTGCCAGCAACCAGTAAACATGACTATTTAGCCATATTGCCATAAATAAACCCTGCCTGATAAAGTTTTATGGGAACGAGTTTTAGACAATTAATTAACAGACATTGCTGATAGGATCTGGATGTGTATGACTGGGCCATCAGTGAGATCTGATAAGCTGCAAAAAAAAAAAAAAAGAAAATTAATACAATTATATGCTATTTCTTCACTGCCAGAATTACAGTTTCAACATATGCAAGGATCAAAAAAGACAGTTACCTCTTAAAACAAATGGATGAGTGTTCCAATGCCTTTGGGACAAGCAAAGCTGCAGACTAACCCTGGCTGGCTGTGGAGTGCTGCACACAGGGCAGATCCCTCACTTCTGCAAGCCCTGCTCCTTGGAAAGCTTTTGTTGTGTGTCCCACAGCCCATCAGTGATTTGTCTGAGAGCACAGCTCCTTTCTCACCTAATTACTAAAAATATGCTTCCCCAGTGTGCTCAGAGGGCAAATCCTGTGACCTGCATGGCCATGTCAAGTGGCAGTGCATGCCTTCAGTAAAATCAATAAGAACTCTAATGCAGATTTTAAGTAGATTTGCTTCCCAAATTAAAGTCTGTTATTTTTTGGTATTTAAGGTTCATATTCTCAGTGAAATTCCTCATTGTTCTTTTAAGGATGCAGAATCAATTGCTCACTTTTTGTGGAACGCTAATTTGGCACATATTGTAAGACTCTGAACTGCAGACACCCAATATGTTCTTCTTTATAAAACAAAGACATTCAGAGATTTTAAAAGAAATAAAAGTAGCTATAAAATAAATAATTTGGTTTGCTCTTCATGGAATCATAGGAATAGAGGTCATATAGCTCAGCCTTCCACTTGAGGCAGAACCATTCCCAACACTAGATCAGGTCAGCTACAGCTCTGCTTAGCTAAATCTTGAAAACCTTCCAAGTCTTAAGACTCCACAGAATCTCTGGATTCTGGGAAAACGCTTCTAGGATTGCACAACCCTCACAGTGAAAAATATTTTCTTGATATCAAATCTGAACCTCTCTAACTGCAGTCAGGAGCCATCAGCATTCAACATAACATTGGGCACTACTAAGCAGAGTATTTTTATTTACCAATGCCAATACAATCTACCAGCTGCATATTTTCAGTGCCATCTAAGGCAATCTGCATCACAGAAAAGACTTGAAAGAATGTTTTCATTTTGGGGAAGGTCATGGATCAAGAATGTCATGAAGTCAGGGGTTTCAACCTGTGGTCCCAAGATTTTTGACAGTTTCTGGATGTTTTCCAGACATTTAATCAGTGAATAAATAAATAAATAATAATAATAATAACAATATTAACAAATTTTAAATTATTAAATAATAATTAAATATTAAAATTTAATTCAATATTAAATTATTATTAAAAATAATAATTAAAATATGTTTCAGTGGTTAGTACTGGTGAGCTCTGCTTCAGTTCTCTCTTTTGCTAAATCTTCCTGTTAGATCACAAGCAAATCATCTGAATTTTACAGGAATTTTTCTTCATTGTAAAATTAAGCTATAATAAGCATGTTTTTTCAGTATAGTGTTGCTTTTACTAAATAATTTGAAATTTATAAGAAAAAAATATTTCTTTTTAAAAGCCTCATAAATTTCAAAAATAAAAAAAAGCAAGAAAAATTCAAATATGGAGCCACTTAAGAACAATATAAAGAATCTGGGCGTTTGCTTGGGTTTTTTGCTTGTTTGATTGATTGTTTGGTTGGTGTTAGTGGGTTTTTTGTTTGAGTATTTTTGTGGTTTATTTTTTTTTCTGCCGGCAATAAGAGTCTTACATTTGATTTCAGAAGGATCCATTGAATGATGGAGTAGAAAAGCACAGTGAGTCATGTTTTACAGTGAGAAAGACTGGTTAAAGGTTAGCATTTGGGAAAAATAAGGACATTTCTCCTCACTTCTTCTGATGTGAGAAATAGCCTTAAGCAAATCACTTCTCTGTCCTTTCCCTCCTCTTACTGCAACAATGGAATAGTGTTCTTCACCTCACACATAAAGCACAGTGTGGAGGACAAGTGTGCTATAAAAGCTTGAAGCATGACAGAATGTCAAAGCCAAAAAACATAAATACAGGCAGTGGCATTGAAATACTTAGCTTTATCCATCCTTTCTCTTTTTTTCTCAAATGACATGTGGGATAATGACTACAAGATCTCTTGTCTGCTAAACTGACTTTTCCATATGAAGTGGTGAAGGGCATTGCCATTAGAGTTTTTGCTTTTCCAAATGTTTCAGCAAGGATTTGATTGGCAGATCACTGACATTCACTTGGAATGTTACAAAATACAGGAACTGTAAACACTTCATTTACCTTAAAATTTCCCCACGATGGACTATGAAAAATGTGTTATTTTGCTAACTCCAGAACAATGCTGTATAACTCATTGCTGAAAAATAGATCAGCTGGATAACTAATCAAGATTATATTTAGCATTCATATAGGTTTCTTGGGATTCTTTTCAGTATTTTTGATAGTCATGAGGGAAGAATGATTTCCTGTATTTCCATTTCTTTTTTCTCTGAGGAAAGTTTAAACTGATTTCCCTTCATATCTAAGTGTATATCAGTGATAAATTTCTGTGAAATGCTTCCTTTACCTCACCAAGTAACACTCAGATGATGTAACTCTTCCATAAGAGATAATCTGCATATAGTGTTCACAGTATAGAACAGAAGGAAATAATGATGTCCAGCCTGAGCATTTAGACTCGAATTCCTTCATGAATATTGATGAAAAAATTAAATGGCTGCAGCTGGTGTTCATAGGCATACTGAGAGTGATCTTTACTTTCTTAAAAGATCAGTCCATTTTAAACTTATATATTCTGTTAAATTATCTCACTATAGTTTCTTTAGCTGAAGCTATAAAAAAAAAGTTAACCTTGAGAAGTAATTCTTCTAAGTTACACATTCATGAAACAATAAAATTATGATTTTGTATCTATCTCTATGATCACATTTACTCAAAATTAATTAAGATTGTTTTCATCCCAGCTTTTTGCACACCTCCCAGCCTCCTCACCAGTTTGAGGAGCAGAAAAGGTCTTGATGCTGAGTAAGCACAGCTCAGGAATAAATAAATAAAATACCCCTGTGAAATCATCACTGTTTTCAGCACAAACATAACCCATACATAAACCCATAAAAGCTATTAAGAAAAACTTTAACTTCATCCCAGTCAAAACCAGCACAGTATCAAAAAACTCACACAGATATTCAACATCTTGGTGTAATTCCATAATTTAGATCTATCTTATCTGTAATCCTTATTAACACATTTATATAATAGGAAGGATGAATGGTTAGATTTATTTTATTTGCTGGGGTAGACGAAATAATGTTAGAAAAGTTACATTGTTGAAGGATTTGTAGCGTTTACTAAGTAATTTGAAATTTGTAAATTATTTACCTCAACCATTGAATTGAGTTACAAGGGGAAAAAAAGGCATTTTTTGATCATCTCTTTTCCCTGAATAACACCTAATAAATTTAACAAAAAAGATTTAAAAAGCTGTAACCATAATGTTCTGTTTCAGGAACATTAGAGTTGAATCTGTAGCTGTTCCAACTTTAGAGGTGGAAGCATAATGCTAATCCAATTCTTCCTAAATTCCCAGATATTTTTTTTTCCTGTCTACTTTTTTGGAGTACGCAAGATTTATCAACCAAAAAAAAAAATCCCCTCTAATGCAGAATAGCTCCCCACCTTAAGGACCGATTTAGAGGAAAGGACAAATTTTCTGTGGTGGTGCAGGGATCCATGGGATCTTCTGGTACTGAGCTGAGCTTCGTTTTAGCGCCAGCTTATGTCCTACCGTAAATAACTATTGCCTGTTTTGAGAACCCTTAAATTGAAGCTCTGTGTGTGCAAAGAAATTTGTTATGCGAGAGACTAAACATTTACAGAGCAGTAGCTACATTCTCAAAGTTATGTCAACACTGAATTACACTGTTAAGGCAATTTAAAAACTTCTGGAGTTTTAGTCTTCTCTTGGATATGATATTGTAATATCTCAGCTGGCCAGGACTACTTGCTTATGTTGCATGTTACTGACTGATTTCTGTGTATCAAATGTTACGCTGACATTTTAAAAACCATGGCTTTGTGCCTAGATTAGTCTACAAAAATAAACATACATATGAAATTATCCTTTAAAGTATTGTGATAATTAAATAGTTAAAAATGGAGCTTTGTCCTTTCTCATCCCCACTGATTTTAATGTGATGAACAATTATTTTCTCGGTGGCTATTAGGCAGAGAAGGGACAATTTTGCTCAGATGAGGGATCTCTATCCTGCTAATTCTTGCTTCTTCCAGAGCAAGACTGTTGATGTTTAGCTGCTCCAGAAGATTCTGTTCCCATTGTAATCCATCCTGCTAATGTCAGAGATCCATGTGTTTTAATGTGATTCACTGTAACAAAGAACATAAGCAAATGAAAAATTTTTTATCCAGGAAAATCCCCAGGGCATGTTCAGAGCAGTCCTTGGCAGTCCACTGCATAAAAAAATAAGTATTTTTTCCAATGACAGTTTATTTTTGTTGTTGTTGTTCTTATTATTATTTTTTATCATTATTGTCTTTACTTTTTATTAGACATATAAACCCTAAGGGTCACTGGTTTTTTAATAATTTTTTTTTCAGTTCCAGACATCCAGTGCTCCCTATATGGAGAGAATGTAAACTGAAATTGAAAGTCATAGCCAGTGGCAATGAAGCAGATATAACTCACTTAAATTTGCCATTATAATTTCTGACTGTAAATCACGTATTTTGCTAAGTTATATATTCTGGAACCTGAATCCATGCGTTTGCTTTTCAAATACAAAGAATTGGCATGAGTTATCACCAACCAGTGATGATGAAGAAAATAATTTAGTTCATCTCCAAAGCCGAACCAGTACTTCCAAATTATTATTTTACTTTTTAAAGTTGTGCAATTTACTAGTTATGATTAATTTTTTTATAAGAATATTGACAGTCCCCCACGTTTACAATGGGAAAAACGTAATCAAACTGATAAATAATTCCCTCTATTCATGATAAAAATTAGGTGACTGAGTGAGAATTTTCACTGAAACCCACAGGGATAATGCAAGAGGTAATCATTGCTAAATTTTCAATGGCACTACTGCCTGATTTCAGTGTTTCATTTAAAGACCATGTGGAGTCCCACCAGCCACCTTGGAATCCAAAATCTTACTTTGCATAGCCAAACTCCTGCAGTAGTACTATAGCTCTGTTAGTCTTGTGTTTAATGAGCTGGAGTCAGATCCAATATGTTCCTTATTTAGTTCACTTTTAGCAACTTAAACTTCACTCATTTGCACCATAAATGAAACTTTTGTGTGTGACTAGCACAGGTCTTTCTCGTGAGAACATTTTGCTATATTTTATAAACAAAGATAAAGTTTGGATGTTTTGCAAACAACGTCTCCGGATTAGGTCAGTTCGGGCTTGGCCAATTGTGCCTAGGGGGAGGTCTCAGGCTGACCAATCTGGGTGACCTCTGTAAACTCTATATATATGGAAATCAAAACAATAAAGCTCTCTTCTCTCTTTCCTTGTCTGAGAACTTGGGTCATTCCTCAGCTAGCGGCTCAACAGCGACATTTGTGTGAGTGTGGGGGAAAAGCCTAATTTCCAATCCAGCTGCAGTAATATCTACAAAAACTATAAATTTAACATCTTCAAATGAGCAGCTGCATTAGAAAGAAGCATATGTGAATATATCAGGATAGCTGAGAAATATACATTGAAAAGTGTCTAAAACTCTCAGTTCTCAAGTATTGTAATTTGTACAAATTCTGGTCATGTATCGACTAATTCCAGATCTCATCAAACTCTGAGAAGCCAAAATAACTCCTGCTTTTATCCATGGTAGGGTGATGTAAGTGGGAGCTGGAATTGGTTCACAGTCTTTGTTTTTTTTTAGATATTTTATTTTCTCAAGATAGCAAGACTTTGTATGAACTAGTTCATGAACCCAAACTAAAAAGGCATTTTTTTGTCCCTTGAAAAATATCATTACTTCAGTAAATTTCTGCAATTTCTACATGTTTTTACAACTCTCTGAAAGAGAAGAATAAGAGATCTAATACAAAGGTTTTCTGAGCAGTGTTTCACAGTGGGATTCATCTTAATTTTAAATTAAAATTGAGATTAAATAGATTACTTTCCCCTGCTCCCCTATAATCTAAGAGGAGACATTATCTGTGTAAGAATTCTGTCTCAGATACACTTGCTCAGGGATGTGTACACATCATGTCATGAGAGTTGCATCCAGATGCCCTGCCTTATTTCTTCTGTGACAATCTGAAAACAGAAGTAGTGCAAATGACTAACAGACCAGACATCTAACTTCAGGGAAATAAAGTTACAGGAAATCAATCTGACCCTCCATATCCATTTTCAGTCAATAGCCATAAGCTGCAACATTCATAAATTCTGCCTTACAGGAATATGGGCAATTACTGTGTTTAGCATTCCTACTGTATCTTGTCTCAAAAGAAAAGTTATTCTTGGTCTGTCTAATTGATTCAAACTCAACTCTTTGTGTAAACCAATCACTCATTTTTCTCATTCGGAATTATATTTATTGTTTGTGAGTGTAAAATCTTTGCCAATGTCCAAACTGTGATTCATTGCATTCATTACATTTCTCTTCAGAAAAAAAAAATAGAATAAACTATTTCAGATACAACAATCATCCAGTCCAACATGTCTGAGCACTTCAGGAATGACCAGAAGTTAATGCATGTTTTTAAGGACATTGTCCAAATACATCTGAAACACTGACAGCCTTGTGGCATTGGCCACCTCTCTGGGAAACCTGTTCTGGTGTCTGACCACCCTCTTGGTAAAGAAATGTCCCTAATGTCCAGTCTAAACCTTCCCTGATACAGCTCAGAACCATTCCCACATGTGCAGTCCCTGGAAAACATGGAGAAGAGCTCAGCACCTCTCTCTCCATCTCCCCTCCTCAGGAAGTTGTACAGAGAAGTGAAATCATCTCTCAGCCTCTTTTTCTCCAGACTGGACAAGCCCACAGCCCTCAGCTGCATCTCACATGACATTCCTTCCAGCCCTTTCAGAGGCCTTGCTTCCCTCCTCTGGATGCATTCAAGGACTTTCACATTTTTCTGTCCTGGAACTGCCCACAGTGCTCAAGGTGAGGCTGCACCAGCCCTGAAGGAGTCAAAAATGTATGAATATTACTGTGTGGGAAATGTCTACTTTTTAATTTACTCTTTTCATTATGACATGAAATCGTTATCAATTTGTGCCCAGCTCTGGATAGACAGGTATTTGTGGTTCATGTATAGACAAACATTTATTTATCTGGTAACGCTGGTTCTCAGTGGCAGACTGAGTGAGGTTGGATCTGTACTCAGTCTGCTCTGGGAGAGCTCTGCGTGTCAATGTCTGCCTGTCATCACATCCACAGCAATTTGGAGTGTCCCAAGCTCTTTGGAGGAACCAAAGTTGACATCACAGACCAAAACTTTGTTCTTGGAAGAGGTGAATTTAAGAAATATTTGTTACAGTTAATATCTCTGTTAGCAAGATGTCACTGAGCAGTTACACTATGACTAAGTTGTAAAATATAATGTACTGGAGGAAAGCTAGACATCCAGCTCTCTTGATGACTTTGGAGAAGCTTTACAAATTTTCGAACATGCTTAGATATTCCTTTACCACAACAATAAGCCATAGACCCCTTCGTGTCCCTTCCACCACCTCTTCTGTCTCCATCCTCTCCCAGCTGCATGTCATAAACAGAACTACTGGAGAACAAGACTAAAGCAGCTCTGTCACTCCTGGTCCCATCCTACCCACCAGGAACTATGAAATTTCCTTCCAGGCAGCCATGGGCTGGAGACTTCAAAGATTTCTTGCCACGTACAAAATAAAACTATACTCCTGAAAAAAATCCTTGATCATTCACTATGATTGGACAAAGTTGGCATCTGCATTTTTAATATAACAGAATTTATATATATATATATAATTGCAATATTCTGAATGTTTTGAGGTACTTATAGCAACCAGGATAAATACATTATTTATTAGTGGATTTTAACTAGAACTCAATCTAAATTAATACATGAACCTTTACACAACACGAGAGAGACAACAATAAAATGAAATTCAAACTATTGGATTTAAAGCAAAAAACAAGTTTCCCATCTCCCTTCAATCTCTTCAAGAGAAAGAGCTGATGTTGCCAATAATGTAAGACCTGAAAGATACAGAAAGTGAATCTGAATGCCCTAGTATATCATTAAATGTTTTTGTTAAAAGCACACGAAGTAAAGAGGTTTCAAGGATGTGCTTTATCATGAGGATGTGGACTGAGAACACTTTTTATCCCCACAGCAGATGGGGAAAGAGCATCTTTTTCACTTCATATGGTGCTCTCCTTCAGCTAATAAAAGGCATAAAATCACAAGTGTGAATGTACCTGACAACTGTGTACAGACAATAACTAGAACTCAAACACTAAGAGAGCAGAACTGTAACACAGCACATTGCAACAGTAATTACACTTTTCAGAGCACTTCCACTCATCATCCTGCTCACCAGCAGATGAATTTGAGGGACGGGCTACTTTTCATTTTAGTGTGTCACAATGGAGTAGAAAAAGCAGACATCAGAGGGCTCTGAAGCACTGCACTCAGCAGTTGTACATGTGTGCTGGAGCAATTCTTTGTACCACCTCAGCTTATAGCTTAGTCATATTTAGTGACCTTGTCAAAAAAACTGTTATAGGTGTTTATCTTCCCCCACCCCAATAGATAATGAATTACCTCTCATTGGTAGATGAGGAGCCATAGTTTGGTTGCTCTTCAGAATAAAAAAATAAAAATGTCTCTGTAAAAGTTTAAATTACTTTTGCACAGTTAGAGTTCACATAGATTCCTGTAACCAGAAACTATTTACACATAGATAGCTCAGTTGGTTAGAGCAGGGTGATAATAACAACAAGGTTGTGGATTCAATCCCCATATGGGCCACTCACTTCAGAGCTGGACTTGATGATGCTTGTAGGTCCTTGTCTCCTGTGGGACGGATGTCACAGCAAAGCAGGGGAAGGATTCCCCTCCCTGAGCAGCAGAAGATCTCAGTGATGAACTGACCAAACCCCCCACAACCTGTTCCCTGCACTCTCGGTGGGAAGGAGGGAGGAGTTAGGGGGGGAAAACGGTGTTCTTAAGGGCTTATTTTACTTCTCATTATCCTCCTCTGACTCTGTTAGTAATAAATTCACTTTGTACCACTAAGTTGAGCCTGTTTTGCCTTTGGAATGTTTTCTCCCAGTCTTTATCTTAACTCATGACCCCTTCATTATTTTTTTTTGCCTCTCTTCTGCCCAGCTGTGGTAGGGGAGAGCGAGTGAGAGGCTGCCATGAGTACCTGGCATTTGGCCAATGTCAAACCACAACAGTGGCTGAGGGAGATCCCTGTCTGTTTGAGCTTAGCACTGGCCTGTGGATACAGAACTAGAAGGTCCATGGCTTTGCCCTTTTTACTGGCTCCCTAGCAATCATGTGTTCAGTCCCCAGAGAAAGTATGAAATAGGGAATGGCAAACCTAATGGGTTTTCCATGAGGGCAGGTTCTGAGAGCTCAGCTGGTGCAGCACTGCTGGGGCTGATGCCAGGAGGACACTTAGAGCAGAGCCAGAGAACAACTACAGGGCTGTGTTCCTCCTGCTGGAGCAAAATGAACCTTTGCATTCTGAAGGGCTGGGTTTTTCCAGGAATCCCTCTGTAGAGAAACTAATGCTTTATTTTGAGAAAAGAAATATCTTAAGGTAACAGTGGTGAAATGTTCTCCCTTGTTTGAGTTTTAGTGCAGCAACAAATACTTTACCCTACTTGAAATTTTTAGTGCATTTTTTCTTATAAAAGCTACATCGTAACCCTTAGCAACAAAGAGTGAGTTCATCTTAAAAATGAAACCCTAGAAGAAGGTATGTGCACAGAGCTGAAGGTATTAAGCAGTATAGACAATACACAGCTTGATAAAAACTTTTTGGCAAAGAAGTGGTTCGAGTTTTACATGTTACTTTCAGCTTTAATCTTGACAAATGAACTCAATGAGGATTTTTTTTTCGCTAGATAGCAAAGTGTGCTCATGTTCTTTTCATTAAATAAGACAAGAAAAATCTTGTGTCCTCATTTTGAGATTCTCCTACATGTCTCTCACAAAGAGAAGGAAAGACAAAAAGGGTTTATAACAACTTTGTGATATTCTGCACATCCTTAATTTACACTCAGTCTTAGCAGTTCCTGTACAGGAATTTACTAGGTACTACCAGCTCATCAAAAACCCTGATGTTAAGAAGTAAAGGAAAATAATTAGGTCCCTAAAAAATGTCTGGTGCAGTTTAAGGCAGCATAGAATAACCAAGATACTGGGAGCAGAGCTACCAACAGAAATGTCAGAGACTCTTGGGGTGACTACAGCCCTCTGGCAAACTTTCCTGGAGGCCAGAAAGAATGTCCTAGGAAAAAAGTGCTTATCTTTGTAAAGTCAAATTCAGGCTCTTCTATATAAATGAAGATGATAGATGATAGATAAAGCAAAACTACTTGATAACATTTTCAGGCGACCTTAATATTTAGATGGAAAGAGCCGCTGAATCAAATATGTTTGTGGAATTGCATAAGAGGGTTCATTATGTATCACGGCATGAATGCAAAAACTAACTCTGCTGCACAGAAAAGTGGGTGCCAACAAGAGATTAGGATCCACACTCTTCTTCTATTTACATTTCTAAATTTTACCTCCAAAAATAGAGATCCTAGCTACTTTGCTTTGACAAGGGAGAGTGAGGAGGTTCTCCCTTGGATTCAGTGTATTCAGCTGGCTAAACCATCTGTTTGGGATTAATTTTTATTCTTTAGGATGGGTTTCATACTTTCATGGGTTTCAAAGTTATCAGCCTGAAGACGATAAAAATTTTTATTCTGTACCTACATGGAGAATATACCTACCTGGTTTGCAATATGACTACCACCTGCTTCAGCAATTCTGCTTTGCAAAAAAGAAACTGATATTTACTGGGCTGAGAGTACAAGCATCTGGGGAAAACAAATGGTAAGGCCTGGATTCTTGCTCTTGTCATGAAGATTATTTTATATTTTATCTCATATAGGATGCATAAGCAGTCTTTAAAATAGGTACCAGAACATATAATTCCCAGGTCCAACCCTAAATTACTGCTTAGTGGATTGGCAGGGTTGCTGCACTGGGCACAGAGCGTGTCATGGAATATTTTTATTGGAGAAATTAATGGACTTGTTTAAAATTGACTTGGATATCTTGCAGAATTTCCCTCTAGAACTGCTCAGCATTTTTAATTTGGGCTTTTTGTCACATTAATAAATTCTAAATATAGTCTTAATCTTATGTTTCACTCTGGCATCGTATTTCTTTTATTATTGCTTTCAAGCTTAAAATAGTACAAAGGATAAGTGAACATAAACACATGGCGAATATCAGCCCATTAATTGGCTCAAATAATTCCTAAAAATACTGCAAAAACATTAACTCTTCACAAATTTCAATAGAAGGGTAGTTTCAATTGGGTATGTTGGCTGCCACATATTTGCAAAAGGACAAAAAGACGGATAAAGGTATACCACAGCCACAATGCACCACTTCTAAATGTAATTATTCTATTTTAAGCAATTATATTTTTATTTGAATGTTATATAATACATATAATTTTATATGTATGCACCTATATAATACACTAGTATAATGTCACGTATTTCATATGCATTTTTTCCCTGCTAGAAAATAATAATCTTTAACCTATAGCTCACACTAAGTGGAACAGTGTAATACAGTGAGTTGGGTTTGCATAGTCAGGTTTTGGTACCAGGGGTGGCTTCTGTGAGAAGCTTCCAGAAGCTTCCCCCATGTCTGACAGAGCTGATGCCATGTGGCTCAAGATGGACATCCTGCTGGTCAAGGCTGAGCCCATCAGTGAGGGTGGTAACAGCTCTGTGATAACATATTCAAGAAAACAAAAAGTTAGTGGCAGAAGTAATTGCAGCCAGAGAAGAGCAGAGTGAGAACATGTGAGAGGAGCAACCCTGCAGACCCCAAGGTCAGTGCAGAGGGAGGGGCAGGAGGTGCTCCAGCCTCTGGAGCAGAGGTTCCACTGCAGCCCCTGGTGAGGCAGCTGTGCCCCTGCAGCCCATGCAGGATCACAGGGGTGCAGAGATTCACTTGCATCCCATAGAGGATCCCAGAGGGAGCAGGTGGATGCTGGAGAGGGCTGTGATCCCACGGGAAACCTGTGCTGACCAAGTTCCTGGCAGGGACCTGCAGACCCACAGAGAGGAGCCCACACCAGAGCAGGTTTCCTGGTAGGACCTGTGACCCTATGGGGGATTCACACTGGAGCAGAGTGTTCCTGAAGGAGTGTAACCCTTGGAAAAATTACCCACATTGCAGCAGTTCATGGAGAACTGTTGCTCAGGAGATGGAATCATGTTGGAGAAATTCATGGACAATTATCTCCCCTGGGAAGGACTCCCTTCCCTGGGCACAGGCAGAAAGAATGTGAGACAAACTCACCATAGCCCCCACTCCCCGTCTCCCCTCCTGGAGGGGAAGAGGCAGGACTTGGGCAGGAGGGAGAGGGGTTGGAAAGTGTTTTTATTCTACTTCTCATTATTCTGCTCTGATTTTGTTAGTAATAAATTCAATTTCTATCCCCCAGCTGAGTCTGTTTGGTCCATGATGGTATTTGATGAGTGATGTCTCCCAGCCCTTATCTCAGCCCATGAACCCCTCGTTACATTTTCTTTTCCCATACAGTTGCAGAGGGGAGTGATAGTTGGTGGGTGTTTGGAATCCAGCTAGGGTCAACCCCCTACATAGAGTTAACAATAAAATCTTTAGGCTAGGGTTATTTTTATGTCCACATAATATTATAAGAGCTTTATTCTTTATTTTATGGGACATTCAAATACTTTGATTCTCTATGTGGTTCTAAAATCTACTGCACAATTGTAATTCTTTCTAAATACCTACTAAAGTTAACTGCTCCCTCAAGAACACTTGGGAAATTATCCTCAGGACAAAAGCAGAAGCAAAGCTTGTGTCTTAGCTCCTTTGAGCATTCTTCTGAACCTCTAAGAAACCTCCATTTGACTGCAGATGACAACACTCCCATAGATGCCAATATGTGACATGGTAATGTCCAGCAGTGTTAAAGCTTTTGCTAAACAAAGGTTGCTTTGCTTAGGAAATCAAAACTTAAGACACACAGAGAAGATAGGAGAGTCTGTTTAGTGGCTGGAACAGCAAGTTGAAGATGGGTTAAAGAGCAGCATTTTTGGGCCACCACTCTGAATTCACTTGTACTGTCTCTAAATAACACTCCAGTGTTTAGTTTCCTAAAGGTGTGTCAGGCAACTATCAGGCATCATGACACTACACAAAGGTCCAGATTTGTTAGCCAGTTCTCTGTATTTCAGGAAAGAGAAATCCTATACTGCATAAACTCATCCAGTCATCCAACACCATTCTTCTCTTCCACATTAAATGGTGAATCAGATGCTTCTAATCAACTGAGTATTACTGACTTCCATTTAGCACTGTCAATTAATTCTGACTGAGAATCTGACTTGGTTTTCAGACCACTGTAATTTTGTTCCTCTTAATGAGGGCTCCATTGTTACTACTGCCAGTTTTGAAAGCTGTGTGGAAGTACTTGGACAAAGAGAATATTATTTTTCCCTGTTGCTGTGTATCACCTGGGCTCAGCAAAAGCAGAACTGCCTGTTGTATGCATGATCTGAGAGTTGCAGGCTGTTTTGTCTTGAATCCCAAATAAGAAATTGCTAAGAAAATACAGAAAATATGTAAGTGTGCTTTCCCTTAAATTTTCAAAATCATACTTGCCTAGAAGAAAAGCAACATCTCTTAAGGGAATTTAGGTGCCCAGCCTAACAAATGATCTTGAGTGGAGGCCACTCCTCTACAATTAACACAAAATCATGCTGTCAAATCCAATGCACAGGTTTCCATAGAGAACACACCTTACAGCAGGTCAGTGAATCCCCCAGCATAGTCACAATATGGTCACTTGAGCACATATATATGCATAGATATTGTTTTCTTTCTTAACTCCAACAAAAGTTGGGTGGAATAAGCATATTACAAACCTTTGATTCTTTGCATGAATTTCTACCTTTAGATTAAATATTGCCTCTCTTTTCAATTTTTTTAAATTTTAATTTACTCTTTCCCAAGGAAATTAATTTATATCTACAACCAATCTTGAAACAAGTCACCTGAATAAGGTAAGTAGATGACTGTAATCCAGGAATGCCATTTAATAGTCATAGGAGCTTAAGGAGAATAGCGATTAAATTTGGAACTTCATGGCCTTTAATGAAATTTAAATAAAGTGCTATTATTCAAAAATGAACTCTGCTTATGATGAAAAATCATCCACTGATTGGGTTGGCAATATTCCATTAGAATTTAGGGTGACCCTTAGTCTCTGCCAGAGTTTTACACATTTCTCACAGCTCCCAGCCCTGTGCTAAGCTAATGCCTGATCTCAGTCACACCAGCACCCAACAAAATAACCCCAGTGAACAGAGCTGGATGTGACCAAACAACTCTGAACATCAATTCAGCCGCATGCCCTCTTGCTTCAGGTGTAAACATCCCCACTCCTAATGACATCACAGGCTCAGACATTTTACACCGTTATTCTGCCTTTAGGGACATAGCCACTGTGAGCAAAGATAAGTGATCCTGGACTTGCTTTGTCTGAGCTCCACAGCAGGCAGAAGCAACCCAGGTCGGGAGCAGTGTGGCCACATTGGTTCAGTGCTGCATCCAAGCTGCTGCAGGCAGTGCCACAGTGTCACTCTAACACTGCATCCTGCTTTCCATGGGGGCTTTCAGACCCTAAAATGGGGGCAGAGATTTTGCATACAGCTGACCATAGAGACAAGTCCTAAGGCACTTTGAGGGCATCTCTCTTAATAAATTAGAGAATGGGCAGAGGTGCAAGAGCAGCAATTTGGGCATTGCATTTTTATGCTGACAGAGCAGTTCCTGTAATATTTTGATATAGGCAGTCTCTAAAATGACACCTAGGTACAATTTTGGAACTGTTGCAGACTTAAGACCATTCCTAACAGCAATTTACAAGCAGTCACCCTGTCTTGGGACCCAGGACAGTCTGGTAATTTATAATCTGTAAATGCCACCACTGGCCACAGATGCAGGAAGCATTCTCTAGCACTGCTCCAGTTTACAAGAGATTTAACTCTTTATACCACTCCACCCATCAATCATGAGTCTTGAAGCAGCCACATTCAGATTTCTTTATCCTGTCAAACTTGTAACATGATCTGAGAGTGACTGTGCAATGATCTGCTGAATTTATATGTGCAGAATTCGCATTGAGGCTCGAAGCAGGCTATTGCACTCTCTTTTCCCTGATTTAATGAGCTGATTTAATTCTCACTAATGACAATGGAAAGATTGTCATGAGTTTCATAAGAGTGAAATCATGTCTCAGACAACACAGAAAGGTTCATGGCCCGAGGAGCTCTCCAGAGGAAATACTCTTGCAGCTGACTCCAGTAGGAGTCAGCAAACCCTTGTTCTATTGTTATAATGAACCAAGATCTCAATATGCACACAATGAATTGGATGCCTCACTTCACAGGTCAATATATTGGCAGAAGCATTTTCTTCTCTAATCTAATTCAAAACACAGACATAATACACTTCTTTTCTTTTTAAACTTTCCTGTCCTGACCACAAGTCTTTCCAGCTGAGTTAAGTGAACGGATAAATCTGTCTCTGTTGTTATTATACTCAATTGATTAGTTCTGCTTCATTTTACAAGAGATGTACATGAAGAATTACCTTTTTGATAACTAGAAGAAATCTATTATGTGTTGAAAACAATACTAGGTGAAAATATACATTTATATCAGATTCATTTCAAAAGTAGAACAAATTATATTTTTCAAGTTCAGATACAGTCATCACCATTAGGAAATTACTTCTCATCATTCAACATGTCTTCAATATTTTCATACATTTTTTGCACTGTTAAGGGTTGAAAATGCTTTTTTACAGAGGACATCAAAGCCAAATGACTCATAACCACATCCTAGGTGGGATGATGATTAGGAGTCAGTGAGTAAGCTCGAAGAATAATGAATTCAGTGACAGGGCAATCCTTTATCTGTTATATGGACAAAATTGTGCTTTCCCATGAAAACTTCCTGCTGGATATTTGATAAATAGAGGCATATGAGAACTGTGTCAGTAAAAGGACTCATACAACAGCTCTGATGTATATGGCAGAAAGTTTCTCACAGGAATGCCACTACATTAGAATTTGTTTCTATCTATGGAATCAAGTACTGTGAATTAAATAATATTCATGGCATGCTACAAAATCTATTTTTTTTCACCAAAATTTTCCACTGAGGGGGTTTTGAAGACACTAGAGAGAACAGTAACAATAGAGCAAAGATTTACTGTGGGGATGGGGAGGGCAAGAGAATGAACCAAATTTTCCTTACGGTAGGAAGGGTCCATCCCTTTTAGTGTTCTTGTTCACTCACAGAACATAGTGGGAAATCACAGTTCAATTCTGTCACTTCCAGCTCTGTTCTGTTCTCTGTCAATGAAACCAAATCCATGTAATTAACCTCCATCCCTGCACTGATCTAGACTTCTTAATCACTCCATTGTTTTCTCCACAAGCTCTCTTCTTGCCTTTTTCTTCTCATCTTTCACTTGTTTCTTTTGCTCATTTCTTCCTACTAGTTTTTTTCCTTCCTAGGAGGTGCACATTTGCCTTTTTGCATTCTTCCATGTAGTCAGTGGCATTCAGCTCAGGGAAGGACAAATATAACTTTCTAAGGACCTTAGTCACTTCAGAAATTAGCAGTTTTGCACACTCCACTTAAGCATTTGAGGAAAGACACGAGGGTGTGACAAGAAAAAGGGAAGCATAAAAAGACACCTCATGTGGTTTCTGCCAGCTTAGTTGTAGCTTTCGGATTTCGAAATGACATGTTTGTATTTGATTTGTTGGGTTTGATCTGTCAAGGTGATGCCCTAAAAGCTGGTAAAAGTAAGAGGCAGACATAGCATAGGGAAAAAGGGTATTACCTTGGTTTTAACAGGATCCTAGGTGCACCATTGTCAAAGGTGGAATCACGCCAAGGAGCACCCCCCATGTACAATGTGTATACAATCTTATGGACTTTACAAATTAGCATATCTATTTAAAATCTCCCAATAAAAAACTTAACAAATGAAGTAATTGTCCCCCTATTTTAATTATCCCCCCCCAAGTGAGGCTACAATCTAATTTACAAAAACATGTTCCAGAGAGGAGGCTCTGTCCAAGGCTGGAGCCTCTAGTTTTGAGATAGTAGGGATGTTTCCTCTTCCCCAGAAAACCCCAAACTAGGCTAAATATCTGAGTACAAGGGTTATAGACATGTAGGGCTAAGGTACAGGGAGTGTTTATGAAAGGTACAGGGAAAGGGTATAAAAATGTATAAAAAAGGTATAAAGAGAAAAGACAAAAACCATCAGGCCTCAAAGGTAATAGTAGAACAATATTTATGTACTGGTAATTACAGGACTCTCCTTACCCTCTCTCCCCCATTCCCAGTAGCATAGCTATAGTTTATAGTCTGTCAGCATTTCCATTACAAAGTCCATTTTTCAGAGGTCAATAACTCAGCCATTTAAGACTACATCAGCTCAAAAGTAGATATACAAGTTGTCAGAGACTCTTAATTCACTTTTTATTTCCATGATGGAAGTAAAACATTTGTTGGTTTGGGCTTTTTTGCTTTGTTTTATTTTGTTAGGTCTTTTTGCAATGTATGAGATTTAGTTTCCTTTTTGAGCTAAAACTTGGCTTTTGCTCTGAAACTGAAATGTCGCAGCTAAATTGTAACTTACATGGGCTAAACATTTCAAGATTTTTTTAAAGTATAACTAAACATACAATATTTCCAGATAAAAAGCACAGCTACCAAGCAGTCAGTGTAAATGGTTTTTATCTCTTTTTGGACTGCAGAAAATGTTAGTCTTAGCTGCCACCCCACTGGTAAATAGCATGCTATGAGTTTTCTAAGAAAAGCATGTTATGTACTTGCAAGGCAATGGCAAATAAAAGAGCTCTGATTCTCAGCTTAGGCTGTTTGGTGTGATTCCATCCAAGTGCTGGACTGGTGCCAATCTGTGACACTGGAAATTGTATTCCATGGGATAAACAGAAGTGAAGATGTTTCTGTCAAATTTTCATCCACAGCAGCTCTTTCCAGTTGAATTAGGGAACCATGAAGTCATAACCTCAAGTGGAAACATCATTGATTCCTAAGACACCTGATTATAATGAAGATTTACTTTGTGTAATTTTGCTTATTTAAAAGGATTTATTTCGCCATATCTGAAAAGACATTGAAACAGTAGTGTGGTTGCTTGGTTTTACTAGGGGCTGGTTAAGGACTCTCTGAAAGTTGGTGTCTCTTGATAAAGTGCATCTTTTTATGCCAAAATATTTTTGAGCACAATGTGGAGACAAGGGGCTATATCACAAAATCAGTGAAAGATGAGGTTTCTTTTCATTGACAAAATAAAAAAAAAAAAAAAAACCAGTGGCTTTAGTTTTATAACAAGTTTTCCAAGCAAGGAGAATGTCTTTGATCCATTTGAAGGACCTAGGTGAAGTACTTTTTCCCTCTAACCAACACCACAGTGTGATAGTGAAAGACAAACAGACAGTGACAATGAGAAAATGGACAGAATAAATGAATGTGTTCTGTCACAAACTTGTCATCAGCAGTTTCTGGTGTATGTATGCTGTATTTGTTATTACAAGGTAATATTAGGCAATAATAAACTATAGAGTACATTGAAATCATTGCATAGAAAGTGCTTATATTGCATTCACAATTGCTTCTGGAAAAACAAACCTGAAGAAAAAGCAACTCCTACATAACTGAAAAACAAGAGGAGCAAGAAGTGTAAATAATCAGTCACTACATTTGTTCCCACTAACTGCTATGAACAAGTTTATATATTTAATTCAGAACCAGTGTATACTGACGTCACAGCCATTCTTTACCAAAAATTACCTTAGTTGTACAAACAGTGGAAGCCTGGAATGGGTTTTTTTTTCCAGCTGAGGTTAGCTATTTGACTCAGCCAGTTTGCACATGTACAGTCACCCAGAGGAAGGCCAATGAGTATCAGAGATAGTGTGCATCTGCTTCCTGAGCAACCTGAACACTTTCCCCTCTGTGCTTCCCCACTGCAGCAATGTGCTGCCATTCAAGAGCCCCAGCACTGCAGGCAGCTGGCTCCCTTCCTCAGAGCCCATCTGCACATTTTGGCATAGAATATATTAATGCAGTATCAGCCAGCCTTGTCCTTTGGGGTTTGCTGTACCTACAGAAGAAATGGAAATGCTGCAACTCACGTGAGATTTGTGTAACACTGCAACACAGAATGATCCATTAGTTTACCAAACCCTTGAATGCCCTGTGGCAAAAGCAGACTGCCATCGCCAGATGTGATTTAGCCTTCATATGGTTTAACTTGAAAAGTGTTGCATAAATGTGTATGCATATTTACTCATGGTCCTCATAAAATTTAACTAGAAATAATCAGGGAGAATGAAAAAGACTCCACAAAAATGGCTTCAATTTTTTCAGCACTGTTGTAAAAATGCTTTAACACTTTTAAAAATGCTTTCTCATACTACAGAGTCATCAGAGGAAAATGCCAATAAAATCAATGAATAATCATTTTTACTAAATGCTAATGGAAAAATATCCTAATTAGCTCAAGTACTATTATTCAAGTAATATCTGTAATTGTATCACAGAATGCAAACTGTCAGCGTTCAGTTCCAAAATCCCAGTGCAGTGTCAGAGCAAATTTTTAAAACAGCAACTATTCCTTTTTTGTTTTGACAAAGTCAATTCACGTCAAAGCATTGTGGGCAGGAAGTTCCATTCTGAGTAGGATTTTATTAGTCTTTATAGTTCATATTCGTGCTGTGCAAAATATATAATTGTGGAAAGTATGAGCCTCATCTGAAACTGCTAACCAAAACTATTTTCCGCTTAGAATAATTTAATCTCACTAAACATTAGTGTCTGAAAATGAATGCATATAATCTAGAGAGTTTAGCTTTTTCCTCTGCCCAGCGGAGAGGAATAAAAACCCCAGTGTTCTTCAGTTTAGCTGCATAATACCCTTCCCTTATGAAAGAATACATTTTTATCCATCTGTAATGACATCTCAACTAACCAGAGAGCTTAGATCAGGTGCTTAACTGTAAGGAAGGTAAAGTCAGGTGAAATTAATCAAAAGCATCTATTCATCTTGGTTTGTATTAACTTCATTCTTCCAATCACTAAGGAATAAGCTGGAATAAACTTGAAGTACAAACATATTCCCTCCATCCCTCCTTCCACAACACAAACTAGTGGGCAGCCTATAACTACTTCCTCACTTTCATGCCACCTCCATCATTCATGCAGATTAATAACTGTACTTATGCAGTTGAAAGCTTACTGTAGATGTCCAACAGCAATATCTCAAGTGCATCCCACATCTTATACCAAATTTGCCTGCTCAAGTGATCACTTTGCTTGATAGAGCATGGAAGCAGGGTGTTACTCCAAAGGTCTAAATCAACACAACATTAAACATAGTGAATTTAACATGTCCCAGATACACTGAATGCACTGAATATACATAATTCGCACATGTACTGTTGCAGAGAGATTTCCATGTATCCAGTCCAGATTATCAGAAACTAATAAGAGTTTCTACTACCAAGATGACAGAGCAGAGAAATTTATATCTTTAACATTAGGCTTAACAGCAGAAAGAACAGTTCAATTCATGTACATATTCAGTAGCTATATAATTTTCCTCAAAAAGAATTGACTTAAAGCCAAATTAAGGATATTGAATGATGCTGTTACCCAAATATGAAGCAAATTTTCGAATACAGGCTTGAATATTATTTATTTTAACACAAACAATCCTGTGGGACACAAGATTTTAAAAAATCATTAAAAAACAAGGTTCATAAAACTGAAGACTATGTCTCTGATCATGGCCAAAGATGCTTAAAAAGTCACAGAAAACAGAGCAATTAGATGGCAAAACTTCACCAATGTGCCTTCCCACCTTCCATCAAGTTTTGGTTCAGTGATTTCATCCCTCAGAGGCAGCAACCTTAACTTTGAATGGACATTCAAACTGACATTTCTATGTCAAGTCATGACATAGAAGATTCACCGAAGCTGTGCCAGAAGGTTGCTTTCTGCATGCAGAATTCCTCTAGAGTGTTTGTTTTGGCAGTTTACAAAATACGTTAGTAGCAGTAAATGAAAGAAAGTTTGATACTAAAAACTCTGCCTGGGGCAAAGAATGCAAAGCAGAGCTTAACTTCAGGGAGCATTTTCTGATTTATGACATCCAAAACAATGCCCCTGGGAGAACCTCCATTTCTGTAAATTCTCATAAAATTTACTGAGGCTGTCCTAAAGAATAATATAGAGTTATAATATAGCTTAAAATCTCCTCAGGCACTAGGAGCTTTGTACAAACAAGGGTTCTGACCTTTGGGCTATTAGCAAAAAGAAAGAAAAGGTTTATTCCAGATTTTTGAGAGGAAGAGAGATGAAGTGGTGCATTTTATTACCTGAGCAATACCAATCAATAATATTAAAGCTTAAAAAACAGTAAGAACTTCTGTATAAATTTGTCAATACATTTTTATCTTGAAATGTTTTGTTTCTTCTGTATCAGCAGCCAAGATCTGCTTTTTGCAGCAGTCAAGACAAAGCTTTGCAGTGTTTTTTGCTGTAACATCACAGGTACAAATTCTTACTTTTACACTGACTTGCAAAGTCCTGGTCAAGATTTGGAGCCTTTTGTACTCAAATCTATAACTACGCACATCAAGACCTTTCCTGTATCAAGGATGTTACAGAACTCTCTGTTGTTGAGATATAGGTTGTATTTCAAGGCTACTGAAGCAACAAAATTCATTCAATTTAACTGTTTTCTATGTATTCTGTTTTGTGCAGCAACTGTTCTCTTACCTTGGGGCTGGTTCATCCTTTGAAAACATAGGAAACGCAAAGTGTGGTACATCTCCCTCATTTAAAATGGTCAATAATTGGAACCAGTTGGTGCTGGGAATACTAAGTCACTTGCCCCCAGTATGAAAATATGTGTTTCTATGGAAATCTGCAATATCAACTGGAATGAGATAGCCAGAAAGTCCAAAAGAAAGCCATTGCCTTCCATGCAACTATTGCTGGTACTTCTAATTTATTGTGAAAACTTCATTTTTATTCTCAACCCCACTAAGTTGTTTGCAAGGTGTGTGGAAGTGTGACCACCACTTCTCGTGCTGTTCACCATATCTTTTGTCCAAGGGATGTTTTCCTACACCTCTCAGGGCTCAGACTGCTGACTCTGTGATGAGGGAAGTCCTTTTATCAGCTTGTACCTAGCACAGCAGGGTCCTGAGTCCTTTTCTGGCTCTACAAAGTTACTGACACAATGCTAAAACTTTTCATGTTGGTCCAGCTGTACTCGGACAGCAGAGCCCATCTGCAGTGCAAACCTGGGCATGCAGAACAAACAACCTAGAGCTGTATTTTCAGCCCTCACTTCTTTCACATGCAGGTCAGCTGTGCATTCAAATCATGTGGCAAGGACTCCCTAAGCCCCTAAAATCCCCTTCTCCTTCCTCTGCACAGAGCTGAGAATCGGGCACTGAAAAATGGTCATATTCTTTTGCACATCTACCTGGTATATTGTCAGAGTTATCCCAGAAGGAATCCATTTTACAAAAATTTTTATGACAATGCTTACTGCTTCAAGCTTCATTTGGACATGTGAAAATGTCCTGTGATTTCAATTCAGGTCTGAGGCTCTTCCAGTTGTTCTCAGTTTGCAAGAGTATAAATGACAATGTGATGTGCAGGATACTGGTGCTTTAAAGATGCAGAGTAAAACAAGGCTTACTGAAAAATCAGCATCACTGCCCTTCACTGACTAGATTAATAAATATAAAAAGGACATAATTTATTTCTATACTTAAAATTTTTACATACTTTTCAGTGTAACAAAATTCTTGCACCGTTACTGATAAATTCAGATTTATCCAACACTGATGATGACAGTACTGATTCCCATTTTACTGTAGATCAGTTTTAAATGTTTAATGGTTGTTCTTCAAAAACAAAACAAAACCAAAAAACATAAACAAAAGACAGTAGTTTTCCTTGAGCCATCTGGAGGAAAGAGGCTTTTGTAGTAGTAATTATGTATGTCTTTCTATTTGCATAATGTTTTGTAACAGTGTAATACTTAGCACATTAAGAAAACAGCAATATAATAATAATACAGGAGCTGGAACAATCAATGTGAACCAAAGCTCAATTAAAGAAAAAAACTTTCATTAAAAACCTAACTGGTGAAAAAGTACAGGGAGATGGGATCAAAGCGTAAAATGTAACCACTTCAATTATATTCAAAGGAACTTGCTAATGAAGTGCACATACTTTATTACTACAAGCTGAGCAAGTTACTGTAAAATCATCTAGTACAAACATTTGTGTTTAATACTTGCATCATACTTTCCTAGAATAATCATCTGACTTTATGGCTTCTCACATACTGGATTTTTGCATTTCTGTCATTGAGACTTGGCTAGACTAGAATAAATATTGTACAGGTATCACTTCTTGTTTTCAAAATGTACAAATCTGTGTTTGTGAGTCACAAGATAAAAAAATATGCATTTTTCAAATTAGCTATGAATAATAGAGTAGAAGATCTGGAACACTATGTAAGGATTTCAGAAGCGCTATTTGCCTTTCTTTGTCTAACACAGCTGCTGCATTTCAAACATCTAAGAATATGGAAAGGTTCTCATCACATAAATTAAATACCTGACTTTACTGAAGGCCAGATCAGAGTTGTATTGCCAATAATACCAGACTGAAGATAGAGTCAGCAGGTTTGCTGTACCATCCCTGATGGGGATTTCGGGATGGAAAGAGGAGCTATCCTCATAGCTTTCCACAGGCAGTATGGTTCACAGGGAGAGGAGACAGCAGTGCCAAGGAGCAACAGGATCGAGACAGTTATTACAGGAGGTCACTAACTGTGACTTTAACAGCCATTTTTACCAAAACAAAACTAACCACTTCATATGCAGCTCTGGTCAATAAGATATTCTATCATATTTAGTAGCTGAGAATGTTCTACTTCTTTCAGGAAAAAGAATATGTATATGTCTATATTGGTTTAATATGCAGTTGTAAATCATCCCAGTCGAGTTGGGGCTGTGGTTGTTCCTGCAGCAGAGATATCCCATTCTAATCATAATCACTGTGCCACTGGCGGCAGATGAATGCAGAACTACAAGGTTCAGTTCCTTGTTGATTACCAGGCTTTCAGTTCATTGCTTCCTCTTCTAGAAGAGAGGCACAACCAGAATATTATTCTGCAATGAATAGGAAGATTTATTATGCAGAGCATGAATGTGCTTTAGATTTTTGCTACTGCTCAGCAAACATCCTTTAGGGCTATACAACTTGATATTAGGAAAAATGTAAAGTCAGCTCTTAGGAAAGAGCCTGGGGAGTACTTGCAAACTTACAGAGTTAGGTTTACCAAGTACTTTGCAGCTGTCAAAAACAAATATGTTATAATGACTATTCCAAAAATTGCCAGCTGCATTAGAGTAGTACCTTTGCTGGATTCAATGTTTGAACATACAGTTTTTGACAACTTGTCTTCCCACACACATCCAGAAATATTAACTTTTGAGAGAAATACTCACGTCTTAGATAACTTCATACAGAAGATCATGGCTACTGTGGCAGATATCCTCTAACTAGACTAAATGAGGATAGCAGGGGACCCTGAGTATCTACTCAGGTTTCTATGTGTCCTGGGTTGCAATATAGATGTATTTGAGTATTCTATTACCACCAGCTGTGAGCCGTTAGCTGCTATCAGCTGCTAATGACCCACCCCGGATGACAGGCAATGGGCCATCAGGGACCCACCGTGTGACTCATGGACTTATCTCATCCCATTGTGGGATGCTTTGCCCAGGAGGGAGGAGCCAGGTGTTCCCACCTGGATATAACCTGGCCTTGGAACTGCCTGAGCTAGCCCTGTCTACTGGGTTCCCAGAGGACAAGATCTACCACTGGATCTTCAGCTGGAGACTAGACCTTCACAGGATCACCGCTTCAACTGGACTACTTCAGTTGGACTGCTACTACCACCCTAACAGGGTGTTAGGTTGTATCTGACTTTGTCAGTGCTTTTCCTTGTATTATTTCATTTATTTTTAATTTCAATCTTGACTTGTGATCTCCCACTGGTTTGTTTTCAAACCAATACACTATGCTATCTTAAAACACACATCACTTCATTTTTACTTTGATTACTACCAGTATGCACCAGAATAAAACCAGTTCATATATACCTATGCAAGGTACATCCACAGCTCTGGCTGCAGCACTATAACATGTACCTGTACAGCTTTGTATCTGACATGACAACTGGCTCTGCTCACTGCAGTGGGGAATGCCTCTGGACTGCAAAGTTGGTGTCCAAACAGATTCTGTTTAATCACACATGAAGGGCAAGTATGGAATCTTGCTGATGACAAGATGACAATGACTTTTCTAGTAAACAAGAAATAGCTGCAGTCCACTCCTTATTTTCTAGGATACTGTTGAATAATTCTGATATCCTATCCAACAAGATGGAGCAGTCTGGAGGGGGAAATGCAGCTGATCAAATTAACCACAAATTCTCAGCTCACAGCTTAACTGTGATCTTCCTTGAAATTGTGTGCTCCTCAAAACCTGTTGTCACAACGAAGACTGTTCTTTGATGTGAGTGAATCAAGTGTTTAGTCCAGGAGTAAATCCAGATTGTACAGAATCTTTTCATTTTTTGCTCCCTTTCCTTATTCCCAAGTAGTATGTTTATTGGGCCTGCCTTTTATTTATTTTAGTACAGTTTACTGTGAGTCCTTATGGACTTTGCAGTCCTTTTGGGGATATGTTCTTAAATGTTTTGTACAATGCTGCATTTTGCATACCATTGAAATTTAGTCAATCATGCACATTAGGAAGAGTATTTGTCTTTCCTGTTATTAAAATTCCAATAATCTTGATGGAACATGACACTTTGAATCTTTACAATACAGTCTTCCTAAGATGATTGCATTTGAAAACTTTGTGTGAGTTCAATGTTGATGATTTAATTCCTGAGCCTGAGCCATCCACAATCTTGAGGATGCTTTAATATCAATCATCTTCTGCTTCTGTTGACCCTTAGGAACAGCTTCCATGTGAGCTGGGAGTTCTCTATCCTTTCCCTGGTGGGGCTGTCTGGCACCAAATCTGCTCACCACAGCTGCACTGCCCATGCACAAGGATGAACCATCATAGCTGCCCTGCCCCGTTATTGGCATTCTCCCTTGCAGGTAAGAGGCAAACTAGAAAACGTAAACTGCTTGTTAAATTATGAAAAAAGATGTTAAGTGCATAAAAACGCATGTAGTTACATAAATTATATCCTGTAATCAATTTGCCTGAGATCGAAATGGCAAATTAAGGATTGAAGATTATTTGGAACCACTCACAGAACAATTACTCTGCACTAGTAGCACTGAACAAAGGAAATTACTGAAACGTTTCCTGTAAGAATTCTCAGCCACTGCATTGCAGGAACAACTTGGAGTATCACTAACATATAACAGCCTCAAATGCTTCCACAAATGAAATCTTGTAAAAGGCTACTATCATTAATCATTAGCTGTAAAGTGCTATCAAGCAATTTAACCTACAGAATCAGCCCACTGTAGCAACCAGAGTATGGTTCAATCTCTGTAATAATGCATATTCAATTATCTAGCTCATCTTCTTCTGTCTTTATTATAATTGATAGTCACAAACTGCTTAACTGCAGCTCTCCATAAAAAAAAAAAAATAGGAGAAAATGAAAAGTTTGGCATGTGATCATTCTTACCTGTAGGGTATATGAAAAGGTCAAATATGGAAGCTGTATTTTTTTCAAACCAACTTTGGTTTTGTAACCGTTCTCAGTGCACTGTCTTAGGACAAGTCTGCATACCTCACTCCCTACCAAATGTGGCAGATGTGCAGATGCCTACAAAGGTGCCTGGGGTGCTACTCTAACTGGTCCCAGAGTGTGGGTGCAGCCACAGGAGCTGGCTGACAGCACCACCACATTTTTGGACTGGCCTCAGTGTCTCTCTGGCCAGAACTGCTGATTTTTTCTCGAGCCATGCTTGGGAACAGATCAGAGCTAATGCAGACTGGGAACAATTTCCACAGACAGTTTGCATTCAGCAGTTCTGTTTTGTAGCCTCAGTATATGCAGACCATGCTACAAAGCTAGTCCTGACACTGTTTGCCGCTCATATAGATGTAGCTGCAATGCATCTGTACAAAGCCTGTGCTTTCAGAAGTAAGATCAGTACTTTAAAAAGTAGATATGCTACCATGGGCCTGACTTCTTCATAGGATTCAGATTTTATAGTAGTGATTGGACTATCTGAAGGAAATTCTTGGATTTCCACTTCTGGACAACACTACTTCTAGGAAATTTCTTGTAGTGCCAACTCATTACTGATGCAAGTGAATTTGAATGCTATAGTTTCATTGATCTTCTAAATTTCCAAAACTGAGAATGAAAGAACCTTAACTGGACATAGAGATATAACATAAAATACAGACCCACAGAATCATTAAATCTGGAAAAGATCTCCAAGATCCCAAAATATGGGGGTGGGGGGGGGGGGGCAAAATAATTTCCTTGGTCCTGATGGCCACATTATTGCTGACACAGGCCAGGATGCCTTTGGCTTTCTTGGCCACCTGGACACAATCCTGGCTCATGCCGAGCTGGCTATTGGCCAACACCTCCAGGTCCTTTTCTGCTGGGCAGCTTTCCAGCTACTCTGCTCCAGTCTGTAGTGCTGCAGGGGGTGTTGTGACCAAAAGGCAGGACTCAACACTTCATCTTGCTGAATGAAATAATAGACAGCATCACTGGAGAAAACATCCAACTGAGATCCATGAGTATCAATAGCTTAGGGATGCCTAAAGAGAGAGTATAGAATAAAAGCATGGAGCATTCTCTTCCTCTCAGCATTTACTTTTCAGTTTCTAACAAACAACAATTTAGGAATTTCTTGACCTGAAAATGACACTCAGACTTTTCTTTTCAGAATTTCTGCTCCGTGAGTTTGTTCAAAGTCTTTCTGCAAATCATTATACTTTCAGTTTCCAAAAAACCCATGGCAGTCCCAAACAATTCAGTCCTGCATTGTGTGAAAACTGTGTAAGGGATGAATGACTGGGTTACAGAAAAGGACTGGGAAATAAATAATGCATTCAATTTCAGTGTTTCAGGAATATTTTTGAGTGCTGTTTTACTACAAACCTATAACAACTTTAGTATCTTCAACGTCAGGAAAATATATTGTTTTACTGATGGTGTTAATGTTACCATGCTGTTCCATCTGTTGATTCAAACTTTTGATGATATTTTCCTGAAGAATTTCCCTTTGGGGAATGTGCTTCATGCATTTAATTTGGTTTTTATGGTATGTTTTTGAATATTGAAAGACATGTGATTTCTTTTTTATAATCCAGTAAGAACAAAACAATGTATTCATGACATGTTTGTTAATCAGTTAGAAAAAGAGAGAATTTTATCTTTGGATAATTTGCTGATTTGTAATCTTTTTTCCTCCCTTATCCTGTTGATGTAGCGGCATTTTGCCGAGAGAAGTAGACTGCAAAAAAAATGAATCAAAATGAAAGCTGAAATAGATAGCAACATTATATTTCTTTTGGTCTACTGCAATGAAAAAGGTTACATTGGGAAAATCAACTCTCAGAATAGTCTTTAGGTCACAAGAATGTCATTGGACACTAAAGGTTGCAAGATGTACCTTCTGATGTGTAGAAAGGAAGTTTGCAGGGTTTCGGCTGGTGAATTTTCTTCTGGTAGAATTTAACAGAGACCTCTCCAGAAACTGTGCATACTTATTTCATGGATTGTTATTCCTGGTGATAACGATGTGCCACTGCTTGATGAAAACCTGATGATCACAGATTTAAGCGACCTGTTCTGAAGAGGTAGCTTCAGCAGAGTTTATCCTTTCCTGGCACACCAATCAAATTGTTTGATATCACAGCAGGAAAGCAGGGCAAGGTGAGGCAGAAAGTGCTATCAGATATATGTCTAAGGTGAGATGAGTTACTTCTGAACTGGTACAAATTTTTTAATTGAAGATAAAGAAATCTTAGCTGACTGGAGAAACAGAATTTGTAAACAGAATTGTGCAGGGTTTGCCTTTTGCAGTGAACCAACCAGATGTGAATGGTTTGTAGCTATATCACTAAACTCCCTTACCTTAATGGGTTGGCTGTACTGACTGTGTTATCCCCAGATCATCCTAAACCCTAGACCATGCTAGAGCATTAGGCGTGGACAAGACACTGAGCAACCCACTTTGACCAGCAAATTAGACCAGATAAGCCCCAGAGGCACCTTCCAACCCAAATCATTCTACAAGTCAACAATATTTGGAAGAGTACTAGGTCACATGGAGCACACACCTGCCAGCGTGCACAGCAATACCTTAATACAAGGGATAACACTGCCTCAGCCTCAGGCTCTTTGGCTGGTGTAGATCAAACTATGGGCATGTGTAAAACAGGGGAACAAGAATGTTAAAATATAAAAACCTGATCTTTTCTTGGTTGTACTTCTGATTTAAGTAAATACTATTTTCTGATAAAATCTGTTGTGAAATTTCTGAAAATCCCTAGTAATAGGAGCAATTTCCTTATTCCTTGCTATTGTGACCATTTCACTAACAAATGGGGAAGAAGTGACTCAGACTTCTAAGGTATAATTGGCAAAAGACATTATTAATAAAAACTCTATTGATGTACTCCTGTAAATTCACATTACTATTGTATCACTAATACTGCTGCCCTGAGAATTGTATGTTTTGTTGTATAGCTAGGTCTGGCAGTGTGCTGTCTCAAACAATGGAAAAAAATAAGTGAGAAGAAGTCGTGAAAGTATCATACATCCAATTCTGTGAGTCAGAAAGTATAGACTTCATCCATCTTGATCTTATCCAAGACAGCTTGAAGTTCAAAGTTCAACCAAATATCTTGTCAGGAGTAATTGTCTTTACAATTGCAGCAGACTCACAGAGGCAGCCTATGACTTACAATTTGGTAGGAAGTGCAGTGCAATAAAAACACACTGTGTTCTACAGAGTTTGGACATGAAAAAATTCATGTTGCCACTCAAGTTCAATTATTTTCCCCCAGAATCTTTAAGTGTAATTTCAACACGTGTGGCTGTATTCAGAATATCCAGCCTGCTTGTATTTTGATAGCAGCACATCCATGTCAGGGTGGATATGCAAGATCCACAGCAGGTCCTCAGGAGCTCACACAGGGTTTTGCAGAACATGGAATCTGTGGTTCTTCGCAACTGCATCCATGAATGCAGCCACACAGCTGGCACCACTCCAGACATCCCTTTCATTTTGGGTAGCACAACAATGTGATTTAAAATGAAGCTCCTCAGCACAGCAAGCCTAAGATGGAGCTCAGACATTCCTAGAAAATGGAAAACAATGCAGTAATGAGATTTATAGTGTTTATTTGAGCTTGATATCAGTACAGGAAGGTAAGAGGGAAAAAGAGGGTGCTGAGACAGTTTCAGATGAGTGTAGGATTTGTTCAGAGAAAAAGAATAAAGTGTAAAGATGATCATAGGCTATCTTGCTCATTTGAATGATTTTTAAAAAAGAGTACTGCTTTCCTTGATATGCACTGCAATTTTTATCTGCTGGCTACTGCTACAGATAATATGAATTTTGTAAGCAACTTATTAATATGAGCCTGAATAAGTATGGTTCTTAAAGCATTCATGAACTTTGGGTATATTTAATATTTCATCAAACCTTTGTTGAAAAATGTAGATGGTCAGGGGGCTGAGCAGGTGGCTTATGAGGGGAGGCTGAGGGAACTGATCTTGCTCAATCTAGAGAAGAGATGGTTTTGGGAGACCTAGCAGCAAATTATCAGCAACTTGGAGGTGGACATGGAGCCAGACTGTTCAGAGTGGTGCATGGCAAGAGACTGAGGCAATATCCCAGGAATTGAACCAGGAAAGGTTCAGGGTGAATATAAGGAAAAAAAATCCCACAAGAATAATCAAGCATTGGTACTAATGAGGTTAATGCATTTTTGGAGGTTTTCAAGACCTGACTGGATAAATACCTGAAGAGCCTAGTCTGACCTCATAGCTGATCATGTTTTCAGCAGAAGGTTGGAATAGAGACCATCAGAAGGTCCCTCCTAGACTGAATTATCCCATTTTCCAATGATCTTAAACACTGATTTCCAGAAAACTGTATAATAAACCAAAACATCTAAGAAAATATTTACATATTCTTGGCATTATGAGCTAAAAAACATTTTTTTTTTTAAAGTTAGAATTCTAAGTGCTTTTCCACTTTCCACCAGAAATGCCTTACAATAATTTTTCCCAAGTAATATCTTAGCAGCTGAAATTTTTTCCCTACTAAGAACATCCTGAAAAATCCATGGGCCATCACTTTATTAGAGGGTGTGGATACGCCTTCCATTACTTAGCACTTTACTACACCACACCTTAAGAAAATCCTTAATTATCTAATGTGGAAGGTAACTTTAAGGAGAAGATATTTAGTAAAATGAGCTGATATCAATTTCACTAATTATATCTGAAATATAGAGAATAAAAAAAAAATCTTTAAAAACCCAACCCTGCAGCTGGAGTCTCTGTGGGTGTTAATTGGTGGGTTTTTGTTTTAAGTGAGTGTTCTTTTATGAAGCATTAAAATGAAAGCCTTGAACAGGTTTAGGGTAGAATTATTCCTGTTGAATCACGTAATCTTTAATTTATAAAAAGCTGGAGATAACTTTTAAGTTCTGCTGCACAAACAGAGCAAATGTATCAGCAACTGCTTTATTTTCTCTCCATTAAAACACAGATAGGAAAACATTCTTTGACATAAGAAAGTAAAAAATACAGACAGGGGTGGTTGAAAGGATGATTGGGGTCCAAGCATAACAAAAGTCTCAAGTCAAGCTGATATCCTTACTAGGAAAAATAATGGAACAGTAACTCAGTTAAATGATGGAAAAGTGAAAATGTAAGTTGCAAATTAAAAGAAGTCAGGAGTGGGTAGAGGGGGAAAGCAATAAATATTTTTTATTTTGTACTTTTCTGATACAGAAATAGAAAAGCTTTGTCTAATAAATAACCACTTTTCTTGCACCTGGGGGTAAGAAAAAGTTGCCAACATTTGGATATAAGATACAAGTATTGGCTTTTTGTCAATGGTGCCCAACAACAGAGGAGTCTCAGGACAAAACAAGTCTGCAGCTTACCCAAAGCTTCTTCCCAGCCTCCAGCAATTTGTAACTCAGAGACTTCCTGAGCCAGAAAGCCTTCTTTCTGTATCATTATATCAAATAAATTTCATAGGATTTTCAAGATGTTTAATGGACCCATGTAAAACTTAACATCTATAATATCCCATGAGAAGGAATTAGCACATAAACTATACACCATATGGAGCAGAGTCTACTTTTGTTGGTTTTGAACCCATAACCTGCTGGAATCAGCTGACTCTACTAAACCTTTCTTAATTTTCTGCATGACACTCAGGATCTGTAAAATCTGAAGAGACTTTTATTATATGCTATCATTATCCCTGCCTCCCCCAGACAACTTCTTTCCAGTCTCAGTCAATGGTTTTAGTCATCTTTATGATCCTCTCTGGGTTTTCTTTATATAGACTTTCTGAGACAAGAAAACCAGATTATGTGTAGTATTTAAGATGTGATAATGCAGTGTATTTCTACAGTGATAAAAGTTGCTGGTTTCTTCTCTATTCCTTTTCTAAAATACCTACTAATCTATTTGCTTGCCTGAATCTTAATGAGCATTAAGCTGACGTTTTCACAAAGTTGTTACAAAGTTAGATTTTTTTTTCAGTAGCAATATTCAACTTAGAGATCACCACTGTGAATGCTTTTTAAAAAAACCTTAATTTTTAACAGGTGAACAACTTTTCCATTGACCGTGCCTTCACTTTGGCTCTCTTACAATGGCTGCTCAACAGAGGGAATATAAAGCGATGCAGGAATTTCTTTATGTTGGGTTTAGTCTCAGAGTGCATGGGTGAGATATATTCTTCAGACCTGTACAAATAATGTACAGGTAAGGTTAAGAGGGAAGTGCTAAACCAAAATGATTAACAGCTGCAAGGTTTGAAAGCCAGATGAAAGACCTCAGAAAGTTCCAAGGCAAGAAAAACAAAACCTTACTTTAATCTGCTATTGTCAGGGAGTATTGAAGGATGGAAAATGCTGTGCTTGTCCTTAAGAACTGCTTTGGCAGTAATCCAGAACTACAAACTAGTAAGTTTTCCTTCAGCATTGGGCAAATTGAAGGGGAAATGGAAATTAAGTTTGAGAGTACCTAGATGAACGTATGATGCTGGTAACCTTCCACTGCTCTCTTCAAAGGAAAACCATACCTCTCTATTTTATTTTTTATTACTTCATTTATATTTTTTCAAGCATGTTAGAAAAAATTAATTTAAAAAAAATTATTTTAGGAATTGTAAGCTTTTAAATTTTACAATATAAAATTTTACTATTCCTGGCATTAAGAAATTGTCCGGTATTTTACCAGACTTAATAATATATTAAAATGGTAGTAAACAGTTACATGTAAGGAAATAAAAACCTGGGGTTTTCTTGGCTTTTACTTAACTATTGCAAATAAAGCTAAAACTTTAGTTTAGTTGTCTACAGTCCCTCTCCAGTCAACAGAGTCAAATATGTACATTTAGATAATGATTTAATCGTTAGTTAATCCTAACCCAAAATTCTTATTGGTCAGAGGAACTGCTCTTTGTAAATAAGTCTTTCCTGTTGGTGGTAGATAGAGTTCAAAGGAGTTACTGAGATCAGTAACCTAAATTTTATATAGTCAAATTCAATGAGATGAATTGCTCTCTGTACAGTGACCCAGGGAAGACATTGTGCAGTACCAGTGGCACTGCAGGATACTCACATCGCACTGGCCTCAGATATTAGGTAGAGATATTCATCTTCTGTTTGTGTTAAGCCAACACAAGCCCACAAAAGCTGTCTTTTCTGAAAGGTATGGTTACAAAATGAAACAGATTTAGTTCTTCAAATGGAGATTTGATAACTGGATCCACATGACTTTAGCATCTCTGACTATCAAGGCATCCTTTCTGAGATAGGCTGCCCTCAGTCTTGTGTGACTGAAAAAAGAAAAAAAAAATAAAGAGGAAAAAAAATCCATCCTGAGCTATATGACCTTCGAGGAACTTCAGGGATTTGTGCTATCAGCATATTCTCTGCCTCAATGAGTTATATACTCACCTGTGCTGCAATACCAGGGATACTTCTGTTTAGTTGCTAACTCAGTTTAGGAATTATATAACAAAATCAATGCTCCCATTACTTGTAATGTGAGCTATTGACTTTTCCTTTACTTCAGATGATTCAAGAAAAGGAATTTCCCCATTGTAGAGGGAAAAAAAGGAAAAAGCAAACAAGATTAGAAAGGTCTAGAAGAAGCAATACTGGTGTAGTTCTACTTGGAATGCAGTTTCTGGCCATGAGTAACCTAGTCAGATGGAGGGTTCCCTGCCCATGGCAGAGAGGTTGAAACTAGATCTTCTTTAAGGTCTCTTCCAACATAAACCATTCCATGATTCTGTGAAAACCATCAGCAAAGTTTACCACCAAGCTGCCTTTTGTGTTGCTTGCAAAGATCTTGTAGATTTGGTCTTTTCACATCATATCATTTATAAGTAGTATGTTTATGGGGCACCTATACATTTAGTCTGATTACATTAGTGTTCTCTTTTTCTTATTTATGAGTAACAACTAAAAACCCCTTTATTATCAGAGATTTCTTGAATTTGGTCTAAGCAGAATACAGAAACACCATTAGTCTGAGACCAGGAGAGAGCCAAATGTCTAAGAACATTAGGATGATCACACATATGCCTACAGGCACAATTGTCCCCATCTACAACCTTGCTGCTCTGTGCCATGAGGAACAGAGAACACCAACTGACCACCCTTTGCAGGGCCACCTTCAAAGTCCTGCTCTGAAGAAGGTAGGACAGGCAATTCAGCCTGCACTGTCTGCATCTACCTCTCCTAAGATGGAATAAATACTGGGAATTTGTGGACTCTTTCTTGGAGACTTATTTAATGTCAAATACCTAAGCATACTTTGGGGATTAGATACCATTCTCCTTTATGCTAACTCACACAGTTTAATATGAGCTGTGCACATCTTTCCTCATGTTTTTTCTTCCTATGGACCTTTGAAATCTGTAAAGTTGCACATATTTTGAAGAGGGGTAGGATATCCCTTCCCCATCCTGTCCCAAACTAAAGACATTCCAAATTTCACAAAGTACCCAACTCAACTTTTTGAATAGTACCAAAGTCTTGGAGACAATTAACATTTCAGATTCCATCTTCATCTGTTTTCTACTGTGTGGTTTCATTGACCCTCTCCCTACTGGATATTTGGGCACTTAAAGCTGCCCCAAGCTCCCTAGTCAACACACAGAAAACAGAGCTGAGTGAAAGCATTCCGAGGGTTGGCTACCTAAAAGCTGGCTACTTGGCAAGATACGATTCAGTTCCTGCCTGGTTTGAGCGTTCAGAAAGGAGGAGGGTATAAACCATCTCTAGATAGGTATTATATACATAGTAAATAGTTCACATTGTCAGGGTTATTAATATTCCTAAAATAATCTTTCACTATTATTGATAGGAGAGCAGAAGCCCCTCCAGGGCCTTTTGGAAGCAAGCCAGATGGCAATGACTTGTTTAAAGTTTTAACTTTCCTAAACAAAGATTGAAAACAAAAATTGTTATCAGCAGATAAGGCTTTGTTACCATGCAGCATTTAGAGTTCAAAAGTAAAAAACAAAATATTGTTGTTTAATTAGCAAGTGGTTTTTGTTGTGTAATTTTAAATGGATTTATCCATAAATAGATACATGCCTAGTGTTTTCCAACGAGAGTCATATGATGTTAAGGGGTTGGAATGGACCTTAAAGATCATCCAGTCCCAACCCCACCTACCATGGGCATAGACACCTCCTAACAGATTAATAATATTAGACCACCTCAAGGCCTCATCTAACCTGGCTCTGAACACTGCTGGGGCTGGGGAACCCACAATCCCGTAGGGCAACCTGTTGCTGTGTCTCACCATCCTCACAGTAAAAATTCTTCCTGATATCTAACTCAAATTTCCCCTCTTGCAATTTGTACCCATTACCCTTTGTCTTACCACCACAGCTCCTGATGCAGAGCCCCTCTCTGGTTTCCTTTTAGGCACCTTCAGATACTAGAAGGTTTTATGAGGTCTCCACACAACTTTCTCTTCTCCAGGCTGAGCAATGAGGACTCAGTCTTCCCTAAGCTGATGATTTATTTCTATCATTAGCCCAGAACAAATGAAAAAATCATTACTGAAAATCACTACTGATAAGATCTGTGAGATAGAGATGTAAATAATAGAATTACTTTTTCATGGTCCATTTTCAAAAGAGCCAAGTATAAAGCCACATATTAAGGAACTTAGAATTTAGACTTTGTCAAGAACATAGATTTCTCTTGTTAAGGCCTTAGCCATTTGCCAACAATGGGAGCAAAAAAGCTAATACAGGCTTGCAAGTATATGCAGGAAAACATGAAGTGGAACTAGCAAGTCTAACACCCCTCTGCTCAGAGACTGACACAGCTCTGATTGAAGTACTTGTTTTAGGTCTTGTATCTGCAATTCAAGCAGGAAGTTCAGAAATGAGAAGGTTCAGGAACGAGTCATTCATATACATGACTGATGAGAAATTCAGCATCATTGACATGCAAAAGTTCCAAGAAAAGAAACAGAAATGATTACTGAGAAGGCTCCCATCCAACAAATACCTGTAAAATCTGGTAAAGGTATTCAGCTGAAGCTGTGTAAATTCAGGCATATTTTAATAGTGAGGCTATTTAACAAAGTTACCAGAAGATATGGAGGTCTTATTTTACTGAAAATTAAGTTAAAATTGGATGTGGTTTTCTTAATATGTTCCATTTCAATCACAGATATTTGCGGATTTTTTTTTCCTAAAGTATTATGGAGAAGGTGAAAGATGATAATCAATATATTTCCCTTAATGTTTAAAATCTGTAAACAATCCCACTCGATGTCGCTGTTGAGCGGCTAGCTGAGGAATGACCAAGTTCTCAGACAAGGAAAGAGAGGAGAAGAGGAACTTTATTGTTTTGAATTCCATATATATAGAGTCTACAGAAGTGCCCCAGATTGGTCAGCCCGAGACCTCCCCCTAGGCACAATTGGCCAAGCCCGAACTGACTCAATCCAGAGAAATTGTTTGCAAAACATCCAAACTTTACCTTGTTTATGAAATATAGCAAAATGTTCCCACGGGAAGAACCTGTGCTAGCCACAACTCTTCTGGAGCAGGGATGGGAATATGCTCAAAGAGAATTTATAAAACAAAGACAGAGCTTATGGCAGAGAAACAAATTAGGGTTTTAATAATGTCTCTGTTCTGTACACATGGCTTAAGTAAGCAACCTATATCCTTGCAGAAGTCATCAGCCAGGTTGTTTTAGAGGCTCACCTAATTTCAAAATGAATTGTGTTCAGCATATTTGGTCCCTGGTCTCTCCATGAATGGAGTGCACCTCAGCTGCTGAACCACTGTCAGTATGTCCTTCCCTCCCAAGCAGTACAGATATGCTGGGATGGGAAACAAAGATTACAGAGCTCCAGGGTTAAATGGTTAAATAGCCTCTGATAGCATAGCAAGGCTCATAAGAAAAGCAGAAAAACTGCTGGAGAAAAGTCCCTGAAGAGGACACTTCCCTGTACTTCACAAAAATAAGAAAATGGGCTTCAGCTGTCCACAGCAATGACTTCAAGCCAAGATTTCCAGCTGCCAGAAGGACACTGGCAAGCACCAGCAGGCTGGACATGCCAGCTTGGTCAGTTGAATTTGCTCTCAGGAGACAAACGTTATCAGCTCAAGAGAGTTGTGGAACTGCTGCTGTGGGGCTTTCACTCAAACAGACGTTCCTGAGAACTTAATGTCTTTAAGGAAATGTTGAGTTCTTCTAGCAATCATCTGGTAGAAGAGACGTTGGCTACCTCATTTATGCTCTGACAAAGTCCTATGCCTTTGATGTAGGCATTTTTGGTTACAACCTTTGAATGCCAAACTGCTGATTTGAACATGAGAGCTGTTGGTTTCCTCATTCAAGGATGTGGATATGTTATATCAAAGAGTAAACACACACACATCTTGGTGGAATTCTTTTCCACTAGGAAATCTCTTGCCTTCTTTGAAATCTAGGAAGCTATGATATGACCTCTTTAGTTTTGAACTTAGCTCACCCTCAAGGTGGACTTCAGCCTTGATAATTTGTCTGAGTAAAACTTTTTTTCATAATAAACTTTCCTAACTGAAATCAGCAACTTGCTTTCAGAAAGTCACCTGCCCCTTTGCACTGATCACAAATGCAATGGAGTAAAAGAAAACTTACATTCCTCTTGATTTGAACAGTGCATGCCACACATTCTCATTTCAATTGAAATTTCTGGCTCGCACAGCTTTAAAGCTGAAACAAAATTCACTAATACTAATCAGAAATCTGTGCATTTCTCCATATAAGGTGCTCATTTTACTGTTATTCCTCATAATCTGTAACAAGCAGAATATGAAAAAAATCAGATGTAAAAAGAATTCATTTCTTTTTTGCATGATCATGGCCAATAACTGACAGCTTCACCCAAATTAGTTTACTGCTTCTCCTTTTTAACACTGGAGCTTCTTTTGTCTCTGCCTTTCATGTTCATTTTGATTGCAGTCTGGAAAATTTGCAGTATTCAGGATTGGTTTCTGATTATGGCAATTTGATTTTCCCTATGCTTGGCTAATTGCATCTTTCATTTCACACAGATCATTATGAGAACAGATGACAACAGAAATCAGTTCCTTCAGAAAAAATATTTTTTCAGTTCCAGAACTTCAAACCAATTAAAGCCTTCAGCATATTGTTACATCTCCTTTTTCCAGAAAAATGTTTATACATATATTTATTTATTTGTAAATTCTATCAAAAAGGAAAATTTGCAAGAACTTAGCTGACTTACTGACCTAGCAACACACATACCATTAAAAGCATATGTGGCCGTGGAGAGACCTAGGAGCATCCTAAAATGTAAGCAATTGTTCTGAAAGAGAAAGCTCTTGTGAATCCAATATTTTCATAGAGCCTTTCTATAGCCTCCTAAATCCAACTCCATAACTGTGGTCCCTTCAAACTAGCAAGAACAGTGCCAAGAGAAGCTGTCTGGCTAAATCACTGGCTTCTCCCTGTACCTGTACAAGTATTTTCATGGCCTCATGGTAAACCAGACTGGGGAATGATTGAGACTGAATGTTTGCTTCTTTGGACTGGTATGGGTTTTTTGATTAGTTGGTTTTTAATTTTATTTTCCAAGGTCATCTCTTTGAAACAGAGCTCTTGTTTGGCTTGAAATGACTGAGAATCTGTAGACAAACAATAGGAATAAAAAAAAAATCAAACTGCTGGATAGCAAATACAGTAAGTCAAATTGTAGCAGAGTGTGGCCTTAACTTTTTGCCTGGTTTAGCCTGGATCAGACTTTTGCTGGTTATTCCTTCTCTTGAACCTCACCAAGTGGGTGTGCACTGGGTCTAGACACCATCTCCAATGAAATGGAGACTTTTCATCATTTTGCCATCTACCATGAGCCCAATCATACACAGGTCTTAGCTGTGATAATACCATGAAAATAAGTCATATTTTCTGTATGTTTGTGAACTCCTGCAACCTAGAAGTATTCTATCCAACACTTCTTGAAGGCCATATTCAGAAGGTGGCTCTTCCACATCTGTCCTTATATTTGCAATGTTTCTTGCTTCTTTTACATCCTTTCCTGAGAGTATCTACATAGTCTTTAATTAGCTTTTCTGAATAATGTTAAAAGAAAAGTAGAGAGTTATGTAGAAAAATGGCTAGTATGTGAAAATTTGGCAGAGGGTGGGGATAGAATGAGTCTTGTATGTCTGTGTTATCCCAAAACCATTAACCTGTCATTTAGGACTGCCCCCCATTCAATCAGGCAAGTTACTAAAAAAATTTTTGTCTCACAATGCAGAAATCCCCAAGAAAAAGATTCAAACTGATCAATCCAGAGAAACCAGGACAGAGCAAACAAGTCCAGAGACAGCATAAATATGTGCAGAGATGTTCCTGAGCAGGCATATGAAAACACCCATTTCATTTCCAGTTTCACATCAGTTTTCACATATCCAGGACACAGTTACACATAGCTACACTCACATTTACATACAAGCTCACATTTACATACAAGCTCACATTTACATACAAGGACTTCCTATAAGTCACTTCCTAGGTCCATGATTTTAGTAAATTGAGGGATGTTGGAAAAGTGCTTCCATTCAACTGCAACAATTAGTGCATCTTCTTGTTTTACAGGTGCATCTATTGTTGCAGACCTGCAGAATTTCAGCCTGAAAATGATAGTTTTGAGCAAGTTGTTGTCCCTCTTTGCCTTTCAGTAGCTTGAGGTAGAATTCAATTTCTCTATCTTTTAGTACCTGAAAAGTGTAAAAGGATAAAGTCTACAATAAAGAAGCATGGCTGGTAAACTCAGGCATAGATTTGTATCATCCCAAACTGAGGGATGTGTCCCAGTTTTAAGGTGCTCTGAATAATCTATCAATCTTGGTCCAACTTGCCTTCCTCAGAAATCAACCAGAACCACATCATTAAAGCCTGTGAAAGTAGCAATAATCCAGAAATTAAATTTGTGGGAAAAAAAATTCATCCTTGTTAGAGAGATCCAATTGAAACTTGGTCACCTGCAGATGCAGAGCAATCTGCATTCTATTGAATATTCTGTTTTGCCATGATCAAGGCATGGAGGATGCAATAGCCTGTGACTGTCTACAGTGACATTTACATGTGATGGGCCTAGATCCATCAAAAGAATGAAAGACATTGCAATTGCATAAAAATGTCTTAATTTCTAAACCCACTTAAGTCCCCAGAAAATATGTTCCATGTGATAAGACATATGCTCTGTCATACAAATCTCAAAGAAACTGTACAGTCCACAGAAAAATGCCCCTTTCATCCAATTGGAAGGAAAACATCGTTTAATACACATTAGTGACTATATTCTTAGCTTTATATTGAGCAACTGAATGTTTGGTTTTTTCCTATGCTGACTAATGCTCCCTGCTGCAGGATATTGGAGTCTAGTGGACCATGCAATGAGAACGCCAGGGCAATGGTAATATGCAATTTAGATACGAAATTTTGCATGAAATAACAAAACAATGCACACTGGTTATGTTCCTCTGCAAAATCTATCACTAGAGGAAGCATAATTTCATGAAGCTAGATAAAAAATAAGAAAATAAAATAGCAAGTGTACCACAAAAAAGTGCTATGCCAGTAATATTATATTGTTATCTAACAGTGTCTGTTAACAAGAATTTAAAAATATAATTCCTTCTTAAAATGATTCAGCCACCTCTAACATCAGCTAGAGACACAACCACAGACAGGCATATGCTGTGCTTACCAAGTACTCCTTTTCAAAAACTACCAGCTGAGAGAAGCAAATCATGCTGTAACTATATTCTGTATTTTTCATGTTCAGATAGATTTTCCTCTTGAACTCATACTTGTTATTGCCTCCAGAAAACTTTCCTAAATCCACCACACCAGGGTAAAACTCTTCTAGATTGTGTCAGTATCCAGTAATCAAGAATGAGATGATATGTTTCTCCAGTGAACCAGATTTTGTATGCATCATTTTCACTGGATGTTGAATTCAGAGTCCAAGATTGCTTTGAAGAAAGAGTAAATATTAAATCAAGTTCCCTCACTAAATTTAAGGTGGGAAGACAGGATCTCCTCCGAGGCATTCAAAGGCATGTACTCTTGTCCTTTTATTATACTGGGAATTTTGGTTCATCTGAAATGCTTAAATTAAACTCCATATTACATTACTGTTTAGAAATGTTAGTTCCACAGTTTACAGAAGTTAAGGATGACTGGTGCAGATTTTTTTGCATCTTAAAATGTAACTACATTATTTTGCATTCATGACTTCTAATAATCTGATTTTGTTGACAGTCATCAGGACTGTCTATCTGTCCCTTCCCTTTATTATTAGTAAAAGAAAATTTCAGGCTGTCAAATCAAAATAACTGGCATGGAAACTTATACAGCTTTTTGCAAAATCTGCTCTTTAACTGTAAAGTTTTTGGTGGATGTAGTAGCAATAAAATGGAGCCTTTTTTTTTCAAGCTATGATAAATAACCTTGGGGCATACCCCTTAAAAAAAAGCACCTGTCAGTAGCTGCAGAATTTAAATTCAGTTTTTCTGGTCATTAGAGATAGATTTGAAAAGCCAGATGTCAAGGCAGGTGCTCCGCTCTATTTTGTAGTAAGTTAATGATGCTTGAAATGCAGAAGCAATATGTCAGCCCTCACAGCCCCCTTTGTAATAACTCCCCCTCTTTCTGGCTTCTAACTTTCTATGTCTCCACTGCTTTTATTAAGATCATCAACTGAATGTGAGAGTGATATTGTTTTTCTGTTTAGATGAGCTAGCATATCATGTTATATCATTTTAATGTTCATCATCTCTGGGACTTCATGTCTCTGAAGCTTCAGTTCTATGAGTGTTTTTCAAATCCAGAAAAATTATGTCTGTGCAGTCCAAATAAACCTTATTTTCTATTAAATGTAGTTGTGCTGCTTCTGTTCTTGGTTATTTAAAATTTTCACTTAAGGCATATTTGTATAGCCTTCTGTCTTTTCTACCTTATGAAATGGAGAGGAATCTTTGGAAGGGTAAAAAGAAAATGCTAAAATTGCATTGCAGAGTGCTGGACCAAATGCTGACTTTGATTCTCCATACAGAGTTGCAGGTGCAATTTGCCTTCCTAGCTTTTAAAACATCCATTTGGGTAAGACAATCATTCCCTTTTCAGGCTCCCTCAAGTGCCTCATCAGATGGTAGCAGTGTTTTATAGCCAGCAGTTGAAAGACATGGCACACACACTGCAGGGGATGAAAAGGATTTTAAAAACTGAGGCAGAGTTTTCTGAATGCTGTGCAGAGTCATCAGTTGTGGTGACATTCTTTGCATATTTGAACACAGAATACCCCTGAATGTAGGATCACAGAATAAATCAGACCTTAGCAGCAAAAGATAATCCTCACCAAGTGAAAAGGTTTAATCATTTGCTGGGTTTTTATCTACTGGAGCATTAATTTATTGTACTTAGGTGATGGTTACTGAAATTTGGCCAGCTTTAGTACCAGCTAGATACGTTTTCCTTGGTACATCTAATTATACATACTAATTATATTTTAGAAATGGCCATACCATAAACATTTAACCAAATCTGTGGAACATTCAAAAACTTCTGCCAAAACAAGCAATGTCTGCATCCCAGGACTTGCAGACCCAGGTCTTCAGACTAAATCAGAGCTTGTGCAGGTTGCTACTGGTGAGGTCAGTGTCTTCTCCAGCCACAGCCACCCATTCTTACTCCTTTCATTGGATCAGGGTTAGGAATTGTGTGAGCCTGTGATGAGTCAGATCAGCTTTCATATTAAGTGTCTTTGGCCCATCTAAGGATGGTGTTTAGGAGGTGCTTATGGTTCCTTTCCACTGGCTCATAACCACCAGCTGAATGAAATTAGCTGGTCTGAATGATGAAATAGGCCCACTCACCATAACATGCTTAGCACTGTCATTTCCATTCCATTGAAGAGAAGAGTCCTGTGACTTATTTACCAATATATTGATTTTGAGAAACAATTGCAATATTGCAATACTAAGTTACTAAGGGGAAGAATATAATAAAATGGGGCGTGGGGGAACAACTGAAAGAAAAAAAAAAAGACCCACAGTGTTTTGGTAGAATTCTGGACATTTCTGTAATAACTGAGAATATTCAGAAGATAGCAGTAAACGTCTTGGTATTTGTTCCTATACTATCATATATATCCCTATCTACCTATATCTCTGAAAAATTCAGCTTTATTTTAAAACTGAAACAGATGTAAAATACCCTGGTGCATTTAAAATCCCAGCAGCAGGCATGTGGCATTAGCCCACAATGCCTCCCCTCCAAGAGCATCCCTCTCCAGAGGCTATAGGAGCACCCAGCTGGCCAAGAGGCACAGAGTCCCAGGCATACCTAGGGAACTGCCAGCACACATCTGATTTCCTTCTAATTGCATCTCAGCAGTCACCCACGTGGAAAACAGTTTATGCAAACATGTCTCATGTAATCCTGTCATGTGGTAAATATTCCAGAAGTTTTGGTTTAATTCAATTGAATCAGAGTGGAGAACACACAAAAATCCAATGCTGAGCAATCTGTATCCAGGAAGGGGTGATGTGCAGCCTGAACTCATCAGCAAGGGCACACTGAACTGTGCAGCAGGGCTCAGACTTCAAAAAGCTCACTCCACAGAAAATTCCAAAGTTACCTTTTATTCCGCATCATTGCAGAAACACAGAAGCTTAATATATACTGAATTCAATTTTAAAATGTCTTATACATTAACATATTTGTTACAAGATTAAAAAAAATGGATTATTGTTCAGACCTAAAGCAGGGAAAAATTTTCATTTAAGTGCTTTAAAATTTGAGTGGGAGCACTTTAAAAGTGGAAATAATCTCTTTCTTATATATATAATACTTTCTCCTTCAACGTAAGAACAAAATGAACATACTCGCATGACAAGTTTACATTTTGACAGGTTACTTTTTGTGACCAAAACAGTCCATTTGAATATGTTTTACCAACTCCATTGTTATATTTTTAGCTACAGGATGAATCAAAGTGACAGTTACAGACTTTCTTTGCCATCAAAAGTTTATAATAATTTTCCTTAAAGCCTATTCAAAAGCCAGAGGAGAAGACATACATTAAGAAAATATTCCATGGCAGTGCAATATCTCTGCTCAGCAAGACAGAAAGAAAAAGGGACCATGACAAAAGGTTTTTCCCCTACCACAACACCTCCCCCCAAGACTATTTCCTATATAAAAGTACATTTGTCTAGTGGTTTGCTGCCTAATGAATGACTTTCTAGATTAACAACCTTCTGCTCCCATAGAGTGGCAAACAGAGCAGGTCCCTGTCTAGTCCACACGTGGCAGAAAGTTCTGGACAATCCTCTTATTTGGCAACTTCCAGTTTTCAGAACATGTCTTCTTTGCTGCTGGCTGCAAGAGGCAGAAGAGCCCATTCTGGTTCAGGCAGCTCCTTTTAGAAACATTGGGTTCAGTTCTATTGCAAGTACAATAACATGTTATGTTTCATTCCTGTATCTTTTCAGCAATAATAGTACCAACCTCATTCTATATAATCAAACCAGGTCTGGAGGCTGCTGCTGTAGAGAAGCTCAGTGGCTGTCTGATCTCTGTGACAATATCCCATACCATATCTACTTTGGCAGCTACATTAAGGTATAATTTATTGGTACATGACAGATAAGAGGGGAAATTCTGGAGATTTATTCTCACTTACATACAGACAGGATTATAAGTGCTTCCTCCTTTGCCTGCCCTCTTCTGCTTCCTAATTCCTCTCCAAAGCCATATTTCATGTATTGAAAAAACATAAAGAAAAAGATTACTTCAGCTACCACTATCCTTTAAAAAGTGTGTGATCAAGCCACAATGCAGTTTCCCAGAATTTCTGCAGTGGCTTCACAAACTGACCCTCACCAAAAAAAAAAAAAAAAACAAACCAGCAGCAGGAAAAAAAGGCTCCAATAAAAGAGCAACATAATTGTATAATCCTTCCTGGAGTATGCTAGAAAAATAGAATTGGCAGAACAAGGCTGATCTTGGGACCCACCAAGAATTTGTGTCATGCCACAGTCACCCATGAGGCTTGCTCCTGTCACTAATGGGTCTATAATAGAGTGTCAGCTTTCAGCAAGGAGGTGTATTTTTATAAGTTTTACCAAAGCAAGGATGGCCATCTAGGATAACATTACTGTTAGTTGTATTACAGTAGTTCTAGCAAATCCTGACTTCCACTTACATTTCCAGATGAGGGGACACAGAAATGTTATTGTCTGATTGTACTTAAAGTGCTGTGTTTCCTTTTAGTTTTGGTTGGGAGGTTTTTGAACTTGAAGGTTTGGATTTAAGTGATATTCTGTACGGTATAAAGACATGTACTAGTAAATTAATTATGGTGGGTAGCAAGCACAGGCGTTTGAACTTGAACATCCCTTTTCTGAAATGTCTGGATCAGCCTTTTCACATGTTTGGCTCATGAGGCACCATTCCAACAAGTTCTTAGAAATAATTGGGAAAGTAGCACTTGTTAGGAAATATTCCCAAGAGTCAGCCTGGATGGAGCCATACACCTCTGAGACTGGAAGAGCTAAATGATGTACATGTGGTCCAAAATGTGCCAGCTGTGCTCCATGCCAAGAACAGGTCCTGACACTGATATTTTGCTAGTATAGATGCAGCCAAAGAGAAATACTAATACAATTAGCAACAGGTAGTAGGTAAAGCCTTTCCAAATAACACTCATCTGAAAATTAATGTAATGCTCCGAGTTACAAAACTATTCTTGGAAAAGTTTCAGATAGTGGAAAACAGCTGCATACAGCAAACATTTCTCAGAATCATTAAGGTTGAAAAAGACCTCTAAGATTATTGAGTCCAATTTTAGGCTTCTCACCACAACCATTTTATTGTACTGGAGATGAAACAGGGCTTTAAATACCCTACATTTCCACTTGAATAACTAAAAATGGCAATCCAAACTTAGTTGTGCCTGATTAAATAAACTCTTATTAATACTATGAGAGTCAAGAAACACCTTTCCAAAATGAAAACACCTTCCCCCAGCTTCAGCTACCCCTTAAACAGACCCTCATCTGTCATCGATATTCAGTCTGGTTCAGCATTATTCTGTATTTATCCAAGACAGGATGGCTATTGCTGCAAACATCTATGATTTAACTACCTTGCAGTCTAAAAAGTTATCCTGTATTTACATGACTTCAATATGTGTAACAATGATTTAAAGGAGAATTGTGGGCTGCCATGAAAAAAGTTTTTAAAAACTATCAGTAAAAGAGGTAATAATTCTTTCTCTAATACAGAGTAAACTTGTGAAACTGAAATAATTCTTTCTGCAATACACTGTAAACTTGAGAAATTAGGAGAATGAAATACAGACTTCTCACTTAGAATCCAGTCTAGAAAACAGGTCTGGTTGAATCTTTTTAAGTGGAACTTTTAATCCAAATATCTACTGTAAACCTTTTTTTATACTGTATATATCTTTTAAGCCAAATTTATCCTTTTTCATCACCCAAAGTTTAATTAAAGGAGGTTTCCAGATCTGAGTCCCCTAAACTTGATGGTTTGCTGTCATAATGGGAAGGACATGACTCCATGGATCACTGACTGCCATTGGCAGATTTTTTTAACTGTGTTACAGAAGCTGTAAGAGATTATTAAACAGCAAAATGAAGGAGAATATACTCAGTTGTTGTCTCTCAACGTATCCCATGACCAAAATGGAACTCCAAAATCTCACTAATATCTTGGATTGTTAATTGGTTCTCCAGCTCCTATGTACCCTGATGCCTTTCCAGGACAGGGGAATGCAGTAGCCTCACAGTAATTGCTTTCTGGTCATGTCAGGGCTGTGTTCAGTAGCATATGAAAGGCAAAGGTCAGCTCATGTCTCACAACATTCAGCATTTACTGAAGCAGTCTGTCCAGAGCCTGACACTCAGTGTGAGAAAATGCAGCAGACTCAGGATCCACATGATAATCTCAACAGTTTCTTTAGTAATTCCTCCAGTCAATAAAAAACCCTGCATGATGTAAATGTTCAATCTTCATATCATAGGACAAATTAATATTCATGCACTGCTTCAGTTCAAGTGCTATCTCTGTAGAAGCCCTCAGCAGCATGTCTCATTAGTTTCAGTGAGTATATTATCTTTCTTAATTAGAAACTCTTAAACTTTTTAGTCATGGGAATTCAAGGGTTGCAAAAGAAGAAGAAATTTTGTGTGATTCATTTTAATTACAGATTTACACATTGGAATAGGAAATTGGAAGTTGCAATCTTAGTCTGGCATTGGTTAGGTAGTCATGTCCCAGGTGTACTGTGCACCACTCAGGAAACATAACTAGCCTAGAATAAATATGAAAAAAATCAGAGTGCAAGGGAATGGGTATTTAATCACTGAGTGGGACCATAAGAGTTTTCTGAAATGTTTGAAAATCTTCCTCTTCATGTGCAGAGTTTTGTCAAGGAACTGAATACCCTACCTTTGAAGTCGAGAGAAGAAATTCTCCAAATACAGGGGGTTCTGGTGAAATCTTGGAGTTCTTTAGGCAATGGCATAACTCACACCGACATCAGATAATTCATAACATTTTCCTGCTCAGGGCAGCAGAAGAAATTTTGCTCCTTCTCAGGGAAAGAAACTTACTTTTACCTTCCTTGCTCTTACCCACCAGCTCCTTTCCTCTGCAGCCTCCTAGCAAAAATTATGGATTTGGATATTTCAAAAACTGTAGGTGTTAATTTACATTTTGTAATTGTCAAATGTTTTGGCTTTTCTGTTGTGTTTTTGATATTAATATTAAATCCATATTTCACTGGTTGCTGATTAAATGTTTTTAATAAATTAATAAACCATTTTGATCGTGATTTGGTTTAACCAAATGAACTGAGCATTTTTCCCTGCATTGTTATTTCCAAGCATCATTAAGTTGCCACTGGTTTGAGGCCAGTCATGTCTATTTGCAACTCAGGTCCTCAAAAGAGGAGCTTCCCTCTCTTCCCAGCATGCAGAGTAGTGCCCTAATTTTGCAATTCAGCTCCTTGGGCTTGTCAATGTAATAAACTCCTTGTTGTCTGATGTTGAGAACTTCTCCCTAAATACAGGAAGGCTATTTATTATTTTTTTTCCTAGTGACACTAAAAATTTAATGTCAGTATACTCTACAGCAGTGACGATTTTATTAAGACAGAAATAATCAGTCTTTTTGACACATATAGTACAAGCAAAGAACTTCTAGCCATCAGAGGATACAGAGAAAAAAAACATTCTGTGCTAAATTTAACTTAAATTTTGGTCCACTTAATGTCTTTCATCAATTTCTATTGTCTTAGTTTAACAAATGGAATCATAAATAATGTAATCTACATCAACTGCACTTATTTGCAATTAGAATTTTTTTCTCTGTTTTATGAATATTTAATAAACTGTATAACCTTGATGGAAGGAGTGCAATTTGGGAGGCCATAATGAAAATGTAGAAAGTCTTACTTTGTGAGCTCAACTTCTGGTTTAAATTAACATGTACTAAGCCTTTCTGCACAATGCTCAGCTCATCAAATCTAAGATTTTCCTTGTTTAGGAAATCATGGACAATGTCAAGATCTGTTTTCTACTTCAAAGGGACAAGGTACTTTTTTTAAGCTTCATATGGATTAATACCTAAAATTTTAGAGTACATACTTTAGGCTATGTTTTGAAAAATATAAAATTTTTAAAAAATGAAAAAGTTACTTCTAAAATGCATATTTAGGATGTGTGATTCCAAAAAGAAACATTATATATATCACTAGCTACAAAAAAAGTTATTCAGTTGAAAAGTCTTTGCATCTTCAGAGACAGGAACAACAATTGAATAGTTTTGTTTGACTTTCTTGTTTGCCACAGCAAATTTATTTTAAAATACACAATCATGGGGGGAATGCTACCACACTGCTAAACATTTACATTTACCAGTCATTTAAAATACAGTAAAGAGAAACTGCAAGACTACTGTTAAGAAAGAGAAGTACTTATGAGAGATATTTTTCTACCAATAAGAAAAAAAACTTGTGATTGAGTGAGTATTATTCAATCAAACTAAGACATAATTCTGAAATATGAGTGAGATCCAGGCAAACAGATGCTCAAAATTAGGTAGCGAAATTTATGGCAAAGGGCCTAAATTCTGGTGTGGGCAACCAAAGAAAGTAAGAATTTGATTTCTGACAACCTTTCTTTTATGTACTTCACAAATACCATTACAGCTGCAAAGGCTGGGTAGTAATAGTTTCTTCAAACATAGCTGCTTCATTTGGAATTGGATTATTAAATTACTTGTTTGGTATTTGATCATAAAATAGTTCTGAGCTTGTTGCCATTTCTTCTGCTATTCTTATCAATGTTGACACAGGAAAATATTTAACTTTGCTAAGAAAATGGAAATTACCTTGTCGAATATGAACATTACTGCTTAATATATGGTTTTCAATGTTTTCCTAAGAAAGCTATTGCTTTGTATTTCATTTCAGAGTCAAGATAAAACATAAACAGAAATAAGCTTTTTTCCCTGAAGCTGGAGCTGTTTTTAAGAATGTTCTGACTTCAAAGATGGAAACAATACTTCAAATATTTGCACTGTAACTGTCTTCAATTAGTGCTTGATCAAAAAAAGTAAAAAGGGAGGAGGGGAAGGAAAAAAGATTGACTCGGTTGAGTGCTGTTATATACTCTTCTTTCCAATAGAAAATTTTCTGTGAGGAAAGGAATGATTATGCAAAGGCCAAAGAGAAATAATACATCTCTCAAAGCAATCATGCACAGAAGGTGCTTTAAGAGAGGAAGTACAAGTTGTTAAAGCTCAAGCTGAAAAAGTTGAGAGCTGTGGTTCACAGGTCCTGGGTTACCTCTCACTTTGGAGTCTGCACAGAGAGCTGCTCTCCCTGCTGTTATTGCAGGATGGTGCCAGTGAGGAAGTCTCTGTTGCTGTGTTTGAAACAGGAATTTTTACTTCTTTGTTCTGCTTTTAAAAGGTAAAACACTCTTAACAAGGTAACAAAGCAGACCACCAGGGATGCCATAAGCAGATACTTCATCCATTTCCACCCTTCCTGTAGTCAAATGAGATAGTAGCCCTACATGTGCAGGATTTACCTTTCCAGTGTAATTTGGTATTCTGTGGAAAAGAAGGGAGTACCAACCTATTCATTTTATTTCAATGAAAATAACTTTCAAAAGAAACTGTCTTGAAAGGGCAGATTTTCTAACCTGCAAGCTGTTTAAACAAGCCCCATTTTTTCTGGGTTTGGTAAACCTATATATATCAGATCTATAGCAGTCTATAAAAGACTAGCACCTGAAATATTTGTTTTTCATAAAACAACATTTTAGCTGACTGATTAGAGCTCAGTGGATTTTTTATTCTTTTTCTTGCAAAAACACCACTAAATAATTTATATTCTGATAAGCTGTAAATTGTCCTTTCAAAATTCTCCCTCTTGTGACTGAGACTGTAATAGTTTTCAAATAATCAGGTAATGGTTTTTTGGTTAGGTGCTTCTTTTATTGGAAAAACTCTAAAGAGAAAGAAAACAAATAAATACTTGTAAGTTACTTCCTTAGAATTTTTAACCACATTCCAATAACCCATTACAAATGATTGACACAATTCAAAGAGTACCAGCAAAATCAGTACTCGAGAAATAAATACTGTAGACAATTTAACTGATGCTGCAAACAGGCAGTCTTTCTTAGCTTTTGTTTCTGTGGCAATCTGGAAAAACTGACATTAGTATCAAGGTATGTATGTTTTCTGGCCATGAAGTCACAAAGAATTTAATGGCAATATTTCATTGATTTTTATAGTATCAGAATATTTTTCTATGTCTTCAAGACTAGTCAGAATGGTCAGGTATAATATTATGGAACCACTAAGGCTGGGAAAGGCCTCTAAGATGAAGTCCAGCCATTAACCCTACACTTTCAGGTGCACCACTAAACCATGTGTTTAAGCACACCATGGCTGAAGCTTGCAGAGACAGCATGAGCCAACTCAGCATCATTCAACTGCAGGAGCTCAGAGAGAGCAAGATGAGCTGAGCTCGAGTCCTGAGCTGGTTTCAGTACACCCACAGCTGGGCTGCTGCTGCTCCTGATGGAGTCTCTCCAGCCTTGGAGCTCTCTAACCCACTCAGGAGACAGCAGCACACGAGGCCCCTGAGCAGGATGGCTGATTCAGCCCATGCTGCACCCTTGTGGCCCATGGCACTCCCCCAGGCACAGCACTGGGGAGCTTCCACTGTCCTGAAAGCCTCCCTGCTTTTCTCACACCCTGTGCTACCAAGCCAGCATGAGTGGCACTGGTTCTCTGATCTTTCACAGGAGCTGATTGTGCTCCGACAGCTGTCAGCCCCCAGGAACAACAGTGAATGTCCTGCTTTAGAGGTGCTCTTTCCTGTGGAGGCAGAAAATGCCAATGCCATTTTATCTAATGTTCCCACTGAACACAGCAGTGTGATTCCCATTGGTTTCAATCTGTACATTTGCACCACTGGACAGGCATATTTTGTGAGATGGCCACGGACCTCAGCTATACAGAGACTTACTAGAAAAGTCCACAGTTTTTTTCCAGCCCAAATATACAGATTTCATTTCAAAATAAACTAGGACATGCTGGTCTATAGTCACACTCAGGTCTCATTCTCACAGACTGTTAGATGGTCCAGGTTGCAAAGCTGAGCACCAGAGCAATAGAAAATCTATGAGGCATATCTGCCCAACTTATCTGACATGGCCAAAGGGCTCGTGGCATTGCTTACAATAAAAACTATAATTTCTGGACAAAGGTTTGCAACCCTGAGGTGAATGTCTCTCTTTGTCATGACAGTTTTCATGTATAATGGTCAATCTCTGCTATTTTTGGACACTTCAGCACTCAAAGGGGATAGGATGCTGGACAGGCTAAGTGGACATTAATTAGGTAAGTTAAGAAAATCAGAAGTCTAATACTTACTTAGAAATTGCAAGTTTCTGAAACAAGTGTACTAAAGCAAGTGCATAGAACCTTAGGATGGCATAAAATTACCACAAGGTTTACTTTGTAAGTTCTTGTAGGGCATGAACTGGAAACTGAAGCAAAATCAGAGCAGAGAGGACCAGCCAACAAAGTCATGCTGACAGGGCTAATGCAATAACACTTTTCAAGCTGTACAAACATTTGGAATAGAAATGGTCTATTCTGTTCCTTTAAGCACAGCATGTTTTGCTCTACAAATATCTTGAGCTTTGATTTAACAGAGCATTCAGCCGTGTGCTGACCTGTAAGCACACAGTTAAACTCTACTTGCCACATATTAGATTTATTACACTGCAGGTCTGGAAATTAATGGCATTTGACACTGAAATAGAAAGCTTCCCTTTGCTCTGGAGAAGCCTATCATAAATCTATCAGTCAAGAAAGTTTAACTTTTTTTTTTTTTTTTTTTACTGTACTTCTAGGGGTAAAAAACCTAGGCAATATGAATGAGCAACTCCAAAAAATAAAGACGATTGTATACCAAGGATATGGGTTGGCAAAAACTATTTCAGACTGGTGAATGTAGTACTATTATGGTTTGGTCTGTGCAGAGGACACTGCAGGTTGCCAGCATGGTTCAGTCAAAACCAGCAAAAGTGTCTGTGCATAAACCTGGGGACCAAAGGGGAGAAGAAACCAGACATTTGCCAGGAGTCAAAATGTTTCCTGATCCTATAATGGAACAACAGGGAGGAATAGGAACAAACAAAAATTAACACCACAACCTGAACAAGCACTAGAAACTTACTTTGAGAAAAGAAGGAGGGGTTGGGGGTTAGTCTTGACTAGAAAGACCCTGTAGTAGTGTACTCACTTTGCTATGATACTCTCTTGCTCATTCACAGTGAGTTCAGATGAAAAGTGACTTCACATTTCTTTCCCAAAAACCATCAAAGAATCATAATAAATTATTGGCACAACCCCTAAGTTCCTGCATTTTTGGTTAAGTGCTTAGATCAAAAGCAATCATTTTAAAGACCTCTGACTCTGTTCTCATCCCTTATCCCTCTGTCTCTGAACTGACTGCACAAAACCTCCCCATTTAGGTTTATAATCAATAGATTTATATTTAAATCACTTTTTCCCTCCCTAGTCTCATTGCATTTTAATATTTTAAAACCATTAAATTGATCATGGTGGAATTTCTCATCGTAAAATACTCATTACTTTAAATACATGTGTTTCATTTAGCATTTTAGAGCAATCTCCATCTGCTGATTTTTCACTGGTATCTTTTTCATTATCTCCATCCCTTTCCCTGCAGCCTATTGTATAACCTTCTAGAGTACTTGAAGAACAAAAAATGCCCTAGGTTTTTATTTCACTCTCTTTATTGAAAATAGTGCCATTAGCTGTCCAGACTGTCCTTCACTAAGCTTTTTTACTACAGATTATGAAGCAATTCACTAATAAAATTAAGATTATGACTAAATGCTACATTCTGTGCTATACCATTACTCTGTCTCATAAATCTGGTCTTCTTTAGAGCATCCATAAATCTCTCACTAAAGCTCATTGAAAATAATGGCAGGTCAGAATTCCATAGTAATTATTTGTCTTCCAAGATTTGCAATTTCTAAAACTTCTTGAATTAAATATGATACACAACGCAGCTCATCATCCCAACTGAAGCAAGATTAAGAAGTGGTAGCTGCTTTAGAACAAGCTGTCATGTCTATTGAGACTCACAGTACCTGAAAACTGTTGACCAGGGTTCTGAGAAGTGACAGAGGCCACTAAGCAAGAAACATTTAGCATGAGAAACTGAAACCAATAATGGGTTTAATACTACTTGCGTTACCAATGCAGATTAAATTTGAAGACAGACTGCAGTTGCACATGATTCTTTTCTTTCCCAACAGCTCTTCTCATTTGGAAGCCCTAATCAAATGGTAAACCCTTCAAGCACTTCTGCACTAGGAGGAGGAACATTGCACTTCTGCACTAGGGATAGGCACACCATAAACAGTGTGCCTATCCCTAAATTAATCTTCTGGCCTCTCCCTTTGCTATTTTAAAGAGACATCACAACTGCAGACATGTTTTTTTTAGTTTTTAAAGGCTTTGATTTGGGTATGAGATTAATAGTTTGGGGAGTTTTAATCAGTGAAAAACAGAGTTGGGGGAATTCAATCATGTTCACAAATACTGGCAGAGAAAGCATAGATTATTACACTAGAACTTGACCTCAGTTTTAAAAATAAATCTTTGTCAAATGTCAGTGCGAAGACTGAATATAATTTAAGTCAACCTTAATATGGTGGACTGACCTGGCATTACCCCACAGGCAACAACTGTGTACTACAGACCAGGCTGGGAAACTTACTTGTTTTTCACTTTCAAAAGAAAATTGTCCATTTATCTCACTGAAAATTCTTTATGATTTAAAATTTCCATCTAACCAAGGTTTCATCATGTTGAATCTGTCTAGACTATCCTAAGTGCTGTTCCCAGTGCAATCGACATGATTATTTTTCCTAGGTATCCTGAAGTTATTTTTAAAATGTTTTCAGTAAGACGGGTCAATTATTTCTGGAACAATATCAGGGCTGCACTGTCTTTTTCATGGTTCTCCCAGGCTCTCTGCAGTCCTGGAACTGAAGCAGAAGTTTGAATGATGGCCCACTCATGGTTTTGACAGATGCATTTCATTTGATACATTAATGAATATTTTGGGATTGGTAGTCTATTTAAGGCAGTTGCTATTAAATTGTCATAATTTATCTTTGATTGTCACACAGTGTTATCTACAGTCTGGAAACATGTCCCAGCTTTGGAATTAAAGCTAAGATAACCACTGACCCTTTGACTCTGTCTTTAGCCTAAAACTTCAGGACATTTCCACCATTAAATTGCCAGTTTATCTCCACTGTTGCAGTGAAATGGGCAGTGTTGGAATGGGATTTCTTCTGCCTAACTTATCTACTTGAATTTAGACATCTAGTGAAATCCAGTCATCTGTTTCTCTCTAAAACTACTACTCAGAGTTCAGAAACTCCTGGGAGCAATTGACTGCTTCCCAATGCACTTGTGTTCACTGGGATGCCAAGTTACCTTGAGGAGTTACATGCCTAGCTTAGGCTGAGTATCTAACTTTGAGGCACTGTTTTATGTGAGATGAATTCCCTCTCTAATGGAGAGTGTCCTCCTGAACTTCAAATGTTACAGCTGCAAAATTCAGAGATGTAATAGACAATTCTATAAAGATACTTGAACTTGCTGTGCTGCAATACCTCACTTTCCATTGTCCTTCCCTTCATCAGAAGGTATAGGTTTGATGGACACTTCTGTTATTTCTTTTGTGTGTTTGTTTAAGTAGCTAACTGAAAGTCGATCTCATCACCTACAAGATGGAATTTACATAAAGCAGAATACTGAAACTCACAAGAAGATAAAATATTGGTCTGACCATGAGATCTGATTAGCCCATGGAAATTCAAACCTTTCATCCTATAAAACAGCAAAGGTTGGCAACACAGCATCATACACACCTGGGATTTAGTTTTTATCTGTTAATATTTTACAAAGAAACACTTCAAAATAATATCAACTCCATTCATTTTCTCTTAGAAACAACCTTCTGGTCATTTGATTTGAGTTTATTTCAACCTCACCTCTCCTAAACAAACAGGATTAGTGTTCACATCCGTACACACTAAATGCCTTTGAATGTCCTGCACTAACAGAGCAGACTGACATAGCCCACTTGGATACTTGCAAAAAGTGACTGGAGGTGTTAAAGGACACATTTATCAGCCACTACTCCTGTTATTTAAACAGACTTTGCTCCTACACATCAAGCAGATTCAACAGATTCACATTATAGAAAAATTAGACATCTCTTGAATGGCCTGCAGAGCACAAGAGGAAAATGTCTCCATAAAAGCAGTGCTGAAATCAGGGGCTCAGCAAATTTAAATACAATGAAAGATGCAGATGAATGAGAATTCACACAAACTGGGTGCACCATAATTTTATTGAGTGGTTATCTCTATAGAGACCTCTACATGCAGCTGTGATGTTATTTATTCCACAGGAACACTAAATACCCAACAGTACTTCCAGTCCTAAATTAATATTTGCACTGAAATCTCTGAACATACTCTTTCTTCCTCCCATCATCTCAAAATCTGGAATATTAGTTATGTGCTAGTGACTCTGCCCTGCCCCTGACTCAAATGTTTGTCTCAGTGTATGTGACGAAATATTTAGTATTTAACTAAGTCTTTATGAAAGACTGCTCATTGGAGTGCTAACAGGTATTTGAAACACAAATTAAAATATCTCCTGCCTTCTACTCCTCAAACCTACTCTTCTCTGCATCTCCAGCCAAAAGTTTTGTCAAGCTCTTTGGGTCTTTCTGAGGATATTTGTGTGGGACCAAGCCGCTACAGGACAGTCCTGCTCCATGCAGTCATGTTTTGACAAGAGCAAGCTTCTTCCATGTGCCAGGTGGAACATGGACAAACACCTTCAGAGCTCCCCATGTGTATAACCCCAATAATGCAAGCTCTGCCTGCCAACAGCCTCCCAGTCCTGTCTCTCTTGCTGGAATTCCCAGTGTTTGGTACAGCATGCCTGCCCTGTCCATCACCTTCATCTTCACCCCTGGACTCTGAATGAAGCCTCCCCTGGCCCTTGGGGCACCCTCCCTTCCCTGCTCAATGCAGTGAGGGTGTGAGTCTGCAAGGGTCTCCAAAGGTTTTCTGGGACTCCTTTTCTTGCTATTCCCTCCTCCATTTCTTTGGGAAAACTGAAATGCAGAACAGCATAAACAAAATAATCTTGTTCTACAGCAAAAAATTCAATCCACCCGTTACTGCCACCAAACATGTCAGTGTGGCACACACAGCTTTAGGTAATGGCAGAGACAAATCCAGCTGTTTGAGAATGGCTTTGCATCAGACCTGGAGAAATGCTAAACAAAATAGCTACAGAGATCAAGGGAAGAAGGAGCACCTGTGCTCTCTGATTCACAAATAGAGCATCCCAGATTACAGCATTCACTGCAGTACAAATGAAGGTCAAGCAAAAGGGAGTCTTCCCAAGCCTCTTTCTGGGAAGAGCCTTTAAAAGTTGCACACCTATCCAAGGCTGACTGACTGCTGCTTTTGCCACCCAAGAGGAATGTTTATAGAAACTAAAAGAGGACAAAGTATGAGGAATAAGGGATGTTCAGAGTCAGTCTGTTAAGCACCAAACTGTTCCCCTGCAGTTCTGCAGAAATGGACCAAAAATGGTGTTGATTGCCTTTGACGTATGCCTAGGCAGGGTGCTAAAAGAAAACACAGAGCATAGAATTCAGATATTTCTGTCAGGAAGGAGAAAATTAAGAACACAAAACCTATATTTGCTACCCACTAAACAGTGCTCTATGGTAGTTATTTCAGTTAAAGTCTCTGTCATTCCTGCCCCTGGCAATCAGATTGTATCAGCAAAGAAAATAATGAAAAGGAATATATAAATAATTGCCATAAATTATATATTTTTTTTTTATACAGAAGTATCCAACATTTTAAGTGCTTCTATGAGGAAAAGAAAACTCCATAAAAGTCTCAGGTTTGCACAATCTTAGAAAAGCAGGAAATGCATTAAATTTTTCAAAATTTGGACTGTACTCTCAGGTTAGAGATCAACTGATAACATACTGGGAATGGAAAAGAATCACCTTTACTAACCAGAGCTTTCCTCTGAGAAGGAAGAGTGTGTTTTTATCAGCTGTTATTCAGAGCTGTAGATCAGTATAAGTTTTGTAGCTGAAACCATCATGGAATTATCTACCCAAAATATAAATGTGTAAGACAGTGATTCTCTGGGTGGGGCTTCCTACATGTTGAGAGAATTTTATGCTTCCGGCACAGTTTACAGATGTATCCATCTGAACCAAGACATCATAGCCTAACCACAGCTGAGCAGTGCCACATTCAGACATTGTGAGGGTATCCAGGGCAGGCAATCTCCTCTAGTTCTATACATTTCTGCCAGTCCTTAGAGGACATTTTGGAAGATGAAGACATCTCAAACAGCACCTGGTACCTAAATTTAGACACCTTTCTTATTTAGGATGAGCAGGGCAGATTTTCAGGCTCCTCTGACAGTATTGGATGGATGCCCACTGACCACTCAACGCTAGCTCACACACAAGCACCCACACGTCACTCACCTGAAGTTAGATACATTATTCCAAAGCTAAATTCCACCCCAATTTTAGATCACATCAAAACCCCATAGTTCATAGCAGGAACTGCACCTTAGATTCAGGTCGAGAGTAGCTGTGGCTCTTGAGACTCCTGGATGAAATGCTATTTCATTTTTATTGACTAAATCTGCCTCCATGGCCTGCCAGGAGCAGAGCTGAACTTTAGGGCCCACACTTCAACATGAACACCAGCAAGGAGAGTACTATTTTTGCTGCTTTTGCAGCTTTAATAACATCATACTTGAGAATCCCAGAGTCCTTTTTTACTGACATTTTCTTTACAGGCAGTTTGCAAGGGAACAACTACTGATTTTATTCCATTTTGGAGAAAAGTTGCAGCCCAGGGGTCGTATTTTTAAGGTAACGCCGCCACTGTGGACACACATAGCCCAAGTGAAATTTTTAAAGCACCTCAGACTCTAATTTCAGATGAAAAATTAGGCTCTTTGTGTCTAAGTGCTTCTGAAAATCCCACTAGGGTCCCATTTGCTGATTCATTGCCTAACTTGCTTGTAAATTCTGCTATGGCTTGTTCAAGGTGACATGCAACTTTTGGATGCTACGTTTCATCTTGCTCTCTCCTCAGACCACTTTGGTTCTGGTCACTAATCTTTTTCCTCTCTGACCCCAAACCCAAACTCATTCCCAAGGTCCATGTGGCAGGAATGCATCCTGGTGGGATGGGATCTGGATGGTTCATTTGCTGTTTTCCTCTGCATACAGTGAGACCCAAAGGGCTTTTCCTCATAGCCCTGCACTCACTTTACATTTTCACTATTAAAAATCTTCCCACAGTCTTAGTAGCGTGCTATGGGTTATTTATATTTGGATTAGCCCCTTAAACACACCCAATGAAACAGGTAACACCGTCTTTCCAGGTAGCTGCTGTACCAGGTTTTCACTAGAATGTTAAGAAAAAAAGTTTATTAATATCCAACATAAATATTTGCTGCAAATACAAACAATTCCTGTTTTCTTCTAGCAGTAGGAGACTTGGAAAATAATCTGTCATTGTTTCTTTTCTAACCACTTTTTCCAGACATGAAAACAGCAAAGAACATTTTTTCTCTTAAGAAAATAAATCAATTTCCTCATAGTTTAAATTGATTTCTCTGTAGCAGGCAAAGTTGCTGTCATTTGACATATCCCTGATTTAAAACAGGGAATGAATGAACATATAATAGAAGATTGCACTAATGAATCAGGAATGGTTTTATCCACCAATTAGGCACCAGTTTCTGCCAGGTTATCTCAGGAGATGCTGGCCTGCTGCTTGTAAGGTACTTCTCAAACACTTTGTGTGCCTTCAACAATATATACAGAATGATGAAGCTTTCAAAAGGAAAATCTATCCTGACTGTCAAAAGTGACTAATTTCCTCAGTATCTTGAACAATTTTCCAAAGCTGTAAAGCAGTATACAGGAGAATTAGCTCTTGCTGGGCTGTGATTTCCCTAGCCAGTAAATTCAAGCTCTATCTCAGCACTTTAAAATGCTTCATAATAGGAAGTGAACTCCATAATTCATCATCCCTCTCTCTCTTTATATGAGTTTAAAAGTCAGCTCCTCATCTTTGTGAGATAGATAAGCAACAGTGAAATTAAAATAGGATTTTTCACTCTTTGTAAGAATTGCTGTATCCTTAGAAGGGTTATCCAAAAAACAAACAAAAGAGCTTGTGGGTTACAAACAGTTTAGAAAATATAATGTAATCCTCATATTCAAAAGTGATATATGACATAAATAACCAATGTCTGCTAAGAAACTACTAAAGCTGATGCAGGCCACTTTAGACACCAACAAGACGTTTGCTGAAGAAAAAAATCATATCAAAAACTTGCTGGCTTGAATGACTTGGAAGAGGTCATAGAGATATGCTTCAGATAGTTTTTGCCACTGTATCAATAACATTGACTACTTTCTTTCTTTCTCTGGAGCAAACAAGGATCAGAGAATATGTGGCTTCTGTGATGGAAATTATTATTCATTTCATATTAACTGAGTTGCAAATGTGCTTTTCTTGTGGAAAAAATAAAAAGCAAAAGAGCCATAAAGACAAAACCTTTCTTTTTTATAACAACTTTCAGAGCAAGTTATATGATGAAAAGGGAAAATGAAACAAAATTTACACCTTTGGAAAAAATTTTTAAAAAAACCATATTTCCTGACCATCTGTGATTAATTCAGGTATACAGATATTGGTAAATAAAACAATAGATGGCATTACTTTGTGGAATGCATTACTTTTAGGAATGATAGCAAGACCAAGTTAAGCCTTTTTAATAGATCTTGAAAAAAATATACATTATTATAGCATTTAATATTAGATATACCTTTTCTTTTGTTGTATATTGTCATAGAAGTTCTGTCTTAAAATGTACATTTTATTGGTTTTCTTTAGGTTTAACAAAAGTTTTGCCAACAATTATATTGAAGAAAACTAAAAGGAACAGTTAATCTTCTGCAACACGTGGGATCTCCCCAGTGGGTCTGCTACTGGGAAAATGCAATGCTATCAAAATAAATCATAATGGCAAATTTGTGCAACCACACTTTTTATTTTTTCTGCATAAACTTCTTGGTTTTCTTACACATTTACATCAAATGACATTTCAAAATTTAGGGCAGTTCAAGGGGAAAACAGAAAGCAGGAGTACTCAGTTTCCCCTGAAAACAAATTTATGCAAACCCTATCTTCCAACCCTTCACCTTACCTCCCCAAAACAAATTCAGATCTAGCTGCTTATCAAAAATTGAATACTACAAGGTGGAATGGCGAGACCCATTAAAGTCTGAGATTATGTTGCTGCCATGTAGTAGACACATAAACAATAAATATAATTTTAATTTCACTTTTATGGTCCCAAAATGCTTTGAGATTTTTGCATGTACAAAATTCATGGTATTGCTATTAATATAGAGCTGAGTAGATCCAAATAGGCACTGTATTCAGTATGTGGAATCTACAGAATATGGCCAAAACAAAGTTGAACATAAAAAATATTCCTCAGTTTATGTAAATTATACAGCTCCAAAAACTCTAAAGAATTTACAAACTTATGTCAAATCCCACTTGTCAACAAACTGATCCATAAGGCTTAGCCATAATCTGTACACTTCCCCTAAAGAGTAAAACATGGTGGTTGATGTGCAGAGAAAATGCACTAAGCAGTTAATAACTTCTATTGTTTGACAGATGTTTTCTTTTTGCACATAATATCCTAATAAATAGTAATATAAGAGTTTTATTTTCTCCAGGATTTTCCATGCAAATGTAAGAAAGATATATGTTATTTGTGTTGTTGAGAACATCTGACAGTTCTGCAGTATGCCAGCAAAGCCCAGCTCATATAGTTGACTCAGTGTGCATTAATATTCATTAAAAGCAATAATGAAGTGACATTGCCCTGATTTAGAGGTCTGGCAGGAGGATGGTGGCAACAGTCAAAGCTGGCCCAGAATGCCCTTGCTCCTGACCCAAGCATGCACCAGCCCTCAGCTCACTATGTCCTGCTGTTAAAGTAAATCTGCTCCCCATGGAGAGCATCCAGGTCAGGGGGAGAGCCACTTCAGCCTCGATGTCTTTGCACCTTAACATAAAGTTGTGGCTTGCCAGGGACTTGATAAGCTGCTCCATTGGCACACTGGGGCCCAAGTTTTAAAGATTGGGGAAGGAGAGGCTGGAGGCTAGAGCTGTCAAAAGGGAGGTCCTGGCTGCTGGCAAGTTGAACACGAGTCAGCAGTGCCCTGGCAGCCAGGAGAGCCAACCCTGTCCTGGGGACATCAGGCACAGCATGGCCAGCCGGGCAAGGGAGGGGATTGTCCTGCTCTGCTCTGACCTGGGGCAGCCTCAGCTCCAGTGCTGGGGGCAGTTTGGGGTGCCACAATATGAGAAAGCTGTTAGAGAGTGTCCAAAGGAGGGTCATGAGGATGGTGAAGGGCCTTGAGAGGAAGCTCCATGAGGAGTAACTGAGGGTGCTTGGTCTGTTCTTCTGGAGGAGACTGAGGGGAGATCTCACTGCAGTTACAACTTCCTCCTGAGGGGAACAGGAGGGCCAGGCATGGATCTCTGCTCTATGGTGACCAGGGACAGGATCCAAGGGAATGGCCTGAAGTTGTGTCAGGGGAGGGTTAGGTTGGATATTAGGAAAAGGTTCTTCCCCCAGAGGGTGGTTGGGCACTGGAACAGCTCCCCGGGGCAGTGATCACAGCACCAAGCCTGACGGAGTTCAAGAAGCCTTTGGACAATGCTCTCAGGCACATGGTGTGACTCTTGGGGATCCTGTCCAAGGCCAGGAGTTGGACTCGATGATCCTTGTGGGTTCCTTCCATCTGAGCATAAGGTGTGGGGCCTTGACTCTCAGCAAGCAAAGTTCAGCCTTGAGCTGGGCACAGAAGATCTTTATTACACATCAGGGCAGATTTGTTGGCCTGGGATATTGTTAAATCACCATTTCCCAGCAAAGATTCTTTGATCGCAAGCTAGAAGTCACTTCTCTCTCAGGGGGTTCTGAATTTCTGCAGAAAAGAGTTTAAGATTAGCTGGGCCATCAGTGACACCAAAGCTCTCTGCCTTGAAGATGAAGTTACAGATTCCAGTCCCAGCTCGCTAGCATGTTTGTTTATTTTATTCACGGACTGTTTAATATTTAATACATAAGCACTACTTAGGACAAGAACAGGAATCCACAACTCACTCTTTTTAGGCAAAGTTCCTGATAACATTATTAAAGACTTTTGCTGGTTTTGTGTTTTCTGGCTGTTTTCAATGGCTCTTCATTTCTTTGCTGCACAACAAAAAGACTTGAAGGAAAGGGGAAAGTTCCTCACAGATGCCAAGATCATCTTGAGTTTGGATAGTTTCCTGATGAATGGTTTTGAATTTCTTCAAAATAAAGAGCTTGTGGGGGGGTGTTGACTGTTCCCAGGGTAAATAACCCCTGATATCTAATCCAGGTAAACCAAAAATTAGGTGATTTCTCTTTCTCTTTCCTGTTAATTAATAAAGTAGTCTCATAAAAGTAGATTATGCTTTTTTTGCTAATTCCCACAGATACACCATAGGTATATTTTGAATATTTTTTGAATGAGTTTTTCAAGAAACTAGGCAGCAAAGCTAATCAAAGGATCTCAGGTGAGACACATAGCTGGAGAAAGGAGCATTTGGAGGGATGAACTTTAGTTACCTTTGCAATTTCATCAGCATTTGCAGACCTGACGATTTCTGATTTTTCCTCCTTGGGTGGCATCCTAAGTTCTATCTATACTAATTTTAAAAATTCAGTTTAGAAGTCTTCAGCAATCCCGTGTTTCTCTGTCTCAGTTTTTCTTGTTGCATAGAGCTAGCACCATTTCCCTGCTTATGGGTGGGGGTTTTAAGAACAACTACTGAAAACTTGGAAGCTTTTGTGGTGTTAAACATTTCCTTGGGTGCAGTTTTCTCAAAGCTTACTGGAGTTCAACTCTTGCAGCTGCTACATTAGATCAGTATCAGCATAGACACCCAGTGGGAAACTGGGTATGAAGTTTTCGCTCAACCAGGAAAAAAGAAAGATTGAATATAAAGCAAAGGACAAAGAATGAGAGAAAAAAGTGAGGGAAGAAGTGGGACAGCTTTGTCCTTCAGAGTCCTAGAAGCTCATATCCACAGCAATAACTCATTATTGCAATGCTTGATTTTAATAGATGGTAAAAAACAGTTTCCTGCAAAACTTAGCTTTTCATGGTACTGCTTCAAGTGCAGTCCTTAACTTCAGTTGGAAGTATAAAAATTTATTCCAGTGATTGCAGTGTAATGACAAATTGAGAGAAACATGAGATTGAAAAACCATGTTAAGAATGCTCAATTGAACTGACAGAACAAGGTAGCATCCCTCCAGAACACATCACCTGATCTGTATCTCAGTCCTGACTGCTGGCAAGATGCTAAAATGGTCTGGAAGCAAATTTCTTCATTTCATTCTAGCTGGGTGATGAAAGAAGGATAACCTGCATGGAAAGTGCATTTTACTGGTGCTCATTAAAGGACTTGAAATTAAGAATAAGGCTTTGGTCCTGCATTTAAAAAACAAATTTGAGAAACGTTTCCCATATGGAAAGCAGGCTGAAAGAATTGTGCTTTGAAGAAAAAAATCCCTCCTTAAACTAAACAGGACCTGTCCAGTCCTGTTCTAACCTGATGGTAGACGACTATTTTGTGTGCTCCTCTGAGATACATTTCTTTTAGGATTTTTTCCCCATTTTAAGTAAGGAAGGCTGGAAGACAGTCCATCTGATTTAAGCTATTTTACTGGGAATTTCTGCCATACTTTGAGCATGTTCCAAGTAGCAATTGAGATATAAAAAGCAGAATAAACAAACAGCTGCGCAAGCAAAGTTGAAAAGTCAGAGACCAACAAGATTATCAGTTGTTTCTGCAGTACTTCCAGCCTGCTCACATACCAAATATGATATCATGTGACAAACAAATACTTTATTGCCAGAAGCTAGATTTGGCATTTCTTCATTCCCTACTTACTCATTCTGAAAGCTTTTTTCTGTATTTTCATCTGAAAATAGAGAAAATTACATTAAATGCACCAGCAATGAAAGTCCCATGGTTTTAGTCAAAAATCCTGGCTTATGCTTTGCATTTCACTTGCTTTATGGTATCTTTATAAATATGAGAGCAGTTATATGTTGAGAAATGAAAGTCCAGAGGTAAAATAAAATGCTCCCTCCCTTCTAAACCTACTTTTATTCAAGGCTCTGAAGTGGAAAGATGATTTTTATCCAATATTTGTGTGCAAATACTGTTTATGATAAAACAAAGAGTAGGCATAAGACTCTGTATCCCATATTTGATAATGAATACTACTCATTTGGCATTTCTGCCTGACTATAAACACAAAGATATAGACAATCATGCATAATGAAACAGCTAGAATAATGAGAATGCCAGGCTTTTAATGCTCTCTACAAATGCAAATAAGTTAAAATGTATTTACTGACTGCTGAATAAATACCTGTCTTCTCTTGGTTTCAATCTGAGTTTATGTCCTCTGGTTCACAGGATTTTTTTTTTTTATTAAACTGAGTCAAAACCTTTTGTTTTTTAATGGGCTATAGTGTATGTGACCAAAATGTTTAGATCTGTTAACATTTTCCAGAGCTCTGGTGCAGAAGATGATTTATGATTCTTACCAACAAGGACCAAAGTCTCGGCTGAAAGTACTCTGAAGAACAACATTCACTTTAATGCCTTCAAATTTAGCATAAAATTGAGCTTCTTTCATTTATTTTACTGCCAGTTTCAATAGTGTAGTAGCAGCATTTGAATGCATTGCATTGATGTTCAGTCATTATTGTGCAAAGGAAGTTAAAGTGTATTTTAAAGATTCGCTGCCCAACAGTAATTTTTAAACTGCTTTGAAATTCTTCTTCACGTTTTGACATTATTTATGTGTTTTGACTTATTTATTTCAGCAGGAATGGCCATTTGCCCTTTAAATGCAACAGTCCTTTTTAGAGTCCCAGTAGTTCATTTTTTAACTTGGATGGAGGTCTGCTCTGATTCAGGTTCTCATGTCAACATTGAAGTGATTCTTCTTAAACACTGCTCTTTCATTGTTGTTTTCTTGAGTGATGGTGGCATTTGTGAATCCTGTAAGTATGATTGCAGTTTGAAATTGGAGATAGTTAATCTAGGAACACTTATTCTGCTACCATTAAACCACAGTCTCATGGGATGAGCTGAGAGGAAAGTACAGGATGCCCAAACATTTACTATGTTGGACAAGAAATTGGAGCCCTTTGAGCTCTTTCCAAGTACTTGTGATGTTTGACCTATCCATTAGTCATATTTGGTCTATGATCTCTCGAGTATCTTTTATAGGAGGTGAGCTAATAGCCGCAAAAGATGGATAGTCAGCTAAAACACTTAAAGGGATACAGCCTATCAAAACAAGATGGAATTTCTCATATTAATAGTTTAAGTAATGCGCTAACATGCCAATTACCAATCTCAACATAGTGGGAATGGGTATCATCATTCCCATCTGACAAAAATGATATACGACTCCCCAAGGTCACTCATGCAGTATGTGGCAGAGTTAAGAATAAAACAAAGGTCTAAGAAAACATTGTTTGTGATCAACCAACAACAGCCTCTGCAACTACTTACTATCTAAAGAGCGAAAGCATGGAGGAAGGAGAGAAGCAGAGCAGTGCAGTGAAGGGACAGAGGAGAAGAAAAATGAGGTGACTTCCCCAAGGAGACTCAGAGACCAAGCCAAACTCAGAGTTCATGCACATCACTCCTGGTCCTGTGCCCCCCATCTGTAGGATGTCCATGGAACAGAGCAAAAGAATGTGTTTTCCTAGGTGCTGATGTATGTGGCACTGAATAGCAAGGCCACCAGATATTTTAGAGGACTCTCCTCAGGCAGTGTCAGGCAAGAACTGGAAGATGTTCCCATTACTTTACTCAAGGTCTTGGAAATATAACTATTTATCCCAGTCTCTTTGTGCTAATTGTTATCCTCCTTTCACTGTCAAGAGCTTTCCTCTCCCCACAGACAATACTGTCTGTAAGTTCTCAGCTTAGTGTCCTTCAGATTGCTCCTGACACTTTTATTATGTAGAAATACCTTTATACAATTGAAAAACTCCTCTCAAAGCTTTTTGATGCCAGAACACTTTACAGCAGTTAACAGCCTGCTGTTTTTAAATCTTGCTGCCCAAGTAAGCATGTGTTAAAATAATTGTCTTCTGTCTGTACCTGACTGTGGTCCAAAGATTTATAAACACTTAATATAAGGCAATCCAGGTTAAGCAGAAGGGTGTTCTTGTACTATTGAAATACAAATATGCCTTTGTTCATATTTCTCTCTCTTTAAGTCTGTTCAACCTAGAACATGATATTTGGATGCAGTCAGTCAGATATGAGAAGAAATTTATGTCAAAAACGCTGACTCCAAATTTTTCCTCAGCTCTTACTGAGCAGGATATGTCCCTGAGAAATGAACAGAACTTCAAGAACAACCAGTTTCCTCAGATAACAAGAGCTTTGCAGAAGGAATCAGTATGGGGTCTGCTAAGACCTGTCAGGAGAGGATTTTTTTTTTTTAGACATTAAGATAAGATTAAGGTAAGATTAAGAGTAAATGTAGATTACTACTAGCATATTATTCCTGGTACTGGAAGTAGTAACTGGTAGAATTAACAAGAAATTAAGCTTTCTTAAATATTTTTTAAATTATTTCAAATATTTTATTCTTTTTTAATAGCAGTATGCATACTGTTGGTTTATTCTATTTACAGCAGCTAAGATAATATATCTTCAAGATGATGATTCTTAGGATAATGACATATGTTCCAAGACCCTTGTTTTGTAGCCAGAGATTAGGTTAAAATATGTAAATGCAGAAATCTTTTGTTCTTCAGTGCATGATCCTGGTCTTAAATATTGAAAAGAAACATAAACTTTGACCTTAGTATAAAAGTGAAGTTACCAAACCAAAACTATCGTGGACCTCTTTCTCTAGAGATATGATTTATCAGACAGAGAAACTTTCTGGTAGTGTGGATACCTCATGACTCTGGGATATCTAGAGTCCATTTATGAAATTTTTCTTTCTTCTACAACAGGTACAACAGCATGAAGAATCTGACACCTAGTGTAGATTTTTAATGTTCATGTAGAAGTAGAGCAAAAAGCTTGAGATTTGCTTACTGAAAGATTTTTTCATCTACCATGATTTAAAATATCTATTACTGTAATTTTTTGGTATTTTTTCTATTCCACCTGAATGTCTGAAGCTCACATATCTGTATGAGAGACAAGATGATGTACCTCATAAAAAATCCAAAGCTAAATATTTTATTCAAAACAGCAGTATGTCATGTCTGGGAAAGAGAGCCTGACACTTTGTTCTCTCAACTTTTAGCATCATAACATTCACAGTAATGAGCCACTTTACACAGGGCTTTGATTATCTGGGGTGAGAAGGGGATGTAAGGGCTGACGTCAATATCAGTACATTGAGCTCTTCAGCTGTTACCTCTTCCCATCAAATGTAAATCTCTACCCAGATTAAGATTTTCTCTCCCTCTTTTTCTATATATTGCAGTGAATTGTCTGAGGCACTAAAGGAACCAGAATTCTAGATTTTATTTCCTTTCACTAATCTTGTGACATAAATTCAGCTCAGCTTAAATCAAGCACTCAAGCTAAACTGCCTGTTTTACATGCTGATCTGCCAGTTGTCAGCAGCAAGCTGAATAGAAATCAAAACCAGTATCTCAATATTTGAACAACTGTTATTGTAAGTAATTGCAGGAGTGCAGCCTCTTAGAGAATGACTACATACTGAAGGTGTGAATGCTGTGCCTCTAAAGTGCTTACACTGCTGCTTGTAGACAAATGAAAGATAGAACACATCAGTGCAACAAAGACAGAAAGAAGAAATGAGATGTAAAATTCTTACAGTTCATATAAATATTTAGATGTCACCCATAATTAGAATTGTCAATAACAAAGTTAGTATCAACAGCATTTCCAGGAAAAGCTCTGATAAATTTGAGAGGAAAATGTCACCCTGTGTCTTGTCACTTTCTCAAGTTAATCTGAAGTCCCAAGATAAAATGCAACCTAAAGAATTTCATCTTCTTGTTTCATATGATAATAGGGCATTTTTTGTGACTTTAATTTGATCTTAGTTGACTTGAAAATTGCTCTGGGCCACCATGAAATGTTTAAAGTCGATAATACAAAATACACAAATTTTGCAATATCTGTTTCTCGATTTGACTGTTTTGCATCGTTCATTTTTCTTCATTCCCAGGCATTAACACGAGCTAATCATTTCTGACAAGACAATGTACCTTTTCAGGTTATAGCACCTACTCCACAAGAGTTCAAAGTTCTTTTGAAAGAACATTAGTTCTTTTTCTGTATTTCAAATAAGGAGGAATCTTTAAGGAAAGAAGGAAGCATAGATAAAATGGGCTGTGTCCCCCATCTGTCTAAATAAATGCAATTCAAAAGTAAAGCAGTGTTAATAAAATAGGAGAATGAAACGCTAAGAAGGACCATTAAAAAGTGGAATAGAGAATAATAGCTTGGTTTTTTTAAGTCAGCGAGGGGCTTGCATGTTGAAAGTGTATAATATCAAATGAGCCAGATGAAATAAGTATTTATCGTAGGCTAGAACAGAGTGAATTCTGAATGGAAAGCAATTTTCAATTAACTGGTCATGCTACACTTACCTGAGGTTATGTTGTATAATCAATCATGAAGAAGTGTTATTTGCCTACTGTTTATGAGCCAGATGGTTCTAATACTTATTTTAAAACTAAAATATGGTTTGAAAAAGGAGGGGGCACAATGGCAAAACTTGACTCCCACTGCAAAAAATTAATAAAAGAAGTCTGTTGACTCTGTTGATGTATAATTTCAAAATATTTTGAAGATAAAGATTATAGATGTCATCTTACAGCAGAAAGAAACATGGAATTATCCTTCTAAACCAATTCCATGGCTACTTTTATAAAGGAAATTATTTCACTCCTGTTAATTACTGAAGGCTATGAAAGTGGAAACAGGCAATTAAAGTGGTATGTAAAGGGATGGCTGCAGATGGTCTGTATTCCCTCTTTGTATGCTGAAAGATGGTCAACAGTCCCTTAAACTAGCATTTATATTACATCATCTGGTGTCTTAGCATGTATCTCGAAGTGGTTTCTCTCCTAGGGGAACCAAAACTTCAGTCTTCTGCCACCTAGAACCCCTTTGTAATGCTGCTGCAAGGGCTTGTGTTGTCCCAGCTCTCTATGAGCCTAAAACTTTATGGAAAAAAGGCAACAAACTTGATTAAAGGTTTGAAGCACAAGTGTGATGAGGAGCAGCTGAGGGAGCTGGGAGTGTTTACCCTGGAGAAAAAGCCTCTCAGGAGTGACCTTATCACTTGACAGCTGCCTGAGAGGCTGTAGCCAGGTGAGGGTTGGTCTCCTCTCCCAAATAACAAGTGATAAGACAGGAGGAAACACCCCGAAATTGTTCCAGGGGAGGTTTATATTGGATATTAGGAAAAATTTCTTCACTGAAAGGTTAGTCAAGCGTTGGAACAGGCTGCCCAGGGAAGCTGAGTCCAATGCTGGATGTATTTGAAAGGCATGTAGATCTACGTGGCACTTAGGGACATGGTTTAGTGGTGGACTTGGCAGTGTCAGGTTAACAGTTGAACTCGAGGGTCTCAGAGGTCTTTACCCTAAAGGATTCTAAGATGGAAAGGCACTCAGGGACAGCCATACATAAAGCTGCTTTGCAGCACCTTAGACACAGAGCGTGGCTGAGACCAGGAGTGTTGCAGACACCACTGATGGAAAAGGTGCAGAGGCTGCACTGTCCCGTGTTCACCCCAGCGAATCACTCCACACCCCACACATTCCTGTGCTACACAGGCACAGCAAATGTCCCATCCTGCATCTCCTTTCAGGGGGACATACCTGAGCATGATAAAATCAAGATTTTTTCAGAGGAGATCCATGATTTTAAGTTCCTCTTGAACCTATCACATAACTACGTTAAGTTTGCTCCTGCCTAGATTTGAAGTCCCTACAGTACTGGTGTCAATGGCAAATATCTCTTTATCACTGAAGGTATGTATCACACCTGATTCCTTTACAGTCTCTCAAGCTTCTTTACTTATTATCCTCAGAATTTCTGCCTATTGCCTACTTTTCACTAGTTAAACATATTCTGTACTCAAGAGAATAGAATGCAATTCGTGCTGACTTTATAATTGCTTGGGCCAAAGAGTTTTTGTCTCCAAAAAAAGAACTCCTGAAACCTTTGTAATACAGACAAATATCAATAATGCTCATGTCTTGGAGTAGCCTACATTTCCCATGCCCAAGCATTCAGGTAAGAATTGATATATGCATGAGGCAATGGGAGATGATGTTCATAACAATTCAAAACAGTCTTAAAATTTAGCTTGCTTCAAGTAGTAAATAAAATGGATAATTGTAATAATTTGATTTAATAAACACATATATAAATGTACAAGTGACTGTATTTTTAAAATATCAGAGAGGAATTCTGCTTTCCACAAATACAAATATTCCAAATAACTTGAAAGAAACTGCCCATGGATTTAATAGAACGCATTTGCACAAAGATCTGAGGAATGATTGCATAGTCAGAGGCATTATTTTCAGAAGGTAGAAAACATTATTTTACATACAACCACTGAATCACCCTAGAATTTCAAGCATTTTATAAAAGCTAGTAATTATATTTCATGTTTACTGAACTCTTAATCAGAAGAGCTTGGCATCTTTTACAGTAATTAATTACTTTTCTCTTCTGACACCTCAGTGAGGTAGGAAAATATTATTATTCCCTCTTATTAGTTGAGGGAAGTCATAAGCAGTGCCTCTTTTCAGTGATGCTGCAGGTCATCTACTACCTCTAGCAGCCTTTTTCAGCAGCACACTGAGCACTGCTCACTTGCTGCATGCTTTTTACAGGTGTTGGAATTTTTTCAAGCATGGTATGTAAGAAAATCAGAAATAGCACCCGACAGTGATGACTTTGAATCACTGAGCTAACCAGTAGGAGAACATTTTTGTTAAAGAATGTTAACTAACTTTCAAGGCACTTCTGCACTCTCTTTTGCAGCATCTTTAATTTAAGTCAGCTTCAGACACTCACCAGTTGCTGTGTTAACTGAGTGTGCATTGACACCAAGGTGAACAGAAGGGTGGTGCTAACAGAGACAAGATGTGTTACAAAGGGAACTGAGCCCTGTGAAACAGAGAAAGCAATTCCCCAGGAAATGCTAAGGGGTGAAAGATATGCCTGCATCCCAACAGATCCTATGGTTGAAGCCCTCCTGCTAATTAATGTCATGCTAATTAAATAATACTGCCATGGTTATTATGTATCAGATACCATTTATCTCAAAACTTATGTAAGAATTTCAAAGTACTGGTGAAAGTGTAGTTGGCATACAAGCAGTATAGGATGTACACAGGAACTGCTCAGTGTTGTGCTGGGCTGGAGCAGCTTTTGTGACAGAACAGGAATAGACATTTTCCTCTTAGCCTACACGTACTGAGGGCATGAGCTGTACACCTCAGGAGTGCTGCTCACTCCGTATTTTTCTTCAGCTAGTGGGTAGACTACTAGTGATGTGTCTGATGTAACTTACAGGGAATGTGCCTGGTGCATCCAGTCACATCTGCTGGAATATCTTCAGGCAGGGCTTAGGGACTACTTTACAGAAACCAACTGTAGGGCACTCTTGGCATATTTCATTCCCACTTTGTCCTTCTGTGCACTTTTCTACAGCTACCACTAAGAAATGCCAGTAGCATTTGGGAGATGAAAGACAAAGCAGTCTCTACATTCCTGATATTCCTGAAGACACTAATCCATCACTTGCATATCTTCTGCCTTTAGCTGTCACCACAGCTTCAAATAGGCAACTTTGTAGGAAAAAGGCAGAAAATCTGACTTGACTCACCTCATAAAATTGCAGGTCCTCGTCTTCTAGCTTCTGTCTAAGGTCAGAGACAGGGAATATTTGATAAGAATTAGCCAGTAACCCTCTCAGAGATAAGGATTCCCTCCTGCAGCTGGATACTGCAGGGGTTTCAGTGGCAGAAGAGGGTCTCATCTGCTTTCCCTCTCCTATTTTTCTGTCTTCCACAAATGGAGTCATAAAAATAGCTTTGGAAGCTTACAGAAATCCTTTGAACATTGCTGGGAGTCAATGGCTGATATGATCCAAGACTCCGTGAAGAAGAGAGAAAGTGTTTCCTGGGGTGATGTCAATCAAATACCTTTAGAAATAGCAGCTTTGCTCACAGCCAGTGAGTCTTGTGCACAAAGACTGTATCGATGGCCCACTTAGATGGGGTTCATTGCTCAAGGTTGCCACATACCTTTACCCACTCTTTTTTTTTAGTCAAACCAACCCTGAACAATTGATACACTTCTTTTCAAAATACAGAATGACATCTATTGGGGCATCATAGATAAATGTAAGGGACTTCTTTCTCTTCACTTCCAAAGGCATATAAAGCCATGATAGAAAAGATTATGCTATATATATATAAAAAAATATAGAAAAAGCAGTTGGGAAAAAAAAATCTATAAGACTGTTTCAGAGCTTGACCCTCACCAAGTTTAGTCCTAACTCTGCTGCAGAATTTCTTTTACATTATGAAAATTCTACAGTTCATACTGAATGAAGAGTTTTCTGACAATTCTCTTCTATCAAGCCATATACATTAATTTCAGAAAATTAATTGAAAGGGTTCTTAAGAGTAGAAACTTATTCTATGTGCATGTCCTAAGTCAAATACACTCATTCAAATATATATATATATTTTGTGTGTATATAAATTTTGTGTGTATGTACATGTATGTGTGTATATATAAACATATACAATAGATATAATAAGTAAAAATCATCCCTGTATTTTGTGATGGGTATTCCAGTCAAAATACAATGATACTCTACCTTTCTTAAACTCTCTGCTTTCAATTCAAAGAGAAAAAATGGAATTGCATTTTTCTTCAGTTGTAAAGCTTACTCAGCACTTTTGGTTCCAGAGATGGGATTGGTACTTTGTCAGAGCAGTAATTTAATTCAGGCCCACACACACAGAAGCTTTGACTAAAAATGCTTCATCAACAATGCAGTATTCCATCCTTCTGCAGTGTAACTGCTCTTCAATTTATTGACACCTGAAGGTGATTCACTAGGAAAAAAGATCATCTTGTTCTAACTTATTCATAACCCTAAAGATATAGAGACAAATCCAAATAGATCTTAAGGATCTAAAACAGTCATTTGAAGGACTGAGCTTCAAAGATACAAAAGTACTGCACTGTAGTCACTTAAATTGGAAGCATCTACATCCCCTCTGTGGCAATAAAGACATGTAAGTGTATTGAAAATCTGCAATAAGCCTAATTGTGTATTCTTTGAACTTCACTGACTATATTAAATATTCAGATCCTCCTTCTATAATTCACCTGGTTCCTAGTGCTGTAGAAAACACTAGCTTGTGATTAAAAATAAAATAAATACTCAATACACAAATTCAATACTATTACTCTACTACTGGTATTTAACCTGACAAGCCTAATGGTTTTTTTGTCAGCCAGCAAGATTCATAATTTAGCACAAAAAAATCTTCAAACAATTTACTGTTTCTACATCATCTGAGTATCTTGCTCCATGTGTGCACAGGCATAGATATCAGCCTGTAATTAATTAATGTTTGTTTTGATAGGATGAATCAAAAAATGCAGCCTAGGACAAAAGGACACAGATATTTGTGGCTATTTCAGGGCCTTGATTAAGGAAAACTGCTTTAGTCTGTGTTTGTTCCACAACAGACTTGTGTAGCAGAGGAGCTGCCCAAACAGCTCTTTCAGTAAAATCCTGGCCTTTTCCTCAGCTGTGAGAAATTTACATTTCCCTTGCCACTCTTCTAATGTTCTCCCTGCCTAAACATACTGTAGCTGGATATAAACTCTATATTGTGACATAACCTCTCAACAGCTTTTCCACAAGGAGACCTTGTTCCTGCATTTGAATCCTCAGCCCATACAGCTCTCACTGGGTGTGTGCATGTCTAGGCTTAAGATTGCTAAGTCCCAGGCTGAAGAGAATTTGTGTCTGGTTTACATCACTGCTCTTCAGGGGGTTGGAACTCACATTCATTAGTTAGTCAACTGACCTTTTTCTCAGGCCTTTCCAGGTCCTTCCAGCCTGAATCTCTTCTCTGACTCTCCTGCCCATCAATGATGCCCTCCAAGACAAGCTTTTTAACAGATTCCTCAGCATCCATACTGAAAACACCAAGAAGGCATGAAACCAGCTTTCTTCTGCCATCACTCATTATGTGCAGTGGCAGCTCAGAGTTTGGAAGACACTTTATCCACACATTTTATTCAGGGGCCAGAAACACATGGCTTTGGGAAGGAAAGCAGTTTTTCAACTCCTCCTGTGCCCAGATCACCAGGATGGGAAGGCAGCCACCCTATCTGTAACAGGCTGGTGCAGGCAATGTGGGCTGTGTCTAAGCCTTTTCTTCCCTCTACAGTGCACTGAATGCTTCTGGGAGAAAACTCAGCCCCTTATGGAAATACTGATCATCTGGGTCAAGAAACCAACAGGAAAAGGCCCAAACTCAGTGTTCTGTTGGAAATGTGTTATCTGTTGAGTAGAAGCTACTGACAATAGTTAACATTTTCTGAGCTTAGATGGCACAGCAGATGCTTGTCTGCACCTTCAGCTGAAAAGACAGATTAAGGGGTTTATGAAAAGGGGAGTGACAGAACCATTGTGAGGGCTCCCAAACACAGGCAGTTCCTCTGTAAACAGCACCCAAACAAAATCCTCTTTGAGTCTCAATGAGGTTTGGTCCTGTACTTGTAGTCTGAGAGTGTCTGCAAAACACCTTGTACAGCCTGAGTACCTACTTGACTCTGCTTCCAGCCACCAGCCAAACTAGTACCATATTCATAAACTAGCCTTTTTCTGTGAGTTCTGGTTTTGAATAACAACAGAAATGTGCAGTTTCAGAAAGTCACTAAGGAGTATTGGGGAGGCCAGCTTTGGCCAGATTGTTCTCGGGATGAGTCTGTTGTGTGCTGAAAGGAGTGACAATGTTGTCTGAGGATCTGGTTTTCTTTCCAAGGCCTTCAGGCCACCTAATCTGCTATCACCACCAATAATTAGAAGACTAGTTTGCAGGACACTGGATGCAGTGGCCTGCATAGAATTGGTTGGCAGTGGGAGGACAACACAGACTGAGAGGCTACAACACCAGCACGGACTGTAGCAAGATTGTGGACAAGCCAATGTGTGGCTAGCACAGGTTCTTCCCGTGGGAACATTTTGCTGTATTTCATAAACAAGATAAAGTTTGGATGTTTTGCAAACAATTTCTCCGGATTGGGTCAGTTCGGGCTTGGCCAATTGGGCCTAGGGGGAGGTCTCGGGCTGACCAATCTGGGGCACCTCTGTAAACTCTATATATATGGAATTCAAAACAATAAAGCTCCTCTTCTCCTCTCTTTCCTTGTCTGAGACCTTGGGTCATTCCTCAGCTAGCCGCTCAACAGCGACACCAATGCAAACTGATCAAGTGCTGCTCACTTTTGATACCTTCAAGATGCCCTCATGGTCCTTCTGCTCCACTGAAACATCCCTTCAATCACCTCTTTTTTGCTGCCTATTGACAAGGTTTTGACAGAAGGATTAGTTTCAGGTTAGGGGTGGCTTGGGAACTAATTTTTGAAACAACTGTGGCTGAAGGGAAAGTCAGACTTGGCTCTCCTGCTTCCTAGGGGAGCACTGGAAGCATTAGGCTATTAGTTACAGTTAAATATTGTAGAAAGACTGCAGCCAGCTTCCCCCATTTTCCTGTCTTATCCACAAAGCTGTGACTGAGCTATCAGAAAGACTTCAATATAGTTCACATAGTTTCAGTGTGTCCTATGAACTGAACACCTTCAAGCATTTGAGAAAGACAGGCAGATCCATATTAGCTACAAGGTAGTCAAAAAATGTGGCTGGATATGAAATCCCTTTAAACCCCAACAAAACACAAAACACTACACAGCTACTACTAGGATAAATTACCAGGTGAAGTTGAGTATCCTAGGCACACATACTGGGAAAATTTAATCACCAGAAGCCCATGACAGAGGACAGTTTAAATGGTTTAATTACAGCTAGGATGGCAGCTTTATTAATAAGTCACAAGCGGTTCACAAAACTAATTAAAGAAAAATGCTCTGTGAGCCACTGACCCTTCTGAAAATCCCACACTGTGATCCTTTATTTTTAGTACTGTCCTTATTGTCCCTAATATAAATACATTTGTCTTCATAAAGGTTCCAGAATTTGGCCCAGAATAACACTGATGTAGACCAAATAATAAGTTTGGTTTTAATTCAAGCAATGACATTAATGATGGACGATTCACCAAAAACACAGAGCAAAATACACAAAGAAAGTAATGTCAACATTTTATTTGTGCTGAGGTAGTTTGCCTTATTGTGGAATAGTCAGCTGAGATATTTGCAGTTTGTATAGTGGCATTTTTCAGTTTTATTGAGATTTTAAACAGTAGGAACAAGGAAATAGCAAGCAGCATCATTTAGATGTCAGAGCATATCCAGATTACACAAAGGCAGCAGCAAATGCCAGCAGTTACAGATTGAGCAGCTGCACAGAACCAGAAGCTCCATCAGTCACGCGAGCACCGCGAGTCGCGCAAGCACCAGGGACGTGATGTTAAACGGGTGACTGAGAGGGGAGACCGTGGGATTTAACATGAGCCTTCTCCTGACAAAGGGTGCTTACCAGTAGTGAGAGGTGCATTATCAGGTGGAGACGTGGGTATTGGCAATAGGATCTACTGGTGAATGGATCTTATCTGTCGCTGCTGCCCCCCTCACGCAACAGATGGATTGCGATTTTGGCCACCAAAGATGGTCTGCTGGCCACTTGAGTGGGAAGGTGCTGCTGGGTCTCTTCAGGTGCTAAGGAAGATTTTGTCTGAGTTTATGCTCATGACAGGTTCAATCACAGTTGGGCCCTAAAAGAGCCTAATTATGCTCTATGAGGAAACAAACTCAAAACAAACACACTTTTAAAATGGAGAATAGACATCTAAAAAATTAAGAACCCAATGTATCCTGCAGCTTCCATGACTTACTGGGGGAAGAGACCACTGAAGATAAAAACAAACAAAAAAAAGCAACCAAATTTTAATTCCTTGCTTAGTTTTATGCTCTGTGCAAAGGAAATAATGCAGCTTATGTTAATTTAGTAAAATTAGCATCCAGAGTGTCTAAGCAGTAGGACAAGAATATGCAATTATATCTGACTGCAGAATAAGAGCACACAATTGTTTTTTCATCTCTTCTTTATGCTAAAGAAACAGCTGATTTTTTTTTTTTTTTTTTAGTGCTAGGGCATTTTTGCTTCTTCGTTAAAAATGAGTCATAACATAATTTTTTTCTTAGATTAAGCTACAGAGAATAAATATTTAAATGTTTTTTAGCTTTCTGGTAGTAATTCTGAATAAGACAGATGGAGATGGTAAAGTTTCATTTCAAAATTTAGAAGTAAGCATTGCCATGTATCTAAAACCTCCTCTTTCTCCACTCTTGAAAAACATCTCTTAATTCAGGTGCATCACAAAAAAAAACTTGCTTATTCACGTAGATATGCATATCAAACTGCTCGTAAGACAATTAGTGAAGAACAACTACTGGGTTTTATTTGCAAATTATAACCATAAATTAGGATGAATTTTAAAAAGAAATATTAGCATTTTTAGTGCTAATTCTGAAATAAATAAAATTATAAGTGCTGGATCAATATTTGAAAGGTTACACAGTCTACTTTGATTACTCGTTTGAAAATCCACACTTAGACTCCTGCTTTGGAAACTGAATCAGAAATTTCCCTAAACTTACAGCAATTACTCATTGTTTTTAGACTACAACTAATACAGAAGTAGTATTTTTTGGTATTTTTGAACATATGCCTTTGATCCCTATCTGAATGAAGAAATTCTTTGATGAGAAACAGTGGAGCAAAGATGTAACATAGCCAGAGTTTTAAACCTCATCATTCATTCCACTTATTAGTACCTCTTATCCTACAATATCCATTCCTCTGAGTGCAATGACACTTTGAGAACTCAGACATATTTTGAAGCTCTGGATGTAGCCAGTGAGTTTTGCATGGGAATTATCTGAAGGACTCCAAAGGAAAGGGGATCTTCATCATGCTGGTGAGTGTAACAAAGTGCTGAGAAACTTGTCAGCCTACCCAAAAGCATCCAGTCCACCACCATCCCTGCAGGACAGGCCTTTGTGAATTGCTAAGTGCTCACTTCAGATATCAAGATCAAAAGTACCATCAGTATCCACACACACATCGCAGCTGCTGTCATTATTTGTTTTGTTATTGCACTCAATATTGGGGGGAAAAAACAGCTAGAAATTGTAAAACTTGACAAGTTGGCAGAACACTACTCATAGGTGTACTGCCATCTTCTGGGAGATTTTATCCAATTTTTTAGTCAGATGGATTTGTCACTTAGTCCAGTCTCTCTCCAGTTATTGAAAATGTTGATTTCGAGCTTGCCACCAGTACAGCTAAAAGCTTTGCATTTTGATTTGATGATCTCTTGCTTGACTCAGCACCAAGAAATAATCACAGTCACAAACTAGAGTTATGAGCACTAATGCATCAGACTGCTTAGAAAAATCTCTCTCATGGCCACAGAAGGCAAGAGATCACTGTAAAACATAATCTCCAAAAAAAGTGTTTAGAATTTTTAACTAGGGGATCTCCTACCCAATAAACCAAAGGAAAACATAAGAAAGTATTTGAGTTTCACATCCAGTTAGAGATTCATTATGAGTTTGAGATATATTAGCTGATCTTAAAATAATTGATGGGGTTTTTGTATCTGTTTTGTCTTGATGATGCATGCTGACCCTCTGCAGCAGGGTTTTAATAAGCATTCTTGGACATATCAGTTGGAAATCAGCTTCATGAAGGGGTGTGTGCCTCTAAAAATATCTTAATACTGCTAGTAATAAGTCTGGATGTCTCAGATGAAAAGCAAACACTCCAGTCTTTTGAAACATTTTTTTCTCAAAATAATTCTGTTCTCTTTTATAGAGAATGTGGGAAAACATTGCCAAAAATCTCTTGCAGAAATCACATTAATCTGTAAAATTTTTTAAGCTCATGTATACCAAGTCTCCACTGCCCTTTACTAGGCAGGCTACCAAAGGTCAATCTGTCAGTCCTGCAGTGCAGATGTAAGGAAATAGAGAAAAGAAAGTTTTACTCCATCCTATTAAGTAAGTAAATGTTATTAACTGAAGCAACCTGTTAAACAAACTTAAAATATCCATTTTACTGAGCCTCAAAACCCCCTACTAATATATTAGTAATATATTTTGCTGCTTATATTGATAAGCAATGGACATGCCAGTTACTATCAGCAATTCCAAAGAAAAACAAAAAATGTATTACGGCATCATTCATTTATAATCACCAAACTCACCAGGTTTCTTAACTCCTACTCTTTCTATTCTATCTCCTTTAGTCGTATGCTGGACTTATGTTAGGCTGAGCAATTGGAGGGACAACCATTAGCCAGTGCTGAATTTCATATTTGCTCTTTAGGCTAACGAGCCATTCCCCAGGCAGTTTATCAGTTAATGCACTCAGACTCTCAGACAATCCACCAGGAATTGCACTCATCAAAACAGTTTTTAAAGCAAATGCCTTGTCTTGAAATGAAATGAAATGAAATGTAGCAGCTACTACAGCTGATAAACAGTGGTAAGTTCAGGACAGGATGCAAAGATTCCAGAGAGGTCAGTGGCTCCTCCTATTCCACCACCTTGCCACAGCTCAGGCTCTGAGGAAGAACAAGGTTCCATTTGTTTTGGCTGTCTGCAACCAGCTGCTTTTTCCGTCTCCACTAACTCTGACTCCACAGAAGCTCAGCTGGGGTCTCTGCCCTGAGCTTTGAGGGCAAAGGTTAATTACAATCAATTAGGCTACAATTATGGCATCTAATGGACTCAGCCCAGGCATGAACCTTCAGACTTTATGTGACCAAGAATATCTGTGATGTTCAGAGATGTCAACTAGAGGTATTGTTCCAATCACTGTTTAATCAGCAACTTAGTTTGACCATTTTGTTCCTAAAAATGGGAGCCTCTGGGAAGCTCACAAGTATGAGTGTTAACTACAGGAAAAGGCTGCCAGATCCAAATAGCAAACTCTTCTAAAATACCTTCTTATTCTCCTACTATCAGCTACCCAGCCAAAAGGACCTTGAAGAGAATGGCAGTCATTGGGCATAAAGAGAAGGTCACTGATAATATCAGGAATTAAATCCATCATCAGTGCTTCTAAGGAAAGCTTATGCACACAAATAGGAATTCAGTGAAGGAGGCATGTTTCCCTGAACAGTTATTTTGTGCCATAAATACCCTCCAGAAAATTTTGAACTGACAGGCAGATAGAGTTGAGAGGTACCAAAGTTTGTTTTGGGGATGGGAGAGGACAGGGAGAAATGGATTGTGATGCACAGAAATGAAATTATGATTTAAGTGTCCATGCTCACTCATGTCAAATAAAAATGAGACAATTCAATTTGAAACTGGGACCAGATGCATTTCCAAGATTCAAGTGGGTTTCCAGGGCTGCAGATGAATGGAAATACTTTGCTGACCAGATAAAATCAACCATGGTTTTGTCAAAGCCAGCTGTCACAAAGTAACAAAGTAAACAAAAATTGTATTTTTCTAATGTTGATAGAGTGCTGCTATCCACACTCTCTGAGGAAAGAAAAAAGCTACAGGAAAAAAAAAAAAGGATTAAAAGGATTTAGAGACAAATTTCATTAACAGAGGGATATAAAAGTATAGTAGATCTGTTTTTGTTTTCCAGACAGTATTACAGTAAGCCATAACACCCTTCCCCTGGAAAGGCCAACATGCCCTGTGGAACAGCTTTAATATTCTCCTCTGTCGAGAGAAGATGCAGAAACCATGATGGACTAGAATACAGGACCTTTCCAAAACCAAACTTACAATTACTTCTCATCCACAGGGATGAGAAACAAAAGGACTGGAAAGGTCTGTGGTATAGGGATTATTAAAACCTACTGTGTAAAGCTGTGACTCCTTGGGCTCCTCAACCCTTTTGGTTCCATTTGTAAATCTGTGATGGTCTTTGTACCAACAGTGAAATTCAGGCAGTTTTTCTAATGTAGATGTCAGCTAACAAGAAAAGTTCTGAAGAGACTGCAGTTTGTAAAATAATTGCAAATTGATTTTCTTTTCCATGGAGACAATTAACTCCTGATATCACTCTTTGGCTCCAGACTACACGTGCCACTCTGAAGAGTTTAGAGAGGAAGAAGTGCTTGAAGAGCTCTCTCAATCACCTCACTCCAGGACCTCTGCCCTTGCTCCTTGCCCTCCTCCCAGCTTCAGCCTGGCAGAGGCTTTACCCTGGGCTTCTCAAACCCACCCACCAGCTTTCCAGCAAGACCTCCTCTGGCCAGGAACCACACAGATGCCTTTGTTTGACAGTGATATTCAAAGAACAAACACACAGCTCATTCCCAGGCTGGGAGGAGAAGTCCTTCCCCCCTCACCCTGTCAGAGGGTTCAGACTGGGCTGTAAATTCTCTTTTTCTGTCAGCCCAAGTCCATTTGAAGTCCATAGACTTGTGTTGCTGAGAGCAGCACATCTGTCACAGCCACCACAGCCTCAGCTTCCTACTGTGCTCCTAACAACATTCTTATGGAAGGGTCAGGAAGACATAAAGATGTTTTGATATAAAGTATTCTGAATTATTCTAATGCCTACAGTATTTATTAATGATGCACATTCATTTGGGACACATGAATGAAAATTCTGGACACAATGAAAATTCTGGGGTTTAAGAATTATTTGAGCACCTGAATATGTCAAGACATGAAAATGAAGCATCAAAAGTCATTAGATACTTAAGCAAAAGAAGCAATATATTTTTTGCTCACATTTGACTTTATACCGTAAGTGGCTTTCCTACATTCATCAAAGGATAAATTTTTTTGACTGAGTAGGGATAGATATTGGAAAAAATATTTTTTTCTTTACACCTTCAGAAATTGGAGATATTATTTTAAATGTTTACAAAAGCATAGACTGGAATGCAGTTTCACAGTTTCTAGTGAGCTAATCTAGAACAAAAATGATTGCTCACTTTCCCACAGGAAGAAATCCTTATGTTTCACCCATGCTCCCTTTCCTGCATGATTAAGGGATACTTCTGAACCAAGAACAGATGACCTCCAGTAACCATTCACAAGGGGCTAAAGTCATAAATAGATACAGTCGTAAAAATATTTATCTAAAAGAAAAACAACTCTCAAATCAGCTGAGCGACATGATAGGTTTGCTTGGCACATATTAAGATATAAGGATTGACTCTTCCCACAACTTAGAGCCTTTGTAGTTTTCTCAGATAATCCATGCAAGAAAAGCAATAAAAGATCTAACAACTAAGAAAAACAAATCAGATACAGTTATAAATATCTATGCTGGTAATGAATAAAAGCTGGTTATATTTCACTGAGAGCAAAAAATGAAATTGCAGAGCAGCTTTATCATGACTTTCAAACAGTAGTGCAGAGTGCATTATTAAGCTCAGATCTCAACATTAACAGAAAACTCATTTGTATCAGCATCAACAAAGTCTATTTAATATAAATATCTATTAATAATAAGCAACTGCACCAAAGGCATGGATAAATATAGCAAAAACCTATAAATAAAAAAGACTGCACATAACTGCCCAAACAGGCAATACTAGAAGTTAAATCTTATTGCTTTAATGAAATGAAAGTTACCTTCTATCAGCACAATGTTCTCTAAAAGTTAGGAAGCACTTGAAATGCCTATTGTTGGTACCAGCTGCCCTCTGAAGGGGTAATCTATCCCCAGAAGCTATATTTCATGAAGATCAGGGGGTTTTTCAGTTTTTTCCTTAAGTTCTACAACTGTTGTGATGGCAAAGCAGAGTTCAAAGGTTTGCACTGCCCCATTAATTCACTCTGGGCTTTATCCTGTTGCCAGTAACTCACATCAGGGTTGTTGGCTTTCTCCTTTATCAAAGTGAGGAAGGATGTAGATCTGCACAGACAGGTGCTATGAGTGCTGACTTAGTTTAGTTTTACAGAAGAAGGGAAAAGACTAAGGGGGATTTGGGGACCTCTTAGAAATATTTCCTCTCCAATTAAGGAGCTATGCATGTATTCCAGCTCAGCTGGAGAGGAACTAAGCAAGAAAACTGGCCAGGCTCAGAGAGGTGCAACAGCATTAGCAGTATGATTCACCAATTAAATACTTGCTGGTGGGACACAGAGATGGAATTTATTTCACTGATGCTTGTGGAAGGAGTTAAACTCGTAGGCAAAGCACAGAAGGATAAGACTGTCATGTCCCTTCCTTTCTTCTATTTATCCTTCACATTCAAACTTTGGAGGCTGCTTGAATTTAAACCATGTATCTCAAAGCCTTCTAGCTCTTAAGATAATTTGGTGGCACAGGTGACATCAGATGTTGAATACAATGAGATTTCATCATTGATACAGTGAATGATGAAGCTTTGCAAACCACAGATGTCTGGCATCTATTCAGGAATAAATTGAAGTATTTTGCTTGAAATCGCAGGAGACTCAGCACAAAGTTTAATGATTATGTGGCTGGCACTCCAAGCACACTCATGGACTGGCTGATGAGCATGTCAAACAATGTAAGATACATGTAAGTAAAACGTAACAAAGAAAGTTAGCTCCTGACTTTAAAATTATAGTGGTTAGATTCTACAACCTTGAAACCAGATTTGGAGTAAGTTTAATGCTTAGAACTTAAATAGTAATAATGCCTCTAAGGAAAGAATTGAACTCCTAAGTATAAAAGAACTATGGCTATATTTCTGCTATCAGCACATTGAATCAAATTATATCTGAAAAATGAAGAAAGCATGGAAAAAACCTGTCTGTCCTGACTAAGAAGAAAGAGATTGAATTTCACAGAACTAAATGGACTCAAGGGGTTAAGGACAGGGGTTCAAAACATTGAGGGGATAAAAATGTAAACTGACGTATTCAAAAGAGCCCAGGGAAATTAGACTTTTGTATTCAAAGATTGTCAGAAAACAATTTTTTCTGTTGCCATAGAAATTGAAACAAAACCAAAACCCATTCACAATCACAATGGAAGGGTAGGATTTTGAAATTTCCTCTAGAAGAAAGCTTCCAAGGAAAAAAAATAGATTAATTCAGAGCCATAAAAATGCATTGCCTCTGGCAGTTGCAAGGCTTTGTACAGGTAATGATCAGAATTTCCCTTCAGTAATTCAGCTCACCTCTATTTACATAATTAAAATGTTAATAGCCATATGATAACAAACTATAAAAACTCTCTCAGTACTACACGCAAATATGCGCATGATAAATTGAACAGATCACAAAGAAGGCGACTGCACTTTGACTTTTAAAATCAGAGAGGAAATAGAATTATTAGCGATTCCTTACAACTGTGCTGATGGCAAGACAAATCATGTGTGTATAGTGCTCACAGACCAAAAGCATGTACACCATGAAAAAATAGGCAAATACATCAGACTGGTAGTAGCCATGGAATTTGCTCCCATGGCAGACTGTCCCTGTGTCTCCACTATGCTCCCAAGGACCCTTTTAGTGAGTTAAAAAATATTTCACTTTTTATTGACATGTATTCCCAGTTTTCTCCTCAAAAGTCCTTTTTCCTTTTCCATGGGGAAATACTGGCCCAACACCACCAACAACATGCACCCCACCTTGAGTCCAAGACAGTCCCAACAGCAATTCAATGTACAAGGCTGGGTCCAATCATCCAGCTGTTTTATCCTTGGCACAATCCAAGTTCCCAGGCCAGGGACACCTCTGGACACAGGCAGGTAGCCCAGTAAAGTCCTTACTGAAGCCACTGAGTTAGGGCCTCAGTGGAGCATGTGTTCCCACCCCCAACAAGCTGACAAATTATACAACTCATAGGTCAGACTCAGTGATCCTGTTCAGAGGTCTCTTCCAACCTCACTGTTTTTTCTGATTCTGTAACTGGGACTGCTGCCACGAATATGGAGTCACTGGAAAAAAGAGTTGGGTCTCCATCAAAAAGACAGTGATCCAGGGCCTTTTCAACTTTTCAGGCTCACATCTCCCTTCCATCCACTCAGCAGAGAGTCATTATTATTCTAAAGCTGGGTCATTGGAGCAATGTGCTCTACCTTTACACAGATTTGGATCAGCATGACTGAGATAGTGAGCAGCTGGAGCTGAGGCTTAGCAAGGAGCCACAGGCAAACAGGAGGAATTCTTCAGCCACTTCTACCATCAGCCCTTCATCTTCCCTCTCCTTGGCTTGAGCTCTGTGCCTGAAACAGTACAGGGAAAAAAACCCAAACCTCTGCTTTTCTTACAAAAGGCATTCATATACAATAAGATTTCTCTGTCTGCCCAAGCCTTCTCTTCTGTAGACTAAACATCAAGAATATCAAATAATAATATTATAACATTCCCTCTTGAGCTGACCTATCCATTTAAGCACACTATGGCTTACCAACCATTAAGCAGTTACTGGTTGGTGCAACTTTATTTACTGAAGAGTACTCTATTCAAAACATATTTGTTAATTATTGCAGAAGAATACAAATATCCATTTGTAACTATTACTTAAAAGAAACAACTATTTTCTGTCTGATCAGCCTTCAGTTAGATTCCCGTCAAAGGAATCACATGAACAGATGAGGTCCAACAGGCTTTTCATGTGTTTTCATTTTTTGTGCTTCATAATGAAGCTCTCCCTCATAAATTTGTTAAAGTGGATTCATTTCCTTTACCAGTATGTGATTTGCTGGTAACTGCTTTTCATTTTCTGTCTTAAGCAAAGTAGATGATTCATTTCTCTTTACCAATCACCTGAGAGATTGGTCAAGTGTCATGCACATCAATGGATCCATGACAGCAATCACAAAAGTGACAAAGATTTTATTTTTTCCCTCTATCTGACTTCTCCAAGGAAAATAAGCATTTTCCAAAGAATACAGCTAAAACCAGATGAGAACAGTTTTTTGTGAATAGAAAATTCATTGAAAAAGGCTGTGACAGAGAGAGAAACTTTATATCTGAGTCCAGCCCACCGCTGGTGGGAATCTTCTACAAAACAAACAAACTGAACAAAAACAAAACAGAAAAGGAAGGAGGGATTTTGGAACAGTGCGTATTTCATTGTGAAATTTTCTGAGAGCTTCTTGTTTCCAAAGATGCTGAAATGTTGCATTTCAACATATTCTAAAAAAATTTTTTCATTGTGAAACTTTTTTTTTTTAATGTCAAACCAGCCTAAGTTTAATTAGATGGAAAAGAATTAACTCCTCCAAAAAAATTGAAACATTGAATCAAAGTAAAAAAGCTCAAAGGGTCTTAAATTACAGATTTTTTTAAAACAACTTTGTTCAGCAACCAAAGAGAAAAATCTATTGTTTGGTGTAATGAATTATACTGTTTTTTATATAACTATGACAGGACAGAACAGGGGACAATTACTTTTCTTCCCCCTCAAACTAATGTCTTTCTTTTTTTCTTAGATATTTCATTAAAGACAAAACATGTTAAATAACTTGGCCAAAGCTGAAATCAGTTCTTTCAATAAGCCCTTAACTTTTTCCACTTCTCTACAGTTAAGTCACCATTTTCCCAGTTATGAGGACTTCAAGATCACCACCCCACTTTTGACCACCACACCCCTGCTAGGGATGCATAGACTGAGAGACCACTGCCACCCTATGTAGCTTAAATGTCAGAAAGAGAGGCAAAAGATGTGATGGAGACCAGAAGTGCTGGATGACAGAATGGCTGGCACAGGATCACATGGAATTTCTGACAAGGCTGCAACGTTTTATAGCCCCGAGCTGCTGCACCGTGGGAAGAGATCCTTGATCCAGCCCGGATCTGTCCTGATGCTCTGCTGCACTGCCATGCCCATGGCTGTCTCTTCCTGGTGGGAGCAGGATTGGCTGCTGATCCCTTCAGTACTCTTGTTCCCAAATGACCACAACAAAATGCTTAGTGTCCACTTTCCCAGCACTTGAGCTGCTTTCACGCTGCCAAAGATAACTTTTAATTAAGGTGTCAGAACCTGAGAAGATTGATCACAGAGGTGGTTTCTTCCATGCTGAGCTGTCTCAGATTCAAAACTCCTTTTTCAACTACACTTTTCAACCACTTAATTAACAAGTGGTTCATCATCTGGCTTGCCAAGAAAACGGTATCTCAGGCTCTACAAAAGGAGTCAGATATAGAAAGGAGCCAGCAATTTTTTTACTTGTTCTTGCGTTCATGTTCAAATGTCTGTAGAGCTTGTTTTTCAATGATTTCACCTAACAATGATCACTTTGATAACGGTAGAATTATTTGGCCATGGGAGTTACTATTCAAATATTTTTGCTTGCCTTTTTTCACCACACAAATAGCCAAACATTTTTCTTCTCTTTTTCATCATCATCCAAAAATAAATGATCAGTCAGCCCATGTTCTATTCCAAGTGGGGATTTTTTTGTATGGTGAACTAGATTTGTGATGGGGAAGTCATCTGCATTTTAAAGGAACTGGATACTAAAATTACATGCACAAGAACAAGATTTTAGCAACACAAAGCATTTCTTCTGACCTTATTCCTTTCACCCTTCTTTTAGTTTGCTGAATAGCTGGGAACATTGGATGGATTACATAGCCTGACATATGCTGCATGTGAGGAAGGGGAGTGTGCATTGCCAAAGCCCACTTGGATGCAATGAAGTACAGAATCAAAAGGAAAACAAAGACCACAAAGTGAGCGAGACTGTTCCCAAAACAAATTTATCTGCCTGGTTACATTCCACAGTGGTTTATCCATTCCAAAATGACCGCAAGAAGGGAGAATGCACTTTGCAAAAGCTGTGCTAAGACACAAAGTCCTTTTACTTCCAAGCACAAGTACAGGCTGGGGAAAGACTGGATTTAGAACAACCCCAAGTAGGAGGACTTGGGGCTGTCAATGGATGTCTTGGGTTACATGGAAGCTCTAAGTATGTATTCTATTACCATCTCCAAAGGCTGTTAAGATAAGGTGGGGCAATGTTCTTTACCCTCTCCGTGACTCAGCCCTGATAACACCCTCCAGGGAAGCAAGGTCTCCTGGGATGACTTATAGAATTACATCATCCCATTGTGAGATGTCCCACTCAGAGGGGAGGAACTGAACATTGTCACCTGCATATAATCTGAGGTTGGAACACCAGGGGAGCACTACCCCTGGATTCGCAGAAGAGCTTGAGAACCTGGACAAGGAACCACTGGACCTCCAGAGACAGACTAGACCTTCTTCAGGATCACCACTTCAACAAGACCACATCCATCACTCCAATGGGACTGCAGCCACCATTTAACTGGACTGCAACCACCACCCTGACCAACAGGGTGGCAGGTTGTGTTCTGACTTGGTCAGTTTAAGCTAGTGTTTCTCTACTATTATCTTTATTTTAATTTTCCTATTAAATTGTAGTTCTGACTTGGAATCTCTTGCAACATATTTGTGTGGGGTTAATTCCCCTGCTGGTTTGCTTTCAAACTAGCACAATGGATGAGAATCTCAGCATGACTCAACAATGTGCCATTGCAGCCCAAAAAGCCAATGGCATCTTGGGCTGCATTCAAAGCCCCATGGGCAGCAAGTGAGGGAGGGGATTCTGCCCCTCTGCTCCACTGTGGTGAGACCCCACCTACAGTGCTGCAACAGCTCAGGGGTCCCAACACAGGAGGGACATGGACCTGTTGGAGCAAGTCCAAAAAAGTCCACTAGGATAATCAGAGAGCCCTCTGGAGCACATCTCCTATGAAGACAGAGTGACAGAGCTGGAGTTATTCATCCTGGAGCAAAGTATACTCAAAGGTGACCTTAACTGTGGCTTTCAGCAGCCAAAGGGGAACTACAAGAGAGCTAGAGAGGGACATTTTACCAGAGTGTGTAGTGACAGGACCAGGGCGAATGGCTTTAAACTGACAGAGGGTAGATTTAGACTGGATATTAGGAAGAAATTCTTTACTATGAGGGTGGTGAAACACTGGCACAAGTTGCCCAGAGAGGCTGTGGCTGCCTCATCCCTGAAATGTTCAAGACCAGGTTGGATGGGGCTTTGAGCAATCTGGTCTAGTGGAAGTTGTCTCTGCCCATGGCAGGGAGTTGGAATGGGATGATCTTTAAGGTCTCTTCCAACCCAAACCATTGTTTGATTCTCTGTAGGAGTTGATGAGAAGAAATGCTTCAAGACATGGAAGATAAAATTTTCCAATGAAGCATCTTTGCTGCATGTTCTCTCTACAGACATGGCTCTTGCCATCAGCCCCTCTTTCCTACTCCAACTCCAACTCCTTCCAGTTGCTCTCATTACATCTCTTGTCTGTTTTCAGGTCTGAAGAAGCATTTAACACTTGCAGAAGAAGCATTTAACACTTGCAGAAATGGGAATTGGACTGAGAAGGACATTGTGGAGAGGGCACAGAAGGTTGCAGTCAGTGCCACCTAAGCGGCAGAAAACCACTGGTGCAGAGATGTCTTCTTCCCACCCATCACCTGGAGCACAGAGCATAACAGCTACGTGGCACATCCAGCATGCCGATCCCCTACCCCAGTGTGCAGATTCCTTCAATACTTATTTTCATAGGGACTCCCAGCGGCCCTAGAGACTTTCTGAACTCTACATTCCTGCCCTGTCATTACTCCTATGACAAGGCAGAAAAGCCAGGGCAAAAACGTTTTTGAGCCACCTCTCCAGCCTCATCTCAGTATTTGCTTTTAAGGGATGCCTGTGTTTTATAAACCCTTTCCAGATACCATAGATCTTCTTGGGATTAATTAACATGTAAAGTGGAGAACACAGATGTTTTCAGCAGGTGACAATACAGTGCAAGCAGCTCAACAAAACCCAGCTGTTCTGCTGTAAGTGCCTTTGGCAGAGTCCCCCAGTCCCACTTGCCTGCTCACCCTGCACATCTATGGAATGCAGCAGTTCCTGGGCAGATTTGGTGACAGGGAGCTAAAAGCCTGTACAGTAATTCTCTGACAGCTATTCAGTCAGTCTGTACATGTCTAGATATATGAAATTCCAGAAGCACTAGACTGCCATTTAAAGAGGCAGCCTAAGAGCCAAGAGTACGTTACTGCACCAGAAACTGCAACTAGAACAGAACCAGATAAATACCTGAAATTTTATTAACCTTTCATTCACTGAATAGTGCCAGAACTTTAGTTTTGTGGCTTGAGATACATTACATGTACCATACCTATGCACAAATTCATATGTTGCTTGGAACGCTTCCAACAAGTTTTTAATTCATTGTCAAGACTGAAATGCCAAAACCTAACTTTTCCTTCACATTCAATTGCCTAAAGAAATCCAAGATAAAAATTGTCTATTCTTTATCTTGATTCTTCAATCAATATTAAAAAAAAAAAAAATCCAATGCAAAAGTGTGTGATGCCAAAGGCAAAAAGAACAGAATGTGAAAATAAATTATAAAATTTTCACACACACACCCCCCACCCCATCCTACCCACTGGCCAGTTCTCTTTCCACACCTCTAACTGGAACTAATTTAATCTTTAAAATACCAGCAAGGAAAAACAGTGCTGTGGTTTTGGTATGTTATGGTTTTGCCTTTAAAAAAAAAATTTGGAACAACATGAAGATTATTATCCCAAGGGAAGTGCAGTGTTTACAAAAAAGTCATGGTCCTTTTTAACTGCCTTAACTTCATTGAGCCCTTCATTTCCTTCAACACTCTCCATCACCACAGAACAGCAAGACTGTTACGCCCTCGCCCCGAAATACTTAGAGAAGTAAGAAAAAAGGTGTTTTGCTTTCCACAGGAAAGACTTATAAAGCCATGATGTCTGACACCAGCATCATTCTGATTCATCATGAATTCGCTCAATGAACATTCAATCAGATTTTTGGCACCTGGAATTATTTATTTGCCACTTTTTTTCCCAAAGATACACAATCCAAACATGTAAGATTGCAACTGTGTAAACTGAAGAAATGGGTACTTAGCTGTGTACTTTGGGTTACACAACCTGGAATAAAATTAGGTCTCAGGACCTAAGCTGCTCTGCAAATAATTTATTTTTAAAAATACCCAAAGTCCTGAAGTTCACAATTCAGGAGCAGGTAAAATCTCTTTCCATGAAATTAATGTAATTTGATGCTGTCAAAAAATAATAATGAGCTAAAGAAACTACTTTGAACTCTTTAATGCTTATAGTTTCCAGGTTTCTAGGAAATGGATTAGAAGCTGCAGGGATGATTTATAGCACGTGCAACACTTCAGAAAGATCCAAAGTCCAGTCAGCCTGAGAGGCAGCGACAGCATCACATCTAGAAACTGGCTCAGAGTAAAGCACATTTTGAAGCTGTAAACTTAAAGCCTGTGGGAAGACAATGCATTATTCCACCCCATGGAATGGGTTCAAGGCTAAATACAGACTCCTACCTGTGATTCAGTAAAAGCCCTTGGATAAACACAACACAAAGTAGCCTTTAAATGGCTGCTGCTAAATATCTGCTAAATATCTTTCTACTTCTTCCTCACTTCTGCTTTCTCTCCCAGGTCTCATAGAGGTGTAGGAGGGTGGCAACACCAAATTCAGTGACACTATTTCACCTCCCCAAAGCCTATTTCATACAGAACTCAATATTTTCCTGCACAACCATATCTCTTTCTAGGCACCACTGGCTCCACACCTAATTGCCCCAGGAAGGGTCTGCTGAGTAGCCCTCCAGGCCATAGGGGTCCCTCAGCCTGTCTGGTCAGCGTTAAACATGCAAAGGAGGAAAGGGCAGCCTGCATACCACTGCTTGTGCAAGGTCTCTTGCTCCTTCTCACCACCAAGGCAGCTGCAACAATAAAACAGCAGTGGCAGCTAAACAATATTTCTGCAATTTCACCAAGCCAAGATTTTTTTTTCCCATCTCTAATGCTGTAATTCCAGGACTTGGCTCTAGTGTTCTATTTGTATTAATGCACAGGGGCAGATTTTACAACACATGACAGAGTAAGAATATTTTATACGGCTTACAAGCCAAGAAATAATGCAAATTTGAGTTATAAAAGTATGGTCAGCATATTGTGCCTGCCTCTTTTCCAACACCAGCTTTCTCCCTCTCATATTTTATTACATGTTTTTTAAAATTACTACAGGAGGCTGAAATTCCACTTGCAGGTCATTACAGACTCTCAACAGACAGCTCTCAAGGTTTTTTGGGGAAATCCAAATGAAGCCACATGAATCCACACAGTATTGGTTCTCTCCCCTCTCCACCTCATCCTGGGAATCCAAATCCTTGGCTTAAAGGTTAATGGACCTGTTGGGGATGCTGCAAAGTCTCTCCCTCCCCATGACATATGTGATCTGGAGAAAACTGATGTGTGTGTGGATGAAAGAACCCTTGAGCCACAGCCCTTGATCTGATAAAAACACAAGCAAAGGCTGCTCCCTGCAATATATTCACTAAAAAGGTATGTGTTTTTTCAGCAAGTGTCATCTTATCTGACCATATTATATACCCAAATGAGCTCTGCCCAGAGGGCAGATATACAACAACACATAAATTATATCCATCCCCAAGGAACTCTGCCTTTACTCCTTACCTACCTGTAACAGCCATCAGCCCATTCCACAGTGAATCACCACTCTGTGCACCACCTGAGTTGTGCCACTGAGGATGGAGGGCAATGCCCTGAACTGAAGTCAATAACATCGTGTAACTTGTTTAGAGACACAGTGACCTTTTCTTCTGCCAGATTGTGCTTGGACCATAGGCTCATCAGGAAAAATTAACTACAACTACGCATGAAATTAAAAGAGAAGGTCTCAGCAAGCCATGACATTTTGCTGTGCTTAGAAGAGACACTGCAATTCTTGTGCAGATGGAAAGTGCTGAGATGGTTTTAATGGCATCTGCTGTCTCTTGATTGACAGAGCATAAACATTTCAGAAATACAGGCAACAGCATTGCAGCCACACAGCATTATTTACTGACTGCAACCGAGCTACTGCTATCAGTCACAAACTGCACATCTAGCTCAGGGTTATTCTGATTTTGTTTGAGAAATGTCCTCTTCTGGATGAAGAGGTATTAGCAGCTTCACAAACACTGTCAACTAATCAAAAAATATTAGAGAAGCTCTCCACAGCTTAGTGGTTTTTTGTCACTTGCTTTAGATGTTAGGAATATGTGGAAATGAATAAATGTATTAATACACAGCAGCCTGTCAGGAGCCTTTGGCATGCTGTGAGCCTGTGTACTGCATTTGCCAGTCAAATCTGCCTGAGACTCTCAGCACTCCCTGACAGCAACTTGTTCACATGGGAATCAACAAGGAGTCTGCTCTTAAATAGCAATATCTGGCATTATCACAGAATCACAGAATATGCTGAGTTGGAAGGAACCCACAAGGATAATCAAGTCTAACTCCCGGCCCTGCACAGGACACCCCAGGAGTCACACCATGGGCCTGAGAGCATTGTCCAAACAATTCTTGAACTCTGTCAGGCTTGGTGCTGTGATCACTGCCCCTGGGAGCTGTTCCAGTGCCCAACCACCCTCTGGGGGAAGAACCTAATATCCAACCTAAACTTCCCCTGACACAGCTTCAGGCCATTCCCTTGGATCCTGTCCCTGGTCACCACAGAGAAGAGATTGGTGTCTGTTCCTCCTACTCCCTTCACGAGGAAGTTGTAGACTGTGAATTTCTACCTAAGGTATAAATGGTATTTCACTTACAGGCCTGACACAGATGTGATGTTTATTTACCCCACATTTATGTTCAATAATCTGAGCAACACCGTGACTTTTCTTACAAAAGGCACTGCCTGTGCTCACTAATTTCATCCCTGCTAAATTTTGCTTGCTGCTACACAGGTGGATGGAACGTGCCTTTCTGGATTCAGAAAGACTCTCATTCTGGGATATAAACAGACTGCTGGATGACAGGATAGTTGTGAAGGGGGCAAGGGTAGGAACAAGAGGGGATGTGAGGGAGAAGAGAAGGGAGAAAAGCACTGGTGGAAAAAGAAACAGGAAATAAGGGAGGTGAGGACTCTTTCTATCTTCCTTTCCTTTCTTCTGAGGTCCTGTCAGGCTTCTCCACCATCCCTTTTGACTGACAGCTACCTGCCATCTCCCATGTCTGTCTTCTGATTCCTTCACACTGGACTTTTTCCTCTACTAACACACCCCAAGAAACGGTGGCAGTGACAGAGGTTGCTCCCAGCAAGGTAAGAGCTGTGGGCAGTGGGGTGATTCCTCTGCCAGCTGGAAACCTCTCCAACAGGGAGCTGCAATGCAGTGCAGTGCTGCCTTCCCATTATACACTAGGGAAAACCACACAAAGATGGATGCTCCTGTGGAAACATCGGATATCAAAAGGGAAGAGTCTGGCATCAAGACAAAGAAAGCAACAATATGCCAGTAAATTGTTTTGTATAAAAACAAACAAATCTCTCACACACAAAGTGGGATGCATGCCTGAATGGTAATCTTCTCTGTGCTTTGGTGTCTGGAACAGAGCAGCTGGGTGGTGAGAATTTAGAATGCATTTTCAAAGAGACAAACATGTGGTTTGTGAAAACAAAATCAATTTCCAATATACCTTCTGTTGACACTGATATCACAAATCAACAATATGCCACTGTAGACCAAGGAAGAAAACAAATTCAATAAGAAACAATCCCCTAGAATGTGCAGTATCTCAGTCTTTGCTCTCATCTGCTTCCTTCTGGCCACTCTGACACTCTCTAGCATGTCACAGCACTGCAGTTCTGCCTTGAGAGGAGGATCTTTTGGCATGGAACACAGCTCACATCCCATTCCCAGTTAATGCCTGTGTGAAACCCAAGTGCTGGATTTATTCCAGCAAAGGGATAAGGATACAAGAAAGCCATTTTTAAGATACAAGTGGTTTAAAAAAGGCCAAGATTGCATCACAGAAATCAAAATAATATACACTGAACGATATATGGATATGTACTTTACCTTCTAATGTGTTTCAAAAGATATATTTCACTTTGCTGTAAGCTGCATTGATGCAAAAAAAAAAAGTCAGAGGAACTTAAGACTGATTCATTTGTTTGACCAAAAGTTTAGCAATTTTAAGACAAATTACCTGTCAGTAAAATTTAATCCACAAAGTTGTATATTCTGTGATCCTGGAGTAATATCTGATATACAAAATGAAAAATTTCAGTGGCACTTCTTCAACTATTTAATACAAATTTCTTTCAGGTTTTATTGCATTACAATATTTTTCATTGTTTTTGATCTTCAGTGGCAATGTAATATATCTTTATATGGAGACCACCAAGAGATTTTCTTTGGACAGAGAGCAACTTTTTTTCTGTTATTCTTCTCGTTCCTATTATATTCATATGCACATACACATTTAATATTTTGTATCATTGCATCTTTTTAATGTTAATTGTTCAGTAAGAACAAATGACATTTAGGCTAACTTTCCCTTTTGATATTCCTACATTAACTAAGGGATGAATTATCTGTAATTGTCTGTGAAGCATCACATACACTTACAACAGTCAGCAAGTAACAAGCCAAATTTTGCGGTTTCTCCAATGTTCAAAATATTTTCCTTAAATCACAGGATGCAGAGCATTCCTGAGGGACACATCTTTACAATATATAGATTGATCCTGTTCTTTTTTGTTTCTCCATCTCAGAAAGAGGTCAGAGCTCTGTGCCTCAGTAAATTTAAGTGCACCTCAGCTACTCAGTTAATGTATTTTGCAATAGAAAATCTGGCAGACACATGAAAAAATCAAGCTTCTGCAGTGGCTAAAATCAATTTCCATCTTCTGGCATCTCACTGAGTTCTGAAGTCAATTCCTATGGAGTTTGATCTTCTTGAATAGAAATCCAGTACAGGCAGCATTTGACCCAATAATATTTAAAAAAAAAAAAAAAAAACAAACCAAACCCATAAAATAGACAAACCTCTCTTTAAGGAAAATATTGACATCACAGTGTCTTCAATTCTCCATTGCCCAGCACCTAATTTAGTCACTGGACAAATGAAAGAAAATGAGTGCTCAGAAACAGTATGGACTATAAGGTTCACTTAACACTGCAAGGTCCATGAGCTTCTCCAGCACTGCTTTATGCTAAGCTCAAGGATTGGCTTTCCTTTTAAATAGCCCTAGAAGATCCTGTTCAAAACAGAGAAGAGTTAGTTGGCTGCTTAAGAAATCCCTGGAGAGGAGGGAAATGCACAGAGCTGCAGGACCCCAAGCAATGAGCACTGCTCCAGCCCAAAGCACACAGCAGGAAAACTGCCACCACCAGCAGATGAGCTTTAGAAAAATGAGCTGAAATATTGAATACATTTCAATTCAGGTGCCCATTCACAATGTCCACCCTACATCTCTGGTGGGCAACATTTGGCAGAGAAGAGCACATCCTGTCATCTCCACTGCTTGGCCCTACAGCCCTGGACAGAGATGCAGCCCAGCCAAGGTGCTGCTCACACCACTCCCACCACTGATGGGTGGAGCAACCTCCAGCAAGGAGCAGTGCTGGCAGCAGGGCACAGTAACTTCTAAAGACCACCACAGATGTTTGCTTCAGTGCCAACCAATCAAAGGCTCTGGGGAAGACACTGGGGTGGCCTTAATCACAGCAGGATCCCCTCCAGGCACCAGAATTGCTCAGGGTCACAATGGCAGGAGGGGTGGCTAAATGGCACAAGAAGCTTTTATCCTGCCTACACTAGACCCTTCATCCTGGGACTTACAATTTAAACCCTTTAGGACCTGACAGAGCTTGGCCATGGCTGGATCCTAGGCAAAATATAGGCACAATGGGAATAATTTATTTTAACAAACTAAAAATGTATTGTGCTTTTTGAAAGAAATTAATAAATATTATGCTTCCATGGTGTAAAAACTAGATGCAACAATATATTTTCTGCCCCAGCTTAGGAAATGGGTTACGAACTCTAAAATTACATAAATGTGTGAGTGAGCACATTTTTACATGTACACAGTCCCTTCTTTTATCCAATGTATTTGCAGGTAAAAACTTCACTAACTTGTGCAATAGTTCTTATATGTTTGTAATATATCTCTACCTGAAGAGCAGCAAATTATAAAAGTAAATTCTGTGTGAGATATCAGACTGCTGCAGGGGAAAAAACAACGAACAATTCAAACAACAATACCCACAAACCCAAAAAAACACTTATCTCACATTTAAAAACTGTTTTCCCAACTTTTTGTCCCCAAAAATGCATAACATTAGTTGTGTAAAAACTAAACCACTATGTGAGGCATATTCCAAAGCCTCATATAAACAATGAAGATTTTATGGCATCCTCAGAGCAAAGAATGTCCAAATATGGCTGAGAGTTAAGTACCCTGAGAATTGACTGCTCTTAATGAATTCACTGAAGTTTATAAGTCCACATTTACCAAGAATCAGAAGAGAAATAAAGAGAAGCAAACGTCATTCAACTCATTTTCCTGTACCATTCTCTAAAGATACTGTGTTATAAACATCCTCCATATCTTGAATACTGGAGGCATCTGTTGAATCCTGGTCACTGACTACAATTCCTACTGAAGAAAGGCTAGAAATGAAGGAGTGCATCTTTTTTGCATAAATATCCCTAATGTTAAAATAGGGTAGGTCATTGTTTTTCTCTCTGCGATCATTGTTGCACTGGTCTCTATCAATAGCTTTCTGCTTTTGGTAGTACTTAGAAAACTTATTGAAAATAATGGTGATTGGAAGTGCTACCACCAGTATCCCACAGATAATGCAGAGGGTGCCGAGCAGCTTTCCAGCAAGAGTGACCGGGTAAGTGTCCCCATAACCTACAGTGGTCATGCTGATGGTTGCCCACCACCAGCAAACAGGGATGCTCTGCAGTTCTGATGAGTCATCATCTTTCTCCACTGAGTAGACAAGCACTGAAAAAATAGAAATCCCAACTGACAAAAACAAAAGCAGAAGTCCAACTTCTTGATAGCTGTGTCTCAAAGTGGCGCCCAAAGACCGCAGTCCTACGGAGTGCCTGGCCAGTTTCAGGATGCGAAATATCCTCATTAACCGCAGGATCTGAACCACTTTCCCCATATTCTCAATATCTTCACTTTCTTCTTCCTTCGTGTCCACAGCCAGTGTGGCATAAAATGGGATAATGGAGACGAAATCAATGATATTCAGTGGTTTCTTCCAGAACTTCTTTTGACTTGGAGCGGTGAAGAGCCTGATCACTAGCTCAGCAGTAAACCAGATGATGCACGTAATCTCCACAGCTTCCAGCACAGGGTCTCCAATCTCCCTGTCATTGGCATCCAGCCTCTGAAATTCTGGCATGCTGTGAATGCACATGGCCACAATTGATGCCAGGACAACACTCAGGGATGACACGGCAATTAACTTGGCAGACAAGCAGTATGCAGGATTTTCCATTCTGACCCAGATCTTCTTTCTTATTTCACCAAAACACAGATTGTCAAACTTTTCTAGCTCTTTATCAAATATGGATGACTCTTCATTGGATGAGTCCATACTGTCACTGCTCTTCTGATCCCAGTCTTTAACAGGACCTTCCTCTTTCCGTTCTTGGTACCGATTGCTGCAGCAGGAATCAATAAACAGCTCATTTATCCCCCAGTACTCTATTTCCTGGCAGAAGGAAAAGACACAAAGTTCTTCCATAACGTGAAGTTTGCCTGTATAGTAAAAATTCAGAACATATCGGAACAAGGAAGGATTCCTGTCAAAGTAATATTCCTTGTCTGCCACACTATAATCATCACACAGTTCTAGAATAGCCTCTTCTGAATGGCATTTGAGAAGTTTTCCGAGTCTGGTATGGGGAAATCGGAGCAAGGTGCTTTGATCCACTGATTGCTTAAAGCCACCCACATTCAAATTGATAAGTTCTGCATCTTTGCCAGGTCTGCGGAAAAATTCACCATAAACCATTTTGGACAGACGGGTTCCACTGCTGTTGCCCAATGAGATTACATTGAACCTGAAAAGAACATAAGATATTGTTAGAGCATTTAATTCAGTTTTGCTCTTGTGACACATTCCTTTTTTCCATCTCCCGTTACTGTGAAATGCTGGAACAAAACAAAACAAAAAGAAACTAAATGATGAATACCCTTATTCAGCATTTCACAGGTGTAGTTTTAAATCAGTTTGGTTTACAGCTTTAGCAAATTTGAAAGCAGTAGGTTCTGGTTTAGGTGTCCATTTTTCCAGGATGAAGGAAGAATGCCGAATTCATCTGCAAATCAGTCTCTGTTCTACTACCAGACTGAAATTAATAGTCATGAAATCCATGTACTTCAATGACACAAAAAAATTTTAATTGAAAGAGAAAACTTGTCAATCGATCACAACATTTAGGACAAAACTTTTGAGCAGGCTTCTCTCAATTACAGTTTCAGTAGAGCTGTACTAATTTATCTGATGTTGCAATTTATAATCCACTACTTCCAATGTTATTTGCTTGAATGGGGACTGCAATTACTTCTGTTGACATATAAATTGATTTACTTCTAGACTAATCCACACAATTGATATGTTTCTTGAAAACGTATCAAAACTACATTTAAATCTTTCCAATTCCTGACTTCAGAATGCTGTAGTTGTACATATTTGGGTATCTCTACTCCCTCAGGTATTTTTCCATCTGCCTTCCTACTCACCTGAAGTGTCACAACCCTCTCACGACCTTGGTCAGCTCCAGAAGCAACTCCTATTCTGCCATAGCATAGCTACAACCACTACAGTAATGCTGAGAAGTTGGTGTTGAAGTGTCATTTCTGGAAACAGAAGCTTTCAGAGATGGAATTTCCACAGTCATTTTTCCCCAACAACTAACTGTGGATACCTGCAGATGGACAGAAGGATGTTTAAATGTTTCTGTATTTTACTATAAGTTCAGCTGAAACTGAATTCAAAAGGCAGTTGTAGTTACTAGTGAGTAAGCTAACTTTTACAGAACTGCTTCCTTGCTTTCCTTCCAAGGAGAAGCTGTTGTCAAGCCAAAACTGGCATTTCTTACGCTTGCCATCAGATTATACATAACTTCAGATCATGAGAAGAGCAATTTTTTTTTATCTCTGACGCTTAAACATTAATTGATGTACACTAATTTATTTTATTACGAAAATCAATTAATTTCAAATGTGACAAGATAGCATCAAAATTCTCCTGTCCTAAGAGATGGCACCATATGGTGTCATGCTCAGCACATACAGCTGGGGGAAGAGGGAAGGAGGGGGACACTCAGAGTGATGGTGTTTGTCTCCCCAAGTCACCATTTACATGTGATGGAGCTCTGCTTTCCTTGGGATGGCTGAACACCTCCCTGCCCACAGGAAAGGGTGAATGAATTCCTTGTTTAGCTTTGTTTGTGTGTGTGGCTTTTGCTTTACCTATTAAATCCTTTTTATCTCAACCCAAAAGTTTTCTCATTTACGTTTCTGATTCCCTGCCCCATCTCACTGGGAGAGAGTGAGCAAGCAACTGTGTGGGGCTGAGCTGCTGGCTGAGGCTAAACCATGACAACATAGAAATGGTTTTGCACCTTAAGATTTAGTTTGAAGGTAGGAATTTGCTAGCTAATACAATGGTTGTAAGACACAGTTGCTCCAGCCATTTCCCAAGGCTTCAGTTTTTAGGAATCATTAATATGTAAAATAAGAGCACTGATCTCTCTTCACAGAAGAATGGCAGCAAGACTCATCTGATAAACATTACCACACTTCACTCATGATCTAGAGCCAAGCTGTGTTTTATAGCACTATAAATTAAAAAAATCATAAATCTGGACAGGGGTGACTGGAAGTCAAAGTATATTCAGACCCAAAGAACCTCTGGTTATTGATTCATTTTAGTCAATAAAATCTCTACTTCTAGCAATTCATTAACATGAGAACACTGGCAATATAAGTGAGCACTATAAAAACCAGGCAAGATCTCAGATTATAGAGTTATACAACAACAGAATGGTTAGGGTCAGAAGAGACCTTAAAGATCATCCACTTCCAACCCCCTGCCATAGGCAAGGACAACTTCCACTATCCCAGGTTGCCCAAAGCGCCATCCAACCCAGCCTTGAACACTTCCAGGGATGGGGCAGCCACAACTGCTCTGGACAACCTGTTCCAGTGTCTCACCATCCTTACATAAAGAATTTCTTCCTAATATCCAATCTAAATCTACCTTCATTCAGCTTAAAGCCATTACCCCTTGTCCCATCTGGTGGCACTTCTGACCAGGACAAATAATGACAAATACAAAGCAAGTTTTACTCAGAAATAAGTAAAGCAAGAACTTAGTGCTCAGCAAATCCTTAGTACACTAGACTGACTTACTGTTGAGACAGCAATATAAAACCATATTGATTATGCAGATGATATTCATAATGGTGCCTCCATGAAATTGCTCTGTATAATAAATTCAGTGAGCAATAATTTACTGCTTTATTTTGAGGGTACTGTAGTAATAATTTGTGCAAGATACAGAGAGAAAGTGGATCTTGCTTAGAAAGACCGTGATCCAGAACCTGGTTAATGTATTACTACTCTTAAGTGATTTTTAGACTACAGAAAGAATGTACAGGAAAGATTCATGATAACTATGTCAAGAAGAGCTTAATCATCTGAGGAATGTCTTATTTGACTTGCAGAGACCTTGATTCCTGAGCCATGGACCACGACATTGTTGTGCCAGGTACCATCAGAACCATTTGTGCCATTTTAACAAGTGACTCAAGCCACAGGGCAATGACCACAGATGACAACTTCTGTCTCAGCACAACATGCTCTCTACTCAAGAGGACCCTCTACTCACTCAGGAAACTTTTTCCTCAAGGGTAAAACTGCTCAGCTGGAAATGATGTTTTCCTGGAGTGCCAAGGCCTGTGTCATGAACATCCTAAGAACACAGAGCTACCACAAACTTTGCAAATCTCAACTTGAAGTGCAGCATTAACTTTTTTGATCTTCTGCAAATATAGATAACATAATAAACTGGTAACCATTCCAAAGTACACAATTCTTACCCTGGAGAGAGTATAAGAGAGCAAATAAACACATACCAGATGTTAGTTACTTGTTTGCTTTAATTGCTTCAGTTGTTTCAATGAGCTACTGGGTATGAACTCATATAGAATAGAAAATGAAACAAGACACAGAAGAGAAAGATGCTTTCTGGAAGAATGAACATTATTTTCCAAGATAATGAAAAAAACCCAACAAATAGAGGTTCCAAATGTTAAGCTTCAGGGCTAAATAAAAGCCAGTCATAAGGAAAGCTGTGTGAAAAGGATACAAACATTAGAATAAAAAACAAAACGACAGGATCTAACTCTTCCCAGTCCAATTTGGAGATGGGCTCTAGCCAGTGCTTCTGCAGTCACACATTGTTGGTGAGGCCACAGGCCCATTGTCTGGCTTGGAATGGGAGTTGCAAATTTCTGGGCTTTTAGAATGCTGTGAAATCCCTAAAGCTTTCAAAAGGGGAGTCATGGAGACAGTTTGCATGTACAGCCCCTTTGAGACAGCTATGCCACAGATGTGCAACAACCACAAAGTGCTGTGGTTTCCAACATCTCCTGGAACAAACCACTAAGAGATTTTTAGTGACCATGTGGACCTCCCCACTCCACATTTATTTGTCAATCAAGCTCTTCTTTCTCAGTTATGTTTTGCATAGTATCTACACAAAATCTCCATTCTCTGTGAGGTCCTACACCACAAGCTTCAGAACATCTTTTTTGACATGTTGCATCTTTGAGCATGGTACCACCTTGGCTACTGCTAACTCCAAACTGGGGCAGTTTCATCTTTTGTTAGCATTAACCTGTGATTATCCAGGCACAATAGAAAGAAAGTTGAAGTGATTTACATCTGTTGTGCTCTGCTACTTAAAAAACTCAAACACGGTACATGCTTACAGATTTTCTACCAGTTTCATTCATGGCTTATGTTGTCTTAGCCTCACCTCCTGCTTCCCACACAGCTGCACTCCATAAACCTCTCAAGACTAAGTTCACATTTTGGCAAGGTTTCCTCTAAGTTGAAGGAACATAAACAAAAGGGTCTAGTCCTCCTCACATTGAAGTTACAAATGGGTGTAACACTAATGTGAACCTGAGAGAGCATGCAAATCTCAGTAACTCTACAAAATATTTCCAGAGCTCAAAGTCATTTTTTCCCAAGGAATCTGACGATCTTGGTAGATTTCCATTTTAGGGTTCCCAATTCAGAAAATTCAGTTCTGAGTAAATTCCCTCTAAAGAATCTTGTTTTGGCACTCAGCCATGCCTAGGACCCAGAGTCTGTCTCCTAATGATGCAGACAAACACCTGGACTCTAACTTCTGCTAATTTCCCTACAGTTAAGAGCCTCTACAAATCATCCAAGCTACACACATACAACTTTTGACACCTAAGTACTTCTAAAATGTTGTGGATAACAAACCCTAACAACCTTCAGCTCACGATCAACATTTCACTGATTTTTTAAGTGTTTGAACTTCTCTACTCATCACAGGGCAAATACTTGTCTAATGCTCCAGCTAGAAGTACTGTCTATGCTTTCTGACTCACTGAGCAGAGAAAAACATTTAAATGCCTATATAATTTACTTGATCAATCACAATTAGGGATTTGGACAGAAATCCAGTTAGCATGACTTAAGCTGCTGTCTGTCAGCTGGGCAGTAATAACTGCTTTAGCACACATAATTAAGCCTGGAGAAACGTAAGTCCCTTTCACTGTGATATAAGCTGCAATATTCAACTCTCCTTTGTAGTACTTGACACAGTGAAGTTAATTGTAAAGTCATTCACAGACTATGGAGGCAGAGGTTAACTTTAAAAAGTCATCTAGCACAAATAGCAAGACCATCTGAAGAAACCTCTCTGTTGTTACAGACATTCTGTGAGGCAAAGAGGATAAATTCATCAGCTAAATTATTTTCTCAGCTGTAATTCATTTTTTGTATTACACTAGCAGTAACATCCTTTATCCAGAATATTACATTAAAATGCCATGAGAATAATAGAATTATACAACTACACTTTTTTTTTTTTTTTAATGGATTCAGTACAACCTGCCAGAAAACCTCAGGTAAATAAATTTTGAGTTGAAATATCCAGGCCAAATTTTGTTCTAATGTTACTCTCACGTAAGCCTACTTGGCTATGTTCACCCCAGTACAATTCTGTCACAAGGCTGTTTTAGAAACTGAACTTGTGCCAAATGTTTGTGCATCTTTGCAATACAATGAAGAGCAGAAAGAAATGATCATCATTTGGAAACAACAATAGCTTCTAGAAGCACTGCTGACATTCAAATGTACAATTATTTAAATATTTAAATAAAAATGTAAATAAAAACCGGTGAGTTAATGGTCTTCAAATATAGGGGGTTTAAAAAGACAAAGTAAAAGAACACAAGCAAGAATAGAAGAACAAGCACCTTGAGCCCATGGTTCACACTACTTAGCTCAGGCACAGGTTTTTGGGGTTCAATCACCAGAGGTGAGGTCCATTTCTGCACTGACTAGATATGACTGCAGCCTCTATGAGTAGTGCTATAAGGTGTGTAAATTCCATGGGACTAATACAAGGTAAAATGAATCCTCCCAAAGTGAAATTCTGCTACTTCCACTACAAGGATGCTGGTGAGGACAAAGTATATGCCAAGGGTTGGGGATGAGAAAGGGGCAAGGGATAAACACACCAGCTGTAGCCTTCACATGACAGAAGCTTTGAGAAAGCAGTCTGTGATCTGAACTGCCTCCTTATATACACAAAGAACAAGGAGCAACATCTAATACCACCCAGTTATCAGAATGTCACTTTGTAAAATTATTAAAGTGAAAATAAAAAGAAAGAAAAAGTTACTCTTTCTCTCACTTGAGAAGCCCCTGCAGATAACACACATTATGAGAGTTAACAAGGCTTGCACCTTGCAACGTTCCCAAAGGCTCTGCATTTTATATTCTGTTCATATAAATTAAAAGATCATTATCCACAACTAAGTGGAAGTGACAAATTAAAACATGCTTGCTTGAAAACCTACCCGTAAATCCCCACCACTTAGGCACAGTTAGAATGCTGCAGTTACAGCACCTGTTCCACAGACAGCTCACAGACCGCTCCAGCTAACCACAATAAGAATTTCCTCGAGTTCTCTTGTCCCAGTGGCTGAAGTTCACAGAAATATTAAAGATAACAGGCATTGTTACAAGCAGGTCAGCATTGCTATGGTTTTATGCTAAAAGAAGTAGTTTCTCTCCAGGTTATTTTGGCAATAATCTTGTGGGACAGGTCATCTTAATGGCACCCATCAAGAGCACAGATTCAAAACATGAAGTACTATCTGAAGTGGTCATTGTAACTTGTAGTTCTAGGTATTTCTGCAATCAGGGCAATTTTTATAGATCCCTTCCCCAAATAAATATTTTGTACCCCATTTTCCACTGAGTTCCCCATTTTTTCCATTCAAGTACTTCTCCAGTGATCACAATGAATATAAAATCCTATTTTTACACTTATTGTGGAAATTTGAAGTACCGCTAGTTGGCAAAAACATCTGATACATGATCCCAACATGAAACTCTTCCATTTAGAAAAAAATTATGTAGAATAAAAATATATCAATATGCTTCTTAAAAATAATTCTGCATTCTTCTTTCATCACTGATTAGCCTAGAATCTAAGCAGATCCTTGGAGAAACTATTTCACTTACAGAGGTAGCTTGGTTTTGAAAGGTTACCTGCCTAGGCAGGGAAGATGATGTAGATACCCAGACACAGAGAGCAGTATCCCTGAAGTCACACAGCAGATCAGCTGCCCACAAACAAACCCAAATTCCTCTCACACTACTACCTCCTTCACAGTCGCCTCAACAGCTATCACACACAACTCAGGGTACTGGTACCCTGAGATCCTGAGACCTGGGATCTCAGGAGGTACCCTGAGACATCTGGGCCCAGAGCCAGCAGTCAAATGCATTCTGACAGACGAGCCCTGTATCAGCTAATTAAAACAAATAAAATGACCCCACACCAAAAAAAAAAAAAAAAAAAACCAAAAAAAACCCACAACCAAACCAAAACCAAACAAACAAGAAATGACAAACATAAAGCACATATTTCTCTAGCATAGAAAATCTAAATACCATTGCTGCATTTATTGTGCAGTTCCAACATCAGTGGTTGTATCGAGGGGCTATGATGGCAGAGGTGAGAAATATTTTCTATAATACACAGGTCCATGAACCACTGAAGATTTTCCTGAGTTTTTAAGAAGAGTGGTAATGGTTCACAAGCCTCTGCACAGTGGCAAATTATACCCACATTGAGCCAGAACTCTTCCATGTTTAGGAAAGACATACAGACCTTGGGAAAGTCAGAATATTCTTATCTCTTGTGGAAGGGGTATAGGGTGTTAAAATTAAGTTTTTTTCAGAGTTTTCCATTCATTAGTCCATCCTACAATTCCTAATTGCAAAGAAAAACTAGTTATTCTCATTTCTCACTTCAGAGTCTGAGGAATTGTTGTCCAATTCCTAGTATTCCTAGTACAGATGACAGAACTGTTGATCATTTCTGCTTCCAGAATATATCTTCCCACTCCTAATCTCTTTTTTTAATTTTTTTTTTTTTTTTTGGAAGCAAGATAATATTTTTAAAGGACACAAAGTCCGATCACAATCATCAGTTTTGCTGGATGGAAAAGTTCTTATGAACATCTAAAACACAAAGTAGGATTTTTCCTCCTTAAACTAGAAAGAGACATATGAACATAAACACCAGGATTATGTTGTAACACATTATGGCAGAAAAAAAAAACCCTGTTAGGAAACCTGAAATCAGTCCTGCCTGTGTTACCAGCCACACCTTTACTAGCAGCAGCCACAGGAGCAGAAGTGGTGAAAGGGCAATTCAGCTGCAGAGCACAGAGCTAAACCCCTCACCTGGCTACACATAACTTTTGATCCATTACAGCTTCGTTCTGAAAAGCCCTTATCCCAAAGCCCACAGCTTTGGGACAAACTGCTTGAAAAACTTCTGCCCCCACAATACTGTTCTGAGTGCACCTCAGTCCATTTGTTGGAAGTTTTATATTTATTTAGAAATAAGATGCGTACATTACTAATATACTATTGAATACAGAAAACAGGTATAGAATGGACCTTGAAGAGTAATATAATTCAATTCCTCCCCCACCTCAAGGCAGGATCAGCTACCTCTAGACAATTTTTGGCAGATGTTTGTTTAACATCCCACAATAAAGCCTCTCCAGAGAGGTTGTGGAATCTGGTCCAGTGTTTGAATGTCCTTGTTCTCTCAAAATTATTTTCCTAACATCTACTTAAGCATACTGTGCTGCAGTTCAGGCCCACAGATGTGTACATTTAGAGCAGATTTGGAATGGGATGGACAGCAAAAACATGCTATCTACAAATTCTCCACAACAATTCAATTCCTTCTTCTGCTATATATTTAATTTTACTTGGCAGTCTGAGTAGATAAAGTTACATTGTATTTATTTTTTTAATGTTTTGAAAAAATTTTGTTAATTTCAGAGATAAACAAAGGTTTCTTTTGTCACAGTGAAGTTCTCCAAGATATTCAGTCTCTTAGGCAACAAGAATACAAGCAATTGTTATTGTGGATATTTTGAGTGAAATCTTCAACTGAAAATCTGTAAAAACATTTGTGTTTGCAGCATGTTAATCTCACTAAAGCAGTCTGTGTTGTTCAGTATAAATTCTCTTGACCCCAGACAACCCTGAAGCAGAGCTCCAAATCTCACTTATATCTGAGTTCTGTAGTCTGCTGTGGTCCCAACATTGACTTTCAAAGCAGCCAAGTAACTTTTACAACGTGCTAGTATGCATGACATGAGGCCACAGGCTAAGGAAGGATGTGTGGAGGCAGCTGGAGAAAATATCTGCAAGAGATGTACAATTCAGAGGCACAGAGCAAACCTCATCCACACTGAGGCCTCCAGAAGCTCCATTTCTTGGAACACTCAAATTTTGGTGTTTGCTCACTGCTCCTACCCTAGACATGGTTTAGTTACACCAGCCCTCTTGACATTCCAGGTAGCATCACAAACCAATTTGTGGTGAAAAGGTCCTTTGGAGGTCATCTTGTCCCACCCAGTGCTCAGAGCTGGTTGAGTTTAAGAAGGCTGTTCAGGGCCAATTGATTTTTTTAGCACCACCAAAATTTCCCAAACTCTGGTAACCTGGTCCAGTCAGACGCCTCTTTTGGTGAAAATATTTCTCCTGAAGTCTAGTTAGACACTCTTTTGTTCCAGTTTGGGTCCAGTGATTCCTGTGGACCTGCTGGCTACAGCCTTGCTAGCAAAGCCCAGGCTGCAGCTGGCCTTCCCTGTGAGGCACAATGCTCATTATGTTCTGCATGCTGCCTGCCACAACACCCATGTCCTCCTCTACAGAACTGCTTCCCCTCCAATCAGCCCCCAAACTGCTGCATGGCACTGCTTCATCCCAGATGGAGTTTCTCCAGGATGCTGATATCCCTTTTAACAGCATCCCATCAGCCTGTCAGTGTATTGTAAGCCATCTCAGTCCTTAAAAAAACAAAAGTAGTTTCGCTGTTTATTTCAGCTTGGCTGTCCCCACAAAGCATTCAGCAGAAAGGACATTTGCCAGAAAATGTGTGAAGTGAATACATGACAGGCTAAGACATAAAATTGCATCACTGCACCACTGTTCAATTGAATATTCATAAGAGAAGCTGAGGCATTGTCATTGCACACAAAAAGGAGCTGCCAGCAAATAAGTTTTTCACAAAATAAGCATCAGTCCTAACCAGTGCAATTCATATCAGCACCTGTCAGTATTACTGCCTGTTGTTTTTTCAGGGAGTGTTGAGTAGACTCTATCACCTGGATTTACATATGCAAAGTAACACCACACATTGGCATAATTTGTAAGATTCTTGAGGTGCTGTGCGTGTAGGTTGGATTCTGGCTAATACATGTTTGCACAGCCCAGAATGATACAGCCATTTAATCAACTCAGTGTCAAACCTTATAAAGTTACTCTGGTGCAATTTTCGCTATTTTCTTCCAAAGACAGAAAGTTTGAAATAGATATAAGGACAAACCAGATTAGAAGAAATTTCAGAAGTTTGAATCCAGCCCTTTCTCTCCTTACTTCTCCCACCTTATTTTTACAAACATATTTTTCTAATGTCTAAGATGACCTGCACAAATGTCCAGAGAAGAAAAATTAGGTGTGCAGCTGCATAAATCCTAATCCCACAAAATCAGGTGTTTTGTGGAAGACTTTAACAGGACAAGGGATTTCTTAGAATTTTGCTTGAGCTAAACTTCATCTAGATAGATTCATAAACTCCCACAATGAGCCCCAAGGATTTTGAGGGCACCTCGTACCAAGAGGTCCAGAGGAAGACCTGAGATCCTGACTACATGTCTTCCAAGAAAGAATTAGAGTTAATTAATTATATGCAGTGCATTGGAAGAAACTAAGAGCAGTACATGCTTGGGTGTAGTTGGTAGTTTGCCTTTATAGGCTGCTGCTTGGATCAAAGTACCACTGAACATCACTGTAAGCAAAAACTTGTGTGGCCTTAAGGGCATACTAACCTACAACTCTCTAGAAGGAAAAAGAAGATACTTGAAATGGTATTTTTTTCTTTCTGTCTACTTTCATATTAAGCACTTCAGTATGTGCTCAGGAAAACTCTGGAGAGAAAAATGACAACTTCTGCCTCTCACTTCATTTGTGAGGCAGTTTTCCCACAGTCCCCAGACTCTATATCTGAATATATAAACCTTCAATATCATCTGAAATCAGCAACATTTATCACAAAGAGAAACATGTCTGATTGCCTAAGACCTAAGTCTCAGAGCCAGGAGCTTTCAGGAGTGCCAGCTGAGACTTGGTCCAAATTTTTCAGAGACTTGGTCCAAAGTTTTCAGATAGAGCTGAATACACACAAGCAAAAAGAATCTTTTCAAGTCACTGGACTTCTTACTAGCTAATTAATAAAATTGTGCTTGATTATTGCTTTAGATCAGGGCTTTTGCTCAGCTCCAAGAATAAGTGATAGCTTAAGAAGGCTGAAACACATCCCCTGCCTCTAGCAGTTACACAAGACCTAGAAAAGGCTGGATTCATGGTCAGGAAATGGATGGAGCATCCCAGAGATCCAGGAACAAGCACTTTTCCTAGCAGCAAGTGCTTGCAGATTAAGCTTTTCTCATTTTCAAGACTCACAGGTTTCAATGTGAATCCACAGTAACTCTTATTTGAGTGCCAAACATACTATGAGCTAATTTGTCCTTTGTTTTATTATTTTCTGTCATTGTAACAAATTTAACAGAGTAAGTGGGAAAAACTTCTTTCTGCCTGGCCTAACATAGAGCAAACTGTAAAAGAAAATCATGACTCCCTGAAAAAAAGAGCTTACAATGAGAACATAAACACCGTTGTTGTTTCCAGATTAATAGCACTGAGCTAAAATATCACCAAAAACTCATTCTATCCCCCTTGTCCAGCTGAAGCTTTTACCAATTTCATGGGTGAACTAAAAGAGCAGTATTGATCCATGCTGTCTGTCCTTTTCAGAGCAAACATTGCACTGGACAGGGAGGCACACAGATCTTCTTAGCTTAAGAATATAAAAAGCAGCATCATTTTCAGAGGCTTATTCAAGGGAAAAGGTGTCTGCCCCTAAAATGTCGTGCTGAAACCATCGTTCAGTGTTTGTCACTAGCTACAGCTAAACCATGGAGGGCTGATTTACATTTGTGCTGCAGCAATGAGTGAGCTGTTTTCAAAATGAAAACATAACTTATGGCTCTATTTGCTCTTCTCTCAACTGGCAATAAATGGAGCTCATAAAATTACAAAGGAGCTTTGAAATCATAATCTAATTAAATCAGCAGTAACTGACTGAAATAACTGAAGAATTAAATATATATATGTATATATAAGAAAAAATAAAGCCTTCAATAAAAAGGAGTCTTCTTTGGGACATATCAAATCTCCCACCACCCCTGTTTTTAACATACTGATTGACAGTAATTGTACACAAAATTCATATTGTAGGTTTATAATTGCATCTCACAAACTATGAGATTCTCTCTCTCTGAAGTCAGGAGTGAGAATCCCTTGCTCTCTGTAACACAGCCCACTGTGGTACCACAGAGGTTTTAGAGGTGAAGCCTTCACAGCAGTTAACAGTTCTTGTCTGCCGAAGGAGAGGAGGTAGAAGTAAGGAGCACAGCAGAGCAATCAGAAGTGCTTCTAATTTTTATGAAACTACCCAATCTGTTTCTTAACTCCTCCATGCAAATCAAAGCTGCCATAGATTTTTTCCTGAGTTAGTTATCAGCCTCCCACAGGTAACCTGCCTGTACTTACATGAACATCAGCAATCAATTTGTTAGGCTTGAAGAACAAAAACCAGAGAAATATTAAATGCCTCCTATATGGGGCAGAAATTTTCCAATGCTAAGTTTTACAGGATTGACATACAAGACAGTTTTTGTCCATAAATCTCATAGCACTTTATTAACTTGTAAGTGCTGTGAGGCAGATGCCTTGAGCTCCATGCTTTGGAAGCTGAACCTGAGACTTGAGATATGACCTTTTCAATGTCATGTAGCAGGTCAACGTGGTTTACTTCAACATTCCCAAAATGGGTAAGACACCTTAGTGTGAAGGGCAAGAAAATGAGCTGGAGAGTTTGTGGATTAAAAGATGGAGATCAGCAATTCATGCTATGATCAGGGATATCAGGAATACCCAGCAGGCAGACAGCAGTGATGGAAACAAGTTAGAGAGGGCAAAATGAGTGAACCCTTCCACGGACCTTTATATCAACATCACCAACACATAGAGACAACCATGTTTACTCCAGACTTACCTGAGCTCCTTGCTTAACAGTGCACAAAAATCAAGGTTTTAGGCTTTACCTGTAACACAGAAAATGGTCCAAAATCCACAGCAACCTAAGCAGAACAAGTGACCACAATGGGGCCTTCTAATATAAATTATAAAAATCATCTTCCCAGAAGACAGATATCTCTTGAAAATTACTGTGGAATGAGTTCCCTCAGAAACTAAGGGCCAACCTGGTCAACACCATCTCCCTCTGCAAGAAGGATAAATATTCTAGAAGTCACCTCTTCTAAAAGAGACTGAAGAACAAAAGAAGACCTTTACAAGCAACTGTGACATGCAGAACTCCCTTGTAAGAAAAATGAGCCAGTTATCCACTAATGTCAGCTGACAGCAGTTTAACACACTGCTGTTAGGACTTCAGGTACATTATGAATGACACAAGATGAGCAGAACATATTCACATAAAATGGAAAGTACAGTATTAAGGAAAGAAGCATCAGTAATATATGTGAAAATGGAAAGGATCAGAAGGAAATGATGTATAAAAAAGAAAAAATGGTAAAGAATGGAGCAACATACTGAGGTAGTACCTTGAAGCAGATGATCCCTTGGCATTAAATTGTGCAGAACCATTCACTGGAACAGGTCAAGGACAATTTCTGTCAGCTGAGGATTTGGTCCTCCACACAGAACCAGGCAATGGCAATGACAGCACCCTGCCTGGTTTTCTTGGGGTATTTTCCCCCTCAGAAAGTAAAGATGCAACACAGGAAGAAAAGAAGATGATGCTATAAATTAAAAGGCAAGGCTTAACAGAAACAAAAAGATAGATGAAGAGCAAGAAAAAAAAATGAAGGGATGGGGCAAAGGCAAGATAAAAAGAAAATATCCACAAATTAGTGCAATATGTTTTATTTATTCATGAGTTCTGTTTTATTATGTGTCCTTGGCAGATGTCCCACAACTGAAAATTTGCAAGGCAGAGAATGATGTGAGTTTAGAGACTTGAGCTTTGTTTCTAGTCATCAGCCTTGGGCAGATCTTTTTAATATATGTGCCCCAATAGGAAGTAAACAAGTTCCTTAAATCAAGAGTTTTTGGATGGGAGATATGCTGCAAACAAATGGGCTCAGACAGACAGGGATACCAGGAGATAAGACAGAAAGCATGGCCTCAACCTGTTTTCAAGCAACCAAGCTGTAGGTCAGGCTGCTAGTAAAGATCTTGCCCAACAGGCTTTGGTCTGCTTCTCCTTCTGACCCTGACTCACACCAGACTCTGCTTTTCACACGCCCTCCTTGCTAAGCAGCACTTATTTCACCTGAGAGATGTGGGCTCAGCTTGCCCAGCTGGCAGGCCAGGGATGCCAACAGCAGGCTGCCATGGGAGCAGGGGCAGTGAACTCTGGCAGAGATCCCAGCTCTGAGGCAGGACACATGTCCAACGCCAGCCTGGCCAGGGCTCAGCCAGAAGAAAAAGCACACCTCTAGCAGATGCATCAGTGCTGAGTGGGGAAAGCCCGGCTTTCTCCACTCTCCATGCAGGTTTAAGATGCCTCTGCAGCTGAGCTTAGTCACTGCTGAACCTTGTTTTGCATTGAACAGTCTTGGCACTGAGTGTTAATAGTTGATTTTATCCTGCCTGTGGCTGTAATTGCACAACTACGGTGATGCTGGTGGCTGAACACCGATTTATCATCTTCTCAGGTTTAAGGTGGTTTTATCCTTCTTGCCCTGGGAAAGTTACTAAGTCCTAGAGAGGGTAAGCAAAGATTACTTCTCCTTAAGGACCTCTCTGTTTCTACAAAGGACATTTTAGTAAAACATCTGACCTCACCTGTCCTAGGCATAACGCTCAGGGTCACATTGGAGTTTGCATCAGCTCAGCTGAAAGCCGTTCATTGATTTTCTTTTGCCCACACTCACAAATAGGAAGTTGAAGGGCTGCTAAAATTTCTGTGGGTTGCCTTAATGCTGAGACAGGTAACAAGACATAGACATTTATAGACAAGGAAAAAGGTCTCTTAAAAAAGAGCTTTAATGTCCTCTGCTACGAATACATATAGATTTTTTTTTTTTTAATTGCAAGACCCACTTAAACAAATGTGTCCAGACTGTACAAAGCAGATCTAATAGACAAGTAAAGAACTGTGATTTAAGAAACCTGAGCTTTCTGGACCTTTCCCATACTTTAATTCCTGAAATTGAAAAAAAAATCTAATGATACTGCACCTCTTTTTAAAAAGAACTGTTTTGAAATTTACAGCTAAGAAGCACCCTTGTAAAAGCTAGATATGATTACTCTCAGTTATAATTCTTTTATCATCATTTAGCTACCTACCTATATTCAAATAATTTACACAATTTCAGAACATAAAATCGTATTTGTCTACCCACAGTGCTACCTCAGCAGAAATTTAGATACAGAAACTAAAAGGTTTCTTCCTTATAGACCAATTATCTTTCATTCCCCCAAATGATTTCTGATTTCAACACTACTGAATTGGGCAGCTTCCCCACAGCAGCAGATATTAAATGCACCTTGCAAAGTTAAAAAGCCACCTCTATTTCCTGGCTTAGGATATCAACTCAGATCAAATCCTACCAAAACTGTAGGTGATTTAACCCTGATTAGAGGAGAGAAGGATTTTGGGAACTGCTGCAGTTGTGACTGATGAAAATGAGTGGTTTAGGACATGTCTCTGAAAACGAGATCTGCCCAAGGTATCCCTAGTCAGACACCCAGAATTTGACTCACACAGTCCCTCTGAAACTCCTGGCTTCCGTACAAAAGGTGTTCTTGCTCCCTCTGTCCCCTTAGGACGTTAGCCTGAGTGCCTTATGCCATCTATTGGTCTAGACCAGCGACAGGCGCTCGGAGAACTTTAATTCTGGGAACGCGACTGTGTTAAAAGGAATCTGTCGGCAGATCTGTAAATTCCGCTAATGGAATCAATACACTGCCGCTGCTCAGATCTTGAGGTCTACCTTGCCCAGCAGACATTCTGAGTTCAGCTCCCAGAATAACCAGCAGTTGTGCTTTGCATCAGGCAAATGAAAAATGGTACTGACACAGAGTAATCTCACAGGCAAGAAAATCCAGAAAATAAGCAGAGAGAACTTTCGCTGTCCTACAGATGCACATAAAAGAAGTCATTTATAAAAAGAGAATGCTCCTTCAAAGTCCAACTGGTTCTACAATTTGGTTAACTATCCCCAATTTAGTAAGTCTACTTTAAATCGGACGCGCAGAGTGAAGAAACTTCTCCCACATTTCGTCAGCATAGAGGTTACTGTAGCCATTCACGGCTGCTTAAATCTACTTTACTTTTTAATCTAAACGAGTTTCTAAAAGACAAGGCAGAGTTCTGCAATGCGAAAGGACTCAGAGACATCGCTATTGATCCGCTCCCGCACAGGCCATTACGAAGCAGCCGCGGAGAGCTCGGCGGGACGCGACCCTCCGAGGGCCACAGCGGTGCCAGCGCCCGCTCTCCGGAGCCACCTCCCTCCCTCCGGGGAGCCGAGAGCGGGGAGCGGGGAGAGGCTGCACGGCCCGAGCCGGACAGCTCAGGGCAAGGCTTCGGCGGGGCAGCGAAGCGAGCCGAGGCTGCCCCTGCCCCAGGCATCATCCCCTGCACCCCCTCCTCCTCCTCCTCCCCGGACTGTTTGCCCCGCCAAACGCACGGAGAAGACACCGCACCTCGGGCACGGCGCAGAGCCGCGCAGCCGCTCCGCCGGGGCGGCGCTGCCTACCTGGAGCCGCCGCCGGCCGCCCCGCCGCGCTCCGCCCGGCTCCGCGGGGCCGCCCGGGGTGGGAGGGGAAGGCGGGCGGCGGCAGGCGGGCTCAGCCGAGTCCCCACCCCGGCCCCGGGCATCCCCCGGCCCCGCGCCCCTCTCCCGTCCCGGCGCGCCCCTGGGGTCCCGCTGAGCTCCCCGTGGTTCCGCACTGTGCCAGAGCGCTGTCGCCTTGCCTCCCCGGGTATCGCTCATGCCCGGGCGGTCAGCGCTCCCCACAAGTCCCGCTCCACGCCCCGGGGATCCTGCTCCGTGGCCGCAGGGAATCCCACCCCCAAGGTTCCTCCTGCTCTCCCGGAGAGTTCCCGCACTTGGCCTCTCGGTTCCGCACGGCACCCGCGGCATGTCGCCCCGCGCCCGGGAAGGTCCCGCTCAGTTCCCTCGGGGAGTCCCGCACCCCCGGATCCCGTGTCCGGAGTACGCGTGGGGACCTGGCTGCGCCGCCTCCTCGCGTAGCCACCTACCAGGCATCCCCAGGCAGTTCCCCGCTGTCCCGCGGCTCGGGGAAGGGGGCAGCCCGTGCGGAGGGGCGATGCTGCCGAGGCGGAGCGGGCTGGGGCCGCAGCTTCCCGCCCGGGGCTGCGGCAGTGCCGCGGAGCGAGTGCTGCCCCTGCCGCCGTGCCGCGCTCTGGGCTGCGGGGCTCTCCCCGTCCCGCTTTTGTGCGCCGGGGCCGCGCAAGGGATTGTCAGCGCCAGGGGATTGATCTGCCATTGATTCCCAACGCCGCTCTGCTGAAGAGGCACATAACGCGGCTCGATTTACAGCCCGAGATGCGGAGTGTCCTCCGCACGCTGCAGAGAGAAGTAATTTGTTTTCCGTGTTATGCCCCAAAGTAGTCGTCTGGCTGTGTCAGGGCTCAGTTCTGCCCGAGTTAAAGGCAGAGGGCAATGGGAAGCCAGGCCAGCTCCCAGTCTAACTCCAGCTGCGACAGCCTTCCACGATTAAACATTTCGTCTGTTTCAGTGGTGTCGTTTGGAAAATTGCCGAGAATAAACGCGAAGGTTTATTCCTTCATTACAAACTTTGACACAATGTAAATTGTATCACAATGTAAATTTTCTGCACTTTTGCCAAACTTTCCAAAACTTTTTACTTAGAGAAAGTACTCTGAAACATCACCATCATCATCAAAACCAACTGCAGGATTAGGGTCTGTTTCGTAACTATTTCTGCCAATTTTTTTCCTAATCAATTTTACCTTGAAAAAAATCTTGCACAAACATTGCGTAAAATTCTCCTCTGTTTTTCGGGGTTTTTTTGGGAGATTAATTTGTGGTGGCTGTTTTTAGAATTCATTGCGTATTTTAAGAAGAATTCAACAACCTTTTGTTTTGAGGTTGTTGAATTCAACACAAATACCTACTATGCTATTGTGTTCTTGGTAATAATTTTTAGTCTTATAAGAGTCCTCAGTTGTGAAAACTGAGGAGCGTGGAGATCCTAAGAGAATACATTTCTCTCTGACTGTGTTTACTGTTATTCCCTTAAGATAACATTGCTGTGCAGAAAGGATTCTTTTTATTACGTGCTATGGTGTATAATAGCACTAATAAATTAAATTTTTATCACATTTCTCTTTCATTAATCACAGAAGTTTTAATCACTGCAGAATATGTCTTGTCCAGATATTACATCAACCCTTCAATGTTGTGCACAGCAATATGCATTTATGCTACAGGTCTTTTTCAAAAAACATTAACCAGCAGTACAGAATGACATTTAGTTACAGAAAGTTTGTGAGAAAGCCATGCACTGAGTGCAAAGTGAGTTCCTCAGAACTGTTCAAATACAAGAATGGGAATAGAATCCTTCCTGAAGACAAATGAGGTCATCTTAGTGGGTTATTCGGAGATTTCAGCATAAAACTTGAAATATCCTGCAGAAATATTGTCACTGACTTTTGGAAATGATACTGCAGCACAGCAGCCCATCAGATGGTTATGCAATTTCAGTCATCACAGCAAGAACATGAGATGCAGAAAATTGCCCAGGAAGGTGAGCTGCAGCTGCCTGGGCAGCAAGGACACACACATTTCTGTGGCACACTGTGACATCTGTAGTGACGGGGGGGAAATGGTATGCTTATTGCCTGTGTCAACATACCTGGTGACACTGGTGGTTCTGTCCTCAGTCACTGTCTTGGGCACTGGATATGTCCCATGGTGCTGCTCTGCCTGGTAGGGAGGGCAGGAACACGCTGTCTTGGCTTCTCATCAAGCCTGTGGAGCTGCAATCTGCATTATCATAACTTAGAGCTCCTTACATCAGCATGATCTTGCATTGCTCTTTTCTAAACAACAGACCCAGTCCCTCGAGGGCAGCGCATTTAGAAATGCCAGTTTTCTCCTCCCAGTGTTCTGCACACCCAGGCATCTTCTCTATTTTATCTGCATCAAGAAATACCACAAGACATAGGAATTGCATCTATTTTTGTATTTAATGCATCATGGTTTCTTTTCACATAAGCAGTGTCTGAACACTGAATTGTCTGAAGAAACATCTTCCCTTTCAAAGCAGTTTTTCATGTGCTTCCTCTAAAACACAGCAACTCCCCTGAGCTGTGATCATGCTTTTACATGGAGGGCTGACTTGTGGGTTTTTGGCAGGTTTCAGCAACTTCACTTTAAAACATACCCTGGAATTTTCTTGACTCAATCATCTGGAAAAAGAGAGAGGTCACTTCTATCTGCCTGATGCAGAAAAACTCTACTGGCAGCTGTTTAAGGTGGACATGAGCCTAGTTCCTGGCAGTGAGAAAAAGAGCTGAAAGGAGATCTAAGCTACAACATCATCATCTTCATTGCACTTCAGTGGTTTATAATATTGCAAAATGGTGTTAACTATTGCCCACCAGCTTAAAATGATTGTGAGACACAGAGTGTTAGAAAAAGTGGCATATATAAGGCTGCCTCATAGTACCTTGTGCTCTAGCCAAGGGTCAACCAAAAATATTTGTATTTGGAAACAAATCAATAAAAAGTGTCCAGATTAGTCTTTAAAAATATTAACTCCTTCAAAGTTGCTGGTGATAAGTTAACTCAAATCAAAACTGTTGTTTTAAATTGCTCTTAAGATAAGAAGATTTTCACCAGTGGAGTGAATAGAGTGAGAAGTTTGAATGAGTGAACATATGGCTACATCGGAAGGGATTGTGACCCCCCCATAAAATGGCTTACATCCTTTTTATGGCTCTTTAAAGTAGGCAGTGGGCCTATCCAAAATCAAGCTGCAACTGGCTAACCTAAACTGGAAACTGCAATGCCCTGCCTGAGCACTGTTAAGCATGTGTTGTGTTTGTGTAACATTTCCATCCCTAGGGGCTGGCCATTATCCCCCTATTTGTTTTCTTCCCTGAATTGCCTTCATCCAACCAAATTCTGTCAGCAGTTACACCAGGGGGACCCTATTAAAGGCAAATGGACTCAATGCTCTTCCTGAAGAAATGCTCATAATTTATGCTACACAGCTGTGGGACAAATTTAGAGTAACTCTGCCTTAGGTACTTTCCTGGGGAAAAAGGAAAAAAAAAGGTGATCAGAATGGCAATTCTCCTGTCAGTGGGAGCTGAATCTGCTCTACTCTGCCTGCTGCAGTCCCACCCATTCCAGCCTGCAAGAGGGCACATGGGACAGGGATTGCAACACCACTTCCAGCCCCTGCAGTGCTCGTTGGTGACCATCCATGGCCACAACAGCAGCCAGCCAGGGGCTTCCACTTGCTGCACAGCAACACATACAAATCACAGTTTTTCACACTCCCACTGACTTCCATGTGCTTCAGTGCAGGACTCTGGGTTTCATTTGCACCCTGTCTGGATGAAAACTGTCTCATTCAATTGAGTTTTACGTGGGGTTTGTACTACATCCAATCACTCAGTCCTGCCTCTCATACAAATCAGAAGAACTACTGTTGCAATATTATGTTTTTGCATTGTCACAGGTGAGAGGTAGATTGGAAACTGAACTCTCTTGTATATGCTTTTGTATTCCAGACCAGAGGACTGTCTTATGCTCTCTTGATTTAAGAAAGTCAGTGGGAATTTCCAATTATTTTTATTTGGTTCAAGAAGATAAACTTTATCTGTGAATGGCAGGGCCTCTCCTTAATTATCCTGAGAAAATGACTTCATATAATGCAACATAGTGCCTTCAATTCACTAAATAGAATATTTCTAATAATAAAAATGTTACCAGAAAAAAGTCGAAGTTTTAAAGGGTTCGTGTGAAAGCACGATCCAGTAACGAGGAAACACTGCATCTGCTGCAGAGCCAGGAACAGAACTCGTTGCAGGAGCTGGGCTCGGCCTTCAGCCCACTCGGCTCCGGCTCCGTCCCTCCGGACTAGCACCAGTCAGCCCCCAGGGGCACCGCCTGATTCCCCGTATGGGGAGAGGAGGAGTAGGCCGCCCTGTGGCAGAGGGTCAGGCCGGGTGGCGGGGAGACGAGTCAGCTTCCAGTCCCCAAGAGGCAAAGAACCACAGAGGGCGAGAGTTCCAAGGTGCTTTATTAACAGGAGAGCAGGGAAGCAGGCACCCTGGAGGCTCTCAGGCTGTCTGTGGACGTGAGGTCTGGCTGTCAGAACCCACGAGGCACAAACAGCCCAGAGCAACGGCAGTTGGGGGGTTTTAAAGGGGGGTACGGGGTTTCCAGGGGCAGGGTCAGCTGGGGCGGAGCCAATCAGCTCGGGTACAGCATTGACAGACAAGCAGGGTAGCAAATGATACAAAACCAGGGGAGGGATACAATCCAACCAATGAGGGAGCGAGGGAAACAGAACATTCTAGACAGGGGTGGCAGTTGGGGTGGTAACAGGGGCGGGGTAACTAAACTTCTAACCAATAAACAAAGAGAGAACTTTCAGGGGGCGAGGTGCGGGAGGTTACACTTTGTCCTCAGAGTCTTCGGATGAAGCTGCATCCCCTTTGGGGAGCTGTGCCACGTTGACAACTGGAGCCCTGGGCTCCGGGCCGGCCGGTTCGGACCGGTGAACCTCCACACCAACTTAGAGATGGAGAGTATTTTTACACTGAGTTTGGTAGTAAAGTATGAATAGTCAGAGGAGAATACTGCATTTGAATTTAAAAGCATCTGCGAATGTAGCTAGGAATATGTGAACCATAACAGATCTTCAATTAAGCAGAAGGTAAGAAATTTATCAGTGTCAGTTTCCTGGTTACCAGGCTAGAGACACAGTTCTTAGAAAGAGAAGTCAAATGTACATGTGCATTAAGCACATTGCATTTCTACAAATGATGTTTTCCATTAATTATGAAAACATATTAACACAGAACCTTGTTTAACAGAAGATGGACAGTAAATTACTGAATCACTACTTAGCAAAGCAGGCAGGAAATTCCTGGTACATTTTCCAACTCAAACCAATCTGAAATTACAATGTGACCTGTAGCAGGATGTGTCTAAAGTAGAGCTTTGTAAGCACAATATAAAAATGACAACTCCTGTGGAAATGTTGAATGCAGCAGCTGTCATTACACACACTACCAATACAGTAATTACACTTTGGATATATAATCTGGCTTGCCTGTCACGGCTCAATTCTTGTTTGCAACAAATACACTGGGGTTTACAGAGCTGTGCCTTTTAAAAAAAATAATGGGAAAATAAAGTTCCTAAAGTAAAAGAAGACAAGGTCTTTTAATGGGAAAAGGATGTCTATAAAGAATGGTGAAAATAGATTTTATGTAATCTTTTAATTTCTTCTTCAAGTTTATGGCAGGGGAAGGAGGGTATATGTGTGCTTAGGAAGCTGAAGCAGAAAGTGGAGCCTTCTTTCTTCAACCTTTTTTCTCTTTCTTTTTTCATTTCTCCTTTGCTGTCTTTCCTCTCCATTTTCAACTCCATTAATATTCAGTATTACTAAGGTAGTGCCTTAGGAATCTCAGTCCAGGCACAGAATTTCATTTGGGTAGTTGGGATACAGTCAAGTACAAAGGAAAAAATTCTGAAAATTGAGTAAGACAGGTCTATAGAAGAAACTGAAGATCAGGATTTGGAAGGCAAGATAATACTAAAATGAATAGAGCAATATTAAAGCTACAAAAGTGTTTCAATTTTCCTTAATTCTTTTCTTCTATTTCTCTTCAAATCTATAATGCTTTTTCTTATAGTTGCTTTTCATTCCTTTTGGGGATTTTTCATTATTTTGCATTTCTGTTCAGCTCCAAAGTCCTTGACATGTCCATTTCTCCGACTTTCCGTCACCACCTGTGTGGGTGAAAAATAGGATTGCAAAGATTTTCTTCAGTACTTCAGAGAAAAATGGGCCAGGAATCAATATTGCTATACTGGCATAAAGCAATGATTATTGAGATGTAAGGGTATTTACATCTGAAAGCATTCTACCTTGCTCTTCTCATGAATAATGAAAGAAATCATGGCATTCTTGTGGGGCTGGGTTAGTCAAAGAAAAATCTTTGGAGCACATGAAGGGACTCCTAAATTTTCATTTCCATACTGTGTTTACTTATTGTGTTCTGGAAAGAAAATAGAGCACGAAAAGGAAAGAATTTTGTCACCAGTTTGGAAAGTTTATATTCTGAAGAATCTATGGATGCAGACAATTGACACCACTATTATATAAGTTCCAAAGAGGTTCAATACAGAAGTCTTTCAGTTCTAGACATACTGCAATTTAGTAAAATGATAAGAAGTTCACCTATTTTCATCCCCTCAAAGGTTAAGTCTTCAGCCTAAAACAAACAGGACCTTTTTTTATCAGTGACAAGTGGTTTGATGTATTCTGTGTATCTTAAACGTGCACCTGATAAGAAGAATTGTTTCTCTGGAGGAATGCTCATCCTCATGTGATTGAGTACAGGACAAGCTTAAGCCTAATGGCTTGGGCTGGGAACCTGAAATCAAAGGATTAAAAGCAATGTAAAGGGAATCACATTCTATGTGATTAAAGAAAAGGGAAATCTATCTTGTGATTTAGCACTTGCGGAAGAAGCACTCTCCAAAAAAGGCAGCATCAGCAAAAGGACTGCACAGCTCATTGCAGATGAGACACTAACATGTTCTTGATGACACAGGAAGAAACACTGGCATTCAAGAAGGAATGCTTGTTCTGCCCTCAAAAGAATTGATAACCGTCATCATCACTATATCTACAAATTGGCTAAAAATTTATAAAATTGGCTAAAAATTGGTTGAGTGGAGAATATTGATGGAATGGGCTGTCTTACTCTGCTTTGCCAAAGTCTTCTTTGGCTGCTACCCAACTTTCCATCAAACAGCAATATATTCTGCTGCATTATGCTCTAGAGTCTCCCCAAAAATCTCCCTGAACCCAGAACATTAACATCCCTGAAATCACAGCCTTAAACTCAAGTCAAGTCCAATTCCCAGTGAAGAATGATTAAGCAGGACACAAGCTGTACTGGTGGTCAGTAGTGCACACGATTGGCTTACTTTTCACAGCACACATGATTCTTTTGTGGCGTCTCTTTGTCCCTTTTTGAATGTAAACAGGGTACATTTCATCCAGCTTTATTAGCAGGGCATATAACATCATACAGTTTTGTGCTGCTTGAAGGTGGGAGCTATTTCACATCCAGCAGTTCAAATGCAGTGAGGAGAAAAGCCTTTTAGGGAACCCACCTGCTCAGAGTTTAGACTAGAAAGAGTAGAGGAAGGTGTCAGTAAGGTGACTCGTCACCACATGGCTGTGAGCCATCAACAGAACATGACCATAAAAACCCCAAGGGATCTTCAGCAGAGATAAACTTTCCTATCATTATGCACAGTGCTGGTGAAACCTCATCTGTGTTCTAGTCATCTGTATTACAGAGAAATGTGATACTAGGATGTTCAGATTAATGGAGAATCAAGTGTAAAATAGGATAGGAAAGACTAGAGTGCTTCAATTCACAGAATGAAGAGAGCAGTACGAGTTCTCCTTTTGAAAATGAGGCAAAAACCAGGAGATGAATAAGAGTAAATTGGACTCACGAGCTGTACTGGTACAAGAACAGCTCCATATAAACTGCTCAAGAGCCTAGTCTGGAGAAAAATAAGAACATCTCCAAATGCTAATGAAATAAGGGTCTGGAACATTCTTTTATTAGAGAGTTTGGGGGAGCAGAAATTTTTAATGGTTTTTGGAGTGGGCTTTTTGGAGCTGGTGAAAATTACTGTCTAGAGGACTGCTTACAATTGCGGGGTACTAAGTACAGGGATTTATGGACTTATAAACTTCTGAGATTTTTAAGAGTACCACTGCAAGCAAATGTGGAAAATCTCCAATTTAAAGTAGCACCATTTAACATTTGCACAAAGGAAGCTGTGATTTGTTACCATGATCAAAAGCACTTTTAATGCTGTATCCAATTTATTATACTGATTAGAATCAGGTGCTTTAAGAACTGCTTCCTTCAGCAACAAACATCTATTTATATGCCCAGTTTGAGTGTGGAAGCACTAGATTAACATAGATGCAAGCAATGCATCTGATGAGACTGGTCTTACCAAAGTCAAAACAGACAGGCCAATAATAAATCAGCTATGGAGCAACCTGATTCCTTAATGGAAAGGCAGATGAATCCCACAGTGAGCTTATGTTTAATGGCACTGTAGCACCCTCCTGTAGAAATGCAATGAATGGTACAGAACTCACTAAAATATTTATCTGGATGAATTATGAGGGTTCTAACACTGTATCAAAACATGAGCTTTCATACTCTACAAATGTGTGAAATTTTTTTTTATGATCCCTGTAACACTTGGGATTTTTCCAGGTGTCTGAGTTAAAGTAGTTGCAGCAGAATGTGTTACTTTATTAATACTTTCTTGAACACCAGGCACTGCTCATTGACTGCATGAGGTAAAACAAACCACTTATCACCTTAAGGAGATGAAGCCATTCAAAGCACACTGAAAAAAAGTAAACATCAGTGTTGCTTCCCAGTGCTGAGCTATAAAGAGACTGCAAAGGAGTTTAAAGCAAACTGCTTTGCAAACATACAGGATTTGGTTGCTACACACAGAAGCTCTAAAATCTGTCCTGGGACATCTGCTGGATTAACATGCAATATTATCAGGCTGATTAATAGTTTTGAAAGCTCCATCATTACTCCTATACTGATGTCAGAGCACAGCTCTTTAATTTAACCATAACATTTGAAAGGCGATCCCTTCACCTTATGTAAAATTAAGTGATATCACTAACTGTATCATGATTTTATTTTATTGCAGTAGTCTTGGTTCTAATATATAAAATCTAGAACAGAGTATTTGTACGTTGTTTAGGGCATGGCAATGGTACCACAAGAAAGTCAAACCAGTACTTCCCAGCTGGAACTCTCCCTGGGCTGGTGGATGGTCAGGGCATTGCTACTCTTTCAGTAGCTGCTGTACTGAACAACCTGGAACTACAGTGTCAATCTGAGTTGAAGGGACATGAATGAGTCCATGATGGAGTCCACCTGCAGTCCATGGAGAATCCCCAGCCAGAGTGGGTAGATGCCTGGAGACTGTGGCACTCAAAGATTGAGATGGGGATTGGGTAATGAAGTTATTTTGAACAGTGGGTTGATGCACATGGTATGGAATAAGGGGTGGAATGTGCTGGTTTGGGCTGGGGTAGATTTAATTTTCTTCTCAGTGGCTGGTATGGGGCCATGTTTTGGATTCATGCTGAACACCGAGTTGATAGTATAAAGATGTTTTTGTTACTGCTGAGCAGAGCTTAACACGTTTCTGTGTACTGCCATGCCTGCAAAGGTGCCAGGGGTACATGGGAGACTGGGAGGAGACACAGCCAGGACAGGTGACCCAAACTGACCAAAGCCATATTCCAGACCATGTGGCATCATGTTCAGTATATAAAGTGGGGGAAAGAAGGAGGAAAGGAGGGGATGTTTGGAGTGATGGTGTTTGTCTTCCCAAGTCACTGCTACTGTGATGGGGCCCTGGTCTCCTGGGCATTGCTGAACACTTGCCTGCCCATGGGAAGCAGCAAATTAATTCCTTGTTTTGCTTTGTTTGTGCATGTGGCTTTTGCTTTCCCTATTGAACTGGTTTTATCTATATTCACAAGTTTTCCAGTTCTGATTCTCTCCCCAGTCTCACTGACAGGGAGCAGCAGCTGTGAGGGGCTTGGCTGCTGGCTGGGGTGAAACCACGACAGGGCTACTGCATGAACAATCTCCTGTTTAATTTGTTCAAAAGCTTCTTTTGTTCAGGACCCCACTTAAAATTTTTCTCCCATTTCACATGACAGAGAAGGCTTACAATCTGAGTCTGGAATATGCATCCTCCAAAAACCCACAGTGCCTAGGAAAGCTTGTATTTCCTATTTGCTGGTTGGTGAGGACATAGCTGCTATTCCATTGAGCACATTGTTTGGAATCTGGTGATGTCCATCTTGCCATTTTACTCCTAAAAACTGGACTTCCCAGGGAGGTTCCTTGACCTTACTTTGCTTTATGGCAAAACTGACCTTCAGAATATTTAATCTCCAAATCATATCCAGAACCTCAAGAGATTTTGGCCCAATACCAAAGAAACCTGAAGAAACATCCCTAGATTCTTCTAGATTAAATTTCTTCTGAATTCTTTTTCTCTCCAGATTGAAGTTCCGTTTTTTTTTAACTTTCTCTTCTGCTAAGTGTTTCATTATTTCTGCTCTTTATCTCTATTTTGGAGTAAAACAAATGTCAAACTTTTTACCAGGACATAATGCCATTTTTTACTGAAAATAATGAATGTTCAATGACATTTATTGTGGAATCAATAGGAGTATATGAAACACAGAGCAGTATCTCATCACACAATCTCTCATTATGCCACAAACTTTTCTCTTTCCTGTAAAATACCTACTCTAGAGCAAATTTTCCCTGTATTCACCCAAAGGAAGTATAAATCTAGATTAATTTAATTTAAAATAATGATGTTACTGTAGAATAAAAATGATCTTCCATATTTACCTGGCCATTTTGGGGCATATATTTCGTAGTGTATGAGCAGTTCACAAACTCTTTTTGTATCTTGCCAAACAGTGCTGTGAAACATTATTAACCCTGTCTTATAAAAGGGGGATGTAGATAGTGGTGTTTAATGAGACTGCCAGGATCAGTCAGAAAATCTGAAACAGAATGCCCAAATCTCAGTATAATGTTCTAATTCAATGCAATGATTCCTGGTTTGTCTTACTGCCCAAGATGAAGAGGGGGAAACAATGGAAGGAGAATTTGGAAGACCCAACACAGCCTTTCATTAGCACAGCCTTTCCAACATTCTGTGGAGTTCAGTTGGAGGTTAAGACCATTTTGCCATTGTGGGCTTACTTATAGGGTAGTCTGCAAATACGAGACCAGTTCCTTACACTATCCATTGGACAAGATGGGGATGTTCCCAGACTTTTTCCATGTGTTTCGTGGCACTGTATAAAAGTCATTCATCATTTGGCTTTTTATTATTAGAATCTGTTTCCACAGAAGGAGAAAGGCTGGCAAAAAGCCAGAATTGTTTCCTAACCATCATGAGAAAATGCTGTGAAGCCTTTAACTTAACCCTGAACAGCTGCCAGTTCCAGGGAAAGAAGATACATCATCTGAATTAAACTTACCTTCTTCCTCACAAGCAATTTGGAGCTCTACCTGCACAGCAATACATATAAACACTGATGAAACCAAATACAGTTCCATATTTCAAAATAAATCAGTCATTAAAAAGAAGTTTTTCACCAATTAGAGTGTGCTAGGAACAGATCCTCCAAACTTTGAGAGCCCAATCCGAAACTCACCTAAATCAAAGAGGAACAGATTGTTGTTAATTCAAGACTGCGACATTAAACATTAGACTTCAATAAATAAGCATAAAAGTGTACTTAAATAAATTGCAATTAGACTTACAAGTTAAATTTTATTAAGAATTCTCTTCTCTTGCTTCTATATTGCTTCATTTGGACTGCTAAGAAGAAATGGAATTACTTGAACAGATGGAACAAATTTGTTTATTTCAGGTGATTACACACTATTTTCACTTGCTATCTCTGTTGCTACAAAGTCTAATTACTACTGGTATATGGTTGCACACAAACGAAAATTTCCTACCTTCTTACAGCACCAAAGACATACTAGAAAAGTAAACAATATTGTAAGGTCTCCAAGACTCTACATAAGTAAAGGCAAGATTCCAAATCAGTGAAATATGAGTAGAAATCCAGAGAAGTATTGATAGTCACCAAGGAAAAGAAATCTGTCTGAAGAGAAGAAGGATTGAAGATGAGCTAAAAATACAAAAAGATTCTCTCTGTATGACGCATCTGTATGACAAGAGCTACTTTATGTGTCCATTACTTTGAGGGATACAAATGTGCAATAGCATCTTTAAACACAGAAAAAGAGAGAGAATGGGAGGGAAGAGTAAAATGTGTTTGTCTGTATTTGAAATAGAACTAGATCATAGATTGTATTTTCAGTTTCAGAACGAGTCATTCTCTCCTTGTTTATTAGCATCATCAAGTAACCATATATAACCGCATATAGACAAAGAGAGGGTTGCATGGGGGCAGCAATTATTAATGGACATTACTGAATTATAAATAAAGAGCTAGCTCAGAACTGGTATTCATTGCACACAGATGTCTGGACCATGGGCAGATGTCTTAAATCGTCTACACAAAGCGCTTTTGTGCTATCACAGTAATCTAAATTGCTTTGCATTTGGTTCCAGGCATTTCCACACACTGCTCTCCACCACATATAAATTCCTATTCTCAAATGCCATCTAGGCTTCAAGGGCCAAATTACTTCCTGGTGTAGCTCTTTGGCTTAATTTGCCTCAGTTTTATTGATGCAGAAAAGCTTTGAGGCTGGTGTTCTCAGTTGCAGGAGAACTCGTACATAACTCCTTAGGTTACGGTGCTGGTTCTGGACAGGGCATCTCCATCTCCTGGAACACCATGCTGAAGGAGATGAAAGCACAGGCAGGAAGGAGGAGGGGTGATGCCATAGCTTCCTGCACACTCTGTGTGCAAACCACAGTGTGCTACACAGGACACTGTGTAGTGCGAATGGTTGTGATCAGCACATCACTGTGAATGGTTGTGATCAGCACTCTTGAGGAGAGGCTTGCTTCACACATCCTGCTGTACCTTATTCGGAGAAGAAAGGGCTGCCATAAACCTTCTAAAGCTTTAACTCAGGACCTCTGTCCTTTTAAATTATGTCTATCATCACACCTACTGCCCTTGGCTACAGGGGAGCTCAAAGAAAACCACCCATAACTCTAAATAAGGCAATTTCCTGACTCTCTGAGGTCTTAGAACTACTGCACTCCCACAGCAGGGCTGTGCTTCACTGCAAATCAAGTCAGTGATGATTTAGGAAATCATTCATATCCCCAGAGGAGGCATATCTTGCATCAGAGACAGCCCAGCATAAGTTGCTGAGTTTTAGTTAATGGCCTCATTCTATCTAATGTGTCTGCTCTTGCAGATATCACTTACAGATGAACTGTGTATTTTCTGTCTCCCCATTTTTTTTACATGGAAAATATTTGAATTAGGCTAGCACATAAACACACTGTCTAGGAACAGAATCGTGGGAGGACGAGTTAACAGAGAGAGACAGATGAAGTAGTACTTTGAATTTCTTATTTTGCATTGCAACCCTATGGAGAAAATGATTGATGCATTTCCTGATGGACCTTTTACAAGGATCACTTTATAAAGGTGAGATTTCAAAATCTCTCTCACTTTTACTATTCCTATTAGCTCAGGATTATCTTTGATGTTAATTTACTATGCATTTTTGCATACAGACAAAATAGCTTTCCAGGGGAATTTAGCAGCCATAATGGATTGTATGGACCTTCTTTTTCCCTCTTGTGTGGCTAGCACAGGTCTTTCCCATGAGAATTTTTTCCTGTGTTTTATAAACAAAGAAAAAGTTTGGATGTTATTAAAAACAGTTTCTCGGATGTGGACAGTTCAGGCCTGGCCAGTCAGGCCTAGGGGGAGGCTTCGAACTGACCAATCTGGGTGACCTCTGAAAATCTATATAAGTTGGAATTAAGTAATAAAAGCTCTCTTTTCTATGCTACGCTGAGAATTCGGGTCTTTTTCTCTGCTAGCGGCTCAACAGCAGCACTCTTGCTCACCTGCTTGCTGTGGGAGAGCTGTCAGTTATCAGCTGAAAGGCTGGTAATATTAAGATACCTTGTGCAAGTTGTTAGCACTGAGTACACATAATACTACATTATTTCTTCCTCTTGCCTTGATACTGATTGAAAGGCCAAAAGGAATCCTTTTTCTGTTATATTGGACATTTTGGCCATATAGTTTGAGTAAAGCCTTTTAGATTTCACTTAATCTTTAGCAATTAAAACCGTGACAGACAAGACCTCTTGCTTTCTTCCACAACCCAGAAACATAAAAGTGTAAAGAAATTAATCTACAACTGATGAGTTAAAAAAAAAAAAAAAAAAAAAAAGAAGGAAACAAGGAAACAAGGAGTGACTGAGAGTGACTGAGAGTGGGTAAACTAGATGGGTAATGTTTTCAATTACATTGATAAGGCTGTGTTGCAGCAGAATTACTGCAATTCTTCTTTCATTCTTCTTTCCTTCCAGCAAATGGTTGTTAATTATTGTGATACTGTTTAAACTGCAAGGTGTGAATAAGACACCTCTAGAATTCCATTTTGCCCTGTAACCTCAGCCTGCATGTGAGTATTGGCAGATTGAAGAATTAATGGAAACATGTCTGGAATCTGTTTGGGACAGAAAAGCATAAGCAACCTTGGCACTGCCATGAGCCAAGGTTACCATTACGTGTGATGTGCTTGTCAACAGTGCAGATCTTCAAATGTCAAATGGATTTCATGCAAACTAGCTGAAATCTCAGGCAATTGCTTGGTGGCACCTAACATCAAGCTCTGGAAAACAATCCTTTTGTAATATTGTAAAAGCTCACTGTCTGGTGAAATAAATCCATAACTCCAATGGTCTCAGCTCCAGCAATAATAAACAGGGTCATGCTATCCAATATTTAAGCCCTGACTGCCTGATCATGGGCTTATTTATTATTAGAACCCATTATTTATATAATATCCTTGGTGGATAGTGCTTCTCAGGAAAACTCCCTCTAAAGGTAAAAATGCATCATAGAAGGAATTTCAGAAGGAATTAACTGCAAAATAAATCAGTAGGGAATAACCCTTGTTTCTGGAGTAAAATCCACCATTTTGGAGCACGGCAAAGTCTGTTTTTCACATTCAATTAATTTTTTTTATACTCTTGAAGACGTGTGACGGGTTCAGTGAGGTTACCCGTGACAGCAGCACAAATACATGTCAGGTTTTCCGATGCTGTGCAGTCTCTGCTGGGTGTAAGAAGGAGCCCCAGCAGAGGCACAGCCCGCGCTGCGCTCCGGGAAGGCGCCGGGAGCCGAACAGCAGCTGGGCGATCCTGCGGCTCCCTCTCCAGGACATCGCGCTTAACGACAGAGAAATCCTCCAGCTCTGCGCCTCCTGCCGCCTTGCCACGGGCACAGGAAGGAGCAAACCCCAAATGTCACAGACACGAGCCCAGGACGGAAGAATCCCCAGTGTAAGGTTCGTTTCGATATGAAACGCAGTGAGGGCAGTGCGGGCAGTTCTGAGCACTCCTTAGGAAACGCTGCCAAGCACCAACAGTGCTCAGCAATACAGACAACGTGAAAAGACACCACAACAGCCCCTTGGCTCACTCTGTCACCTGGCCAGCCTCTGACCATCAGCAGCTCAGCTCAGCGGCCCCAGGAACATCCCACTGCCACACATCACTGGCGGTGACCAGAGTGCCCTCCTGCCTGCCATGTGGTGGGAAATGACACTGACACGGACTCACGGCCCAAGGTGTAACTTCTCTGCCTTCAGCAGTAGCAAAGGCAGCGTCCTTATCTTGGATCTGTTTGTGGTCAGATTCACTTCTCCACAGTTTTTGGGTTCATTTTCTCCAAATTTGAGGATAATTTCTGCTCTAGGTGTCCTACAGGTCACCCAGAAAGAAAATTCTTCATTTAATTTGTGACACACATCAGTCTCCAGCTATGTTCCCTTTTACTGTTAGTTTTACTGTTAGTTACTTTTACATTAAAAGGCAACAGTTCCTTTCTATTTTTTAACCCAAGTGCCTTAAGATTGCACTTTACACATTCTCTTCTTGCAGATTTCAGCTGCCTAGGGAAGGCTATGTAAAATCCTCCACAGAGGAGACAGGGTGAATTGGCTGTGAGTGGCAAGATTTTCATAGCAGGAGTACTACAGGGGTGGCTTCTGTGAGAGGTTGCCAGAAGTTTCCCCCATGTCCAATAGCCAACACCAGCCAGCTCCAGGACAGACTTGTCACTGGCCAAGGTTAAGCCCACCAGGGATGATGACAGCATATCTGGGATGACAGAGTTAAGAAGGGGAAAAAAAGCCCTATGCAACTGCAGCCGGGAGACAGGAGTGAGAATATGTGAGAGCAACAGCCCTGCAGACCCAAGGTCAGTGCAGGAGGGGCAAGAGGTGCTCCAGGCACCCGAGCAGAAATTCCACTGCAGCCCATGGGGACCCACACTGGAACAGTCTCTTCCTGAAGGTCTGCATCCCGTGGCAGAGATGCACGTTGGAGCACACTGGAGCTGTTTGTGAAGAACTGAAGCCTGTGGGAAGGACTCACAGTTTTCTATGGGAGGGACTCCATGCTGGAGCAGAGGAAGACTGTGAGGAGTCCTCCTGAGAGGGAATGAGTGGCTGCAGCCACCATTCTCTGTTGCCCTGTGCTGCTGATGGGGAGGAGGGAGAAAAATTGGAAGTGGAAGTGGAGGAAGAAGGAATGGGTAGGAGCAAAGGGCTTTTAAGTTCTAGTCGTTGTTTGTTTGTTTGTTTGTATTATCTTGCATTGATTTGATTGGCAGTAAATTAGACCTAGTTTTCCCAAGTCAAAAGTTTTGACCTTGATGGTCACTGGTGACTGATCTTTCCCTGTCCTTATCTGAACCCACAAACCTTTCTTTATATTTTCTTCCCTCTACCCAGCTGAAGAGGGCACTTGACATCCAGCCAGGGTCAACCCACTGCACAAGAGCACAGTAGCTGTGAAACAATGGATTACCTCCTGCTTTACTAGAACAACACCAGTTTCACAGAATCACAGAACACTCTGAGTTGGAAGGGACCCACAAGGACCATCAAGTCCAACTCTTGAGTAAATGGCCCAGACAAGGATCAGACCCACGTCCTTGGCATTATTAGCACCGTGTTCTAACCAAATGAGCCTTGAGAACCTGACAGTTAGGAGCTGACAGGCCTGAAAACAGAGAGACCTAGGAGCAGATTTAATCAGTAAAGCAAATAACCAGGTGATGTGAATTACAGGTTCATAATTAAGAGAATAAACAGCTGAAAAGTGGTTTCATCAGTATAAAGGTGACAGCCTTTATGTTTAACCCAACATTAAGAAGCCAGAAAGGCTTTGATTTCCATGCAAAGCAAGAAAGGAGATTCCTGTTTGTGTAGGACTACAAAGGAAAAATCACCACACGTAGAGGCTGAGCAAATGCATGATGGAGCTGAGTCTGGTGCAGAGGTGAGAGGTCTATGGCTGCCAAACATAAATGGTCTTACTTAAAGCATTAAGTGTGTTAACCTTTCTGGATTACCTTCTCTAATTCTCTAGCAATGACTAAGGAAATCCCATTTTCTCGTTTCCTAGTCTAGAACAGGTGCTCTAAATGTAAGACGAGTTTAATATTCTGAGGAGAACTTTCTGAACAAGAAATTTGTTAGCAAGCTGCTATCACAGCTGAAACTGCTGCTAATCCCTGTCTTCTCTTACAGATTGTTACTAGCAGGGATATTATTTTCTGGACTGTGGACTCAAGAGACACCAGGTAATACTGCTATAAACTGATTTCACATCAGTTTCTAGGCTTTTTCATAGATGAATCTAGACTTATGCATGTGTTTCAGGAGAGTCTGAAGCTCTTTTGGCAGCCTTGTATGTTTTTCTGAGGAAACTTTAAACATACAGGGACTTCTTGTAAACTACACTCCTTAGTTTTGTCACTATATTAAACAAATGTTTCTATCTTTCCTCACTCTGGTAACAAGTAGTGATGAATTAATAAGGACTTTATTCTTATTTTCTTGAGTGTAGTTGTTGTTAGTCACCATACAATATATAAGGTCTTTCATCATAATTTGACCCAGCTGGTAGCTAAATAGCAGGCAGCTTTTTGCTTATTCCCTGTCCCCTCCCACCCCAATGGGGAGGAGAATCAGGAAAACCTCATGGATTGAGAACAATATTTTAATAATTGGAACCAATATTAATCTTAATAATAATTTTAGTTTTTTAAGTTGTGAAGCCTAAAAAAAACTTGTGTTCAACAATGCAGTTACTCATCATCTGCTGACTGATGCCCAGTCTGTCCCGGAGCAGTGATTGGTGCCTCTCAGCCAACTGCCCCCAGTTTATATGTCAGTCATGGCACTCTTGTATGGAATATACATTTGGCCACTTCAGGTCAATTGTCCCCACTGTGCTACATCCTGGCTTCTTGTGCACCTCCTCCCTGGAGCGTGAGCCACTTGAAAAGCCTTTGACTTGTTGCTAAACACTTCTCAGCAACAACCCCAACTTCAGTGTGTTATTAACATAATTCTTGCACTGAATGCAAAATACAACTCTTTACCAGCTACTAGGAAGATAATGAACTCTATCCCAGCCAAAACCAGGACTAAATATTATAAAGATATCCATGATTTGCCTCAGAGGAAACAGTTTTCTTAGCCAAAAGTGCTTCCTTATGAAACAGAGCTGGTCCTGGAGCAGCAGATGCAGAGTTGTGTCTAGGACTGTCTGTCTGCCCTACTCACTGTGGGTCCAATTTAAAACATATTGGCAATTCCCAAAGATCAAAGTAAATAGATACTGGAGAAGGTTTTATCCATCTTGGAGCAATTATATAGCTTCTGCAGTGAATCCAGTTGGTATCTTTGAGTATGAGTGGAATAGGTTCATGTTCACCAGCAGCTGTCTGCTGCTCCTTAGTGTGACCATCTCTGACATGGGAATTGCATCACTAGTTAGCTTCAGGCTGTGGTACTGAACCTCCTAGGAAAAAGAATCCTCTTAGCTCTTAACATGCACCATTATTGTAAAAGGTCTAGTTGGTGTTAGCTCATGATGCCATAGAAACTCCTGTTTGAAGCAACAAATCTCCATTTGTTAGAAGTGCATGTCAAATGAGAAGTCTCTGGTCTCCAGTCCTACCCTTAGAACAGTTTGTAGCTCCTTCCTGCCTGTAAGAGGTTTGGGAGCCATGGCCTGGTTTATGCTGTGGTGATAGCTTGGGACTGGAGCTTCTCAAGCCATCACCTTTGCTCCTGTGTTGTTCTTTCCCAGAACAAGCCAGCTGGCTTTTGGTACTGGTATTGGGCAAGTGACCAGGATGGGCTGATGGACAGATAATGTGGCTGCTCCCCTTCCAAACTGGTTTTTGGCTCTTCTTGTGAATAGATGGGTATGGGGGGAGGTTTCTGGTTATTTTGTGGTTTGTTTATGGAGTTTTTTTTGGTTGGGATTTTTGATCTAGAGGTTGGGTTTTTTTCTCTTTTCAGGAGTGTGTGGCCTTTCATAATCTGTTTTATTTCATCTAAGATGTCCTTATTGGGGCAGTCGGTCTAGTACCTTTTTGCCCCTGTTTCCATGACTGGCTGTTGCAGGTAGCATTGCTAAATCATCAGACACCATTACTACTAGGATGCTAATTTTGGGGCTAGCTTTTCTTCTGGAATTACTGCCAGTATAAATACAACCTCTAACGCCTCCTGGCCAGAGATGTATGACTGTCACAACGCTGACTTTATAAAGCAACCTGGGAAGTAGCAGATTTGTTTGTATCTTATTTTGAATCCCCTACTTACCAACCTTTCAATACATTCAACACAGGACGCATTAGTTCAGAGTGCTTGGGGAACCTTCTGAGGATAACACTGAGTGCAGAATACTCTGAGGACAAATACTTGTCTCTTTCTATTGTTGGTAAGTTGATACAGAAGAATTTGGAGAGAATTACACATGGTAAATTGTTTAAAATTTGGAGATCCTTCTGTACTACATTTCCCTGATTATTCTACTATTATAGAGCTTAGTAGGTTGGATCTCATTGTAAGTAAAGTCAACTGCTGCCTTGATTTCTGTAGAGCCTATAATGTAGACTTTAGTTTTTTTGATAACTTAGCCATGATTAGACTTGATTTTGCATCTTTGGACTTGAAATGCACATGGTAGTTCCTAGGCATGTTAAAACTTGTGGATTTCCGTTGTGATAACAATGTTATCCAGCAACAGCACATACTATTCTGAAAATTCACTACCTGAAGCTGGTGCTACATTACTTATTTTTGCACTAGTGGCTTTTCACCTTCTTGGCTTCAGCTTGGGGGAGGGAAATACTTAATGAAGTTTAAGAAAAAATCAGCTGGGCTCGCTAGCTGTGGACTTAGTAGTCGGCAAGTGGTGCATTTCAGTGGAACAGCACCACAGAATGCCCTGGAAGGGCACAGTGATACAACTTGTGGGCTATAAGCACCTACTGTAAGATTACATGTATAAAATGTAAACTTGGCTTTGAATAAGCTCTCCATGCCATTCAGTTTTCTAGAAGGTTAAACTTGTGTCAAAACCCACTTAAAATATGGTTTTTGTTCAGACATTTTCACTCATACACAAAGACACTCTGCCGCTGGGATACATATATCTTAAACTCATAAAACAGTGATCTTTGGAAGGAAAATCCCAAAACAATAAAAAGCTCAAAACTATAAAAACAGTTTAGTAGACTTAAAACATTCAAGCTAAATTTTAGTGTGTTCATCATCCTGGTGGATTGTCTCCTGAAGAGACTCTGCTGGGCAGGATCAGAGAAACATGAACCTGTGCCAGGCACAGGTCAGCCTCCTGATGTTGCTTTTGTCTGATCTGTCAATCTGCTGTTGTCATCTGTTAATCCTATCAGCTTTGACACTGACCCATCTGACTGTTCTGTGCTTACTGGGGGTTTCACCCCTTTAGGATTTAATATCTTTCCATGTTGGTGGCTATGGTGTTTTTTTCCCCTCTTCAGTACTTCAGCTGCAAGTGTTCCCTGTCCCAGTGTGCCTGTAATTTTACCTTTCTTTCTGTAGACTTTGTCACAGCTCTCTTTCACCACTTTGTAATTCTCTGAGGCTAGGGGATGCAGCTGGGCTGTCTCAGAGCAGGTTCAGCTGAACCCTGGGGTCAGAGCAGGTTTCTCAAGGAGTTTACAGACCTTGAGTTACTCTTGTTAATCCAGCTCTTTGCTGTTTGCCCATAGATCGTTCTGGCATAGCCTGGGAGCTCAGTGAGGCCATGGCAGCACAGTGTGGCTATACAGTCACCTACAGCACCTGGAGCAGCATTGAGTTCCGTGCTTCAGCACTGAGCTGCCATTCTCGCTTGGAGGTAAGTCTGTTACAGACATTTTGACTACAGTGCTCTTGTACTCCAACTTTATGTGAGAAATGACCAAATTATTGGTGGCCATTAACTGGGGTGTCATAATGTCTTGATTATCAATTAGCAGAAAATCATTGAATTCTCTTCAAATGTATGCAGAGGTCTGAGAATATTCCATGGTACTGCCATTTGGATGGCCTACAGATGGGCACATGATGTATATCACATGTGCCCTTGAAGGGCAACTGTTTTCTCTGTATAACGATAGGGAATCCCATCTGGCAGTTGTGTTGAACTTTGCCCTAATAATATTTAGTGTCTTGAGACACATCAGGGTAAGAACTCAAGCTTTGGTTGCTGGCTCACTGCTACTATGTCATAAAACATAAAATCACCTATAGTTTGTTTATGTGGTTTGTTTTTTCTTACTGTCCACTTCTGGTGGTATGTGAAAGGAACAAACCTGCTGCCCAAAGAATTTATGTGGCTGTGTAGCTGAACACCTATATTCATATATCTTATGTAGCTAATGAAGTTCAAAGTGATAATGCTTCAGTATGGAGTTGCTCTTCTGTGCAGAGGCTAGTGGGTGTGTTTTCTGTTTTGACTTTTGGGTCACAAGGATAGGTGGAGCCTAACTAGGGAAAATCATTCTAACAAGAAAATGCTCTCTTTGACCATGCAGAAAGATGTGTTCACAGTAACTATACAAATCAAAGCAGCTCATACACCTGATATGAAAAATGCTACAACTCATCTGAAAAGTGCAAGTTGCCATTATGGTCCATGGAGTCCCAGAGAGTTAATATGTGAAAGTAACTACATGGAGGTAAGTACTTATGGGACAGTGCTAAAAGTAAGGAGGTAAATACCACGAGATGCCCTCTTAAATTCTGTTTCCAATGCATATTCCTAGAATCCAATCAGCTTTAGACTGCCCCACCACGAGTGAGTGCATGGCATGCATCTTGAATTGAGTGATACATTTATATTATGATTGTATAACCTATATTAGCAGTAATAGCTAATAAATCTGTGAAATGGTATTCAAAGGGTTAAACTCATGGATTGAACTCACTGAATGTTGCCCCAACAAATCTTATTTGAGACAGAGATGTATACTTCCTAAAGGAAGTTTCACTGATCAATTTGCTGGGGAAGAAATGCAGAAGGAGAAATGGACTCCTCTGGGAAGAGAACATGGGAGTCAAGAAAAAACTCCTGGTCTTAAGAGGAAATAGGAAGTAGAAGATAGGTGGAAAATAAAAAGAAACTGAAATCAAGCAGACTATAGATAATACACCAGGCATGGTGGCATCTCTGCCTAGGAAATGCTGGTTTCCCTTGAAAAAGACTTGTGGGGTGTTGAAGACAAGGCAACAAGTGCTATCAGCAAACCCCTAACAGATTTTTTTTTTTTTTTTTTTCCCCTTCAGGTTTCTGTCAGGAGGGAAATTCCACAGACTATAAAAGGCTTCATTCAAGATGAGCTTGAGGATTGGACTCCTGTCTTTCCAGAAGTAAAACTACAGGTTTTCTTCCTAGTAAAAGCTAGTGCTACCTCTGGCACAACCATCCTATAACCACACTACTTTCACAAAGTACTTAAGTAGGAATAGCAGAACTTCTGTACCAAGTGGTTTTAATATATTTTTATAGATTAGAAATACAGACAGCTGTCTGTAAACCATGTCTCCAAGGAAGAAATCAAGTTTCCCCCAGGCAAGAGATTGTGCAAAAAAATTTAAGACCCTATGGCCCAGAAAAGAATTGTGAAGAGGCTTTTTTCTTCTTGCACTCTGCATGTGCAGAACCTGCAGCAGTGTAGTTAGTGCCATTAGTTAATCTCTGATGCCCTTAATATGGAAATTTTTCTGTATGTGTGAGGTGGAGAAATCTGGAGGGGTATCCCACCAGCAAAATTTAAAGTAAGGCAACAAAACTGCTGGGCAATTCAATACAGTAAATCATTCAATGCAGTAAACTGTTACTTTGAACATCATGTTTAAACAATTGATGAATTTCTCTGGGTAGGCAAAAGCAGAAGAAGCTTCACTATGGCAAACAGTATTTCATCAGCCAGAAGAAAAAAGGGCTCTGCTTGTGAGCAATGCTTGGAGTGCAGGCTATGGACTCAATGCCACAGACTCCAGGGTCCTGCTGCGAGTGCCGTACACTGCTGCCCAAGTTCAGCTGGTCAAGGTTGGTGTGCTTCTTCTGGCCCAAAATACTGCCAGACTGTGCAGGTCTAACCAGATCTCTTCCTTCAGGATCAGGGAATTACCTTTTCTGTGGTGAGATCAAGTACATTTTACAAGTACCAGTGGGTGATCCTGATGGTGGATACTGCTGTGGCATGTCCTGTAGGTAAGGAGCGTGGTTCCCTGCTCCAATGCCAAAATGTACATGGACAGACTCATGGCTAGTGAGCTGATAGCTTTCACATCTTGTCCCTAAGATGGTGTGGACTACATGAACAAAACAATCACCTGGACTGTTCCAAAGTATATTCCACCACTCTCTGCTGGAGTGACTCACTTTAAGGATGTGCTCGTGGAAGCTGGTGTGGATCTACATAAACTCTCTGCCAAAGAAATGGCTTCCAGGAAATATGTGTTATTGAATGAGTTAAATGCAATTACAATGAAGATTCCAATAGGAGCAGAAGGTGGTTATTACAAGGTCAGTGACTTATTAGGTTCCAGGAAAGCAATATTCTGGGATTTCTGTTTATTTGTTTTCTGATGAGGCGTAATTCTTCATCTTTTTCCTTTCAAAGGAAAGAAGGGAGTGAGGGAGAACAACAAGTTTGTTAAAAACTCTAGAAGCCCTGACCAAAGATAGCTTTTGTAATCACCGCTTTATGAAGAACTATTAGTCCTGATGTCATTCTCCTTGGAGATGGTCCTAACTGGATTATAAAGCATGCGTGGGTTCTGTTGTATTTTACAGAGACAACTTAAGAGAATGGGAGTAACCCCTTAGTCCAGCAGACGTTGTGCTATTTTGGGATGGGCTGGGACTCCACATATACATCTCGTTGCTTTGGGAGAACTGGGTTCTGGTCAAATGTAGCAATTGTACTTCCGAGGAAGTTGCAGGAACAGCCCTTTCACTGTAAAATAGTCCCTTGCTGCTTTGAAGATTGAGAGTGGGAGATAATTTTCTAAAGGAGGTCTTTTGACTTTTGAGTATTCTGAGATAATCTGAACTCACAGGGATACAAGAGTTCAGGATTCCTCAGCAGAAAGGGCAGCTGGTTGGAGCTGTAGATTTAGCTGACCTTCAGATGCTCAAACATACCTTTAATGTAAAATCATGCTATACTAAAGGGTGCTGATTTGAAATTCTAGACTTCTGTGAGCAATGGACAGCTTGGGACAAAATACACCATCAGCCTGTTCTTGGAACACCAATGGGAAGATGACAAATGGGGACTAACCAAACATATAATCATCAAGGAAATAGAAACACCATTTGAACAAGTAGAAGTTGCTATAACCAATAGTAAGTAGCTGAACACTGAATTTACTGAAGGCTTTGGTACTGTTAAGAGCTTAATGCTGTTCTGTTTCATTTCAGATTCAAATCTGAGTGTGAGGCTAATGAATGTGACAGTGGGAGCATTCCTCCCAGATGTGGAGCTTGTGAACTTAACCATTGAGGGGGTTACTGTGGCTATACCTGAGGCTATTCAGCATGGCTACCTAATACACAGGATCACATACACTAATGGAAGCAAAGCATATGTAATACAAGTCCCACTTGATGCACCAAGTGTTAAGAAGGAGGTGTGTACTAAGTCCCTGCAGCATCCCATGATACAGAAATAATGAAATCACTTGGTGATTTTTCATGTCCCAATATGATTTTCCTAGTACATGAGAGAGGACATGAGAGCATACACCCTGAATGTCACACTCGCATTCATCACCCATCCATCAAGTGAGACCTTTGTCATCCCAGTCATTGCACTGTCAGCTGTGAAAGATGCAGGTAAACTTTGTGGAACTTGGGCAAAACTGTACCAAAATGGCTGTGATCTCTGCTGTCAGCCTGGCTAATTTCAGCCAGGGATACTGCCAGTCCTCAGGAGCTGTATTAAACTGACAGCAGCTGGCTGACTCTTGGCTGTTTTCCAGTACTGCCCAGTGCGAGAGGGTTTTGTGATGGGAGGAACTTTCATCTCATTGTCACTCACGGGAATGTGGACCAAAACTGGCTACCTTTCATCTCAGACTGGCACCTGACCCCAGAGACTGCACAGAATTACAACTACAGTCTGAGGGACAATGGCACTCACTTGACAATCTCTGTCCCTTTCCTTTCTTCTCATGTGAACTATGAGGTAAGGCTGCCAACATGTAGCCATTAAAAGACATGTTCTAGCTGTGAGATGTCAACATGACACTGTATGTTCTTGAAAGTAAAATAAAGCTTCTCTTTGAGACAGTCTTCAAAAGTATAATGGAGGATTATTTTCTGCCCTTGTAAGAAAACCTAAATTTCCCTTGGCTAATGTTGGCAGAAAGGGGCAGAGAAAAAAGAAACATATTCTGTGTTTACTTTAATGCTGACCATCTTTAATGACAACTATACATGCAATGGAGTTTGTATTGCATTCTATTGCAAAAAACTGAAAAAGGTCATTGTGTGAGCTTCTGGATTAAAAGGATACATCCTGTGAATTTGACTTTGCTCAAGCACCATTACCTTTGGCTTGTGATAACCTGCCCTCTTAGTTTTTGGATGCTTTATTTAAACAGTGTGTCTTTATTCTGTTATATAACCTGTGATTGTCATCTCTAGGGCTTTCATACCTCTGCAATAAAGGCTTCACTCTACTTAACCTTGAAGGATGGCATCACCTTGGCTCAGAGGAGCAACTTCTCAGTTTCCTGCAAATTTTCACCTTCGGAGATAATACGTAATAACATGTTGGGGATTAGCTGTTAAAACTCTTTGAGTTGCAAAACTAAGCCATGCAGTCTGAAATGTTTCTAGGGTTTTTAGTTGTGTGGCACACTATTTACCTGTCAGATTTCCTACCAGTTAATATACCTGGAGGCAAGTCAAATTAAATGTTGGAGTGACTATCCTGCTGACAGGATACAGTACAGGAGCAGGGGAAGGAGGTGGGAAACTCTATTTTCCCTTACACTTCCAAAATCAAGAAGCTTTTTTAAGGGGTTTTTTGGTTGTTTTGAGAGTTGAATGAGGTGGGGGTTTTGGTGGAATGTGGGGGGAATCAGCATATAAATCAGTCATTCTAAAGCTATTCATTGCTATTAAATGTACTGAATATCTTGGCTAGAAAAAATCATTTCTAAGAGGGTGAAAGCTCCTTGTGAGTTGCCAAAAGAACTTGCCAGAAAATCCATGCAGAGCATCTTTGTTTTTAGGCTACAAAAGGAGTTTGAATCCTGATTTGTGTGAAAATACATCTTTTTCTTTCAGAATGCCTACCCAATGGCACTGTGATTATTACTGCAATAAAACTGGTAGGTGGTGAAGAGCTGGACACTGCTCTGCCTGTCTTGAGGGACAGACGGTGCAAACCCAGTCTGGTGACGGAGAAGACTGCAACCTTCAAGTTCAGTGTGAACACTTGTGGAACAAGTAGAAGGGTAAGGACTTAGTCCCATGAGGTTTATTCTGCACTGGGGTAGAGTTATTGCTAAAACTCTGGCAGGAGTTCAGAGGTAAGCAGAAGCTGCATGGAAGTCACAGCAGAAACCAGCACAGTAGTAGATCTCTACTCTTTCTGAGCATACTAAATTTAGTTAAGCAGAAGTTCTTATTTAGTAAAAATGTTTTTTCAAGGTCAGAGGTGCTTTCTGAAACTAGCGTTCAGTTTGGCACCTCTGAATTGTTTAGTGGTGAGCTTGAATGTAAGTCTGTGCTGGTGAGATATGATTGTATGCCTTGCAGAAGCTGGTTGGGTGTTGCTAATGACTACATGGCCAAAGCCTAGAGTGGGTACTCTTTCTACGATCAAATACTGTACAAATAGAAAACAGACAAAATAACAAAAATGATGAGAACATGCCTAAATTCAGATCATCATAAAGCAGCTTTCTTCTGCAGTGTTGCATCTAATTCTACTCACTGATTCAGTAAACAGACATAGCTGATGTTTTTCTCAGGCCCCATGCACTCCCTTTCTAGTGTGTTAAGTCATATTCAAGCTAATAAACTTTATTCTTGCCTATGGCACAGCTGTCAGCTATGTCAGCTTTAGTTCCGGGGGCACTGGGCTGTTGGCCAGTAACTTCTGGCTATTTCTAAACTCTGCCAGTCAAGTGGAGGGATGTAGATATTGTGCCAAACACAAATCAAACTCTAATGTGAGTGTCCTGTTTGTGATGGTGAATACCTTTCAGTTCAACAGCACAGCTGTGACATATGAAAACGAGGTACTCTATTTCAGACCTGGCAATGATACACCCATATACCGGTAAGTGTCATTCCCTAAAGAAAGATCATACACGTTGTTTTGTTTGTAAAAAAATTAATGCTAAATCTCTTCTCTCAGGCTGAAATTTCTCTGCTCATATCCAGTCAGGCAGGCTGTTGATGTCAAATATGAATCTAAGAAGAACACACTACCCACTATTAAGCCAGGGTCTGGCTGTCTCGCTCTTTCATTGAAGCTTTTCAAAGGTAACATTTATGAGTTACTGCTGTAAAATGATACCTCTGCCAGCAGAAAGGGCTGGCTGAAGCTTGAACCAAACACTCACCCTGACTGGAGTGACCTTGATGAAGTTTCTAATTGATTTTCCCTTTTCAGTACCTTTACTGAGACAATTTTGAATTAAAATCTTACTCTAATGGCTTTTTGTAGAGGGAGTTTCTCACTTCTGGATCCTCAGAGCCAAGGAATGCAGTTGAGGTTTTTGCTTTCATTGCTGCTTCCTGCTTTCTTGCCATTCTATCCCCATTTCTTGACATTTATATGCTGTCCCAGGTTTTAGTGTTACTGTGCCAGAGTAAATGGTAGTGGAAAAAAGAGTGAAGAAGAAAGTTTGTGAATACTTACTCAATAAAAAGGAAACTCTAATATCAATACTGTCTTGCAGATAAATCCTATTCAGAGCCCTACCAGGAATCAGAATATCCTGTGGTAAAATACCTGGGGGAGGCCCTGTATTTTGAAGTTGAACTGCTTCAGCCTAAAGATGCAAGACTGGACCTAAACCTGGATGATTGTTGGGCTACCAACTCCCAAAGCCAGAACAGCCTTCCCCAGTGGCACATCCTTATACATGGGTGAGGAGGGTTTCCTTTCTCTGTTAGGTAACTGTTCAGCACGAGGTGCTGTAGCTTAGGTGGGAGGAAACGGGAAGAGGCAGAAGTCAGCTTGAATGCAATTGCTGCTGGGCTGTGGGGCATGTGTTGGTGTCAGCACAGTGGCCGTGCCTTCTGGGGGCAGCAAGTCATGGGAGTGCTTCTGGCTAAGAGTTCTGGATGGAAAGAAAGAGCAGGAAGCAGCCCTGACTGTGGCCAAATGCAGGGATCATGAACTGGTGAGGCTCTATTCATTCCCCTATGGCCCATGGAAAAGGGAGAGGGAAGCTCCTCTGTATTTTACCTCCTTGCTGTGTTGAAGATCTGGTTGAAGGTTTAGATTAAATATGTTTTCTTTCGCTTTCCCAAACAGGTGTGAAAACAAAAAAGACTTCTACAGAACTGTCTTCCACAAAGTTAATTACAGCCTCAGAGTAAAATTTCCTCAGCACCTAAAGAGATTTGAAGTGAGGATGTTCACCTTTGCCCAGGGCACATCTCTGTTACAAGAGCAGGTGAGATGTCTGTGTTCTGTCAGGAGCTGCTGGCAGAGCCCAGGGTGGTGCATGCAGCCTGTGTTGTGTAAGAGTCCTGCTGGCCAGCTGCTGCCTGGGGCTATTGGCCACCTCCTTGGAGGCTTATCCCTCTGGGAGGGGTGGATAAATACTGGCCACTTTTGTTCAGTTCACAGAACAAAATTATAGAATCATTCAGGTTGGAAAAGACCTCAAAGATCTTCAAGTCTAATCTTTGACTGAATACCATCATGCCCATTGACTCATATTCAGAAGTGCCACATCTACTCATTTTTTGGTCACTTCCAGGGGTAGTGACTCCACCACTTTCCTTGCGTGGATGTTCCAATGCTTACCCTTTTTTTTTTTCAGTGAAAAAACTTTTACCTAATATCCAACCTGAACTGCTCCTGGTGCAATTTATGGCCATTTTCCCCTTGTCCTACAACTAGTTGCCTGGGAGAGTAGGCTAGCCCCCACCTGCCTTCGTATACTTTGGGCTCATTGTACATGGGATTCCAACTAAGACTTCCCTAAACGTGATCTAAATATTCTTGTCTTGTAGCTGTATTTCCACTGCAATGTGGTGATCTGCAACACTAAGCAACAACCTTTTGACATTTTTTGTCCAAGGAGATGCAATCCTGGCAAACACAGACTTGGTAAGAATACAGGCATGTCTCAAGTCTCTCCTGAGCCTTTGCTCAGCAGTTTGGCACATGCTCTCATGAGTTGCATCAGGTCACAGACTGCTAGTCCTACAGTATGCTGTACAGAGAATTAAAAGCTGAAATGTCTTCCAGCCCACAGTGCACACCCACATGGGCAAGTGTCTTCTGGACCAGTGCTTTTTAGGAAGGAAAACAACCAGTGGAGGTTGGTGTCACTCTTAAATTACACTACTGTTACACCAAGTATATTGCTGCTGTGACATAAAAGACTTTTGTGTATCTATCTTTTCCCTGCAGGTGAATGCACTGACTTCTGACAGACTAAAGAAGGATACTTAGTGTTATGAAGTTGCAGTAAGGTGGCCTAAGCAAGCACAACCTGCTGCCCAGATTCACAAGTAAAATTGTTTCTGCAGTATCTACTGGGAGAATAGATTGGCAGCGTCTATGGACAAAGGGTCAGTTAACCAGTATTGGGTGTAACTTTATGTTAAATTAGTGTGGTGTTCTCTGTTTGTCTACAGCATTAGACTCTTAGTCTTTTGTGTGTTCATCCAACCTTTCCAGTTGGAAGCATCTGTTTTGCAGTAACGGAAGGAAGGTGGCAACAAGTGTGAAGTTAATTGTAAATCACTTTGAGGTTTTTTATGCTTCAATATGAACAAAGGACTACAGGGAACTTAATGTCAGTAAAAGAAAGTGGGGCTTTTTTGAAGAAAGATAGAGATGAACATCCTTGATCCTGTAGTGGCTGTTGACAGGAAAGCTAGATAGAGATGAACATCCTTGATCCTGTAGTGGCTGTTGACAGGAAAGCTGTAAACTGTGATTCTTGCAGGAGTGTCGTGGCTCTGCAATGTCAAGTTGCCTTCCCTAGGTGAGTGAAATAACTCACATGTAGCATCAGTGGCTGCTTAGCTGAGTATGGAAATAATCAGCCTAAATGGAAATAATCTTTAATAAAGACTTGTAACAGTACATGCACTCTATCTGCAAAGTGTTAAGGATTTGTCCTTACTAGAGAATTTGATACTTAGGAGCTCCTGCCATATTTTCCTGGGGTTGGCTGGTTTTTTATGGGTGAAAAATTTTGCGGTTTCTTCTTTGCACCTGAACAGTGGTGTGAAAACAGTTTGGATTCAATATTGTGTTTTCCTGTTCTAAGGAAAACTACTGCTTAGCATGAATCATGATCCTTTAGGGTTAAATATACAATAATGAGTGTCTGCTTTTTAACTTTAGATTAAAGAGAATTATACAACAGGAAATTTCTGTGCAGGCTAACTTGAGCAAGAAAGTATTTTGTAAATCTATTTGTACTTTGTAAGATGGCATGGAGTTGAAAAGATTGTATCTCTGTTGCTGCCTGTACAGAGATCCCACTAAACAGCTTGTGCTGTAATTGCAGCTCATGTTTGTGAGTTTTGTTTGTCTTCCAGCTGCCTGCTAAGCATATCTATAAGAGATTTCTTATTGTCTAAGCATATCTATAAGAGATTTCTTTCTGGAAAAATCTGTGTGGGCTGTATGACAAGGAACATATCAAAACTATTTTCCAACAGACAAGGCTATTGTGACCAAGGATTCGTTTCGCTACTCCTGTTGTAAGTGAAGACTAAAGCCATGGGGCTGTGATATTTAGGAACATTAACATGGGAATAGCAGGAAAATGCAGAACACAAATTCCAGACAGCAGACTTGACAAGTCAGTGACTTGGTGCCCAGTGCTTTCCCCTGTGTTAACCCACTGGTCTGAGGACTGGGAAATGCTCAGTCTGCAGGCAAAAACCCATTGAGAAATCAAGGGGGATACCTCTGTTGTGCTGCCAGGGTTTTGCACCTAACAGAACACAATCGTGGGTGCTTTAAGTGGTGTGGTGGCTTCCCTGGGTGTGACATTGTGCTGACAGTCTCCTCAAGGCATGAGACTGTTAAGCAGAGTTTTGTGCAGCTGAAAGAGTCATGGCAATCTTCATCTGCCATGGCAATGCTCTACCAGCACAGCACAGAATGTCTTGAGCAGCCTGAGCCACCTTCTCCTCTCTTACACTTGTATGGGGGGAAAAGTGTAACAATTAGAGACTGCTGTGAGAGCCAAGCCTGCAGCTGGGCAGCCTATTTTAGTACTGTTAACTCTGTCTTGGTTGTGGCTTCCTGAGTTTTGAGGTTTTTTTTTCTTCAAACCAAAGCTCAAGGACATCATCAGGAATAGAAATCTGTATTTACAGTCTTGTCTAAGATACCTTCATTAGTTTTCGTACATTTAGTCAATACCTTGATATTCTTTATCTGTTGCTGGGCTTTTAAGAGTTGTAAAAAAGCAAGGTGATGCCCAGATACACTGTGACTCTACTCTTCAGCTCTTTTAAAAGCTTTGTTTAGTACTGTTTTGAAGGATGAGGTATATAAAGAATCATCTATTAATATTTTTGATATATGGGAAAATTCAAGGACATTTCCCTCCATGGCTGGACTGGGATTTATATAAAGCTTCTTGTCAGATGTTCCAACATCCTGTGAGGTACATAAAATCCATTTGAATATCAGTAAAATCTTTTAAAGACATGACAGTAGTACTCTCTCTGCTTCAGAGGTGTCTGTTTATACTAAAATTCAGGAACTGCCTTTCTGGTTATATATATATAAAAAAGAAAAAAAAATCTTCAAGTGTTTTATCAACACTTCTTTGCCTTTTAAGTGGATATTTTATGACCACATGCTTTCCCCCTGGTATTTGGGATGTTATTTTTATATCCCTGTTAACACAAGTTGAAAGCAGATCCATCTTCTTTGTTTATGCTTAACGTCTTCTGCAATTTCAACAGGTGAATGACAAAAGTGCAAGGGAAAAGAGAAGTCTGGTGTGATTTGTTTTTATAGGAAAATAGGAACAATAATAGAAATTTACTGCAGATAGTTATTTCCATTTCAAATAAATGTTGATAAGTCACTGCTAATAAGTGACCTTGTTATATCTGGTCACTGATAAAAAGGCAGAAGTCTCATTTTTACTATAGACTATATTCAATGACAGCTAGTATTTTAAAACTACTGATTTGGTGGCTTAAAGCAGCAACAACTTACTATTAATACTGAAAAATTAAGAAAACTGACATTTACTTTTTTTCCCCCAATTAATTTTCTCTTTTTGGTATATTCCTTTGCTTTTTAGTTTAAATGCTAATGTCTTCAGTAAATGCTATGCACCTATATCCAGAGGAAAACATGTTCTGACAATGCTCTAATGATTTGGAAATCTTAAGGAAGTTCAAGTCTTGGCTTCTGCCACAAGTCTATTTGAGTGTTTTGAAAGCCACTTCTGTATAATTTCTGCTTTTTATTTGTGCCTGTGAGTCCAGAAATACTAAAACATGGTGTTAGCTAGAATGCTAGAAGGGCATGTGCTTGGAAAGAAATGCATTAAAGCATAGATAAAGGTGAGTCTTTCTCCTTATCTTGACATCAAGTACTGTAAGAGAGCAAGCCTGGGCTGATTTTGGTGTGTAAAGAAGCAAAAAGTAAGGGGCCTGATCAGGAAAGGGTGTTCAGAAGAACTCAGCTTCTATAGCTCATTAGAAACAGACTGCTTTATTGGGATCTGTGAATTCTCTTTGTTTTCTTGCCTGTTAAAGGCAATAATAGCATTTGTGGTTGCCTGGCAGATAAATTGGGGAGCAAAAGTCAGTCAGATACTGGCTCTTTAGAAGCTGGGGTGTATTTATATTCTTGTGGAGTACTTTTTTAGCTACTGCCAGGAAGGATAGCTCCTGGCTTCCCTAGTCAGAGGGGATGTGGCAGCTCTCCCAAGGAACTGGCTGAAGCCCATTTGCAGGAGGTTTTCTTTGTCCCAAGCACACCTATGTGCAGCCCAAATGTGTCACCATAAAACCTCTTGGCACCTACATGGTGCTCCTCAGCGTAGAATTTCAAAGCGCTGTGTGTGCGGGAGGCCCCAGGCTCCCCTCTCTTTGGGGGGTGGGGGTGAGCTCTGGGATTTACAGAGCTGGGGCCTGCCTGGGGACCTTCATCCATGTGTGATCCTTTCACCACTGGGGAATATTCTCTCCAAGGTGCTTATTCTTACCCCAAGGAGGGGATTTGGCCTCCTTGCAATCCTCAGGGTGTTTGTCTAGGTATTGCTGCTGCTGGCAGATAGCACACTGCTGCATCCTTTGTACACAGTAGGCAGAGAAGCTGTGCTCCTGGATTCAGGTGGAAAGCCCTCCCTGCTGTGTGAGGAGTGCAAGCCTCCTGAATCCTGGGCTAATACCCTCCCTGCAAGGCCTCTTCCTTTGAATTGCTGTGCCTCCTGTTAAACAGAGCAGTATCATAACCTTCCAGCTGCCCCAGAGCAGCCTCAGTCCCTGAGGTAGAAAAAGAAACCCAGAGTCTATTCTGATATGGTGGGAACCAGCAATTGCTCCCTCCAGCAGCACCAACTGCCTGGCTCATGGCACCAAAGGAGCTAACTGGTATAAAAGCCATTATATGCCTGCTCTGCCCTGTGTTTTTCTTCCCTAATAAAAGGATCAGGGTGGATGTGGGGTTGAAATTTCTCTTCTCCCTGGCTTCTGAAACTTTCAGCATCCTGTTTCTGTGGTTACATCTGGTTCCCCCTCAGCAATTCACCAAGAGAGGAGGCAAGGGCACAACTTTTGGCATGAAGAACAGCTCAGGAAACAACTGGTGGGGTCCAGTCTTCTCACCTGATTTGGTGCAACTTGCTCATTTTTCTTACCCTTCTGCCCCCTTGCTTCCGGGCTATTTTCTTTCTGGCTCAGTGAAAAGTGTGTATTTTACAGTCTGGAAATACTTGCTTAAAAGGAAAAAAAAATTACTTAAGTACAGCAACTGATGGTAATCACTTCATCAGTAACTTGAGAGTGGAGGAGTGGTAGTTCAACTGAATTGCCAGGCTTCTGTATCTGAAGGCTTTTCCTGAGGTTCTAAAATCTGTTTCAATTAATTAATTTCTGTAGAAGATCTTATAAGATGTTTTACTTTGTCCCTTTCCTTTTTAGCGTTTGAGGACTGTTCTTCTACCCTTTCATTTTTGTGGCATATGTATCACTTATGAAAGTGTGATTTCATGTACCTGAGGAGACTGAATGCAGTAGAAAACTACATTTTAGTGGTGATGGTTTCTTCTTTAGGATCCATATACTGCTCACCAAGTTAGTAAGGAATTTCAATGGTGCACTAGCCTGCAAAAGGGTGAGTTCTTGGGGACAGAAGAATTAATTTAATTGTGTAGGACTAACCCCAGTTCCCTCTCCTGTATCTTTCTCGGATGGTGAACAACTCTATCCCTTAGACAGGGTATAATTTATTTTTTCAGCCACAGCCTTTCAGCTGCTTTAGCTTCATTTCCATGTATATTTTTAACATATTGTGTTGAGAGAAGGTGCTCTTATGCGAGAGATGTTCTCCACTTCTGTGACTTGCACAACTTCTTCAGACTGAGGTTCAAATTTTACTTCTCTTGTACAAATTATTGTGGTGTTGCTGTTAAAATTCAATACAGCTTTATGGACTTTACAGTTCTGAAAGTCAGATCTCATAACCATAAGTGAGGAACTTGATCTCTTTCATGTCACTTGAATATCCTAAACACATTTTTATCCTCAAGGAAAAAGAAGAGGAACTGTATTCAATTTTATTGAGAATAATAAAATCCAGCATTTAATAGCAGCAGACTTGTACCATCTTGTACTGTGAATACAATAATTCAAATTATTTTCTCTGGATCAGTGACATATGTATGCCAAGGGGAAGAATTTCAAAAGGTGGGGCTTATAGAGATGTTTTATGCTATGCAGAGCAAGAATTCATTTCTTTCTGGGAGGGGAGGAACAAACCTGACACATCCTGGGAAACCTCAGTCACAGGCAGGTACTAAACCTACTTCTGTCTCCTACTCTTGCACCTAAGTTGCTCTCACCTCCCCCCCCCCCCCCCCAGGTGAAAGGAGAGATCCCCTAAAAGGGGATCAAACAAATTAAATAGTGCATTAGTACAACCTATTCTAATAAACTATATGCAGTGTGGATGTGGACTTTGGCCCTATTGTAGCACAGGCAGTGATTTAGTGCAGCTCTTTCCCCCAGATCAGCTTAAACACAGTCCTGTCCTCCTGGAGCCTGGGGCAGTGGCCCCTGGAACACTGGGGCCAGGGAGTAGACACAGCCAAGGTCTGGTTCACTGAGACACAGGCAGTACAATATTCTTCTGAGACTCACAGCCTTGCCTTGGTGGTTACCTAGAGCTGTTTCTCCACCTTGGGCTTGCAAGGAGACAGAGGAAGTCTCTGGGCACCTAGAAAGTTACAGCCAAGCAAGTTCAGGGCCATCACCTCCTCTGTTCCCTGGAGTGGTGGGAAATGCTGACTGAGCCACTTCTCAAAGGTACAGGTTACCTCCTCTTGGGACACTTTCTCCATATAGCACCTCTGAGCTTTGTGAGCAGCAGCTTTCTGAGGCTGTTAGTTATCAGTCTTTCTTTGCAGATGGGTAAACTGAGGCAGCAATGCTGGATGAGCAGCCAAGGTCATAAATAAAATAACAATGAAAGCAGATCCTCTGAACTCCTTTATCTCTGTTTTAACCATGACCCTTATCAGCTTCCATGGCTGGAGAGCACAGTCTCTAACAGTAGTTTCAAGTGTGGAACATTAAAGGGACAAGGGTAAAAGTCTTCCCAAGAATAGACTTATGCGTCTTTTAGGGAGAATGTGGGATGAGGCTTTCAGGTATGATTCTGTGCAAGGTCCCATGGGTATTGTGCAGTTTCAATCCTTTGCAAAATAAATCCATACTGACCTTCCCTATGTGGAAAATCCTTACAAATCTGGTTCAGCTGCACAGGCTTATACTGAGGAATGCTCTGCTGACTTTAGTGTTGCCTCCTCCTTCTCTAATTTGACAATTTTATAGGGCTTTAAAAAATTATTCTGCTTTTATTCTTGCTGAAACACTAAAGCCTGTGACAAATCTAACATGGATTAATTACAAACAGAAGCATATAGGTTATGCTTAAATGTGGTTATTATATCTGAGTGGCAGTGCTAACTGCATAAATTTGAGGGTAGTTGCTTTTTTGGGACGGTGCTGGATTTCATTCTGATTGCCCCGATATGCTCATACCATGTGAAAAGAGCACAGAATCAGCTTAGGCTGATCCTTGGAAGGAAAAATATATAAATATGATTACTTTTTTTCCAAACAAACAGAGGGAAAGAAAAAAGAGAGGGATTCAATAAAGTTTTAGCTTTTTGATGCTCTGCTACAGGATCTATCTGCAGACCTAAACCATCTACCCCTCACAGCCATGCTGATCTGTGGGGAGACAAATCTGTTACCTCCAGCTGCTGTGCTCTCAATGCTTTACATCCTCCAGAGCAGAAAAAGTTTATATGACTTAATTAGCTCCCCACAACTGGGATTTTCTCCTCTTTGACTTGCTTCATAGGGCAAGCCTTATGAGCCAGTTGGGCAAGGAGATTTACAAAGCAGCACATACTTTTGGTGGTTTGGTAACACCAGTGTTAACATCAGCTGAAAGTCAAAGTAATTAAAGATTAAAGCTACATTCTTATTTGTTTGTTTTGCTGTTTTGTTTTTTTTTTAAAGCTTTTGTGTGTATGTGTCACAGGACTATGACTGGCTGTAGGAAACAGCTGCTCTGATGGCTTTTAATGAAAAGACATGATTACCACAGCCCTCCTAGGTTTCAGTATACCTTGAGAATAAAACTTTACAACTTTGTAAAACCTGAATCAATTTATTTCACGTCAAAGAGTAGGATGATCTCTCAACCTAATCTTATTTGTTCAAGAAATTTGCTGTAAAAATGTCTTCCATCATTTATCAACATTGAAGAAGGGGGTTTTTACGCATTAAATACAGAAAAATTATATGCTTCTGTATATATTAATAAACAAGAGAGGACTTAACAACAATTTAGCTATACAAAATATCAGTTTGCTTATATTTAATTTTCAATATTTAGCAGTCATTGCTAGAGTTTACTTATCTATCAATCAGATTTATAATACAGGATATCACACTGACATTTATTTGTTTACACGCGTAGATGTTCTCACTATTACTTAGTTTCTTGATTTTTAGGTACAGTGGAAACATGGATAAATAAACAATACTTGAACTAAATACATGTTCTTCCTCATCCTATTATTAAAGTGCCTACAAATCAATACACTTAGTATTCTTATAAAGTTGTTTTCATTTTTTAAAATTCAGTTTAACACCTATGAATTTACTATTGTTTTTATAAAACAAGCTCAGAACAGTGATATGTAAATCCTGGGAAGATCAGTTGGCTTTTTCTTTTTTTCACTTTTGTATCAGGCCAGGTTTAATAGTTCTTAAAACTTAAAAAAAAAAAAAAGTAAAATAAAAAAAGGCAAAGAGCAAGACTTCTGTCTCAGCAACCCGCAGCTCAGGTTTCCAGGCAATCCTACATCACCTTCCAGCACTGTGTCCCAGGTGCAGCGGTGGCTCCCCTTGTCCTCCTCTCACTCCGTGCCCCACTGCACTCTGACGAGGAAGAAATTTTGATGTTTTTTGTTTGTAAAGGCCCCAGGTGTGCCAGGGCAGGCGATTCCAGCAGGCTCTACACCCGCTTGACGCTGTTGAGGAGCTCGGTGAGCTCGCTGATGTACTTGATGGTGTACTTCAGGGTCTGTATTTTGGTGAGGGGCTGGCCCCGCTGGCTGTAGATGGGGGGCAGGTAGTTGCGCAGCGTGTGGAGCGCGTCGGCCAAGGTCCTCATGCGCAGCTTCTCCCTCTCGCTGGCCTTCCTCCTGCGCTGGGCAGACATCCTCACCTTGGTGCCCTTGGGCAGCCGGGCCTGCCCAGGGCTGGGCAGGTAGGCAGGGGGGAAGTCCACCAGGCCATACCCCACCAGGCCGCTGCCGCCGCCGCTGTAGGGAGTCTCTGCGGCCGCCGGACAAGGGGACGAGGAGTAGGACTCGAAGGAGGGCGTCGGGGACAAGCTGTGAGGGGGCGAGATGGGGTGCAGCTCGAAAGGCCCAGCGGAGCTTTTCCAGTCCCAGGATGATAAGCAGGCGGAGTGTTCCGAACTCAAAGCATCTTCCATGGTTATCAGCGTCTCGTGCAATTTGTCCATGCTGGAGGAGCGCTGGGGAGAAGCAATGCCCTCTGCCCACCAGCAAAGGCTGGAGCCGCCGGCTGCTGAGACCTTTTTATGATGGAGGGAGGAAAGTGACAGAGTGGGAACACGGGTTTGGTGCGAGGAGTTCAAAGGAGCGCCAGAAGTGCTAAGATAGAAAATGAACTCCTGATGTGCTAGTTTCTTCTCAGTGATAATTATCAACCTTCAGCTAAAAAGCCTTTAAGCTAACAGGCAACAGCAAGAAAGGGAGAAAAAAAGATTATCTTCTTGCAACTAAACCAATTAAGGCTGCGCATCTACATTGAGCATTGCTCTGGGGGGAAGCGTGGTGAGAGGAAAAAGAAAATTAACCATTTTACAAAACAGTTTACAGATTTAGAATTTATTGGTTGCTAACACAAACGCTAAATTTAAGCCTTCGAGCCCTGATTTCTGGGTAACTGAAGTGAATATGTGATCCATGCTGACTGCTACTGAGGTAGTCTCTCTTATCTGCATCTAAATTGTGAAAGCCAAAGATGGTTTGCTTGGATTTGTGTGTGTTATGTCTCTGTGGATTTCTCTTTCATGAGATTGCAACTGGATCACTTTTGTTTTCAACATGGGAAAGGAGGGAAGAACTGCAATGCATTACCCTGCAGTTTGTAGCTTTATTTGCTATTTTAAAACATCACTGGGAAATCAAAAAGGAAATCTGTAATTGTAAACAAGTTCAAAGTCCCATTAAAAAAATAGGAAAATGTATTTAAAAAGAAAGGGTTGTGAAATAAAATATACAGTGTATAAACTTTGGGTCCTGAGAAATGTTTCACATAGAAATTTAATTCAAACTAATATACAGGTTATATATGTGTACGAGAAGACTGGAAGCTACTTCTGTAAAATTTTCTACCTCTAAGAATCTGTTCTTCTGGTGAAAAAAAACCACCTTTTCCAGCCCTGAATCAATGCAACAGTGGTTATATGTTACACAGTTCAAGTGAAAATGTATAACTTATAAATTAATATCATTAATAACAAGCATTTTTCATCTCTAGGCTTCAGTACAGTTTAGAGTGATGATTAATGTTCTCTATTACTCTGGGGAAATGGATAAGTGGAGGCAAGGAGGAACTATCCCCAAACCATACAGCAAAGCATTAGGAGAGCCAGGGAAACTGTCCAAAACTCCTGAGCTCTGCAGCTGCTGAGCAGCACGGCTGCCAGCCATGACTTTGTGTTGGCACATAGTGGAAGCAAAATGTAACATAGAATGAAAAGAAGGGGAGAAAGAGTGTCAACCTGGAGGAAAAATAAAAGCAGATTTATTTTAGAGTTTCCTTCTGTGTAACGATCTCTGTGTACACCATAATCCACTCCAAACAAAAGCAGGGAATGCCTCTGAATGGCACACAGCCAAAGGCTGCTGAGGTTTTCTGGAACGTGCCACTTCTTTCTGTGAAATCCTCACTACAACCACAGAGAAAAAAGCCCAATCCAGTACTCAGCATAGTCTCTGGGAAGGCTTTTGTGAATTTTTATGAGTTTGTTATCAAAACATTAGGAAGCAGCTTACTGGACGTACTGATTTTATGCTGAGATGAATAAGAAAGTACCAAAAAGTGAAGGATTATTGCATTTCAGCCTGGGCTGAGATAGTTTGACTATCACAACATCTATCCCACACAAGAACTCGGGGCACAGCTCCCACAGACAAGAATGCTTTGTGTTTTATGGTTAGCCCATCATATTCTGAGCTCTTCTTTGGTCCTTCTTTAAGGAAAATTAGCTGAAAAAGCCCTAAGAAGCTTAGATGTCTGCTAAAAACTAAAACTAAGACAAGAAGAAGGACAGGTATTTTCTGTGACTTCAGTGATCTGAATGGTTTCATTGAGTACCAAGACAGTGGTCACAATGTCACAAGTTAGATACAAGGTCTAATTTTGCATAAATAGGGAACTTGTTCTGTCCCATTATTTTTCCTTTTTCCTCCCCATATTTGTGTTTATAGTGCCTTTTCCATTTAATTGGTCCCCTGCTCTTATTTCATGTCTTTTTTTTTTTTTTCCTGTTAACACAGCAATTAAAAGACTACAAATAGAAAAAAATCAGGAGGAGAAGGTGGAAGAGGAGGAACTTTTTCAGGGTGTGAAAAGAAAAAGAAGCTTCCAAACATATCTACGTATATATGTGTATATATACATGTCTGCGTGTACATATGTATATGTAATATATAAACATATTAAAAAGACACATATTGAGCACATATATAAACTGTTCTGCACAGCAGTTTTCATTTTGGAACTGAGTGGAAATTTAATGCAGTTAAATTTCGAAGCAAAAAGTTCAACAAGTCACTTGTTTGCTGACTATAAACAGTGTACCTCACCAGTTAATTTATGGATAAATCATAGAAAGTGTTGCTCAGACACCAAGGGGGAAAAAGATTTTGTGCATGTCCAAGATTTTGTACAGATTTTTGCTGTGGATGACAGATGAACACACTCTTCAGATATTTAATCTCTGTGTTCATATATATTGGGATTCAGATGAGATTAGGCAGGGAAGAGGAATACAAAAAATAGCAATAACTATATCTTTTCTTACGTCTTGTGAGTAAATATTTAGAGCAATCGAGGAAGGATATGAGAGCTGTTTGCATGAAAAATCACTGGATCTTACAAATTTATGCTCTTATAAGCTTATGCTCTCATAAACTGTTACACAAGCAAGAGAAATTACAGGCTTTTCTATATGAATAGATAACATGTAGCTAATGCCTTGCAGTTGTTGTGCATCCTTCTTATCACCATTGTGTTCCCTGACACTGTTTTAGCTTGGACCCACCTAGTTCTGCCCCAAACACTGCCTGACTGTGGTCCAGGAGAGGCCAGTGAGGGCACAGGGCTGAGCAAAGGGTTTACCCAGACAAAATCCAGCGATGCCGCTTCAGGGCCAAAGTAGGAGCCACGGTGGAGATCCAGACAGAGGTTCTATTTGGAAAACCAGACACCCATTTCTAGCCACAGCCCTCAGGTTCCCTAAACGAACTCAAATGAGGTGTGCCTCAGTTTTTGGCCGAATTGGGAAGCTGTGTAACATCTCTCCATGATGCTGGTGTGATCCACAGCCTGTGTAAATCAACAGAGTTTCATGGTATGAACCTGTTCTTGTATTAGTTAGTTCTGGACAATGCTGCATTTCCACCCACAAGTATGAGAATTCTCAGTCAGGAAATTATCTTGCAAAGTACAGACAACTACAATGGGCAAAAATCCCTGGGAATGGTAGAACAGTTCTCAGTGTTATTTTATAACACTTTGAAAAGTATCATACAGGGGAAGGCAAGGCTACAGGCTGGATATCAGGTTTATTTTTCTATACCCTGTGACAATTGGATGCTCTCATTAAAGTGCTAAGGAAGTAAAGTATTTCAGGTGGCCACTTCCTAGAGAGTAAATAAAAAAAAAAAAAAAAGAACTTGTGCAATCTTTTTTTTTTCATTCTGCCTCCTGCATATTTTAGGAATTTTCTTTTTGTCCATTAGTAATGTCAAAACATTGAAAGGAAGGGAGATATGAGGTTAACGCCAATGAAATATGAACTGACAAAAAATGATAAGGTATTTCCTTCTTCACTGGTAGTTTGGATTTTCATTTCAATAATCTATTCTGCAGTACAAAGCCTGACATCTCAATCGTCATCTCTTTTAAAATGAAATGTTCCCTGCTTATATTTTTGAATACATTACAGGAAAATGGATGCATGGAAGGAGCAAAAATTTTTCCATTTAAAAAACCAAATCTCCCATGGCATAGAAGATTTTTAGAGCTTCAGGTTTTAAATTTAAAATAAGAAGTCCATATAATACACCATGATTATATCTGGATCATGATTATAAAAGAATGCATTTTTGTGTGCAGTAATTTACAACTGGTCTAAATGTTTTTCTGTATAAGAATGTATTTCCACCAGACTCTGATTTTGGTAGAAAAAACAGACAATGAGTAAAAAACTACATTGGCTAGGAAGAATGCAGACTGAAACTGAGTAAACATGGATAAATGTGTTTAAATAACACTAATCCTATCACGGTCAGCCTCCTTTACAATTAGGACAAAAGTCTCATCTTCTTTTTTTACAAGAAGCAGTTCATACTAATATCCTTGTAGACCACTTAGTTTCATCTTGCAATTTGTACTGTGAAAAAAAATTACATCTCTGGAAAGCTTTTAAAGTCACTTTACCTCCTATTTTACAAGAGGTTTCCCAAGTATTGGCTGCAATGCTGCCTGCTCACTGTGGAGGTGGCTGTGGCCATCCTGGACGAGAAGCCAATCGCCACATATAAAATGTGGGGCAAGCAGCTGCAGGTCTCACTAGCTTCAGCAGACGCAGCAGGTGTTCGACACTTCAGAAAAATACTGTTGAACACCTCTGTTTACACCCAAGCTGGCAATAAAGGAAGGAAAAGATCCACCACATTTGTTATCCAGAGTCACATTAGCCACCAGACAATGCTTCTCTCCCTTTTAAGGCTTTGCCTCTGTTTGGATAGAAGCATTTTTTTTAGAATTTTTAGACATTGCAGCTTACTTCCTACTTGTGGAAAGAGGCTTAATCTAGGTCGAACCTCAACTGAAATAAATAAGATTTCTAAATAAGCAAGCTGGGCAACAAGTCCATGCTTTTGGTGGTTTTTTGAGGTCAATATGTCAAAGAATGCAGATGCATAGCCACTTACATTTCCCAGACCGAAAGAAGGCAGTAAGAGAACAAGAACCAATTCTTAGTCCAACCCTATGTCAGGGAGCCCAAAACCCCTACTATAATCAATGAAAATAATGTGTAAATTGGATGTCTAATTGTTATTACAGCCTTTGGCCATGCAAAGCTATGGCTGGCACAAGAGAAAATGTTGTTATTAATTTGTAGTAAGACCAGAATTAGTCAAGTTCTAGTGCTGTTTAAAAATCCTGCCATAAACATTTAAAACTTTTAATGTTCTCAAGAGCACAACTCCAAAATGTCAAGACTAGAGCCTGCTCATGGAGAAGAAACAGTTGAGTGAGTATTTCTGATTTCTGCAGGGCTTTGCAAAGTGAACAAGCGTCTCTCTGGCCTGGCAGGATCAGGACTTATCTATTTGCTTTACATCCTCAAATGTGAGTATTTGATCCTCCAAACAGTGTCAGTCTCCATCGACTGACAAGTGACATCAGCTCTGCAATTCATTTAAAACATCTGATCTCCAAGCAACTGGCTTCCCAGATGAAAAGCCCTACGTGTGGAATTTACACCTACCCACCTTTTAAGTAGAGAGTTTATTACCTAGTGGTTTTCAGCTGATATTTAGGAATGTCTTTTTAATACCCCTTTTAACAGAAGTTGAAAGGAGGTTCTACTATGTGGTTGGTCTTTAATGTCCACTGACTACTTCAGCCAGAAGGAAAGGGCAAAGCTGGGGGAGGAAGGGGAGCCTAATAAAATTAATTTTGCTCAGAAATGAGAAGTAACAGATAATAGCAAAATAATAGAAGCTGTTTCTGCAGGAGAACTCTGTTATCACTTAGTGCAGTTTAATTATATCAGCTTTCACATTTAGTTTTAAAAACTGTTTTCTGCTGTCAGGGAGTGGATATATCTCAGTTTTTCATGGGACAGGTGGAAGGTTACCTGTTGCAAATACTTCAAGATCAGCAATGCCTCATTTCCTACCCAAAAGCACACATTCAAATTTAAAAAATTGTGAAGTGCAATACATCTTATCCCCAAGTGTTTCTTCTACTGTCCCATGAACAGTGGGATGATTGCTGTTGCCATGTGTAACAGTGGTTTTACAGGCCTTATTAAAAAACTGGGGTAGTGCCTAAGGGTTTGTACTCTTGCTTTCCTGCTATTACAATGGGCTTTCATGCATTCATTTTGCAACATGATGAATTTTCCAAAACTAGGTAAATCCTACAAGAAATTCCAATAGCCGGGAAAATTGCGTTATAAGCTCAGTTGTGACTGTAGTTGAGCTGCAGAGCTGAAGCTGGATGTTTGTGAAGGGAGCTATTTTTCAATTGCTGTGATTACATTTCAGCTCAGGCTGTTCCTTTTTGTCCATTGAACCTCCTCATCAGTATCTACTCATTTCTTCCTCCCCCATGTCCTAGCACTGATGTGCAGAATTGCTATGTGCTGCTAATAGAAACCATGTTTCATCTCCCTGCTAAAGGAAATTATGCTCTGGGCACAGCCTGTAGTTCAGTTAAATAATTATAAAATGGATCAATAGTCTGAATAAGAGACAACATACAAGTGTTAGATTACAAATTTTATTTAGCACTTACATATTTCACATTCTGAAATAAAATGCTGTGTGTCTGAGCACATTTCAGGGCATATGGTTAGCCCATGGGTGAGGACCATTGATTTCAAACTGCAGTCATAAATTTCCTGGCAGGTTGCTAAATCTTAATTTTAATCACATTCAATCCCACCAAAAACCCCAAGTTTGTCCTTCAGGCTATTGATGAATCTGAATGTGATGTTAATTTGGGTATATTTTTTTGTATTTGCTCAGAATGCTTCCATGAATTTTGCCTACTGGATTAATTTAATAACAGTCTCATGAATATATTTGAGTAAAATTGTTCACATTTATTATAGGTAATGCTGCATTTGCAGAGGTTTCAAATGGTATTGAAATGTGGGTAGTGGTTAATGTCTTAGAGAGCAGAGCTTCCATCAGAGGGACTGGAGAAAATTATCTTGGAGCAGTGTTGGGGTGTGCAAAGAAAACAAAAGCTGAGAGCTGGGATATCCTGGAGCTGGGATATCCTGGAGCTGGGATATTCTGGAGCTAGGCTAAACCCATGCAGCAGCACAGGCTCAGGGAGACAAGCCAGGAGGCAGCTTCCCAGAAGAGCTGGGAAACCTGGTTGGTTAAAACACTGGAGCAAGTCCAGAGAAGGGTCACCAAGCTGACCAGGGGACCAGTGAATGTGGTGGGTGGGCAGAAGGCCAGGGAGCTGGGTCTGCCCAGAGGGCTCAGATGTCACCACTGCCTCCAGCTAACTGATGGGAGGGTGAAAAGAAGAGCAACCAAGCTTTTTGCACACTGGAAGAAAGAGGAAACCAACGCAATTTCTGAATCTTAAAAGTCTTTGATGTTTCAGTGATGCATTATAGGTTTCCTGCTGGTGATAGAAGACACAGATATTTTTTCTGCCTGATTAGATTTTTGGACAGTTGTGTTTGGGTTATCAGGCCATGGTGCAGAGGTCTGTGTTCTCTACCACTGAAGACCCTGCTCCTTCTCTTTACCTCATGATCAACTCTTATTTTCCACCTCTTCTCAATTTTTCTACCTCTAGCTTTTCGCATCTATCACTAAATATTATTACTTTTCCTCTTTCCTCCATCATTTAACTTCTCTCTCTCTCTCTCTCTTTAAGGTTTCATCTACTCGATTTCCTGCATCTTACTCTTTTTGGAGCTTCATGCTACTGACAGTAGAAAATTATGCCATTTCTTGACATCTCCTGCTCATATAAATCATACATCTCTCTTTATCTACTCAGTTGCATGGATAAAGTTAATGTTAGAAGCAGGAAACAATTATCCACTTGAAACAGGCCTAAGCACAGCTTATCAAACAGTTATATTGTTATAGTCTATAGTTACAGATGGGGACTCAGGGTTGTAAAGTTGCAAAAAAATAATTTACTTTAGGTCACTGCTGTTTAGAAAACAATTATATTATTTTTATTTCTATTTTTAAAAATAAAAGAGAGTAAAAAACCTAAACTCCTACCAGGAATACTTATGTATGGGCCAGTAAGTCAAACTTATGAATCTATCAGGTCAAGGAGAGGGTAAAATGTAGAACTAGAGGGGAGAAAAGGATTACCAATCAAACCCTTAGCCTGCCTTCATTCTGAGAGCACATTGAACTGCTTGCTGCTGTCCCCATCACTCTGAAGAGACAGAGACATCTGGTTTGCACCCTGCCTGAGTTCGTGCTTAGATAATGGTAATTGGGATGTGTAAAAGCGATGCATGCATGAATAAGCAGGTAGATCTCACAACAGCAGGTATGCAAATCCAGGAGGCAGCTGGTCCTGGCTACAATTCCACTCCCTTAAGGTCCAGTTTGCTGCAAGCCAGGAAAAACCATAAAGCACTGTCTGAAGAGGCAGCACAATCAGGTCACAGTCAGGACGGGAAATCAGGTCACCAGCGTCTTGTTCTCAGCCCTGCCACTGACCTGGTGCCCACAAAGAAACCCTGTCTTCTGTTCTGGCTCCCCCAAATCTCTCCCTTCCTTAGATGCAGGGGAGGGATCCCCCTCTGTCAGGGGAGGGATTACTTCTCTGCAGAGATCTCTGTAGTGCCAACCACAGCAGTCAATTTAAAAGATTTTATAAAAGGGAGACGGAAATAGAAAGCAATTAAATTAATTAAATCTCAGTTCTCCGGTTGATACTGCTTTAAGCTAGTTGAGATTCCAGAGAAGAGATTTTCTACAGTTAATATCGGCAAAGGGGTTGTAGTAAAAATAAAAGCAAAGAGAACAGAAAAAAAGAAAAGAAAAAAAGAAAAAAAAAAGTTGATTTCCCTGACATTGACCTGCCCTGTCAGGCTGGGATGTGCATTCATCAGTCTCTCGCTCTTATCTGGTATCTGACATTCTCTGATGAGTTGAAAGCGAAGTAACACAGATGGATGGTGTTCTCTTTTGAAGAACAAAATGTACCGGGAACTGAATTTTCAAGTACATTCAACGAGAAGTTAACTCTTAGATTGAAGGAGCATCTTTTAAAGGAGAGGGAGGAAAAAACCCCAGGGATGCCAAAGACCTATTGGGGTTTCCCTACTGATTTGCATCCAAAGTAAACTAACATTTACATAGTCCTTACTACTTTCAGTGTACTCCAGACAATGGCTAATCAATACTCATTACAGAGCTTTAAAAAGGCCGAGTATTCTGGGGTGGTGAGCTGCATCCTCCCAAATAAAACCTAGAGCCTGGGGCTATTTGGCCAGACACCTCTGCCCTTGGAGGTTTCCTGAGATCAGACTGGCTGTCCTCCTCCAGGGTACTTACCAAGCCTTATATTCTTTCAGAGGAAAAGCTCAAATTGTAGAAATATCATTTGCTAATGGCGCAGGAAGGAATTTCATCCAGGGAATTTTTAATTAGTGAACTCAGACTACTTTAGGAATCAAATCTGAGATGAGAATGAAATGAGGCACTGGCTCACACACCTTGAATTCATTATTATGATGCAGCAGAGGAGTCAGCTTCTCATGTTAAATTTTAAAGAATCATGAGAGATACAGTAGTCCTGTTTCAAATACTCAGCTATGTTCCTACTGAATTCTTGGACTCCCTACTTATTTTGGGGTCAGACAGTAAATATTAAGAACATTTTTAATATATCCTAGGGTTGTTGTGTGTTTAATTATCTGCATACATGCTCACGGTGCTAGTGAAACCCTGAATTTTTTTTTCAAGGCTTCCTCTTCCAGCCCAAAGACAGCTCTCTTGCCAAGAGAGTTAATTTTTGGGTTTTTTTAGCAAAGCAAAAATTTAAACAATATTTAATAAGTGGCTCCATGGCTGCCAGAGTCTTTTCTCGAGTTCGCTTGGTGTCGAAATTCTTCATGTGTCCTGCAACAAGAAGTTCCTTTCAATAATGAATTCAAACCTCTAGAAGAAGCCAACCTTTATAGCTAGTGGGCCATCAGACTGTATTCTTTAAAATTTTCCATGAGGGCTTTCTCTAATTTAGAATAATCTCTAATAAAAGAAGTTTCAATGTATTTTATTTCTAGTGTGATATAAAGGCCACTCAAATTCAGCAATAAAATATTTCCTGGACATAAATAGTTTAATTATTTTTTCTAGCATACATCTTCAGGGTGACTCTCAGAGCTGCTTTTGCTCCTAGATCGTCCACCTGGTAAAATGTGTATGTAGGTGTCTGACCAGGGGCACAAGCACTGAGGGGAAAAGATCAAAGGACTATAAATGTGTCAAACTTTCAAATGCAAATCACCTGCCATAACGCTGCTGAGAACAAATCCTTCATTATCACCATTCTGTGAAAGGCTTAAATTAGCCTGAATTAGCTGAAAAGAACAAGGAAAAGAAAGCCATCCATCTTCCTGTGAGTTTTATTACCTTTAGATTTATTTGGCTAATAGTTTGATAGCCCACTAATTCGAATATCTGCATAACAGATTCTCCAAATGATCCATAAATAAAATATGTGATCATATAATGTTGCTATTAAAGTGAGATCTGTGACAATACATTAATAAAAGAGCACTTACAATAAGCCACTCCTTTTCATTGCCAAACTATGAGCTACTGTGATTGATGTAATAGCAATTATCAACTGGCTTCGTAGCTTGATTCACATTTAGGGGAATTTTTTAATGTGCACTTCCTAAATTGTGTGTTCTCCAGATAGATGCTCTACCCATCTTTATTTTTGGCTGTCATTCTGCAAACATAATTACTTTCCTAAGAGCTGCTATGTCTTGGGTTTTTGGGGTTTTTTTTGTGGATCGTTTCAGTGATGTAACAGAATATTTGAACAATCTAATTGACTAGAAGAGCAAGAGTTATAAACCCCCACAATCGCACTATACTTTATTTATAAGGGGAAATCCTGGGACTGTATTTTGTTAATTGATCAGCTGCAGAGAGGTTTTGTTAAGTGAACTCTGTTTGGAACTTGAAAGAGGATAGGCTGCTGTCAGAAAGCTCTTGGTTGGGTTGGACAAGACAATGTCTGAGAGGAGCTGGCTGGGGACCTTGAGCTCCCCAAGTTTCTTCAGATGTCCTCAGGTGAGTCTGGTGAGACCCCAGAACATCTGTGTTGCTAACTTCTATCTGCACCAGGGACATGTTGTACCTCACTGGATCTTCTGTTGCTCAGATTTTTAATAAATTCCCCCTCTGAAACATCCATCCCACCACAGTCACTTAAATTGGGTTACATTCTGAGTTACATGACCAGCTATTCACAACACCACTCAGGTTTTCTCCCTAGGGGCAAGTAACAAGGTTGTAAGCTTTCCATCCAAGAGAGCTAACAAGGTCATATCAATACCTACATGGATGAGGACCCTACAGCTTTGAAATCTCCTTTTCACTGTCATGCCAAAGCAGCTCCAAATCTTTGGCTTCTGTGGTGAGAGTTGCCTGGCCATTGGAAGATGCCAATGAGTGCTGATAGCAATTTTTTCTGAATCTGTAACTTATGGCTTCCCAGCACAAAATGTTTGGTTTTGTAATAGAAAAGAAAAAAATCCCACACTTAAATTGCTGGTATCTTATAAGGTAAATGTATTATAACAAAGAAGTTTTTGTAAGATACACACCATTATTATTGGAAGGAATATAATCTTGATGTATTTGTTCAGTTCTCTGTAAAAATTCAAATATTTTCAATGCCAGAGCCACATGCCCATTTTACAAAGTTATATTCTGCAGTTTATCAGTGTGGGGAGAGGAATGCTCTCTTTGTAAGACCTCAATGGTTAGCTGTAGATAAAAGAACAAGGAAAGAATTAGTGGCCTTTCAAAATTTTTTATTAACTATCCTAGGTTGTTATACAGAAATCAATAGATTATTATGGGATTGTTTTCAGCCCACTTTCCTAACCACTAATAGCAGAGATTACAATGAGGATGGTGCTGGAATAGAAGGTTTGTTTGGTAAACAGAAACTTAGCCTTTGAAGCTGAAAAAGCCCACAGCCAGTCCCAAAGAGAAAATGCCATTGCTCATCCTGCTTGCTTTCATTATTATATCTCAGAACCTCTTATCTATGTGATTATTGTAGTGTCTTCTTCTGGTATTGCTAAAAAGAATATTCTTAAAACAGAACAGCAGAATAACGTATTCTATGAGTTTTTACCATTACCATATTAAAACCACAGCTGGGGGAAAATAAAAATATGCCACCAGCTGAAAAGAGTATTCCTTTAGAAATCATAAACAAAAATCATGAGGCCATAGCTTTTCTCAAATATCTTTCTTGCAAATTCTAAGCAATCTACAAACACTAAGGTATGGGATTTTAGAAAGGGAAACAAAGCGACATCCTCTTTGATGATGGCATTTCACTAGACACCAGAACAAAGGCGTATTTGTGCTTGGAGATGTGTGAGCACAAACCTATCACCGTCCCTTGGACTTGACAGGAAGAACACCTACAAATCCTACTCATTTAATGATAAATAATAAATACACAGAGAATGCAAATCACTACCTGAAACTATGCTGTAAAAGCTCCTATTTTTCAGGTAAAAAGGTAACACAAAAGCAGTAGGTCTTGGGCTGTGCATGCCTCACTAAAAATTATGGTAGGAGCCATGCATAGGGAGGACAACAGTTTTTGCAGCAGATAAAACTTGGACTGTTTCTAGGGTTGGGCCTATCTTGTTGTTGTTATGTGCTGTCACTGCCAGGGAACACTGGAATGTTGGGATGGAGGAAGAAGACAGCATAAAAGGGTTCCTCTACTTTGTCGATGAATTTATCCAAAAAAAGACCACACTCACAGTTCCTTCCACCATGTCCCAAAGAATAACCACAGCTTGCCACATATTCCAATCTTTGTCAAAAATATTTGGTGAGACAATTAACTGGGCTTCAAGCTTGGCTGTGGAGGTGCTCTAGCAGAGCGAACTGCATTTTAAAATTAGGTATTAAAATAACAAATACCAATGTAGAACTACTTCTACACTATGTTTGCTTTAAAAATATTCTATTAACATCTTTCCCTTCATTGATTTTTATTCAGGCAGCTAACTAAATATCCATCAGAAATTTTAGTAGAGGTAGCTGTTTTTAATGAGCAAAATTTTTAAAGGTATGTCCCTCTCTCCAGTTGTGCTATGTCTCAGAAGTGACAAAACCTCTACAACTTGGTCAAGGGAAATTAGGGCAGGGGTGGAGAGAAGGTTTGGGCTTAAGGAAGCTTTAAAGTTTCATATGTGATTAATCTTAAATTCAGTACTTATAGTAGCTACAATGCAGGATACATGAGCAAGAGAACTGTGCAGAGTGGTTCTGTCACCCACGGTAATTTTTGTTTTCTTGAAACAGTTAAAGTGTTTTGTTTCCTGAAGGAAAAAGTGCTAAATCTAGCGCTGAGTTTATGGTTTCGTCAGTAGCACTTGGGTTTACAACAACTCCCAGTAATATTCTAACTGCAGTTTCCTTTTATCTGCTGATATAATATGGCAGGGCCTGACACCTTTTTAGACATGAAAAGACTATCTTGTCTCAAGTAACAGCTGCCATTAGTCTCTTTTGCCACTCCACTTCCAAGCATTTTCCTTGACATAAGAGAGAAGAGCCAAGGCTGTGCAAATCCTCAAAGTTAAATAATCCCCTTCTCAAATTAGGGAATTTCTTGGTTAACTAGCAAAAGCTTTATTGCATTCATCAATTTTTTTCTGCTTGTTAAGCAGGTTCACACATGTGAGTAAGTACTTCAATAATCTCTATCAATTGAAAAATGACAGTGGCATATCGACATTGAGAGTGGTCTTCCAAATTTTTTTTTTGAGTTCTCTATGTATATATTCCATGCAAAGAGCATTTATTTTCCTTTCTTGTTGATTGTGGAGCTGAAATAGCGAGTTATAATCCCAAGGAATGCCAAGTAAATGTTTCCCTTTGTTAAGCTATGCTAAACAGATGAGTTGCATTTAACTAACATTTAATACTGTTTGTAAGTGGAAATAATGATATTTATACTGCTAAGACAGAACCTATGGCTCTGCTCTGTGTCTCTGTGAGCATCATTCAAGCTAGAGGGATGCCAGCATGAGGAGTGACAGATCAGGTAAAGTACTTGGGCTGGGACAGTAGTTGTGCAGAAAACCTTTTAGAAAACTACTTTAAGAATGATGAGCCACTTACCTGCCCCACCTCCATAGTAGGTACATTTTTATTACTTTGTATGAAGCACCCTGGTAGACACTATTTGGAAAGATCGGAACAGATGATAAATGAAAATCTATTCAGGCTCATAAGGCTGAGGCATCAATTGATTTATTCTTACAGGCAGTTTAACACAATCCTGTAGAAATATTACCTGCAGAAAAAAGTTACGTTACACACCCTCAGTTTTTTTAAACATCATTCTCACAAGTATGAGAGGTTGCAAAGCAGTCAGCACAGTAGAAAGCTCCAAAGAAAAATCATCCCTAATCTACAGATTAAGTCAATCACATAAAGATGAGAAACCAAAACACTTTAAAAACTGTAATTATCCTTCTGTAATGAATCACAAGTTTAATTCAAGCAGCAGTCACCCCCAATGATAAATGTTTTTATTTGCTGCAATGAGCAGCTACAACCTAAATAGAGGGAGCATCCTACACAGTTGTTTTTTCACATCTATTGCTGCTTCTAAAGTAGTGGCAGAAAGCTGGCACAAAATTTGGATGCATTACATATGGAAAAAAATTGAAAATTTTCTGCTTTTCATGCTTGAACTGTACTTGTGAAACCAGATTAATTAGTAGGAAAAAATCAGCAACATAATATTTTTCCGCTGCAGTTCTTAGTATCTTATATCTCATTTCTGACTTTCATCATCCACAAAATATGAACTTGTCATAATTCTGACACAGTATTTTCATCTCCTTATCCAATAAAGCAGTGATCCCAAGCAGATTTGGAAAACAAAGAAAATTCCCTCCAAAAAATGCTATGGCCACCCAGTTCTAAAGAAAGCTCTAAAGCACAGAAATCCACACATTGTGGGTGAAATTGAATGATTCCAACAAAAGAGCACATTCCCATACCCTGGGAGGGAACAAAAGAGAGTTTGTTCACTTGAAGTTGGCTTTTTTATTAACAAAAATTTAAACTCTTGATTTCAACTTTCAGTATTCAAACATCAGCAAGGGGAAAAAAAAAAAAAATCACAGATAACCAAGAATAATGTTTTTCCACAAAAAAAAAAATCCCACTCAGATCTCTCCATTACTGACCACTCCATAAGGAAAGGTTCCCTGCCCATGGCAAGGGGGTTGGAACTCAATGATTTCAAGGTCCCTTCTGACACAAACCATTCTGTCATGCGATGAATCTCTCCATTTACAGTCCCCAGGTGATTCCTACTCTCCTTGACAAAACCATTCTTCCAGCTACCCTCTCATATAAGCTGGGTGCTTAAGAGTCTCCAGAAGACAAAGACCATCTTCAAAACTGGAAATAAGTTTCCAATATTTTTGATTTTTTCCTCATTTCTGGAATACATTTCTCATTTGGAAAATCAAATATAAATAAAATTTTTCCATTTACCCACAGAGTAAACTAAGAAAATACCATTTTGGCTAATTACAGACTACTGTCTATAGGCTACCTATGTCTTCCTTAAATACGTCTAGAATTTAGCTTCTGAACATGGTCTTTGGCCATTATGAAGAATTGACATTTTCACTAAGGCACAGATATTCTTAATTTCTATTGCTAACAATATATCTTGGCAAGAGTCACCTTCCTTCTGGCTGGTACACAGAAAAGGTTACAAACACTCAAATATAGACAACGAGGCATTCCTTCAACAGGCAACTGCTGAAGACAACGTTTTTGGTGTATGAACAGAGATTGCTTCTATAATAAAGAGGTAGGAAGAGCACCTTCAAAACTGTAATTGTACTCAAGTTTTCCCATTAAAAAAAGCCCCAAACATTTACATGATATTATTCAAGGAACCTGTAATATCATAATTAGATTTTCTGTAACTTAACTTTCACTCTATTGTGAAATGAAGTGAATGTTAGATGGGATTTCAACCTTCTTTAAGAAAAAATGCCCTAAACTATAACTAATTAAAACAGCCATCAAGTTTCCTTAAATATTAGATATGATAGCTACAAAACCAGAGTATCCTTACACGGCTTATTCCACTCTTTGGAAGATGCACACACCCAAAGAACAGCTTATTATGGGGGATGATAGATATAAATTTAGCTACCCTGCAAGGTACATCTGCTGTGTGTCTCTATCTGGTCCTTCAGAGATCATCAACACAACCAGAAACACAGGATTTCAAAACCCATTTCAAAACTTGCAAAATTAAGTTAGTGGAGCAGAATGGAGAATTTCAGTTTCAAAATGCTGCATCATTTTGTCTTATTAAGAATATCACAGCACTGCAGGCACTATTTTAGTAAGGCTGTTTTTATAAGTAAGACTAGTAGTTCTACACAAAATCCTCACAACTGGTTAGGAAAAAAACCTTTTCTTAAATAAATCTCCTACACTCCTACATCCTTGCATATTGTATCCTGATCCTTATGCATCAAGTTCAGGAAGTAAACTCGCCCAGAATCACTGGTACTTGCCTACAATCAACTGCTTGGTACTTCTGTTAACATTTTAGTTTCAAACTTCAGCTCCAGTGACAGCACTTCCTACTCATCAAAACTGTGTCCACATAAAATTGATAGAGCATACTGCAGAAACTTTGAGAAAGAACTCTTCAAGAACTGACAGTTAAACGATAGCTAACTGATAATTAATTGTTATCATAATCTATTTTATGGAGAACCTAATTGATTTTGATTCTTCGTTTCAGTCTTTCAGACAGGGGAAGGGGACTGTCAGCCCATGCATAAGTCAGAACAGCACTTTGTGTGGGATCAGAACCCAGTCTCTCAATTGGTTGCTCTGGACTTTGGGAACAATTAATTTCCTCTACAGAGGATGGTTTTGGAGATACCTGCACTGAGAAACTATTAACAGCTTTCTTTAAATTGGTTGGTATTTTCTTCCCTTTAATGGTAAGGGCTGAGTCACTGTTTGTCCTTTTGCTGGTAAAAACACTACTCCTTTTCTTTGTAAGACATTTTTTGAACTGGCCAGGGTTCAGTTGCCTGTTCTGCTGCTCATAAACTAGGATTTTATCCATGTGCCCATCATCGCTGTCTTCACTAGAAGAGCACCTGTTCTTACACACACTCTTTTTAAAAGAAGCTTTCCAAGTAGTTTCAATACAAGCTTCTTCAATGTGACAGCCAGTTGCACCTGCTGGCTTTTGAGATGCTGGAAGCACTTCACATTCAGGAGGAAGTGCCTCTGTTGTTTGCCCACTGAAGGCTAGAGATGTTGAACCACTTATATAAGAGTCTTTTTGCACCATTTCAGCCAGGATGGCAGCTTTTTTGCAGTCATCTTGATAGATATGTATGCCAGATTCACTTGCAGGTTCTTCTGATAGAACATTTTTACCTTCCTGCACTGGTTTATTCAACTGACATGAGGAAGAGACATGATTTCTATCAGGATTCAATGTTTCTTTTGTTTGTTTAAAACATTTCAAAGACTCTAGTTGCATTACATCTTCAGACAAAGGCTGTGATGAAATGGGAGCCTTCTTAAGTATTCGCTTGCTTAAAGACCACTCGTGAAGTTGTCCCATAGCATCAGTTGAAAACAAATCATCTTCACTATCAGAATGTGTACCAGACTGTGTAACATCAGAATATTCTGGGCTATTTCTTACTGGTTCGTGACCTAGTGGATGTGAGTGTTTTATACGTGTGGTTAAGTCAGCTGCTGGATCATGGTCATCACCTCCTTGGGCTGCTGAAGTGCTGGAGGAGTTTCCTTTCCCATTAGTCCTGCTCAGTTGCAGACCAGTTGGTACAGAGGAAGAGGATGATATCCCTGAATACTTAGTGCATTGTGAGGGCACAGATGAGTAAGCAAGAGCAGCTGCTGATGCTGCCATGTGAGCTGTTGTTATGCAGGAAGCTGCAGGTAATGCTACATCTTCTGATCCAGTACTTCTCTGCTCTGTCTGATCTTTTGGGGAAGCTTTTGTATCTGACATGGAGTGTTGCACAGGAAGAACTCTGTATGTAGGCTTTAAATTAATTTGAGACAGAAGATTGGTAACGTCATCATAAGCATTTGGTAATTCCTTTTCTTCTGGTTTGTCTTTCCTTTCTGAAAAAAAACAAATAAAAAGTGCACTTCAAATAGCATATAAATCACAGGTCAGATTTCCTAGTGCTAATGTACAAAATAGTAGGATTAAAGCAACAGTCCCTGCCAGGTATCATGACCTCACGTTGGTTTGACATTATATTGTTCAAGAGTGGGAGAAATGATTTTTGCTATTTTACATTCTGGCAAGACCCATAAATTAATAAGAAATAAGCTTCTGGACTTGCTTTTCTGTTTCTTCAGAAGAACTTCTGACTTTTCCACTTGATAGAGGGCAACAACATCAGGATAAGCAGCCTGAAATAAAGACTCTTCTTCTACTGTGACTACAAACAACTCCACAGGCTCATCTTCTGGATCAACATAATGTTCTGAAAAAATAATGAATGTACTTTTAGATATACATACACCAAAGCAGAGAACGCAAAATCAAACAGCAAACATTTCAGTACAAAGAAGGTACATAAAAAGTCAATTGTATGATATTTGAGATTTACCCACAAGTGAAGTCTTTTTCTTCCTGCCAGTCTCTTGGCACAAATGGACATACTACATGGAGGAGTCTGACAGCATGGAACATTTTCTAGCTAGTAAATAGTCACAGCTTCAGGTACACAATGAAATAAAGTATGAAATACACAGTTCATGTCTTATTAACATGTACCAGAAAAAGTAGCTGAAGACTTAGTCCCTTGCTTTCTAGGTAAATTTTTTTCTCTTTAAAGCATGGTTTTTACTTTCAGGGTATGTGAAATTTGATGCACATTTTCTGTTGTTTCCACATAACAGTTTCCAATCTTGCCCACATTTCATTGCCTCAGAGTGTTGCCAAACTCTTGTCCTCTTTAAAGTTTGATTTTATCTTTCTATGAACTGTTTTGGTCCATAATGTACATAGGAACCAGACCCACCTGGTTTTTGCCACTCAATTTCAAAACAAGGAATTCCATTTTTAACACGTGTCTTAACAATCCTGTAAGAAGAGGAAAGTCCATTAAATGACTTAAATCTAATAATATTTCAATGTTCTAACTGGGAATGATTCAGAGAAAAAAATATTGTAAAATTGAAATTCCTACACCCTTTAAAAAATACACTACACTGTACACATTAAAATTTGGAGTACAGATTTGAGGACTGAAACATTTTTATTTCTTTTAACAGTCAGACGACCATCTACACAAAATAAAAAAGTTCTTCTGTAACAGACAAACATAATGCAGACTCCTGCAAACATCAGTTTGGTATCTTCAGCTGACCTGCCTGAAAGGGGCAGTCTCTACTCCCAAGTGATAAAACAAAGGAAATGGACTCAAGCTGTATCAGGGGAAGATTAGATTGGATATTAAGAAAAATTTCTTCAAGGAAAGGGTTGTCAAGCATTTGAACAAACTGCCCAGGGAAGTGGTTGAGCCACCATCCCTGGAGATATTTAATTTAAAAGATGGGTAGATGTGGCACTGAGGGACATGGTTTAGTGGTGGACTTGTCAGTGTCAGGTTAATGGTTGCACTTCTCCAAACTAAACAATTCTATGATTTTAAGATACTAATGCCAGAGAAGGCTGTTGCCCTGGACAGTACTTTTCTGAATGACCAAATAGGGTCATTTGTATCTTTTGCGTAAGAGCATGAGGGGAGATAGAACTTGAAGTGAGCAGGGATAATCAGACACTCTGAGGTATTTTTTTAAAAACATTATCTGCACCCCAGTTTAGAAGGTTCCTACATGTAAAGAGTAGAATCATGCTGATCCTATTGAACCTTACTGCATTTTTAAACACTTGTTAATAAAAGAAATCTTCGAGAGCATGCACTATCTGTCTCTTAAACTCTTGAAACACTAGGAAGTGTTATAAACAGAGAATGTCAATGAATTCATTCATCAAGGTAAATGCTGGTAACTTATCTTGCCAATCTATTTAAAAAGCATCCCACAACCAGTCTCCCCATTCTTTAGAAAGTTAACACTGAATAGATCAGCCTCTCTGGAAGTAATAATTTAAGACTATGACACATCTACTCAGAAGAGATACTATCACATTGCTATTGACTGTCCTCCTGTGCCCCAAAATTAATGTCTAAAAATCTTGACCAGCAGGGAAAGACTACTAACCTTCTCCCATTAAAAGAATTAGGGGGTAGGCAGAATTTGGGTTTCATTTGGGAAATGAAACCATAAGACAAAGTTAAAATAAGTTATAATTCCTTTCACACAGTGAAGTCCAGATCTGCCAACAGACACTGTAGGTTCTAGAAGTTTACTTAAGTTTAAGAAAAGATTAGATTTATTTTATATTGAAAATTTATTTTATATTAAAAAAATAAATTACATTGAGGGCTGATAGAAAAAGAAAATACTAATTGTGGCACAGAAAATTCCTAAATAACAGAAACCTGAATGGTGGGTAATTATTCTGGGAGAAAGTAATTACATGCTTATCTTACTTTTTTTCCCTGAATGTCCATTTTTAGTAACAGTATACTTGGCTATTTTCACATTCCTAAATCCAGCAGTGCTGAATGAAAAGTAGTTTTGACACATAATACAATGACAGCTGGTAGGTCTGATAAGCAATCAGAGACTATGACTGAATCTGCAGATGTTCATTTCTAAGCCTGAGCTCTTATTTTGAGACACAGAATTCAATTAAACTTCAGCAGATGACCTAGGCAGATCCATTGAAACAGAACAAGAAGTAAACATGGGAAAACACAAGCACTGCCAGTTAGAGTGAATGGAAACTGCTCCATGTATCACTTTGTGCAGCAGCAGAAGAATTGGTGCACTGATCTAAATTTTTACCTCTTCAAAACAAGCACAAAGCTTGAAACAAAGATGGAAGATAACCGTATTTCCTTTTTTTATGGAAAAACCCTGTGGTTTTCATCTGTCAGCAGAAGTAAACATATTACATTCAAGAAATCAAGCTACCTTACCGTATTGCCTGCAGTTGTTTGGAATCAATGTATCCAGATTTTCTCTGGATCATATCATAATGTGTCAACAGTGCCAACAGTTTCTTACAAGCGTAATGTTTAGGCCATTCCATCTTCTCTGAAGCAAATATCTGTTCATATAAAAAAAAATTCCAAACTTTAGAACATTCTTTATTCTGTTAGATATAATGCTTGGACATTTATGTAGATGGAACAATGGACTAAATAATTAAAAATTCTGGAGTGCTTTTTATACATCAGTGTAATGCCCCACAACATCTTGCTGCCCAGGGAGGGAACAGTCAACCCTACCAGGGCAGATTCATCAGCTGTCAGTGACAAGCCAAGGGAACAGTTGTGTGGTGGCAGCAGCAGGGATAAGACAGTTGTTAAACACCTTGTCAGATTCACATCAGCTCTGCAAGGAGCTGTGAAAGTTACAGATTTCACATGAGAGAATGAACATGGATTCTCATTAAAGCCACATTGTCTAACTGTGGTCTACTACAGTATCCATAATTCTTACACTGTCACTATCAATCCCCAAAAATGAAACATTTTAAGAGATCTGATTCTGCCAATAAAAAGCAAGTAAAAAGCCTTCCTAGAAAACAATGCTAATGTGCATATATTAACACCCTCACTCCCATCTAGTAATAGTGGACAATGAAAAAAAAACCCAAAAAAACCAATGACAAGTGAGCTTTCTCTTTCTTCCACTTTCCTATTTACAGCAACTATTTTTTTTCCAAACTCTTCAATTCCAGGCTTTCAAAAGTGAGGTATATTAAGATGTTGTAGCAAGATTCTTTCATTTTTATTTCCAATGAAGATCACAATTATCACAGATGCCTTCCTCAGTAATAAACAAAAGTCTACAAAGTTGATATTTTGTAATATACCTGAAAGGACAATAAATTTGGCCTTCGACATTCCCTTATGTTGACCAATTTATTTTTATTTACAAGAAACTCTTGGATAACCTAGAGATAAAACATAAAAGAGACAGTTTAAGAGAGAGAAGAAAACTGAAATTTCAACCATTAAAAGAAATTACTATTAAGTAGGCTTGTTTGTTACCTCAGAGAATGGAAAGCCCTCACAACTCTTGGCTTTTCTGCAGGTAAAACAAACGTGTTAGGAACTGAGGACAAATGGGAAAAAATGCAGAATCTAAATGCTCACCCTGCACATGAATGCAGGGAAAGGCAGTTAAATTTTCATGCCATTCCTACTTTCTGATACTGTCCTCCACTGCATTTGCTTGTTTCACTCGTTCCAACTGATGCCATGCACAAGGGCAGCAGTGTTTGGGGTCACTGGGTTTGCAGCATCTCATGCTTTCACAGAATTTACATCCACTCTGCTCATGTTCCTTGTAAGATCCTATAGCAGCAGACAAAGTGAGGAGAAAAAGGGTTTCCAAAACTCCAAATCTATAAAGCCAGTATTACAAATACAAAGCTCAGAACACATACGAATCTGACGTGAATAGCAGCTGTAAGCAGATCGGAGTGCATTAGCTGAATTTATGGATCCACAATAAAAACTGACAAAGACATGCAAGCTTCCATTTTTTTGAAGACTTTTTCCCCTCACCAGTTTCAGATCTTAAGCTGAAAAGTTTATTAAAAACTACAGAAGTAATGTGTGATAACCTGGAAAACACATATAAGTACTACGTTTGAATCAGGCTTTGCTTTTGACAGATGATGGGTTTGAATGAGTTCACTGATCAAATATGATACCAAAATGAGGGTCCTTTGGATTAATTTCTTTGTAAGAAAACATTGCAGCAAACCCCATCAATGCTAGTGAGATTCAGTCTTCTTGATGCAGGACCCATTCAGGCAACTAAAGAAACAGTTGCTGGGCAGTATAGAATATAACACACTATCTTTATTGATCATGTTAAAAAGGTAAATATCTGGGATCCCACAACAGCATTGTGATAACATTCCATCTGCTTTCAACTAGTTTCACATTTGAAGAAAAGTAGTCTCAAGCCTTAAAAGAGTTTATACAAGGATACATATACACAATATTGAAAACATGAAAATGGTCCAGAAGCTGAAAAACATTTTTAATGCAAGTAGTAACCCCATAACTCAATCAAACAAACAAAAACCATCACTCCTCACCTTATAATAAAAAGTAATCAATTAGGCTACAAATACAATTCAGCACTTTTCACACTGACCTGGATGATGGCACTCTGAACAGTGAATTACCCTTTTAACAACCAAAGGTGGATTATCATTATACTGGAATTGTTCTTTCCACTGCTCAAACCTAAAAGGATGATGTTAAAAGAATCAAGAAATATTTTTAGCTTTCACACTTTAAACACTGAAAAATACTCTCCTTATACTTCTCATGCATCTATCCAAGAAACAGTTTTCCAACCTATGAAACAGTGTTCTTTTACCATACATCATGTTGGATTTCTAGTATTGACACACACATTATGATAACCAACATAGAAAGCATATGGTATCTCAAACCTTTATCCACAACCCAATTAAAAATCAGCAAGTCTATCATCAGTCCCTACAACTTTCATTTCAATATATCAACATATACCTGCTAGCTCAAGAGCTAGGAGCCAGCTAATGTTTAAAACAATTAAGAAGCTTGCCTAGCAAAACACCCAATTCCTTTAGCGAACACAAGGTAAAAAGTATGGTAATATCCTCCCTAAATTAAAGTATTACAAATATTGTCTTGGAGCTGAAGTACTTACTATTAAGTCTGAATAAAATCAAAGTACTTATGTAAAGTTCCATTTTACCTTTGCAGTAAGTTTTGACCTCGCAGAGTCTCAATTAACTTTAAAGCTTGTTCCTTCCCAACTCCTGGAACCCCCTATAGAGAAATTTGACACATCATTTAATTACAAACAAAATATTCATATTGTCACCAAAACCACCTTTATAACATTATGTAAAGAAATGACAAAAAGCGATTACAGATGTTGAGAATAAATTGAGAAAAATACTTTTGACCAAATTCTAAGGGCAGAGCAGGTGACAGATTACAACTGTACTGCCAGTGTAACACACAAGCTGTTCTTATGGTCAATAGCAACTCAGATAAAACAAGGCAAAGAAAGAAGGAGAGCGCTATAATAAACTAAAAGAATTTAGATTCAGACTAGAGAAGTTACAATCAAGTGGTGAAACACTGGCACAGGTTGCCCCGAGAGGTGGTTGATGCCCCATTCTGGAAACATTCACAGGTCAGGTTGGATGGGGCTCTGAGTGACCTGGTCTAATTGAAGATGTCCCTCACTGCAGGGGGGTTGGACTAAGTGAACTTCAAAGGCCCCTTCGGACCCAAACTATTGTATCAGCCTATGATTTAAAACACAAATATTGCTTTCCAGTTCTTCTTTCCATCTTTACCCTATTTTGCCAAGAATCAGTACAGCCAAACATAAAGATTGTATTGAGTTCACTTTCTACGGCATCATTACAAATAAAACTGTATTTGTTCAGCTGTAATGGCAGAACTGAATACACGCAACCATGTGAAATAAATCTTCATTCCAAACCAAGTCCTCACTGGACTACAGCCAGACATTCAGGTAGAGTCAGATATTCAGCTTCTGCAAGGAAAGCATTATTGTGATATATCTGCAACAAAGTAAGTGCAATTTTAGCATGGTATTCTCATTTATCTGTTCTGCCAATCCCCATTCCCTATGCATTCTTGTAACTCAGCTTTCCTTATAAGTTTGTCTTCACCTACTTTGCTGAGCTGCAATAACTCAAAGGAGCTATTGGACATCACCTAATTGTGACACGCTAGGGCTATGTAAGAACGTGGCCTTCCAGGAGCTGCTTTGGTACAATAACCACTGATTATCCACTATTTCTTTTACTCCCTCTCTTCACATGGTAGTAACAAACTATTTAAAGATTCCTAAAACAAAAGCAAAGCCAAAAAAAAACAAAACCAAAACCCAAACCAAAAATAATGAAACGTTAGAGGTTTTCCAGCAGTAGCAGTTGTTTAAAGGACAGTTTTATCAAACTGGGACACAATTATTGAAGAATAACTAGGTATCCACTGTGAGCCTTAATGGGAGCAACCATTGCCTGAAATCACTACATGATGAACTGTATGGAAATCAAGTTTCATCCCACTTCTTTTCCCTTTCAAATAGCCATTATGACAGCTTCTGTTCAAAGTCTCAAAAAAGAATTCAAGACCTTACGGGAAAAAAAAAAGAGAGAAGTGAAGTAATAATGAGTGAAATTCCTCTCAATTAAGTAAACTTTCAAATAGATCACTTCTAATTCTACGTAAATTTTATATTTACAAACAATGAAACAGGAATACATCCAAACTGTATCCTGAATTGCCTTTACTAATAACTACAGTTCAAAACCATCCCTACTAAGTCTTCTAAACAGCACAGAAAAAGCCTTTTTTTCACATTTTCCACATCTACTCTGTCAGGGATGCACTTGTGTATGACTTGTTAGAAAGTATCCTTACAAACAACGGAGTTCTCACACCTTGGCTCAATGTAATCAGCATCTGAACTTTTACCTTCACCTCCATTATAGAAAAGGTTTGGAACAATACAAAACAGTCTTAGACTGCTAATAAACCCTTTTTATTATCTTTAGCCTTTCACAAATAGAATTTATAGTGACTTACTATGCATCTTCTACTGGATCTCAGTAATCATGCATTGCATACAGCTTTGCCAGCATGCACGTTTCCCTTTATACACTTAGTTGTTTTTCAAGACAGTAAAAACACCTAAAGAATAAAGAATAATTATACTGCTTACCTTTGGAAGATAATCACAGCCCAGAAGAACTGCTAGCCCAATCAAAGCCTCTCTGTCACAACCAAGCTTCTCCTTAATAGAGGACATTGTGTAACAGTCAAGATGTGGATCCTGCAAGAGAAATTTATTGCGTATTATTTCTGTTACATCAGGGAAGGAACTGCCCTGAGTCACCTTCAGTTGTGATTGCTTACTCACCCTTATTGACCCCCACCTGCAAAAAAGGGGTCTACCCCATAAGAGGTCTAACAGACAAAAAATAATCTGCCATTAAAATTTATAATGTAATGCATGGACACCACACAAACAACTACAATTCTGAAACTTCATTGTATCAACCAGTATCAACCATTGGGCATCAACCATTGAAAGAAACTAAAATAAGCCAAGAGGTCCAGCACACAGCTGGATAACCATGTTCACAACGGGTGAGCAACTGGCTCACAGGTCAGGCACAAAGAGTTACAGTGGATGGGCTAGACCAGGCTGTTGACTTGTCACTAGTGGAGTTCCACAGGGCTCCAATCCTCAGCCCACTTCTCTTCAACATCTTCATTAACAATCTAAACTTGGTATCAAAAGAGTTAATACAATTTCAGGACTCAAAGGAATACTAAGTAAGTTTGCCAACAAGACTAAATTGGGAGGAGTTGATGAATACCTCAAGGGCAGAGCGACAAATTATAGAGCGATGAGCATTTACAAACCATGTGGAGTTTAACAAGGGAAGTGCTGGATGCTGCACCTGGGATGAGATAACCCTGGCTGTGTGCACAGACTGGGGAATGAGAGGCTGGAGAGCAGTGCTGCAGAAAGGGACCTGTGGGTCCTGGTCAATGGCAAGTGGAACGTGAGTCAGCAGTGCCCTGACAGCCAGAAGGGCCAACCATAAGCATTTTAATGTGCTACTTAAATTTAAAAAAAAAAAAAAAAAAAAAAAAAGGATAAAAATATTACCTAGTATTAGCCATAAGCTAAAGGAATATTTGAAGGGTAAAAGGACTCAAAACCAATATGAAATAAAGACTAACTTGAATCAAAACACAGGCCACTGCCTTTTTCCTCAAATATGACGAAAAGAATCCCCACAACGAAAAGAAGCCAACAACCCAAAATAATCCATTTTTCTAGAACAGATGCCTCTGACAGACACTCACAAATTACTTTTTATGCTGATTTACATTTGTAACTAAGTACAACTGAAAGATTGAGCTTGCCTGCACTGTGGGTGACACATCACAAGGAAGCTGAATGAAATAACCAGGTCAAGGAAGAACTCAAATATGGTGTCACCAAAACAAATAACCTTCCATCAACTTTAAATATTTTTGAAGAGAGTTAATTGTTTGTAGTGCACTTCTTTTGTTCTGTTGACTTTCTCTTATCACCAAAGTATTTTCTCAACAAGTCTTTCAGATGAACATTATAAATTACAGAAATTTGGGGTAGCCTTTCACCAGCTCTGGAAAATTGTATTCTTAACAAATGAACACTTCAAGACCATAAATTATTTGAGTTTTTGAATGACCACAATTGAGTATGATGCAGATGTACAATTCCTACTCTATTCATGCTCAATTGGGACTAACAGCATTAATTGCAAGTATATTCATAATAAAATGAATCTGTAAGACTCAAGTATGTGAACACTTATGAGACCATGATGCTGAGGACTCTCATATGCCCTAAGGGTAAATTTTATAGGAAGCAATTACTTCACTCAACTTCTCCACTTTAAAGGAGGAAACAGGAAAAAAGTTTGCTATTTTAGCTTTATATGAGACATCACAGGGTACTACAAACACAGGCAATATTACCCTATTCTCAGTAGTTTTGCTCTTACAGCCAAAACAAGAATTGCCAGTGAATTAAATAAAATATTCCTGTCTTAAACATACTATTTTAAACAAACCCAACTACTACAAGGTAAGTTCAATAACATCTAAGTATTTTTCCAAGTCCCTTCTTTCTATTCACATTTCTCCAAAGAGTCTATAGAGAGGGTAGGAACAGGGTGAGGTACATTACCTTAGCGTTCATGGCAAAGTTCCTATAAACTGTTTGAGCTCCATACAAGAAAACATCTCCATCATTGGTAATGCAGCCATCAACGTGTCCTTTCGCATTTAGATAGGCACACATTGCCTCTGCTTCTCCAGCTGCTTGAACCCAGGGGACACCTAAACATTCCAGCAGTTCAAGACACTAAAAGAAGGAACACAAAAGGAAAGAGATTGAATACTTAGCTATTAAATTCACTTATTAGTATGCATTTTCTCAGACACAAGTGCATATAAAAATGGTTATTGTTGCACTACCTATATAACAAGCTGTGAATGAAAGAACTACTTTAGCAGTTTCCTGTAACAATGAAAAGTAAACATCCATGAACTTTACACTTTAAATAGATATTTAGGATGTTTTCAAAAGAAGAGTAACAAAGGAATATTTATCTTTGTGAAGCAATGCTGTTTATTCAAGCAGTAATGCTGAGCTAGCACAGACATCTTCCAACAGGTGCCAAACTCCACGAGAATATCAAGCACAAAAGTAAAATGCTGTCATCCTACCAAGACTGGACCACTGCATAAGACACACTGATATATAGTTAAAAATTCCAGAGAAAATAATTTGTTTTATAATTTAAGAATAAAATATTAATTCATATGTACAATTTAGTAAAGCCATCAGTGTCCATAAATTCTACTTCATAAAGTTTTGAATAGACAAAAATGGGTAATGGGGGTGGAACAATACAAAGGAGTATCGATATCAAAACTATGAAAGAAAAACAATGTTAAATTTTGTAATAAATGCTCAATTATGGTTGTCATTCACTGCAGAACAACATGCATGGGAACATATCAAACGAGAAAATTATTCTGACACTGCTTCTCTTCCATAACGCCCAACAGATGCTGTAAGGCCTGACTTCAAAGGTGCCCATTCCTTCAAACCTCAAAATATTGTTTACATTTGTTGTGTATAGACAAAGCTATGAGATGGAAACTTCAGAGGTTATTGACTCAAACAGCTGGCCATTTGCAAAAGCAGCAGGTGCTTTGCTGAGGCCACGTTTGTACTCCCCCCGCAAAGGAAGAGCAGGAGAGTTTTTAGGTGTGTGCCGGTGAAACCTCTGATCCATGTAAGACACAGGGAGTGCATACCTGCCATGGGAAGATGACCACAACAAACCAGCCTTTGTTTATAAACAAGCTGGGTTTTGAGCTGGGAGAGGCTGATAATAAGCAGATCCTGAGAGGTGGGAATAATGCTTTTTATCTTGCCAATTTCCTTCTTTACACAATTGGCTCAGGTGTAAATGCATACACATCAGTCATTCCAGTATCACTGCCCCCTAACCTGCCCCACCTTGTTACTTGATCTAGTAACAAGAACCTCACTTACCTGGCCTTCGGGGGTAGGTTGTAAATCATAAGAAAAGCTATTAATTATTTCAATTTCCTGTATTTAATTTGATTAAGATTTCTTTATATCACACAAAAGATACTGAAACACAGCCCTCAGTTACTCACCTCTTTTAACATGGCTTTAAATAAAGATCTCCCTGTTCTTGCAGCTCCAACTTTCTTTGAAGGTCCATAGCGCATCTCATTCCTCTTGCTCATGGTGTCTGCTTTCAACCTGGGGGCCTCTCCTTCCATCACAAACACTAGTTTAATTCCCATTGATGTTAAGAAAGAGAACCGAAAAAATAGATTTCTGCAATAAAGCAAAGTGTTCCATAAGCTGTACTATTTGTGAAGCCTGATTTCTTCAGACATTTACTTTATAGCCCTTATGTTTTCCTGAGCCTACCTCAGGAAAAATCTTAGCATTGTCTTCACCTCTAATGATGCTCTTGCCCCCAAGATAAACAAACCTTTGATATATATCCCTCTCTTTGGCTGAAGTTGTCATACTATGAAATTGTAGCAGCTTTACAAAATTCCCAAGAAAATACCATGTAAGGACAAGAATGATCTTTTTTTGGGTATAAAGACGTAAGCAAACTTAAAGGGCTTAATAAAAAACATTCAATATCCAAAATCTGCTTCCAAACACATATTTAAATTGATTATTTTATATCAATTAATCACAAATCTATCAAATCAGGTACATCTGAAGTGACTGAATGCATATCATGCTTGATACTTCATATCTTGCTGAATTCAACAGAAGTCATAGGAGTGTATAACATCTCATAACTGAATATTCTGCACTGATAACCAATAACATGCAATGAAGAAAATTTGTGTATATTTTCATTTTTGTCAGCACTGAAGAAAACAGTACTTTGAAGTTATAGATGCTTAGACATGTTCATTCCTCAGGTAAGTAATTTAAATTAAAAATATACACATTCTTCAAGGTTGTTCAAATGCCTGAAGAATGATTTAAAAATATTTAATTCAACATGGGGGTCTAATAAAAATTAACTTCAAATCCTTTGCACATACAGCATAAGTGGTAACTGAATGAAAACACCAGCCATATGAATTTCAGACCTACTCTTAGAAGTCTTGAATAAGTAACAGTCCTAAATTATACAGCTCCAAGACTTTTGGCAAAAGTAATTTATATGGATACCATACCTGAGATGTGGCTTGGTAACTACTCCAACCATCTTTTTAACAGTCTGCGCTTCACAAACCCACAAACTTAAATCAACAGCAAGTGTTTTCCCTTTGAGACTACTCAGGTTGACAGGTTGTCTCACAGGCTCAAGGATTTGCCACAGATAAGTCACTCCCATCGTTTTAGCTGCTTTATTGTCAGAAGGAGGATTTTAGCTGTGAAGACCAAACAAAATAAAATAGTTTCAGAATATGACATGTGTGGTGACCCCAGTTCACAGATGGTTTATTACCAAATTCCTTTTTTGGACTGAACAGTTGCATTACTAATTAACTGAACATAAATTAAAAAAAAACTCAGTTGAGAAAAAGAAAAGAAATAAAGAAAAAAATATTAATTTCCAAGTCTCATAAGTCCCTTACATAAACGTAATCCAGGTTTTATTAAAGAACCACAGGATTCTAGAGGGAATTACTTCCTGATCTGAGGTAGGACTCACATTAAAATTTTCTGTTCAAACAGACATAGCTTAAAGCTACTTGAGGAACATTTACAATGACAACAGAATTTAAACTTTTCTTGCATTCCAACATGATATAAGAAGGGTCAACACCCTGAGACTCTGGCTTGGAAAATTCAAGCTGGAGTTCAAGAAAAAAACACAGATGGTATTGCAGCAGTAGTTGCTCACAGGTTGCAGAGATTCTTAACATCCAGCTGGCACTGTCCTACTGCTTTAATCCAATGCAGGTGGAAGTCTCCCTGAGCAGGGAATCAATAGTGATTGGCACTGAAATTTGGGAAGAGAACTCCAATGTCGTATTAAGAAGAAGGCATTACTTTACTCTGGCCCTGGATGCCTGGGGAATAGCTCCACCCAACATTCACACCTGTCTCAAGATGGTACACCTGTTTCTTAGCCAGGGATAGATACATTCATCAGAAAATTGTTACATTTGTGAACAATTTGTTACTTAAGACAGGCACAGAACCCTCAACGGGATTGGGCCAACTTGACTTGTTCCTAAGGTCTCAACACGATGATCTCTGAATGTCCCTTGCAACAAATGTTGACATTTGTAACGCTGTGATTGCAGAGACACACCAGTGTGTATGTTTCACTGCGTCACTTTTGATATTGTGTGACTAGAAATACCCATAATGCATGCTAGTTGAAAACATACACCCATGAGGTGGTATATTTCTTCATCTTATTTAGCTTTACTTATACAGCTCCACTCTCCACAGTACCCATTACTGCACTCATTTTCCTCCGTTTTCATTGTTCTTCTGGTTTTCATATCTTGCCAGCTTTTTACAAGGCCTCTAGCATATACTGTCTTTTACCACTCACAATACCAATTTATTCCTGCACTGTCTTACTGAACAAAGTTTGTCTCATGCTTATTTATTTTCTCTCTTCTCCCCCAATATTAGAATATAAAAATCAAATAAAATCTGGAACGTTTTGTATTTCTGATTTTGACACTACTGTATACTCAGATAAATTAAAATGCTCCTTTGAATAAATCAGACTAGATGGCCTACCTGTGCTCAGAGATCTGCTTAAGGCACATGAGGAGCTAAGGCACTGTGTGGTGTCTCACATTTAACACCACTGTCTGTCAGAACAGAAGGCCTGCCTTTGGAGGGTGTCATCTTTATACTCTAATTCTGTTTTAAAGCAAGGCAGCTATTCAATTCATGGTTGTTTTTAAATCAAGTTCTCATGCTAAGATTTACTTTCATCAGCATTTAGGTTTCTAACCCCTTTCTTTATCTACTACAATCACTCAACCTCATTTTAGTTGTATGCACACAGAGTATTGCTTTTGTTGTTACATGTCAAGCACATAAAATAAGTTAAAAATACAAATTAAAATACAAATAAAATACATGGTACAATTTCTTGAAGTCCAGGATGATCAATTTCTCTGATGCACCGGGGAGGTATCCAAACCTTCCCAAAAGACAAGCACAATAATTCAGCTTCAGTGAGAGAACACCTAACAAAGAAGAGAGTTGCCTTTTTGGTGTTATCATTTGGTTTCTGCCAGCGTGCATCAACACAATTTCTTAAAAAAACAACCGTGTTAGTCAGTTTCTAAATATTGTTATAGAGTGTCACATGGTACTTAATTAATGGGAAAGATACATTAAATACACTGCAAACACCCCACATTTCCTTAGATTACAAACAACAAAAAAATACGTATAAAAACTGAAAACTAAAAAAAAAAAAAAAAAAAAAGGCCGAATTTTTCATTGTAATGAAGTATAGCTATCTGGGGACTTATCTTTTTCATATCCCATTGAATATACATCTAAGGGTGAGTTATGAAAGCCTGCAAGATCAACCAGTCTTTGCTTTATTTTCTAATATATTTAAATTTGAATTCTGCATACAAATAGCTCAACTAGTCTTAATATAAATGATCTGTCTACTCGGATGTTATTTAAGACCTTCGTTCCTCACAAGCCTCCAGCCCTGGAGATGGCAACTTCCAAAGAAGCAAGACTGAATTTGATTTATTTTTCTAAACTTAAAAACCACTGAAGATCATTAACAGTAAACATAAACATCCCCCTACAATACCTTCTCAATGTCTCTTTAGGTCAGTATGTGCTAAAGTTATAAAACTTTTGTGTTTTATATCGTGTTTAAAGACTACATTCTGCTCTATGTTTTGAACACAGCCAGTAAAGCCAGCTACTTAAAAATAACTACAGAAAGCATTTAATGCCGCAATTCAATTCATAGAGAGACACTTTCACACACGACCAAGGTAACTTGCAAAGACAGACAAGCATACACTTTATGTCTCACCCAGCAGCCTTTAAAAAGGAGGAAAAACACGGCGGAGGAAAAGCTCGATGTAGAAAAAACACGGCAGAGGAAACACGAAAACCCACACGTTTTTACAGCTCTGCCCCCTCTCTCTGCGCTACCTCAGCACAGCTTGGCCAATAACCCTGCGCACCGAAGTACAGCAGTGGCGTGCTCCTCAGTATTTGCAGGTTGCTCCTCAAACGCCTAGGGATTTTCCCCGCGGGATGAGCGCAGCCCGAGCAGCGCAGCGTTTGAAACTCCCGCCCCGCTGCGCCAGCGCCCGCCGCGCACCGCGCCCACAGGAACAGGCGTGCCCGAGCTCCCCGCGGGCGCTCAGCTCGGCTCGGCAGCGGGGCGGTGTCCGCGGGGACCGGCAGGGACGCTCAGCCGGCGGAGCCCCGCCAGGCTCGGCCTGACCCGCCGGGGAGCAGCGAGCGCTCCGCCCCCCCACACCCGAAAATGGCGCGCGCGGAAACGGGCCCCGCGGGACGCGGAGCGCGCAGGCGCCGCGCTCCCGGCGGCGGCTCTTCCGCCCGTTCCGGCCCGGCCCGCCCCGTCCGCCCCGCCATGCACCGATCGGGAGCTGTCCCAGGTAACGCGGCGCTGAGCGGGCGAGGGGAGGGGAGGGGAGGGGAGAGAAGGGACGGGTGGCCCGTGCCGGGCGAGGGTCCTGGCGGGCGCTGTCCGCGCGCGCAGCCGCTCCCTGGACCGCGGAGAGCGCGGGGAGGGCGGGCGGCCTGGCAAGGCGGGGCAACGGCTGCCTCCCGCTCCTCCCGCTGCCCCCGCTGCCCCCGGCCCGGCGCTGGCGTTGCTGTCGCAGGTGGCTCTGCGGGGTCAGTTAGCGGTCGGAGCAGGCGTTTGTCACCCGCTGCCCAGCGTGAGCGCCCCGCCGTTGTGAGCGCTCGCCCCGGGCGCTCATCTCTGCCGGCGGAGAGCGGGAGCGGCGGCCGCCGGGCGTTCCAGCCGCCAAGGGACAGTGTCTCTTTTCTAGGAGGTGGGGGTTCCTTCCGGGTCGTGCGGTCTTGGGTAAAGCAACAGGTAATCGTGGACTTGGGGGTTTCTGCCCCTCTTTCGTTTTCGCTGTCCGTAGAGGAGGCGGAGCTGCCCTCTGTGCCGCAGTGCAGTTCTGGGCTCCTCAGTGCAACAGAGAGATGGAGCTCCTGGAGCGGGTCCAGTGGAGGGCTGTGAAGATGATTAAGGGACTGAAGCACCTCTCTTATGAGGAGAAGGCTGAGGGAGTTGGGCCTGCTCAGCTTCGAGAAAGGACTACTGAGAGTGGACCTCAATCTATATGAATATCTGAAGGGAGGGTGTCAAGAGGATGGACCAGGCTCTCCTTGGTGGTGCCGAGCAATAGGACAAGAGGCAACGGGCAAAACTGATGTACAGGAAGTTCCACCTGAACATGAGGAGGAACATCTTTTCTGTGCAGGTGACCATGAACTGGAACTGATTGCCCAGAGCGGCTGTGGAGTCTCCCTCACAGGAGATGTTTAAGAACCACCTGGACACAATCCTGTGCCATGTGCTCTGGGGTGACCCACTTTGTTCCCTTCCAGCCTTACCTATTCTGTGATTCTGTGGATCAGGCAGTGCCTTTCCCATATCTAGATGGGATGGTATAGGCTTCTTATGCACTGGCTGCAAATATACTAGGGAGAGGAGTCGTGAATGTCAGGCATGTAGTCTGACATGGAACATCTGCAGATAGTCCCAAAGAACGTAAAACACCCCTCTGCTGTGTATGAGGTTGGGCTTCTGACTTCAGCCCTCTGAAATACCTCCCTTTAAGTACAACAGATAGCATTGTACTTTCTTTGTTATTATAACTGCTAGTGTTAATTTGTAATTTTATTGCTATCTTTGTGACTGCTAAATGTAGTGTGCCATACATCAGCTAAAGACCTCAGACATTTTCTTCCTCTTCTACCTTTTGTTTCTTCCCATATCTTGCATTTATCCCACCGTAGGTCTGTTCTGATGTCTTTGCTTTACCTCTGTTTTGCCAGCTGGATGAAAGGCAGGATTATAGCTGGGCTGGGTCCAGAGTGGTTAAAGTGGATGTTCCACAAGACAGATGAGACACCTTCCTATCTTCGGTGGACACCAGGCCAGGGAGGGCAGCTAGAAAGCTGCTGGTGTGTATTGTGACAACAGGTTCGTTGTGTCAGATCTGGATGAGGCCAGCTGTGACCAGCCAGGTAGCGAAAAGGGAAACAGTTGTGGAACTCCATTGCAGTGAATACTGTGGAAAGATGTGCCATTGATTAAGTTGAAACATGAGGGACCATCAGTGGATGCAGCCTCTGCCTTCCTGTCCTTTGATGTGTACAGGGTAACCGATGTGTATATGTTTCTACTATGACTTGTAGCAGTCCTAATAGTTTTGTACAGGACATTTGGGGCTTGCATTTTTTGTTCATGCTCTCATTATATGCTGAACAATTGCTTGTCATAATTTGTCATAATATAAAAACAATCATCCTTTGATTGTTTTTATAATTGAATCTGTCTTGCCTTTATTTGCTTCCAGCTATAGGTCCAATTTTTATTCGTAATTGTATGCTCTTACATTCCGTGATAGTGAAGTTAATTTTCTTTATTAAATCAGTACTCTTGATTTTTTTTCTGAATGACTGTTGGATTCTTGTTTGAATTATTAGCTTCACTCTGTTATCACAAGTTTCCATTAACAGTCTTTATATTGCAATATACAGAAGTATATTTTATGCTTCAGTTTTTAAGTGTGATGCCTGCTCCATTAGAAAAACCTTTTGTTAATATTTGTCAATAATTTCCATTGTTGACTTTAGAGTAGTCTGTTGCATATTTTAAAATTTATTGATACACATTTTTGCCAGCTTGTTTCCACTGTAGTATTGCGTAGTTTAATAACCTTCAGCTAGGTTGAATCAACTGCTTTTCATTTGCCTTGAATAATTATTCCCTAACTGTTGTTAAAGTTAGGGAAAGTAGTGCTGAGACTGAAAGCAATGATTTTTTCAATTAAAAACTTAACAAAGAAAATTAGGGGTGTCTTGCTGCAAGAGTTTTGGGAGCAATTGATGTAACAAAAGGTAGTTTTCCCGTCAAAAATACCAAGAATATGTGAAGATGTCTTGGGGATATCTTTTTATCCCATCCCGTCTTTGTTCAGTTTTTTTCCTTTTGTTTTGTGTCTGGGATGGTCTCTGCCCACCCTTTGCCCTCCCACCCCAGCTCCAGAATCTCAGGATAGATGGGGGCTGGCCCAGCCAACATATTCTCCATTCCAAGGGAGGTTCCTGCCTTCTTAGCAGGCACCTGTCTCTCAAACTGAGATAGGGAAAAAAAATTCAAATATGTGTCAATTCCTGTGTATTTATTTTTAAAAATTTTTTATTGTTTCTTCCTGTGCCTTTTAAAGCCTTGTTTCTGGTAAAATCTTATTAGTGGGTTCCTTGTGGCTGCAGTCAGTTTCTTGCGTCTTTCAGGTTTTTTGTACTGGGATAAGGTGCTGTATCCACTGATATTTGTCATATATTTCAGATATTTCTGAGGCTACTTAATACAGTTTGCTTGCAGTTCCAGTTAAATTTTGTTTGCAGTACTAGCTCTTCAACATTTTTGAGGTGCAGTCTGTTTTGTCTTTTGCCTTCCTCACAGTTAGATTGCATGAGATTATTTTGTTCTGTTTTCCACTTTTATACTCTTTTTTCCTTATATGTTTAAATAGTATAGCAGTGGAACTCATAGCCCTCATCTTTAGTTTGGATGTTATTGATTACAACATTTAAAGCTTATGTTTTCCTTCTTTTTAGAGAAAGATTCTAATGGAACAGCAGATTCAATGAATACTTGTCTTCATATTTGGGTGATGGATGCCAAGAGCTTGCAAGTGACTGTTTCCTGGTTTGTGTGATTTGTGCATGAAGGCATGTTTTTGTAGTAAACCAAGAGTAGCATAGCAAAAGGTATGTAAGCTGAATCATGAAGTGTATTTGCTCCTTGATTTTCATGTGTGTTGTATTAAACTACATAGCAAAAAGGGATATGACAGTTTTGCTGTAAATACTTCGTGGGCATCATCATTGTAATAATATAAATAATAGTAATAATAATCATCAGTAATAATCATCATTCTCCCCCTCTTGTACCTCTAGTATTTGATAAAGAAGTTCCTACCATTGAAAATTACTGCAAGAGTTTCAGATGCAAGGTTTATTGCATTTCTGCATTTGCTTTGAATTTTGTTCCTTGCACATAATGGAAATGAATTAATACTGTTTTTTCTTTATCATTTAGCTCCTGTGTCATAGAAAATTAATGAGGGGATAATAAGATGCTATATTTTATAAAGCAGTCAACAAATATATAGAATAGAAATTAGATATTCTTTGTAATGATGTAGGAAGTTTTAGTGTCTCTTATAACAAATGCTGTTCTCTGTGATGCTTGGTAATATGAGCTGTGTGACCTCCTGTCAGTTGAAAACAGGCAACAGTTTGACCAGAACATTAGGCTGCCACAAGGAAACTGCTCAAAGAAGCATCTCTATCTCCGCAATGACCCAAGCATGCAGATCTGCATGGTGAAGTGGTTAGGGACTTCACCTAATGTGAAAAGAAAGAAGTTCTTTCCTGCATTACTTTTTAGTAGATTCAGAGCCTTGAGTTGATTCGTTGCTTTGTTGCCTGAAGAGCTGCTTGGACTTAGGGGGATGTGGCAGAATGAGAAGAGATAGAGGGAGGAAAGACTGCTCCTCTCCATTGCAGCACAAGTTCTTATGATTAAAGTTGTTCTTCAGCAGTCTTTATTTCATTGAGTTCTCTGTAGATTCTCCAAGTAACTAATCTTAAAACTTTTACAGAGGACAATGTGGAGCAAGACACACTGAGAAGCTCTAGGGGAGCCTGAGGGCTTTAACAAGGGGGGCCCATGGGGTTCTGAGGCTGTGCACTGCACAGCTGGACCTGCTGTGCTGATCCACCCAGCTTTCTCACAGCCTGTGTCACCTCCCTCTGGGATCCAGGAGATCATGTTAGGAGCTGTTAGGCTGAGCTGCATGTCTTCTCTCCTGGATCATCTCATCTGGCCCATGGGACAAGAAGTACTTGCTTGTTGTCATCACCTGTATCCGTGACTAGGAGTCTTCTGGCCTCCAAGCCCCAGAGTGTTAAACACGTGTTACCAACTTTGGCTATGCAATGTCTCTAATGCTGGTCACTTTCCTGCACCCCACACATTTTTTAAAAAAAATACTACTTTTATTGATTTATTTGTATAAATAAGTGTGACTAGCACAGGTTTTTTTCGTGAGAACATTTTGCTATATTTCATAAACAAAGATAAAGTTTGGATGTTTTGCAAACAACTTCTCCGGATTAGGTCAGTTTGGGCTTGGCCAGTTGGGCCTAGGGGGAGGTCTCGGGCTGACCAATCTGGGGAACCTCTGTAAACTCTATATATATGGAAATCAAAACAATAAAGCTCTCTTCTTTCTTTCCTTGTCTGAGAACTTGGGTCATTCCTCAGCTAGCGGCTCAACAGCGACAAATAAGCAGCCTATTCTTAGGCCATGTGTCATGCAGTGATGTTTTTATAGCAGTGAATGTTAAGTGCATTTCATGCCTCTGAATTTTGCTCAGACTGATGATGTGCATTAAAGTTGGTTACCATCTTTCTTAGAAGGAAGCTCTAGATTAAATTCCAGTAAACAAAGTTGAGTAGGAGAATGTAATCCATATCAGAAGAGTATTGATGTCAGACAACTGTGCGACTGATGTCAATTTCAGCCTGTTTTGGTTACTTACCAGTAGCTGACTTAACTACTAACAAATAAAAAGATTGTATATTGCATTTGTGTAAAGAGCACCTTACTTCTACCTTGGGCAAGTAGGTAAACTTCTGTGTTTTGTGTAGGGCTTTGGGCCTCTAGGTATGAAAAATGTAATACCTACTTTTGAGGGAATAAAAACCATACCATAAGCTTACAGTTTCAGAAAATATGAGATTTTTATATGTTTTTAGTAAAGCTCGTTACTTTTGCAAGATTTGTTTCAGACCAGTCCTATTAGTGCTGAAAGTCTGTGCATTATTTATTGATTTGTAGAGGAAATGTACATATATGTCCTATAAAGAGAGAATAGTTACCCTTTTTTAGGAACATTTTGTTTACTGTGATTATACTGCCTTGTGTGTACAAAACAGCACAGGAACAATGCAATGAATCCAAATTTTCTTTTATTCTACTTTTATGTGTTCTGCACATTAATTTTCTCAGCTTTTGTCAACCACGAATAATAAATATACTTTCTTTTTGGCTGTGCAGATGACTTTAATGAAACCTGCATTGGTGCTGCTGATTATACTATGTTAGTTATGTTCTTTTTACCACTACTCTTCAACTCTATTGCTAACCAAAACCAATTCTAGCAAATATTCCAAAGTCTAATGTACCAAGGAAAACAGAATCAAGGTTGATTTTATTTTTAATCAAGGAATTCAACTTGATTAGAATAGTGAAGCTGGGTTTCTTTTGTTTTGATGCATCTCTTTCATAGTAAGCTTAGCCTTAAATTACCAGGATTTCATTTGTGGGAAAGTATTTGTTGCAATGTTTGCTGTGATCTTAATATTTCTTTTACCAAAGTAAATAATTTGGTATCTCTGTTCTATCACCTGTAGATAATGTTATCACCTAGAAGACTGAAACCTGTAATATTTCATTGCTTTCATTTTTCAGTACTCATGGGTAAGAGAAAGGAAGAAAGTGTTTCAAATCCTGGATCGCAGAAAAGGCAGAGAAAAGAATACACAGATGTACATACTGATGAGCCTAACGAAGAAGAAAATTTAGAGTTGTCAGCTAATGGTGCCTCTTCACAGTCAGTAAGTAGTTTAAAAAGTCATAGAGATGAAGATACAAGAAAACTTCTGTGGTTACTGAAATAAATGTCTTAGATGTAGGCTTCAGTAGAACAAAAATAAAAGAAACTAGAGGTACTGTGATGAGGACTTCTGCATGAGTTCATTCTTGCCTTATTTCTTTTGAGTCATCTAGTTATAATAGTCAATCATAAAATAACAATATTCTGGTTTTATAGAAGGAATACTACTGAAGTGGTCAAGTAAGTGAAGGAAATAGATTTTGATAGAACTATGGTATATTTAATTTATGGTTGTATTAAAAACAGAGAAAATATTTAGAAAACTATTTGTTAAAGAAGTGCCAAATACATTTGTTTTGCATAGCTGATACTTTCAGATGTCTAAAAACATGTAGCATTTGAAATGAAAATTTTGATGGAAAAGGAACTTGAAAACAGGAATATTAATTACTCTTTTCTGATTTTAGTAGTTAAATTTTAATTTGATTGAGGATTTTTAAAAAATAATTTTTGAGATTGCAAATACTGTCCTGTGTATTTAGACTGGACATTAGGAAACATTTCTTTACCAGTGGTAAGACACTGGACCAGGCTTCTCTGGGGGGTTGAACCTATCTGGATGCCAGGTGTGCACCAAAACCACTCTGTCACTGTCCTCCTCACCTGGGCAGGGGAGAGAAAATATAGTAGAAGGCTCATGGTTGAGATAAGGGCAGGGAGAGATCAGTTCCCAGTGACTGTCATGGGCAAAACAGACTCAGCTCGGAGAAAACTAATTTATTAGCAGTATTCATTAATCAGTGTTTGAGAGATAATGAGAAATAAACCCAAATCTTAAAACACCTTCCTTCCACCCCTCCTTGGCTGGCTCATCTTCACTCTCAATTTTCTCTGCCTCCTCCCCCAGCAGCACAGAAGGACTGGGAATGAGGGCTGTGGTCAGTTCATTACATGTTGTCTCTGCCACTCCTTCCTCTTCTGAGGGAGGACTCAACACTCATTCTGTGCTCCAGTGTGGATCCCTTCCACAGGGTGCAGTCCCTCAGGAAGATCCTGCTGCAGGATGGGTCCCTCATGGGGTCACAAGTCCTGCCAGCAAACCTGCTCCAGTGTGAGCTCCTCTCTCCATAAGCCACAGATCCTGTCAGGAGCCTGCTCCAGTGTAGGCTTCCCACAGAGTGACAGCCTCCTTTGGGAATCCACCTGCTCCAGCATGGGGCTCTCCACAGGCTGCAGGTGGATCTCTGCTCTGATGCCTGGAGCACCTCTTGCTCCTCCTCCTTCGCTGACCTTGGTGTCAGCAGAGCTGTTCTTCTCACGTATTCTCACTCATCTCTTCTCTGGCTGCAGTTACTGCAATTGCAATTTCCCTTTCCTAACTCTTAGCCTGGAGGCACTAGCACTGTTGCTGATGGGCTCAGCCTTGGCCAGCAATGGATCTGTCTTGGCAGTGGCTGGGATTGGCTCTGTCAGACATGGAGAAGCTGCTGGCAGGTTCTCACAGAAGCCACCCCTGTAGCTTCCTGCCTCTGCTAACACAACCTTGCCACCCAAAGCCAATACAGCTTCCTAGAGATGTGATTGGTGCCCCAAGCCTGTCAGTATTTACACGACATTTGGATAATGCCCATAATAACATGCTTTAACTTGGTCAGCCAACGGCGTAGATCTATTCTCTTAATATTTTATGTCATATTGATGATAAGTTACTAATAGGGAGAACTGAAAGGGAGGGATCAGCTTTAGTAACTGTTTCTATTTTACTATGAAACTGCTCTATAGTAACCAGCTTTACACAGTGTCACAAAACCTGTCTGTTTCCTTGTGGTTTGTAATAAATCATGTTTTATATCATACTATCATTTTAATTCTCATTGCATTTAAAATACATAAACTTAATTTCATTAAAATTCATACATAACTTGAGTTTTAATTGTTCATATTTTAGCCTGATGAAGAAGTTGGGATAATTGAAAGTATCCAGCTGAAGAACTTCATGTGCCATTCAAATTTGGGGCCTTTTCAGTTTGGATCAAATCTCAATTTCGTTGTTGGAACCAATGGAAGTAAGTATTAATTGCATAGTGTCTTTGTGAAGGAACACTTCTGTTAATAATGTAGAAGATGCAATTTTTATTTGAAAAATAATTGCTAGCCATCTTTTTTTGCATGGACAACAATTCACTTTTGAAATGGGGTACTACACAGGTCTGTCCCAGTAGTTCAAGGATGGTGAGTTAGGTCTTAAATTTGGAAATTTTTGCAAAAGATAATGTGAATATAAATATTTTCATAGCTAAGTAACACATACATTTTTATTTGGACCAAATGTACTTTCATATTTATTATTAAATGCTCAGTAATTGTCCAAGTGCCTGCAGTGCCTGTCACTGCGTTTGGAGGAGCCGAATGTACTTGTAATGGCATTGAATTACTGCTAATAGTTGCTTAATGCTAAACAAGGTCTGAACCACATTCAGCAACATCCTGCTTACTGATGGTTTCAGCTTCCCAAAGATATTCCAAATTTTCGAAAGCTGTTACTATTAGCCGGGGAAAGAAGGGGAAGATGTCTCCACTGTAGGCTGGCTCTCAAAGGGTGAAAGGTGTAATTGTGAGCGGCTGCCGCTTGATGGCTCCCGAAGCCCAGGGGTGAGGGTGGTGCTGCGTGCACAGAGCAGGCGAGTTTCACGGTCATGTCATTTATCGTATCATATCACCATATATCGTATCATATCAGCCAGCAGTACAGAGTGCTTCAGAATGATAACCTTAGCTCAGGTCCCAAAGGTGATAAACACCAAAATGGGAAGCACGTGCTACAAGGAAGGTGTTACATAATGCAGCTGTGAGAACCAGCACAAGGACACTGAGAGCAAATAAATCAGCATTGTGATCAGCAGCTATTAAAATAATATAAAGAATTCTTATAGCAAATTTGTTTTAAAATACGCTGGTCAGTTATCTCAACCCTTTGAGTCCCACATTGGGTGCCAGAAAGGACATAAATTTTGAGAGAGCTTAAAACCTTTCAAATAGTTAGATAAATAATAATGTGTGATTGATTTCTTTTGTTGTATACATGTTTTCAGTATGCTTTTAAGGAAGAGGAGATTCTTTCCTTCTGACCTAAGACATGTTGTGGAATGCAAATTGCTAAACAGAAGTAACAGAAGTTTGGCTCAGCATGTTGGGTTTTTTTAGGGAGAACCTTGAAAATGGCAGATACTTTTCTAGCGTTATTGTTATTTTATATGTTCAATGAGGACAGAATTTGGACTTCTAATGAATGCATGTATGTGAAGTCAAAAAACTGTAATATGGGTGAACTGGAGTAGAAGTTACAATAGCTTCTCTTTAAAACAAGTTTGATGCTTCAATTACAGGTGGAAAAAGTTCTGTATTAACTGCACTAATTGTTGGACTTGGTGGGAAAGCCACTGCAACTAACAGAGGTTCCTCATTAAAAACATTTATTCAAAAAGGAGAGACGTAAGTAAAAATTTAATTTTAAAGTTGCATGCATAGTTTAGTGATTATCATTCAAGTTAGCTGATGAATTTTCTGTTTGCCGTAATTTTCTGCATCTTCTTATGGGATCCACCAGACTGGAGTAAAAAGCATAACACTGAAGAGACCACATTTAAACAACACCTTCCCCCCACTCAAAAAAACCACACCCTGAAAACAAAAAACCTTAGAAGTTTTACCAGTAGTATACTGTTATTTCTGAATGTTGTGGTTAGAAACCAATTGGAAATCAAATTCTAAACAGCTGCTCTCTTTCCCCTCCAGTGAGAGAGGGATAGAGATTATGGGTTGAGATAAAAATTCGCTGAAAAAAAGCCAACAATGAGATAAGGAAAGCAAACAGAAACAGCAACAATACTAATAACAGTAGGGTATAAAAGTGGGTGATTACATGCAGAAGTGCTCACTGAGTCTAATTCAAGGCAACTGCACCACAGCCTGAGCCATGCAGTTCCTTAGACAAAGAAGAAAATGGCAAATAGAAGTGTCCGTGCCTGTGTTGTTAAAAACAGAAACAATGGTGGACAACTCTCCATCCCCAAACCTGAGACAAGAAAAACAATGATAGACAAAGCCCATGGTAGGACTGGAGCCACCCCACTGCTTCACTTGCCACCTGCTTTCCCTGGAAGAAAGGAACCAAAGTGGTGGCAGTTCCACTTCGCGTTCCCTTTCTCTTCCAGCTGAAGCCATGCCCCCAACATGGGGCTCCAGGCTCTGCCTCTCACAGTAATGGCAAGAAAATTACCTCTGTCCTACCTGAAACTGGGACACTGAACTAGCTAACACAGTGATACGTCCTGAGTATTGCCTGCTCTCGTGTATTACTTCTCCTCTGTCGTTGAATATTCTACAGAAAAATGGAGTTTACGAGAAAAAAAATCCATAGGTAACTAGTTATTATTGTTTTGCAAGCAGTGAGGTTAATTATTTTTCAGTCTTTCTGCTGATATGAATGAATACACAATATAAAGACCTTGACTTACAGCTGGATATCTGAACATGCAGGAAGTGGATTCATGTCTGCTGTGAGTAGTGGGGACAACATGTTTAGGGAAACCAATAAAAAGATAGAAGGTTTAGGACTTTGCATTTGCATAAAGCTGTTATTCAGAGTTCCAGGCTTTTCCTTTCTGAGGTGCTTAGAGTAAAATTGTTGGCAGTACTTGCCTTATGTGTATTAAGTTAATGTTCCAGCATTCACTTGAGAAACAGAAAATAGGAATTTGGAACTGAAATCACATCTCATCTTTTACAGAAGAATGCCTTAAGCATTCTGCTATAGATTACTTTGGTTAGTCTGTAGAAGCCAGGCAACTGTAGAAGCCTGTTTGAAAAAAGGAGAGCTACCAAAATGCCACTTGATTCTGCGATGTAAAATGAGGGCACTCAGATGGGAAGGGAAGGTGGAAGAAATCTTCTGTCACAAATACTTGCTTTTGACTCAGGGCTGGAGTTTCTAGCAGTGTTATATTCCATACCACCTACGTCAGGGTGTGATTGTGGTGTGAGCAGGAGGCAGCTGAGGCCACAAGCAAAAGGGTCACCAGCTTTTGCTTTTGCTGGGCTCAAGGGACAGGGTGTGTAGGTTTCAGGGTCAGCCTGGCAGACCTTGCTACTCTCCTTCTCATGCACCACATGGCCGAGCACAGGGATGGTTGCCATTTGGCTTTGTCTGGGAGCCCATGCCAGGCGCTGTCTTGGGGAAGCATTTTTGTTTATTTGGTGGGCAGTACCCTTCTGTGGATGAAACACTCTCTGTTTTGTACACTCTTATTAATATTGTGGTTTTGAGATTTTGCCATAAATTGTGATTCCATCTTATAATCTCTCCTATTGTTTCCTCTACTATCAGAAGGGGGTAGAGGAAAGGGGGCAGTTTGAGTGGGTTTGCTTTTCCTGCTGAATTTTAAACCAGCACAGTGTCTGTTTGAGCTGTTCTGGCTCAAACCAAATAAATATGTGTTCTTCTGACTGGTACTATGACTGACTTGCTGTTGTGACCTGTAGGACACATGACAATTTATTTAGAAAATTAGAATGTTCTGATTTTTTTTTGTTGTTGTTTTTAGATTTGAAATTAATTTCAGTTGTCTTTTTTATTATTTTTGGGGTTTTTTTTAGTTCTGCAGATATTTCCATAACTTTGCGAAACCAAGGTGGAGAGGCATTTAAACCAGAGTTGTATGGTACTTCTATTACTGTGAATCAGCACATTAATCAGGATGGAAGCAGAACTTACAAACTGAAAAGCAAATCTGGTTGGTGGTACTTTGCCTTGTTCTCAGCCTTTGATGTTCTCTAAATGTGTTCATGACTTTAAATGCCTTGACGTTAGTAAAGGATGATGTTTCTCATTTCTTAAAATCATTCAAGCATGATGACGATGTCCATTTTTTTATGTTTATCCCAGTTTATCCCAGACTAAGAATATTTTAGTATGTCAAAAGCGCTATGTAGTTATTGACATGTATTATTTAGTATGTCAGGTTTTACATTATGTACTTGTTTCTACAAAAAATCTATTTTTGTGGTGAGGTTGAACATAGTTTTTTAGTCTTTTTGAGGTTTTTTTGAATTTGCTGATATATCTAAATTCTGTCACAGGGTGTTTATGAGGCAGAGAAGGACTTGAATTAGAAATCTTTCTGTGCAAATGCAAGTATATTGAAAAAAATAATAAACAAAACCACCTAACTAATGTTTCTCATTTAGGACTAACTGTGTTACAAAAAGACTATAATCTCATTTTTTACTTTTTCTACACTGAACAAAGGACTGGGGCATTGTACCTATTGATATTTTTCCCTTTTTTTTTTTTTTTTCACCACTAGGGATCATAATTTCATCAAAGAAAGAGGAACTCATATCAATACTGGATCACTTTAATATACAGGTAGTTGTTGTAGTGTTTAAATTCTGTACAATTTAAGACATTGGCATGTGATATTATAATTTTTTAATTTAAAAAAATGTACTATTCCTTAAAGGAGAGTTTCACCTCATCCATGTTATTTAAAGATCAAATGCATCAGCAGAGGGAAAATAAAAATGTGTATACCTCATACAATGCAGAACAGGATTCTGTCCCAGACAGATAAATATTTTCTATCATCTGTGAGCTGCGAGCCATGTATCCTGTTGATAAAAGTCTTGACATATGTATATATGTCTAAAGTCTTCTCCATATGTATATGGGGAGTCTTTTCCTGCTGATAATTTCAGTTATTACTGTTTCAGAAATTTGAATGTGATTTTACTGCCTAAGTGATTAATAAAAGATCAGGTAGTACATACGAAGTTTAAAATATTCAACATACTTAAGAGTTTCAAATAATAGGAACTTCAGTTAGTATGCATTGATTTTATTTTGTGACAACATCTGTAAGAATATATGGGTCAATTCATTGCATTTGTTGCAATACTTTGATGAATTAGATAATGAGACATACCACAAGAATTTATAATGCTGATTTTGTTAAATAAATGGAACTTATAGGTACTGTCTTTATAGAAGTCACTTACCCTCTTGGAAGCAATTCCTTAATTGTCCTTGCTGTACTTCTACTTTGTAACTTGATATACTTGTATTTTTTAATTTTCTGTGATTGATTTTGTTTGTTATGTTTTAGTTTTTTAAAGATGTGAGAGGATTAGAAAGCCTGATTTCTGGACCTTTGTTTATTACTAAGTTGCAGGACTGGAATAGGGAGATGGCATGCTCACTTTCATGGATTTGTAGTAACATGGTAACTTGTATTTAAAATAAAACGAAATGATTTGGTTTTGCAGGTAGATAATCCTGTGTCTGTTTTAACCCAAGAGATGAGTAAGCAGTTTTTACAGACTAAAAATGAAGGTGACAAGTACAAGGTAAGAAAAAAATTTAACATAGTGATTACATTAAAATACGGATTTCAAATTTTCAGAGGTGGCATTTGGGGAAAAAAAACCCAAACAGATTTCTTAATTTTAATTACTTGTTTTGGGCTAGCTCAGGTGAGCAGCTAAATATCACATGACCACTCACTCACTTACCTTCTGTGCTGCCCCCAAGCTTGGGATGGGGGAAGGAGAAATGAAGCGTAAAAGTAAAAAAAAAATTAGAGGAATGAGATAAAAATAGTTTAAAAACTGAAGGGAAGGCTGGAAGGAGAGATAAAGAAAGTGAAACAAATAAGAGATGCAAAGGCAGTCACTCGCCACCTCCTATTGGTAGACTGATGCCCAACCAGTTCCCAAGCAAAAGATGGCTAATCCCCCTAAACCTTCTCTTACCTGTTCTTATTGCTGACCATGACTGTATTGGTTTGGGCCAGGAATAGAGTTAATTTTCTTCATGGCAGCTCATATATGGCAATGCTGGATTTGTTCTGAAAACAATATTGATAATGTGGAGATATTTTCATTACTGCTGTTTTTGTAACAGCTGAGCAGGGCTTACACAGAGTCAAGGCTTTTTCTGCTTCTTTTTCCACCCCACCAGCAAGGAGACTGGGGGTGCACAAAGAGTTGGGAGGGGTCACATCCAAGACAGATGACCCCAGCTGACAAAAGGGATATCCCAGACCGTATGGCATCATGCTCAGCATATAGAGCTGGGGAAAGAAGAAGGAATTGGGGGATGTTTTGAGTGATGCATTTGTCTTCCCAAGTCACTGTTAGGCATGATGGAGCCCTGCTTTCCTGGGGATGGCTGAACACCTGGGAAGGTGGCCTGCCCCTGGGAAGTGATGAATGAATTTCTTGTTTTGCTTGGCTTGCATGTGCACCTTTTGCTTTATTAAACTATTTTTATCTCAACCCCTGTGTTTTCTTGCTTTTACTTTTCTGATTCTCTTCCCCATCACACCCAAGGGAAAGTGAGTGAGTGGCTGATTGAGTGGCTGGGGTTAAACTATGACAGTGGTGTTTTATGGGGTAGCATATCTCTTTGGCTACTTGGGATCATCTTCATGGTTGTATCCCTTCCCAGCTTCTTGAACACCCTGCCAGTCTGTTCACTGGGAGGGCAGAGTGAGAAACAGGAGGCCTCAGTCAGTGCAACAGTTAAAATATTAGTGTGTAGTCAGTATTGTTTTGATCATACATCCAAAGTACAGCACCCTAACAGTTGCTATGAAGAAACTTAACTCCGTCCCAACCAGAGCCAGTGCACTGTATGATTGCACCAGTCAGCCACTTGCACAAACAAATTTTTTGAAGTTTCTTCTCTCTAAAGAGATTGATATGTTTAAATTTTAGGACACTGCTGAGTGAGTTAATGATTCAGAAATACCTCTGTTGCAAATGAGTATTTTAAGTCACTTAAAGAACCATTGGCAAAAGTATCGCCAAAAGCAGTTTTAATATTAAAGTGAAAGTGAGACTAAGTTTGTTGGCAAGGTTCACTCTCCTACTTATATAGATAGCATACAGAGGAAGATTGGACTAAAACCTGAAATCAGTCTAAAACCAAGATCAACCTGAAGTGATTGTACTGGGCTGGATGTTCAAGGGAAAGGTTCCTTCTACGCATCATGCCACTGATGCTACGTGGAGCAAGTGGATCACTCTGATGACAGTGAACCCAGATAGGAAACTCTAATCACTCTAATCATAACAAACTGGCCCGAAGATGAGACTTTTGGATTATCTTCTGAAGAAGAAGAGGAGCAAGTGACACACAGTAAGGAAGCCCCACCATATAACGGGCTACCAGGGAGTGAAAGGCGATATGCCCTCTTCGCTGGTGGTTCCTGCCAAATTGTAGGGGCAAATCAGCAATGGAAAGCTGCCATATGGAGCCCCACGCACCGAGTTGCACAAGCCACTGAGGGACAAGGTGGATCAAGTCAGGTTGCAGAGCTTAAAGCCATCCAGCTGACATTGGATATTGCTGAACAAAAGAAGTGGCCGAGGCTCTAGCTCTACACCAACTCGTGGATGGTAGATAATGCTCTGTGGTGTGGCTGGATCGTTGGAGAAAGGCCAACTGGCGGCGCAAAGGGAAACCCATCTTGGCTGCTGAGATTTGGCTGGACATCGCTGCCCGGGTGGAGAGGCTGACTGTGAAGGTCCAACACGTGGGTGCACATATACCCCAGAGTCAGGCTAATGAAGACCATTGGAACAACGAGCAGGTGGACTGAGCTGCCAAGGTTAAAGTACCACAGGTGGATCTGGTTTGGCAGCATAAAGGAGAATTATCTCTAGCTCATTGGGCCCACGATGCCTCTGGTCTTCAGGGAAGAGATGCAACATACCGATGGGCTCCTGACCAAGGGGTGGACTTGACCATGGACGGCATCTCACAGGTCATCCACAGCTGCAAGACATGTGCTGAGATCAAGCAGGCCCAGCCGGTGAAGCCTCTGTGGTACGGTGGATGATGGTCGAAGTAAAGGTATGGGGAAGCATGGCAAATTGACTACATCACCCTTTACCAAACCTGTCAAGTTTGGTAGTAGAAGCAACCACTGGATGGTTGGAGACCTACCCTGTGCCTCACGCCACAGCCCAGAGAACCATCTTGGGCCTGGAAAAGCAAGTCCTGTGGAGACATGGCACCCCTGGGAGAATCAAGTTGGACAACAGGACTCATTCCAAAAAGAGCCTCATAAACACCTGGGCTAGAGAACATGGCACTGAATGGGTGTACCACATTCCTAATCATGCACCTGCTGCCAGGAAAGTTGAATGCTGCAGTGGACTGCTGAAGACCACCTTGTAGGCAGTTGGTGGGGGGACCTTCAAGAACTAGGAATTACATTTAGCAAAGGCTACCTGGATAGTCAATACTTGAGGCTCCATCAGTCAAGATGGTCCTACCCAGTCTGAACCTTTGCACGCAGCTAGATGGAGACAAAAGTCCCTGTGGTGCACGTGAGAAGTATTTTGGGAAAGACTGTTTGGATTAATCCCACTTCAGGCAAAGACAGACCCATCCGTGGGATTGTTTTTGCACAAGGACCTGGTTACACTTGGTGGGTAATGCAGTAAGATGGGAAAACCCATTGTGTGCCACAAGGAGACCTAATTTTAAGTGAGAATTGTGTGCAGTGAGGGCATTGATTTGGGTGTTATGTAGATGGTATAGAATAAGGGGTGGATAATGTCTTAATTTCCATAGAAGGTTCAACCAAAAAGTATGTATTCTATTACCATCTTCATAAGCTTTTAAGAACAGATGAGGCAATGTTCTTTATCTTCAGCATGACTCAGCCCTGATAACACCATTTAGGGGCCATCTCCACTAATGGGCCATCAGTGTCTCTGGGAATGACTCATAGAATTAGATCATCCAATTGTGAGATGCCCTGCCCAGAGGGGAGGAACTGAACATTCCAATCTGCATATAAACTGAGGCTTGGAACAGTGGGACACTACTTCCACTGGTTTCCGAGAGGAGAAGAGCTCAAGAACCACTATGGGACCTCCAGAGATGGACTAGACCTTTCTTCAGGATCACCACTTCAACAAGATCACATCCATCACTCCAACTATCCTTATAGCAGCCACCATTTAACTGGACTGCTACTACCACCCTAACCAACAAGGTGGCAGGTTGTGTTCTGATTTTGACAGTTTAAGCCATTTGTATCTGTATTATTGCCTTTATTTTAATTTTTCTTATTAAACTGTTGTTCTGACTTGGAATCTCTTGCAACATATTTGTGTGGGGGTAATTCCTCTGCTGGTTTGCTTCCAAACTATTATAATGATCATAATGGAGGTTGGGATGGGAAAAGGGTAAAGATGAAAAGGAGTAAGGCCATTAAGTCACAAGGTTCAGAGTGGACCCCCTTGCCAAACTTAGCTCCAGACTTTGACCAATGTTTAGGCCTAAAGGTTTTGACAGTGCTGTAACTTAACAGTAGTTAATCAGTAGGCTGATTTAAGCAATTTAACGAAAGATTCTTACAGAATTTATGATAGCACAATGGTAACTCACTCATAAGCCTAATTTTCTTACCAATCTAAGTACTTAAGAAACATTTATTATACAATTGCTATATCATATGCATACTTATATGCAAACACACTTAAAGAGTATGTACAAATTATATACCTGTGAAAAATTCCCCTCAAGCTCAGAGAAGTGTTATTCCGGCAAGATAAAACAAGTTTCCAAGGCCATTCATTAGAAACAGCAGCGTAAATTCCTGGGAGCAGAGAGTGTTTCTGATAAACTCAAGAGGAGCTCAGACAGTTGCTCTTCATCAAGGCTGGGGCCTAACAAACATTTCAGATTTCACATTATGGCCCAGGGAGGGAGTGGAGGTTGTACCACCACACCCCCACCATTTATTTCGCTTCGGGTATCATTCAGCATGCAAAGAGGTTGGGATGTGTGGTCTTTCTGTCGTAATTATTGGAAGTCCACTCAGATAAGGTGTTAATCTGACATCTGCACATTTTTATTCCTTTTTAGTTTTTTATGAAGGCAACTCAGCTGGAACAAATGAAAGAAGATTATTCATTTATTGGGAAAACTAAAAAAAATACCCTTGTTCAGATAGAACAAGGGGAAGAGGTACGTAAAAGTTAAAGTAATTATTAGGACAGATCTGAGCACTGAACAAACTATAGGAGTTAAACTGCCTAGTTTGGGTTTTATTAGGTCTCAGTGGCATTAAATTTCAAAAAAAAACAAATCTTGCCAAAATTTCGTATCACAGCTTTTTTCACTCATGATTGAACCCCTGTTTTCTTTTTTAAGCGTCTTGAAGAACTTAAGCAGCTTTATTTGGGAAAAAAGGAAATTTTCAAAAGCATTGCTTTTGTGAATGACATGAAAAATCACCTCAAGGATTTGAAACATCAAATGGCGTGGGCAGTGGTAAATGTCTTGCTAAAATATGTTTGTTCATGTGAAATGTAATTCATTCCCAGTCTGTGGCAGACATGCTGATACATACTAATATAGGCTTCTCTTTAGGTGAGTGAGATGGAAAAAGGAATTGAGGTGCTCGAAGAAGGTGTCGAAGCTGAAGAGGGAAATACAGAGCTCCTTCGGAAGGTAGAAGAATGCCAGGTACATACATAGACTAAACCATATATCACTCTCATTGTAGTCACCCCTTGAGTCAGAGAGCTGTAATGTAGGTTTTCTTGGGTGTCGTTGCCTTTAAAAAAGATCAATGATTTCAGATGTCTGGAAGTTTTGGGATGGTTCTTAAGACTTCTGTAGGTAGCAAGAAAGAATAATACTGTCACACATTCAGAGTCACATATGAAACATTTTTTGCAGAGACATGGGCATCATTATTTTGAATCTAGAATCATAGAACTGTAGAAAAGTTTGGGATGGAAAAGACCTTAAAGATCATCCAGTTCCAACCCCCTGCCATGGGCAGGGGTACCTTCCACAAGACCAGGTTGCTCAAAGCCCCATCCAACCTGGCACTGAATACTTCCAGGGATGGGGCATCCACAGCTTTTCTGGGCAACCTGTGCCAGTGCCTCACCACCCTCACAGTAAAGAATTAATTCCATATATCTAACCTAAATTTCTCCTCTTTCAGTTTAAACCCATTACTCCTTGTCTTGTCAATACAGATAATGAAGAGTCCCTCTCCAGCTTCCTTGTAGACCCCTCTTCAGATGCTGGAAGGCTGCTATGAGGTGTTCCATGACACTTTCACTTCTCCAGGCTGAACAGCCCCAAAACTTTTCAGTTTATTAAAACTCCTCCAAACTTTCTTTATTAGCATTCATTTTTCTTTTTAATAAAATGTTTTTATTTTTTTTTCTTTGTTTTAACAAGTATTTATATTACAATTGAGGCAGTTTTGCTTTATGGTCAACACGTCTATGTAGCGATGAAGGAACATTATCCAGATGCTGGTTTCACTTGTTTTGATATCGTGGTAGTTTGCCTTAAGTGTATTAAGAGTCCTGTATTTGAGTAAACCACGAGATAGAAAAAAAGGTTGCTGTCTGCTTCACAGATTTGGTAATCTCTTGACTTCCCGAGAATGAGCATATATGGGTTTTCATCTTAGCATATCCATAGTGGCAATGACTTGCTTTATTTTTCTAAACCCAACAAAACTCAATTGAGACATGTTGGGTGGATCTTTTTGAAAGATATTTGTACTTATTTGTACAAATATTTGTACAAATATTTGATATTTGTACATTAAGAGGTTTTGAAGAAAATTTTGCTCCATTACTACTTGTGTATCATTCTGTTTTTTCACCAAAGGTAGAAGTGAATGAAGCAGAAAAAAAGTACAAAGCAATACAAGATAAATTAATAACAGTAAGTGAAGAAGCACAAGCCCTTCATCCTCAGTGTATCACTTTGAAGGCTGAAGTGCAGGCAAAAAGAAAAGCAGTCAATGAAACTGAGGTAGGCAAAAAAACCCTTTCAAAGTTCATACCAATGTAAAACTTTAAACTTGTCCATGCTCTACCCATCTGTACTTCTACACCTCTGTCTTGGCTTCTTGAGTCCATAGTGGCGTTCAAAACAGGTGCAGTTTCCTGCCTCACTGGCAAGTGGTGTCTGTTCAGGGGCCCTGGTGTTTATATCTTTGCTTAGTGTTAAGCTTTGGTCAAAATAAACAAATAGATGTAATTCGTGAAAATCAAATTTTGTTTGTCTGGTTTGGAGCAGCTCAGTATTTACTCAAAACTGTAGTACTTTTGGAAATTATTTCTACTGTTTCTTAAACTACTGTATCCTATTTCCTTCACAGATTGTTTATAATCGTTCCAAAACGGATTTAAAACGTCTAGGAAAAGACAATGAACAGCTACGTAAACGAATTGAAGAACTGAAAAGCTGGTAAATACAGATACAGTGATTATGGTGTATGTTTATTAAGGTATAGGTAAAAAAGAAGTAACCTTTTCTGACTAATGGGAAGATCTGCAGTAATAGAAAACATTTTAGTCTTTAGCAGGGTCCAGTTAAATATTTGAACATTGCTGATCTGCTTCTTTGCATGCCAGGATTTTGACTAGAATGTTAAGAGGCAATTGAGTAGCAAGAATGCTTGTTTGTTTTTTTTTTTCTTTTTGTGATAATACATTCTCTAGCTTCCATGATACTGCAAAACAAATATGTCTTAAACTAAATGCAATAGAAATGTAACCAGGGAGTGTTATGTGTGATTAGAAATTAAAAAAAAAATTAAAATGGGCATTTTTGCTATGTCGATCTTTCAAGTTAGCATAATCTTAAACATAACTGATGCATAAATCTTCTGTACTCTACAAGTAATAAAGTTCATATCACTCGTAAATCATCAGTATGGTTTTAAAATATGGGAGTATGTTCTTTTCTAGTTCTAATCAGGTTTCAGAGCCTGAAAAATTGGAAAGACAGAGGAGAATTGCATACTTAAGGGAACAGTTAAAGGCATTCCATGATGAAGAAATAATGATTGGTCAGCAGGTGGATCAGTTTCAGCAGGCTATATCTAAGTGTAGGGAAGAACATTCTAGAATCAGGTAAGTTGTGCTTTTTGAATGTGATTGTTTACCTCTGTTTCAAGTTAGAGAGAATCCCTTCTTATGCACCTGTGATGCCTGAAGTATTAGCCTCCAGATTCTTTTTCGCATTATAAGAGAATAGATACACTTAGGAGTAATTATTGCTTCTATAGTTAAGGCAGATTCATAGAGGCTTTGAGGCAAAGTGGTTTGAATACCAGTTTAGCCCATACCCAAGATAGAAAAACAAAGCACTCTGGCTTTGATTTGGAAACATGAACTTGAGCAATGATTACCAGAGGGGATTATGGCAATGTCATTTATTGTCTTAAATGATTAGAGAATTGTTCCTTATTGTACCTGATGTATTAGTTTAAATGCTTTTTGTCAATTATTGTAACCAGTGCTTACTGTGTGTTTTGTTGAAGATCTTTGAAGAAGATAGTGAAATTGAAGTATATAAGTAGAAATAAAATTAATTTATTATAATTTTTTAGAAATAAAAGTGTTGTAGAATTGTTGCAAAGTAGTGATTTTCTCCTTTTTTTGTCTCATGTTTCTTGAAACTATAAAAATATTATTGCATGTGTGTACCTAGCTTTACATTGGACTACTGACATCTTGATACACTATGCTATTAGTAATTGAAAAACAAGGCTTTATAATTATTTTAGTGCACTTAAGGCTCTATAACTACTGAAAAAGAATGTGTTATCTTAGGAGAGAACACAGTGATGTGCTACAAGAACTGGATGCCAAGCAGAAACAGCTGAGAGATCTTAAAGATAGTAAAACAAATTCTTTGAAGAGATTTGGACCAAATACACCAGCATTGCTTGAAGCAATTGAAATAGCCCATAGGCAAGGACGCTTTAGAAGGAAACCTCTTGGACCTTTAGGTAAGAATAATTGCTGAAACATATTTTCTCATGGGATTTTTTTGCATGGCTGCTAATGTTAATAGTGGTCTTTTAAGAAAATTATTTGTTCTTAAGGGGCTTCAGATATAACTTTTTCTTCTGTACTTTGTGGACAGCAGTTTTTGTGACTAGCACAGGTCTTTCTCGTGAGAACATTTTGCTATATTTTATAAACAAAGATAAAGTTTGGATGTTTTGCAAACAACTTCTCCGGATTAGGTCAGTTTGGGCTTGGCCAGTTGGGCCTAGGGGGAGGTCTCGGGCTGACCAATCTGGGGAACCTCTGTAAACTCTATATATATGGAAATCAAAACAATAAAGCTCTTCTCTCTTTCCTTGTCTGAGAACTTGGGTCATTCCTCAGCTAGCGGCTCAACAGCGACAAGTTTTATCTTAAAAAGTTTTATCTTGGTGGGTTATGTTCTGCTTAGTCCATGCACTCACTAACAGCTACTGTCTTTCCTCATTTTCCAGCTGTTTTTGTTGAGGTATTTTACAATGGTAAACCTTCAATGCACCCCTGTGACTCCCCCACACCCTCAAAGCATGCAACTACTGTGCTTTGACTGTTCCTCAGTGGATAGCACTGTCCAGGTCTTGGACAGACTTTGTTAAGAGTGTCCAGTGGCTGACTTGTGGGTTTGTCAAACTTGAGATGTTTTGCATGGAACAACTCAGACAGACCCAACAGATTTTCTTGGAAGGCTGGCTTCTATTTGTCTTCTGTCCAGCTCTGACAGTGGCTGCTATTTTCAGTTTGTGAATGGGAAGAAAGGTTTTAGCATGTTCTGGATGTAAAGTACATGACATTTACTGCAGGGTAAGGATGTGCAAACACATGCTGCTGAAGACAGGTGATAAAATGGAAATCTTCATGTTTGTTTATCTTGCAGTATAGTTGTTCCACTGCCTTCATCCTTAAAGCATTAAATTGTCGATAAGCTGTCTTTGCTTTGATAGATTTCTGCTAATCTGCCATAAAATTGGTACCCTAATGGAAGAAAATATAGGCCTCCAACTATGTGTAGGTGTCTCTAGGCAGAGAAATTATATGCTTGTGTTCTCAGGGTAGCTTGGCTGTTGTAGAGTCTCAACTATAAGTCAACTTCTTAATTTTTTTTTCTACTTGTAAGAAAGGTTTATTTTAGAGTCTTCAAAAAACATGCAATACAACAAAACAAGAACTTTGGTAAAAATGCTCTGCTGAATGTTTTGTCATGGAACAGCACCTAAAGCCTTGCCTCTTATGTTTATTTAGGTGCTTTGATTCATCCAAAAGATCCTGAACTGATCTTGGCTATCGAATCCTGTTTAAAAGGCCTACTTCAGGCATTTTGCTGTGATAATCATAGCGATGAAAAAATTCTTCAGTCTCTGATGTCAAAATATTTTGCACAAGGACAGAGACCTCAAATAGTTGTAAATAAATTTCAGAATCAAATTTATGATACTAGTCAGAGGTAAGTTATATTTTGAATTTTACTGCTTCGTCTCGATAGTTGAAAACTATTGTGAATTTTCTTTTTTTTAAGAATATCATGTGAGTTTTATGAATGGTGTTTTTTTTCTCTACAGAGCTGTTTATCATCCAGAATTTCCATCAGTTCTGACAGCATTGGAAATAGATCATCCGGTAGTTGCCAATTGTTTGATCGATATGAGGGGTATAGAAACAGTCCTGCTGATTAAAGTAAGACTTTATGCTCCCTACTGATTTTTTAAATAAATGTGTGGCGCATATATGACACCTTCACTGGTAGTGTCTCTAATGGATTAAAGAGGTAGAGTAAGTTTTGCTCCCCTCTCTGCCCCATGTGTTTTCAGGACCTTCCCTCTTTGTTTCTGGGTTGTTTGCCACTACCTTTCTGGACTTCTAAGTGCTATAGTTTCCCAGCTTAAATAGTCCTTGTGTGTGTAATCAGCCTCCTAGCTGCTGGCTCTGTCTCATGTTTCTCTGTTAATTGGTGGATTCAGGATGTGTCAGGTTTGAGTAGTCTGGGTGTTACCAAAATTTGCAACCAGCCCCTACCAGTTGCACTTAGCAGCTGGTGGCTAAGTTTTCTGGCACTGTCTGATTTCTGATCTTAATTGATTTTGGATTTTCTGGTAGTACTGAAGATACCAGCTCCTGCAAATAAGATTGCAGGTAAAATGTTCAAAGATAAAAGAAAGGTGTGTATGTTTTTATTTAGAGAAGGTAGGGTATTCTTTAAGCTAGCAAAACTAATGATGCCTGCTTTTTGTGAATTTTATTTTTCTCCAAAATCTCTTGTCCCTGTTTATTCTCTGACAATCCTACAGGAAAGAGGCAGTTCATGCTCTGTCTAATGCACAGCTGACTGTTTATCAAGCATGGCTGTCACTGAATGGGTTACATAACAGCTGAACTTCGTAGGCTTTTCTCATGACAGGAATGTTGGGATCATTCTTCCCCCTCTGCCTGAACTAACCCGTGATTTTCATGATGTTATTATCTTTGAGCTCTACCAGAACAATTTCAACTGAATCTGAAAGAAGTATTCTGTGGAAAAATCGATACTTTGGAATGGGTAACATGGTTGCCTTGGATAAAGGCACTTATGACCACTTAGTCTGGTGCTGTCAGTGTTGGGGTTTTTTACTGACATGTTTCCCTGAACTTAAATTGCATATTGTTTGATGTACTTCATACCTTGCTTTGGAAGCTTGTTTCCTGTGTGTTTATTTTACTTTTGACAGTTGAATATACCTGTGCACAGTGACCTTCTGGTTAGTGATTTTTTTCCTCCATGGCAAATTATAAGGGACTTATTAGACTACAGAATTCACAAATAAATGGTCAACTAAATTTAGTGGTTTCTTGAGAGCATAAATGTCTTACTCAACTAGGAAGAGTAGATTGTTGACATTATAGATAATTTTCACATTCTTCCATTACTGTATTTCTTACTTTTCGTTAAGAATTGAAATTATTTCTGGATGAAAAGATCTAGACAATTTCTAAATTCTTATATTTAATTATGGTTGCTTTTCTGCTGGTATTATAAGGCCACTGTATTTTTCAGAGTAACCGTAAGGCTCGTGAAGTAATGCAGTGCAATCGGCCCCCAAGAAACTGTAGAGAAGCTTTCACTGCTGAAGGTGATCAAGTATTTGAAAGACGGTATTACTCTTCTAATTCTGCCAGACCCAGGTACCTAAGTGAAGATGTTGAAGCAGAAATCAGGTGAGCATCTTGTGATACTGTGTTTGTAAAAAGTGCATTTGTTGACATGAATAGTGGAATTACATATTTGTTTATTTGCATGTACACTACTCCCTAGTCTCTCCATTTTCTTTCTGAGATTTATACTTCCTTTCTGAGAATTCTAGAAAATCTGTTTATTTCAGTGCCTTTCTGTGATAGGGACAAACATGCATTGTATCTAGTTATCTTTCATCTTGTGGCATGTAGAGCTTACACACCAGGTAGGGATTTTCTGTGCTAAATACTCCAGGAAATCTAGCTACCTTCTTTTTTAATTTATGCTTGGTGAAAAAGAGTGTGGAGTTGTGGTGGTGCACTCCCCCTAACAGACAAAGCTGTTGCTTTAAAAATATAATACTTGAACAGTGGTGTCATAGTTCACTGCAAGGGAAGCCTGACTACTCAAACCAAAGTTGTTAGTACACATCATCCTACCGGTTTCAAATTTTGCACCTGTGTTTCCTCAGGCTCTTGACTTCATTCATGGTAGGTATCTCTGAGAATTCCCTCACATTTTATGTTTTTACAGTTTTTCATCTCTCATTGGTTTCAAAATGGTAGTTAAAAAGGCAGAATGTACTTCAAAGACAACAAACTTGAACTGTCACCAAGGAAATTTGTGGCAATAGAATACTTTCTTATTGAGGCTCAGATTATATTAGAGACACATTAGGTAATTTTAGTATTTTAGCTGACAGTATAACTGATTTGAATGTTAAAATTTATTTCTATAAACTCAAAAGTTGTAAATATGTCAGTTAACTGTACTTTGTTTGTGTCAGTATATAATGAACTCCACTCAAAGATTATCTTCACTTTCAAAGTGTTACAGGCATTGCATTACCAATTTTGCTATGGGGGAATGATGTAGGCTAGTTGAAAAGGAGTGCATTTTTACCCTTTGTCTTGTCATACATGTAATTTTTATTTGTGTATTTCTGTATGTGTGTGTCAGATAATATCAGTGTAGTATGTAATATCTCAATATCACTTTATTTATAAAGTCACTTGGATAAAGAAATTGAAAGCAAAAGGGCACAATTGACAGCATCTCAGGAGCGTTTAAATTCCATTGAAAATGAGATTAGGCTAAATGAAGATCATCTCTATGGTCATCGACGACACCAAAAACAACTACAGGTAAAAATAGGTGCAGTGTTAGTTTTTAGAAACTCCTCAGTCTTTCCCTATTTCATTTTGACTTCTACAGTCTATTTGGAATGCCTGATAGTTTTTAATGTTTATCCTTACTTTTGTTGTTCGCTTTCATGTTTTTTACTTTTGTAGAATGCTCTTACAATTCAGGACAGAATGATAGAGGCCACATCAATCCTAGCATATGCTGCTGTTTCTCTTTGGTGTCTTTTACCCCCTTGAGCTAAATCCTACATATTTCTACTGCTTTTTTTGACACTAGTAGTAAGTTGTTGCACAGAAAAGACCCTTGCACCATATAATGCTTCTCCCTCCTTTATTTCTGTTGAGCTTGCCTCTTCATTCCCAGAATCTTGTTTATCTTCATGCTCTTCCTATATATTCTTAACCCATCTTGATATGCTGAATGTTTCTTCTTTAAGTTTTCTTAATTTTAATTTCTTTATAAACCATTTTACAGCTGTTAACCTCCTTTCTGTGGTTCCTAATCCTTCTCGGTAGGATATGTGTTTGTGGTGGCCAGTGGTGCTCCAGATAGGCAGTGTAAGCTAATACATACTATATAAGGTTATATTCAGTAAATTGCAAGTAAGAAGCAGCAAAAAAACCTAGCATGTGGTCTGAAACACTGAAGAAATACTTGAAGAAAAATAAAATGTATTTTTATTCAATTGTCATGTCAAATGGAAGTACAATAATGCAATGAGTTAAAGTGCACGACTTTCAGAATGAGTTATATCTTATGAAAATGAATTCCATAGGTGGGTGTGAAGAGTTGTGTCTTTTGTTAGTCACTAATGAAACTAAAAAATGCAAGTATCTTCTTGGCTGTGATGATGTAAATGAACAAATGTGAACTTTTCTCTTTAGCTAAGCTTCAGAATATGTATTTTCTTTTTCTTTTCAGATAAAAGTAAGAACAGCAAATGCAGAAATAGCAGATCTTGAAAACACAGAAGAACACCAGTCAGTGGACGTCCGTATATTAGTAAGAACAGATTATCAAATTATGTCTAATCAGCATATGAAATAATATCTTTTAATATTGGCAGTGTTTTGAAATAGGCAAAGCTGGATAGTGAAGAATGCAACACTTGCCATAGTTGTAAAAATTTCTGTAAATTGAATGATTTTATTTATTTTTGGTGATTTTTAAAATCTTCCCCAGGTTTTGCAATATTTGTCTTTCTGAATCAGAAAGTATGTATGATGATAGTTCATTAGCAGTGGTGTCATTTTCTAGGAGACACCAACAATCCACTTATTCTTCCTGCATTCCATTGTATATTGGATGTACAATATACAATATTGGCCACAGATCCAGAGAGAAGTTATCTTGTTCTTTTCAGTCTTTTCATCACAACTCCCAAGTAAAATCCTCTTAATTTCCAGTCACATAAATATGAAGTTCCGCTTTTATTTTACAGTTTGATTTAGTGGTCTCCTACAAGATCCATCGGTCTCTTCCTTTGGGCTTTAACGACAATTATATTGTTCTGCTCTGATTCTTACTAGAGTTATAGAGAACTTCATGTAATACTGTACCCTAACAGTGATAGTAAAATGAAAATCTGTTACAGCAGTTTACAAATGTGTCTCCTTTTATTATTCTTAACTTTAATACATTTTGACAGCAAGATGAAGCTGAAGAAAATAAGAGTAGGATGGAATCTGTAAAACAAGACATGCAGCTACAAAGCAGAAAAATGGAAGAACTGAGAAGTAGTCTCCAAGCAGCTGAAAAGAAATTAGAAGAAGTGAAAGAAAAAATACATCAAGTAGAAGAAATTGCTGGCCCAATTAAGGTAGCAATAATTTTACATTTTTTATTTGTTCCATTTGTGTGTCAGGGTGAATGAGGTTAACAAGAGGTGAGGCAGGAGAAAAGAACTTGCTGTTTCCTGATATACATAAGGTCTACCTATGAAATGGAGCATTCCATCCAGAGCATGTTGGAAAATAAGCTAGGCAATATTTTGAAGGTGATGTTGATTGTTAAGTGTAGTCGCTCTAGTATTTTATGTTTAAAGAGAGTTCATTTCCAGGTATCTTTAGTCATGGAATGAAAAGGAAGGAAAAACGTTTTCCTTGACTTTACCTTTTCGTGCATCACATTTGTTGTTTTTGCTTGTTTGTTTCTAAGAAACCTTGGCTAAGAATGTTCGTAACTGTTCATTTCTCAAAATAGCATTTGAAGTTCCATAAGAAGTGGTTGTTATTCTATGACGTTACATAATCACAGAAGGTACCAGTACATAGTTTTAATTATTCAAGACTACAGAAGGCACCTGGAAATGGCGGAGAAATAGCAAGACTTAAGATAAATGGCAGAATGGTGACATGAAAAATTTGATATTGGCAAATGGAAGGCAATGTCAAGTTGGCAAAAAGAACTCATAGTTTAAAAACAGAAATATAAGAGTCCAGGACGTTTATAGTATTGTAAACTTGTAGCAGGATGAAATGAAGAAAACTTCATTTCTTAAATAAAAGATCACTATGGGAATCTCTTACATGTCTCACTTAAACCGTGTATTGCTATGTAGTCAGGCCCAATTAAAAGAGCAAACGAAAAGAGTAAGGAAACAGGTCAGCAAAGCAACAGATAAATGTGTTAGTTCTAATGTATCTAATATGGAAATTTTCTATTTTAAAAGAACCACTCTTCAAGGCAAGAGAATATATCAGAATATGAAAGCATTATTGCATCTTGTTTAGAGTACTGAACACAATCGAGGGCAGCACTGAAATTCCTGAAAAGGTTTTAAATCAGATGTGTTGTTAAGTGTTACATAGTTATGTAACAAACTGTTGACAAGTTGTGGTTTTAAGACAGGATTAGAAAAAAGTAAGAGCTTCTGTTATTGTTCATGATGGTCCATTTTCTTGTTTGTTGTTTTGGGGTTTTTGAGATGTTTTCTTCTGTTTGGTGGTTTTTATTTTTGTTTCTTAAGACAAGCCATCTAGTTGACAGGGATGAGGAAGAAAATTATGTGCTAATTTATGTCCTTCTTTATACTTCTTTGCTTCTCTGGAAAGATATATCACTTCAACAGTATCAATACTTATGTAGTATAGAGGTTCTGGTGAAGGGTCTGGAGCACAATTCCTGTGAGGAGCAGCTGAGGGAGCTGGGGCTGTTCAGCCTGAAGAACAAGAGGCTCAAGGGGGATCTTACCAGTCCTTCTGAAAGGAGGTTTAAGTGAGGTGGGGCTCAGTCTCTTCTCCTGGGTAACAAGTGGCAGGATGAGAGGGAGTGGCCTCAAATTGCACCAGGGGAGGTTTAGTTTAGATATTGGGGGAAAAAAATTCGTGGGAAGGGATGTAAACCATTGGAACAAACTGCCCAGGCAAGTGGTCGAATCACCATCCCTGGAAACATTTTAAAAATGTATGGGTATGGCACTGGAGGAAATGGTTTAGTAGTGTATATGGTGGTGGTGTTGGGTTAATGGTTGGAATTAATGTTCTTAAAGGTCTTTTCCAACCTTAACTATGCTATGATTCTATGGTTTTATATTATAGGCATAACAGGACACTGAATTTTCACACAGAAATGCAGTTCTGGCTGATGTCACAGAGGCATCAGAAGTTCTGGATAGAATGTGTGAAAAATAAATGCAGTTTTTGGAGCTTTAGGGGAAAGCATAGCTTTTTGTTAAAGATGAAAACATCACCTCAGGATACAATTCCTAAAATCATTGCACATATTTATTATGTCCTTGTCAGAATTGAGCACAGATTTTCTCATGAGCTGCTGTTAAAGCTCCTGGACTCTAGAAAGAGTAGTGTTACTGAAAGCAAAATAAGTTTGAACAACCTGATAAGTCAGTAAACACTAGAGAGATTCTCAAGAATCTACCCCAAACAGCTCACATTGTGATTTGTTCCAAACAGGCTGAATTAAACCAGGCTGAGTCAGAAGTGGAAAACAGTAAACGTCGTTTGCAGCACTATGCAGACAAACATAGAGAACACGTGGCGTGCATAAATAAGCACAAAGATTTACTAGCTGCCAAAAGAAAGGAATTAGAGGTATGTGTGGTGGGGGTTTTTTTTAGCTACTGAAGTCAGATGGCCATGATTCTTCTAATATTTAATTATAAATCATTCCACTTGTATAACATACAGACCATGTTAATATACTCAGCTACAACTGAGAATTCTCTCAGCTATGTCCTAAGCTGACTATGTAAAACAAGTAAAGTAATTCTGTGTAAGTGAATTGAGGCCTCTTTTTTTCTGACAGGACACCATTTCTATCTTGACAGATAAGTTAGGGTTCATCCATCTAGGACCATTTCTTCTTTTTTGCAATAAGAAGATTAAAATTACTTAAAATTTGGGGCTTAAGTTAAATTGAATAATATTGTTTTGGTTTCCTGGATGGTAGGTTTTTCCTTGTACATGTGCCATATATGATCTTTTGAAGGCTTACCTAATCAATCACATCCGCAAAGACTTTTGGAGGGCTGCCCTATTTAAAGATGGTGATTTCGGTTCCTTATTTATCTGCATTAGCTAAATAACTGTGATTGTATTAAAAATCTTGGATTCAGTCCTTGGCACTGAAGTAACTACCCATGCATAAATGTTGTCAATAAAATTGTTAACTGGGTTTGCTGTAATGAAAACAGAAAGAACACAAAAATATTGTTCATGCTTGGAGTCCATATTTTTCTATAGCATAAAATATTTGTTGTGAAGACTAAACAAATTTTTGAAAAATATGACAATTATTTGAGTTTCAAACATTCCTTTAGGAAAAAATGTCAAAAGCGAGGCAAATCTGCTCAGAGCGCATCAAGGTCAGCAGAACTGTTAAGAGTCTTGATGCAGAAATGAATCGCTTGAGAGAGAAGATAAATTCAGAAAGCAGTCACTGTGGAAACAGAGAAGAAATAATACAGTAAGTCATCTTCACTGTCTAAAGCAGTTCAGGTAGGATGGAAAAGAGAGGGGAAAGAAGAGTTTTCTTATTGACTCACTATGAATTTATGTGTATTTTTAGTACTTAAGCTATGTATGAAAGTGTGGAAATGCATTGTACTGATTCTCAGCCAATCAGTACTGAACAGATTTAGGAGTTCTGAAACACCTTCCAGTGACGTTAAGCAGCATCTCTGCTATATATATGATGTTGCCAATAATGAGATACCCTCTTAGTGTTTTGAAGTATCCCAGTTATGGCTACGTGAACATAACTTGCCATTGTTCTGTGATACATTGAGTATTAAGCATAATTCTAGTTTGAATAACTAATGCACAAGTTGGGCAGTTCCTTGAGGTTTTGACGTCAGTGTATTTCAAGGAAGCACTCCCCTCAGATATTCTTGAGCATGGGAAATCCAGTCATTCATTCTCCTTGGTTAAAGAGTTTATTTTCAAAAGAATTAAAAATAGAATTAAGATTTAATTTTTGTCCACATTTCATTTGTGAACAGTGTCTTACTTGACTCATCAAATGCTTTAGCTTTAACATAAATCCTCACAAGACAGTTTTCACTTGAATATTTTGATTATCAAAATTTAATATTTTGATTAGCAAAATTGCATATTTTGATTATCAAAATTGTTTTCTGCATTTACAGCAATTTACAGCTTAGTTTTAATGTAATACTCCTAATGTAATGCTCCTGCTAATATTGCTCCTAACCTTTCTCTTAATTAAAACAGGCAATTTCATTATGCAAAGGAAAGGTATGAGGATGCAAGCAATAAAGTAAAGAATTTAAGGAGATTTATTGCGGTGCTGGACGAAGTAATGACAGAGAGGCTCAAAGTGTATCGGCAATTCTTAAGGTGAGTTTAAGGCAGTGTTCACAACAATCTTTTTTAAACTAAGCTTGCTCCTGGTTTCAATCTTGTGCGTGACAGTTTAGAGGCAGCCTGGACAGACAGCTGGAAAAGCAGTATGATAGTAGAGCCTGTATTTTGCTTCAACCCAAAGGCCTCAGCTGTGCTGACTCCATCCAAAGCACTTTGAGTGCTGGTATTGGTCAGTAAAATATCAGCGATGTACTAGGACTCAGAATAATCTGGGTTGTCACTCATTTTAATTGATTAGTGGTGCTGAGCTCAAATAATTTCATTGTGGGCCAAACACTTCTGCCCTATGCTGAAAAGATTTGAAGATCTTGATTCAGATTCTGTAATTTGACACTTTCTTCTCCATTACCGGGTGTACACTCCTTCTTTCTTGTATCAGTCCCTTAGTATCCTGAATCTATCCATGAAGATTTTGTTGTTGCCTTCCTTCAAAAGGACTGGTCTCTTTTCCACTGCAGTACTTTATCATTCCCTTTAGCAGAAATTGAGGGATATTTTGATTGGCTCTGCTTTTTGTACTTTTTGGTCTGGGTTTGGGGGAGGTGAGGTGCCAGTATGATCCTGACAAATAGTGGTGTTGAGGAGAATCCCAACCTTTGTCAGTAGAAGTATAGAGATAATAGTGGCAAGATTTACCTGCCAAATCTGGTGCTTGCCTTATGGTTCCCACATATGTCACATTGAATCTTAGTCCAAGTGCCCAAGTTTGAGAATAAATCCCACCTTACATCATGTTAAAGAATCATAGTTCTTTCTTGAAGGAACTGTCATGCGTTGTCTAGGATATGTTAGAATTGAGGGGGAAGGGGGTGGACAGAGAAATTAATACACAACACTTTAATTCTCAGAATCTAGCAAAGGCCATGCTAATTTGTTACTGTGCAGTCCTAATACAGAATAGGTAAGCAGTGGAATGTGGTAATTTTCTGTTGAAGTTCAGTAAAAAGCTCCCAGTTGTTATAATCCACCCCAGAAAGCGAGGGTAACCCAGGTTGTTGTTAATAGGTCCCTTGGGGCAGATTGGAGTGAGACAACACTGAATTGGTGTTTGTCTACATATATATTTATGTAGCATTTATTTTAGAACAGTTTGGTTGCATGGAAAACATGTAGTCATTTTGGTTGTTTCTATAGTAATATGACAACATAAAAGCATAAAAATATTGTTTAAAAATGTTTAAGAAAGAGAAGGAAAGGAGTAGGAAGATCTCACAACCCATAGGCCTCACAATAGGATTTGGTTTTTGCAATTTCAGTGTCTGTTGGTTGAAGCTGCAGTTGCAGACTGGATCTGTCAGATGGTGAAAGAAATCCCCAGAACACAAAATATCTTGGGTTCATATTCACCCAGGATCAGCTGGGAATGCCCAGATACCTCCCCTGGGATGTGAAGTTTACTGAATGATGTAATGTTGTGCATCAGGGACACTTTGGGTGTCTTTGACACCTTCTAAGATGATAGAGCTGTCTGTGATGTCAGTGCAGTCGAGTCCAGTATGGCCCATCAGCAGAGATGAACCACCTTCAGGCTATGTGTCAATGTCCCTTCTGCAGGGAAGTGATCACAGCTGAGTTCATTTGAGTAAGGACAAAGAGACAGGACCCACCTCCAGGGTTTGCCCCTTTCCTTATGTCCTACAACACCAGCTGCAGCCTGAGGTGGGCTGTGCTTGCCCTCTGCACCAGGGCACATCAGGAGCTTGGCCCCTGAATGTTTGAACCATCAGCATCCCAGGCTCTCTTCCAGTATTACTTGTGGATGCATTCTTCTCCCCAGACCTGGGATGACTGGGCAATAGTATCTCCTTTATCTTATCTCAAGTTCCCATCACAGTTCGAATTCCTGTTAGTGGGTATCTTTGGGGTGGAATGTGCTTTCCTGGTTGCTCAGGAACAGCTGTTTCTTTGCAGTTTGCTGCCATGGGCAAAAGTCCTTCAATGATTTTAGCAATGTTTAAGGCATGAACCATTTCAGTCTCTCACACCAGTCTGTTAAAACAAAATTCTAAAAAATACAAAGCTGTACATCTGGATTTTTTACCTTCTTACTTGGTGTCAGTGATTCTCTCCAGTATGTCTAATGTCACCCACTTGAGAGCATAATTGATTTTGGGAGAATGTTATTAGTGGAGCAGGGCTTAATACTTAATCATGTGGGACTGCTGATAAAAATCTGTTGTCATTTTTTCATGTATTTTAAAACTTGCTGCCCTAATGTTTGTTTGCTTAATTTAAGGTGCATTTCTATGCAATGCAAACTCCACTTTGAGCATTTATTACGTCTTCGAGGTTGCTCTGGAAATATAATTTTTGATCACAAAAATGAGACACTTTCTATAACAGTAAGTTATTTTATATTATTTCAATTATTATAGTACCTAATTAGTTATTATGTGTTTTTATTCTCAGGTGCTAGAAATGTGTTGCAAATGATAGAATAAATTGGTTTTCCCTCTCCAAAATGTGATATGCTTAATTGTTCTGTCATAAATATTCTGATCAAGTAATTAATCATACAAAAGAGTTCTGATTACAAGTAGCAAATTGTGAAGTATAAGATATAGAAATGTTAGGATTGTTGTGTTTGAAATATGCAACCACAGGAGCCTCAGCACAAAGTTACTGGACTTCCTATGTTTTGGTAAAGAAACTATGGAGGCTGTCATGCGCACCAGTTATGCTCCTTCCCTACCCTTCCCATCTTGGTTTGAATATCAAGGATTCCTGTCAGTAGACCTCAGTAGAGATGACCAATGATTATTTTAGGATAAGAATATTGATAAAGTTATATAACTAACAAAACCAGTCATTGTAAAGATTAAATTTAAGAGTGGGCATATTCTGCATAGTATGTAAAAGACCTTAGGTAACAACAATTCAGCAGAAAAGGTATGTAAAAATGGCTGGATTTTATGTGTTGAGCAGAACACATTGAAGGAGTTTCCAAAACCCTGAATAAAGAAGTGTCTGCTTGTTCACATCCAATTGGTGTTAGGTAAGTTTCTTTCATCCCTTTTGGTAACAGGAGGATGTTGAAAACAAGCAAGAAAGAACAGAAAGCATTGACATTTTAAATGGGCAGGTTGCTAGATTACAAGGAATAAATGGATTGTTGTTTTATGCCAATGATAAGAATTCAGTAGTGAGTCATCTAGTTAGTCTTTCAAAATAACTCATTCTTGTTTCATTGATAGGAAGTTCACCAATATTTGTGTGATTGTATAATGGCTCTAGTTGTTATTTAAACAACTTAATGCCTGAAAGCTTCGATAGGTTACTTTTCTGTGTACCTTTTAACATACATCCCCAACAGTTTAAGTCATGGGTTTATTTTCTTTTGTTTCTGTGGGAGACTTCAGTTTTAGGGGTTAAGGGGAAAAATGTGCAGCAACAACATAAATACATGTCACAGTCCTAATTAGATGGGTGAAGCACATGTACCTGAAGAACTAAACTTAGTCCATAAAATATCAAGTCATTACTTGACTTGATCAGAATATTTTTATAATAGCTGAGGTCTCATGTGTCTCACAAAAGAGATCTGTATTTAGTCAATGAATGTAAGTTGCAAAAAGAAAACAATTCCCTCCAAAAAAAGATCCCACTTCAAAATAATTCATATTCTCCTGCTTAACTTGTTAAAGGTAACCCAATTAGCAGGGCAAGAAGGTTTCTTGTTTCAAGTTTCATCTTACAGAAGGAGTGCCACAAGATGTCATCATAATCAATGTAACCAAATGGCTGTTCACAATGAAAGAATGTAAAGAAACATGTAAAGGACCTCTTCCTCCTTTAAAATTCTGCTATAAATCAATTCCCTGCTTTCCTATGGTAGCTGGTAACCACTGGATTTTACTGTAATGTAATACACTGATTGACATTTATTAAACATTGTTTAACAGTTGTTAAAGATAGGGACTTGAATAAGAAAACACTGGCAGAGTCGTTCACTCTGTTCAGTGTGTATGACTGTGATAGAGGAAGTTGCAGAAATGTGTTACTAAATGGTTAGGAGCCATTGCATTCCAGAATGCCAGTTGCAGTGAAATGCAGAAAATTATTTTCAAGTGTTCTCTGTCTGTTCATGTATTATGTTAAAAATATGTTAAATTATGCTGTTAAAAATATTATTCTGTTAGTATGTCTTCATCTCAGATTTAAAAATTGTTCCAATATTTTTATTTCAAGGTTCAGCCTCGAGAGGAAGAAAAAGCTTCCCGTAGTGATCTGAGATCCCTGTCAGGAGGTGAACGTTCCTTCTCCACAGTTTGTTTCATTCTTTCTCTGTGGAACATTTCTGAGTCTCCTTTCAGATGCATGGATGAATTTGATGTCTACATGGTATAGTTTAAACTTAAGATACATCTCCCATTCTGATTTATATAAATTAGTCAAATAGTTGGGTTGTTACTTGTATTTGGTTAGATTTAAAACCACTGTAGTTAACTGTAAATTACAAAAAGCCCCAAAACCAAAATTGAAATCCCCCAAAACAAAATTTGTTAGCAATCTTGTTCACTTTTTTTGGTGACTTTTGGAACTTATTTTGTTTCTGAAGTTGGAATCCAGAAATATGAGCATTTCAGTCAATTTACATGCTCAAACCTGCGTTCAGCACAAAAACAATAAATCAGCTGTTACTGTGTCAGAGGTTGACTCTGCATATTGTTGTGACAATATGGGCTTGGCTTTTGCTTTATTTTCTGGCAATTTTGAGATCAGAGTGGGGTTTTTTCAGAGCAAATGTAGCAATTGTGTTCACTGCTGCTAGTCATTTTATAGAAACTCATTCCTCAGCTAGCAGCATGTTTCCAAGATGCTGAAATGCAGAATAATGAACAATAAATACTAATGTTATCCAAAACTGATAAATCTTATCTTTGTGTACCACTTCTCTGGACAGGCCATTAACCCATTTTGAAACTTATTTTCTTTTCTTAAAGATTTATTTCCTCCTTATTAATGTGCAGTGTGGTACAAGTTTGAGAAAACATTTACTTGTATGAGACAAAGGTTTGATACTGTCTTATTTAATTTTGCCTCAGCGTCCCTTCCTCATCAGTCATTTGCTTATTAGGAATCACAGACCTAGAGGGAACAAAGATAATATAGGTTATATTAAAGAATTTCAAAAAGGACAGTATGCATCTTAGGTAGTGAAACAGTCATTTTTCATCCAATTTTCAAACCTTAGATCCTCTTTTAAAAAGTTACTTGTGCAGAAGTTTATCCATCTTTCCAGAAAAGGGTGGATACTCAGAACTGCAGGCCTTGCAAAGAACTTCCATGTCATCTATTCCATAAATAATTCCACACAATTTGTCTTTCCACCACAGTGCCAGTAAGTGCAGCCTTACTGTCCACACGTTCTGTAGTTCCTCTAGGTGTAATCATGGAGCCCCACCACATGAGGACTCCACGGTGTATTTTTGAGGGAGATCCCTGGTTTCATAAGGAACAGTGCACAGCAGCAGAGCTTTGCTAGTCCCTGCTGATGACAGCTTCCTATTGCATATCCTTTGCAGTAAGCCTAATGCGTTAGGGTTGCGTTCAAAATTGTAATAGTGATAATAACAGTAATAATCCCTATAAAATCAAACTCTATAATATAGGTTTCATGGAGCCCTTAAGCCATTTCAGGTGAATCTTGAGTAAGGATTATACAGGAAACATTATTCTGCTAAAATACAGTTCATCTCAGCATACCGATAGAGAAAGAAGTACTTCTATGCACATCTAAAGCTAATAGAAAAACACTGTGAATAGATGAGTGCTCTGATAGAAGCTTTCCATTGCCCATGTATACTAAAAGTACAGTTTAAGAAATTCCCAGACTATAATTTGAAGCTGTTAGAACTTAATCCTAATATTTCTCCAATTTTTCTCTTAGTTTTTATTAGTCTTACCTTATTTAGATGTTTTCTTTAGCTTACCTTCACTATATAGCAATTAATTCTGGTAGGTTTTCTGGAATCATATTTTCTAGTGTATATATTACTGTCAGAATCACTGCCTGATAAATCTTTCATCTTTAGGACATGGTTAACAGAAGAATTGCCATCGATATGATTCTGGAGAGGGCTGACTTTCAGCGGCATCGACAGTTCATTTTGTTCACCCCCCAGAGCATGAGGTAATACTGTTTTGTTTTATTTCGGGGTGCAAGAACTGCAGGGAAGCTCTCTTGCAAGGAGTATAACTTGAAAAAATTAAATATGAGGAGAACGAAATTTTTCTGTTTGTAGTAGTAGAACATAAACAATTAAGCAGTTCGTTGCTGATGGTTCTGTGAATTTGAAGGGGTTTTTTATAAGGTTTTTATTTTTACCCTACCTTACAGAATGGTAATTCAGTAGGACTTGAATCAGTTTACCTGAAATAAAACAACTTTTTGAAATACTTGATTTTTTCTACAAATGCAACAGTACTTTCAAGGTGTTTGTCATTTGAGTTGATTTTATTTTATTTTATTTATAATTGCTGATCTAGAGACTCATAACTTACACCATTTTTTGAGTTTTTGATCTAGTGGTTCAAAATTCTTTCAAAACCTCCATATAAATCCCTGGTAGAGCCATTCCCAGCTTAAGGGGACAGTCATGTCTCTAACCTTGTGCAGCCAGCTCCTCTATTAATGCAATGTAAGCAGTGAAGCCTGAAGAGGGTAATTAAAGCAGTCTTCAAAATGAAGTTGATTTATTCTTAATTGTCTTCCCTCACTAAAATATATAAAAAGTAGAGTAGTGGTATCTGTTGTTATTTCAGTGGAAATGCTTTCATGGAGAATTTTGGAAACTAATAAACATACAAGAATTTTTTGTATGGTTACTGTTTAAAAGTTTAATAATTCAAGTTTAGTTTGATTTTGTTATATTGTTACATGTTGCATGTTCAGCAAACAGTAAATTTAACAAAAATATGTGGGCAACTTCAGGAAGAATCCATTTAGGATATTCAGTGGAGAAGCCTGCATAAATGTATGTTTAGTAACTTTTTTTCATTCTTAGTATGATGTGATTGATTACATGTGTATATAATGTGTGCCACTTCAGGATCTGTATGGCAAATCCTTATTTGTATTCCATCATTAGTTCATTTGGAGGTTTTTGTAAAAGAACCTTTTCTCTAATTAAGGTAGTCTAATTGTTAGAAATCACATGATTGAAATGAGTGCTTGTCTTTACCTCAAGATTTTACCTAAGTTGGGGTCCAGGATCAGTTCAGTGAAGCCCGAACTGCACCCCATGTTACTGTTTTTTAAGACTGTCAAAGAAAAAAGATGGAGTTATTTAAAGAAAAATATGTAATGGAAAGAATCAAATGGAAATACTAAAATTTGTGGAGAAGAAACACTGTTTAAATGATGCATACTTTATTTTTAGTTCTCTGCCTACGAGTCCCCATATTCGAATCCTCCGCATGCCAGACCCTCCAAGAGACCAAAGAACATTGAATTTCCAAAATAGGACAGACAGAGATGAAGATCAATAAGTATCTCTGTATGAATATGGCATAATATTGAAGACAAATGATTAATAATATGTGTAAAATTATTGCTTCCTGATGCTGAAATATAGGATGTTTTGTTAGATACTCTCAGGAAGATATTTCTGTATTATTATTAATTATTTTTTAAAGAATTACTGTGTGTGCACAGAACAAGAATAAGCACAGTTTGGATGATGAAAAAAATTTGAATGTGCTGTTGATATTTCTAGCTACCAGCTATAGAATTTTTTTATCTGTTGTTCTGTTTTTTCTTCTGGAGAAGCTGAAATATATTTTGTATGACTATGAAGTAATATTTTAATAAACAGTTTGAACTGATACCTGTGGTATTGTTGTAGTGTCTCTATACACTTAAAATTAGCATTAAGTTTAAAATGTTTTCTTCCTAACTTTGCTTTATTTCTTAAATATGTGCTAATTTAATAAATGCAGAAAAATGTGTTTCATTTATTTTCCAGTGAAACCACAGTAGCTGAACATCAGAAAGTATTAGAACTTATACTTTAATAATTAGAAAAGGGAAAAATTTATTTGCAGTATATTATCTTGGCACGAAAAAAAGTCCTTTCATTCCTTTCCTAAAGAGTTTGAGTTTCTTTGGACACAAGCTTACAAAACCTAGCAAGCTGTGTCTTTATAAACCTAGATTATTAATTCCAGTAAACCACTTCTTGCAAAGTCTGAGTTTCCAGGTATAGCATATGTCTCTAAATGTTCATTACATTATAATAAACTAAGGTCTTTCCAATATGTAGGAATGAAGAAAAATAAGAATTTTGGGGAATAATATAGTAACTTTTCTACAGCATTGTAGACCTGTGGTTTTTTGGGTCTCCCTGCCCTCCCTCCCATCCCATGTTTCCCTGGGACTATACTAGAGCACTTAAACTTGATTAATGTAAATATTGCAAGCATTTATTGGGTATAAGAGGGAGAAAGAAGAACCAGATTTTTCAAACTCCCCCAAATTAACCTTTTTTTTCTCTCCTGTTCTTTTTTTCTCCAGGAACTTGAAATTGTTGGCAGTTCTTAAAAAGAATCACTTTTTAGAGTTCAGCTGTTTTTTGTTGTTGTTTTGGGAGATTTTTTGTTGTTTGATGTTACTCAGCTGTGCAAGCCATTGAGACTACTCAGAGAACAACATTGCCCTTTTTTACTGAATAGCAGTTCCTCAATAAAACCTTATTACAGTGTTAAGTTTTAACTTGACTTTGTAGCCTAATTTGTTTTCAGTTGCTGCACAGTATTAAACTCGTAGGTTTCTTTAAAATATGGAAGCTAGGTAAGAGTTGAAGGAAATACCCTTCACAGAATCGTAGAACCATAGGAAATGCTGAGTTGGAAGGGACTCATCAGCTGTGTGATGTTCCTAGCTAATTTCTGGCAACTTCAAGTCCCTTATAAGGAGAGGGACAGTTGAGCTGGAAGTGTCCCATAGTTCCTCAGTGAATTATTCATCAGTGTCATTGTCCTGGCCAGGAGGTCTGTAGTAGACTCCCTTGATGACATCTGCATTATTTGTTTGTCCCTTGATTCTTGCTAGGAATGTCTCAACTGTGCCTTTGCCAACTGTGAGCTCCATACATTATATCCCTTCCATGATGTATAGTGCCACCCCTCCCACTTCTGCCCTGCCCATCCCTCCAAAAGAGCCTGTAACTGTCCAGCATGGGACTCCAATCACAGGACTTATCCCCACCCAGTTTCACTTGTGCCACTGATGTCAAATCTCTGGGACTGGGACAAAGGTTTGAGATGGCCTTGTTTCTTCCTCATGCTCTGTGCATTAGTGTAGAAACATTTCAGGTGTGGTGCTTTGCAGCCAAAAAGCCTGAGGGGGATTGAGGGATCCCGTTAGTGCTCATTTTCTCAAGTTCTGATTCACCCATTGGTCACCACTGGCAAGCCTGGTTTTGTCCCTTTCCCCCTTCCAAGCTGGTGTAAAGTTCTGTCAATGAGCCTTGCTGGCTCCTGTATTAGAGCTCTTTTTCCCCCTTGAGTAGGTGCATCTTGTCAGGTGTCAATAGAGCAGGTGTTGAATAGATTGTCCCATGGTCAAAAATAAGAGAATTTTTTTGCTTACACCAGCCTTGGAGCCATGTGTTGACTGGGTGGATCTGCCTATTCCTGTCAATATTATTATTATATATCTTCCTTGTTACCAGGATTGTGGAAATCATTATGTGTGCTTCTAATCCTTCAACCTTCAACCCAAGGCCCTGAAGTCTCTTTTGAGTGCCCTCAGAATTCTCTTTGCTTTTTCATCACTGCTGGCTTGAGCAATGAATAATAATCAGAGGGCCTTACTAGACTGGAGAGTTTTCCAGTAATGTCTCTTATCTGTGCCCCTGGGAGCCAGCAGAACTCCCTATAAGTTGGATCTGGTCTGCATAACAGGCCCTCCCTCATGTCCTTCCCCTTAGAAGGGAGTTTCCTATTACAGCTACCCTTCTTTTCCTGTTAAGAGGAGGTCTTCATGCAGGATACAAGAGGTGTAGCTTTAGGAGGTCACTTTGTCGCAGAAGGACTTTTGCCACCTCATATGAGTTGTCTGACCTTGTTCCAGAGCCTCTTATCTGTTTTAGAAGGTTCCAATCCTACATGTTTTCAGGAGGAACCTCCTCCTGGTATGTGCAGTGACTTGCTTCCAGCCTTCGTTGTGAACAGGCCCTTGACTAAAAATCCCTTGGCTAAGTACACTGCAGGGTTCTGAGTCCAGCTGCTTCTCCACTACAGTGGAGGTTTGAGACTCCTGAGAGTCTTGAGCCTGTGGCATCTCTGTAAATAACCTATCTCTTGCTTCACTCAAGTACTACATAGTCTGTTCACTTCCTCCTGTAGCCCCTTAACCTGGTGACAGCTCCTCAACCACAGCACACCTTCTGGGGCTGGAGGGATCTTTTCTTGTTCTTCACCAAATACTGAGTCTGTTTGCCTCTACTGGCAGACCTCAGAAAGCTCAGGGTAATGGGCAGACTGCAGCTGTGAGGAGGTTACTGACAAAAGAGGGCCAGGCTTTTTGTTGGTGTGTGTGGCACAAGAGACAAACAGCAGTCATTGAATGAAGTGGGGAGGTTCTGGCTGAATAAACCAGGAGGAGGGATTGTTCATGATAAAGATAAGAGGCATTTGAGCATGTTATGCAAACAGGCTGTAAAATCTCCATCCCTGGAGGTTTTTGGGGTCTACTGAATAGACTCTTGCATCTCCTTCAAGCAGAGATCTGGGCAAGAGATTTTTGAAGGTCCTTACCAATCTGAACAATTCTGTAATTCCATAATTAAAGGTACTTAAACCTTTAGGATTATGTGAAGATACTGGGGGGGGGCACCTTGCAAAGTGCATACTTGGCAAAACTTGTCTGGGACCAGCGGGTTGAGGGAGGTGATTCTACCACTCTGGTGTTGTGAGATCCCACCTGGAGTTGTGTGTCCAGGTCTGGGGTCCTCAGTGTAGGAAGAGCATGGACCTGTTGGAGCAGGTTAAGAGGAGGCCACAAAGATGCTCAGAGGGCTGGAGCACCTCTGCTATTGAGACAAACTGAAAGCTGGGTCTGTTGAGCCTGGAGGAGGCTCCAGAAAGACCTCATAGCACCTTCCAGTAATTAAAGGGGCTACAAGAGAGCTGGAGACGGACTTTTTACAAGTGCCTAAGGCGACAGGACAAGGAGGAGTGGCTTTGAACTGGCATATAGTAGATTGAGAGTAGATATCAAGAATAAATTCTTTACTGTGAGGGTGGTAAGGCACTGGAATAGGTTTCCCAAATAAGTTGTGGACACTCCATCTCTGAAAGTGTTCAAGATCGGGTTGGATGGGGCCCTGGGCAATCTGTTTTAGTGGAAGGTGTCCCTGCAGGGGGGGTTGGAACTGGATCATCTTTAAGGTTGTGTTCAACCCAAACCATTTGTTGATTCTAGGACATGATCATGAGCCATATGTTTAGCTTGACTTGATTTTATGATGAAATTGGAGTATGTTTCAGACCCTTTTACAGTATGAGATGATAGAATGGCATTGCATTATTTCCTCCTGATTTTCATCAGCATCCAAAAAAAAAAAAAAAAAGGCAAGAGTGCAGAGGCAGGAAAGAGTAAAGCATTTATCTTCGTTAGTACTTTTATAATGAGTTGTGTGGAGAAAAGAGCTGAAGGAAAATTAGTGCATTCCTACTGAGCTAACGTTTCAGCTTTCTCCCAAGGTTTTTATAGACTTTAAATATTGGAGGAGGTGGCAAAAATTCTGGTCTTTGGTTCAAATCAGTACATTGTATTTATTCTAATGTACCCCTGTACTCGATGAAGATGTGTTCCTGACGGTATAATTATTATAAGCATGTTTTCATGGTGGGGGATTAATTCTGAATAAACGATTACTGAAGCAAAGCCTTTGCATGGATGCACTTATTTTTGCAGTGATCCTACTAAGGCCTCAAAACCATCATATTCTTGGTACTTTAAATACAAAGTTTATTATACTGGCTACCTGTAGAGAAGATTGCAGTGCTGATGCTACATTTCTGAGTTTGACTGTGTTTGAGTTGTTGGCCATTTTGGATGGCAGTGCATTGCTTAATACTGCACTAAAGTAAATGGAGCCTGTCCAGCTACATAAATTCAAGGTGCAGGGAAACATAGAATGAGAGATTGCTTCTCATATATGTAAACCAGAGGAATAAATCGGAGAAGTATTCAATGTGGGCGTATAATTCTCAGAAGTATGTAATTTCTAGAATGTGTGTTTTAAGTTACAGCAAAATGCATGAAGTATACCCCTCCATAATTCCCTAAGACTATTACCTGTGTAGTCCAAGTAGAATTCTGGCATTAGAAAATGTAGTTGATATTTCTGTCTTTGCTGTTTGTTTGGAATATGAAGCAACTGAAATATGAGAGGATGGCTGTGACTGTGGCAGCAATTGATTCTGTGATCCCCCCCACAACAGTTCCTAGCAAGCTGTGCAAAACTGGTTTTTGTTGCTTTTTTTTTTTCCCTTTAATTTTAAGATGAGCTTCACTTTTTAAATTTGAAAATACAGAGAATGATTTGGTTTGTGTCATGTTTTATTGTTTGATTTTTAGCTATTAAAAGTACGGTCTTGTTTCTTCATAAGGTAAGGAAGGAATATCAAACATGCAATTGTAAGATGTTCAGATTGATTTTTTTTTTTCTTTTAATTCAGCAAGCAACCAACTGTTTAAAGCATCAGGGAAATGGGGCATAGGAAAGTTTATCTGCAGTTTCTGCAGTCTGATAGTGTTTCATTCTTTCCCAAGACTGTGCAGAACTTGTCACAGGGTAGAGAGAAACTTGATTTGTGCACATAGAATTAAAGAGGGAGTCGGTTCTCCTCTCTATGCCTCCTTTTATCATCATCCTTCATGGTTACCTTATCAGTAGTGATTTTTAACATCATGTCTGTTTATATTAAACACAGAGTAGTTTAGTGTTATATGGTAAGAGGAAAGTCTTACTTCAGGAGGGAAAAACATTAAAAGACCAGGTTTATGCTAAGCAAATAAACCGTATTTGACTTGCACAGCCTTAAAAGCAGCACAGGTCTAGTAGGTGTGCTGGTAAATCTTAGCAGAAGCATCTTAGAGCATCAACAGCTGCTCCATCCCTAAATACAAGAACTACAGCTTTTGGATTTGTATAATTCGACTCTAGTGAGTGAGCGCAAAGTAGTTTTCTTCATGCTTCAATAATGAAATATGTATTTCCCAGTGTACAGTGACAGATAATTAAAGAGATTGAACTTTTTTTTATTACCATGCTGAAGACATGAAATAAGAATTAGGGGAAAAGGTCAAATGTTATAAATTTATTTTGGGACATATATATTGCAACCTCTGTGGAAGCTTTTGAAAATTCTGGCAAAGATCAATACACTTCCAATAAAACCTTTAAACTTGCAATAAAACAATATTTTAAACATTATATATATATATTTATATATTCTTAGTTAAAGGGATAATTTTAGCAGGATATTCTCTTTTTTTTGTTTTTAATATACTGCATTCCTCTGACATAGCTCTTTCCAGATTGAAGGGATGCAAATGAGGTAAGAATTAAGGCAAACCTAAAAGGCATGCAAATGAAGTACATTTATATCCACTGACAATACAAGCACGTGTGGATCAGACTTGGGAGCCGAGGAGCTCTTCCCTTCTGTCTGTCCAGTACTACTTTACAGCAGAATGGTGACATGATTTATAATAAACAGTTAACATTACCATGGGAATTCAGTGTCACTAACATTACTCAGTCTAGGAGACACAGAGCTAGCATCAGTAAAACATGAACAATAAATAATATAATTCACTGCAGCACAGGCCTGCTGCACAGGCTTCAGAGGAAGAGGGTTGTTATGAAATGACATTGCACACATCACGTTGTGGCAGTTTATTTTTATAATATATACTTTTAAAATTCTTTAGCAAATGACATTCTCATGCACACAAGTGTTTCAAACACAAGAAGCAAGTCCATTTATAGGTAGTCCAAGCAAATTTTTGTGTGTGTGGAAATAGCTGCAAACTGAATGGAACATTAAACTTCTGTGCAGTCTATGACGCGTCATACACCAGCTCATTTTTGAATGTCACACTGCAGGAGTAATACAATGGACGGGTCACTCTTTGCAGCTTCTTTGAATTCATCCAGTGTGATCTGATCGTCTTTGTTCTTATCCATCTTACTGAAGATCTTGTCTACCCGTTGCTCAGGTGTCAGACCATCCTCATTCATTTTCATCATTATCACAGTGCCCACCATTTTGTAGATGGCCTTTGGAAAGAAACCAAATGGAAAATTCAGCATGAAATTCAATCTAATTTTTTGATGTGATCAAATTCTGGAAATTTGTTCTAACAATAAAATGATTGCAAGTTTCTCAAAAGATTTTTTTTGGTTTTGTTTTTCTTTCTTAGAATACAATGTCCAGATACTTAAAACAACGAAATGTATATTTTATTTTGTTTAGATGTAAGTTTATTTTGATGGTTACATTTTGCATCCCAGAATGAATTTCCTTGGCTTCCTGTTTTGCAGCAATGTAAAATTCTTGTAACTTATTCTGTGGATCAATTGTTTAGCTGGTATACTTCACATAAATTCTGAATAATTAGTTTTAGAAGTCATCACCTATAAATAGGTTTCTGTGTGTACATGTGGGCACAATCTGGTATTAACTACTGTGGCAAGTTGCCGGCAGATGACGAAGGTGGTAAACTTTATCCTTCCTCTTACATGTTGTGGTCATCTTAAGGCCCATCTGTGAGAGCTCACTTAAAATAGCGTGTTGTTATCCCTGTAAATTTCTGTAATCATCTGAAGTTAATCTCCAGTAAGGCTTCAGCTACTTGAGCTACAGTCCAATAATTTCGTGGGTGTCAAGTGACTTTGAGATGGGCTTTGTAAATCCTGTGCTGGGCTGTCTTTATGGTTAATCCATTCATCAGGGAAAAAAAAAACCCCAATCTCTGGATATTTAAAAGCTTATACGCACATATGTACTCCCTGCAATTCTCCAAGATTACATCTATTAACATGTGTGTGCTTGTACCACTTGGGTACCACTCAGTGCAGGATGAATGTGTGTAATGTGCATTTAATGTACTGAACAGCCTCTGGTGTGCCTAAAATCTACCGTCTGTGTGAACAAGGAATCAAATTTTATTGATGTTGTGATGGTTTTGAGTGTCATATTGATCTCACCTCTATAATTTCCAGCATTTCCACTCTTGTAATTTTACCATCACCATCCAAGTCATACATGTTGAAGGCCCAGTTCAGCTTTTGCTCAAAACTGCCTCGTGAGGTGATGGACAGAGCACAAATGAACTCTCTGAAGTCAATGGTCCCATCTCCGTTTTTATCAAAGGTTCGGAAGGCGTGCTGGGCAAACTTTGAAGCATCTCCATATGGAAAGAACTGCAAAATATAATAATATATAGAACTGTGTTAATGCAAAGGAGAGACCTGTATATCTGCCTAGCAAACAGCAAAGTGAGGCATTTATGAAGAGCAGCTGGTGAGCTTTGTGGGAAGCTGAGGATCTGCAGTGTAAGTAAGGTTCCCTAACAGTTACACTGGAATGGTTATTAAAAACTTATTTCTGCAAAAGTCTCTCAGGTTTCCACACGCTATATTACAAATATATATAATGCTACTTTAAAGCTAAATTAACTAGATGAATCTTAAAATGAAGTTGGGTGTAAATGGCAGATTGTGTGTAATATTCTCTGACTGTGCAATACAGCAGCCAGGGTGCATTCCAAGAGAATTTTAACCAGCCCTTGGGCATGTTGCAACCAAGTATTTGTGTGGGATTGTTGTTATATAATTTCATTTATTTTAAAAAAAATGTAATCCACACATAACATAAAAAACCCACGTGAACATATGTTCCACTCTGACAACCAACATTCAAGTACATAAGATGAGGAAAGAGATTCAGTTTAATAATACAATGCAATACTTTTCAAGTTTAATATACTAATATCCTTCAGTGAACACTGCAACTGACTGCAGCTTAACAGAATATTTTAAATGACCATAACATATATATATATTTTCCTCCCAGGAAGTGTATGGCTCAAGACATCTGAACTGACAGTTGTTCTTTCTGTGGGCCAGACTCAAGAAAACACACCCCTAAAGAAAGGGGGTTTTAACCCAGTGTTGAAGTCCTAGTGCAATGCAGGGACCATACACAAACAATGTTTCTATATTCCCAGCACAATTTCATGGAGGTTTTCCTGCTCCTTAAGTATAAACATGCATTACTCCCCATATGAGAGCCATCTCATTTTGGGCTTTTTAAAATTCCAGTTCCCAGCAAGTACTGCATTTAATAATGTAAGTTTGAAGGAAAGTCTTCAGAGGCAGCTGAAGTGGTTGAAGCTGCATTTTACAATTTTCCATTTCCTCATCCAGAGCTGTGTCTTGCCCTACAAATGCAAAACTTAGAGCTCAGCCAGCTGCTTGCACTATGTGGCCATGTGGGTCATGTCAGGAGCTGCTGCTGTGTTGCCACAAGGGTCCCAACCTGAAAGTTTCCTTTCAACTTTCTGTTTTCTCTGATATGAACTTTTCAGACACCATTGTAGATAAGTAACATTTGCATTGCTGAAGAGGACTGCTACAAAGCTGAAAAGAGAAATGTTTTGCTTTTAAAATCTGTACTGATGACTATCCTGTGACTGATGTGTTACAGAACAAAATACTTCAAAATTTTACAGTCTTCCACATATTATTGCTCAGAGCTGACTGTTGCTGAGGATGCTACCTGATCTCTGCTCCTGTGACTGTCTCTCTACAGTCTCTATAAAAGAAAGGTAAATAGCTGGAGGGAGCTGGGACTTCTTTTCACTGCCCAGAAAACCAAAACACAGAAATGGTACAAACATACTGGTGAGACCAAAAAAAAAAATTACAATGAAAAAGCACATCTATACAAAGGGTGAAGAAGTGTCAGACACCCAAAACCATGTTAGAGTCCAAGAACAAAGCAGGGGATTAGGATAGGTCAGTGGATGGAGATGCTGAAGACCATTTTAAAATTATTCTGGAACATATTATTTAGTCTCTCACTGGAGAATCATCAGTAAGCTGCGACTACCTCTTTGCTGGTCACACCATTACTCATGTAGCAGGGAGAAAAACATCCTTCTAATTTTTTTATTGCAGAAAAGACCATGAATTTTTCTCTTCTAAGGTGACTGAAGAAGACAGTGGCATTGCTCAGAGCTAAAGCCTTGGCCTTTACAGCCTCGTAAGGTGAAAAAAATGGAACTGCTACCTTTAAAATTTTTTTTTGTTCTATTTGTCTTCCTGTAGGGAGCAAATGCAGTAGAAAGTCCTTTAGGGACTGAAGGCACTGTTCTCCAGTCTGTACCTGCTGATTTGTATTATTTTTAGCTCAGAACAACTCAAAAACATTGTCAAAACTTGTTTAAAAACCTACTTGAAGATTTCCATTGGCCTGTTTTGAAACTATTCATAAATAAGGCATGAAGTAAAAGAAAACTAAAACAATTACAGAGCAAAAGAAGCCAGCTCTGGTAAAACATTATTTGACTATTAAAACACAGTGAGGCCTTAGCAAAGTGTAAAGGCTTTAACCACTTTCAGAGCAGTCCAAGCCAAGTGGCAGTGGGAGACAGGGATCTCTGGAAGACAAACACCCATTTTTTGCCAGAGGGAATATGAGGAGGGAAGTTTAGTCTGCCTCTGGCATGAGTTTAGTGAATGCTTCAGAAAAAAGTAAAGAAACACAACTGGGATTTTCAGATACACCTTCAGCCTTCAGTATTCTCTGCAAACCCTTGACTAGGTGATCAGTCTACATATGAAAGCAATGAGTTCCCTTCTGCTGCACCCTGCCACTGGAAAGGACACTCTGTGCACCAGCATTGTCTCCTGATTTACTCTTTTCATTCAAAAATCAAGACAAACTATACCAGCCAGTTCCATGGGTGACTCAGTACTGTTCATTCCTTTGTTTTTGCTTCTCTAGTCTCATCTAGTGAAAGGTCTCCCTGGTCTAGGGAAAGGTGTCCCTCTCCATGCCAGGAGGTTGGAACTAGATGATTTTTAAGGTCCCATTCAACCCAAACCATTCTATGATTCATCTCTTCCTTGGTTTGTGTATTTCCTACCAGGTTAAATCAACATGCTGGGGTGTGAACAAAGTGTAATCTCTATAGTCAAGTGCCAATTGGGAAAGGAAAAATAAGGATAAAAAAATTTCCCTTAATCTCCTTCTAAGTTTTGTACCAGAGGATTGTCTTGCAGATTCTTAGCTCCCACGGTGTTTCTGGACATACTTCTGCTATATGAGGGGCATTCAAACAGCCCTGGAATCAGAATATCTAGCAAACAACACCTACAAATTGTACATAACTCTCAGGGAAACTGATCAAATACCTGGAAATATTTATCTGCTTGGCTGCAGCTGCTTTAGTCTCTTTGAAGTGATGGTCTTCACAGGCAACTCAGTGATCAATTCATTCAGATCATCTTTGGGAGGGAATTATTGCAAAAGCATAAAGCATATGCTAAAGCATATGGCTAAAATTTTAGCATATGGCTAAAACATAAAGAAAAAAAAGCAAAATCAACTTCCCCAAATTTGCCAATGATGAGGAGGGGTTGGGAAACAGAAGGGTCTCTCCATCCTTAATAGGATGGGGTGGAAGAACCTACAGGCTGGCCTGAGTGGTGCTTTGTTTCCCATGTGGTGTTTGATCATGGTTGAGATCCATTTCTATTAAAATGGAACTTCTGCTATAAAACAGAGAAAACCAGAATTAGACTAAGGTACAGAAAGCAGGGCACACTGCCTATACATGCCCAGGTGACAACTCGGTCACTGCTGTAAGGTCACAGCTTCCAGAGCTGGGGTGAGAGCTGCAGGACAGAACAGGAGGTGGGAAGGAGGAGATGGCACAGGGCTTCTGTATCCCAGGCTAAGAGAAGCTGGAAGAAGCAGCTGCTGATTCCCCTGTGAGAGGAGATGCCCCATTTGGGGCTCAGCACTACCAGCACTGCTGAGAGCTGAAGCAGAGGAGGTTGAGGGGATACAGCCAGTGCAAGGAGAATCATGAGCATTGTCAAGGGCCAGCACATAAAAACAGGTAGAGAAGCTGGCTCTTGTAGGAAAAACCTTAAATAATTGATGTTGTTATGCTTTAGGAAGGAGTTACTTTCCCTTCTTTATTAGGGTTTTATTTTATAAGTTTGCTAGGTATCCAGGTCACCTTTGTAAGTGGAGAACATGAGCACTTTGAGAATCAGCAAGTTTGGCTGCTTTTGGAAGCTCAGACAGGTGTTTTTTTTAAATAGCAAACCTCTTAAAGTTGAACCCAGATGCTGATAGCTGCTGGTCTAGCCTGGTCTTACACCTCCTTGGAACTGAGGTCACTGGGAAAGATGCCTATGATGCTGGGGAGCAGGTTGCTCTTAATTAATTTCCCAAGAGGATAAAGTTCTGGGCTCCTGCCAGCAGCACAAACACAGGAGTTGATGAGATAAGAAAAAAGATTACTCTCTAGTTGTCTCCTTTTGAAAAAAAATAATTGACATTTACTACAATATACTGTACTATTGCACTTCATGTGTGAAGGCATGAGAAGGGGAAGAGATGTCCCTCTGGCTGTGATTGTCAGGACCTGTCAGGAAGGCTGTGCCACTCTGGTACCAGGGTGACCTGCAGGGTTGCAGTCTGTCCCTGCCACCTCTTTGTAAAAATGAAAACTAATGTAACAAGGGCATAACCAGACCAGCACAAAACCAGCCACACATCTGTCCTTGTTCTGGAAGAGATCTGACTGCTGCACTCTCCAGCAGATCTGCAGGGTAAGGTAGAAATATCCCAGCTGGGAAACTGCCTCCAGCCACCTGGCTTCAGCCTGCCAGGGGGTCCCAAGGAGTGGGCACCATCCACAGCTGTGGGTCTATAGGTTTAGCAGCAGCTAAGCCAGGAGGCTGAGCCTCTGGAAAAGAGAATCTTGTGGACCACCAAAGATCAGAGCCTAAATGATCCAGGACTCAGCTCTCCATGTGCAAATCTGTGAGCTGTCCCCCCCTCAGAGGTGCACTGGGAGGAAAACTAAAAAGAAAAAGGTTTGTGATGATTTCAGATGCTGCAGCAGTGGAAGTCACAGAGCTGGCAAGAACTGGGGAGAGCTGCCAAACCTCATGGATGTTTGCTCATGTGTCTGCTCAGTAGCTTTAAAGCTGTGAACATGTGAACATGCACAGACATGTAGGGAGGCTTATAAACAGCCGTCAGTTCTTTACATAAAGAAGAAATATTTAGATGAGCTAAGAAATGTAACAACTTCTGTTCACCTGGACAATTCACAACTTGTACAGGCTGAAGTGGGATCAGCAAAGAGTTTGTGCCTCACCCAGACCTCCAAAGACTGTGACTAGCCCTTACATTATGGTTGAGGACTAAGCCCCTCTGTCTTGCAGGTGCTTTTAGCCACCATAGAAATGCTCATTTGAAGAATATGGAGAAGAAATATTTGAGACTTTAGGAGCTGACCATGAATTATCAATACCAGCTCCTTGCAATCGTGTGAGACGGGAGTTAAGAGGCCAGAGAATAAGCACAAACAACAGGCTAAGATAAAAAAAAAGACTCTGTACAAAGCAAGAATACACCAAGAGACTGGAAGAAGATGGATAGGAAAAGAGAAGCCATGCTTCTTCTTCACAAACACCCATCTGGCAGAGTCTACCTCTAAAAAAACATTCAACCTGAAAAGTTAATCTTTATTTTCACATTTGTGGGGAATTAGTCATTAACTAGCAGGAAATGAATCGATTTTCAATCCCAGCTTTTCTCTGATTAGATTTGGACAATAAGAAACTTAATTGAGCTGTGGTAGTGCTATAGGTCAATACACTAGCAGCTCAGCTATTACTCAGTGCTAATAATAAAAAAAAAATTCTTCAGGGAGAATTCTCATCAAAACAATTAGTACTGCTAGTCCTTAACACCACAACTACCCCTGATTAAATGTTATTTCTCTTTGATCTTCCTTAAATGAGCAGCAGTGCTGGAACACTTTATTTATTTTAAATTTGGCACAGTATTTCACTACCCCAAGGTCAGCGACAGCACAGGGCTATCAGGATCCTGCTGTATTGTGGCTATGTCCCAGCCTAATTACAGCTTCCTTTTTCTTGACACCATGTTATCTCTCTAGGAATCTGGGAACATACCAAATGGAGGATACACTGGGACATTTCCTTTTTTCCCCCCTCCTTTCTTTTTCTGCCCCCAGTAAAGATCATCTGACTCCTTTCCATTTCTGAAAGAGACTTTATTTTCCCAGTGAGTTTTAGTTCCAAAGGTTCAGAGTATTAACTTGAATGCTATGCCTGCTGTGTTGTGAAGTCCTTAGTGCAAATTTCCCAAAAGAACAAGTCTACAGAAGCATCACTAAGTGCCATTTCCAGCCAAAATAGGATTTGAAACATGAGTCACTAAAGTCTGAGACAACCATCTCATGAATATACAGATGGAACAGCAGAAAAAATACTTGTGCCTGAAATATCTGACTGTCTCATATACTTATGTAATGTGTCCTCCTAAAATTCCTCTGCATATGGAGCTGTTATAGCCCAGCACTGCAGAAAGGAAACTGCAGAAAGAAAATGGATGTAGCTGGGCCTATCAGAGAACTGATATTTCCCAAAAGGGAGAAGAGGCAAGGGAATGGAACAGACCCCAAAGTCAAAGGGGAGAGCTGGGAAGGATGGCAGCAATAGCAGCAATAGTTGACATAATAGAGAAGAGGCAGGTGGGCAACATCTTGGCATGGCTGTTTTTCCCCTGTTGTCCCTAGGCGTATCCTATTCACTTTTATTTTCACTACTGAGCTTGAAAGCAATCCAGCAACTCACAGAGGAACTGTACTAAAATGAGGTTTTGAATCATTTAAAATCGGGTGTGCATTTCTAACTGCTGCAAGGTCTGTCTTAAAGCTTTTCTTCTGAAATGAAGCTGAGAGCAGACAGGTTTTCAGGAGGCCTTCTGAAAATCCTGTACAGCCTTACCTATGAGATTCATCCCTCTGTAACCCTTCTAATTCTGTTCTTACGGAGACTAATAATAAATTAAAAAAAGACTCTTTTAACACAGTGCAGTTTTCAGAAGACAGCCTTCCAAGATAATGTATTTTCTTCCATATCTGTCCTCCTCAAATAACTTAAACCCTTCCAAAGGTCAATGCCAAGACTTACAAGCCCAACAGGATATAAAGACCTTGAAGTACCAGCATTCTGGTGCAAGGGATCATGCATCTATATATACACCTATATATACACCTAGAGAATCTATATCTGTATAGCTGTGGATATATAGAGACATACATCAAGGGGGTGGACTAAATCAGTTCTTGTTTAGAAATGGGACAATACTGTTGAACTCATTGATGTCTAAAAGACACAGCTTTATTTACATGAAGTGCTGTGCACATTTGAAGTTCCACATGGCTAACTATTATTATTGCTGTTATTGATAGTCACAGTATCTAGGAATCTTGGCTGAGCAATGCTCAACATCTAAGAAAGATGAAAAGGCAGTGCAAGGAGTCTGGAAGACTTTTATTTGTGACTTGAAAGGATTTTCACAAGGGTGGGGAAGAAGAAAGGAATGGCGCAACCCATTGTGTCACCTTCTGGGAATTAAGAAGTTGTACAGGCAGGTCTAGAATAAACCACAGGTATTCAGGCAATGGCAGCTCTCAGGTTCACTGCTTCCTTGGCTTCAGCCTCACACACCAGCTCCTCCAAGAGAAGAGATCTGGAACAAAGCCTTTCAAAGGATGCCTGGAACCAAAAAAAGGAGCATGGCACTCTTGCTCCTTGCCTACAACAGTGCAAGAAGGGAAAATCCTCATCATATACAATCTATTTTTCTATCAGTTGTGTTCTTTTCTCTCTGTAGAAAGAGATGTAGAAAACCTCCCTGTGGGCCATATGGATAACTGCTTTCACACAGAAATGCCATCTCCCTGAACATGCTGATGCTGTGCTGGCACTGGCTGTGCTCAGCCAATGGAGACAAAATGTGGATATTGATACCAGTGATGCTCAGTACTAGACAGTTTCCAGAGGTGTCTCCTTTTTTAGGGAAGAGGCCAGCTAAAGAAGACAGTATCATCCCACAGAGTAGACTTTCTCCTAGATTTTGTCCCAATCAACTCCAATCAACTCTTGGGGGATGCAGATTCTTGTGATATTCCATGAAATGGATCTTCAGAGAGGGGAAAATTACCCACAGATTCTGTCTCCTTGATAGGGTAACTTTGTATTTTCTCCTTCCAGTGGGTTTCTATGGGTTTATCCACTCTTCCAAGTATCAGACATGATCACAAGGGCTCATTTTAGGGAAATCCATAAACCTATTGCTATAAACTGGAACATGCTGCTTGTTGATTTAGAGCACTGCAAGTGAGAGGCAAGATTGCCTACTCCTGCCTTTGCCTGCTGTTGTAACCTTAAATTATTCAGTGCATGATAACTTTGAATTTCAGCTCCTTTTTGCTGTGATTAAACCACCCCTGATGCAAAAAAACTATGAGTAACCTCTTCTATTACAGAAAAGTCAACTAGCTATTATTCATATAATTAGTCTGCAAAAGACTTAACACTAGAATGCAGTAAGACCATAAAAAGGGATAGTATAAAATAAATTCTAAAATCTATAGAGAATGAGTTATTTTTTAAATTAAAATTTATCTTTTTTCTAAAAAGTGAGAAAAACTATACTCACAAAAAAAGCATCAATATGCATGTTTAAAAGAAAGCTACTATCCATGCCCATTCTTCCAACACCAGGATATCTCATTGCATGCACTATTTGACATCATTACAGTAATTGAGGTTTCAATAACATAATTAGGAGTCATCTGAAAGGAAGACACAACAAAAAGCACTTAAGCAATACAATTCCCCGACGTTGATTCTTTGCTGCTTTATTTATCACAGAAGCTTAGTGTAGCTACATGTTTTCCTTTGGATTAAGTTTCCTTCTGTGCACCAGACCATCTGAAGATCCCTGCACCACTTCAGTTGTGCATAAAATTCTGAGCCTGACAAATGTAAAACTGACATCTTCACTGGAGTGGTGAATGAAATCTCATTTTAAAATCAGATCTATATGAATTTTTCCCATCAGTTACAAAAAAACCAAAACAAAAAAAATTGAAAGTCCACCTAAATAAAATTGCAAGTAGCAAAACACAAGATCTATTTATAGACATGGCAAAGCGTAACTAGAGGGATGTATCATAATCAGTGTTTCCAATTAATAATCATCACCTCAAAAACACGCTCAAAAATGTAGAGTGATGCAATTTGAAGGGCCCAGCACTATAATTATGGTAACTGTCTCACACTGGGGAGCAACTTTTACTTTTCCACATTGATTAATGAATATGAGTAATAGATTTGAGTTCCCTCTCCCACCCCCCCAAGTGTTGTGGTAAACATGTTAAATAAATCAGATTGTAGGGTTTAATGAACACACAACAACAGCTACTCAGTCCTTAGCAAGAACACAATAACAATAATAATGGCAAAAAATTAGTTCAGTATTGGGGTGAAATCTCAAAGGAGGTTTGATTAGTCATATGTGCCTTCAGAGAAGTTCACTCTCTTATCTTGTGAGAGCAGCACATTGTATCATCCTTAATATTCTTGTATCCCAGAGTCAATAAAGATGATTAAAAAGCTGTATAGACATTAATGGTTGAACAATAAACTGTGTAATCATGGCCAACCTATTACACTACCAACTGCTTTCCAAAAGGTTTCTGGTTTATGCTTGCCAAGAGGGAGCCTCCCAGGAATACTGTTCTTGGAGAATCCAGTTCCCAAAGCGTCCTTTTAAAGTTTACAGCTGGGGGACACAGCCCAATTCCTGACATCCACAAGTGTTTTCATATCTCCTCCGTGAGCTGAGTGCATATAATACTCTCTACAGACAAGTTGTTTCTGGAGGCACAGTAACAACATATATTTCACACTTACTTGATGGACTCCCATTTCATACCAGATATAATTAAGCATAAAATACAATGAGTTAATTCTAGTCAGGTGTTCAATTCTCAAACAAATGAAAATGATCAAAACCAAAGTCATAAGAAGATGAGAATTAAACAAGAAAACATTCTGTCAGTTGTTTCCTATTACCACAGAGGTAACAGGCAGGCCTTTTCTCCAGCATGGGAGCTATTCTGAATTTCCTCCTCTCTTGCATTCCCTTCTCAACACACTTCTATCTTAGTGTCTTCTTGATTGTCAAAGGATTTTAGAGGTCAAAGATTCTAAACATTTAATAGCCCATTTGCAAGAGGCATTCAAAGAACAACCACTCTCTTAAGGCAGCTGTCTCTAGATTGCAAAGAGTTTCACAGAGACACCATGTGATATCTTATTTAAAAATATATGACAGGGCTGGCATTTCATCTTCTTTAGAGTTCATGTTCCTATAAAAATAGGGCAACCTCCCCCTTCTTATAGCATGAGATCTTTATGGAGAGGTGGCAATTCTTCATAACTAAAGTTACAATGAGATTCCCTCATAAAGAAATCTCAAAATTCTTTGCATCTTTCCTCAGTGACATCCAAAAACCTAAGGGTGAAATATGCCCAGGAAATGACCCTCAACAAACCAACCAAGGAATTCAGTCTCTGAGGAAGTAACAAATACTTACTGAACAAGAAACACAGGAGAATTACATCTAGTCCCTGTTAAACAATAGGAGAGAAGAAACTTGAAATATGGACAGGACATGTCTCAAGAAAAACAACAGCCTACCAAGCTAATGGGTGCCAACCCTTTTTAGTGCTGTCAAAATACAGACAGGCTTATCTGCCAGGCTGGCATTTAGGGTCCAACTAGAAATCACAACACTGGCATTTCTTGCTGCACCTGGGATGGAGCCCAGAGGATACCTAATCCAGCTGCCAGGGCAGCATCATCTGCTATGACCCTGGGAAGAGACAGTGCATGAGAAAGTAGGGAAAATCCTAAACCACAACTCTAGAGCTCTCAAACTCAACATTTTAAGCACTCACCCAAGAAGACACCACCAGGAGCAGTATTTTGGGTTGTTCAAGTACATTGGAGAGAGAATTCTCCAAAATCTATGAATGCCAATCAGAGACTGCTTTCTGCTCAAGAGGTAGCTCTGCTCTTCCTTTCTTACACAAGTGTTGGCAAGAGCCTGAACTTCCAATAGCTCAGTCTCTCCTGTTAGAATGTGAGCAGGCCACCAACTTTTGGAAGCTCCCAGAGCTGAATTATATTTTCACAAAAATCTGCCAGCTGGAAACTCCTTGAGTCAAGGTTTTGGCTCTCATCATTTGGGAAACAGTGAGAGTATACTCAAAGCAAGCACTGAAAAAAGTAGATTTTTCACAGCTGTCCGGATTATTCCTGAAGGAAATTGTCTAAATTCCATCTAAATAAAGCCCTGCTGGTAGAGAGACAAGGTCTCAAATTTAATCATTTCTACCTGCTGTCAGCATCAATACTTTTCCCAGCCCTACCCCAAAAAATGTTTCTATCTGGCTTCTCTTATTCACTACATTTCTGACACCTTCTCAGCTGTGGAAAAGTCCTGATATCCAACTGGTGCCACAGGACCTACACCTCTCATCTGGGAATATACTGTCTTTTTCTGGTAGCACTGTTTGCCAAAAAACTATTTTTGTGAGCTGATGTGTTTAAATGGTTTTTCCCACTTAGCCCAACAAACACGAGTTCAATGCTGCTTGCTCAATGGAGAGAGATGCTGCATCTTTGTGAGATGATAAATCTCAAGGTGGGCTATAAAACTCAACAGCAAGCATGACCCAAATCCCATTCCAAGTGAGAACTTTGGGATTTCTTGGGGTTATGATAGATTGCATCACCACAAGCTGAATACATGAATATCTCAGTGAAAAGTAAGACTTTAATTCTCAACTGAAATAAAAAGTGCTATTTTCTTGTTCTATCTTAAACTGATGATGTAGCTATAGCCCTTCCAGATTTGCAAATGAACAAGACTGTCCTGTTGCATGTCCAGTAATGTGCATAAATACCTGCAATCTGCAGCCACCTATTCCAACAGGGAGAGAAAGGGATGGTGTGGTGCTGCAGCTTGAATGCAATGCAAATTTGAGGCCACAGTATCATGTTTGAGACCTGTCATGAAGCTGAAATACAAGTGAAGCTGTCACAGCAATACAATGACAGCACAGTTCAGCATGTTCATGAAGTGACTAAAATCCAGGATGACTGCAGAACCAATGGGAAAAAAAGCTGGTTTTTTTTCTTACCGTGTGTACATAAATAGGAAAAATCTGGTGGTGCTGTCCTGTGAGCATGCTGAGATGTCAGTCTAAAGCAAAAACTAACCTCAGCTATAATTATAGAGTGGCAGAATATGTTGACTTTTCAACTGAAATGTATCCTTGGCTATTTCTCTTGCTGCAGCAGAGCTATGTTTTCACAAGAGGGCAATGTACATTTTCTAGTCACAGCAAACCAGTTTCTGTTTTCCCCTGACAGATATCAACACTCCCATTGTCTCAGGAGAGACAACAATCTGTAGATGTAGCCAGCTATTCCAATTTGTAAGATGTGTACTTAATAACAGGTTTTCAATTTAAAAAAAGAGCTGTTTTCACACCTACAGAACTCTGAATGATCCCAAAGTGCTTTGCTGGCATCAATCTAATCCCACAACCCACACACACGAGTGGACACCAGAGAACCTGCAAAGCCAAGCAACGAAACCAATGAGCTTGTGAGATCCCACATAAATGAGTCATCTACCAACATTCACACCTGCCCTACCACCTGATTACTTTTTGGGTCCAGTTGCTTGGGTCTATCAGGTGAAAACAGCCTGGAATTTGTTTTAACAATGCTTTAGCAAAACTCGAATTCCCAGTTAAAGAACCACTGTGCATTTGCAGACTGAGTCCCCAGTGAAGCACAGGCTGTATAACTTCTACCAGGAGCACCAGAGTGGCTGCCCATGTGCTGCAGTCAAACTGCACATGAACAATATGCCCAGGACTGATGCCAGAAGGTGCAAAGCTCATTGTTTCGGTGCAAGTCAGTTATACAACATACAGAAATTAGTTATACAACATACAGAAATTAGTTATACAACATACTGACATTGGGAGGAGCCACCTGTTATTCACACTGCCTGGAATGGAAACCTGTAACTCTCCCTGGGAAGACTAACAAGAAGTCCAAACGCAGCTATGAGAAACGGCATTTTTTGAATTTGGATATTGGAAAGAATGATCACATGTGAATCATCTACAGGTCTCAAGCCATGAAAGCAAATAGCACACTACTGAGATGGCAGGAAAATTTCTGGCTGCTGTGCAAAGCCCAGGAATTACAGTTTCCATGCAAAGCAGGTGAGATCTTGGTTTCCAAATACTTTGGATCATGAATCTGATAATCTTCCAAATTCTCCATGGAAAGGTTGGTTTTTGGTTTTAGGCACTAGAAACAAATGCCAAGGCCAACTGATGAGCTAAGATGAGGCTTTTATGTCTATGTTATATTTCTGAACAAGCCCCAACCACCTATTTAGTCATTTACATTTGAATACTGTGCCATTCATTGCTTTTCCATTGCACTGTTTAATGCCAGATTTTCAGCTTTACTTAAGGATTGTCCCAAGGTGAGGGAGAGTATGAAGCACGAAGGACCTTCCAGGAGCTCCCACAGTGGAGGACCAGTTCCATACTGTCTCAGCATCTGATACTGCTCAATACTTCTGGGCTGCTGAAAGCTAGGCAGCATCCCAAGGAGCTCCAGGGAATTGGCAGAGCTTTGGGGCCCAGCAAATAGCAACCATTTTCAATGGAAACAGTTAGGACACTGGAAGGAAGGTTCTCTCCATGTTCCATCAAAATCCTATGGGCATGTCCTCCCCTGCCTGGTGAGAGGATGCAAGGAGGCTACAGCACTGCTGTGCCTTCAAAAGCCCGTTCCACCATCATCTCATTTCAGTTTAACTTGAAAAGATAAAAGCAATTTAATCTTTCCTGCCTTCAACTTGAAGGTTTTGTTCTAAATATATTTTGACAGCAGAAATAAAGACCAAGTTTTAATAGAACTAACTGAACCACAAACTGAATTATGTATTTCCATTTCAAGAGACAATCTCGCTGCTAATAACATCACCCTCCTTCCAAAAGCATGCACGACAAAACTCAAAGCATTTCTCTGTTCCTTCACAGTATTTGGTGTCTGGCAGCAGCTATGCAGCACAGAGAGCTGCCTTTTACACGTGTATTTGTCATGTGTCTCACTAGCTTTGTCCAGGAGCTGGGGTGGGACCATCTGAATTGCTGAACCAGTCTGTCTGGAAAATTTGTATGCTAGAGAATTGAAATGCAGGCTGAACCCTGGCAACATCCCTGCTTTGGATCTCTGCCTAGAACCTTTATTTCTTCAGTGTTCTCTGGAAACATGAAGCAGCTGCAGGCTTTCTGTAGGTCCCCCACAGCAGCAATCTTCCCCCAGAATGGAAGCCCATGGCAAAGCAGGGTCTAAACTGTACTGACAGCCTGGAGCATCTTAATTTTTCAACACTGGATTCTGTATTTGGTTCCCATCTTACGGAAACAATAGCAGTCACCAAGCAGCTTACTAAATCAGGGTGAAATCCTGAATAGATGCCTTGCTCACAGATTTGTTCTTAATTAGCCAAACACCCTCTGAAGTCACCAAAAGTGCCAATCAAACAAAAGCACATTTTATTTTGTGACCACAAGGAAGGGGATTGAAAGAATTTACATCGGCTGCTAAGCATATGCTCTAATGACCACCCCTGGATTATTACTAGTGACCTAGATGAAGAAAGCTTTGATCTTCTTACTCCTGGTTTATTATCCAGTTTCTAGATCTCTTAAGGTCAACCAGAGTGAATAAAAATTAGGATGGGTAGAATTTGTGTGTGATCCAAGAAAGAGGACCATGAAAGATCGATCCCAGACATTTCACTGACTAAAGCAGGCAGACACCAGTAAACATGATTAATAAGAGCAAGCCAGGAAAGAGCATTACATTTCAAAGAAGTCTAGGGGTGAATAGCTTGAGGAAATGAGATACAAAGTCTTTCACATGTAGGTCACCAGTTTTAATCCTGCTCTGGTCATAGCAAACTCCAGTCATTAATATCTGACAGCTGTCTGGCAGCCGCATAGAATGAGATGGTGGTCTTTGTTTAATTGTTAGTGGTATCTGCAAAATATAACATAGCAACAGAACTGCAGTGCTCTTAAAAGTCTAAGCAGGAAGGTCAAGGACTGACTGGGCATTGATAGAGCATGTCTACCCCCTTACCAAAAAGCTTCATTTCCTATTAGTGTCAACCTGATATATCTCAAGGGTAATAAATCTTTGTGAGTGAACAGAGGATAAAGAGAGAAAAAAATAGTTCAAAGAGAGCTGTGGTAACTCTGCTGCCTTGAACTCAGACCAAGGCCAGCTCCCCAGCTGGTGGTTCCACTGAAGGGCCAGCACAACACCAGTCCACACTGGCCTGGGGCTGGTCCCTGATCCTTCCAACAAGAGCAGACAAAGCCAGGACCAGCAGCTGAGGGCAGGCACATGGAGCCAGGGAGCCAGGGAAGGAAGGCAGAGAGCAGACCATGGCCACAAAAAAGAGACTGAGAAGGAAGAAGGTGCTCTGAATAAGCCTAGACAATGACAGTGCAGAAGATGAACTTAGCATGGCTCTTTCCCCACATGGAGCTGGTTTTCACACTTGATCCAGTAAGAATTTAGGATGTGCACTGTTGGTCTCACTCTGTCTCTCAAGGGGGTCACAGAGGACACCAAGGGCTGCAGGAACAGCCTGAGCACACATCATGACCCATCCCTCAGCCCTGGGTCCCTCTGCAGAGCCCCAGCAGCTTGCCAGTTGAGAATTACTGAGCGGGGAGAGGTTGAAGTTGGAATTCACATGACTGGAATAAAGGGTCCACACAGAAATGATGAGAACACAGAACTCCTTATTGCTGCCTTTTCAAAGCCTTGTCTTTACAATAAGAGAAAGGTCTGGATTTCCAAGCCCATGTGAAACACCTTACATTCACCTCAGGAAATAAGAGATTATTTTAAAGCTTGCACAACAAACCCTCCCAACTGCGCATCAGAAGAGAAAGCTCTGATTTCTATGTTTAACTTAAAAAAAAAAAAAATTATTTAGGTTTGGGGGTTTTTTTTAGTAAAGGCCAGGTTTAAAAATTCAAGTTTGATTCATAAGAGCAAATGGTGATTCTTTTTTCTTTTTCTCTAATTACTGTGCTTTTGTTTTTTGGACAAAATTTATCTCACTTTTGGGACACTAATGTCCCAAACCGAGGTATTCCATCTAGGCTAGTTATCAAATTTCCCTGAACAGTGACCAAAGAGATAAAGTTACCTCCAATGGGAGATTGTTCTTAAACTAGGATGATGTTTAGAAGAGGTAGGATGAATTCTCCTCTCAGGTAGTGGCTGCTGGAGCTGCCCACTGTATACCTAGTTTGGACTCCAACATGACAAAGTTAGTAAGTTGAACACAATCTTTTGTAACCTGGAGTGACTCTCCAAGCATTTTATGGACATTTTGCATGGATGTTTTGGGTTCTGCCTTGACCAGTGTGCTCATAATGCTATTTTATAAAGTACATCATTTTTATGTAAAATAGTCAAATTGTCTGAAGGTTATTTGTTTGTGAAAATGAAAAATCAAATATGTGTCTAAAAATAATAGTATAGAGTTAAAAATGATGGGTTTAAATACTTCTTCAGAACTACCAGTGCTGTTTAAACTGCTCAGAATAAGAAACATGCCAAAAAGGGAGTCATGAGTTTTGTTTGGATTTTTTAAAAGTGTTTTCCTTTCAAAACTCCTCCACTTGCTTTTGGAACTGTGTACATGACATTCAAGAGTCACATTTGCAAGTATTTTGCATTCAGCGATATCTTATAAACACCAGTGCTCTTTCATATCACATTTTATATTCTATACTGATCATTCACGTGGCCTCTCCAGCTGTTATACAGAACAGACTTCCCAACAGGATTATTTCTTTTTCTTTGAATGTTTTCACTAAGTAAACAAATAAACAATGTAGAAATGTACTGAGGTAGAATAGCTCCAGGTGAGAATTTTCCCAGTTTCCAGGACAATTCTGCACAGTTCTTTCCAAACAGCTATCCATCAGGCTGGAAGATAACCACCACTAGATGGTGGTGGTGGATGCCACACAGGGGGTTCCTGGCACTTTTTGGTTGGCTTTCTCACCGGAAACACTTGGGCTCACCGCACAGACCTGCACTGTGCTGTGAGTCAAACACTACCCTGGATCCCTCCCAAGCAAGAGCCAAGTGCTTTAACTCTAACTACAGGCTGTTGTATCATTGTCAAAAGCTGCATAATGGAAAGTCTAAAAACTTTGGAAAAATATCGTGCCCAGTGTGAGACAACTGAGCACTGCAGGACATTTACGAAAACAAAAATGAGGAATTTGGGAGTTTCTCTAGACTTCATTTAAAATAATCACACTCTGCCCCATCATGCTACAGCTGCCTTTGTCGAATTTAGCTTCATAATTGGCAGTGGAAACCTTTTGCTTTTTCTCTTATGGAATTTACATGTTCTGCTGCTCTTCCTTCAAGCAATGTAATTAAAAAGCCTGCTTAACATAATTAATTTGCAAACAGGTTGGAATAAATGGGATTGTATCCCAAAGGCTTTTTCAGCATTAAGTGGAACTACTTCAAGTATCTTTAATCTAGAGTCTCCCGTATATCAATTTCTTGCATTTTGCATTTTAAAAGCTCTTAATTTTGAAAGATGCTACAATTGGCAGCCCAGTTCCAACTTGTGCTGCTGATATGGGCTGAGATTATACAGCTCATTCTGCAAACCTTGTCCCCAGAGCATCCAGTCCCTGAGCAGAGGGAGGCTGTGTAGTCAAGAGCTCCTCCATGTTGAAGAGTTTTTTCTGAACCAACTTATCTTCCTCAAAAATGCTCACTTCAACCTGATCTGAAATGGCAACATGGCATTTTAGATGTTAAAGGAAATATTACAATCAGTCCTGCACAGCCAACCAGAGGAATGCTGAGGGAACAGAGGGGGAGGAACATGTTCCCAAAGGGAGCAGCTGGGAGTTCTGCTCCTGTGGCACCGCTCGGGTCAGCGGTCGTCATTCCCCACCGAGAGCTGCTCTGCTGCCTGCACCAAGACTTGGCATTTATTCATCCCTCATCTGTAGGCTTTATTTTAGGTTGGGGGTTTTTTGGTTTTTTTTTTGTTTGGTTTGGTTTTTGGTTGTTGTTTTGGTTTGGGCTTTTTTTGGTTGGTTTTTTTTTTTTGTTTGTTTGTTTGTTTTGGTTTTTGGGGGTTTTGTGGGGTTTTTTTGTTTTGTTTTGGCTTGGTTTGGTTTTTTCTTTTTAACTGAGAACCTCTGTTTCACTCTGCAATGGTGAGATTTCAGCTCCCTCCCATGATGAACTCCTTTCCAAAGAGTGATAATAAATCAATCATTTATGGCATTAACAGCTTAACTGTAGAGACTTTTATTTCCAATACAATCACCAGTAGCTGGTAACAGCAGGCAAATGGAAAGCCCTACCCCGCCAAAACCTCATTTAAAGCTTATCATCCCAGATTAGAAAAAAAGAAGATTATTTCAGTGATCTAACCTGAGAAAAGATCATTTGGGTAGTTTTACAAAGAGGGAAGTACACTTGTGATGTGACAGTAATGGACAAGTGATGCAGTAAACAGTTCAGTCTCCTTCAAGACAATCTTTCAACCACTGGAATTTACATGAAGACTAACAGAGTTGATGTCTGGCAGTGCAAGGGATAAGGATTATTCTCTGCTAATAAAAACTGATGTGTTGAAGTGAAGCACCCAGTAAACTCAGCTGTCATGCAAACAAAAGTCATTTAGCAAGCTCATGGTTTCTAGTGCTTATTGATATTACCAGCCAATATTATTTATATTTAAGCCCTAATTATATTGCTTTTATGAGCAGTCATTTTCTAATGCAAGTGATACAGTTCATCAAGTAGTGAACTGAGTGATGCTGCTCAAGGTATCACTAATGGAGAATACTGGGGACAGAAGTCACTGGACTTTATCTGTTTCTCCATGATGCTGTCTGAGGCACTGAACTGGACAATCCTCAGAAAACAGCCATGAATCCCAAATAAATGTCAATCTAACAATGCTTATAAAACATGGAGGCATTTAGGCAAAAAGAGTTATTAAAAGAGCTACTACCTTTGTTAATGAAGTCCTCTTCCCCACATAATCACTGTACCACATCACTGGAGAGTGACAGAATATATCACAACTAAAAAGCCATGAAAATAGTCTGTGGTGCATACCTGAAGCCTTGAATCACAAACTTATAATAGATGTGGAGGTTTATCAAGATTCATATGTAGGGCTACTAATCATAACCTACCATGGTTTAAGCAATAAATTTAAAATCGTAATGATAAGACAAAAATAATGTAATACATTTTATCTTGTTCTAAATTATTAAAAGAATGGGAGAGAAACAAGTACTTGATTGCTTCCGTAGACTCCATAATCTTAATTGGTTAATATCAAATATTCTATTGATACCGTTAATAATTTAGTTTCATTATTAAGTACAATATTGAACAAGCTATTAAACTTGCTAACAGGGGACAGATAACCTCCTGAGCATCAGGCTCAGAGAAACTCATCATTGCACCTCACAACTGAGTGCCTATGTGAATTATCTGATACATCAGAAGGTTTCAGTGCATGGTGATGTCTTTCCTTCATTAAAGTATTATGGCCTTATGTGGATATTTTTTATATAAAACTTACAAGAATATATATTAATTTTTTGTGTGTGTTTAGACTTTTGCTCCTCTTTCTAAATTGTAGGTATCAGGGACAGAGACTCACAACTCATTAGGGGAAGCCAGAAAGACAGATGCAAACATGCACACAGCTCAATCACATCATATTTATTTCCTTAATAAGGGAAAGAGCAAATATTGCTCAGACAGATATAACAGACCAACTCTAGGACCAAGCAGTGAACTTGGCCAGCAGCTGTGACACAGCACAGCCCAGCACTGCTCCCTTTGCTCAGCATAACAGGGGAGAGGTTGTGGGAGACTGACAAAGCCACAGTAATACCAAGTGCCAAGGGGACCTTAATGGGAGCTTAGAAAACTGAGTTTAAATAATACTCTCCAGTGGAGGTAAGATTGCATCTCTACCCCCAGTACACTTCAAGGCACTCCTCTAGAGGAGACAGAAACACTGCTTTTGTGGGATGGCTTGATTTTGCTTTGGTGTCCTGCTCCAGGAAGGGCTCTCCATCCTGGGAATCAAAAACTGACAGACACAGCCATCTTCAGCCCAGATGCCATGCTTCCTGGGAGCAGTGTTAAACCTAAAACCACCTCCTGGACATTTTTCATTGGAGAATCAGCTCTCCCCTGAAAACATTGCCTCAAGGGATTCAGCCTACCCTCCCACTGAGCAGCCACCTAGAAACACACCTTGTGGGAAGAAAAAAGTATTTCCTCGTAAATCTATCCATTTAGGTTAATTGTCCATTTTTTGTTTCTTTAATATCTCTATTATGCTGGTATGCCCAGGATCTCTTGTGGACAAGCTGTTTGCACAAACTCTTCCCAAAAGTGTTTTTCATCTATCAGGCTGTTCACACTCCTTTCCCCAAATTAGACCACTAGAGCAATTCACAGCTCTTGCCGTGGAATTGCTTCATTCCTTTGAGACAGACTGTCAGCACCTGGATGTCACTTCTGAAGTCTAACAGAGGGATATTTAACTCAGAGACCTTACCCCTGAATCATCCATCCTGGGTCCCTCTTTCTTGGCAAAGGCAGACAAAGAATGATCTTCTCTCAGGCTGCCACAGAGAAAACCCAAGCAAAGATTCTGTAGTGAACTGGACTCTGATTTGTAAAAAATAAGGTTTGCCATTCAGGATAGCCACTGCTCACACAGTTTATTTATTACACAGTGTGTTGAGCCCTCCACTAGCAGTGCAGGGGAAAACAACAACTACATTTTCTTGGTTGCACACCATAGTGGAGGGATAGCTCACTGACATCAGTAAGCTCTCTTGCCAGAAAAGTTATTTGGCATACAAGAGGAAGATACCTTTTAAAGACTAAGCCAATGAGAGGAAGACATCCTTAATGGGTTAAAAAATTCCCTCACAAGACCAGTCAATCATTTCTTTTTTTCTTAATTAAGTGATGGTTAGTTCTTCAGAGGAATTAAGGACTGTTTTTGTAGTTGAAACCATCTCAGCTTTTGGACTCTTCTCCAATCTGTCATTGCCAGAACTGTCCATCTGACTGACTTCTTGTACTTGTAGATGGCTCCCATTTTACCAGAGGATATTTTAGCAGGAGATTTTCTCTGTAGGTGAAACAGCATTAGCAGTTTCACAGCACTGTTCATCACTCCTTCAACACAGAATAGCAATTTGCAAGGACACTTTTGGGTGACAGTTTAAAGAGGACAGGAATAAAGACTACCTGCTTTTTCTGGATCTACCCTATGGTCCCAACTTCAAAAGCTGCTGGTTCAGGAGTGATAACATGATCCCTGTTCCCCAGGGAGTCCCAGCTGGGGTCATGGTGAGCACAGCTGCCAGCACAACCGTTGGCAAACACAACTCCCCACTGTCAAAATATCAAAATATTTAGAGGTTTATTTTTCTTCTCATGGTTTTTCTCCACTGGTGCTGATGACACAATCTCTTTATTCCAAGCACTGCAGGTTGGCGCCTTCAGGCACTGCCATTCAAGAAGTAATGTGATTCTTCTTTATGAATCATAATACACATAAGAAAAGAAAAAGGTGGCCATACTCTGTGAGATAGCAATTACTGCTCTGAGAACAGCAGTAAGATTTTCAGATGAGGTAACCATTGCTTCTCCTTACAGCTTTCAACATTTTCTCACAAAGAAAACCAGTTAAGGCTAAGAATACATTGCCCTTCAAAACAGCATTAACATATTATAGTCAATAAAAATAATAAAGTATTGTGAGGCACAGGAATCCAGCAATCCAGTTAAAGCCCCTGTATGGATGTTAAAGTGAGCAGCTGAAAGGCTGGGGTTATCTGAGGTACACTTGTTTCTCAAAGTTCCTCTGCCCTCAATAGAGAGTATTCATGTTCTTGGTGATTCGAGGGAGAATTCTTATCTCTTTTCAATAACTTTTCTACAAAAAGTCTAGGAGACACTAATTCCAATCTGGTGAAGGGCTTTGCTATATTCTTTGGAAAGTCAAGGAAATGGTATCAGCCAGGTTATCTTTACACAGATGTCTACCTACCCCATCAGACACCTCTAAGAGGTAAGGAAAGAATACACTGTGTTGACTTTCACCCAGAAGACTGTAAATACATAAATAGCAATGGATACATTTCAGACTTCATACTAGTGATGCTGACAGGGGAAATATAGCTAAATTAGACATAGTTACCTGAGTGGTGGTGAAAAAAATTGTGTTCAGTCAGACTGAACCATTGATTTTATCTAAGTTTTTGTTTGTCACTTTTTCCATGTCATTTGCCTTTTTTTCTAAAAATACAGTGCATTTTTATTACAAAAAGATAAACTAATCCTATTTTTAAAATTTTGTTATAAATCCAGTTGTTCTTTTGTACACCTATAAATTCGTATCTTTTTTTCTGTGTAGCATTTTGTTTCATTGTTTTTCACAGTCTAAATATTTTTCCCCAAATGTCACAACAGTTTTGTTGCCTCATTTCAACAGTTTTGTTAGTAAAACAGTGTGTACCAAAGTACAAGCAATACACGTGAAAATGCTTTGTCTCTTACAACAGTATTGTTAAGGGATTGAATGTATATGCATTGGTTTCAAGAGAACCAAGGGAACGAACGAATTAGGAATTTATTGCATAAACTGCCTGGTTAAAATGACATTTAATGATATTATATCCTTATCCAACTGTGTATGGAAGTGCAGGGAAGTGCAACCATTTTGTAGGAAACTTCCCATAAATGCTTTAATAAAGACAGTTAAATGTGTTACTTGGCATGTAATGTTATTCTAGAGGAGGGAATGCCTTAAGGAATTATAAAATGCCTTAAAAACTAGGGAAATATATGAACAAATTTTAGAGGAGAATAAAGAAATTCTGCTTTTGTTTTACATAATGAAAATCTGACATTTTCTCTGTCCAAACAGTTTGAACTTGCTCGTTGAAAACTTCCTCTGTCCTACAAAATTGGTCTTCCCACTGTTAACACCAAGCCAACACTGCTGCAGAATTCATTTGCCTGTCCTGTCAGTTGAACTGCAGCCATCAAGGTACCTCTTTCTTCACTGTGCCAAGGCACAAATGCAGACTGGGTCTTCACTTCAAGCAGTGGATGTTGCCTGTTACTAATCACAGTTTTGTAGCTAGCATTATGAGTTCTTCCCACTGCAGGATAATTCCTCCTTTTCAGAATGTCTTCTTGAAGTCTGTTGCTACCCAAGGCTTGACAATCAGGCAGCTGGCACTTGGGTTGTGACTTCTAGGGCTCTTGGTGTTGTTTTAGTCTTCACATTTATTCTCACTGTCCTTTCCCCTCCATGCACTGCCTCCTCCACCAATGCAGACTTTGAGGTTTGCAGAATAAAGACCATCTTTATGTCTTGCGTTGGTACAACACTACTGGTCCTACACCCTTAGACTTAAATGCTAATGCCATTAACTGAAACTGCATTTCTAACATCAAAATCATTTCTCAGAAACAGACCCACCCAACTGAGCCAAAGCCGAGACCAAAAAACACCAATGGAAAAGAAGAAAGCCAAATCAAGCCTTTGAAAAGCACTTGAGACTGACTCATTTCTTAACCAAATATAAATACATTTGTCTCTAAAAGAAGAAGCAAAATCCCTACGCAAAATACTATGAATCAAACTTGGTTGGAACAGGATGATCTTTAAGATCCCTTCCAACCCAGGCCATTCTGTGATTCTATGATTTAGAAATACTATATGCATTCAATTAAATTTTCTTGTTGATTTTCTCCCTATTCTGTACTCCCCCATATCCAACACTGCACGTATACCTTACATTTCTTGGTAAGGTTTGGCAAAGCAAAACCAGTCTGACCACAGTGTACTTTCAAGAACAAATCACCAAAATATAACAAATTGATAATTTTCTAAATTTTCTCTAACACATTATATCACCCTTATTCACATGTTTCTAGAACAGAATTGTATTCCTCTTATACTTCCACGTTTCTACACAGTTCCAAAAACACATTCCTCACTTGTTATTTTAAGTATATTATACATCTGTATTTCTATCCATCCTCTTTACAGCCCTGGGATTTAACTCCAAGCTTTGGCAGGGAACTCAGCCCTGTTGCTTAGCAGCAGCTGAGGCACATGTAAATGCAATAATGGAAATTCTCGTGGTTACAAAAGTGGAAAACCTTTGCCTGTTAAAAGAGGATGTTTATAAATCGTCTGGGAGCACAGTAAGTGGCACTATTAGATTAGAAAAATTCTTTCCAACAAAATATAGTTTTGAATATAAACCCAACTGGTCTGACACAAGTAATAGAGACTGAGGCTAAAAAAGCAAGAGTCAATATTTAATTATGATTGCTTTTATATATTGATTACTCCAATATTTTAACCATCATATGATTACCAGTAAAATAGGCCACTCTCCATTTCATTTAATGGGTGAAATAATGGATTCATGAAAGTCAACTGCAAAACTTTTGCTGCCTTTGTAGAACTGGTATTTCTTATTTTCTAAATCTCTTTTCATTAACTCCTATTTTAAAAAACATTGATCCAAGTGTCAATGTGGATCCAAAGCCAACTGCTTAGCACTCCATCTTTGCTTAAAAAAATACCTGTTTTAATCTGCATTTGACAGATCCATATCCTCACAGAAACATGTAGATTACAATTTAAGCTTCTTAATTCTATTCAAATTAATTCTTAATTTGGTGCATGGCCCAGTAGCAGTACCAGTAGCAGAAAGGAACCTGAAATGGTCTCCAAACTGAAACAAACTGGAGAATGACCCCAGTTGATGATGAGAACTGTGAGAACTGTCCTTTTCTACATGTACTTCAGTATCCTCTGCATTGCTGCCATGTAACATGCTGAGGGGTGAGCCCATACTCCTCATGCAATTTATCTTTTGCATCTAATTTGTCTAAAAGATAGCTATGAAGCATGAGAATCCCTCTATATTGAAAGGAGAATAATCCCATGGAACTGCCTTTGTCTTTCCACTGACTCTAGTGCAGCCTAAATAACAAACTAGGCTTCAGATGGCAAAATTAATCCCAACCCTTGGCTCTGTGCTGAAGCTCAATGGCAGAGATGAGGGTGACCAAATAATCAACAATCTATTGGAAAATGCCCTGGATTTTAACTGACAGATTCTGAGTATCATCCCCAGAGGTGCAAATAATCCCCTGAAAATTAACTTATGTCTATTTCCACCTCCAAGCCCGACTGATTCTTACAGTCTATAAAACACTTATTTTGATACACAGATCTTGTTCAAGACTTCTTTGACCTAAAGATATTTTAAAACCTAATATTTTGCTCTACAGTGCCACATTCCCTGAGTTCTAGCTCCATTTGTTGTTTATACATTGCATATTTATACATGGCACAAGATTGTTTTTCTTCACTGAACTCTGTGCAGGAAAAGGAAGAAATAACAGATTTTCCTATTCTAAATATTTGACAAAAGGTTTTATTTATTTCAACGGAATGCTATTCATTCGTGATTTTTTTCTCCCTTCTAAGTATGATGGTTTGTCAGCTTGTGACACTCATTTTCTATTCATTTTCATCAGCTGTGTCTCTGGCTCCCATGAGAACACTTTAATTTTGTTGCATGGCCCAGAAATATGATAATCAACAAATATTTCTAGGCCAAATCCATTGTCACAGTGTCAGCAGGCTCATGTGAAATACTGATGCAATTAAACACTGATTTGCCACTCCATCTCTCAGCAAGACAAATATAAAATACAGTTTGGTTTACATAAATCTTTTTAAATGATCCCCTTTAAAAACCTTACGAAAGATAATTGGTTATAGTGAAGAACCGAAACAGGAAAAATGCTTAATACTTTTACGGTGTTTTGCATTTTACTGCTCTACAAACATTAACTAATTAAGTCTCACAATACCCAAGTGAGGAATGGAAGGAAGCATTATTATGGTTATATATTATAATTATACTGTCTCACTTAGAATTTCCTGGGTTTTGACTTTTAAAGTAATTATTTTAATTATCACAAAACTAATAAAAAGTCAGAAACAATCTTTTTTTTTTTCAGTATAAATATGCTCTAAGCTAAGCAAATAAAGAGTTTACAAATGCCTAAAAGCACACTTTTTTCCATGTATCTCAGCTTCTGTTTTTCTTTTGTCCATCTGAGTCTGCAGGATTTGATTTGTTTCCACCAAAGGGGAATAAAATCTTCTCAATGACCACAGTGGATCCTTGAATTTAACAATAAAAAGATTAAGAGTGTGTGAAGTAAGATAATCTCTATGATTTTTATAATTTCCTAAGAAAACATTATGAGCTCTTGATATAAAACATACTGGTATGCTCCAAACAACATTATAAAATCCATATGACATTTTGCAATTGGGATTAATCTTTAATTATTATTGTTATTATGAAAAATTGTTTTTCTCTCGAAAACCTCTTATCAAAGTCTGGATTCCTCTTCCCAATTCTAGACATCTAACAACTCACTGGCACCCTTTAGATACAGGTAGATAGGTTATTTCCAAGAATGATTTCTGTCATGTCTCTCATGCATCTATCTCATAATGAGATGATTTCCCTCTGAAAGTGCCTTTTCTCTCCACTAGTAACCAAGTCCTATGCATTTCTCCTAAAATATTGGAATTTTCAAGGTCTATAAGGACAAAATCCACTTTATTAACTATACAAAATTGTCATACAACATTTGAATGTTCAATTGGCTCCATCATAACAGCTAGTCACTGCAAATTCTTAGAAGTTGACCACAGCTTGATCATCCTCTGGGAGTATCTTCCTTATAAGGCCATAATCTACTGAATGATAATTTGGAAAAGGATCTCATGTAGTTTCTTTTTAGCTGGAAAGATAGTTGCCTTCTTCTTTTTTAATTACGTAGGATAGACATAATAATAATAATAATAATGTTTGTAAAGTGGATCCGGCAGAAGAGAAGAAAGAGTAGTCTAATGAACCCAAAATATACACAATACTCTTTTGTTGGCAAGTGCTGGAAAAATAAACAAACAAATAAAGCTCTGATAACACATCAAGCCCATCAGGAAAAGATTAATAGAAGATACAAGAGAATGATGGTATGCCATCCAGAGGGACCTGGAAAACCTTGAGAAGTGGGCCCAAAAGAACCTCATGAAGTTCAAGTGCAATGTGCTGCACATGGGTTGGGGCAATCCTAGACATGAACACAGACTGGGAGAAGAACTAATTGAGAGCAGCCCTGAGGAGAAGGACTTAGGGGTTTTTGTGCATGAAAAGCTGGACATGAGCCCACAGAGGGCTCACAGCTCAGAAAGCCAACTGTGTCCTGGGCTGCATCCAAAGCCCTGTGGGCAGCAGGTGAGGGAGGGGATTCTGCTCCTCTGCTCTCTGGTGAGACCCAACCTGCAGTGCTGCATCAGCTCTGGGGTTCCAGTACAGGAAGGACATGAACGTGTTAACAGCAAGTCCAGAGGAGGCCACAAAGTTGCTCAGAGTGCTGGAGCACCTCTCCTGCAGAGACAGGCTGCGAGAATTGAGGTTATTCAGCCTGGAGAGGGAGCTGTGGAGACCTTACAGCAGCCTTTCAGTACCTTAAAAGAGTCTTATAAAAAGGAAAGGATGACTTTTTATATGGGCATATAGTGATAGGACAGGGGCAATGTTTTTAAACTGAAAAAGGACAGATTTAGATTAGATGTTAGGAAGGAATTCTTGACTGTGGGGGTGGTGAAGCACTGGCATGGGTTGCCCAGAGATGGCATGTCTCATCCCTGGAAGTGTTCAAGGCCAGGTTGGATGGGGCTTTGAGCAACCTGGTCTAGTGAATGGCAACCCTGCCCATGCCAGGGAGGTTGGAACTACATGATCTTTATTATTCCTTCCAACCCAACCAATTCCATGATTCTATTATTCTAATATTAATAGATTAGTTTTCCCAACCTGCAATCTAGAAACCAACCATAGCTCTACTCAGTATGATAGGCTTCCACCTACCCAGACCATGGCTGGAGATGGTGCTCAGTTCATTTGTCTGTTAGCAAAGGAAATTGCCATCAAATGCCATTCAACAGGGGTTTCTTTAATGCAATTGTATTGGCATCGAGTTGCCAATGCAATCCTTGTGCTAGTTAGAGATAGTATTCTGACTGCACTTGCCTCACGATACTAGAAAGACCATCTGGCTAAACAGATGTGGTAATATGATTTGTTTGGCCAATAAACTGGAAAAACAATGGCTTGAATGGGAGTTCCCAGGAGTGCCCAGCCCAGCATCTTCTCCTCTGTGCTTCCAGATACTATGTTTATCACTTCAGGAACAGCTTGGTAATTGATTATTTGCTTGTGGGAGTTACCAAGAGAGAAGGAATTTCCATGCAAGAGACAAAAAGAGGTGACCATATTTTGATCACAAAAAAAAAAAAAATTAGTCGTAAGGCCATCTGTCATTCTTTTGCATGTTTCATATGTTATAAAACAAGAAACTGGTAAAATGGAAGCCAAAGCTTGGTCCCACAGAAGATGTCAAATCTCCCATGGATTAGAAGGGGACCATGGGCTATTCAAGCTGTTCATTTAGAACCATATCTAAAGGCTGCAATGCAGGTCTTCTCAGAACTATGTGTTTTATTATAGATATATAACCTGAAATGTGGAATGGCTTGTCTAGATAATGTCTCCCTGCAAACATTATCTTCATCATCTATCTTAATTTTAATACTCCTTAGGTTTATAAAAATAAATGTAATTTTAAATCTTCCAAGGTCTATAGCAAGTTTACACTTACCCAGCCTCAATTTCTTCTCTTTTAAATTTACTTTCATTTCTCAAGCCTGTAGTCTTTGACACCACCATGTATATAACTTGCATTACTGCCAAAACAGTTAAAAAAATTACAAAGAATGACCCTCCCAACCTCTGGCATTATAAATTAGAAATTTATATGCTTAAAGATTAAACGGAAGGCATTTTAAAAATCTTCCTGGAGACATTTTATTTTAGTTTGAGTAAAAGAGTCTGGATAGTTCCTTTTCTTGAAGTGTTCCTCAGCACCATTAACAATGAATAACAACACTTAATTATGTCCATTCATTTTGCTTTGTTATGCAGCATCTTGCCAGAGCTTGAAGTCTCTTATTTTAGAAAAGTCTCCAGCTACAAGATTCTCCTTTGCATAAAGGATTGGGCTGGCTTTCTGATATTGGACAGCCCCTGTCTTCAAGTAATGAGAGAGACAAATTAAAATAAAATGACCAAGCCCCAGTCATAGGCTGGATGAGCACAACTAACAACAAGCTTCTCATTTTGCTGAAGACGCAAAGCTGAGTTTGCAGAAACTCAAAAGCTGGGCATGAAAAGAACAGAGTTACAGACATCCCATCAGGCTTCACCACTCATCTAGCCAGTGCCCTAGGGAAGCAGGATATGAGCTAGCTGAAAAGAAAAGCACATTATGGTTAAGAAAGAGATGGGGATGTATCTCAAGATTCCACAAGTCTGACAGCCAGGATTGTATAGGAGTTTGGAGATGACAAAGTTGCATCTTCTGGTGCCCTCCAGGAAGAAGGAGGGCACTTTGTTCCTCGAGGATGAAAACATTTATTTTCTCACTGTATTGCATCTTGTCAATCCAGGATAGCAAGATAGCAAGAATTGAGGCTTTAATGCATTAAATGAGTTTTAGCAATTAAAAAAAAGCACGTTTTTAATCCATCATGGATTATATTAAAGAACTGTGCTCGCTTTGGTCAAACTCTTACCCTCCACCACAATGTACATGTGACATGCACTGTTACCACTCCCTTTGCTTATACAGTAAATTATCTACGCAAGTAACTAGGGACTGCATTTCTTGTAAAGAGCTTCTTTTTCCCTTTGTTTTTCCTTTGGGTCCAAGACATCCTGTCTGCATAGCAACACAACTTCAGCTGTCCCTTCACCCAGCCATTACACCAACGTGCTGGCAATAAAACCTGTGCGAGACTTCTTCAGCCAGTCAGCTATGTGAACTCACTCACACCACCCACATACAGGATTACAACGGAATTTTTATATCATGCCTACATGAAAGGGATGGAGAAAAGATAAAAAGTATTCTTGTCCACTAATGTACTTTGCAGTGACATGGGCCATTCCACAGAAATCAGTGGTCCTCTTAGGACTACATACTGGCTTCCATAGCATTATATGTAACATAAATATAGCCCAAAGTACTCTGGCAACACGTAAGATGCACACGCACGAGCCCAGAATAGATGAGAGCAAAGAAAATGAGTGAGATGAACAGTCATGTGGAAATTAAAACACTGGGTACATGTATAGAAAATGGAAACAAATAACTGAAAACTGCCTGAAGGCAAGTACTACTGGTGATAATCCAGGGATAATGTTTTTGTAGGGATTAACTGTTCTGGAGCACTTTTCCCATGTGTAAAACGCAACGTACTTTCTATTCAGATAGGTTGATTTGGCAGTCTCTTTATTTCTAGCAAAAACTATTTTTTGTGCCTGTGCAGAAAAAAATTCCAGCCTCGGACAGCCAGAATACAGATTTTTTTTTCTCTCCCATAGATAATTGCCTGCTGGATAGAGCTCAAGAGCTAATTTCCCACAGATAGTCCACTTCTATAGGATTATTAGAAGCTTGTGTGCCAAATTAATAATTTTGAATCTTGTATCTTTAATAAATTTGGCTACCAGTTAATGTAATTTTTATACTGAATGTGTTCAATTCATCCTTTGGAAACAGATTTCATTTCTTTGGCAAAATGTCATTATTCTCACAGAGAACTAACAAAGAGGTACATCACTTTAAAAGAAACTGCTGGGTACAAAGACCAGCATTTACCTTTTGTTAGCAGTATTTTTTTACTAAGCTTTATTGCTGTGGACCTACCTGCTGGTTATTTTCTGTATGGGACACTAAATTTTCAGAGAATGAAAACAGCATTTCCTTTCATGTTGTTTCAGAGCATGTGCTCTTTCTCATGATTTTTCATGTCTCAAAGATACCCCAGGGTAGTAGATACGGGAAGCAGAAATATCCTATTCCTACAATTCTTGGCCGTACATTAGAATAACCCCAGAATTTATGTCTCTGTGAAAATAATCTCAGGTCCATTAAACACCATTTTCCTGCTATACAGAAAAACTCTCGGGGAAAAGAATCTTAAAAATAAATGAGTGGATAGACTAATACACCATAGGGGCTAATTTGTGGCACTGTTTAAGCAATTCTAACACAAGGCCACTAATTCGTTGGGTTTCCCTTGTCATATACTGTATTTAATTGTAGCAAGAACTAATTGACAGACAAATAATTGCTTCTTCAAGCCAGGACTAATATAGCACCCTTACAATTAAATATGACTATTACTATTATAAACTACAATTTTCAGCATCATGTTCTAGACTTTAACCATGGCTTTCTTCCTGGGCTTTTAAGAACCACAGTATACTAGAACTCAAAAATGTACCTTTCTCAGGCCAGGTGTTATCTGAAGTATTACTTTGTTTAAAAAAACCCACAATCAGCCAAACGTCATGTATAGAAATTATATATAGAAATAAATAAATATTAAAATATGGAAATATAAAACATAAAATACTGGGAAGCTTGATTTCTAAGAGTAATAAATAGAGTGTTAAGATGTCCCTTGTCTGCACAAATGTGCAACAGAAGAGATGAGATGAAAACAGTTGTCCAATATCATTACTATGAAGCTGGTGCACAGTACCTTTCTATGGTTCTAGATGTACACAAGATGGGATGACTGCATTCCTCCAAGAAAACTGTAGCATTTGGTCACCACCAAGCAGCTGTGAGCTCAGAAGTGATTGCCACCTAAATCACTTGTCCTAATCAAGGAGCTTAGAGTGTGTGTATAATGTTTGTACTGCATTTACTGACATGTAATAAAAGACTCAGCGTGCTGAAGATGCTTTGTACTGAAATGTAGCAATTGGACCCTGAGGAAAGGAGATGTGTTTTCCTCCTGAATGAAATTAGGAGTGTTAATTGGGCACAGGGGACAGCACCTGACCTGCCAAGGTGTGGGTGAGAGGGGAAGTGGGAAGCAGTGATTTCTCAACTCCATCCTTTCCTGCTGGGGCCAAGGTGTGTATGTGAGGATACAAAGGCTCAGAAGGAAGCTAAGGACATCTGCATTTCACCAGGACCACATCCAAAGAGCATCACCTCCAGAGACCAGCATTTAGCAACTGGATCAAAAGCAGCCAGCTGGAGTTTATTCTGGTGAAAACAGATCCACGCTAGGAGGAAGCACATTCCATAAATTCATCTGCATACCTGTGATGTCCTGTGAGGCTTTCACAACACAACTTCTTGTTTCAGTCAATCTATTCTTAAACAACTCCATCATTTCAGTTAAATGTTTTAAGCTGTAATTATCTGCATCAACATATAAATTTAGGCACTGCAATTGCTGCATTAATAAACACCAACAGAAAAAAGTTTTTCAGAACCAAAAAGGTATTTCGAAGAGGAGCACAGATAGAGCCAACATGGACAGGAGTAGCAGTAGCTGGAGCCTGCAAACACAAAAGCAAATTCAAGGACTGTTCCTTCTGATGAGTCCTTGTTTATCTGGGATAAGCACCAGGGACAGGAATCACACAGCCAAAATTCATGTGCCTTGGAATAGGGCTTTATTCATCACCTATCCTGATGGATTTGACAGGGAGGAGAAAACCAGAGAATATCTGTCAAATAAAGCTGTGAAGAGTCATAAGCATGGTTAGAAGTGTGTAATCTCCTAGTAAGGGATAACAGCAAACCTAGGGTATATCCTACCAAATGAAATGGCATCTCTAGAGGCATCTAGAAATAACTTCATAATTGAATATACTTCTGAAAGCTGCTGAAAATGTCCATACACAATTTTATTTCAATTAATTGCATAGGAATTTTTAATTTCTTTTTTTTATTAACATGGAAATAATCCCCAATTGATATTCACTTTGAGATGAACTGCAGTATTGATTTACACTTTCACATATACTGCTCTTTCTCTGGACTACAGGGTGATTTTATTTAGAGCTGCATGTTCACTTCTAGGCTATTCATGCAATCAGAGAGCCAACCTTCACAACTCCTTAACGTGGTGGATTTCACACCACACTTTTCTCAGAATGTTTCATATGTATTTGAATAAAATGGCAAAACCTCCTCCTGTCTGATCTTCCCTGTGTTGATTACTTTATTTCCCAAACCATATGTTTTTCTCATTTTGCTTTGTTTGTGATTGAATATAAAATTAAGATAGCTACCTAATTCTCATGCCAGCTAGCAGTAAGTCATCTCAATTCAGCAATCATTAGGTTTGTCAGTGCAAATCGTCTATTCCTGTGAGCCTTAATTAAACATGAAAAGATAGAAATTTACTCTCATTGAAGAAAAAGAAACTTGATATCCCAAGGTACTGGAAACATTCAATCATTAGCAGAACTCTGACTGGAATGGCAACTAATGTCTACATGATAATAAAAACTGTGTTTAACTTGGTAACTAACCGAGCTCCCAAACGCTTTTCCATATCACAATACCCTGAAAAAGCACTTTTTGTTTCATTACCTGCATAGATGCAGCTTCCCACAGCAGCAGTGATAACAGTGATTTGCCTTCTCAGCACACCACAAGCAGATGGAGCAGGCTGACATCACTAATGCCTGGCTGTGAGAGCAATGCATCCCCTTTAATTTTTGAGATATTCACACCTAGCTACAGTATCCCACAGCTGTCCATCAAGTACATATTAGTATGGTAAATTAATTTTCTGTAGGACTGATGAGTTTCCTGGGAGGAAAGAGGGAGGAGAAGCTGAGGCATGGAGTCAGAGATGGCACAACAGAGTGAAGGGACTTGGTTCAGAGCACCAAGTTCTGGTCTATACCTGATGAAATAAGAATGCTTTTTCAGCTTCAGGCCTTGTGCACAAGTGAGATATTGAAAGTACACTTTGATACTAGAGGACAACACTTCACTGTTTAAAAAAACCCAACTTTAAATCCCAGTAATTCAGTCCAGTGCTGAAATGAAGTGCCCTGGTTTAAAGCCGCCTTCAGGAACCCTGTAATACCAAACAGCTTTTTTTTATATATTAAATAAACAGAAATGTTTCTGGTTCATGAAATGTGACAAGAAGTCCCTGAAAAGCCCTAGTTCACTGTGTCTCAAGTAACAAAACCACACATGCTTACCAGCCTTCAGGATAATGCTAAGTATCATCCTAAAAGGATGATCTGGATTTCAAAATCCAGGTGACTGAAGACCTAAAATACAGATTTCCACTAAGACACGGTCACATTTTAACTGTAGAGCACAGTGTAGATCTAGAGAAGATATTTGATTAACATGTGGCTAGAAGTGCCATACTGTTAGGTGCATGTGTGACTCCAGGAAGACATTCCCAAGCCATTTGGGATTTTCACTGGTTTTGCAAACACTCTTTCTTGTGATGAGAAGGAAAGCACTGAGGTGGGATGAAGGGAGGTAGGAAGCAGAGGTTCAGGATGAAAAGGGTCTGAAACACTTGACTTTTGCAACTGATTGCATAAAGGTTGTGAACCACTGATCAGTCTTGACAGCTGCTGTGAGGACTACGTAACAATGGTAAAATAAGCATTGTTAGAACAAATAGTAGATTTGAACACGGTAACAGCTATGGGACTTGGTGCTGACAGTTCACTGTTTTTTTTCTTTGAGCTCTTTTGTACTGTGTGTTAGCAATGGCTCTCTCAATCCAAGCTGCAGCACTCCTTCTTTATTACCCTTCAGATAACCTTATTAATGAATTCAGTGTTTTGCTTCAGAAATAATCGCAGTATCCCAAATTCATTGTTTTGATTTCTCAGAGGAGTACAACATAGATCAAAGGTGAGCTATAAAGGAACAAGGTCTCATAAAAATGCATGACAGTTTTGGGAACTGGTGAGCTTCCTTCAAAACAAAAGATGAAGTGAAAGTAATTTGCATGTTATTGTTGGAAAATTTACCCAGCCTGCATTCTTTTATCAGTCTATGGTGGAAACTAGGGCATGCATGTAAATGGTGATATTTTTAAGCATTCCAGGCTGGATCATCTTATCTTGTCTGGATGTAATCTCCTCAACGCATTGGGCCTGAAGTTAGTTTTGACTGCCTCCAAGAACCACATATAGCCACAGAATTACAGATCTATCTAATACTTGGTAATAATCAGAGGTTTGGACTAAACCTTTGCATTCCCACACATCTGCTGACTCTGTAAGCCCTGGAGATGCCTTTGGAAAGTCAGACTGCTTTATGGATTCATGTGACCATGATTCCTGCCTCTTCCAGACAGAGTCTCAGCATATGCTACTGATTTGTTCAAGCATTAGGAAGATTCATCCCACTAGCCTGGATACTCCACAAGCTACTATTTGGAGTAATTAAGATTTAGCTGTTTAGATTTCATCTCTTAAAATTGTCTGACTTCCTCATTTTCCAGATTTAGAGTCTACAGAGGAGATTGTCTGGAGGATATGGGCCATTATATGCTCTGCAACACAAGCAAAAAAAAAAAAAAGTATTTTAGCCTTTCAAATTAGCCACTAGCCATAATATTACAAGTAGAAAAGGACTTGTCCTTCTTTGTCTTTGAAACTTTTTTTACCAACTTCAGGACCTTTACTTTCACCCCTCCTCACCCCTAATTTAGTTTTCAGTGTGCACATTCTTCACAAGTGATGAGAGGAGCTCTCCAGACTCTAGATCCAGCTTGTAGGAGTGGACACTAATGGTTAATGGAGTTTGCACCAGGCTTCCCAGCACTCGGGTCTCACAATGATAAACAATTTCAGGAGCTCAGTACAGTTCTAAGCGCTTAAGGAAGGATCAGGAATGAAAACTCCCATTAGCTTCCCTGAGATTAGTGTTTCAATCTAAACTGACTCCATTCTGCATTGTTAAAGGCTCTTAGCATCCAGTGTTGTGATTTACAGCCATATTTTCAGAACTGTTTGCTACCCAGCATGCTGGTCCTCTTCTGGAAATTACTATTTTCAATTTGTTTTGGAGCTTAAAGGAGAATCCGTGTTTATTTACTGTATTTTGTTTTTCAATATGGTTGCTGATCTCTAAAGCTCTGTTTACTAAAGACAGATTTTAAAATCTGTTCTGCAAAATTATGTTAAGTCCAGACATTATTTTTCCTGGGATCAGTGCAGAGACAGAAGTGCAGCAGAAAGGCGCATTACCAGTATCCTCCCCTTCCCTGAACTGCTCAAAGTCAGCTTCCAAGTTAACACTGCCTTCGGGGTTTGTTTGATTTTGGTTTTACATGTAAGAAGCATTCTGGCCCTTTGTTTTAAAATTCATGCAGCACAATCTCAGCTTCTCTTTGAAATATATAATAAGCCTCTTATGTGGTTTTGTAGTAGACTTGCATTATGGCACAGCACCTGCCTATCCATGTCTATAAGGAGAAGAAAATGAATAATAGCAAAAGCAGTTTTGTATGGAAAACATCCAGGCAACAAGACCATGCTTTTTTTTTTTTTTTTTTTTTTTTGCCAAGTCCTGTATGAAAAGCTATTGCAATCTCTTTTGTTTTTAAAGTTATCATAACCCAGTTTTAATACAGCTTTGGAGCACCAAGCACATTGCTCATCCTGAAAAGCACTCCCCAGTGATAGTGCTGGACCACAAGCACAGTTGCTTTTCAACACACTGCTGAAAAATCCAGTTTGGATTCTGCCATATTAATTTTCTTTTCATAGGAACTTCACTGAATTTCTGGTGAAAGAGAGAATTTATTTCTAATGATTTACAGTAATTGTCTCAGATGTGCAGATTTGCATTAAGTGCTTAAGGAATGCATTAAGAATCTTTACCTCATCGACTGTTTCACAAATCCCCACAAGCAAAACTTCTACTGAGGCCAGCAATGCTCAGTACGTTCCTTTCCAACCTCTATTTGCCTTTCTACACATGCACTGCTCCTTACAGAGCCACCCTGTAATGTCCCCAGATCAGAGCTATTTATTGCTCTATTTATTTGCATCAAAATTTTCTAAAGTGACAATATTAGTTTTATTATTCTATATCACTTGGAAAAATTCAATAACACAGCAGTAATATTCAGTTTAAGGATTTTTTAGAGTCATGTTTATAAATAAATGCATATGATGCTTTTTGTGTTGCAGTTAAATTTAGGTGGTACATCCAACAAATATTCTGTCATATTGTCCAGGAATATTGCTGGCACACCACATGTGATCTTCTGTAAGGTAGCAACAGCATGGGCTAAAATCATTGTGTGGGTAGATAGATCGGTATTTTTTATAATCTGAATTATTTCAAGCCATGCTGTAGTTCCACAGTAACACAGGATTGGTATAATATGCAAAATATATTAATTATATATTAGGCATAACACACCTAATATTGGTATAATACACCTTAAAAGTATTCCTGTTATAAGGAGAACAGAAGTGGCCAAAGCACACTCATAAAACCAGCACAGCTCTACCAGCTAAAAGAGATGATCCTAGGAAACATCAGTTTCTGCCAGTACAACTGCATCTGTGTTTGGGACATCTGTAAACACAGCTGTGCCATTCTGGAATCCTACTTTTTTAAAGCCACTGAAAGCCTGAAATCCAGCTCTAACCTGATATTTTGAGGAGCTCTGTGCCATCTTTGGAAAGATGCTAGTCTGTCTCAAAAATCTGGATAGAGAAAAAGAGCCTACAAATATACCCACTTAAATTTCAATAGATTTTTGAGATTCTTTTGTTCTACACATATTAAAATGAAGGACTAGAAATCAATTTCCTTCAAGGCCGGAAATGTGAGAAGCAAAATATATGACAAACCATTTGATTCTAATTAATAAAATAGCACTATTTTTTCTGGTTTTATTTTTTTCATTTTAAAGTTATCGATAAAACTCCAAAACATAGCTAAATAAGTGCAATAAATTCACAAAATGAGTTACTTTATTTAATGTTATCATTATATCATGATCACTCCTAACCCTGCCTTTCCAGTTAAAAGACCATTGGTGCTTGTTCTATTAATGCAGAGATATGCTTCTCTTGTTCAGTGACCCAGTTCCAAGAAGTATCACAATATAGAAACCTATTTTCCACTTAATAAACATGCATAATTCCTGTGAATATTAGCAGTGATTATGCACACTTACACACTCTAGGGCATATTCATCTAAACCCAGTGAATTCAAAAGATCTGAAGGAAAATGTGTTTGGCCCTCTAGACTGCAAGAAACCCTAAAGAATGATAGGAACACTCAAGAGCTTTTTTTTAATTGGTATATTTTATTTTAATGACAATTTTGTATATTAATTCCTTAGCCCTCTGCCCACAATGCTAACGAAGTTTCATGCAAGATAAAATTAAGGACTTTTTAGGAGAGAAAAAAGGAAAATTAAGACAGCCAGTAAGGATTAAACTTAACAGTTAGGATATTCTCTTTGAAGAAGGAAATTCTAGGTTCCAGCTTGTCTGATGCTATTTCCTACTGAAAAAGAGGTTAATTGGGATATTGCCAGCTGCCCAGAAGGTTGTATCTCATCACAGGTAGAAAATTGAGAGGGCAAGCAGTGCAGATTCAAACAGAGACATGATAATTCACAGAATGGCTACAGTTGAAAGGCACCACAGTGCATCATCCAGCCCAACCTCCCTGCTCAAGCAGGGTCATCCCAGAGCACATGGCACAGAGCTGCATCCAGAGGGCTCTGGAATATCTCCAGTGAGGGAGACTCCCCAGCCTGTCTGGGCAATCTGTTCCAGTACTCAGTCACTGCACAGTAAAGATGTTCCTCCTCATGTTCAGGTGAAGGTTCCTGTGCCTCAGTTTCTGCCTCTTGTCCCACTGCTGGGCAGCAGAGCAGAGCCTGGACCATCCTCAGACACTGATAGGCCTTGACGAGATCCCCTCTCAGTTATTTCTTCTCGTGGCTGGGCAGGCCCAGCTCCCTCAGCCTTTCCTGATAACAGACATGCTCTGCTCTCTTCATCATCTTTGTCACCCTCTGCTGGACTCACTCCAGGAGCTCCATCTCTCTCTCTTGTCCTGAGGAGCCCAGAAATGGACACAGCACTGCAGATGCACCTCACCAGGACTGGGTAGAGGGGCAGGATCACCTCCCTCCACCTGCTGGCAATGCTCTTCCTCTAATTGATCCAGAGCCTTCTACAGCTTAAGGAGTACTTAAAGCACTGTGATAAAGGTAAGGCAACTACACTATTTTCGTCGCTTAGGAGAGAAAGCAAAAGGACTCCAGTCAGTTGATTTTGCCTTTTCTACTGTTCTAGACAGTTCTCTGCCATAGCAAGATGCAATTTCCATATGAAAACAGATGCATATACCCTGGAGGAACTTAGAATTTAGCACCAACTCCTGTCCTGAGAAATATCTTGTGATTTTGCATGTTTGTTTACAAAATGCTGGCTTGAGTTTTAGCTTCCTCAGAATGTTATCCACAGATTTCTTCCCCTCCCATGCTCTGTGCAGACTGTCAGGACAGCTAACTCAGTGGTTCAGCATTTAGGTCTCTTTGTGGCTCTGGGCTTGCAGTACCTAACCAACTCTTCCATAAACTATTTCAAAAACTGCTGAAGCATTCACTTCATTCAGCACCATGGAGGGAAACATGAGCCCTAACAGTTTGCTACAGATGTTTGTTCCCAAGAAGAATCTATCTACCCAAAACCAGACCAATATTTTTAAAGAATCTATTTTATTGCAGAAAATGCTACATTTGTAACAGCAAAAAGTATATTTCTGCCTATTAGCCTTATTTAAAAGAGGTATTCTTGATTAAATATTTTTATAGACACTTCCACTAAAAGTACTGTAAATAACTTTTCTGTAAAGTCCATTTGTGTAACTGCTATTTATTTGAAGCACTGGATGATTTGTATTCATAATGGAAATTTCAATAACAAATGTTTCCAAGCCAAACTAGAGCAATTCCCCCTTTAGTCAATACAGTCTTATCCACATCAGTAAACAGCACAGCACAATTGATGCAAATATGTAGAGTGGGAAGGGTTTGTGTTGGGGACCTGACATCCACATCACACATGTTCTGGAGGCTCCATTTCAGACCAGCTCAAGCTGATTAGCAGCCATTAAATACACTAACACATCAGGTGTGATCCCAGGACACACCTAGTCAGGTGCCATAAAAAAAAAAAATCCCCAAAACAGTTTCTATGCCCCAAGATTGTGTACCCCACTTGGCAATTCTGATGGAAGAGGAGATAGCCAGGAAATTCCCCTCAAAGTATTGCTAATATAAAATGCTTTGGGTCTTTAAGCTGAGGATATTTTCTACTGTGTGTGAGTTTTCTTTGCATCTAAGCTAGGTGACCAACACCTTTTTACCAATATGAAAATGCATCACACAGCTCTCATGAGCAAAGAAACAATGTCATCTTAGGTAAATGTAAATTGGAAATGAAGGAAAGTCTTGTCTTTCTTTTCAAAATATATTGATCTATGGAAATCTTCTTCAATAAAATCCAGTTCAGACCAACAGATAAATGTCATGCCTCCCAGCTATAAGTTCATGCAGAGGAATTATGAATTGATACATGCTTCATGCATTTTCACCCTGAATATACCTTAAGTGAACTGAAATGCTATAAATGTAATCATAATATTTGGGTCTCCTGCTGGTGGCTCCTCCTGGAAGGATCAAATTTCACATCTGGGGGTTTATCTGCAGCCAGCAGCTGGGGCAGGCAGAATGAGAAGGACACAGGAGAAGTTGCCACCATGGTCAACACTCAGACTGTGAGCCCCTCAGAGACATTATTTTACAAGCACCTCTGCAACAGAGAGAGAAGAAAAGCTCTGGATTTACTACAGCTAATCATATTTATCCTCTGCAAAATTTGTATTTTGCCCCGCGCAGACATTAAATATAGGATGACAATAAACTGGACTAAATATATGGCACTGCCATTACAGAGCAAAAATGTAAGGGAGAAAAAACTACCAAAGTAAGGGAGAGAATCGTATTTGATGTGCATATCTAAAGATACGTGAGGCCATAAAACTGAAAGCTGGATATATCAGCTTAGTGAGATTACAAAGCTGTCTTCAAATTTCAAGAGCAAAATACTGCTTGTGCTCTTCATGTTATTTTTTGCACTACCTTCTCTGCAAACATGATATTGAATTTACTCTCTGATATGTTTTCATGAGTAAAGTATCTTGTGAAATATCTATGAACACTTCAAACACCTCTTTGAGGGAAGGAAATCCTGGCAGTTCTGAGCTATTTTCAGAAGATGTTTTTTCTCACAGCACACAAAATCAAAAAAACCCCAAAACTCTTTACTGTGATTTTCCAAAAAGAAATAATGATTTCTGAAGAGTTGGCATACTTTATTAGGAATTTTGTAAAGACTGTTTACTTTTCCCAGAAACATGTATAAGAAATGACTGGGTGTCTGCTCTAGCTGGATGTGCAGTGAATACTGTTTAAAATGGAAGTTGTAAACTATGAGTCAATAACAAGCACAATACCTGAGGCTGTAAAAATTCTTTCATCTGAAAACATAATTCACTACTAATTCCTTCATTTCTTAAGAAAAGCATTGTGAGGGAACATCTTCAGCCATAAATATTAAAATATGAAGACAGAAGTTTATTTATGTAAGCTGAGTTAGAAATTTTTGCTAAACCATTCCTTAGAAAGGAAAAGGGTCTAGGTAATAATTTGCAAAGAGATCTGGTTCAAGGCTGAATAAATTTAGGAAAGAACTATATCATACATTTGAGGGAAAAGACAGTCCCACTTGCCGGCAAAAATTGTCAGTGTGCTCAATATTAACTACCCACATTTGGAAAGCTGTTTTATTTTTATTCAGCCTCACATTGTATTTATGAGCTGTTCTGATCCTACTGTTCATCATTGCCATTCAATATTTCTCTTAATTAACATTACTTTGAAGTCTCTGACCTTTAGGCAGACATTCAATTCTGAATTAAAATATAATTATCTTTGTAACATGAATACACTTTTTATGCTACCCCCATGTTCTTCTTGTTACAGAATCAATACATAATAAATGTAAGGAAAAGACTGCATTGAACTTGATAGAGTAATGAAAAATAAGAAGAAAAGAAAAAGAACAGCCTGCTTTCCCTTTCCAAGAAAAACAAGGACTAATTGACAGGTGGGAAAAAATAAAGAAAATACTTAAAATTTATAGAAGAAATCCTTTGTGCACAGTGCATAATTTATCAGCAGCTCACACTGTCATGAAACTTCACCACTTTTATATAAGCATGACCAGCAATCACATGGTTTATATTGAACAGGACCACAACCATCTTTTCAAGATGAATGTGGTCCATGAATTTCAAAGCACAGAGAATATATTTATTCCTTATGAATAAATCACAGCTTTTTCTCTAAACTTTTGGTTCTGGTCACTATAGTTACATGAATCACTGGGGGGATGAGGGTAACACTTCCCACTCATCTCCTCATCTTCACCATTGCTTCTCCTGGCAAAGTTATTTCTTAATCTAAATAATCAACAGCTCAGGACCATTTGTTTGCTTAACTTGGCAACTTTTTCTACAGTCAATAATAGGAACTTAGTAAATAACTTACTTTGACGTAGAGCTGCTGAAACTCCTCAAGGTTCAGTCTACCACTTGGACAGTCCTTTAGAAATCCTTTGTACCACTGTTTTAGCTCATGTTCATTGAACTCCGTGCTCTTCACCAGATCCTCCATCACCTCAGGGGCCAGCTTACTATTTTGTTTCCCCATTTTGCCTTAAGAAGAAATAAATTAATACAATTAGCCAAATGTGAATATTTTAAACTGGAATTAGCCATAAAACTTGAATTTAACACTTGTTGTGTATTCTATGCTACTTCCAGTCAAACACAACTTCACAGATTCGCTAGTAAACACAAACCTAAGCTATGCTTGAATATTGGATGCTGAAAGGAGTGAAAAAAGCAACATTCTTCTTTAATTTAAGAATCTTAAGACCTGGAGACAGACTTCTCATTTGCCTTAAAATTAGGCAATTTGCAGCTCTTCTTTACAGCAAGATTGAAAAAGATTATTATTTTTTTTCTTTGAATGTAACAAAAAAATTTCACAGATTCAGGGATGTCCACAGATTTCCTCTTTGTCTTGAAAATCTCTTCTGATATGACAGCCACATTAGCAGCTACTCCTCACATGTCCAAGGCTGTGGACACACAGGCTTGTAAAGTACAGCACTAGGTATTCCACTGGGAGGAAGCAATGTGAGAGTCCACAAACTTTGTCTCAAGAAATGATGAAATCAAACTAGAAAAATAAATTTAATTCTTATATATTTGTACATACACATGTATACATACACATATGTATAAATAGAGGTATATTTATATATTTATATATTTATTGCATAGTTGACACACATTAGATGGTTTACATTTCATCACTGTTTACATTTCATCACTGTTAACTCTGAAGATATTCACTGCATTTGTTATATACGTTTTGTATACACTTAAAAATATTAAATATAAACCAGAGAAAAATACAAAATTAGCATGAGTGTATAGATAAATACAGAAATTTCAATACTACTCATGCTGGTCTTTTGAGATACTTTCAGGTTCTTTGACATTTAACCAAAGATGTCCTTTGAGAAAACTTTAGAGAAAACCTCATCTTTAACTTTTTCCCATTTTGCTACATTTTTTTTTATGACAGATGTCTTTCAGCTACTTTTTAATCAGATGACAGATAGCATTTAACTTGTCCTGTAGAGAACTGCAAAGCAATGAATAATTTCTTTCCAGAGCCTAGCTTTGCATTTCCATTTTTATCTCCAGTATAGCATCTGTGTCTAATGACTGCACCACACTGGATGCATTGATTTCTAGTCCATATCACCATCCATTGCTGATTTTAATCTATTGCATTTGGCATCTTCCCCTTTTCCAAAACGGAAATTTCTTTCTCCTCAGAAGGACATACTTTGTTAAGTTCCAACAAATCAATATATTTATATAATTTCCTTTGTAGGAATGTTCCACAAGCAAAGTTAATAATTCCTACTGGTCCATGTGTGGCCAACACATCTGCTGGTGCCATAGTGCCAGCAGCACCAGGTCTGTTCCTAAAACACCTCATGGCCTCCCCTTTGGCCATGGTCCTCCCTGGTCTAAACTTGCTGCTCACTCTAAACTTACTTTGAAGGTTTGCCAAACTCCTGTCCACACATTTTGGTAAACTTAGCACAAATATGTGAGAGTTCAACCTTACAGCTAATTGCCACAGGCAAGCATGTACACAGTGATGTCCATAAATCAGCTGTTTTGACTAAAGGATAGGTTTGCAATTTATAGTACTTAGAACAATTGCCACAGCCTTATCTCTGAAGTCCCCATCTTCTCATGTATGACTGACCCAGTTTGGTATGATCTGAATTCAAATCCCACAGAGACGAAAGTATACAAACACAGTTATTTCTGTAGCTCCAACTCAGAAGGTTTTACATAAAACAATGACTTTTTAAAATTTGTTTTATTTATGGGGCATGTTTATTTGCCCTTTTTTCTTTTTTATTTACATTCTGTTACCTTTTGCAGGCACAAGGCTTTGCTTAGGACCCAGAAGACCTCTAAAGATACTCAAAAGTTATAGTAACTATCCCAGGTAGATTCAAAAGGCATTTTTTTCTCTCTTAATTTAGCCAAGTGTGCTTTTACTTGACTCTTCACCTGCATTCCTATCCCCATAAATCTTTAAATCAACAACACTTAAGGAAAAGCATCCTCAGTGGGAAAAATCAGGTGGTTTTGACTGACCATGTTTCTTTTATAGCACCTTTTTTATCTTTATCCAGGCTAGTTTTACAGCCCTTGGACCTGGCTCTGCAGAGACGTGGAAAAGAACTGTGAATCCCAGCTCCATCTGCCAAAGTTGCTGTTTCCAGTAATGTGAACATAATCCACTCCAGAACATCTAACAGACATGGGGAGGGTCTGCATGTGTGTAAGAATATATGAATACAGACACACTCATCCACACACCACCTATCATCAGAATCAGAGAAACAAGTCACCAGCCGTCTGCCTCTGTGATCCAGGTCCCTAATTTTGGGCAGCTGCTGGTCTGCCACAGGTTGTTCAGTATTTGCCAAACACCTTTCAGCCATTGCAGGTCCTCCTCACCACAGAATAACCTCTAGTAAAGGAAACCACAGCTGACATTTGGATAAACACTCTCAGAAACTATTTTTTTTCCACAGAATCAAACCAGTATTTGAGAAAGGTATAATTTGTGACTGCTGGGCTCTGTACTCTTATTTGCTGCTCCAGCACAGCATGGTTCATAATCTGCTGGGCTCTGCTTGGAACAGAGTGAGCAAATTGACCAAGCTGGTTGCAATGCCTTCCTGGAATTAGAAGCACTCATTTTTCCTTCCTGTTTTAAAGCTTTTTTCTTATGGAATTGAATTATAATCTGCAAGAAAGCTCAAGAGTCTCATATAATTATCAAATATAAACTCACACTTCTGGCTCTGGGAGATCCATCTTATTTGGGAGTAAAAACTCAAATACATAGATTATCTAGTTAATCATATCCTAACATCATCTAGAGCTCCATTGAATCTCTCATTATTATTGAAAAAGTACAATCACCCATTAGCAATGAGTATGCTACTGCCAACACATTTAGTTCTCTAAAATGAAAACTATTTTTAATTAACTTACAATCACAGTTTCCCAAACATACTTTTTCCTTGTGAAAATCTACAAATATGCCCTAGGAAAAGACAGGAGAGAACAGTTCCTGAATAGAATCACAAGAGGAGGAAAGATCACTTTGCAAGCATTTCTTTGTTTAGTAAATTTTATCATTTTTAACTATAAATTTGCTTCTAAGTGCCATATTTCCAACCATGCAATGTGACAATCCAAGCACTGCTATTCATATTCAGTTGTGTTTTCTGGCAAAAAATCATGAAAGGGAAAAAAAAGAAAAAAACAACAGGCTTCAATTCCAAGCCATTTTCATTGTGGGGGAGAGAGTCAAGACAATCAAGGAACCAGGTATGTGGGTGCCACACAGCATCCACACGATGTCAAGTCTGTTCCCAGTGTGACTACTCTGGCAGGAGAATGCTTATTAACCCTAGCAAGGGCAACACAATCCAAATTAGACACTAAAACTCTACTGCTGTGCAACAAGTAGAAAGAGCAATGAAGGTTGAGTTAAAAACACATCACTTTTCTGACATGCTTGAAGAGGCCATCAGCTACCCAGAGAAACCTGCTTTTCAGAAATACTTAGTAGGATGCTCCAGTGCTTCATTAAGTGATACCTCAATTGCTGCTTTTACAGGTCCATAGGAAAGTTAGATTTAAACGGTGGAATTTTATTAAACAGCCAATCCCCAACCTCAAGAAGTCCAGGCTGGCAGGGGCAATATGAGGATGGATCAGCCTGCTTTTTGTCCTGCTGGACTTCAGGAGGTCCACGCCAGACAGTCCCTCCAGTTTTAAGGCCTGTTATTGGTGATTGATATCTTTCCTGCAATGCTATCCCATGTCCCACACATGCTTGTGCTGTTTCAAAAGCTCTCCACTCTCCACTCGACCATCATCCAAGCCTGCTGGCCAATAGTAAGGTTTTTTCCCCTAGAATGCTTTACAGAAATTCCTGCACAGCTTTATCAAGTCTGCCTCTCCCACTTTGGCTTGCTAGCAGTAAACTGCCAGTGTGAGCACAGTTTTACAAAAAAACATTTAACTAAACGCCTAAGAAATAAAAAGTTTAATTTCAATAGCAAAACGTGACTTGACGGAATCTTGTTTGCTGTTTAATGATTTCAAAAGACCCCACAAAGTGTTGCTTACAGAGCTTCATTCCCAGTCTTCTTCTTCCCTCTCCTCTCATTCCCCTTCAGCGTCCTTGGCATGTGCTCAATGTTCAAAGGGACCAAGTGCAAACAAATAGAACTCTGGCTGTTCCTAAAGGAAGAGTCAACTGAGTGCTGCCAAAGACCTCCTATTTGTGCTGAAAAAGGACCCAAATTCCATTGAGAAGACAACACCAACAATGTTCCACAATGCCCCTAAAACCCTGAGCTCTGTGTTATTTTGCTTATTTTCCTTAGAGATATTTATATAAACACATTTTCTTTCCAAGCTGCATTAGGAAAAACATTGCCAGCAGGTAGAGGGAGGTGATGCTTCCCCTCTGCTCAGCACTGGTGACACCCCTCACCATTCCCCAGGTCACTGGGACCAGTGCTGGGCTCCCCATACCAGACAGACATGGACTTACTGGAGTCCAGCAAAGAGCCACAGAGGTGATGGGCACTGCTCAAACAAAAAAAAGTCTGAGAGGGCTGGGGCTGTTCAGCCTGGAGAAGAGAAGGCTCAGGACATCTTATCAGTGTGGGTCTAAATAACCAATGAGGGGAACAATAATAGCAGAGCCAGCCTCCTTTCAGAGAGACAAGAGGCAATGGGCACAAATTCAAATTCAGGAAATTCTCTTTATGTAAGAAAACACTTTTTTGCTGTGCAGGTGATCCAACACTGAAACAGGTTACCCAGAAAAGTTGTGGAGTCTCAATACTTGAAGAGATTTAAAACCCAACTAGACACAGCTCTGAGCAATCATCTGTGGGTGATCACGCCTGAGCAAGGGCTTGGTCCTGAGCATCTTTGGAGGCTCTCTCCAATCTTGGTGATTCTGTCATTCGGTGAAACATGGGAAAATGGGGCAGTGACACCACCTGTTTTTGATATCCACAGTACCTGCCTAATTTCACTAAATTCCCACATGGGTAGCTGAGGGAAAAGTGCTCATCCAAGAGAACATTTGGAGAAGAGGTACTGGTGACTGAAACTACCTCCCTCCCCGCACTGATTCCAGGAGTGCAGAAAGATTCACCTCATAACCCCAGGAACAAGCACCAAGCACAAGCACCCAAGATTTGAGCTACCCCAGCTTATTCCTATGTACTCTGGCTGCTTCTACACCTGCCTGTGCTCACACATGCTTTCCCAGTAATTCTGCAGTAGCTAAAGTAGCTGGTAGTCAACCAACACCTCTGCAGCCTCATGAGGTCTGTGCATTAAATGAATTTCCTTGTATGGTGCATGTTTTTCTCACTCTTCCCTGGCTTTGGGAAGTGGGAATGAGTCGTGTGGACTATGCCAGAAGCAAATGACAACACTCACTTTGCCAGCTCAGCTGTGCTGGCAGGCACTCATTAGGCTGGAAGAAAAACTGTGGTTCATCCCCACCCCTCTGCCCACTCCCAGCCCACAAGCTCCCACAGGAACGTGCTGACTCCTGGGGACAACATGTGAAATCCAGGCATTGAGCAAACAAGCCTGGTGGGCGTCTTTGCAATCTTTGACACAATGCAAATCTATAAACGGCACATCAAACAGTGTATAGACTCCAACATGCACACATATATAGGGGTAACAAAACCCCACACAATTAATGCTGGGGAGATCAGAGAACTATGTCTATAATCTACAATAGCAGAATCATTTTCACAAGATTTTTCCCCAAGCTGTTGATCAAATTTCCAGCCGTGTTCTGATAACTGTAACTCCTCACAATTCCCAGCATTGCTCCTTTATCTTCAGGCTACTTCAGATACTGCCTTTTCTCTACTGATGTCACCATGAAGGATAGGTAGAAACACACTATCAAGTCACACAGATGCATCATTCCTTCAAATACCTTTATTGTTTCACAGAAGAAGAAATTTGGAGCGATGGTCTGTCTTTCACACACAAAAAAAACAATGGCCTCATACCCAAAGCCCCATGGAAAGAAGTACCCAAGGAACTAAAGGTATGGAAAATAAGAGGAATTTTCCCATCTCCATGGAGAGAGTCTCTTTCTTAGGGGCTGTAATCACAGGACAAGGGGGCAATGGTTTTCAATTGAAAGAAGTCAGATTTACCCTGGATATAAGGAAGACATTTTTTACAATAAGGGTGCTGAGGCACTGGCACAGGCTGTTCAGAGAAGTTGTGGATGTCCCTGAAAGTGTTCAAGGCCAGGTTGGACTGGGCTGTGGGCTACCTGGTCTGGTGGAAGGTTCCCTGCCCATGGCAGTGGGGTGGAACTGGATGATCTTTAAGTTCTCTTCCATCCGAAACTGTTATATAATTATATTTTCCCTGGGCAATTAGTGAAGCACCTCCTCACATTAGCTGTCAACACAATCTCTAAGTCAGTTTGCATGAAACAGGGATGATGTTGAGCCCTGTCCTATACCTTGCCTAATAGAACCAGTTGGGAAAGCCCTTTTTTCTCCCAGTACATGCAAGAGATGAAGATATTTTAGGGAAGGTTCTGGCACTGTGGCATGATACCAGCTCTTAAGATTCTGACACGATGTTAAGTCCTACACTATGATTAAACCTTCTGAAAAAGGGCTCAGTCAGCTTAGAAGGGACTTTCTCCCTTCACACTCTCCTGTAAGCCAGCCAACTCTCTAGTTCACTTCAGGATGTCATGGCACCTGTGGCTCTCCAAACCCCCACAGGACAAGAACTCCTTTACTCAGCTCCATCCCATCTTCCTACTCATTTCTCAGAACCCCTGGATCCAAACACACAGCAGCTCCACACCTGCACTTTGCCCACAAGAAAGAAGGGCTGCAGCAAGCTGTAGGAGTGGAAGATGAAAGCAATCCACCTCCAGGTGAGGTGCTTGCTGTCACGACAGAAAAGCCAGGCAAGGAGCACCAAGGCAGACCCTGGCAGAGGTACCTGGGGCAGAAGGATCCCAACACAGGGGCAGCCAAATGGGGCTGGGCAATGCCAGGCACTGCAGCCCCTCTCTAGCTGACCCTGCTAAGCAGGGCTGAGCACTGCACAGGTCCTTGCCACCCTCCACAGGTCTGAGACTCAGGAACTGCTGACATCCTTTCAGCAGTAATTATGGAAGAGAATTTATTATCAGGTATAGGTAGAGTTAATATATTTCATATTGTTATATTGCACATCAGTGACCCCATGTTGCTCCCCCTACCCAGAAACAAAACAGATCCCGAACTAATAGATCCCTCCTTCACACCAAACTTAGGGCTCTAATTTGAATTTTTAACCAGCCATGACCAAAAAATAAGAATTTGCATGTATGCGTGCACAAGGAAGAACTTCCTCAAGGTGCAGGCAACTAAGCACTAGAACAGATTGCTGCTGTGGAGTCTCCCTTGCTGGAGATACTCAACAACCATCTGGACACAATCCTGAGCCATGTGCTCTAGGATGACCCTGCTTGAGCACGACCAGACAACCTACTATGGTCCCTTCCAACCTGACCCATTCTGTAATTTTGTGTTTATGTAACAGCATACAGAAATCAGAAACAGTAATGATTTACTGCTGATAATATAAACCTCAAAGTATGGGTGAAACAAACAGGTTAGGTTCTGATTTTATGGCACTACAGCAAAAAATGGAATAAATCCAGTGATTTCAGATTACTTTACTGGCTTTACCAAATATCAGATTCAGGCCTGTAATCTCTTTGTGTAAAAGAAATGGGGGAAAACACAGAGTAATGGCATTAAGGAATGCAATTATCCAACCAAATTGAATAATAAATGGAGAGAAGAGGTTTAAGCAAAAGAAGAGAGATATATTTTTAAATTTTATTTGAAATGAGATGGATGTTCAATTAGATTCAAGCAATAAAAAGAAAAAAAACATTTGAAAGCGTAAAAACTGTGCTGGATGATGCTCTAACATAACAATGACTGATTTGCATGGGGTTTTTTTCTCTAGGTGACTAGAAAGCTAACATTGGATTTATTTCATTCTACATTTTCAACAAGAAAATCAAGGGCATCATCAGACCCACAAGTTGCTCCATTGTTGATGCATTCCTGTGAGTCACAGTAGGGCTCTATTCAAAGCCTGATGCTGAAGCCAGCAGCTTGGGTACAAACTAACCTGCAGACACATGGTCTGAACGACATGGCAGGGTCTTATTTCTGCCCCCTTTTCTCATTTGGATTGGGAAATTGCTAACAAAAAGCCATAGCTGGCTTTTCTCTGTTGCACGTGGACATAGATGACAGGACAAAGTGTAAGGCTGAGACTTACTTGAATTGTTCAACAAGACACAAGAGCTCAGAAGAGCTTCCAGGCTCTATCACTTAGACTTGGAAAGACAGGACAAAATCCCTCTTTTGCTTGTTTTTCTCTCAGACTTTTCTAGACCACATGGAGGAGTGTCCACATTTCCGGAGAAAGTTTAAGATCTGAATGATTAATTGTCCTTAAGAAACCTTTTTTTCTTCCTCCTCACCTCCATTATTTGGCTTTGGTATGTCATAATTAAAACTTGCTTGTGGTTTTTTTTTTTTCCAAATCCACTTATTTTCCAATATTTCAATAGAATTTAGTGATTTACATGTTCTACAGGATTTAGTGACTAATTTCTGAGGAGAATAATCAGCTTGTTAATGGTGAGTATCAGACACATAAGTGAGTACATCTGTTGCCATTGTTTCATTGTGCTGTTGGTCCAGTGTCTATTGACAGTGGTGATCAGTAAGTAGCAAGGAGGTGTGGATTTAGAAGATTCATTTTTCAACAATGGACTAAGTATTTGCTTCACTAGACTGTTGTCCAGTAAATTTTGTCCTTGTAAATAATAATTTTAAAATGCCTGCAGAACATTTACCTTTCTCTAATAATTCATATGATGAATACCATTTCAATCACCTTACTATAATTATCCAGAATGCTCCAACATCAGAGCCTTAATTGCTGTGAAAAATTTGTTTTGTACCTTATACAAAATATAAGAGTTTTTGATTGCTTTCTCTGAGGTTTTATTCTAGAATATGGTTCCCAATAGGTTTCCCTCATGAGAAATCTGTAACCTCCTGGACATTACTACTCCTAAGTGACCACTGGAATAAGTTACATATCAGCATTACACAAAGGTCACTTTCTGAGCCTTGCATTTCAAAACAGTAGTTTATGCAATTTTGGATATTTCAGAGATCTATCCACTATTCAGTACTGCACCTTTTCTGGGATAGTTGCTGCAAACATCTCTTTTTTGGGGGAAGACTGAGAGGGCATGCCTAAACATTATAGCTTCCCTGAGTATGTTCCAGCGTTCTGGAACCATGGGACAACATTTGTGTAGATTGTAAACACCCATGTAGTCCTGTTATGCCAAACTGCACCAACATTTCCTCTGCCTGAGATAGAGAATTGTCAATTTGCAGAGACTAGTGTCAATTCCACTGTCAATTAAAATGCTGCTTTTCTTTGAGATAAAGATTATTAAAGGCTCATGCTTGGGGATAAAAGTTTTAGATTTTAGTCATTGCCTTGACTTCATTTACATATAAGGACAATTTTTTCTTCTTAGTTTTCATTTGGTTGTAAATAAATATTCATTTATTCTGTCATAGTGCTATAAAAAAAAGTAATATAATGCTATTAAAAAAAGTGCTTTCTCTCTTGTATTACAGGATGTCTTCTTATTTGCTATGCATTTTTTTATGGTTAGTTTGAGACGTCACTGTACTCTTCTGTTTGATATCTGCAAAGCCAAATTCCCTACGCTGGAATGCTTACCAAAAAGTACTTTTACTGTTCACCTTCCAGCTTCATTTTAATTTGAGTTTGAATCCATCAGGTGCCTTTTTAGGACCACATCTCTGACTCATAAGTCATTGTCTTTACTTAATAGTATGAGCTTCAGTCTTCATTTAAATCCATATTCCTCATCACAACTCTTAAACAATGCTGCTCTGCCTTCTGCAAAGGTGGATTAATCAAATCTTTGCTGTTTAAAAGTCAGTTGTCTTTGATCCTTCTGCAGTCAATGGAGATGGCCAGAAATTTCAGTGATTCACCCCGTGCAGAGAGAGATGTCTGAAAGAGGCAGGGTGAATATATGCATGAGTATTTTAAGACAGAATGAATCAGCAAGTGTCTCTTTCTTTCTGCCACTTGTAGAGACAGCCTTGTGAACCTTCTTAGATCTGAAACTGGATTTCTAAATGCTTAAAGTGACGCAAGAAAAATCCCACCTTGCTCATTGACAGTGGATAACCTAACACTGTGATCTCACTAGGAGAAACATACATTTGCCAAAGTTGATTGTTATTCCTATGCATCACAACCTTATTCAGGTGTGATTAATGGCATTACAAGTGCAACATGCTGGTGTACCATATGCAGTCCTTCTTAAAATGCTATTTACTTCCATCAGAGCAGTGGAAAAACTCTTTTACACTCTTTTCCAGGCCCCCACAAACCAAAATAGTTTTAAATAGCTGAACTGCAGAGATCAAACTGTTCAGGATTGTGTCATTATGTCCTTGTCATTTCCTGCTTTTTCTCAACATAGTTCATAACCAAGTAAAGTCCTGGCCTCTAAGAAAAATACTTATTATTATTAAATGCAATATTCTTTTATAACAAATCCCACTCTGACCTTCTAGATGCTCTATTAATTTCTCCAACTCATCTCTAATACCCAGCTTTCTCTTTACCCAACAGAGTCCCTTCAGCAGCCATGTCCAGTGGTGCAAGGCCCTGTCTCACTGCTCTGGATTAACAGGGAGAAGCAGGTATGGTCAGCACTGTGTGGCCTTCTTCCAGTCTCTGCTGGGATTAACAGCAGCCAAGACCAGTGCTCAGACTGGTTTTCCTCTGTTCCCAACTCACACAGCAGTGAAAGGGTCTCTTTTCCATCCAGTTCATGCTCCTGTGTCCTGTGATGACAACTGTGACTCACAAAGGATGGAGTAAAACTCTGAGTAGTGATATCAGCATATGGTCTATAAATAGTGTTGTGATAACTGAAATAAATATAAGCTAACACATACAGACACACTTTAGACCTTTGCTTCCATTCCATTTGTGCATGAAAAGGAGCACCCCAGACTGGTGTTAGTTTGCTCTTGCACACCTATCCATGACTACTGTGCACAAGCTGATTTCAACAGATCATTTTGACCTATGGGCTACACACTACATTACTAAAAACCACATGGCTGTATTATGGCTGATATTAACAGAAGTGGTTAGTGGGAAAGCAGATTACAGCTTTTTATTTTACTAAAAACCTTTCAAAGTCAAAATAAAGTGTTTATATCATTGTGGCTAGTGATCCATTGGTGCAAAGCTCACCCCAAAGTCATCATAATGAATCGTCAGAACTGTCCCTTGTGACTGCCTCAGATGGAGCATGATTAAATGCAGAGGAAATATATTACTGAGAAGATGAATCATAATTCTGCAGAATGAAATCAATGGCTTTACACCTTTGAGTTGGACACTGAGGGTTGATCAAAAATGTTACTCATACAAACGAGTGAACAGATGAATCACATACACAGCTTGAACAGGAAAAACTTAAAATTCGATCAGAAGTAGCACTGACTATGAAAGAAAGACAGAAGAAAACCTGAAAATGCTTTCCTAAGATAGAAGTTTCAAATAAAAATTCTTTCTTTGCTCTACTATGAAATGCAAGGTTTTCCCAGCACTTTTGATATTATAGCTTGGAATAAATGTGAAAACTTTGCTTAGAGAGATTGTATAGCTCATTTGAAACAACATTTTAGTTCCTTCAATCTAGCTCTAAGCAGGCAGGTGGGCAACAAGGATGAGATGCCCTAACAAGTACCCACTGGTATGAATTAAACCACTCCAGTCAACTCAGCTGCCAAGATACAGAATGTCTCAGACATCCTTGGGCCCTTTCAGGTGGCACTAGACACCTCTGCTGGATCAGCTGAAGGAGATCTTGCCCTCCTGACTTACACAGCTAACTTAGAACCATAGAATCTTTCACTTGGGAAAAACCTCTAAGATCAATTCCAACCCTTACCCCAGCATCACTGTGTTCACCACTAAACCACATCCCCAAAAGACACATCCATGTGCCTTTAGAACATTTACAGGAATGGTGACACCTCTGTTTCCCTGGGCAGCCTATTACACTGCCTGATCACCCTCTGAGTGAAGAAATTTTTTCTAATATCCAATCTAAACTTCTCCTAATGCAACTTGAGGCCATTTCCTCTCCTATCACTTGTAACCTGGGAGGAGAGACCAACCCCCACCACCAGCCTGAACCTAACAAACCAGTTAAATACCACAGTGCCCTGTTCCTACAGCAGAGAAAAGTCATTGCAGAGAAACCTTGCCCACTGAAATTAATTCATCAAGCTTACATCTATAGGCTCTCCCTCTGGAGTCCACGAAAAATGCCTGCCTTCTCTTAATTCCCACTTATGCTATGTGGGCAGCACCTGAAAGCTGGGAGGGAAATAAGGTGTTTCTGACCTTGCTTAAACACACTGATGATGCTGTGCACTGCTGTGTTAGACAACAAGCTGTGAGCCTTCCTGCCCACTCGAGCAAACACACACACAAGCAGCAAAGAGGCACACAGAGCCAGTGCTGTGTCAGCAGCACCCAAAGCAGAGCTGCCAACTCACCTGCTCTTCGTGCCTGTGCAGAGATCCAACCACAGAACGATAGAACTGTTCAGGCTGGAAAAGATCTTTAAGAACATCGAGTCCAACCATTAGCTCAGCACTGCCAAGCCCCCTTTGCTGTTTCACAGAATAATGCACAAGAGGTCCAAATCATAGCTGATCTCCAAGTCATTTTGCAACCTTGACTAGTATCATTAATGGATGTTGGAGCAAAAAGGTCAAAGCTGGAAATGTGTGAAACTGAGCTGGTCCCACCAGGACTGAATTTGGAAGCATTCACTGATACCTGTGCATCCTCCTCTAGGACATTCCCTTTCCAGAGCTGCCAATCCCATTTCTGTCATAAAGCACAAAATTGATTAAAAATTTTGATATGGCTTAAATGCAGACTGAGAACATGAGTTCTTTAGTACACACTGTCTCTGTTACATGGGCAAGCGCAGCATCAAAAAGCAATAATGCATATAACCATTACCTGGTGTTTCCTCATTCATTAGCACACGTTAGTAACGCTGAAATCACTCATAAATAATATAGATGAGCCTCAAAAACCCTTCTTCCTAGAAAAATGTATGTATTTTTACAGATGACAGAGCTACTAGCAAGGTTATACTGAGAGGAAAAAAGAATGCACTCTGACATTAATATTGATAGAATCTGCAAAATGAGCAAAAAGGACAAAGCAAAAGGAATGCTGGCTGTCTCAGAGGAGACTCTGTGTCCCCAGTACAGGAACCTCATTATTATTTCATGACCTTAATGGCAAGCCCCTGAGCCTTGTGTATGTCCTTAACTAAAAATTACAAACACAACCCAGCAATTTCAGCTATGCAGCTACTGAAAGCTCTTAGCTACTTCTTCTAGTTTTGACTTCATTTATACATTACAATAGTTCTGCAAGACAGCAAGGTAAAACATAAAACACTCCATGGGTCCCAAATATGAATCACAGCATATGGTCTTTCTGTTAAGAGATACGCCAGAGGGAGGCAGGGAGGGAGAGAGAGAAAGCCTCTCATGCTAAAGGACAGCACAATTTCATCATTTCATACATTAAAAGTAATTGGAACAATTTCTTCCAACTGTTTTTCAATGAGAGCTCTACTGGAATAAAATTTTTATAAAAACTGGCTACTGTCACTGTGCTAATAAAACTGATAAATTGCTCAGCTGAATCCATGTGTGTGCAAACATGCTTTTTTTTGGTGCAATAATAAAAGGTATACAAAATAAAAAATAGAGAGAGTCCAAATTTCAGTAGCATTTACAATGGCCAAGAATAATAAAACCTATAGTGAAGAAAGACAGAAGAGACCAATACAACACACCACATATTTGTAGTACCACATCATCCATCTTCACCCAACTTCCATGCCTCCTCCTGAAAAGGACAAGTTTATTGTGTTTTGGGCTTTTTTAGTTTAAAGAGATTCCTACTTTTCATACCACTTTCTAAAATGCTTGTTTTTCTAGGACACACAGTTCAGGAGTTATATTTTTGGTGATGACATAAAAAGGCAAGCAGCATTTTTGATTTGGGTATATCAGTTCATGCAGAACTCCTTCAGCAAAGTAAGGAAAGCTGCAACAAAGGAACAGCTCTGGGACAGGCCATAGTAATATGCTCAACAAGCCAGAAAAAAACAAATGGTGACACAGATAAAAATATGGAGGAAAACAAATGAAAACTATATAAACATTTAAATTACTATGAAATGCACAAAAAATATCTTCTGAATTCCTTCAGTTTAGCAACCACCAGGATAAAGCAATTGATGGAGGTTGCTAAGCACAGACAAGCTGACTCAGAAATCTTTCCAAAGGTTTCAAAATTGCAAATTTAAAATATCAGCCTACAGCTCTATTAAATTGTCTGGGAAAATAAAATTTTGTTCTGATTCACTGTCCATGTTTGGTAGATAAGGACCCAGTGAGGAAACTATTTTAGAAAACCTAGCAAGAAAAAGACATTATTGTAGGCTATGAATCCTGGAAAGCATGACATATAACTCCAATTCTCAAGGGCAGGATGTTTTCTCCTAACTTAGGCCTCTCTGTTGCTGAATAGTCCATGGGAATAGTTGAGGTCTATGGAACTGAACTACAAAGGTGTTGGATAAAAAAGAAAAAGCAACCATAAATAGACATTTTCATTGTATAGCAGAGCTGCATTTGCAGAGACAACCTCGAGGCTCTTGCCAAAGCCAATGAAGGAGGATCTCTCCAAACTGAGGGGGAATTGCTGGAGGTAACAGGCAAGGACAAAGAGTCTGGACAGCCTTTACATGGCTGTGCCTTTCACAGCAATGCTACCCCCAGGTGACAGGAGACAGCAGTGGGTGAAATATTTTTATTCCCAACCATGATACTAAGCAGGAACTGCACTGGCAGCTACTCTGGACTATTTAAGTCTGCAGAATCTGGAAAGCTAGAAATATCAAACACTGCCTTCCTTGGCATTACCTCATGATTACTTCACTCATCACTGGAGAATGTGGAGGCAAAAAGGTTTAAGATAAAAATGCTTGTTGCTCTCTCTAATGATTCCAGAGGCTGGGAATGATATAATCTTTTTGGGGATGATATAATCTCTTTCATATTTATTATTCTTCTGCAGTAAAGCACACAAATCGAACTGATGCTAAGAAGGAACAAAAACATCTTGAATAACAAATAGAAAAATATCATTTCTTTATAATCAAATACCCTCTTCACTACTGAATCCCATCCACAATGTTTTTAATTGCAAAAATACGCCACATCTTTAGTATAGGATAATAACATCTACAGTAGGATTTAAATCAGAACTCTTTAATGCTCTCAAATTTTGTCTGTACTAAGCTACTAATTTAGACCAACAGAGACAAAGTCATCTCCAGGTAGCGACTCAGCAAGTTGATCTAAGACACTTCTCCTAGGATGGGATGAGTCATACTTTGGAGGTGCTGTTCTCTCTCCATTGATTCTCCAGACTATCATGTCTAATAATCGCTGATTAAATTAGCTTCCCTGAATTTGTCTGATCCCTTTTTGGCCACATTTATATCTTGGTCTCCACAGCATCCTGTGGAAATCAGTTTCATAATTTAATTAAATGTTGTACAATAATTTCATTGGTGACCCTCTTTCTTGCACTGTGCGAAACAGTGACTATTTCTTATTGACCTGTTCCTCAGCCAGACTCTGTCCAGCCTATATGCCACATTTCTGAACAACTTTACTCTTTTTCTAGGCTTTTTACTAATTCAGTAATTCTTTATCATAAAAGAGACTATAATTACAGATTGAATGCTCCACATGCTTATAAAATAGAATGTGTTTCTACTGTCCTACTATTTCCTAGATATTTTAGCTGCTATTTGATATGAATTGGAAATTTCAGAGATCTATCCTCATTAATTTCCATTTCCTCTCCCAATTTCTACTAAAGTATAGTCATCAATGTATTTTGTGCCACTGGCATTGCCTTCCTCTTGTTGCCAATAAATCCACCTGACATTTTACATTCCCGATATTGTGTTACATAATCATGCTGCAGCAATTTATAGTCAGATTTAAATCCAATTGTTATGAGTAATCTCTAATCATGCACAAACTTTCTCACTTCACTAGTCAATCCCTCAAGTAATTTATGAATACTTTTCATTTTTTCTCCCATTCTCCATATATTGCAAAAATGTGTGGTAACTGTTTGTCTACTATCTTTTACCATAATATGGGTATATAAGTACTAGAAATAACTCGGGAAATTCAAAACTAGACAGAAAGTGCCTTAAACATGTTATCATTTAAGGCTAAAAACCGGATAAAATATTTCATAGAGACCTGTATATTAACAACCTAGGAAGAAGTGTTGCAATCATTTAGGGCACAAAAAGTACAATTTCACACACGAATTCCTGGCTTGTCTCCAGTCTTTGTCATTGAACAAGAATACAATGTTTGGATAAGCACCTGGTCGTGATTCAAAGTTTGAAAGCCACAGATAATCTACCAGGTCTGCAGTTGGATCAGCCCTGTTTATGTTAAATGCCGTGCTGGTAGAGCTGTTAATTCTCTCTGGTGTGACAACACAGGAGAAAAGTCAAAGGAAATTAAGGCTGCAGTTTAGGAATAAGATAAACAGTGGAATAAAATATAATCATAAAAAAACCCAACAAACCCAAATCCCCAGAATCCAGCATCAAGAAAAACAGTAATGTTAAAAACTATTGTGGCACTTTCCAGGAGTTTGGAACACCTACTAAATCAAATCAGAGGACATAATATAGGAAATGTTCCCTGCCAGAAGGCAAAGAACTGTTTGAGCTGGTTATACTTATAGCAGGGTTTGGGTTTTTTTTTTCCTTTCTTTATTTTTTTTCCCCTGAAATACTCCCAAAAGACTCAGTATAAAAAGAACCTGTTACAGAATGCCCTCTGGAAGTGAACAAGGCTCCAAATGATGGGCTTCTGGTAGCAATACTTTTCGATCTCCAAGACAAAAGGGAGTACAGAACAAATGGCATGCAGGAAACCTGCTGTTTCAAGAGAAAAACAATCTCTTTATCTTTCCTGATCAGAATAGCCCTGTTGCTATGATGAAGCAAAAAGCAAGCGTGTGTCAAGAAACAGATTTAAGAAGAGGGATCAAAAATCTCTTTTCTCACTTGTAAAAATCGGTATTATTTTTTGTGGAAAATGTGCATATCTTGGAAAGGAAATGTAGACTTCAAGGCACATGGTGTAAGAAGCCAGCTTTACAAAAACCTGCAAGTACTTCTAGGGGTCTGGACTACTGGCTAATGTAGATACTGCTATTGATACAGCCTTGGTTCATTTCTATTCAAGTAAATCAAGGTGATGCTCAGTATAAATGCATCAAGCGTCCCTCTGGCAGCTTGAGTGCTCTTCAGAAATCTCACCAGGTACCTAAATAGCTATGCAAATCTCATCTCAAGTATTTAGTTGCTGCATTCCCTGCTCAAAATGCAACTTAAACTCTGTCACCTTTACTTTCTAAGAATACGGCACCAGCATACAAATCAGGGCAGACACTGAACTTCACAAGGCTGTGAATCCATGCCTTGTCTTACATGGTACCTTCCTTAACATTTTGAAGGTCCCAATTTCTCACATACTGCCACTGTGAACCTGTGAAAATTCAGGCTGCCATTTGATTCTTCATAAAAACAGCCAGGCAAGTGAATAATCTTGTATCAATGTTAGTCCTGGGTAACTGCAAGTGCTAAACTGTGAGTGCTCATGAACAGAGTGGGGTAGGGCACGTGCCTGAGCAGCCTGGTGAAATGACTGGCTATAAGTGTTGCTGAGAAACAACAACACATATAGAGATGTACACAATAAATATAGGCTAAGCTGGTTTTATTATGCAGGCGTGCTTAGCATTAAGAATGCCCACACAGCATTACCATGGCTCTGCTGGGAGACAGATGCTTAGGCAACAGCAAATCAATTGTAAATCTCAGGCCCATGTTGTCCCCCTTTTTGTTCCTTGTCCCATCTTTACCCTGTACTTTTGGCTGCCTGGCTTTCCCAGCCAGTCCCACTAAATCTGTGCCAGCTCATCCTGACTCTTTCACCCACTTTCCTTCCCTCCTTCCTTCCTGTCTGGTTCTTACTCCCTACCCAATGCCAATTCTCATCACCCCTGGTGTTATAATCTGTACTTTGTCTTTTCCTTTTCTGACTTTTCATCAGCAAAAGCAGCAAGAGCAGTGATGTTCATAGCATGCAAGGTGGATGCACAAGGGAAAAAAAACCAGAGGCATGCTTGTTTAAGCTACAGTGGAATTCATCTGGGCAACATCTTATTGACATTTACCCAGTCTTGGCATCTTCAGGCACAAAGATAACACAACCACTCCCAAAAAGCAGAGAGGGATGCATGCCCAGGCTGCCAGCAGGGCTGTCAGCATCATTCAGAGAGGCAAAGGCTGAATGGGAGGGATGGCAGCAGGACACAACATGTTTAAATGTTGCTGGAAATTATCAAATATTGGAGAGCATTTCATGCTAAAAAGCAGGTTGTAAAGCTAAGTGAATTATGCAGCTTGTAATTATGTTGTGTAAAGCCTAAGAAACCCAAGACAGCCATGAAAGAAACACCATGATTTGCAGGTGGGAAGGTGCAGATGTGGTGAGGAGGACAAGATTAATACAAATGTTTCCCTCCCGTGTGGGCAAACAATCTCCTACTACCCTAGATCACCACAGACTGGTCAGAGGAGAAAACACCGTAAGAGAGAGCTGAGGTTTCTCAGTAGAGGCTTAAGCTGGTTTTGTTTTTCCCAGAAAAAACGCAGAAATGAACCTGACTTGCTGATGCCAGTCAGCCCCTGATCAAAGGATATAATGAAAATGGAAAAGGCATTGAGGCCAGAGATGTCATGTCACTAGCATTTGTACTTTCTCTTTTAAAAACTAGCTATACTTCTCAAAAAAAACTTTTTCAGAACACTTGGGAAAAACCTTTTTCTAGGGTTAAGAGGAGCATTCAAATTATTCCTCTGCTCTGCTTGCCATATAGGTCTGTTTCCAGAAAAAAATCCAAAAACCAAAAGGGAAAAAAATCTTAGATCTGACATGCATGGGAAAGCCCTGGGGAGGTGCAATCTCCTGAATATCCAAATAATTACCATCTTGAAGCTTCCATCAAATTAATGACTGCCTCCAAATAAAGCCATGTGACAGTCAGCTTATTCTTTGCTAATGTCATGCTCCCACCCTATTCCAGTATCTGTGCTCCAAACTTTCTTAGAAACATTTTTTTCTTTAACTTGAAAAGAGTCACATTGATTTATGACTCCAAGAAGCTGGCCAGAATCCAGAAAACCATCCAACTGCCAGCCTTTAACTTAATCTATTCCATCATGAAAGTTAATTAAAATGGGTCTTTTCTAATATTAGTAATGATTACAGTAAATAATAAAAATGCCACATTTTTTAAATCTTTCATATGACCAGAAAAAACAGAAAACTGAGCAATTGTACAATTAATGACAAACCATTTGAAATTACTGCAAACAAAAACAAGAGAAGACTCCTCTAACACAGCATCCATAAATCATACACAGAATAATAACAGGGAAGTTATTATAGTCAGTAGCAGGGAACTTGATTAATCCAGGCTATTTCTACCTGGGTGGTAGCCATTAGAAGTTAGATATCTAATCTAAACTAGTCATCAAGGCTCCAATGTGCAGTGGAGAGGAACAGGCACCCAATTCACCAAGAGGCAATTCTTCATTCCATGCTGAAGGTAAATGTAAAAGGTGACTGGGATTAATTGCTCTCTGGAAATGCCTACTCTTTGACTACACAATTAGTTTAGACTAAACATTTAAGTCCTAGACAGTTAGAATGGCATGAAAAAATATTCTACCCGCAGAGCTCAGACTGAGATGACTCTCCCAGTTTGGGGACAAGTGTAGAGCCATCAGCCAAACTGTGCTTCAAGCCTCATGACCCAAACCCAACCAGGCACTGCCTGGTTGCTGAAGCCCAGTGAGGAGGCAGTGGACCTTTGCTGAACTTGTGGGACAAAACACCAGCTCATCACTACAGCAGCCCCTGCAGAGGCTCTTCCCAAGAAACTCTTTCTGTCAATACAGCCAGTTACCAACCAGTTTCAAACAGCAGATTTACTAACAAAAAACACACAGCTTTGTGTTCTCTGATTTGTCTGAACCTTGTCATATATTCGTTCAGCTAATAAGCTTCTCTTAGATGGAAAAGGGGGACTAGGTTAACTTAATTATTTTTAAAGGTCTTTTTGAGAGCCTTGACAGGTTAATACCATTGCTGACACTTCCATGGAGAATGACTTAGTATCAACTCATTCCAGTCCTTGGCAATTACTCTACAGGAAAGAATACAACCATTTCTACAGTATTATATTTCTGTAATTCTATAAAATATTTTTGTACTAATGCATCAGTTAAAGTTAACTTTAGAAAATAGCATCCATCTGGTGCTACATAAAGAATTAGTTGTAACATCCCCACTGCATCTACAGTGCTTAGTCTGGAGCATCAAGAGATAAGTAAGTATCCTGAAAGTCCTACTTCTCCAAACAGCACAGGTCATTTTGACATTTTTTAAGAGGGCTAACCTACTAAGCATCTGAGCACAGCATAAATTAATCAAATGGGTTGAAGGAAATCCAGTCACAGCCAAGGGTCCAGTTCAGATACTGTGTAACTCTACTTCCAGGTCTCGTGACATTTCTCTAAATTCTTGTTTTTCTTAAAGAATTGTCCTCTGAGTATAGACTTGGCATGCAATCATCACTAACTTCAGCCTTACTTAGGCTTCTTTGATTTGCTTTCAACCATGACATATACTCACTTTGTCCTTGCTTTTGTTCTCTAAAGCAGTTTATAAAACTTGAAAAAAAAGACTGCTTTGTATCATATGGAAAATAACTGTGCTGTAAGGAACAATACCAAGGCTGAAATGCCTAAAATTAGACCTGTAAGTTTTGCTTTCATTGGCAGCGATGTGTGAACATTCATATTGTCCCAATCCCACATTCTACCTCTTCTATTCTTGCTAAACACACTACTTTCTGGAAAACACTGAAGCTTAAAATTAGCAAACCTGTCTGATTCAAGGGTATAGTGACCTTGGTGATCGGCTATTTTGATCACCTTTAGGCCTTAATAGTGAATTACAAGATCAGCTATTTTCAAAAGAAGCAAAGAAAAAGCATTTCCAGAACAAAAAGCAGAACATCTCTGAAATGGTGCCTGGAATAATACTGTAATTTCTAGCTTGCCTTTTTTTTTTTTTTTTTTCCCTCCTAAGAAAACTCAAAAGCAAATTTAATAGCGGTATTTTTCTACTCTGAAAGCAAGCTAGTGAGGAGATATGCACTGTATTAAGTTCCTGGTGCTGGGCAACGTGGGGCTAACAGGGATAATTTAGTCATAACAGGTTAGCATCTATGATATACCCATTCCCTTCCCAGCTATGCTCATTCAGTTCCTACTGCAGTCAACAGGGGGGAAAAATAAGAGCAAAATGTATTCAAAAGGTCAAACTTCATGGATTTTTGAGAAAGCCACAGAGAGGCTAAAGTGAAACCAATGCTTGCTACTGCCTTAAGTATAATTCAAGCAGTTGCTAGAGTAGTGTTTATTTTGAGTGTCTCCTTGCGGAATTTCAGGATAAAATATGAGATTGGCAGTGAGCCTGAAGGGGGTATAGTCAGAGCAGTCCAATTTCAACAGACTATCAAGATGAACTGTGGGGAGTTATTTTACAGGTTTATGGCTATAGCTCACTCTGAAGCACAGTGTTATTAATATTTGTAGAGCACTATGATATAAATAGCAACACTACATCCACCACCTAGATACCTATGGTAAGCTCTGACAGAGCACTTTTTGGATAACCAAATACCATTAAATGTGCCACAAATGCTATACTTTAGATAGGATATTAGATACAGGTGTAATGCAACAGTTATTTATGCAGCAAAAATGCTGATATGGATCTCTAATGCAGCACTAACATTAGCAGCCTTAAGCACTAATTCAGGAATGATTTTTCTGTCAGAAACCAGAATTAATTCTAATACCATTATTTCACAAGGAGCCAAATAGCTTCTTGGAGTTAGGACCAGTAGAAGCCTAGATAAAACTGGTCCTGAACTGTATTCAGTGTTTCCCACTGGAAAATCTGTGGCCATAAAAAGTAATGTTTTCAAAGTAAGACGAAGAGCAGCTGGAGAATACTATTTATTTCATCACACTGATCTTGTCAGTATTTCCTAATGTTTCCTACACCCTGGAAACAGCGTAGGCTGTCCGTCAAGCTTCGCTTACCAAGCAGCAAGCTCCACGGGTCACAAGGTGGCATTTCAAGCTTTTGGAAAAAGAGCTGAGGCTGACTGTGCCACTGAGACAAAATGGAGATGTTAACCACCAATTGCCTCAGGGGCGGCAAGGAAACCCTGAGAAAGGTAAATACACCTTTCTCAGGATCAGGGAGTTTTGTCCTAGTTCCAACCTCGGGATGAGGTAATTTCTTCCTGGGACAGCCCTTCTTTTGTGCCTAATAAAGCCAGGTAATTGCATCCTGGATTTTGTGGGTAGGAACATGATGTGCAGTCAGACCATTTATGGAGCTGTGTTTTCAGTCTCAGGCTTAGCTTTCTATTCTTACATATAGAGAACTGCTTTTACGCCTTGGTAACTGGCATTTTTCAAGTTTCTGTAATTCCTTCAAACACTTCTAATCATTCAATAAGTATGAACATGCCTATACTTCTCTGGGCAACCATTACATTGTCTCTCCATGCTCATAGTGAACAATTTCTTCCTCATACCTAATCTAAACCTGCCTTCTTTAAATTTAAAGCCATTACCCCTTGTCCCATCACCCCATGCCCTTGTAAAAGATCCCTCTCCAGCTTTACCCCTTATGGTATGGGAAGGCTGCTATAAGGTCTCCCTTATAGAAGTGATAAGATACATGGACCTAGATATTAACAATAATAAATTTAATATTATTTATTAGTTCTTATAATGGATAATCAGTAGTAGAATTCTTTATTGTGAGGGTGGTGAAGCCTGAAACAGGTTGCTCAGAGAAGCTGTGGATGTCCCATCCCTAGAAGAGTTCAAGACCAGGCTGCATGGGGCATTTTGCAACCTGGTCTAGTGGAAAAGTCTGCTCCACTCCAAACCATTCCACACTGGAAGGATAATTACCACATAAAAATAATTAAAAGAGTTAAAGATTCTGCAGTGAGCTGTAGAATCCTTTTTTAAATATTTAATTTAAATCAAATTAAATCTACTTCAAAAGAATCCCCACAGATCCCTAAATCCTCGCACAAGCTATGCACACTGGTGCTGAATACTTTATAAACTTTATATACTCTGCACTATACCATATGGAGGTTCTGCACAGATGTAGGAGGTAGATTTGCAAATTCCTTCATGAATAGTGTAGGTAAATATAAGTAAGGCTCTCCCAGAGACAACTTACAGAGCAGAGGTAATGGCACAATATCCTGAGTTTGTGTGTGACCCAGAAGAGCATGAAATTTTTCCTCCAGGGTTCACACAGACCTTGGGGAAAATACAAGGTTAAACTTGTGGCCTGGGCATAACTGGTGTGGAACATTTATATCTTAGGAAAAAAAGGGTCATCATTCAAGCTGTCTGTGCAGTCTTCAGGTTTCCATTCTCATGGAGTGCCTTCGTGGCAGGTGCCAGTTGTCACTGAAGGGTGGGTGCTGAGGTGAGTTGTGCACTGGATTTTGGACACAGCTCCTGGCTGTGTCCCCAGGACAGCTCTCCCCAGACAGCCCAAGGCAGACACCTGATACTGGCTGGCTGTGCCTATACCAGATGCAGAAACAGGACCTCAGCAGCATCCTCTGTGCTTCACTTCACAACACCCACTCCCTAGCCAAGAAAATATTTTTTCCAGTCAAAAGCAGTCTAGACATAAGGTAATACATGCAATGCAGATGCACAGGAGATTGTTACCTGACACAAAACTGGAAGAAACCATCTGATAATGAGAAAAAATTGAGATAGGTTGAGTAAGCTTCATGCTAGTGAGTATATTCCAATCACAATCTTCTTGAACAGCTACTTCATCTGCTCACCATAGTAAGGGCTGCTTGCCACTTCCCAACAGCCATATTCTGCCTTTCCACTACTTGCAGCTTGTTTTGATTTTGGCTGAGTGGAAAATAGGTATGGAAAATCCTTGCAGGAATGGCAGTATGCAGGGAGCAGCCTTGCCCACTAATCAATGCAAGCTGCCCGGGAAGAGAAGCAGGATGATCATTTCCTCCCTGCTTGTTCATCTGCTCCCCTGGGAACAAGTTATACTGCAGTGACACATTAAGGCATGTGCTGTCAAAGAGCTACTGGCAGAAAAAGTAAGTGAAGTACCAAATGACTGAGCCTTTTCAGCTAGCCATGGGATGCAGGGCTGCTCCAGCCAAAGCAGAGTCCCACTACAGCTGAAGCATACATTTAAATCTTTTGTTTAGAGTGATAAAAAGTCCCATAGAACAGTCTGAAGCTACAGGAGCAGAATAAAACTGGCAAGTTCTTTTGTTGAAAACCAAACAGACTTTGCAGTTCTACTTTTAGAATACACACCTATGCTGGAAGATTTGCTGTACGAGCTCCTGAGTCTTGATGTCCTGAAAAAAAATTGTACAACCAAATCTTACATATGGCAGATTTTCTTTTTATGTCTTCCATAATGTGGACTTGGCTGACTGCAATTAGTAACAACTTGATGGAGCCTGATGGAGTTGAATTGGCTTATATCCAGCATGATTGGTGCTCAAATGACTCAATTTTAAAATATATTCCCATATAATAAATAGGAAGTAATGATCACCCACAACTGGCCAAAGAAATAAGGGGTTTTTCAAAGGAAAAACAGGAAGCACACATGTTATGGACCATTCCATATAAAATATATACCTTTCATTTTCTTCAGCTCTAGTATTTTTAAAAATGCTATTTTTACCACATCTTGGTCTTTACACTGTCACACCCATGCCCCTCTGAAATAAACAAGAGCAGATAATAACCACTCCTGCCAGCTCTTACTGCAGTGACAAATCTCGGGCACAACCCATGTGATTAGCAGAATGTAACTGGTTACGCCTGTTCTCTGCACAGTACTGAGAAATCTTCACATTTCTGTTCATTTGCAGTCAAACTGATTTCCAGGTAATGCTTCACATGTCCAAGGGGAAAAGCTACAAAGCTTGTCAAAAATGGAATTTGGCTGCACATTATAGGAAAGCTTTACCATTCAGCTGTATGGTACAAAGCACGTGGCTCAGTCTCATGCTTCTTTCTAAAGGATCACTTCAAATCCAAATGAGAAACTGGTCTGACCTTATTTTTTCATAGTACCTTGACAACCTTGTATGCATGTGCAATGAGCATGTTCACACCTGTATTTTTTTATGCAAAAGCCTAAGAAGGAAATGTATGTCAAGGACTAATGGTAAACTAATAATTAAAACTGACAAAAGAATTGTATGTAAATGCAATATAATGATGCAGTTAATCCAATGTAATTAAAACCCAGAGATAACGGAGAGCTGCACCTCCTCACTATCGACTTAAAGAGCCCAGTCCATGCTCTGCAGTTCACTCTTCATCAGCTTTAGTCCAAGTGGATCATCATTATCTCAACACCATACAACAGATCCCACCAGCAAAAGCACAAGAAACTGGGACACATGTAAATACCCACTTATTTCCACTTTATAAACATTCCAAAATCAGACTGGTGGTGATACTAATGATTTAAATTTAAGGTCTACAATATTTATTACTTTTATTACTTATTATTTACTACTATTATGCAACATTTTGTTAATTTTTTTTAGCTCATCTACTACACACCAGTGCTTGCTCCTGTAAGAATTTATAAGATTTGGCAATATTACTAAACTGCATATTTCACTTCCTACCAAGTACATCAGAGAGCCAAGTGGAAAGCCAAGCCTCAGGAACAGGTCACAGGCAGACAATGATCACAACTCCCTATTGCTCCCATTGCACCATGGGATGATTACACACTGATTTCAATCTGACACAATCCAGTTCTGCTGCCGAAAAAGGTTATCCTCTCCAAAGAACCACGTTCATTTTTGGAAAGAACTCCTTGCCTAATGTCTTGCATATATCCCAGGATTTGAGTGGCCATGTGCAAGGTAGATAAGAAAAGATTGGTCATGCCACTTCACCCAGAAAAAGAAAAAAAAGGGTCATTTGGGTGAACTAAACCACAAAAGAACAGGGAAGGGTAATAGGAAAGTGAGGCAACAGGGGAAACTTCCCTTTCTAGCAGATGTGACCATAGAACCCCACCAGGAAAGGCTGGGTTGGGCTGGATAGAGAGCTCAGCTCGAGTTGGTGCCATGCTCCTGTTCCTGCTGCCAGAAATGTAAATCACCTCGTACTGGGGCAGTCAGACATCACGATTCATTTGGGGCAAACAGTCCAATGGGACACTCTTCATCCAAATTTCTAGTCCTGAATCTTCATTCTTCCAAAACCCCAGATGTGGTTACTCCACCAGCAAACCTTGTACTACTTATCTCACTGACAGAAGACAATCACCAGTATGGCAATGATACCTAAACTGTATGAACAACTATCTTGATGTAGAGATTGGCCTTTACTGATGTATGGCACTGAAATACTTAAGAGATGAAAAATTTACACAGTTGTCAAATGTTTTTCCACCTTGACTTGTAACAACTAGAAAATTTTTGAGGATTTGTACAGCCTCTTTCAATTTATCAGTGCTAACTGAGCTACTCCCATGACAGGAACTTCATTTATAGCCTGTGGTCAAGCACATGGGTAAAATAGGGTCTACAATTCTCTGAAAATCAGGGTTTGGGATTCCATCCTCTGCTTTGCCATAAATTTTCTAAAAGCTCTTGAACAAGGTATATTTCTGCGTTCTGCATCATCACATAACACTAAGTGAATGAAATTGTGTTGAATTCTATACATTTGCCAATACTGTAGTTATATCCCATTCAAAACTGACATCAGCAGTGAAAAATTACATGGCACATAAATACGAATGCAAAACAATGAGCAACTTGTCACGTAAATACTTCAAAATCAGCTCTCCAAACAGGTTTTTACTTCAGAAGAGCAAAATTTTTAAGAGCAGCTGTTCAGTCATAAGATCAATGAATCATATGATGAGAGAACATATAAAGTCTTATGCAAATACTTCACATTTTATTTTTCAGTCCTTCTCCCTACTTAGTTTCATGTCCCAAATGTCTTTGGATGAGCAAATTCCCCTGCACCCACACAGAGCTGCCAGAGAGAGCCTGAACTAGGGGTGTTTCTGTGGTCATTTTTAGGACTTGTATGTGACTTAAAATCATCTCAGTTCTCCTTCCCTGTCTCCAACAGCTACATCTGTCACCCATCTGACACACAGAATAAGAAAAGTTATCACAGCTCAGGTAGTCGTTGGCAGCTCAGCAGGGGCTTCCTCTGAGCACCTAACTCAGATGCTTCTGCCCTAGTACAGTTCTGATACAGCTTGTCTGTCATTACATCTGAAGAAGCAGTTCAGAGAAAAGTGGCAAGAATCAGATGGATTTACCATTAAATTCAATGTTTCCTGCAAATTCAGATTTTCCCTGCAAAGTTTTCTCACAACATCTAAAAAATCATGAAAAGTGGTGAATCTGTTAGTATGTTGTGTATTAATCACCCTTTTTGCGAGAGACTTTCCACTCCTCAGTCTTTCCTAGATGTTGACACCTTTGCCTTCTGCTATCTTCAAATGTTATCCTACTCCTTTTCCTTGCTCCCCTTCCTTTTTGATTCATTTTAAATGGATCTCCCTAACACTGAAATCCTCTCAGATGTGATGCTGCCTACATCTCCGACATGATTCATGATCACACCTTCTCCTTTTCCCCGAGTCTCATCTTTAGGCTATGAGCTTGCTGAACACTTACACCTACATTTCTAGTCAACTCTGTGTGTTCAAAGCAACAGATTTCCCCATGTATTTAAATCTAGCCACTCACAGAAGTGTTTTGGCAGTTAAACATGTACTTTGAACTTTTCAAAACCATTCCTTGATCCAATTTTTTCAGGTAGGGATCAGACAGATCAGCTCACAGAATGAGTCCTTACATTTGTACTGCCTTGGACTTTGGTCCAGCTACTTCAGGCTGGGATTGATCCAGAAACCTCCATTTCACATTTAACTTTTTAATTTTTAATAATGACCATCAAGCCATCCTTCCATGTTTTCCTAAACATTTCCTGATGTCCGTGTTTGTCAACGGTGCTAATGCCACTGCCCACTGATGGCATACATTTCTTTTCACTGTACAACCACATCTAACTCATTTCACTGTAATTTGTATTTTGGAAGAATGGCAAACCAGCACAGCACAGTTGTCAGACGGTGACTTTGTTTCTATAACTTGTATGAATTTGCTACCTTTTTTTCTTTGTTTGCTTCTCACAGATTCAATGTTTGTATGGGAGTACCTCATTAGTCAAGGTTCCAGAGTGATACTACTAACTTTGTTCATTCAGAACAAACCAAAATTTCTGCAGACTTCTTGACGGTATTTTTGAAGGAAAACAGAAATACAAGACTTAAAGGGTTGCAAGCTGCTGTGTAGGTCTTCATAGAATTGAGAGTCTTGTAAGTCACTGAGTGACAAAATGCAGATGCAAAAATAAAGGAATATGTTAGTTGTCTCACACAGTTTCAGATGTTGAAGACCTGAATATATCAATGCTGTCAACAGTAAATGGTTTGGTTTACTGGGCAATACTGAGAATTACAATCTCCAGCTATCTCTGTTACATATAACACCACAACAACCTTGAACATTTCATGAACTCTTTCTTTTATCTGGAGATGAGCTGACATTGATATATTGTTATTGGTCTTCACTAATACTCTCCTGTTGGCAACAGGGAGATGCTAGCAGCTGAAATGAGTCACATACTGCAAGACCTTGCAATTTATATGGAAGAAAGAGCAATTTTAAAAATATCTCTGGCTCCTCCTCAGACGACTATGCAATGCAAGACACCCACTAAAACTCAAGTCATAGTCAGACAGTTATTTTTCATATATTTGAAGCACATAAAGTGGCAGGGTTATTTTTTTTTTTTATTTTAAATTGGCTGGCTGTATTTCAGCAACATTAAAACAGCAATACAATGTAATAATAGGACAGTTTGATACTGAAATAAAAATTACTCTTGTACTTTATATTTACCATAGATTTCTCATGCAACAATTCAGAACCTTGTTACATTGTTATCACATATATTTGCACATTATGAAAAATATCTACAGCTGGTTACAAATATTTGAAGTAGGTAATAACCTAAAATAATGTATCTCACAAACAACAGAAGTAACTAGGCAACAGCTCTGGCTCATTCTCATCCAAAGAAAGCAAACTGCTTTGTAACTGAAGGACTTGCATTGATATATTTGGTTAAGCAAATTAACAATGTAGATACTATGGCATTAGATAATAGTTATATAAAACAGAACTATTTATAGCATTTTGCAGGAATGAAAACCATGAGTATGTTATGCTAAATTATTGTAACAATATCAGTCTCCTATATTGAATATTCCTACCCCAACTCTCCACACCCAGGAAAAAAAAGAAGAAATACATAGGCTGTGTTTCTACTATGCAGATTTACAAGGACATCTTGGGTCTTGCAGTATGATACAGTTAAGGCACTGCAGAGAGCAATTCAACAGAAAAAGCAGACAGACGCACAGAAAGAATCCAGCTGTACTCAACATCTGTTTACATCGTGCTGTGACTCCTTACAGACTTCTCTTTGAAAATACCAGACACCTGGTACATACCTAGAGATATCTAGATACAAACCCAGCTGTTTAGGACACATTCTAGGGTGTATCTACACTACAGCCCAACAGCTGGAGAACAGTGTATGTCTCAGCCAGCTTCCAACTCTCTGGCTTTGCCACTGTGAACAGCCCCTGTGGGGTGAAGCAGAGCATTATGAATGTATCCTAATTAGCCCTGCAGAAGACATACCCAGTCACTGCTATCAGGCATGGATTGGTTCAAAGTCACTCCATGAAATCCCTGTACATGTACCTCATCTTTCTGCACAGGCTGGAGGTACAGTATATATCTTGTATGTTGTTCGAATTTTAATAGAAGTATTTACCCTTATATTGCTGTACATACAGCTGCACTTTCTAGAACATATGCAAAGGCCAGATCCTTGTTTCATAAAGCTCACAGTTTAAAAAACAAACACAAAACCACAGCTAAAATGCAAGATGAAGGAGGCATCCACAATGGTTAAACACACACAGTCCAGATCATCAGGGAGAGGGAGACTCTTAGACAACAGGAGACCTTTGGAGCAGAATCAGACAGGAAGCAGAGGCAGAGAGGGAGGGAAAAGGGGATCAGTAAAAGCTAAGGATGAGATAAGACATGAGGCAGTTAGTATCTGTTGACACTTCAGGATTACATCCTTGTATAACAGAGTGGAAAGCCTGATTGAGTAATGCTCACCTCTTAAACCACACAGAAACAAGTGTTACTTACTGATCTGTGTTCCAGTAGCACCTCTTGGTGGCAGACACTTTAGAAAAATGTAAAAACATCATAACTCCTTCCAACCATCCTTTTTTCCCAAAGAGGAATTAAAATGAATAAACAATAGCCATTGAACTAAGTAGCTAAGAACTCACCCAGTGTGAGGGACAACTCTTGCAGACAAAACCTATTTACACAGAATGATCAAGGCTACTTTGTGATCTTCTTACCATACCTGAGGAGGAAAACGGAGTCTTAGAAGCTACTTCTGTCAAACACTTTGGTATTTCAGTAATACAGCTGTGTTGTTAGGATTTCACCCCCAGAAGGAGGCAAGAATATTTTATATACTTTTATGCATATGGAAAAAAAACACTTCGTGATTATTTGACTCTCTTTATTTAAGGATGCATGAGATAAAGTTTTAACGAGGTAAAACATGTAACATACTAATTTCATACTATTCTTCTAAATTTTCTCACTCTGCATGGATGGCAGGGACCAAATCCCAAGTCAACTGGAGCTCTTTTTAGAGCATTGTTCAACCTTACAATGTGGTTGATGTGACATATCCAAGTCAGATTAAAAAAACCCCAATAAAACAACAACAACAAAAGTCCAACATTTAAAAAAAAAAAAAAAAAAAAAAAAAAAGAAAAAAGTGAAAAATACAAGTCAAACTTTGTTAGGCATTTGAAAATGCAGTCTTTTTGTGTAAGTCACTCTGGTTTGCAAAAATCATCAGTATCATCAGATGTTTTAAACATCAAACTAAAATCCCTTTTCAGGCTATCATACTTGCTAACTGAAAGCCTTTTATGCCATTCAAAACACACATTTCAAGACCATTCATGAATGTTGGTACTCATTTGTATGGTTTTTAAAAAATTATATTTAAAAGGAAAAACGACTGCTTAAAAAATACAGTATATATTCTGGTGTAATGAAAGAACATCAACTATAATGAGATTGACTGGATATGTGCTGGATGCTAACAATATTTGCACAAATAACTTTTTGCAATATTATTCATTATATAAGCTCATTTTTCAGTGCTAAAAACTTGTAAAAATGTTCACGTTCACTAACTTTAGAAAACCTTAACTTTTTCTCTACATATATCAACTTCTACAAAAAAAACAAAAGCATTTTAATTCTAACTACTAACTAATATCTCAGATTTCATTCTCTGTCTTCTGTTACTTTGTAATTCTAAATATAGCAGATAAGAGTGCAGAGAAATATGCTGTATTGTAAGAGCTTTTATAAACAAGATTTTCTAATTTTAGACTACTCCATTCTGAATAAAGTCTAATCAAATCTCATAAACTCTCAAATGCAGTCCAGAAAAAGGATAATATTCACATCTCCTCACTGCTATTTGATTCCACCTTACAGTGAATGATTTAATATCTACTTTTGAGCAAAAATATTTTCTATGAGGTGGAACACTAAACTTTCAGTTAAAAAATAAATTTCAGTAACATATTATCTGTTTGAAATTACTTTTAGATATTAAAATCAAGTCATAGGCACGCTACACACACCTGGCTCAACAGCTGATTTAGTTAAGATTTTTTTTTTCAACTACTTTGGGGATTGATGGGTTCAAGAACTCATAATGCAGTCCAGAACCAAGACATTTTAACACTAAGGATAATTACTAAAAAAGCTTAAAGAGAACAGAGATACATTTTCCATTCTTCAGTCTTTAAATCAAGATTGATTTCTTTTTCCCCCCAAAATCTGGATGTATTTCATGAAGAGGAGGGTAGAGGCACTGCTGAGTCAAATGCTGTGGACTCTGCTAGACATGATTAAAATGCTCATTAATCTCCCTTGCAGAGTTAAACATTTATGAATCTTAAAGCTTTCATCTCTAGAATATAACTTTCTGTTTAGCCACAAGTTAAAACTAATAAAAGTAATTTTCATCAAAAGTTTTAGAGCCTTATATTTATTAGTCTAAAATTTCTGAAAATTACTGTCACAACTTGTTTTCCTCCTGAGTATACATTTTGGCTTGTACAAAATTTGAACAACCAAAGTAACCCCATTGGTTGTTATTATTCTGGTTGATTCAACTCATTAGGAGTTAAAATTATACTATTTTTTATGCCTAACTGCTGTATGAAAATACCTCGATAGGACCAAAAAAAAATTTCTCAACACCACTTGTAAGTCTTACTGTTATGGATCTCAGTTTTACATCTTTTCATAAATGAACTTAGAGAAAATCTAATTTAGTGAATAAGAAATAAGTAAAACAATTCTTTGTGGTATTTAGTCGTGCTGCATTAAAAAAATGATGCTTCTCTGAAATCATCATTATTTAAAATTAAATCTGCTTTAAGCCAGAAGTGATTAAAGGTAATTTTAACCAAAAAGTTTAGTATCTCATATATGTATTAGTGTAAAAGATATAAGAATCAGCATTACATCTTGTTTTCTTCCTGTCTGCATATAAATTCAGACTTTTTAAATGTGGATTGTGTAGATAATTTTTCTCAAATGGCTTTGTGGTGACAAAGTGATTCTAAAATTCTTTATCTTCTTATTAAGAAATTATTTTATTACAATTATCTTAAAAGATCCACTTGGTAATCTCAATTTATCACTTCTCATTACTTTGAAACTCATAAGTTGTTGACAAACTCAAGAATGTAGCAAACTCCTGCTTTTTCAAAACAGTGAAACTGGGAAAATTATAATAAATTCCATTAAATTTTTACATTCTGGGATTGAAAATGTGACTTTCAGGCTTTATTTCAGGGAGAAATTCTTCAATAATATCTGTATTACTTATTCTTTTGTCCTTGATATCATAATTTCAGAATACATCATGCTTAGTTCAACAAAAGATGCAGTTGTCCTTTTACTCCCAAGGAGCACCATTTATTTCAATTAGATGTGGTTTTACAAGTTCTTTGACAGAACATATTCTGTTCCTTACTTTCCTCAGGGGAATAATCACAAAGAAAAAACAGCTTGATATTTTTATAAACACATCAGTGAATTTGACTATCAAGTGATTTTTATCTTTTTTTCCTTCAACTGTCTCCTTGAAACTACTCACTTTTTTCAACTTTCATCTATGAAACCCTCTCTAAGAATTTGCCTTAATTTCCTACATGTGTATTATTGTCCGTTGGGTCACATCCACATCCAAATGTGGAAAAGCTCTTGAAAGCAGAGACCCTGTGTATAACATCCACATAGTTAAAAAAAAAAGAAATGCGTATAAATATTCTTAGCTCTTTGTAACTTAAAAAGCAACATGGATTTGTAGCACCACCCCGAGATTTTGTATTTCACGAACAACTATTCTTTTTATCATCCCTTTAATCTTCTTTAAAAAGGTTTATAGCTATTATTTTCAGACCAAAAATACAAAATTCAAAAGATAAGATTCTCTCTCTCTATGAATAAAGAGTTGGAGTTGAGGTGAGAAAGCGCCGCCCTGTGATTGGAGCCGATCTGGATCCTCACATCTTCCAGCACTGCAAATGCTCACAGCCTTCCCTGTTGGTGCTTTATTCCTGTACCACACAGTGCTTTCAGCAATGCCATGGAGAGAAGCTATGGAGTAAACCATGGTCTTTCCCAATAAAGAAATAAATAGCAAAGAAGATAATGGGTAAGGAGGAAAGTGATCCAAAGATGCAATGAATGCAGACAAAAAGAAGGAATAAACTTACACTCTGAAGGAAGAAAGAAAAAGTCCAAGGATGTAGAGAATGCAAAAGGTGTGCAAATCCAGGTAACAGTGACCCAAAAGAAAATGGGAACAGATGAAATGGTCTAGACTCATTACAGAGTAGTCTGAGGCAAAATCAGTCATATATGTAATAACACGGGAAGATCACACAGTTGCTTTTCTCTGTTAATGTAAGCCAAAGTTAAAGGAAAGGAAATGCACACTGGTAAAACAATACTTATTAAAAACAAAAGGATGAAGACTGGTGCTGACAATGTTTAACACCACAGACAAGGAGCACAGTTGCTCAGGGTAAGTGCTATGTGTTTCAATTCCTAGTACTTTAAAACCAAATTTGTCTACCACATTTTAAATTTTCCAACCCTATCTTCAATTAATGCACATTGCTGTTTGATACACAATTAGAGGATGAGCCAGCACTTTTTGGCCAACTGACATAAAATTCTGGAAATCTATGGGAATCTGCAAAAGTTGACAAAACTGAATACCTAAAATAGGAGCATGAGGCACAGATACAATATAAAAAAAGCTTAGGAATCCTTTATGCAGACAGACATAACATTAGAATTCCTAAACTGAAAAACAGAACCAGGACAACAGCTTGAAATGTAAACAATTACAGAATCATCCACAAGGTTCTCCACGTTCATTTGTTAGTTAAGGGAACCTGTATCCTTAGATTTAGAGCCTTCCTGCAGCTATATTGAGTGTACAGATGGAAAGAAAAATCAAGAGGCCTGTGGCACCACGACAGTGCTGCAGCCCTTGAGCAGGACCCTGCTGGAAGCCATGTCGGGATCCCCCCACACCCCAGACGTGCTGCAGTCAGCAGGATGTCGCATCCTGGGACACGTGGCGCCTTTTCCAAACAGCACCAAAATCAGCGGCACTGCACTGCTTCCATCCTGCACAGCCAGCCTTATTCCTTCTGCTCTGCTCTGCCCTGCTCTGCCCCAGCACATCCCAGTCAGACTTCACCTCATCATTCTGGCCAGAGCAGTTTTCCTTCTGGCTGGTGCTGTAGTGGGGTATCAGCTAGGACTCTTCTGGCACAATACACCAGGGGAAGGCACACAGGGAGCCACACAACGAGACTGACAGCAGTGGAGACATCTCTGGCATTTGCTCTGTGTCGCGAGTTACATAACTGATACTCCGGAGTGGATGTCGCCTGACGACACAGCTGATGTGCTGGCAATAGCTGGACGTACCAGAACATGAAGCACGTTGAAAAATCAGTGGTGTAATTCTGTGTGCAGGTATATTTTTGTATGGGGCAATGAGACAGGGCAACGTAGAAAACTGGTTAAATAATGCAGCCCTACGCCATAAAAGTTTGTGGATAAATAACAAGATAAGGATTCAGTCCTTAATTAAAAGGCAGGGATAACACATAACCAAGATGAAGAACGTGTTTCCTTACTTTTCCTTGACAGCAACATTAGCCCAGACTACTTCATGCTTTGTTTGAATGGCAAAAAACATAATTAAAGTTTTAATTAGAATTGATTGCAGTCCACAAACCTGAAATGGATTGTGCTGTTCAAGCACTGTACTAGAAGATCTTTCAAGCAAACTGATGTTCTTAAATGAACTATGTTCTTTTAAAAGGAAAGGCATTCTGTCAAGGAATAGGGCAGCAGTGAAAACTAATGACTCTGAAAATGTGTCACAACTACTAGTAAGCACACATTCTGAAACAGACAGCAATTGTATATTGTACAAAGACTGAGCGTCCACATACACTTATTTTTCTCTGTGATGAGTCTGTTGCACATCCTATTCTGGTTAGAAAATACATACATCTTTTTATTCTTCATAAAGAGATGTTGATACCTCTGAGATCTGAACTTTCCAATATATGAAGGCAGACTGTCCATCCACAGGCACACAAATAACAAAACATTGCTAAAAACATTTTGCCAGCAGAATTGTTGGGAGAAGTAGCTGTATCTCTTAAACCCATCTGTTACATTAACATCTTCTGTACAAGAACACTGAATTTATTAATATATTTGGCCTTTTGATCATTTGCTACTGATCTAATGCCCAAGTAATCACCTCTCAATTTTAATGAAAAGGGCAGGTGTTTTCATCGCCCTGTTATCTGCACGTTTCCTTGTCAGCCGAAAAGCTTGGCAGTGCAGGTAAGCCCCCTCCCCGCCTTGCTGCACTGCTCCGGGTAGTGCGGGATTTGGGAGCGCGGTACCTGCGCGGCTGCGTTAGCTCCGCCCGCTCCGGCTCCAGCTGCCCCTCGCCCGAGGAAGGCGGAGAGCTCCGTCCCACCTCCGAAAGCCCCTGAACCGGCTCCTCCAGGGGCGGGGAAGTGGAGGGTCTGCAGTTGCGTAAGATCAACCCCCCCCTTCCCCTCTCCCTCCCAATCTCCGACGGCTTCTCCGCACGCCGGAGGTCGGAGCAGCCAGCCCGGGCTGGGGCAAGTCAGGGAGGTGCCGGCGGGACACTCAGCGGAGGACAGGCTCATGGCATTGGGGACAGGATGCAAAGTTGGAGTGAGGGGAACCTTGCAGGTGGCTTCATGCAGGAAGGGGACCTCCCGGCTGGGGCGGGAGGGAGGCGCTCCCTTTTGGGGACAATGGGGAGAACGGGGGACTCCGCAGGGTGCGGACACCCCCGGGCGGGCGGGGAAGCCTCGCACCGGGGCAGCCGGCGGGACGGGCAGCCCTGCAGAGGGCAGAGAGTGGCGGGGCCGGAGGGACTAGCGGTGCCCGGGGACCGGGCTGTGCGGGAGGGCAGCAGTGCTGGGGTCCCTTTTAGCAGCCGCCGCTGGGAAGCCCGCACGGCCCCGCACGGCGCTGAGTCCCCGTGTCCCGGCAGGGCACCCCGGGTGCTGGGGAAGCGTCCCCGCCGCAGCGCAGAGCACCGCGCGGCCAGGATCCGATCCTTCCCGGCGGGGAGCTGGAGGAGGAGGGAGAAGCCCCCGGGGTAGCGGCAGGGCTTCCTCCCCTCGCCCCACACACACGGCACGTCTCTCCAGGAGCGAGCAGCTTATTTCCAGGAGATGCTGGCGCGCAAAGTTGCGCCTGTCGGGCAGCCCCCGCCCGCGCTCCCTCCCTCCCTCCCTCCGCGGACGTGCACATCCCGGCCCCCGCAGAGCCCCCGCACTCCGCTCCGCTCGGGTCAGCGCGGAAATCGCCTCCCTTGCTTTCCGCCCCGGCTGCTCACGATCTGCCTCAACCTGCTCCTCCTTTTGTTTTGATCTTTGGAAATGAAATTCTCTCTCCTGCCGTCTGCTTTCCCTCCTCCTTCTCACGCCTTCGTGTGGGAGATGCCCAGGATCGCACACCAGCTTTTGTTATCTCCTCCCACCTCCATCTTCACTCCGATTGATGCCCTAGTAAATAGCAGGAGCGCGGCACCTCCGCCCCGCACCTACCCCGCGCCCACCTGCAAACACCTCGCGCGTTAAATAAATTAAACGATAAAAACATCCCTTACAGGCAGTTAGAAAAGCGATAGAGCGATCGCATGGATCGGGAGCACTTTTGCCTCCCCGTGGTGTGATGACCTTGCGAGGGCTGCTCTGGCGCTTGGTTTCGCACGGTCTTTTTTTCCTCTTTTTTTTTTTTTCCCCTTTCCCTACTGGAAAAAAAAATCACGCCCTTTTCGCTATCGCTTTTCAAACGAACACGAACGCCAAAGATTCCCGCTTCCACCAAAGCGTTTCCAAGCGCAAATTGTTACGCGACAGCTCAGCTCTTCCTTTGGATGCTGTCTGTGTTTATATCCGGATCGATGGGGGATTCGCTCTCTCATGTCTCAACAGTTAATGGCAAATAACTGACGGTACGATTCCCCTCCGTCTCGCCAGTGGAAGAACAACTCCCGCACACCGACCGCGCACACCAACTTTCCCGGTGAGGATGATCCCCAAGTGATGAGGAGCGCCGAGGCCGCGCAGCCCCCGCCTCAGCCCCGCCGCGCCTCCATCCCGCCCGCCCTCCCGGGAGGAAAAGCCCGGCGCGGGGCAGCCCGCCGGCCGGTTCTCGCCCGCACCTCGCGGGTGCGGAGCCCGGCTTCCCCCCTTCCCTCCGGTCCCTCCCGCACTTACTGCGGGCGCGGGGTCTGTCCGCGGTGCGGAGGAGGGCGCAGGGCCCGGGGTCCCGCCGCGGTGCTGGGGCCGGAGGGACACGCGGCGCCGCCTCGGTGCGCGCCCGCCGCCGCTCGCGCCGCAGCTCCTGTGCGCGCCCCCGCTCCGCTCCGCGCGCCGCCCGCCGCCGCCCCGCACTGCAGGACCGCCGCCCCGCGCGCCGCCCCGCGCTCCGAGCATGCGCGCCTGGCCGGGGCAGCGCGGGAGGGAGCGGGGGAAGCCCGGGGCGGGCGGGGCGCGGGGCCGGGAGCGCGCGGGGACGGGCAGAGACACCGCGGGTCCGCGCTGGCACCGCCGCCGACTCTGCCGGGTGGCCTCGCCGTCACTCGCAGCGGAGCGCGGGCTCCTGTGCCCGGCGTCGTCCGTGCCTTGCCCGGCGGGCTGCGCTTCGCTCGGCGGCTTCTTCGCTCCTCGCGTGGAGCCGTGGTGCGCCCTGCGTGCGGGGACAGCGCTGGCGGCGCGGGCTGATCACAGAATCAGTTAGGTTGGAAAAGACCTCTGAGATCATTGAGTCCAACCTGTGACCAAACACCACCTTGTCAACCAGACCATGGCACTGGGCGCTATGTCCAGTCTTGCCTCAAGCACCTCCAGGGACGTTGACTCCACCGCCTCCCTGGGCAGTCCATTCTGAGATCTAATCACCCTTTCGGCGAAGACTTTCTACCTAATGTCCAACATAAACCTCCCTTGGCACAGCTCAACACTGTCCTAACGCCAGTTGCCTGGGAGAAGAGGCCAACCCCCACCTGGCTCCTTTCACGTACAAGGTGATGGCACTGGCGTCCCATGCACGGAGCCACCTGTAGCTGTCACACGGATGTGTAGGCGTCATCTTCCACAGCAAGCCACGCTTCCACCGTGGCTCTTGTCCACAAGCTTCTTATACTATCATGGAAGTTAACGTTAGATAATTTAGCTTTATAACGTTGTTCAGCCCTTCCATGTGAAATTCAGTTGGTCTTGCCCTTCGGTATAAAACCCAACCGATGCTGCCCTGCCCTCGCTTTTGTCTCTGTCACTGTAGTAGTTGCTGTTGTGGTTGGAGTAAAAGATCAGGGCTCCTTCACAAGACGCTGCACAGCATGTAACTGTAGGTCCTTTTTAAGGCAGAGACATACATCGATGTTTACTTTCATGCATGGCAAGTTCTGTCACTGGCTGTTTACATAAATTAAGCATATTTAGCATGTCCTAAGCACAACACTGCAGAAAGCAGATGGATACAGCAAGGAGGTGAAAGGAAGGCAAAAAAATGGCATATAAAAATTACATCATGCCTGTTTTTAACTATCTGCTCATTATTTCAGAAGAAAAGATAGAAGGATGAAAATTGTTTAATATATGAAAGGTGGATTTAATTCTTAGTTTACTGCTGAAATGCCCAAAGAATTCAGTTATAACACAAGCCGATGTGTACAAATGTACAGGAAGTGACAGTATTTTCTGTTTGCTAATGTAGACAATTGAATTCATAAGTTATTTTGTGTGATGCGCAAAAGTCACTAATTTTGGTTGGTCCCAGAATTTTTTTTTTTTGTCGTAAGGCAACAATTTTATTATTTTATGCTTTTTAAAAAAATTTCCCAGTTCACCCCTCTCTTCAGTTCATGTTTTGATTTTCTAGATGCATGAAAATGCAGCCTCAAAATGCTAAAAATTTTGCTCCATTCCAGGCTTAGCAGAAAGAAACAGGATGTCATACACTCCAATGAATATCTCTGAAATTCATGTTTTATTTGTTCTGATTAATTTCAATTCTTTTCTGTCATCTTCATATTTTGCTACCTCATTGCTTTCTTGGCCTGCCAGATCATTAATAATCATCTCTATCATAATGAAAGTTAGAGTGCTGTAACATCTGCTTCTAAGTTTTAACCACATTGTTCCTTCATATTTTCTGTCTCTTGCTCAGTTCTTTCTAAGTTTGTCTTTTACCATCACAGTGCAACATTAATTCTGTGTGACCTATTTTGATTGTGTCCATATTGCACTTACTGCATGACTTCATCTCATCTTTGTAACTCAGCGTAGCTAAGGAGGTGCAGAGCTCTGTGGTGGCTCTAAACCCAGGTATTTATTTGGTATATTAGCTGGGTTTTGCTGTGCTCTTCTGCAGCTGCCAAGGTAGCAGTATCTCAGGAAGCTGGTAGAAAGCTACCTTTAGGCTTGATTTTTGGTTTTGGTGACTGGGACTTAAAGATGATGCACCTTTTCACACCTTTGCAAAAAGGTGAACATTTGCTTACCCTCAAAACGCAGAAATTATAGGTTGAATTAAAAAAAAAAAAAAGTGGCTAAAGCACATTTAAATAGTACTTTTTCTATGTCAAAAATACTTTATAAAATCTAATTCAATGGCAGAACTACCACCAGCTACAAAAAACCGTGTAGATTAAGCAGAAGATACTGTGTAGTGTGTTTTCATGTAAGACTTTCCCTGTCTACATTTAGGTAATTCCATATAAAATCAGGTTATTCAGATTGCATTTTCAAATGCATTTGAAAACATGATGCTCATCCAAAAAAAGAGGTCCTCTATGGTATTATTCTAGAAAACTGGCTTAGTTTTACATGTACTACATCACAGAAACAATTCAATACAAAATCCCATTTGAAAAGTGTTTATGTACATCTAAAACCTCTCCACCCATGTTATTAGTGCTTAGTCAAAAATGCTCATGAAGAAGTTTCATTTTGCTGTAAGTCAACAATTTAATAAGCGTTACCTATTATTCTATGTGTGGGGTTATCATATAGAAAGGTAATAATGACACTACCAGTGAGTGTGCTATTATGACATGTTTTACACTGTGCTGTCCTACACTGCATGCAGTTACTGAAGGCTTTTGTTAGCTGGGTGTAAAAGTTTACCAATTCAGATCATTGGCATTTTCAGCCACTCAGCATTCATTTTTTATCTATGCAAATGTATTTTAGACTGTGGAGAATTACATTCACTACACTTGTTTCTCAAGATAGATGATGATAGAATTTTCCACTTTCTTTCTGTACAGTTCTTTGGATTTTGCAAATGAAACTAATTGTTTCCAACTAATTGTTGCCAACTAATTGTTGCAACTTCAGATGGTTTTTTTAACCGAAATAACGTAATACTCACATTGGAGCTACAGCAATTTAGAAAAAGTCAGGATCTGACCCAAATTTTCTGTTGAAAGTGTATGGTTTTTTCACTTTACCATCAGAATGAACAGTGTAAATATAACAATTCTCAGCTTATTAATGAATAGCATAACAATGTGGATACCCACTCCTTTTACAATCTTCCATGGCTTACATGGGTCTCCTGTAGGCTTTGAATCTCCTAAATGTTCTGCTTATACCTTTGAAAGAAGCCAAGTGAGGCCCTAAGCCTCTAATCTTGTCAAAGGAGATAGATAGGCATCTGCAGAGGGAAATTCAAAATCTAATGATATTGAGGATCTTCCTTTCCTTTTTTCTTTCCCTCCTATGCTGCAGAGTAGACAATTCAATATTAAAAGACACAGTAGTCTCTGAGAGGACTCACTATCTCAGCAGGTGGCTTACTGGTAATGAGATTTTTTTTTAAATTTAGCATGATCTCCTGTTTTGCAGACACCAATTTAAGTGCAGAATACCGTTTTGGGGGTTGCATTTTCCCTTCTCTCTTTCATGCTCAATTCTTGCTAAGAATATATTTGCGTATGTATTTTACAAGAATCAACAGCAGAAAAAATACAATTAGAAGGAATTTGAATCTATATCTACATCTCTATCTGTATGCTTTATGTTCTGCCAGGCCTTTTGAAGGAATATTTTCCTTTTTCCCTTCTGTGTTCCCTTGATGCAGTTTTTGCACACTGAGATGTACTTGTCTGTTAGATGGGGAGCTGAAAGCAGCAATGCGGCTGCAAGGATTGGCAGAAGGGAGCTGCTTCAAGGCTCTGTGATTAAATGAAGCTGCTGCAACACACTGCAGTTGGAAAAGGGTGAGATTCTTGATACTCAACAGCAAACAATGAGTGTGGCTGATTTTATAATTTTCAAAATGACTGTAGATTGTCTTGTTTCTGTAATGTGCTATGGATGATTATATGAAAATGACATTTTTATATATGTATTATCTTTCATTTTTATCTCTCATTCATTTTTAAACAATGCCCCTAAGAATATAGATAAAACAAAATGTCCTTACTTTCTAAATAAATCCAATTTTTCTTCTTTATGAAATGTAGCAATTTCTTGTGTGCAGATCACCTTTGTTTGTGTCAAACTAAATAAGTTATAATTCAGTCTTTTTATTAATGAGAGCATTTAATAATCTTCAATTTCTTAGGCTCATGGAATGAAATGCAAAGGAAATACCATTTATGTAACATCATCTCCGATGTTGTATAATACAGTCACAACTGGGGAGTGTGTGCAATGCCTAACTTTAGATCCTGCATTTGATAGCTAAATACTTGTCTATTTGTTTGCATTGCCTTTCATGTCAATGATAATACAAAGAAGCTGTCATAGAGTGATTCAGGCTGGAAACCTGGCTAGCAAGAGTCAAGAAAAGAAATATTTAAGTTCAGGTGCCTACATGAACTGTCTAAAGCTAAATGGCATGAGCCCAGGTTTCAGTCCAGTAGGCTGCTTCCCACAGAAGCTGTTCCAGTTGTTCTTCTTGAGGCATTTGCTCAAGCAGAAGTAAAAGGTTGACATTCTGGACCTGAGAAATATAATCTTTGAGTAAATCATGAGTGTTTAGAAGGATAGGAATGACAAAATGTAGAAGTATTTCATTTTCCACAAATGTCCTAAACATAGCTTTCCTTTGCCATTAAGCTCAAGGCAGAACTTTTACAAACACAAAATAATTCCTCTGAAGTCATGCTAGTCACATGCTCTTGGGATGTTCCAACGGGGCTTTGTTTGCTTATTTGATCTGCAAGTGATTTTCTTAGCTAAAATTTTATAATGGTGACGTGGAAAAATTGGAATACAACTGTAGAAATAATAGCAAATCGTGAAATAAAAATAGAGGAAAAGGCCACAAATTGCAGCTAGGTTAGCAGATTTATTAATAATGAAATTCTTGGTTTTACCGGCACACATCAAAGCAAACAAGATGCTACCTAACCTTTATTTTTGACACCAGATGATCTTACTCAGCTTGTCATTTGTGTCATTATTTTTATTATTAATGTTTGTCATACAGATCTCTATGATTAATAATACACTTCAATGCTGTGACATCAGTGTATTTTCTACTAAAAAATGGTTGGAGGAGTAGATGGAGAATAAGGGCTGCAGCATATTGTTTACTTTCTTATGGACAAAATCTACTCACAACTTGGTGGATACATAGGTAGTTATCTCTGTGTGATTAAACTGCACTGTGAGACATGATGACTCTGTAATAGTCTTTATTTCAGAGGTAATACTTTTTAATATGATTTGGTTTGAGAAAACAGCAGTGAATCAGCACTCTTGGACCATAATCGCAAGAGCAGGATGTACTGCTAAGAGTGGAGATGCAGCTCAGAAAGTGGGCTACTGGACATAAAAGCAGTTCAGAACCATCAGAGAAAGGAGATGTTAAAAAATATTGAAAACTTACTTTGTAATTCCATTTTCAATTAAATATCTCCATCTCTAATTCTAGATCATCTTCTTCTGTATCTGTTAACCCCTAATATAAGTTGCAGTCCTCTGTTCACGCCTTTCTAATTGCCAACATCTCTATTTGTCAAAATCCTGCTGCTGTTGCTTCTCTCTTCAAAATAGATCCTACAAGATTCGCTCTTGTGCCTGGTATCAGAGATGTCAGCTTAAGAAAATCTAATCAAAATAAAGCAGTTACACAGTGTTTCTTTTACAAGAACCCCTCTCTTTGTAGTAGTTTCAGGTTTAGGAACATGCAGAGCTGGAGTATACATTTGGATTAGGATGCTTAATAGATACTGATGAACTACTTAGTAATGAGTTTGCCATTATTAAGGAATTTATATCAGTGATTTCTGTAACTTCCTGTTGCAGTGAGTTCTACATTTAACTAAGTTTTAGATATCTGAAAAAAATATTTACTCATACTATTAATCTAGAACTCGTTTTTCATATTCAGTGGTGAAAAATGTACCACCACACTGAAAAACAGCTGTGAAATGTCAGCATGTTAATTTTAAGTAACGTTGAAATTACTAATTTATAAATATTTATTAAAATACATAATATTAAAAGATAAGATATTAATGCTGAGCTAACTGTACTGATTCTTTTCTATCTGAAAAAAAAAAAAAGGTTTAGAAAGAAGCAATCTGTAGCACATCCTATCACCATGTATACTTGCTGCAGAATTCATGGGCCTTTCCCCAAAGTCAGACCTCAGGGATTGCTTGGGGATTTATTTCTTTCATATGGGAGGATGAAGAGGGGAAGGTGAGGAGGAGTCGTGTTCTCAGAACCAACCTCTTAAAGCCCTATGCACTTGAAAATTGTTTACCTATGAGAACCATCCAGGGTGGTTTAGCCAAACATCACACTCTATTCTGGAGTGTTTCTTCTTCCCTGGGCCTCCCTGAATAATGTCCATTCCCTTTTGAAGCTCTGTGAGTAGCCCTTATTGTTAAACTTCCATCCATTCTGACTTTTGCCTCAGGTCCCTGGTTGACCATCCTGCATCACTGTTTACTCCTTCATCCCTGGAACATCCTGTGCTTTCTGCTGCACTGAGCCCTCACCAGGGGCACAGGGCCTCTTCCAGAAGAGCTGCTTCCTCCCAGAGAAGGGTTCTACCAAAAAGTAAGAAAGGGTAGCTGTGTACATGTTACATTTTAAATATAAGATACGGCTTATTATCTTATGTATGTATCTTACTATGTAAGAGAAGGAGAATTTCAATATTTTTACTTGCTCTTGTGACTCGTTCAGCATTGATGGAAAAATAAACAAAGCTAAAGGGAGGACAGTCTGGTGTGGCTGTCATAAACAAATAAGTATGTAACAAACCCAAACCCTTTAAAAAATGCAGCAGATACTTTGCAAAACTGTTGTCTCAAATAAGCTTTCTAAACTTCTCTAGTTATATTTATTAGTCTGTGGCTGCCTGAGATATCAATGTGTCTGGAGATTAATGAAAAATATTTATATACTTGCTAGCTTACCCAAAGTAGCATAATATAGCAATAATACATGTTTGCTGTGTGCATAAAATACATTTTTTAAATTTTCAACAAGCATATTTATTTATTTATTTTTAAAATTTTGCTAGTTTATTTCATGTTTTACAGCACTGTACACTGTATAAATAATTTTCCTCCAATTTTTGGACTCTTTATGATCATGATTTTCGTCCCCATAATTATTTTCTACGTGATGTCTAATGTTCTGATCAGCATCCTTCAAGTCATTCTCAGGTTCTGCTTAGTTCAGTAATAAAGCCATCAGTGTCTGTAATTTGGGAGGTGGACCAAAAATCATGGAGTTAGTTACATTAGTTTAAAATCAACTCACTGTGAAAATAAGATTGCCCCTAGTTCTTTATTATATGACAGCAGGCTGCTGCTAACTGGGCAGTACATTGTAACACAACACTGTATCACAGCAGGAACAGCAAAGAATTGAAAGCAATATTGAGCTGGATGAATTTTAATAAATCCAGAAACTAATAAAGTCTTCAGACTAGATATTTCAATATACTGTTATTTATATCTTTTAACCAGCTTTAACAAGGTCTTGGGAAATGCTGAGTATATTTTACTTCAGGTAATCATGGGATCACAGAAAGGTTTGGATTGGAAAGGACCTTACAGATCATCCAGTTCCACCCCCTCTGCCATGGGAGGGACACCTTCCACTAGACAAGGTTACTGAAAGCCCCATCCAACCTGGCCTTGAGCACTTCCAGGGATGGGGAGAGTCCACAACCTCTCTGGACAGCCTGTTCCAGTGCCTTATTTTCTCTCCAGCCTTTTCTGAAGAAATACTTTATTAATTTCTCAAATGCAGATTTCTCTAATTGCAGATACCTTGGCTAAGATTCATTTAGCTGAATTTAGACATTGGAGTAGCCCTCTGCATTTCAGTTAGACACACTGTCTTGCCAGTATAGTCAGTTGAAACAAACAGGCATTTTTCATCTTTTATCTCAGTCTTAACATTTAAATCACTTGGTATTTAATGTCAGCCCAGAAGTGCCTATTTTTTCCCACTGGCTATAAAGGGAACCTTGAGTGGTTAGCTCAGATGCAGATGTCCTAAATTAGGTTACATGAAAAGCACCCTGTAGTTTTCAGACTGACAAGAAATATTGTTAATTGTAAAAATGGCAGTCCTGGTGCTTAAATCTGTGGGATCTACACCCCTGACCCAGTTGCTTCACTGTTGAATTTGCATTAATTTAGATTATATTTTGTCTTCTACAGACATAATGTATTTTAGAACACATGGGGAGATCCAGTCCATGTGCCAACATTTGAATCTAATACTCTCTTAATAAGTACTCTGGTTTTAATCCTAGCTTTTAGATAAACTCAGTAAGATTATAGTAGGTCAAATGAAGATTCACCTCTTGGAATTACAGCATGTTGATATTTCAGAAGTTTGGGTGGAAATAATTGTAATTAATTTAATCTTTATTATAAAGAGATTGCCATTACTACAATTCATTTTACATTCTCTCTGTAGCTGGGGAGATATCACCACATATCTTTTTTGTCTTAGAGTCTTAGAGGAATCACCCCTTCGATGAGAATCTCCCACATTGAACATTTAACTTTTAAATTACAGAAGTGAGCTGATAATTAGCTACCCAGTGAAAGGGCCCAGAGTTTAGAGCTCATTTGCTTATTACCAGAATGATCCCTTTCAGAGGCAATATCATAAAAAAGCAGTGAGTTAGGTTTTAATGTCATATGGTGTTCTAGATTATTTGTCTTTGCAAAACAGATAGTAATTCATGATTCTTAACTCTGGTACCATTTCAAACCAGTGAAAGTCCTAATATGTCTTTTGTCCCATTTAAATTAATATGAGCAGTAGTGTAACTGAGATTCTGTTGATTCTCTTGAGAAATTTATCTCATGGTCTACATGAATTCAGAGAATCACAGAATCACAAAATATACTGAGTTGTTTAAATGTGGCTTAGTGTACGTACATAATTTGTGTGTATATATACAACTACACACACACAATGTTAAATCTGCATTATTGACTGCCAAATTTCGTGTGGTTTAAAAAATTGTCTTCTGTAAAAAATTTGTTTAGAAATTTTTTATGTGACTACTTACCTGCCTCTTAGTTGTTCTTTGGCACCTGAGTAATTTGGAATAGACCTTCTTAAAAGAATTAACCTTCCTATGGATTGGTCTCTTTTACCAATTTTTTGATGTTTAACTGAACATCTGAGCTATTTCATAGATGTTTTACAGGACATCTGAGCTGTTTCATAGATATTTAATCAGCTTTCTTTCCCCGTGTGAGTTTATTCTTAATTTCTGTCCACAGTTGAAATGGGGGTCGAATGTAGGAATTGTGTAAAGACTTACTGAAGTGTCATTTTTAATGTATACCTGTGTTTACACATAAAAATGCCTCATATAAAATTGTATAAATATACATAACTGTGATATGCAAAAGTATATATGATAATTTCATACAAGCATAAAGCCAATATGTATGTAATTGGTAAATCTTTTATGTGAAACCAATGATGATCAGTTTACAAGATACTTTAGAATAAATGCCTGCGGTCTTTCTAATGTTGATATTTGACCATGTTTAAGGCTGAGCCAAGCAGAAGCCAGAAGCTATCTCATTTTGCAGTTGTTCAGCATGAACCCCAAGAAAAAGTTCCATGTTCTTAAAGAATTTTAACTCCCTAAGGCTTTTATTCAACACAAATTTCTGATTCACATTCCTGAAAAAGGGACATTAAATTCTTCCTGTATTTCCTCCACCCATAATTTTTTCCCCTAAGACAGTGAAAAACATTTGAAAGGGAGATTCTGTTTTAAATAATTAACTGATTCCTATTCATACCATGAGTATTAATGAAATTCTGTGTCTCTTTCAAACTAGCAGCACCTGAATAGATTAAAATAGATTAGAAAGAATAATTGCTGAATTTAAAAGTGAACTGCTTATTAAATCAAAGTAGTCTAGGAGTTGTTTTAGCAGGCAGTCAGTGTGGAAACCATTTTCCAGTTGCTAGGATGTCTCATTTATAGTGTTGACCTTCAGCTATATCAAATCACTGCATTCTGTGAAAGAGTGGAGAGGAGCAGCCAACCTACCTGTACGTTCTGCCTGGTTCCTGGGGCTTGCTGAAGTCAGACACAATGCTCTGGCAATTTACAGCAGTGCCAGGAATGCCCAGGATCACAGGAAAATATACTCCCATTGGAAACTATGCTCCCATCCACCCCACTCAGCAGATGAGCAGAACTCAGTGGTGATGAGTAGACATTTTACCCCTGTGTTTGTCTCCTTCAGTGGCTTTTCCTGTCTTCAGTGTTTTTCTGTGTCTGTGGAGAAGATTTTTGTAAATAAATAGATGTGTATAAATTAACACTGTAGCTACACTGTGAATTCATGAGATATATCAGAAAGCATCTTCTGCATGAAAACACATGAGCAAAGGGGTGTAATTTTTTCAAGATGATGAGAAAAAGACAGTGATTTTCTTTGTAATAACCTGTTGTCTGGTTGTTAAAAAGATTGCTTTAAAGAAATAAAATCGAAGAATCACGGATTTTTTTTTATGTTGAATAATTAGTATTCTACATTGTTCACTTCCTAAAAATGAAAATAGATTTATTTTTATTTATTTTGTATTTGTTTTTAACAGGTAAAGGATTGCTTATATTAATGGTCACATAGCAATTTTTATCATCATTCCCATTCCCTAATGTATCATGCTTTTAATTTTTCCTAGACTTTTCAGTCTTGCACGCTAACAAATTAAAATATGCATTTTGATCTGAAGTATTTTATATATGTTATCATAATTAGACAATCTCATTCAAACCAAGATAACTTTAAAAGGTGCGAAAAGTGCCATCCACTATGTTTAAAATTGATCTGGATAAAACATTTTAAACTCATTTGGTTTCACCTTACTAATACTGCACAACAGGTCAAAGTCTTATTATTGACAGATAATTTGACATTATTTTGAATTGTGCTTTCACAGGGAAAAATATTTGAATTTTGATTATAAGCCATATAGTGAATTTTATCATTATAACCTACAGTTTTCTCAAATACTATCAATAGCATTCCTGCTTAAGGAGGTTAAGGGAGTTTCAACTTTGTCAATCTCATTTGCATCATTCATCTTTTAGTCATAATTTTAAATATAGAAGATCATTTATTCACAGTAAGCCATAATATACTTCCAACAGCTCCATATGCATGAAAACATGTACTTTACTGAATGTGTTTTATGCTCACATTTTATGCCCACAATTAATGCTCTGTATTAGATCAGGAAGGTGAGGGAGAATAGGAAAGAAAAATAATGCACCTATCACTTAAAATGTGCCTGTTCCCTTACAGTGTAAGCACTGAATTAAAGAATTCAGAAAATATTTATCATTGCTAATATATAGGAACAGAGGAACATGAGTCTGGAGGAGAGCTTTAGCCATGGACTGCATATGTGAATAATTGGGAGTATGCATTTTGGTAAGAAATACAATTTCTTCAATTGTAATCCTATCACAGGAAACCGTTTCTGAAGTCCACATAAGGCATTTTAATTTTTAAGAACTTATGGGATGTTAATATGTAATGAAAGCTCCCTCTGAAATATTTGCTATGGAGTAATGTGCTCTTCAAATTTCAGTCAATTGTTCTCAAAGTCAAAACTTTCTATCATGAGAACAAAATGTACCATCATGCTGTTCTGTCTGCTGAAAGATCAACATATCTTTTTTGTCACTGACAAGATACATTTTTGAGAATATTTCAAACAGGAGTGATCAAAAAAGCAGGGAAGAACTCAAAAATCTTTAACAGATTTAAAGAGGGATGGATATTTAACATGTATAGTGGGCATTGAGTTTTTAAGGCCAATGATTTATTACTTAATAAATATTTAAGCTTGATTACCTCTTATTAGTATCATGTTTCATCATACAGTATCTTCTGAAAATGTAAAAATGCAGCACATTTTGGAAACATTAATAAAAATCTGAAATATATATCTAATTAAAAAATAAAAAAGTAAAAGTGGCCATATTGGATCAGTTGTTTGTGTTTGCCCTGGATACAGATGGCACAGTATATTGTCTCCAACACTGACCAGTACTGATGTTTAGACAAAGTGTAAAAGAAATGATGCAAATATAAAATAATTCTTCACTTAGTACCTTGTAGCTTCTGTCAGTCAACATTTTGCAATCTTTTAAATCTCATTTTGCAGTCAACTCATTGTGCTTAATACATTATGGAGGTCTCTTTCCTGAATTTATTTTAATTAGTTTTTAAACCTCTCATATCTTTGATCCTCATAACTACATGCTACCATGAGTTCTACAGTTTAATTATATATGAAAATATACTATATTTTGGTTGTACTAAGCTTCTGGAACAATAATTTAAGTGGTATGTCCCAGTTTTTGTCCTACAAGGAATACCTGACTTAATTCATCCAGAAATTATCTTGAAGGGGGAATGCAGAGAAAGGTGATCAGGTTTGCTGATGATACTGGCCAATTTAGAGTAGTAAAAAAGAGAACCACAAGTGAAGAACTGAAGAAAAACCTTGTGTGGTGGGGCAATAAACTGGCAGTTGAAATTTTGTTTGAAGTAATGTAAAATGGAGGAGAGAAATAAAAATAGTCCTAGCTTCACCTTTAAAATGATGGGCCCTGAAATGACCCTTACTGCAGAGGGGCTAGCTCTTCAAGTTATGATGGATGGTTCAGCTAAAATGTCAGTGATCACCAGCAGTCAAGAAACCAAGCTAAAAGTTAAAAATTTTTGGGGAAAGAATAAACTTCATAATGTAATAATATTAATGACCCATATCTTTTTTTCAGAGTAGTAAGTAGCTAGTAAATATATACTTAATGTACCTGTACAGACAGGGATTTATTTCTTTTCTATATTAACTCTCATTTATCAATATTTAAATTGGCCTATATTATTATTTTGCAGTTGTTTAGTATTGCAGGATGATTCTGGGATTCTTTCCAACCAACTATGTCTTTGAGTACCTTCAATACGTGTGATATTTCTTACACAGTAAGTAATTTATGAGTATGTCAAACATCATAGTTCTCAGCACAGGTTTTTCAGAAATAAAAAGAGAACAAATAAAGGCTTTGTCAAGCTCATCAGTTTGTTTTCACATGAAGTTTGATGCTCAAAGGTAAACTAAATACACACTCCTTAAAAGTGCACTTCAGTTTTTTATATTCTCCTTCAAAAGGCACTTTCATCTTACACACTTAATTTTCATCTGTTCTTGCCAACAAAGCATGTATTATAATCTGGATAAATTTAAGAATCTAGATGGGAAGTGGCTGAACTTCAGAATTCCCCTGATAAGGGAACCAGAAGAGTTTATTATTTTCCTGTTTCTTATTTGCCAAATACCTTTGTGTGAGAGTTCAGGGACCCAAGTCATTAACCTGCAAGGCTTTCATTGCCTTAAGGCAGTGGGGTATCTATGTTAGTTGTCCTTTTCCTATACAGGAACTGAGGTGCAATGGATCCAGGGAAAAGTACCGAGCGAAACTCCTCCGCTGTCCCATGGATATTTTGCACTTTGATTTTATGCCTTGGGGGAATATTTTGTGGGTGCAGATCAAACTTAGTTTTACATAGCAGACCTCCCAACATACACTGTACTTCCCGAGAGTTTCTGCCTTACTTTAGCACCTCTTAAACGGCTCCACTTGTCTGAGAATCTGCTTGAGCAGCTAAGCCCTGCAACTTCTACAATATACCTGGCTAGTAATGACAGAAGTGGCACTGTGTTTGTTGTTAACCGGGCTTATTTCCAAGGGTATGAAAACTACTGGTGAGCAGATACGGCTAACGCTAAGCTTTTTTATTTGATTCTGAAACATAAGTTCTTAGCCGTAAAGAGTATTCAAGAGAAAAAAAAAGAAATCCAGATATTTTACATCTTCGAGCTGTGTTTAAAGAAAAAGAGATGATTATTAAATGTAATTTGTATTTTTTAAAAATCTTCTTATCAGAAATATGTAATTCTATGAGTGAAGACCTACGTGTGTTACTTATGTATTACACGTGGTTTAGTCAGTCTATATGTGATCAGCACAGAGTAAAAGGTGCAACAGTAGAAAAGGGAAGACAGATTACTTAAAATTTAGCACTCTAACCAGCTTTTTGTAGCAAGCACTCCAGAGGCACTGGGGAATCTCCAACCCTAGAGATATTCAGATCTTGACTAGAAAAGCCCCGAGCAGCTTGATGAAGGTCTGAAGTTAGATGCAACTTGAAAGCTGGCTCTGCTCTGAGCAGAGTGGTCCAGATGATCTCCAGAGGTCCCTTCCAAAAGAAATTTTTTTTCTGTGGCTCTATGAACAAGCCTGTATGTTCTATGCAGTATCTAGAGCAAAAGTAAAATAGGATTAGGGATCATATGAGCTGAGTTAATTGCCCTGCTAGCATGAAAAGAATACTGCATCTCAATGCCTTTGGATGTGTGTGACCTGAATTCAGCATCACTGCAGACTTTCAACAAAGAGGTTTTGAACTGTCTGACAGGCAGAACTATTTTCACTGCCCTTTATGAAGAAGATGGATAGTAACAGATAAAATTTGATGCAGAACATTTGTATCTCTGTGTTTAGTGCTCTGTATACAAATGGCCTTTTTTGCTGCTTCTGTTTTGGAATTAAACTACAAAAAAGGTATTTCAGCTGGAAAATGAGAACATCTTTGAGATGTACAGGGACTCAATATAACAGAGAATGATATGGTGACAGCTATGGAGCGGTTTGATCAAGCAGTGAATCAGGTGAAAGCTAATGTGTCCAAAATATCAAGTCCAATAAACAGCAGTTTTTATTCAACTTGACAGCTGTCAAATGAGTAGGATGAGGCAGTCAAGCAGTGACTTCATTGTAGTGGACAAAATAAAGGGGTCATGAAGGGTATGATTCACCCTACAGTTAAATGGGACAGGCTTGAGTTCCTAAACACCTTTTAAGCATGTTCTTTTCATATCCCTCAAGATGTGAAAGGACTCCCTTTGAAAGCAACACAAGAGTCTATTCCCAGTGGAAATCAGAGCTGGTCATTGTGGTAGTCAGGCAACAGTGAAAACCAGAGCAGGGAGAAGATAGTGTGGGCCCCTCTACCAAAAGTTACAGAGAGGGCTTTGTCTTGTACTACCCTGTTACTCTCAGTTTTAGGCACAGCGCCTTCTGGATCTCTTCACACACTTAGTTCTATATTTCAATTATACAGCGAAAGTACTGTACTGTGGTTGTGTCAAGCTTCTGGAACAGTAATTTTACTTATATGTCCCAGTTCTAGTCCAGAAAGGAATTCATGACATCCAAAAATTATTTGGAAAAGGGAATGCATAGCAAGGTGACAAAGTTTGCTGATGATGTGGAATTAGAGAAGTAAAAATGAGAGCTACAAGTGAAAAACTGTAGAAGGACCTTGTGAGATGGGGAAATAAACTTGGAGTTGAAGTTCAATTGGAATAATGTAAAATGCTGGATAGGGGAAAATCTAGTCCTACCTTTACCTTTAAAATAGTATTTTACATAATTTTAAAACCCCTTTGTTTTACAGCAGTATTTTTCTTTCAATGTAGCTCTGTATGGGGCTAGAAGAAAAAAAAAATGGAACAGCTTTCGTCTTTTATGAGAACTGCTTTGTGTTGGTCGTAAAAGAGTTTATAAAGGCAGGAACAAAAACAAAAATGGGAGGAAATATTAAAATAAGAGCATCTCAAGAAATGCTACTGAGCTGTTAGTAAACTTGTACTAAATAACTTTTCAGAGAGTCTGTGATTTTCAGGGCAGTTTTATTCCAGGCTCACCTTGGAAGGACTAATGTGTCACTGAATCACACTGGAACTGTTTCTTGCATACACATTGAAGCTGATCATAACACTGAGTGCATTCTACATGATGTTTTTTTAATTCTTAATCAATATGGATATTCTGATGGAAATATGGAATTAATACATGCAATACATACAGAAAAGGAACATTATCTTCCTTATAATTTGAAGTACATTGGGTAAAGTTGAGGGTATACCTTTATTATACCAAATAAAAAGTTTATTACAAATAAATAAGTTTATCAGTATTAGTTATTTGGAACAATAACTAATACTGATACTCTGGGACAAAAGGAAGGACTGAAGCTTTTATTTAAGCTATTTCAAAATTACATAGATACATAGGATATATGTGCACTAATGCTGCAGATAGAGCAGTTGGGATAGAAAATATTGAAAGTATTTTCACACCCCAACTTTTTAATGAATGCTTTTAATAATTACTTAATAATGATGGTGGCTGTGTGATGTATCAGTAAGATGACCGAAAATGTAATTTGTAAAATGCAACTTCATAAGGGTAATGACCAATATCCTGTTCATAGGACTAGTATCAAAATGAACCTTTTCCCAGTCAAACTGTAAATTCCCTTTGGAATAATTATTATGACCTTTGATGAATTAGTGTTACAAGGTGAGCTACTTTCAGGATGGAAATTTTAGCATGACAGTACATGATACAAACATGATGGATTACAACAGTCCCTCAGCCTTGAAATTTCAGGCTCTGAAAAGGCAGTTTACTCACAATGAATTCTAAGTACAAGGCTGCAGTCATTAAGCCAGCACAGCTAAATTGAGACAAAGGACTTGAGCCAAATTGCACTGTTTCATTTGACAAATCAAGATTGTCAGATTTTAGTGTCTTACAGATCACATTGAATAGCATAATCGGTTTTGGTGCTGTCTTTGTGGATATTTAACTTAATTTAACAAAATTTATTCCTGACCTTTCTTTTAAAATATTTTGCAATGTTTTTCTTTTCTAGTTTTCAATAAAAAAAAAAAAAAAAAAAAAAAGAATGAGGGCTGCAAAACCTCTTGTAAGTGCTTTAAATAATGGTTGGAAGGGAAGCAATGTTTCTGAGAATTGGTTGCTGCATCAGTACCCAAAACTCCTTTGATGACTTTATCAAGAGACTGCTCTACAACTCACTTCATCAACTTGCAAACACAGTGTAATAGCTGAAAGTAACAGTTGGAAAATAGTAAAATTCTACAATGAAAGCATGGTGTTTACAAACTACTAAAATATTATTGAACTGAGTAATGGGGAAAGCAATTATGTCTTTTTTTCTACTCCATTACCAAAAATATGCTATACCCAATTTGTTCTATCAGTAAACAAGTGTTACAAATAACTTTTCTTCATGAGCTGCGAATTGGAAAGTGCAGAGCATGCAAGATATGCTCCAGTGGAAGTCTGTCAGTTTCTGCTGGATATCTAAGTTATGTACAGCAAAGTAAGCCATGGATGTGGAACAACTGAATGGGGTTCCATAAGCAATCTTGATTTATGTGGCTAGCACAGGTTCTTCCCGTGGGAACATTTTGCTATATTTCATAAACAAGATAAAGTTTGGATGTTTTGCAAACAGTTTCTCCGGATTGAGTCAGTTCGGGCTTGGCCAATTGTGCCTAGGGGGAGGTCTCGGGCTGACCAATCTGGGGCACTTCTGTAGACTCTATATATATGGAATTCAAAACAATAAAGTTCCTCTTCTCCTCTCTTTCCTTGTCTGAGAACTTGGGTCAGTCCTCAGCTAGCCGCTCAACAGCGACAGATTTATAGCTGTGTAGATGTAAGAAAAGGCAGTTTTCTTTATTTTTCGTGTAATTCTGGTTGGTTTAGCTCGTCTAACACTTGGGTAATTTCAAATTGGCTCCTATTTACTTGCAACCCACCAAACATACTCAAGGACCCTAGGCAAGCAGGAGAGGGGGGGACTATTCAGTTCAGAATATGTTAAAAATAGTGCTGAAACCTAGAGCATTTCTGTTCAGAGAACTACAAAACTTTGCTTCAGAAATACTTCCTAGATGCTATTCCAACACAGAGGAGTAAAAAACATAAGCGCCATGGTGAATCTCTCTGACGTGCCTTAAAATCCTGTTTCTAGTTTATATGATGACCTTCATTCCAAATGGTATTTTAAATATTTTAAGATTTGGATGTAATCTTGATTTAATAGGAACTATATCTTGCTAATTAAAGATTGATTAATCATATTTATAAGTATTAGAGGCAGCTATTTGACCAGCTTTGCTTACCAAAGCAGCAATATTGAAGAGAAAGCTATTTTAAGGCTCAGCTCTCTACAGCTCCTGTGTGTAACGTTCACTGCCAGGAACAATGGATCTGTTGGGCTTCAGTGGATTTGTTCACTGTAGTATGGATGTCAAACCTTAAATATATATATATATTTGCAGCACCAGGCCCTCAGGATGTTTCTATTTTTACTGCCCATCTGTAATGGTATTACAGTGACCTGCTAGTTTAGCGCAAACTTTGGAAAATAAGATTTTGGGCATTCCAGTGTTTGGAGAGGAAATGTGTGTATCAAAGGCCCTGAGCTATATGGATGCTGTTTATTTTGGGAATAAAGTCCTTGGCTGGATCAACATTTCCTACAGTGAAAAGAAATATCAGAGACGCATTGTCTGCTCTGGAAAGGAACGCAGGGATTACTTTTCGCTCATGCAGGACCTCATACTTTTGGAGTCAGGGAATTCGGAAAAACACATCCCGCTTGTGGAAATAATCGACGGCGGGATGCTCCGCTCTGCTCCGTGACACGCCTTGCCTAGGCAGCAAATAAAAGATTTTCCAGCCACACTGCAGCCTCTTGGCAGCCGGGCGCTTCGACCCGCAGGCTTTGGCGCATGAATCGCAGCTGGCCGCTCTGTGTCCGGGGGCGAGGAGAAGCCGCCGGCCGCTTCCCCAGCCCGGGGACAGCAGGACAGGACCTCCCTCGCCTCACGCCGGGCGGCTTTTCCCGCCTCCGAGGCTGTTCCGCCCCTGGCCGGCGGCAGCGGCGGGAGGCCCCTGAGGGCGACGGGAAGGCCCCGCTCCTGCCTCCCGGTTTGCAGCACGGAGCGTCCCGCTCCCCCGTGCTCTGAGGGCAGGGCGACGCTGGGCACTCCGAGCGCCGGGAGGAGACGACCCTCGGAGAGGAAGGAGGAGGAGAGGGGAGGCAGCTTGGCTGCGGGGGAACCCCTCGCTCCTGAGGGATGCTCCGCCGGGGAGTGCCGCAGGGCGGGATCGGGGCTCTCGCATAAACAATCGTGTGGGAGGCTAGAAAGGAAAAGCGTACAAGAGGTTATCCAAACCGAGAGGGAGAGGCGGCTGCCCTCACACCTAATTCCCAGACAAGGGTGGGTGTCTGCCAAGCGGAAAACCACCTCGGCGACAGGACAGGGAGCCCTCAGGAGGGTCAGAGCAGCCGAGGCAGGCGGAGAAGCCCCGATCGTGAGGGTTCATTTTACAGGTAAATTCCGCAGCCTCAGCAGGGCTCCTTGCCAAAGTGGATTTTCCTGTGCCATTAAAAAACTAAACCTGTCAAGTTAGGAACAGTACTTGACTGCTGAATCACGCAGTCCTGGTTAAGAAAATTAATTATCTTGATTATGTAGTTAATGAGAGGTTTTGAACAGGTTTCTGACAGCTCTCAGATGTCAGCTCTGCACTGTGACTGGTCTGTTCAGAGACACTGGTGGAACAGGCTGCCACAAGTGTGATAAATCCTCTCAATCAGTGTATAGAATTTAACTTTATTCAAATTATGTTCTTCGCACGAGGTAGATCACTTTGTAAATGAAGCTGGTGAGTGCATTTAGTTTGAAGAAACATGCACTGAACATCACCGGCACCAGGACATGTAACAGCACAGATTTGTGCCTGCGACATCACTGCCTCCTTGTATATGAAGATAAAACCCGATAGATACAGTGTTTTGGCATACTTGAGGGCTCTTGATTAACTTTCCTACAGTTTCACTTTACAATTTATCACCCAGTGAAGACAAGACTGGCAATTTCTTTAAACAATTAAAATTTTAAGAGTTTTAAAGGATCTTCTCTCAGAGGAGGTCATCAGTAGGCATTTTCTTGATATTTGTTCTCAGTATTTGGGCGTTTCTGGCAAAAGTACTGTGTAACAAATGCATTGAAAAGGCAGTTAATCTCCTTGTCAACAAATCAAAAATATAATACATTCTATTTTTACAAACAGCTGCAGCTTTAGTAAACCACTTCTATCTTAAGTTCTAGATCTTGGCTTTAAATGTTCAGTGATTCTGCCTTTATCTCAGGTCTGTAATAGATACAGAGCAAATATCAATGTGGCAATGTGTAGATGATGGAATTACTGATTTTTTTTTTCTTCTTACACAGTTTGGAAATCATTAAGGGGTCATTTATGCCTAAAACTTTAATATTTCTTTAGCTTTCAGGACTATCTCAGCAAATAGAGAACTTATATTTGTAAGCATGGAAAGTACATGTTCCAAAAGATTTTTATCTGCATCACCAGATGAAACTGAGTGTTACCTGTATGCAAAGAGAATTAAAACAGAAAGTGATCAAAACTGCAGAGAGAAAGAGGAACAGATACATTTAGAACAGAGCATAAACAGTGGGAGCAGGTACCAAACATCACCGCATGAACTCCTCCATTTATCAGAAAGACAAAACAACTGGGCATTAGAAAAGCAGAGTTGTGATACAGCAAGACAAACTTGTATGAGAGAGTTTTTCTGTTCTAAAACTTGTAGTAATGAAGGATTGTCATGTAGAGTATCAGAAAATGAACTGTCCACCAAAAAATGGAGTCCTGAAAATGAAGACCAACATCCTGTAGAAGATGATATTTCCCTGAACGTACATGGACAGCCTCTTGAAAGAGAGCTGCTCAGTGTGTCATGTGCTGCTGACACATATCAAGATCTACGTGTACTAAACCCAGCCCAAGTGCAGCAGAACAACAGTAAAGAACAAAATAATAAAATAAATGGGGATAATGGGCTCAAACAAAATTCTTCAGTTACATCCTTAAACAGACACTTGTTTCAGAACGAATTGTTAAGTCAAAAGTCTGTCTCCAGTAATAGGTGGCAACAATACCACCTTTTTCAAGTTCCGTTTTTGAGTCGTTTCAGTTCTGTGTTTTTACGCATAGAAAATAAGAAAAGTAATTTTCTGAAAAATGTATGTTCTACAGAAGACAAAAATTATCCTAGTAGCAATAAGGAAACTACTGCAGAAAGAGATAATAAAGAAAAAAATAATTCATTGTATAGAATTCCAACATTTAAACCTTTTAAAAGTATACAACCACTGGAAATCCCTAACTTTCGATTCCTTAGGATTTCAAATAAAATGAATTGTAAACTACCATCAAGTAGCTTTGGGGAGACAGATGGGAAGAATCTTGAAGACAAATCATCTTTGATGCAATATGAACAGATACATGGTGTACAAAAAATGTCTGAGGTAGGGGAACAAAAATTGCAAAATTATAAAAGCAGTGTCAGAGTTTTAACTGTTGATTCTGCATTTAAAGAAAAGAATAGCCCACCAATTAACAAACAGGAGCACAGTGCTTTGGCAGAAGGAGAAGTATCTGGAACTTATTTCAGATGCAAAAGCACTGACACGGAACATAATAAAATATTTGCTGAAAATTACTTCAAAGATAAAATACCAGAAAATTCAGAGGCTGATGATGACCAGAAGTCAAAGATTGACATTTACATTAGTACTAAAAATATTCAGAATGAGAAATGTGTCAGCTGTACTGGTCTTTTGCAGAGAAGGGGGAGGAAGAGCACTAATGAGGATGTGGGAACATTGAATATACAGATGAGTATTCCGGTAAAAACAGAAGTATTAGAGAAAAATAAGTTAAACCTACACTGTGGTGTGCATGATTCCAACAGGGATATTAGTTTGTATGAAGCACAATCAAAACTCACTACAAAGGAAATACTTGATTTCCAAAGTTATGTAACAAAAGATACTACATTTGAAAGTAATTCCCCTTGCAATATTGTGCAGAATTTTCCAGATAAAAGAGTGAGTTGGAATCATTTTAGGGGGAAAGAAATATTCAAATTAACATTTTCATTTCAAAACACATTTTTTGGATGGGTCAGGCCATGGACTGACTCTTTCCATGAAGATATGCCCACGTGTCAGGATGACAGTGTTACGCCTTGGTCTCATTGCTGTGACACATTAAATGAGCAATGTGATGCTCAAGAGTTGGTAAAAAGCACTATAAATAGGAACCACAATTATAAAATATTCATGTGTTTGCTGGCTGTTATTTCAAAGCATCTGAAGGTGGAGCTGCTAAAGACAATACTTGCTTCCTTTTTCAGTAGCACAAATACTTTATTGGCAACTAAGGGTAAGTCTACGCAAGAGGAGAAACAATCTTCATATGGCAGAAAGCAAAATCAGTTAAACTCATGCACAGATGATACTTTGAGGCAAACCACAGGATTTCTTAAAAAAATTGAAACTCATCCAGGCTTTGTAAGTTATAAATTTGTGGAAAGCATTGATTTTGAGTTACATAATGGATGCCAGAGAAAATGCTTTTCTAGAACTTTAGGTGAAGAAGGGTACACTTTCCTACAAAGAGGAGCCCTCTTTCATAACCAAAAAACCAGATTATGTAAGGGGAGACATGTCAGGAAACACCACCTCTTATCCAGAGAGTGTGAAAGGTTTGGCACTGATTTGAGGTCAGTCAGTCACAAATGCAGCATGAAAAAGCAAATTTTAGCTCCCAAATGCCTGATCTTGCTGCAGGGCTCTTCTGATTTTTCTTCACTACATGAGATCTATTGCTGCAATATTACAAAAGTACAGTATCTGATAAGAGGCAGTCTTAGATATCAGAGTTACTTTCCTGTTCATTCACAACTAAAATTTGAAAAGGTAAATAAGAAAAGTACAAACCAGGAAATATCAGTAACTACTGTGAAGCAGGAGAACAAGCCAAGCATAAGGCTTAATAGTTCTTTTCATGTAGAAACAGTTAAAATTTTCCCTTCAGTTTTATATGAAAATAAGAAACACAAAACAACCGGATATAGAAATTGCATAACTTCTGCAAATAAAGTCACTAATGAAGTAGCATACACCATGAAAAAATATTTGGGTACATCTAGTTATATAAATCCTGATGAAAAAGGATATGTTAATTCAAAAGAGTTGCAAATGAATTGTCACAATTTTCTTTCAAACAAATCTGCTATTTTTGACACGTATGAAAAAATTCCCCTTGCTACTGATTCTGAGGACTTTGACCAGATCCCAGTCGAAAAGCAAGACAGTTCTATCAAAAAGAACTTGTGTGAAGAAAGTGCAGTCACTGGTTCAAAAGAGATTCAGTGTTTGCCTGTTAAATCAGACGATGTCTTAATTCTACCTGAGCAGCCAAAAGCAACCACAGAAAAATCTGATTCTCTCCTGTTGCTAGACAGACAAACAAACAAACATGAGAATTGCAAAGGCTTAGATACCTGTAGCCCACATCTAGCAAATAAAAAAGTAGAAGACCAAAATACTTATTTAAATTCTGAAAATTTATTTCTTTGTTCCTCAAATATTTATCAGTCTGTCACTTTGCCATTGGATAGCAGCTCTTTTGTCAACAGAGGAATAAGTGAAGGTGGGCACTGCAGGAGTTCCTCAAGTGCGGACAAACAAAAGCCAAGTGAAACAATTCCTGTGAGGGTACAGTATCCATCCATGGGAAGTTCTGCCATGACAGATACATACTTGCAACTACAGGATAAAGAAACAGCACAGCTTTCTTTGCAAGGGCTTGAACAGGCGAATAAGACAGGCAGTTTAGAGCCAGCAACTTTGGAACAACATCTTGAATATGTAAAAGAACAGGGAGAGAGAAATTATGATCAAATGCATGTAACTAATGAAAGTCAATGTGAGACTGTAATGAATTACTTGATTATGTCATATTCAGAAGATAAATCTAAAACATTCATTGCTGCAGAAGAGGAATTAAAAATGCCTTTATCCATAATAAACAATGGATATCTTAAAGATGTAAAAGATAAGTGTTTACCCTTAGAAAAGAAAAGCACACATGAATTTGAACTGAAGAGAAAATTTGATTTAGTGCTAGAAGAGCTACGTATGTTTCATGAAATTAGCAGAGAAAATGTAAACAATTTATCTAGTTTGGAAACAAACTTGCACAACAATTATTGGGAATTAAATAACTCAGAGGGAATAGATGAAAATGTGGCAAGTGTTCCTCAGAAGGACATATGTATTTCTTCTCCGATCTGTGGTACCACAAAAGGAAAAACCATAACCGACATTAATGAAAGTTCATTAAATGAAAAAATATTAAATGAAAATGAAGACCAGGAAGTATCTAAGCAATATGCTATTTCAAGGCTGTCAAGCAAAGAATTGCTGCACTCACCACTTGCAGAAGGTAAGCACATGGAATTAATGTGTCTTATGTAATTTTAAAAAAATTATATTTTAGGCACTATTTGATTTGCTTTAAAGGTGTATTTATCAACTCAAATAATTCCAAGTTTTCATGGAATTTTTGGTTTGTTGGACAAAGGTACTTGCCTATGAGCAGCTAAATGCAAAAACCCCTACGCTACTACATCTACCAGCACACTGTGCTGTAGCAGGTGTAGCTCAGAATTCAGCTCCAGGCTTGCTTAAACCTGTATTAATGCACATTCTCTTACAAATGATCCATTTTTTCTTTGATTTCATCATAATGAGCCCTAAATTCTCTAAATGAGTCAAAACTGCAATGAGATGCACATTCACAGAGAGAAAAAGACTCAATCTAAACATGATTAAATGTTTACAAAGGAGACAATTGTTTCCTTTCCACTGATGCCATGGAATCAGAGTTATAGAATAGGTTGAGCTGGAAGGGATGTTTATAAGTCGTCAAGTTCAACCTCATTCAATGAGCAGGGTCATCTGCAAGTAGATCAAGTTGCTCAAAGCCCTGTTCAAAGTTATCTGATCTTGAAGATAACTAAATAACTTATATAACTGTAGTTATGTTTATTCAAATTTTAGATGCTGCTGGTTTTAACACTTCTAAATTTTTTCTTTAGAGAAGTGCAATACCCACTTCAAACAGGACATGGGGAAATCTGATTTGTAAACTTTAAGACTCCTACCCCATTTACTGCATAATCAAGAGATATTTAATGAGTAAAGGAAGGACATCAAGAAGAAAACCAGTTGAATGCTGTAACTTCTTTTACAAATAGCTCAAATGTGATACTTAAATTATTCAGGCACTCTTCAAGCACTGTATTTATCAGATTTTGGAGCTGAAATTCAGTTTGCAGAAGTGATGTGTTCTCACAGCTGCAAATAAAATTGGTAAGGGATATGCTTTAGTCACATTTGGTAAATGATCTGTTGAAAATGCAGCCATCTCAAAATTAGCATCAGAAATAAATTTTTCAGGGATTTGGCTATAAATTTATAAGGTAAAGGTTTCAAGGGGATTATGAAGGTAATTATTGTTTGGTAATAAATTAAAAAAGTGTCACAGAAAAAGCCCAGAAGGAATACTGTTTGGTAGAGCTTTAACAGTATAAAGTGCTGTGAGTTACACCTGGATGCCTTGCAGAGGATGAATACCTAACAGATACTGGGTAAATGGCTCAGCAGATGATCAATTTTCTGCCTAAGCCTAGAATAAGATGATCCAAGTGGAGCAAATGATATGTCACCAGAGGATTAAAAACTGCATTATTGCATCTATGCAAAGGAGAACTTCATGAGATGTAGAAGTAGCTTTTGCCAAGCCTCTGAGAATGAGACTTTGTATCTTCGTCAATATTACCTATGGTGAGCACATACATTTTAGTCATGTCAACAAGAACCACAAATAAAGAACTAGATGAAACAAAGTTAGTTATTTGTTGATAGTAATCAAATTAAAACTTGAATGTTGTATTTATGTTTTTGTTTTAACCCTATTTAGATGCAGCCTATAGAAATTCATACACTTGGAATCCAGCTTTTTTATCCTGCACACTTTTTAAGGAACAAAGCTATAATTTACAGAAAGAAAGAGGTAATAGTTATATTATTCTGCAATTTATACCACAAATCCCAGTGCTAATACACTTATTTCTCAAACATTTGTATTTGTTTTCTTCCCTTTTTATTTCTATCTCTATAGAAATCACATTTGGTTTAATTGTAGGTTACTAGAAAAGTGTCCTGTCTTCAACTTGGTTCACAGAACAAGTCATGTTGACGAGCATTTTTGTTCTTTGGAGAGAAGAAAAGGACTTTAACAATGTGGGGTTTCCTTTGTTGCTTATTTTGGAGCCATTTGGAACAAACATCTTAGGGCCTCCAATCATTGTGAGATAGCACAGATATACTAAAGGGAGAATATGGTTTCCTTATACTTTTTTTTAAGATTTGCAGTTTTGTACACATTGTGGCAGGAAATTCAGAAGGATGCTGTGAAGTGATATATTAGGATTTCAGAAAGCATGTTTTGGCAATTTTTCCAACATATGGAAACATTTAGTAAAAGAAGGTATTCGGTTTATTTTGAAATGAAATACTAAAATTTGTCAAGAAAAGGCTATAGAGAAACTTCTGTTTCACTTAGCGAAATCATGTATTGCTGTTTTTTATTCCCCATGGCATCTCTTAAAACTGTTGCACAATTTTCCGGTTTCAGAATTCAGAAAATAGTTTCCTTCATTCAGGCCATTCTGGGAAATAATGAGATTGAAATACTCAAACAGTTACAGATGACCTCTGGTGTTCTTTCCCCCTATATTTTATTGAAATTATGTCATCTTGTGCTTTGCTCTTTGTCAGTATTCTCTTAGACTTTACATTTTTTTGTGACATGGATTCTAGTTTCTGACTTACATAGTAGGTATTGTTATTGCTTAGGGAAATTCAGTTTCCAGAATGCTGTACTGTGCATAACACAAGGTGGTTGATATGAACATCTTCTTGGAAGTTTTGTTCAGATGAGAACAAAATGGAACATTGCTTGCTAAATGAAACATTGTTCCTCCCACGACTGAACCTGGATCATTTTTCCTTCTTTCCTTGCTGTTTTGTGCTTCAGGACCAAGGCCGAAGGAAATCAGATGTTTTTCCCATTGCTGTTATGTCTATTTCCTTTACATTGCTTCCTAATGTTCTCTAAGTTCCTATCTGGGTTTCTCCAGAAATGTTTGGGAAGACACCTTAGCAATGAGCGACTCCTTTTTCCCACCATGATTTGCTAAGAAATTGTGCAGGTTGTTAGGGCAATGGCATATTTATAGGGCATTTTATACCTTATTTGCAGCACTATGTCAGAATCAACAGGAACAGTATATTCTTCCAGCAGAAGAAGCTGAAAAGATTGAATGTTCCCTTCATCATCCTTCTCAGTTGATAGCAAATAGGAAATTGTTGAGTATCATGTTACCTTGAGGAGGTACATTGGCAGAGACAGTTCTCTTCCTTACACACAATGTTGCCTTACAGGTTATTCTGAAACCAGGTTTTGTCAGTAGAAATACTGTATTTACTGTACTGATAGGAGTTAGTGTCAGAAGTTTTGGTGATATGTGACTGTCTCCCTCTATTTTTCAGTAGGATTCTGAGCCATCACATCTTGTCACAGAAACTGTGACTGCTTTGGAGAGGAGATACCTAGGTGGGACAAGAAGATTTATACTCCAGCAGTTTTGCAATTTACTATGACTAACAACCATGTTTTCCTGGCTATGTGTAAACCCATAACACTTGACTGACTTTCAGTGCATGCCATTCCTCTTCCAGCTGGCTCTTATGAGTCTTAGAAAAGACATAGCAGCACTGCTGTCTCATCATTGACTTAAGAACTGAACTTTGGGATTTTTTTCTCATCTCACCATTTAAAATTCTTGTAAAAGACTTATCTAAGTTTTTCTCCCCCTTTAGTAGGATACCACCTGAATACATAAGGGTCTTATGCACTCACTATTTGGTGTCCTGGCTAATTGCTCAGTGCTTCATCATTTTATAGAATAATGCAAAATAGAACTGGAAAAGGTCTTGAGAAATTTGACACCTTCTTCCAGATGAGTCATTGCCCTAATCTCTAGTTAACAAGGTCATGGTCTTCTATTCTTCCCCAGTGAGTATTATTTTATGCAAAACAGAACAACTTCTAAAAGATGACTGAATCATGCTTCAGACTACTACATGGTGCATACCTTACCTAACAGAATGTGGAACAGAAAACAGACATCCTCCTATCCTGCTTTATATAAAATGAGTGGCACAGGGCAAGGCATCATGACTATTATCACCAGTAGAGTTGTGCCTTGCTCTATAATTTTGATTTTTACATCTAAACCCCTCAGACTAATCGTAAGTATTAAAGAATATCCACCTCAGCACGCCCACTCTGTCCTGAAATGTTAACTTGTATCAAATTGTATGCCTTTGCCAGTCTGTTAGGAAAGTTGTGTAATGTTGGGTAGAGATCATTCTAATGAGAAGGAATCTGCATATGATCCAGCTGTGAACATTTCCTTTTCAGCCCAAAAGGATCTATTAGATGCTCTGCAGCTGAACAGAATGGATGTGGGATAGGATGTAGTAAAGGATTGCTTAATTATTACTGTTCTAATTTATTTATCTTGTAAGCTTGTAATTCTTGTCTATATCATACAGAATTCTGGGTTTGCTTTCATGTTGTATTCTTTCTTTTAAATATAGGATTCTTTCTGTCTCGTGACTTCATAAGAGTAAAGCCTCTTAAAACGTGCAAGGGCCCCATCAGGATTGGGCTGTCAAGAAAGGCTCGGCCGAAGCAACTTCATCCTTATCTGAAGTGAGTTGCTGGATTCTTTTAGCAGCCTTCACATCTGGGATCACTCTGCTTGAAAACTGTTGAAATGTTTTACTGTTAATTTTTTTTTTTTTTTTTGGTACTTTGATCTTTGTGGTTAAAGGCGTTTTTAGATATTAATATTGCAGTATTTGCTGGTGATTTATTTAAGAATACTCCTGTGAATACTTGATAGCAAACGGATTTATAATGAATGTTTACTAGTAGAAGTTTTAATGGAAGGGTGAATTCCTTTTAAAGTTTATGTAATATTAATAAAATCCGTCATGTATTTTTCATCTATTAAAATATACAGTTGAAATTTTCTGTCACATTCAGACGTCCTTAGAATCTTCTGTGTGTTTATGTAGTTTTAAAAACTCAATAAATATTTTTAAAGAGATTTGTTACAAATGCTTAGAGTGCTGTAAAAGAGAATTTCAGGAAGCTAAGTTTAGATTGCTAAAAGGAAGATTATGTTTTAGGCTTCAGAGGTTGTTTCCTCTGAGGTACTTTCAGTTCCATGTACTTGTCCTGTTAGACACAGAGTGGGAAAGGAATAAAGCTATGAATGCTGCAGACAGATTCTCTTATTCTGAGGGTCCTGATTCCATTGCATATAACATGGAGGCAAAATAACAGTTCCATAAATTCTGGACACTATATATCTCAAAAAATGGGAACACCTGGGCTGCTCTGAAGCATACAGGTCTTGGTAAGGGACATATGCTAATTGTTGCTATACAGATGTTTATATTATAAAGAATAGGGACAGTTTCAACTGAATAAAAACACAGCAAGAAACAAACATGCATGAAGTCTGAAAAAAAAAATCCCTGAATGTCAGAACAAGAGTAATCTAATAACAGGTATTCAGAGAAAGCTTTAAACCCACAGTATTTTAGAAGGAGCATATTTTGCATTGCAGTGGATGAGAGAGGATTCCACTATAAAAAGTGTTACAAGCAGTGATGGAATGACAATAAACCCCAATACAAATAATAACACAGGGTTGCAACTAACACAAGGAAATTGAGCAAGCCAAATTGATAGGCAAATACATCTGTAGCTAAATTATTCTGTAGAATCTATAACAGTGCAAAGACTAAGAAAGACTAAGTATCTGCACAGTTTAATTTCTTTAATAGCAACATTCAGAATATGTCAAAAATAATAGTAAACATATGTTTATGCTATAAGGATCTAAATTAGAAAAACAAATCCAATCCACAATATTGAGAGAAATCAATGGAATAATAAAATCCAAAAAAGACTTATAATTTGGTTCAGAATTCCTTTTGTCTGAAATAGTAAGAATATCAGATGAATTTTTTTTTGTAGGAACATTTGGTTCTAAAATAAGTTTCTAAACTGATATGTTGACCATAGGTTGTCCAAAAGGCATAGTAAATGGTGTGCATCTTCTCTAAAAATAATTTTGAACAATAAAACTTGCTAGTTTTCCCACTAAAAATTCAATGAAGCAAGTATAAAACTATCCATGCTAAGGGAAAGCATAGTTCTGGACAAGACATTATCCTTCCTTTATCAGTATACCTAATTTATGGAAGTTTGAAAGGGCTAAGCAAATGGACAACTAAAACACATGTTCAGAAACAGCTCCTAGGAGGGCAGGGCTGTTAGTCAGCTCTCTTGGGAATATACAAATGAGATACTAAATGAACATGGATGAATGGATGGATGACTTTGTTGCATCTTCACCATCAGCAGCAGCCACCTCTGTCTCGGAGAAGGTAACTTGGCATCACAGGACAGGGTGACAGTGTGAAGCACCTTGAGGACCTGTGGATGGTAGCAAACCCTAAATGTCATCTGAGGGTCAGTAGAGGGATGCTGGTTTCTCAGTGCTCTGCAAGAAACATCAGCTTAAGTTTCTCTGGACCCCAACAAGAAGCTACTGATCACAGTCCTTTAGCTAAGTGTTGTTTATTGAGTACTGGCACAGAGCAAGGGGAGCTGGTCTATAGGCAATGGAACGTCCCCCTGAAGTTTTGTCCTCATAGCTGGGCAAATATTTTCTCAAGTGCTATCAGATATGAACAATGTCTTATCAATAGCTTAAACTCATATTTGTAAAGGTTAATGTTTAAAGTAAGGGGATTTCTTACAATCTGGGAGTGATACTTCTGTATTTACAACACATTCTATGAATTTTTTGGGAAAGCTTCTCTGTGTCATTCCCCACAGAGAGATATCTTTACCCCATAGAGTTATTTTCTTATATCCTCTTCTGTCATTGGCCTGTGATCATTAATGGCATAGGGAATACAAATAAAACATTGCATTTATAATAATTGTGGGACAGCTCTGATAGCTTGGAAACAGGTATATAATTTCTGTCCTAGCACACCTGTGCTCCCACAGTTCAAAGCATAGTGATACCAGGTCTCAACCACCTTAGAAAGCCACGAACCACAGAAATTTACATATCAGGGCACAGATGGCAACCACAGCACACATGTAGATCACCAGCTTCCACACCACAGACTGTTCCAAGTTTGTAATGTCCAGGGATCAGGGCCTTAAGTGTGTGGTATGAAGACTTACTAACTGATTCCTAGTTAATAGTGTTCAACAGGAGCCATGAAAATTGCCTTTGTCATTCTGAAATCAGTTAGATCAGTACAAAATCATGTATGGAGATGATGTGACCCCACCAAAGGGTATTTGTAATGAACACTCACATAGATAATTCTGAAACAGAAGAATAAACTGTTCCTTGAAATACCTAGGCAATTTTATTCTGCCTTATACTAAACTTTGGGATGCCTGGAAACTCAGATTAATCTTCAGGAATTAATACCACAGAAAGATTCCATTAAATTATACCATCATTGTTTATACAGCAAATCATCCTTCCACTGAAGAACATTTTTGCCTATTTTCAAATCAATGAACTCATCTGTTTTTAAAATATTTCTCTATATCTGATGCTTTTAAAGGAAAATACTGCAATGCTCTCTGCAGAAGACAGAGGTACACAGGCTACTTTTTCGGGACAAGAGATAAAGTCTTAATTCACTGAATTTATACTCAGTACCAAACTTCCTTGTGTTTAATGGCACAGTTTGTTCAAGAATGTCCCCAGATATCCTGGGGAAGATACTGGAAAATACCCAAAACCAAAAAAACAGACAATGAGTCAAACAAAACAACAAAAATTGGACCATGCAGGGAAGCAGAATAGTCCAGCTGAGATATTATGTAAACTTTATGTCTGACTGCTCATTCAGCTGGAGAGAGCTCCTAACAACATGCCCTCATCTTAAATAACGGAGGAGGGGTTGGCACTGGGAATGATGCCTGGCCTTCTGCCAACTTCAGCTTCCCCAGCCACTGTGAGCTGGAAAAGCTCAGGTACCTCATTCTGCTGGGGAGCAGCACAAGAGCATTCAGCTGTGCAGAGCAGCGATGGAAGCTGGAACCATTCCATGGACTTTGGGATTTGCACAGGAAAATGCCAAGCAAAGATCCCACCATATGTCTTTGCATATCTGATTGAAGCAAGATGTATAGATTTTGAATTCTTTCATTACAGACATGGTATCTGGTGATGTTTTTTGAGTTAGCTAAGCTTTCTAATGCTGACTAACAGAAATGCAGATGTTAAGTGTCATTGTACTTTAATAATTATGCAGAAAAGCTTAAATATAATTTCTGAATCATTTTATATCAGCTGCTAGAACAATAGATATAGCTGGGGCTTGTTTAATACAAAGGGATTCAATTATAGCCTGCTGAAAGCCTTGAATTCCATTATATCTACCAATACATGTGATTTTTTAATAAACAGTAATTGAATATTTTCTTTTCATCTGCCTTTTGATGACTATATGCAAAGCTAAAACTGCTCTTCTCAGTGTATTTTGGATAAATGTGGGCAACTAATGAATGAAGAAAAGCAAGATTGTTAAAATTCAGTTTAATAACAGCACCTGTATATAGAAGTATAGCTATTTTCTCTATCAGGGAATTGAAACAGGTAATGAAGTCCTGTTACTCCTTCTACTATTGGAAGACAGTTTCCAAACCAAAATAGATGTCAGTTTTCAGGGAAGGCTTTTGAAATGACTGTCTCTAAGAAAAGGTTCTACAATAAGGAAGATGGTGCCAAGGCATTTTGTGAATGTATTTTACCAAGAAGCTTCATGTGGTTAGGGAGGAGTTCCACTTTTGCTCTTACAGTTCACATTCAGTTTTGATTTTAATTGTCTGCTCCCAGCATGGACATCCCATCATGTAATTCCCACACACCACTGGAGAATGTAACTGCAGTTGTCCCATAGCCAAGCCACTGAGGTCACTTTACCTGCTGTATTCCTGCTGAGCCAGCAGTAGAGCATTTCTACACAGAGTGCCAGGTAAACATGAAGTACATTTTAAAAATATCTGGGAAAATGAAAAGTTAATTTTGTTCAAATTTATTTCTGTCAAGAATGGTTCAGGTGAAAATGTGAACAATGGCACTGTTTTCAACATTTGTCTTTTGATTGTTTGTGTGGTAGATGAAAGGCTGACAGTTGTCTTTATGAAATGGAGAAATTTAACAAGTTATGGTTAAATTAATGAGCAAAACTAGTTTATCATGATCTGATAAAGTAATAAAAGTGAAGAGATGGTTATTTTACAAAATATATGCTACCATTTGATATTTGGTCTGAGTCAATGCTATGATAGAAGTGTGTCTTCCATTATTTAAAATTTTCCCACCACAAGGCCCCTTTAATTATGAAAATATTTTTAGCCAGGAGCTACAGTGAAAACTCAATAGAAATTATATCCAGTGTATGCACTAAGAAAGATGCGTAGAATAATTCTCTGTTAAAGCACTTTTTGTCAAAGTTCAAATATGCAAAAATATGCAAAACTTACCAAACAAATGTGAAAAATAAGTGCATCAGCATGGAGATATATATATATGCACATGTATAACCTACCATGCTTAAAGTATTATCAAAATATATTCTTATTACCAATGACATTTTGGAGCCTGTAACTCAACATACTGGCAATGATAGATTTCAGAAGTTGTAACAGAGATTATGTCTGTGTGTGGAGAGATGGGAAACAGATAGAATTGACTCGGGAAATCCCAGTCAACAGAGCAAGATAGGCCCTAAGGCACCCTGAGTTGCCTTTGGGACAAAACTGTTATCCTCCATTGATCAGTCAGGAGACTTAGGGGAAGCTTGTGCCACAGTCAGTGTTCTCAGTGGGCTGCAAGAGTTGAAAAATCTTTTATATCTGTTACTTGGAGCTAAGGGTGGAAGAGTTGCTTTTTAAAGTGCTCTCCAGCATTGAAATTTTATTCTTAGGTTTGTATTCAAACAGCATCCCGAATCTGCTCACAACTCACTGTTTACTGCAAAATCTTGCAACAAAGACTTGGGTTCTGTCCCAGAGGTTTTGCAATTCATTTCTTTGAGTGTGTAAATGTACCTTTAGGTATTGCTTGTTATTATGATATTTAAAGAAGGCAAAATGAAAAAAAGTTTTTAAAGAGAGCAATCTTTGATTTATTTCTACATGGTAGATAAAGGAATCTTTCAATTTTAAAGTATTTCTGCTTATTTGGAGGAGGATGTTGATGGATTCATGAGTGAAGAGTGTATGCAACAGGCAGGGAACTGTCCATGGCAAAGACAGTGTCCTGTACCTTAGTCTGGAGATGGATCTTGAGTTTTATTCTTCTCATCCATTCCAAACATTCTCACACTTTTTGGAGAAAATTTTTCCTTGAGAAAATGAATGTTTTATGTGTCATTTGAACCAGCTCTTTGTGTGCCTTATCCTACATTTCAACTTCTTCTTCTTTGTGCCTCCCTGTCTTCCCACCTCAATTTCTTCCCTCTCCATAACTTCTTTTATGCTGGAATTTTCTGAGGTCCTGCCAATATGGTGGAAAGCAAACAGAGCTGGACTTTCCCACAATCAGCCTAGCTCCAGCAAAGCTTACCTGCTTGTGCTTTTCAAAGTTGTGAACTTGCCTTGCTTGTGCCACAGATGTTCACTATAACTGAGCAGCTGCCATGATTTATTGTTCTTGTCCAATATTTTCATTGTGACAGAGGTTCCTTGGCCATGGATGGGTGTGGAATGGTCTCACTGTGCTTCCCTCACCACATTTCTGTAAGCCTGTGCTAACACTGGTGGTGCTGAGCCACCCAGATTTGAGATGGTGATCAAGAATTGTTCTAAAAACCAGTAGTGCTACAAATCTTCATTTTCCAGGGACTTATGGAGTCTGATGGCCAAGGAACTTGAACAAGGTATTGATTTTGGAACCATAGTCATAAGGAGAGTGCTGTGAGAATTAAAATGTAACTCTACTTTTGCTTCCTGTGAAGTGAGTGTGAATATTTCTATGTTTATTTTCTTTATTGCGTGTATGTTTCTATTTTACATGTATATTTTATTACTTGTTTTTAAAAATCCCTGTAATTATCGATATATATTTAAAAAAAAAATTGGGATGGTGGAAAGCTGTGGAAAATCTGTTTTGGCATATTTTCAGAAGAGGATCTCAATTGACATTTTTCAGAAGAAGATATTTTTAAAAAGGTGATAAAAGCTTGAATTATGTTTGTATGTCACACTACACTGATATTCGTTTATCCCATATATTTAGTATGTTATTGCTTGAAAATAATTATAGGGTACAAAGATTGGAGCCATGAGAAATGAACATTTGAAAAAAATTTCAAGACTGTTCACCAGACTGAAGACACAGCACACAACATGTTCATCCTTGTGAAAATTCATTCTTTGTAAGTGCTGCCAAGGTCAACGTCAGCTTGAATTCTTTAATGCATATTGTAAGTGCAAGCCATGCAGATTAGATCTGCCCAGAGCTATTCCTATTTGTTCATCCAGCTTTTAAAAATACATGTTTGTGCTCTTCTATTAAAAAAATTTCCATTAAAAAAATCAGCAGTCCAAGCTTGTTTCAGGTCTTTCATTATATTCATTCTCCACCTACCTTTCACTTTGCCCCAGAAATATATACAAACAAATTTCCATCTGCACACTGCTGAATGTATTTTCATATTCAATAACAGCAGCATAATGTATTTCCTGCATTTTCCAGATAAGTTAATGAAATTAGATTCTGCAGGGAATAAAAATAGTTCAATGTTAAGACTCATTATGGGAATCTTAACATTTGCTAAAATGCTGAACTAATAATATTGAACATGGAATTGTATTTTAATTGCTTTTATCTCTGGAATGGATCTTTACCTGCATGAACTATGTTATTTAGGGCACAAAGTAATCCAAAGTACAGTAATATTTCATGCAGTCCCGTTTATTTTATTAGAGCTCCTATTTTTTCTGAAGCTTCCAAGGAAAGAGGGGAGGCAAAAGGGAGGAAACAGAGAGAAAATAGTCCCTCTTTGATATGATTTCTTAAATTGTGAAGTCAAGTGTGAGTCTGTTGGGCTATTGACAGATTTTAGGGCCAAATTTTGTTCTATTTTTTTGTGTTCAGCTGTTTTTCTCTAGCAAAGAAAATATCTAATTAAAAAAAAATCTAATTCAACCTGATTGCAAGGCATGGTCCTTAAGAATTCCTGGAGACACTTGTCTATATGACAGGGAGGTATGTGATGCTTCCTGGGCAGTCACAAACAGGAGTAGTAGGAGTCTGTCAGTGTTTGCACTAGAATCTGTACAGAGTCATTTGGGGCTTTTCCCTTGGCAGTCTCTTCCAAAGAGCTCAGCAATGTCTCTGTAACAGCAGATGGACACTTTTGGACAATACTGGTGTAGGAACTTGTCAGAAATATTAACAGCTTGTTCAGGATAGCCCAAAGTTCTTGTATCAGAGGCTTTTTTATCATCATCAATTATTCTGGACTACCAAAGGAGGTGATATTTGGCTCCCAAATTTGATAACAATTGATATTGTTTTACTCGCCCTGAGACATCTACAATTCAGGGAGGTGATGACCTTACAAATATTCCTCTTGATTGCCATGTTAGTAAGCAGCTCACTGTCTTCTGGCTTTACTTTCAAAAAACCAGTGGGTTTTTAAAAGTTTAAACTGTTATTTTCTTCTGTTTCCTGCTCACTCCTCTATCCTTGCCATGCTCATTGCTGCTGCTGGGCTGCTGCTGGCTTGTCAAGCTGATCCTGCCATAGTCTGATGACACTGCCAGGCTGTCTGCTGTGGCACTGACTTTGGATCCATGGCAAAGAGCTGGATCTGTTGATCCCACACTTGTCCCATCTGTACTTTTGCAGCTCTTATAGTGCTCCTGTGAGTTACTGACAGTTTATGTCATACTGGCTCCTTATAGGAAAAGTGATCTTATGACTGTACAATTGGTCATTGCATTTTGCTTTTTGATTAGTACCTGAGCTAAACATGAAAAGTATTGCCTGAATTGGAGGTTTCATGTTTTTTTGCTTGCTTGTTTGTTTGTTTGTTTGTTTGGGATTTTTTTAGTTGGGTTTTTTTTTAGTTTTTGTTTGTTTGTTTGTTTGTGGGATTTTTTGTGTGTGTGTGCATAAGATTTTCTTTTCATAGTAGATTTATTTATTTGAAGCTTTTCTCATAGCCATGAAAGACTGAAAAATATTCATTCTGGATCAAGGAAACATTTAATTAAATGTCAAGCATTACATTATATTTCAAGTGTAGATTATTCTAACAAAAGTAAACAGTAGAAGTATGGAGCTAAATATAAAGCATCAGTTGCAAAACTGGCCAGGAGTTTTGCCCTCAGTGAGTAGTCAGGACATTTACACAATATGTGGGAGGCTTACATTCAAATCCTCCCTCAAGAAACATCTCTTCTTCACATTCTGCCTGGCTGATGCATGTTCTAGGTGTCACGTTGTGTAGGTGTATCTTTACTCAGTCCTTTGACTGCAGACATCCTACTTTGTGTAATTATTTTAATAGGAACTGACAGCTGCTTGTTCTACCTTCTCAATAAGTGTGTGTGTAACCTTTTACATCATGGATGTAACAGTCATTAAGTCAGGAATTCTACTCCCTCCTGAGTATTTGCATAATATGAAAGAGCTTCAGAAGAAATTGGAACTACTTTGCTAGAAAGCATTACAGCCACTGCAGTGGTCACATACCTTGTTCTGAGGTATGGTTTCTGAGGTTCCTATTCTTAAATGCACACTGTGAAACTGCTGTTATCTCCAGGTGACCTTGTTAAGCATAATTTTTATGTTTGTAATAAAGAAGTTTTTATATTCGTGTCACTGAGTTCTGAATTGTGCAGAGTACAGTGACCCCTGGAGCAGAAGTTGTGCATGTACCAAGAGAATTTGTTTTCCATCTTGATCTCATTAAGAGATCAGTTCTTGAAGGAGGTTTAGTTTCTGAGATGATGACATTAGCAATGAATTGTGACTCCTGAAGAACAAATTGACTCCTTATTGACTGATCACTTCAGTTCTTAGACAACAGTAAGTTGAAATATATGAAACATAAGTACTCAGTCTCAGTTTCACTGAAATCCACTCCACCGAGAAAACAAATCCAAGCATGCCTTCTTAGAAAGGTTATAATTTTGGTGTCATAATGGTATATAACTTTTTGTAAAGCTTGCAATTGATTCTCACCTAATGACTGTCTCCAAAATTTTCTCCTTATTTCAGTCTGATAGTACAAAAATGAATAAAAGCTCTTAAGCTAAGCTATAACTAAACTGGGGATGTTATTCTGAGCCATGCTATTTCTGCTCACTGTCATGATGCTCTGATATTTGCTGCTTGAGGTAATTTGCCCAAATGACTTCTTTTGACAAACCAAGCTGTGGGATAAATCTGTGTCTGACCCATTTTCATAGGCAACATTTTTTGCTGCTCAAACCACTTTCAGCACCATCTCACCCATCCAAATGGTTAGACTAAGGTGACAAAGGGTCAGTTGAACAAATCCCATTATGAAGCATTATTTTTCCTTTCAGTGACAGGAAAAAAATTTAGTGTTGAAAGGTAAGTCCTCTAGTCATGAGTGTTTTGAAGCAGAAGTGCAACTCTCCTTTGTGCTGCTCCTCTCATGAGGTGAGCTGTCTAAAGAAGTAAAGATCCTCTTTTTTTATATTTAATCCAGCAATATCAGGTGATAAAACGCAGTATTTGGGATTATATGCCTCTATGAAATCATTCTAACTGAGTCCATTAGAAGCTTTCTCCCTCACACTGCCTTCATATTTAATTAATTTAGAAAATTGTTTTCAACTTTTCCCTTCCTTGCATTTCTTACTCAACGTTATCATTTTTGTCCAGGAGGATGTTATCTTTTCATCTCACTTTTACTGAAACATTTTAAAACTTTTTAAAATTCTTTTGCCTGTATCAAATGCTTTTGTATCCACAGCTGAAAACTATACTGAATTTGAACTGGTCTTTTGGAAGCTGCTGAAATTAATATAACTTGTTTATTATCAGATGGAACATTACATCTCAGACCATTCTTTTTGTTAAGAGGACTGGGACTGAAGTGATCTGATTGTCAAAATCCCTACTGTCAATCTCATCAACGACTTGTAAACTTCTCTGTCATTTTCTCAGTTTAGTAAGCCAATTTTAGGAGAGCTGCCAGGCTGTGATCCAGGTGAAAGAGGCAGCAACTGCAGTTCCTGCAGCATTTCCTAGCTATGCTGGGATGTCTTGATAAGCACTTTCACAGTCTGGATCCTTCCTTAGGAATTGAGAGAGATGGACTGGTTTATTTATTTTCTCATTTATTTGTCATGTCGAGCATATGTTTGTGCTAATTTCCTGAATCTAAGAATCTAAGACACCTCAGCAGAAACTGTTCTTTTCTATAAAGACAGGGAATTATTGCTGTCCATTTAATGATGTCCAAATCATTGACAGTGATTGTGTGTACTGATGTCCTCAGTCTCTTGTTGAAGCAGACTGAGGTGGATAATTCCGGACTTTGCCCCAGCAATATTGGGCACCCTCTAAGGCCCTGTTCTGAATTATGATCATCCTTCCTTGGGGAGAAACACAAGACAATATGATACTGATAATATTTACATAGCATTATCTCAGGAACCCACACCGAGGTGAGTTTTCAGAAGATGCACTCCTCCTCGTATTTCTTAGGGTGCTGAATTCTCTATATTATTATCTGTTTCCTCATATCTGTTACAGAATTGCTGTCATGAATAAAGACATTGTCTGAAAATTACGAGTAACAAGATGATAAGATTATTTAATATAGACATGGAAATCATACCAACAGTCTGAAAAAAAGAAGGGGGACAAAATAAATATCAGGCAAATATGATTTCAAAATACAGGCTCTTAGTTATTTTACTTATACTGGTTCTTGTTATTGTAATTTTACTTTTCTTTCCTGAAGAGTAAAACTCAGCATATTTGCCCAAACTCCCAAAAAATGTGTGTTTGCTATGAGTGTACTATTTGGCTGAAGAGAGCAGTGTGTTGTGCTGCCTGACCGTCAGGTTGTGCTTCCCGACTGAGAGCAGATGTGAAGCTGCTTACGCTCTTTGGAGTATTTTTTGCATCACACTGAAACCCAGAAAAACAGAGGAATATTCTGCGATTATTCATCTGTTCACAGATCTGCACTCCTCATAGATCTGCAATCTGCAGATGTCAGCCACATGAGACCACATGTTTAAAATAAGAAAATAATAGTACTTAGCAGATGAAGGTAGCTGGTATCATCCAGCAGGTTATTTTACCAAAATTTTCACCTGCGATGTCATAAGATGTTCTTGAATTTAAGATAAAAGTATCTCTTTTTTTTCCAATTTCATATAGATTCATGAGTGGCTTACATGTTATTTTACAGTAGATTCAAAAGCTTGGTTTTGTTTTCAGCTATAATACTCTAATGCAATCTACTTGATAAGGATAAATTTGGTTTTGATCCTGCAAAGTAATATGGATGTTGAGAACCTGAAATTGTTCTGAGAGTATATGAGGATACACAAGCAAACGACCTGAAATATAAAGTATAAATCATTATTTTGTCTGCAGTACTACAATGTATCCACCATTTTTAAACCCACAGCAATTCCAACACATTTCTTGCAAAATGGCTTTTAAATCCTATACTTTCTCTGTGAAGTGTAGGTGAATTTACTCCAATTTTAATGATTTTGTTTTTTCTAAGATCAATACAATAAGGCAAACAGAAAGGATTTTGGGCAACAGGAGCACAACTCATCAAAATGTTAATCTACCAAATCCCTTGGCATAGTTTGACTTTTCTGTAACCATCTAAGAATGTTTTAAGTGCTATTTCTTGATTCAGCAACTAATTTGGCTATCCCTTTCCAATTCTGATTGATGCTATTGATTGGCTTCTCAAGGCATGTTGAAGTCGGTAGGACACCACTAATCTAGTCTGTGTGCTTTGGATCAGTCCTGATGTTTAATCAGAATAACTGATGTCTCTTTCTAGACTGCTCTTCACTGTCACTAATTTTGTAACAGAGTGAAATCAGCATTAGCTGCAATTAAACTATAAACTCTTGGTTCTTCTAATTAAAACATAAAAAATATACAATGAAAACATGAAAGAAATTGTTACTGATAATTCCTACTTAAACAACAAAATCATCTAATTATATCTTGAGAGCAAAATTATTTGAGGATACTATGATTTTGGTTTTTTGAGAGAGGAAATTAAACTAATACTATGAAGTATAAAGATCACAGGGTACAATAATTGTAAATTAAACCTAATGAAAACCTACATTGGGGTTTGATTGAAATATTTTTAATTTCTCTTAAGTCTATTTCAATTTGAAGCTCCCAATTTATTATGATCTGAAACACAAACCCTACTATAATGTTAACATTAAATGTACATTTGTGCCCTTACTGTAAAATGTAGCAAATAGGTTTATTGGGTAACTAGGAAGTAGGTTTCCAGTGCCCAAAATACTGCGTTAAGAAAGTTCTTGTCATTAAATTACTTTTGTGCTGGAGATTCATTAATATTCATTCTCCAAAATCTAGCAAAGGTCAGCCAAAATGTAATTGTGTCAAGACTGAATACCATTCCTTGGTACTTTCTGTACATTTCAAAGCCAAATTTCTTTTCTTCTACTTCTGTAAAACTAATTTGCAGTAGGATTTACTGACTCTGTCAGATCTCTCTTACTTCCTTTATGCGAGTTGTATCCTCTGCAGACACACATGCCCATTCCCACCAGACTGTTGTAACTTTACAATGCTGTGAGGAATTACCAGCACCCCTGGAGAGCAGCCTGCTGTGAGCCACAGTGGAGGGCACCATGCAGCAGCTGGAGGTAGCAGGGAATCACACTGTGTCACGGAGGAACTCCACTGGAATTGGGCAAAATTTTCCAAGCACCAAACTGGTGTTTGGCCAGGAGACTGCAGCAAGCCCTTTACTTTTAAGGGAGTAGCACTTGAGCATCATGGAATTAATGAATGAACCAAGGAATTGAAGAGCATTAGGGAGTTGTGCTGACTTCACACTTCAGCCAAAAAGTGAAACCTCTGCACATAAAGGGCATGTCAGCATTCTATAATGAGGAATGGCCTCAACTCAGGCTCAAAATAAGAGTAAATTGTTATTTATTGTAAACAACTAGCTGCTTTTAAGCTTGTCTTAAAAGTTCACATTAAACCCTAGGGGATGATTAGGGATTGCTAACTCAAGCTTGTGTATCATCACTATTTCAACCCAAGAGCAATGGATAGCAGTTAAGTTTTTGTTGGAGTTTTATCCTAGGCATAGGTTATTATCTACTCTGGTATCATGGCAGTGTCTGGGCAGCAAGGCAAGAGCCCAACTCACCTTTGTGTGGCTCTCACCCTCAAGAGGAGCTCCCTAGACAAGTGAGATTGCTCTTTCCTGGGGAGACACTGAGGGTCCTTTGACGGGAAAAACTTCTGAAGCTGAGGGAGGAAGCGGCAGAGACCACACTGGGAGCAATTCTGGCACAAGAGGAGAAGATGGGAGATTCCTTAGTGGAGCAGGCACATGATCAGGCTTCAAGGTGCTGGCAGGGAGATTTTCCTAAGACTGCACAGGGCTTTGTCAGGCCAAATACACTGAAAGCAAGGAGAGGAAAGGCAAAAAGGAGAAAAATTTGCTATTATTTTAATCACTCTCACTGAGCAGGGCTATGTCCTGCACCTAGAAAGTGATTTTAGGATAATTTTCATTTGGATCAAACAGCATCTGAGATTCAGAGTTTCCTGATATCTTTGGTGTCTGACTTGAAGCTCACAAATCAGCTTATTCAGACTTACCCTTTTTCTGTAAGTGCTGTGGAATTGCTAACCAGGCTAGTCAACTGCCAGGAGCTACCAGCTGAACTGGCAATGATTCCTGAAATCTCACTGTGCCACAGGGACACTGGGTGTTGCTGAATCTGTTCTCTCATAATGAAAGAAATTTAAGACGAGTAGGCAAAAGGTTTTGCAACTTGGTAGTTACAAAGGAGCATCACATTCTTTTGTTAAAACTGTTTTACTTTGGCTTGCAAACACCCTGGTCAAATGTTAAAACTACCCTCAAAAGAGAGTTAGTTAATCTTTTTTTTCAGAGAAAATCTGTTTTCCTATCAAATATTACATCAGAACAAGCCCAAAACAGTTATGATGCTAAGCAAAACCACCCAGAGCTGTTGGGAAAAACTGACAACAAGGGCACCTCTTAGGTTTTGGTCCTCTTTTTTGGTTTCAGATGTCTCACACAGCTTTACAGACCACCTTTGCCCTTTTTGTTCCACAGCCTGGGAAGCGGTGTTCACAATTTTTTGCTGGAATCAACCGTTCAGCAAATCTTTTATCTACACAGAGTAGCCAGCAGGGCTGAAGGGGGAGAGGCACAGCTCATGACCACTGTCACTGACAGGATCCCAGAGACCAACTCTTACCTTCCTCCCAGCTCAATAAATGTACTTTGGAATGTGGTACCACGTAGATTTGCATATATACACCTGCATAAATACAGAATTGAGACAATGAGAACATTCCCATTTTGCCTTATATTGAAACAAAAATTTTTCATCTCACTAGAAAATACCATAACATTGAGGGCTTCCCAGCCCTGAGGGGCTATTTTTTCTATGTAGGAAGACAGCTCCCTCTCAGAGCTCACTGGGCCAGAAAGAAAGGGTTTATAATGGTTACTAGAATTTTAAAAATAATTTGACTAGTAGGCACTCAACTCAAAGTGTCCCTTTGATGGTTCTGAGTCTAGTTTTTGTTCCTAGAATTGATTCATATTTAATTAAAAATACATAAATAGTTTTCAGGTAGTAAACCAGGAAAAAAAGTCTCTGCTTTCAAGTGAATCCCCTAAACATAATTTTACTTAGTGTAATTAACACTGTTGTCTATAGAAATTTGAGTAAGTTTATCAGGGTGAGACTGTTTCAGTGGAGAAGTCTGGGATATCAGCCTCCATCCTCATTCTACCCTCAGGAATACCTACCTGTTGTGGTTAGGAGATGGAGATTTGACCTATTAAGTTTGAAAAGAGAATTTGTCCCACTTCAAACAGAAATGGCAGTGTAAAAGGTAGATAGTACTGTAACAAATGTGTCCTGCAGGGTGTTTGCTTCTGTCAGCATCCGATATGGTCTGAGAAACTTTGCAGATCAAATCCCAGAGGCCCCTCAGGGAGATATGTGCTCCTTCTGAGACCTTGGGCCTGAGTGGATATCCACTTACTCACAGCAGGGTGGCTTGACATGCACAGAGGTATGTTTTTTAGCACTTAGAGGGAAAAGAAAAAAAAAAAAGAAAAAAAAAAAGAAAAGAGATTAGATTTAGCCAGCTGCTTAAAGTGGATTTTGAAAAGTGCATTCTGCCCCATATATCTGACATGAGTCAGGCGCTAGTTACACTGAGTGTGGCAGAGATTTTTGTGGTCACTTAAGAGGTAGTGTATCTGAAAAAAAATAATGCATTTTGCACGGTCTACTGGGAAAGAAAATTAAAATGCATGTGTCTGCTCTTATGGAAAGAAATAGGCTGATCAGTCTGATTTAGCCTCACATGCTGAGAGATATCATGCTTCCCACATTGCTCATTTCTTCAAGGATAAACAGCACCTAAAATGAAGACTGTGAATAAATGGAACTGGTCTTTTGAATGTAATTCAAAGTAAGACAGATGTCCAGCACAAGTACATGTAGTACGTCTACCTTGAGAAATATTTGGCTTAGTTTTTTAAAGATACTTTGCTGGAGCTTTTACCTGTGGTTTTCCTAATCGAAGAAATGAGCAGTTGCAGCAGACCCCCAAGAAAATTGCTAAAGCCAGTCTGATCAAAAGTCTGAAAGTGTTAACATTTTAAACAGCAGACTAATTGAAATGCAGACTTCTTCAGTGCTAGACATGGCTTATCATATTAAGAAACTGTTTCATGTGAAACTGGGTAAGAAGGACAAAAAACTGAGGCAACAACAAAAATACAATAAAGAATAATAATGTGTTTTCTGACATTGCTGCTGATATCAAAGTTGTCCTTCTTGTATTTATGTATATAGAGATGTTATGACAAATATTTTGCAGGGTGTGGGTGACCTTTGCCTAGTTTGTACACAGAACTAAGGCAAACCAATCCACCAGCATCAGCTAAAATCAATAAGATCTACAGCAATCGTCTGCAATGCAGAGGATACAGGAGTGTGCACTTCAAAACAGCCAGGGGTAAAGCAAATTATACACTGACTCCTAGATACAGATTTAAAAAGGAAAAAAAACCCAAAAATAAACCCCATGGAGGCCTAAGCTGTCCTCAGAGAGTATGCATTTTCAACATGTAGCAGATAGCAGTGACCAAGTGCCACTTCAGGAACAACAGTGACATAAGAATTAGCAGCTATTAGACAAGCTTTGGATAGCAACAAGTACTTCTAAATGAAGTCATCACGTTATCTTGTTTCTCCTCCAGTTAATGTGTAAAGTGGTAATTTAAAAGGCAGATCCCACTCTACCAGTTATAATAGAGCTTTATTTTATCTGTTTCACATTCTTACTAAGGAGAATTAAAAATGAAACACATACTGAACTCCCATTTGTCTCAGGACCCATCATTGCAGTGAGGAATACCTTCTCCTGTGAACTGAAATCCAACAATTTAGCATCATACATCACGCTGATACAAGGCAGAATCTTTTGCCTAGAGGACACTCTAATGATACACTCTCTGTAGTTGAAGTTGCAAATGATTTCTCTTTGAGCCTGGGTTTTAATCTTGCCGTTTAAAATGACCAAAATGAAATTAATTGTGCAATTGATATGTTTGTTTGTTCTAGAAAATTAAAAGCTTGGTGAGAAGCTGATAAGCAAATTGCACTGGTAAGATATGGCAGTTTTAATAAACTTCCTTCTGTAAACTTCTGATTCCTTTTTTATTGATCATTATTTCTCAAAAGCTTCTGGGCTATAGTGGCACCAAACATCATTAATTTTTATTGATGTGAGAATTCAAGTGAAACCTCTGAGTATTTTAAGATTGTAAAGTAGTTACTATTTAAATAATCCTAAACATATTTTGATAACATAAATGAATTTTATGACTTATGTAATTTAAGCTACACTTTTTTTTTATGGAATCTGCAGATTTACTATAACATTTTATTCCTGACACGAAAGAAGGGAGGCACTTATTAATGCTCTTGCTAAGTATCTACGTCATGTCTAGGAATCCATCAGCACTAAATTCCCAGGAGCTCTGGCACAGAAATGAGCAATGGTCCAAGGAAGATTTCAGGTGCCACCATGGTAAGAAAATCAGATGTGGGTGATTTTCCCTACACTGAAATGGTAGGGTTGCCCTCACGTGATAGAATTCAGATAAAACAATCTTCATCATCATCATTCAGATGATGTAACTACAGAGAAGTTTTAAGAAAAATAAATGAAAATCAGGCCAATATCTTGGTCTGACTTTTTGGCCAATACCACTGTTGACTTAGTTATGAGTTGTGAGTGATAGGTCCTACCTCTTCTGAGCAATGTATTTATATTCTTACTTATTTTGGGGACTTCTGTTGAATACTTATGGGCTGGAGAACTCCAGATTAAGCTAGAAGCTACTCTATGAAATACAAGACAATTCAGACCTGTCTATTTAATGAGCATAAACAAGTATACAGAAACCCCTCTGCCCGTGTGTTGGGTGTTGAAAGTCAAAAAGAAAACTATTCTCATTTTACTAAATGATTGTTTCCACAAGTTCAGAGATTCAGTAAGTCTACCCAGCAAAACTTCAGATTCATTTTGTAGTTTTTTATTCTCATTGAGCTGAGCACTTTGGAGCTCTGGCTTTCAGCTACATTTGTGGAAAATACTACCATGTATGAAAGCAACAGTAGTGTAGTGATTCCTAGTGTAGTGTGGCAATGCTTAAGATCACAAATTATTTGGCATCCTGCATAAATTCAGTGACATATTTCAGGCACATATTATATTATTTAACTGTTAGACTTGAAATGCCTGGCACTAGACCTTAAGACTGCTGCAAGTAATAGCACAGGCAGGCCTCTCCAATTTGGCTGTGCTTAGTAAGTGATCCAGAAGGCCCTCTTAAAAAGATATTTTAAGCCCATTTAAAATCAATAGACCAAATGGCTTCTACAATCTCTACTGACTTCATTGGGCTCAGCCATGGTATCACTACTCTTCTGGTGCCAAAATGATAAGCCAAATTACATTGCTCCATTTTTTTACTGGTCTGAGAACTGAATCAGAGCAGGAGTGTCTCACTTTCCTCAGCTGACTGAAGGAAAACTTTGTCATTTAGTTGATGTAACCAAAATACCTTTGTAAATGCAAAAAATTTGTATAGACAATGACTGCTTCTCCTGTACTTTGAGTATTTATCCAAGTAAATTTGAAAGAAGTGCTCAGAGGGAGACAGGTACACCTCTCACTTAGTGGATGAAGCTCATTGCACTTCTGTTGCCAGGCTGAATATCCCAGATTTTGTATTCAGTTGTCAGGAGGGTTTGATATTTCACTGCCTGGTTAAAACAGAAGCTGTTAGCACAGGTCAAATTCCAGCCAGGTGTAAGTCATCAGAGAAAGGTTTGAGCATTTACAGGTGGGAATTTTCATTAGACAAATAAATTGAAGAGAAGAAGCCAGGAGCATGTAGCAAAGGGACCCAAACCCACCGTCTTGTTTGGCACTTAACAGTGACTTTGTCCCTTTGCAAACATCAAAAATATTTCAATGGATGCTGATGTCCTGTCACTACAAGCCCTGGTAAAAAGTAAAGCTTCTCTCTGTCTTTCTTATCAGCCCCTTTTGTAGAGTGAAAGGGTGCAATAAATTCTCCTTGCAGCCATCTCTTTACGCTGATCCACCCCAACTCTCTCAGCCTGTCTTCCCAGTGGAGATGTTCTAATCTTCTGATCACTTTGTGGCCTCCTCTGGTTCAATTCAAACAGTGATTATCTTCAAATTGAGGTAATTCTGGGGGCTGCTGCACAATACTTCATATTCAAAAACATGGTAAAGACAGTAGTTTCCCATCACCAAAAAAATGGATCTTCCTTCTCTACAGGAACTTACAAATGAGGATTAATGAACTTGTGAGGAGAGTGAATAAGCTGCTGGTCATTCTCTTCCTTGCTGTGAGAGCAAGGAATGACCTTGAATTCCTCCCCCCTCCCCTACTTTATCATACATGGATCATAAAGATACAAGGATAACTTTTTAAATCTCATTGTTATATCAGTTGCAAATAGATTCATGTTTTTATCTGATCCAGTCAACTTGGAAGTGTTGAGAATCATTAAACTTCATTTTATGGATCCTGTAAATGCTACTGCACCACCAGGGACCCACTTAGGTGCTGGCATAGTAAATACCAAGGTACATGTTCATTCTGACATTAAAGTCGTCTCAGAAGAATTAATTGCTCGCAGGTTTCCTCAGTTCTGCCACATAAGGGAACCTTTCGTTCCAAACCACAACTTCATCCAGTAAACTCACAAGCCTGAATTCAATCATGTCATCACTCTCATTGGATTTTTTAACTGCCTTCACAATAGCCAGTGGTGTTTGGCAGACAACCAACACAAAGGTTTGTGGCATCAGGACAACTCAGATTTCTCTTGATGAATGTATAAACTATATATATATATATATACATCTTGAGCACACAGCATAACCCTCTAGCTCTTTGCTGTCAGCCAACAGACCCCAGGGACACTTACACACTACCCTACATCTCCCTGGCTCCAAGTAGGATGATACAACTTCTCATGCCCTGGCACAGATAGCATTCTAAGCTTGTAAAATGGTGTCCCTTTATAGGCAGGGTCTTGAAATCATAACTGGGTGCAGATGGAGTCAATGTTGTATTTCTGTGTTCTGTCATTATGGTTCATATAGCTGGTTTATATTAATCTCTTCAACTTGAAGTAGAGCAGAAGAAGAAAAGTGTTCCTGCTGCCACACAGCACTATTGGCTTGGCAGTGGCAGCAGAGATGAGTCCTCCTGACTCTCCAGGGGGACCTGTTAACTGGATTTCTCCTTTTTTCACTCTTCTACAGCTGAAACCTATTTGACTTCCACCACTAGAACAAATGCATGTTTGCAGAACAAACTGTTGGGAATTACAAGTATTGGTGCTGCTTCTCTGCTGAAACCACTGTGATTTTAAATTAAATCAATTGCACTTTAGCAGAGCAGAAAAAAAGAGTTCTGTCATTTGGGAAATTAGGATCTCACTTGAGAAATGTATTCTGATTTGGGCTCAGAGCCAAATCACACTCGGAGTTTAGTGCTGTGATATTGCTGCTTACAGCCACTTTTTTTGGTCCAAGCTCTTCTGCACAGTGTCACATTCTTGACTCCAGGAATGAGCAGAGCCTGAGTTGTCTGAGAGGTTCAGATTTCTAGGATAAGGTGGCAACTGAGCTTATCTTACATGAGTGCTCCAAATACAATGAAGTCATTATGAGAAAATGCTTTTTCTTTGGATTTTGCTAAGCGTCCATACGTCCATTTTTGAGACCCTAAATATTGAGCAGATGTGTTAAATGTGCTCTAAACAAGACATAATCATGTCTGCTGTGCTACAGCAGAGCAGAACCAAATCTAATACTGAATCAGCCCTGGGTGGGAAATAGGACTTGCTTAGACTTCTGTGGTTTTGGATATGTGCAAAACTGTAAATAATTCTAACAAAAAAGGAAGATATCTAGTATACCTTTTCTCTGGTTTGGGATAGGTGGCAGCTGACAAAATCTGGTGAATTATTTCAATTAGACACAACTTATTTTGAATGCAAAATACTTTAGATATATTATTCCCTCATTGAATTTTCTAGGCATAAAAACTCTTTCTGTATTTGAGATCATCAATTCATTAGCGAAATCGTATAACTCTATTATTTATGTAAATAATTCTGTGATTTTTATGTCCTTGCAGGTTATTTTTCACAAGAATCAACTGCTCACTTGTGCTTTTTTACTGCTTTTTTAAATTGTGCCTCTTGCTTAATCTGTCAGCAAGGTTTCCATTGAGTCCCAAGGACTGACACAGAGGATTTGCTCATCCTGTTCAGAAGAAGTGAGGTGATTCAAGAACTGAGATAGAGGGACTCTAGTCTTTCATTTATTTATTTCCCCAATAAACTTGCCCATTATGGAATCAGTCTCACAATTCCCCATTCATCCTGCTTTATTTAGACATTGAATTAGAAATGAGTTTCCAGAGGACAATTCAAACTGTAGTTGAGTTGATTTGCATCCAGGGATGTCTGTTTTTCCTTGACTTCAGGAGATTTGTACAGCATCCAAACTCCTAACTAAACCATTGCAAGTGCCTGCAGCCAGCTGAGATGAATATAATGTCTAACCCATCCAAGTTATCAATTACTTGGATTTTTTAGGCAATGGCAGTGAGCTGCACAACACAATGAGCACACATATAGATTCACCGCCTATATCGAGAAGTAGAAAAGCTCTTGGAGAAGATTTATAGGACTTAGTTGAAAACTTTGTAATTGATGAGGTGATATTTATGTGAATTAGGGTTAGGCAATCTTTGCTATAAACAAAACTTTATTGCCAAGGTTTGAATGGAGAGCCTGTCTCACTACCATTGATCATTATTCCCAGGAACAGAGCACAGCATGGAAATTAGGGGCAGAAGAGGCAACAAGCAAAAAAAACCCTATTTGTTTTATTTACTATTTATTTATCTACTACATTAGATAGAGAGCAAAATGGGTCAGAGGGAAAAGAGCCATAGACATTCTGTAGAGAAAGGCAATGGGTACAATGGGATGCTAAATGAAGTTGACGTTTCTAGAGATGAGCACTACAACAAATAGGTCAAAGTATTATTTTTAAGGATGGGAAATATCTGAGATGGAAAGTGATTTACTCTTTAATAATGAAATTTGTGTTTTCACATTATGCACTTTCACTAAGCTGCTGTGATTAAGCCCTCTCATTTTGCATGATGCCCTTGATATCTATACATACATTTTTTTTGTCAATTTGATACCAAAAAGATATCATGGGTATTAAAAGAATTACATCTAACCCAGAATCTTGACTAAATATTTTAATATCTTTTTTCTTCTGAGAAATTAGTAAGTTTTAAGTTCTGAATGCCCTTGTTTCAGACACACAAACCTGCTTTTATTTTTAAAACAATATTCTGGAAGGGTAATTTAAAATTGAGAAGTAAAAATCATCCAACTGGTCACCAATGAAATGGGAATGTGGCAAGTCAGTCTTCCTGGAAAAGCTCTGATTCCTCCAGTGCAAAAACAAAGTAGAAAGTCCGGGTAGTGAATGTACAGCACAGCAGTTACTGGCTGGACAGGATTAAAAATTAAATTTCCTGAAAAGGTCACCAGAAGTAGGTGGGGGTATCACTATAAACACTACAAAGGCTTTCTAAAGGCAGAAGCCCTTACTTTTGCTTTTGTCCTTGGAGAGATCTTGAAAGAAATCAGCAAGTCCATCACCTTGTGTTTTGGGTAAATGAAGTCCAAATGCTTGAAACAAAAGGAAAATTCCTAAGCATGCTGTGCTGTCTTTTGCAGATTACATTCACTGTGATTCATGCTGCTATCCTTCATTTTCTAGTACTGCACTCTTGGGACAGCTAGAAGGTTGTGAAGGGATGAATGAACATTACTTTGACGAAAAGGTGAAAGGCATATCTATCATACCCTGATTTTTAATCAGGTAATTTCCAAAGAGGGTGCAAAGTATTAGTAAGTGTTCTAGGTAGATAGATGACTTTTTTTTCCTTTTGAAGTTAAGAACAACCTGGTTTTATTCAATTATTTGTAAACAGCAAAAATCCCAATTCACCTGAAGGGACCTGCTCTGTTAATGTGGTGTGTAATGTAATCAGGTGGGCACTGAGTGAGGTCCTAGAGGGACAGACACACAAAAACAGCACTTCCGCTGAACCTCTTTCCAAGAACTTCTCTGACATACATTTCCATGTAATAAAGGAATCCTAGGAAATAAGATGTCAATTATCAGTGAGTCAGGAGAGAGATGTAACAAAGTTAATGTGTGTGTAGGTGGCAGAAGTCTGTTCCCCCTCCTGGCTTCTGCTCAAATTAGTTTCTCTTCTGTTGTCCTACAGAATTCTGGAGTAGAATCTTTCTAAACAAAAGCAGTGCTGATTGTCAAAGACCACTCATTGTCACGGAACAGTCATCAGCTGGGGTTTTATTTTCACCATTGACAGAGATCCTGAGAATGACTGGGATGCAGAAGTTACATCTGTGCAAATAAATCAGTGCCGTGGGTCTGGACATTGGTGTTGGGAGAATATGTATGGATCTGTGTATATAGGGCTGTATGGCCCAGCAACCATTACATGGTAATTCTTCACCCAGTTCAGTAAATAAACTGCACAGAAAAGATATATGCTGATGATGTTAGGCTGAAAACTGAGCCTAAACTAAACCCGTATTTTCCCATTTGATTTAGCTATACATTTAATTTCTATAGTGAAGCAGCCCAGGTACACAAAAAGTTGTTCAAATAATTATTCAGTTGTCTGTCTACTAAAATCACTTGAATTTTACAACCTGAAAATGGAAAATAAAAATTTTTGGTTGAAGTTCTGCAAACATTTATACCAATGTCATGGGTACTGAAATTCTGAGGCTACATTCCTAGTGCAAGCAACTTCCATGTTGCACAGGTGGAAATCTCTGACCAGAAGATGCAGGAAAAACCTGATCTTCTAGTCACCATTTCACTGTGAATATATGTAAAATGAAGACTCCCAAGTCTAAAGCTTTTGCTCCCATGACACATTTTAAACTTTACTAAAAGGGAAAAATCTCTAGAGCCAGCAGGAGTGGTGAATTCCCAATTAGCTTACTATCCTCCGTGGACAATAAACACACTACATGGGTGAAGGGAATGAGAAACTTATCCTCCCCCAATATACATATCTCACAAAGTGGTATGTGTATTTTTGTAGTACCATTAATTTTCTCTTTAAAACTTTTCACGTTACTTATTGGTCTCAGCGGAAAATAGTCTGGCAAAACATTGGTGTTTCAAAAAAGTCTTTTTCCACACTGTGATTAAGGCAAGGCTATTTTCATTCTATATTAAAGGAAAAAAAGACATACCACGCCAAAATCCTCTTTCATGTATATGTAATATCAGTTGACTTAAGGAAATCTAGGTGGATTTTCTAACAATTCCAAAAAGTGTTTAAAAAAGTAAAAACTTAGTGTTGCATAGGTTTTTATGTTGTGAGCTATGTAATGCAAATTTTCTTTGGGAAAATTGTCCCAAAGAAAGGACCAAAAAAGACCTAGCAAAAGAAAGTTTCATTTCCAATAAACCAGTATTTTCTGGAAAAAAGCTCAAACTTTAAAAAAACTGCTTTTTTAATTCAATGGATATTAAAGTGCAAGAATAAACATGCCAGTTACTTCTGTAATTAGATACATATTTTTTTCCATTATGTGAGTCCACGTAATCACACCAAACTCTTTCAGCACTTGAAGATCAAAGGTAAATTAACCAGGAGTGTGCTTTTGGTGAATTAAGTTAAATTAGAGCAGGCTTTAATTAGATCCTGTATATCTGCTGAAATTTCATATTTTGCATGAAAATAAAATGTTACATGAGACATTTAAAATGTGTCTTATAATAATGGAAGGAACTTAGTGTATGAGAAATTACTCACTCAAAGAGTTTATTGAAATTAATAAGCCTGGCTTTTGGCTAACTCCACTGCAACCCAGAACTCACTAAACTCCAGGGAACTAACACTAATGCACAGCCAGCACAAGTGGAAAAGAAAACTTTGATGGTCCTCTGAAAAGAGAAAATAGAAGGGGAGTGTAGTAGAATTGTGTGTGTGGACTATACTATTATCTATTATATGTCTTGCAGAAGTAAAAGAGGAGCTGGAACCACAGTGCCTGTCCTTAGGGATTTTCAGTCTGATAAGTGTGATTTGAGAAAAGACTGATTCAGATAAATAAATTATGTTGGTACATTCTGGTTATCCATATATTAGGATCCCATTTGGTGAAGATATATGTAAACATTCACTACTTCATGCATGCTTGTGTGAAACTGAAGTAAGAGGTAAAGGGGTCTGAAACTTGAAAGAGTGTATTTTAATAATGAATATTATTTTCTTATTGAAAGATTGCTATCTTCAGCTCCATTATTGCTAACAGTTTTTTAGTTCCCTTCTCCCAAATCAACATGAAAAGATATGAAACCAGGCAGATTTTATAAAGGTTATGTTTTACACCCATTCTTAACTTCTGTAGAGTTATCATTTGAATTATTATTGAATTACCTTGTTCCCTCACTCCAGTTTTGCTGTAAGTAGTATTTCCTGCTCTGAAACCTCAGTTTATACTCATCATATATTTGCATTTGTATTAAAGCAGAAATGATGTGTTGATCATTGTGTGTTAAAAAGTTTAAAACACAGCCAGATGTTCATTCTTCATTCCTGGTGAAAACTCAGAAGATGATAATACTGGTCCTGCCTCATCAAATACAGCATTTCAAAGAACTCTTCCAGATTAATATCAGGGAAAGCACTGGGAATGCCAAAACTCTTCTTGGCTTGCTTTTAGGATTTTGTTAACTAGTGCTCAGGAGGCTGTAAAGATCCACAACATTGTTTATCTGCATCCACGTCTGAGATCCAGGTGCTCAGCATCTACAGTCCTTCAGCTAGCTTTTGCAACTTTCTTTTCTATTCCCTCTCATCCCCCACACCCCTTCTCCTTTCCCCTGCCCTGTAGCACAGGAAAAGGGGTGAAGCAGGTTAACATCCCAGCTTTATCTCTAGTTCTGATATATCTTGGAAATTGGTTTGCCCTATGCTAGTATGATATGAAGCTCTCAGCTTTTTCTGATAGTTTTTTCTCCTTTTTTTTCCACCATGGAAATTGTAAAAAATATTACCAAGCAAGATTGGCATAGAAATGCAAGAGACACTACAGATTTCCTTTTTTAAGAAAATATATATTTTAAATGGCCATAAGTCATCCACAAGTTTTTGCAAACTTTTTATTTCAATAGATCACAACAATACGCTCTTCACCTAGTATTTTACAGATTTTCAAACTTTTAGAGAAAGAAACTAGAGAAAATTTGTACCTGGCTATCAGAATATTTTACCTATCTATGATATATAATTTCAGGTAATGCAGTCAATAGCAATGCCCTAATTCCAGTCTTCACATCCTAAAATTCAAGTAAGTTTTATTTCTAGTAAAAGATGATGGAAAACCCCCAGGTTGACTGTAAGAATTTATTAGTCTTGTGGTTTGTTTCCTGACATTACAAGAAGATAATGCCTTAGAAATATCACTGTAGCTATTGAGCTTGCAGTTGTTTTCCAGCTCACCTGGAAAATCAGTAATTGCAGAACAAACTTCACTGAGAATTAATGGAGGTGCTGGCGGTGATGGTGAGGCAGCTGCCAGATATCCATGGTAAACATAATGTATGTAATTGAAATGATTATTGACAAGCTATTAATGTGCATAACTGGCAATCAGTTTCTCAGATTAAAATAATTCAGTGTTTTTATCCTTAAAGGCATTATGTGTGTTTGTGGAAGACTGACAGGCACTAGAAAATGAAAACCTCTGTTTCTCCATTGAACGGAGGCTGCATGCCAGGGCATTTTTATATGGGCAGATAGGGATAGGACAAGGGGGGATGGTTTTAAACTAAAAAAGGAGATATTTCGATTAGATGTTCTTTGTTCAGAGAGTGGTGAGGCACTGGCAAAGGTCGCCCAGAGAAATTGTGGATTCCCATCCCTGGAAGTGTTCAGGACCAGGTTGGATGGGACTTTGAGCAACCTGGCCTCATGGAAGGTGTCCCTGCCCATGGCAGGGAGGTTGGAACAAGATGATCTTTAAGGTCTGTTCCAATCCAAACCAGTCTGTAATTCTGAGAGTTCATATCAATATTAATAATTTCTCTCCTCTTGTCACAAAAGTTCAGCTCAACTCTCCCATTTGAAGGTGTAGGTTTTGTTGGTGTCAAGCAGAATCTACATAGCCAGATTTTTAGTATCTGGATTTACACCCCAGACAGCAAAACAAGCATAAGTACCTTTTGTCTTAATTATTTCAATATTTTAAATTTATTGTGTGGACAAACTCTTCTCACTGAAATTTTAGGTGGAAAAATTCAGACTTGAAAAAATACATGCATTTTAACAGGGATTGTGTGTAAGTCACAGCTAGAACCATCTGCTAAGTATTAGATTATCTTTTACTAGCAATATAAGGTTTTTCTAAAGAGTTTACCAACATTATAGAGTTTACATCAATGAAGTACTATTTCTTCCCTTTTGGAGATCATTGAAATATTTATTGCATGAAAACCCCTAGTACGGTATTTTAAATAGTTCAGAAATTTTGAAATATTTTTGTAGCTGATTTAGCTATATGTTATATTTTCTGAGTCCAGAAAATAACAAATGAGAAAAAAAAATGAAAGTATTAGAGATTTTTTAATATGTTTATGAAAATCTCATCTCTTATTAATACACATTTATTATTAATGCTGTCAATGCATATTGATATTATAGTGTATTTTATTCAAATGCAATATAAAAAAAGCATAATCTACTTTCAGATTTATCTAGTTCTATGCAAGTTTTACCCGTAATCTGACTAATTTGCTCTGTGTCTCAAATAAAACCATTCATAACAATAGCAATTCAGATAATTTCCTTGCATTCTGGTTCATAATCATTTTGCTGCTTTAAGAAATCTAACCACAGTGTGATGAGTCCAGGTTTCAAGACGTTTAAACAGGTAAGACACATTTTGGCTACTTTCAGAAGAGATTTTGAATGAGCAGGTGTAAATTAAAAGTAAAGCAAAATAACCATCTAGCTAGTGAGCTGTGGAGGAGGGGGAGAGAAGCAGATCTTGTGGCTAAATCATTAGTTAATTAGGAAATTAAACAATTGAGGACAGCATAGAATAACCCATGTGTGTACTACTAAATCATGTTATCCTTAAAAGCATTTTAGCAAAGCCATTGCATTGAACGGAAGAGGAATACGTTACGGCACAGTAGGAGGTTAAAGAGTTTCCTTTACATAATCTAACACCAACACGTGGCTGATTTGTTGGTGTCCATCCCCAGATTACAAAACTCTCATTGTTAAGTAACAACTGTCAGTGTTCACAAATCCAGAGTTCCAGCTCTGAGCTAGAGTGAGACATCCCAAAGTGACCCAAGCTCCAGCGAGATGTGACTGCCTTTTCACACCCAATTACCCTCACAGTTTGTAGTTGTGTCCCAAAGTTCATGGTTGAGGATATCTGGATGACCAAATTTTACCAGTGAGCTTGAAAACCAGATTTCTTCCCTTGGTTTTTTACAAGTAATTGGAAAGGTGTTCACACCTGGCTCTGGATGGGTTACAAGGGAAATATCCCCTCAGACATTTATCTTTATACCTGTTCTTGTTCTCTTGCTCTGTTGGGGAAGACGAAATAGGATGCTTACTGAAGGTAACCCCCCTTCTTGATAGAACAATGCCCTCTGCCCAGGCAAGTCCAAAGGTCAGAAGCAGACTCAGAAGCAGACCTTGCCTGCCTGGTGGAGATCCCAAAAAGCAGGTTTTTTTAAGGTTTGAAACATGACCCCGTATGGTAATGTGATGATTCTTATAGGTTTTATGTAAATGCTGTAGGGTTTGTAGCTTGTCTTTGATGGGTTAAAGGGAATTAGAATAGTCAACAGAGAAGATGATTTATTGCATTGTAAACAGCAAATCGCCCTCTTTTACTCTCTTCTTTCTGCTCTCTCTCTCTCTCTCTCTTTTCTCTGGCCTGCTTTGGGCTGCGTCTTGCAGCCCAGCAGGCTTCTCATGCCCACGCTCTTTCGCAATAAATTCACATGCTCTAAAACCCATCTTTAGAGATCTCTCGTCCCTATTTTTATCCCCATAACTAAACCCAACGGAGTTCCTTCCTTACATTGCTCTTTCTCTTTCTCCTCAATATTACTCATTCAAAAATGTATCTAAGATTTGGCTGAAGAAATATTGCAATTCCCATTTGTAGAGAAACAGTTTTGGGATCAATATGAAGAGTAAGTGTCGGGTTTCTCGGCGCCCAATGGGCCGAGTCCGGAGAAGCAGGGGACCGCTGCCGGATGGGCAGCGCAGGACTGGCAGGGCTCTTAGGGAGTGCAGCAGCGACCTGAAGACCGGTTCGCGGCGAGGCAAGAAATGTAGTCCACTTGATCGGCGTTCCAGAGAGGTTTATTGAAGGGCGAAGCCAGAGGATGGAGGGACAGAAGGGGACTGGATACAGCGACCAAATGGCCCTGAACCACTTCGGGTACAGGGTTTTAAGGGCGGAGGAAAAGGGGAGGAGAAACTCTAGGGAACCAGTGAGGACAGTGGGATTAGGGAGTGACATCAGTCTCATACAATTGTAGATGAGGGAAGGAGGGACAACTCTTAGGACTGGCAAATCAGGGAACAACAAGGGTACAGACAAAGGTGAACTTTCTAGAACATAACCATATACGTCAGTGGGGAGGGGAGAAGAGCGGGGCCAATCAGTGGTGAACTTGGCGCATATTCATGACCCTGGACGCTGAGCAGCATGGGAGAGTCATTCTGAGTCACCACAACCTAAAAGTTCGTTCACTCCCATGACTCCATCTTTGGGTGATTGTCTGACCATGGGTTAGGGCACTCAAATGCACCACAGCCACTGCTACAAGTAAGCACTGGCTTTTACACTGACAAGCGTAAGTGCCTCTCAATAAGTAAATAGCAAAGACACAAGCTAAAGCTAAAGGTTTATTTCCACCTTTTAAAAGGTGATAGGCAAATTCAATCAAAAAACATCTAAATATGCATTGAATGCCTTTATTTTAATTTAATTTAAAGATAAAAGATAAAATCTTCAATATAAAATCCTATAAAATACCAGAGGAATGGATTTTTTTTCATATAAGGTTCAAACTTCAAGTGAGCCCCTTATGAAATCTCAGTCTGACTGTCAGCCTGGCTCTGTTCTGCCTTCAATCTTACACGTTATATTGACACATTACAGAAGAAAAATTTATTTCTACTTAACACCTCAATTCTCCAATAATGCAAACAAATCAAGCAATAAATAAAAAATCATTTTAACAAGTGAAGTCTCTGGGTTAATGCGTCTCTATTACTGACATTGGTGAACAAGGGCTTTCCTGTACTTGTAAGAAATGAGCAAGACTGTCAGCACTCAAAGGACTGCCAAGACCTTGTTCATCTCTTTACTCATCTTCTTGAGAAAGAAGATTAATGTTGAAATGAATGGGAGAACCTGTCAGTGCATGAGAAGGTTTCAGGAAGATGTGATGCTTGAGGAAAGAGTTTGGTTATCAGCTAATCCAGGACAGCAAATTAGATATTTCAGGTTCAGTTTTCACAAAAGTATTCCTGAGCTATATACACAAATCTGCAATTACAAAACCATGATAAGAATATGCCATAGAATTCAAGAGCATGTAATTCAATTATTTAAGCAATGACTCTTCTTCAAAATAACCCTCAAATAAAATAAACTATGAAAGCATACATTTACAGAACAACACAAAATGCCATTTGAGATTTTTTGCAACCTTTAGTTGATTTAATTTCTTAGCCTGTTCTGAGAAGCAAGATAAAATAAAATGCTTTTAAACAAAAGTAGCAGTGCCCTTGCTCACTGACCATGTTTATATTAATTTTACTCATAACCAAAAAAATGGAAACTTAAAAATTAATTTAACACTTAATACGTAAATTGTTCATAACAAGAAGGCCCTTTGTCTTCTGTGTTATCTTTTGATGTGGCATTAGTGATACTTACATAAAACAATCTTAATATTCTGAAAACAGCTGTTCTCCAAGATTTATCTCTAAATGTTATCATCAAAACATCATAGCATCCATATATGTTTTGCCTGGTTAGCATTTATGACTGAACTCTTTCAACATGAATTTTCATCTGTGGTGCTGTTATTTTAATGACAACCCTTAATTAGGGTTGACATTTCACTAGCCTTATTTCCAAATTCAGTTCATTCTGACCTCAGACAAGTTATTTAAAGCTGTTGAGCTTCAACTTTTATCAAAAGTGGTGTGCAGAGTCTTACTTTTCCAGATTTCCTTTTGAAATCTGTCTTCATTTGCAGTATATGTAGGATGTTTATGCAAAGGTCCTATCTACAATAGTCATAGAATCATAGGATCACAGAATGTCCTGAGTTGGCAGTGACCCACAAGGATCATCAAGTCCAACTCCTGGCCCTGCACAGGACACTCCAAGAATCACACCATGTGTCTGAGAGCATTGTCCAAACACTTTCTGAACTCTGGCAGGCTTGGTGCTGTGACCACTGCCCTGGAGAGCTGTTCCACCATCTGGATGAAGAACCAGAGTCAAGAAAGCTGCTAGCACAAGAAATGAAGAAAGGATTTGCATTTTGGCACCAGAATTTCTTGATCTGGAATGATACAAATTTTGTACTTTGAAAGAAAGCATTGAAGTAACAAAAATAAATAAGGATAGCTGTCTGGGTTTTATTACATGGCTTTTATTATACATAATAATGTAATTCTGAAAGGGCTAAATCTTTGTTATGCGCATGGATGGAAGGTAACAAAACCAGGATTAGATGAAGTGGAAATGCTAACAGTAAATATGTTGTTTACAGTTCTGCCTTTCATTGCAGCATTGAGCTGTAGCAGCTTAAACAACTTATGGACAAATATGTGCAAAGAAACTTCAAAGGTTAATTTAAACAGTTTAATGTTGTGAAAAGTCTAAAAACTTATCTGCAGTGGAAATGTGATGCCTACAGTGAGTTCCTCAGATCAGGGGTGATGTTTTTCCCTCTCCCTCTCAGTGTGACATAACTATCGTCCTACCTGACAAAGTTATGAGAAAGAATTGTGCAGAAAATCTGTATTAAAATTAAGAGATCCTTGTCTATTTCTCATGGCATTTGACAAGCATTTTTTTGTATCAGTTTCCATGCTTGTATGCAACGTGCATTCATATGTTTGATGTTAAATCAAAGGATTAGCTTTAGAAATATGAATACTATGACTACTTGTGTAGTAAAAAGTTAATTCTGTGGTAGAAATATTATAAAATTGAACACTAAAATCACCAAGCAATCCTCATTTCTGAAAAGATTTCATGCAGATCCATTTGTAATTTGTAAATCCTCAGCTACAACTGTCTTTGTGACAAAACCCAAGTTGTTGTATAACTTCTTGAGCACAAATACAGTTTATTTTGCCTTTTTTCCCTGTCTATATTTTGAGGGGTTTTTTCCCCCTGTGTACTGGTTTTGGCTAGAATAAAGTTAAATTCTTCACAGTAGCTGGTATGGGGATATGTTCTGGAATTGTGCTGAACACAGGGCTGATAACACAGAGGTGTTTCTGTTATTGCTGAGCAGAGCTCAGCAGAGCCAAGGCCTTTTCTGTTTCTTGTACAGCCATGCTGGGTTGGAAGTTGGGGTACATGGGAGGTTGGGAAGAGACACAGCCAGGACAGGTGACCCAAACTGACCAAAGGGAAATTCCAGACCATAGGGCATCATGCTCTGTTTGTAAAATGTGGGGTGGGGGTGGGTAAAGAAGGAAGAAAGCGATATTTGGAGTGATGGTGTTTGTCTTCCCAAGTCACCATTATGTGTGAGGAGTCCCTCCTGTCCTGCAGAAGGCTGAACACCTGTCTGCCCATGGGAATTGATGAAAGAATCCCTTGTTTTGCTTTACTCGCACATGTGGCATTTGGTTTCCCTATTAAACTGGATTTAGCCCATCCCATGAGTTTTCCAGCTCTTACTCTTCTGATTCTTCCCTCAATCCTGCTGCTGGGGGAGTGAGCAAGTGGCTGCATGGTACTTGGTTGCTGGCTGGGGTTAAACCACAGCACTCTGCAATTTGTTTAAGATAGTGTTCAGGTTTCTTCTGTCCTCTCCAGCACAGTCATATTTGAAAAAGCAGAGAGTGAATGTCCCTGGTCTTCAGGACAATCTCAGAGAGATTAATGGGAAAATGAAAAAATACCTTCTGCTAGAAAAAAAACAGTATGGAAGGGATGAGTTTAGGATGGGTCTTGAGGAAACATTTTTGTCTGATTCTCCTTCTTAGGAAGGGCCTTGAGGAAACATTTTTGTCTGATTCTCCTTCCATTCTGTGAAATCATAATTCTTTTTACCTTCATATTTTCTCATGGCTTTGGAAATAACCACAATGAGCATCTGTCCCCTAGAGCATTTGTGCACATCTGGTGAGCTCCAGAAGTCTGGCTGGAGTCTGGGACTTATCAGGCAGAGCTTGTAGGAGGTCAAAGCTTTATTAAAGCATTGGAAGACAATTTCTGTCTGCTTCTTATGCATCCACAGGTCTTGTGTGCCTGAAAGCTTTTCTGCTTTTTCCGACCATACTCGTTGGTCTAATCAAAACTCTTAGGTCTGTCTATAATTATTTTATCCTGGAGCATCACAGATAGAGCAACAGAATCAAATAATGTTTTGGGTTGGAAGGGACCTTAGATCATCTGGTTCCAACCCCCTGCCCTGACCAGGGACACCTTTCACTAGACCAGGCTGCTCAAAGCCCCATCCAGCCTTGAACACTTCCAAGAATGGGATATCCACAGCTTCTCTGGGCAACCTGTGCCAGTGCCTCACCACTCTCACAGCAAAGAGTCTCTCCCTAATAATGAATTGAAATCTCTTTCTGTTTAAAGCCATTTGCCCTTGTCCTATCAGTGCATGCCCTTATCAAAGTCCCTCAGTGACACAGCTACGCCACAGCTGTCACAGAGCTATAGCTACCCACAAAGGCAGATGTGCACACTCACCAACATATTATTTCCTCTTTTCTTATACTGCATATTTTTTCAGTATTTTTCTTTCTCGAATATAATGTTTCTTCCTGGTTTATTTCTACACTGAGAATTATTTCAGGAATATGAAAAGTTGGAGAATTATTGTCTATTAGCAATAATGTTTCATTGCTGTCATTTCCCAGTATAGTTCAGTGGGGCTCCTTCATACAAAAGGAAGCCACATAATATAAGCTTGATGTAGCACATTTTATGATCCCCAGTGCCCAATATTTGACTTTTTGTAAAAGAAATATGCAAAGGATTATATGTTAATTTTATCTCTCCACAAAAATAAAATGGACATCTTCTAATATTGCAAAATTGAAAAATAAAAAGGCAAAATAAATCAAGAATATTAGGCAGCTCTTTTTAGAGTGATTAACTCTTTTGTCTGATCTAAACTGTATAATCTTTCAGTCCAAAAGATAGAGTCCCTTTTGGGATTAAACACTGTACGAAGAGATATAAAACAGCCATTTCAGCTCCGCTTTCTATACTTTCTATGCCAAGTATGGTTTGTTCATCTCTGTCATATGCTCCTAGGTAATCTCTTCCAGGTTTGAAGACCCCCAGACTACTCCATTATTCTATACATGAGTACTCTTTCACACTGCTGATCATGCTTTTTAAATTTTTCTGAAAATTTTCAATCTCCAATGTGTCCTTCCTTGGTCTAACAAGACAGAAATGCACATGGTGAGTGAGTAATGGATTTGTCTATTAGCATATTTGTAATTGTTTGCTTGTTGTTCATTGTTCTAGTAATAATTCTTAACGTTGGGGAAAGGATTTTTTTGGTCTGGTTTTTGGGTTTTTTTTGGTTTTTCGGTTTTTCTTTTTTTTTGACTACCACTAAGTCCTGAGATGATGTTTTAATGGAATGATCTGTTGTAATCCCATGGTCTCACTCCTGAGTGGTGATGCTTAGCTCAAAACCTCTTATTTTTTTTCTGAAAATCTGGGATTGTTTTTCTCTGTGTTCAGAGTTTTATGTTTGTGTACACTGAATTTCATTTGTAAATTTTTCAAGGCCTATGTAATTCTTCACAATTAGACCCTGTTCCTCCAAGCAAGAATAACTTTGCAACTTCACAAAAATTTTCATGGCTCTGCTCACTTGTTTTTCAATTTTTTAAAATAAAAACAGTAAACTGCACATCCTTCTATTACTGTCAACCTCTCTTCATTGTTAAGATACCTTAACTGTTTCTTATCTTTTAGCAGACTATATAACCTTTCTAAATAGCTGACACACTTTTTCTCCCCCCTACCAAATGTTCACTTCTGTTGTGACTACTTGATTTCTCTAAAAGCTTCGGATGAGAGACTTTTATCAAAAGGATTTAAGAAATTCAGATAATTTATCTATATCCATATGCCAGCTCAGCTGACTTATTCAAAGAACAGCAAGAAGTTTTTCACATCTGTTTATTTTATTATTATTATTATTTTAGCTTCTCCTGCTCTGTATTGTTCATTTCTCTTCTAATATGCCCATAGTTTTCCCAACCTTCCCCAAAAAGTCTAAAGATTGGCCACTTGTTTACTCTCCTCCATTTTCAGTTTTCAAGGAAGTTTTAGGTGAGAGCTTACAGAGTTCCCAGTAGTTCAGCTGTTCCATCCTTCAGACCTTTTTAAATACTTTAATGAATTCTCTGTGGTTTAGATTAATTATTTGGGTTCATTTGGTCTACTTATACCATATTCACTTCCTCAGTTCCTTCAATTTCACATAAATTCACTGCTCAGTCCCTCCATCCCCCACAAGGTTTCCCAGGTGGGAATCTACCTAATTCCTTCTGCAGCAAAAACTGATGGGAACTTTTGCAATGGTTTTGTCATCTCTGAGTGTTCCTTTCATGCCTTGGACATCAGTACTCTCTAGTCAAACAAAGGAACTTGATCACATTTAAACCATTAGTGTCTGCTTGGATTTGACAGATAACAATTCCCACAGTTTCAGGCATCATTTGGAAAGTAACAAGGAATTATTCCCCATATTTTAGAGGGAGTTACCCTGCTATAAATGATAAGATACTGTATGGGGATGATCATGCTGGACCAGTAAGTTAAAGGACCAGGACACAACTTTGTTTTTCAGAAGAGATGTAATTGGTTCTGTGCTCCTGGGCCTGTGCTGGAACAAATCTGCCAGTTTACATTTGATATCCAACACTAAGCTTTTCTCCTTCAGAAAAACGGATGTGAGACAGATTTCTTTAGTTTTCACCCTGGCAAAATATCTTCTTCTTGACTCCTTCAATCGACTTATCACTAATGTGAAGGGATTCCTGCTTTCAAAATTATATGAGAGAAATTAAATTAGAATACCAGAAATATTTTTTTCTAAAATAGAGCAGAAAAGCTGGAACACAATTGCAAATATGGCTTAAAAACACTGTGAAACGCACCAAGGGCAGGATGCACGTGCCTAGATTTTGGAATCTAGGGCTGAGGTGTTCTATGGTGTCTTACCTGTTTCCCATCTCGTGCTCAAGGATAAAAGGGGTATCTCGTAGGTACTTTGTCATATCTGACAGTCTAATGACAATGTGTCTCAGGTTCCTTAAGACATCTAAAATAACACTCAGTACCTATGTTTTAGTCAACTAAATTAAGCTTCCTGTCAGCTGAATTTCTCTCTAGGCTCCACTGACTGTACTAATTCAATTCATTGTCTATAATGGGAACTTAGACACCTACCTCATATCATCCCTGAGAAACAGATATTTAGGCAGATTTTATTGACAACAATAATTTGATTTAGATGTTATTGGAATAAGATGGATTGAAGAGACACTGGGATGAAATAGAAAGAAAAAGGCAGTGGGTATTTATAGTGCATTTAGGAACTTTGCAGGAGAAAGGGAAAAGGACTGCATTTGAAGATGCAGAGATAGGAAAGTGTCTCTGAGTTGTCTTCAATATGTCTTTTCTGTGAGAAGGAATGCACTGATAAAAAAATAAAAGCTGGGTTCATATTCCCTCCATGGTGCCTTTAATATCCCAGGCTGTATAAGGGGACCTGAGGCAGGTATGATATCTCAAACTCCTTGCAGCAAGGTGAAAAGTAACTAAGAACTAAACCCCGATGAGATAACTAGCACTTCTGAGTTCAGATGTATTCTATCTCTAGAGAAGATACCTGGCAAAGGACAAATCCCCCACTCAGAGAACGGCAAGGTCTAAATAACAGCCATGAATAAAAGCTTTGTCTGGGATATGAGAATTATCTTGGATGTGTATTAACTTGTTCAGTGTCATCAGTAATCAACACTTAGTAGAAAAATTTCTGCGTGCCTGCCCTACCCTTTGTAGCAGAAGAAATAATGAAAATGCTCATTAATACCTCTGCACAGCCTATTCCTACAGTTACCTCAATCAACATCTAAAGGTCAGCTGCTGCCTTTGATCTCAAGTATGTAGGATAGTAAAAATCTGAAGAAATGGACTTTTGTTACAGAAAATATATCATCAACTTACAAATTGGAGATGTGTGGAAATAAGCCTTCCGTTAAGAGCTGTTTTATTCAAGTTCAGCTCATGGAAGTGAAATGGTTTGTTTTGTTCTGAAGGGTTTGAAGCCACAGGGTCCTTCTGGCCCTGTAGCTGTGCTGTGTTTTCTCACATCTGATGTTACAGCAACATCTCACAGCACAGAGTTTGGCCCCAGAGTTTGTAGTACATAATGGTATCTATTTGACTACCAAGGGAGTTGTGATGAGGAGGACACTGGTGTGGTTGGAGAGGCAGCTGGAACACAAGCAGAGGCTAAAGAGAGGATTGGCATTTCAAAACCATGGCACAGAATTCTGACAGATTCTCTATCACAAACAATCTACAGTCATCACAAGCCTTTCTGCTATAAGAACCTGAATCCATTGGACAGTTTCTCCCATATACATTAAGCACCAATATGTTTGTTTCAGACCTTCTGACTCTGACCTTTTTAATGCTGACTTTAATAAAATGCAGCTCCATTCCCCTTGAGTTATTCCTGGATCACATCAAAAGAAATGGGAGAGAAGCAAGTACTGGAATGCTCACTTTGAGTCCTCCATTTTAATTTGAAATATTTTCTTTCAAGTCTTAAGTATAGGTTTTAAGGTATTAAAAATTGAAGTATAGCTTGAATGAAAGATTAATCTTGATGTACTTTAAAAATGTGAAAACCTGGGATACAAAAAGGGAGTGAAGAAGGCAAGATGGAAGGATTTTAGTTTGATTCATCTCTTTTATGGAAAAAATTATTGACAGAATAAAGTTCTGCAGAAGGGTGAATGAGCACACAGGCAGGGTGGAAGGAAGCCTCCAGGTCATAACCCCTCTTTTTACCTCTCCTCTGTGTGTTCCCAATGAGCTGAAAAAATTGACTGGGGTCAGAGGGACCTCTGTGTCAAGCTGTTGCAACACAGAAGCCAAATGCTTTGAAAAGTTATTTTGGCTTTGACTTGTGCATTGCTTGTCTGTCCAGTGCTGAAAGTAAAATGTATGGCTGTTTTGTTCAGAGTAGGCAAAAAAAGGCAATGCTCAAAGTTTTGAGAATTTCTTTTGGAAAGTAACCAAAACTCACTGCAAAGGGATTTTCTGCATCTGCTTACTAATGAATGTTTTGTTTTGAAATGAGAGCGGCTGGGGTTTCTTCTGGGGAAGAACTATTTCCTTGCTTCCACCTGGAAGCCAAATCAGCAAAGCTGTGCAGCAGCCTGGGCTCTGTGCTCAGGAGAAGCAGGAGCAGTGCTTTTGTGTAGCATCAGCTAAAATCACTGTGCAGTCCCATCTGTTCTAGCTGATCACAGAGCTTGCTGGAAGTTTTTTGTACTGTTATGTCTAAAGAATTATTTGAGCAGTTGTATTTAAAGGCATGACTGTCCAGAACTGGGGGCCAATATCTCCATATTCTAGCTTACCAGAGATCACATAATTTTTGTGGTATTCCTTTTTCAAGTGCTTTTTACAGAAGACCATGACCAAAAAAGAAACCATATTCAGAGATTTTAAAAAGATGATTTGTTTATGTTGAGAGAATGTAAATCTTAGCATTATATGACTGTTTGGTTTTTGTCTTAGATTTATTTTTTAATGGTATTCCAATTCCACTCATATTTCCTCATGGCTCAGGTTTTAGCACACAGCTTTTATTGTTTATCAGAGTCTCACAAACTGCATTTCCTTTACAGCCTTTTAGAAAAGGCTGTAGGGAGCTCGAGTTCACTCTGCTTGAAGATAAATCTGCAAAAGAACTTCAGCACCACAGAGCTCAGTGCTGAAATGTTAACCCTTGAGTGTTCTGCTCTGTGCAAACCTTGACAAGCATCTGACGCCTGATACCTCACAGGAAAGTCTAGACAAAATAACAGCAACAAAATGAGTGAAAATTTGCCAGAATTGCTTAGTGCTGCTGTTTAAGATTCTTCTAGGGTTCAATGTTCAAAGCAGGGAAAACAAAACCAACAGAAAACACAAAACCAAGCCTTCCCTCAAGCAGAATCTGTACACAGCTGGTGGTGAGGGAGTTCAAGGGGGATGGGAGGAAACCTCTGCACATTAAGGACAGACTTTTTGAAGGGCTGGAAAGAGTATATGCAAGGAAGTGCTGTAAGTGCAGAGATGCACAGCACTCACTAACTGCATGGAAATTGCTCTGCTTGAGGTATTTCCTTAAACCCTGCAATGGTGACTTGAATTGAACTCTTTTTTTCCCAGTTCTCACTGTACATCTTTGACCAAGAACCTTAAAAGCCAACTGTTCTCTCTGGCTCTATCAGTAATTAAAGAAATCAACTGAAATAAAGTAAAAATGAAAGATGCAGGATAACTTTCACAGAAAAGCAAGAATTTGGTGAATTAGAAACCTGTTCTGATGTGTGAGGCCAAGTTTCTGCTTTGAAACCACCAGGGAGAAAAGGAATAAAAAACCCACCTGCCAGGTAAATGGTCAAACAATTGGGTAACATGGACACAACTGTGGTCCTGGAAGGTCAATCATCATGACCTTTTGCAAAAAGTTTAATCTGAGGAGTATTTTAAAATCCGTTAGATCTGTCTTCTCAGGGGAAATAGGACAGGGAGAATCCAGAATGAGGATTAATTAGGTCTGTGATTATAGCATAGACATAGGCAGCAGCAGCACTTGGGGAAGTTGCAAGTGGAAGATTACACTGAGGTGCAAATTTTAAAGTACATTCACTTCTCTATCAGAAATTAAAATTTCTGTTGAATTTAACCTTTAGAGACTAATCCTGGTTATCTTACAGGTGTATTCTACTGAATTTGAAAAGTTGACCCTCCTGGAGAATATTCTGATGATATGAGACTCAAGTTTAAAAGACACATGGCTCCCAAGGAAAAGTGAATTTACTTAGTGAGAAATTAGATGCAATTTCTATCCCTCAGAGTAACCATCAGACAAAATTAAGTACCTGTACTGCTGATGGTGCCCTAATGTTACCTGTGTAGTGAACCTTCAGTCCACAGTACTTCTGCATGGTCTGAGGAGCACCTCTTGTCGCATGGGGCAAAAGGAGAAGTGGCAGGTGCCACCACAGTTTGTCATTCTTCTGTATGTACCCTCAAATTACCACATTCCTCACATCTCAGTGTTCAAGCTTAGACAGGATTTCTCAAGGATATGTGCAAGATGTGCAAATCAAAGCCATATGCTGCAAAAATTCCCCTAAATATGTTATGCCAGGCCTGTACATAAACCTCTGAGACAATAAATGTAACTGGAAGGATCTCTCCAATGTTGAAGATGACTGGTTAAAGGATGGGTAGCTGATGTGGCACAAAATGCAACAAATGTTCTTGCTGAGGTTTCTTTATGAAATATTTAAGTAATATGGTACAAATTAATCTCATCTAATGTTAGACAGAGCAATGCACTACTTGGGCCAGAAGTGTGGTTTTCTGTGTCTCCCTCTATAGCCAGTGGAAAGGAAAAATCACTTCAAGATGGCATTTCACACCACATAAAATCTGATGTTTTGGAAATCTCTTTGCTGCATGTGTATTTTGATGAGGTGAAACATACCTAGACATCTGCATGGAAAAGCTTGTAAAGCATGAGGTGAGGAGACAGAGATCCTGAATAAAACTGGGAAGAGATTGCCAGTTTCAACAATGTCAGGCTTGTCCTTGCTGAATAAAGGTTTGGGTCCCTGTTCTGTGGAGATAACAAACAACTTTTGATATTCAGCATGTGGTGGGGGGGTGGGATGACCCATAGGAAAAAATAGACTGAAACACAAAGAGCAGGGAACTTCTGAGAAGATCTGGGAGTGACCATAGGCAGACCACAGGGATTTTCCAAAGGCTGCAGAATTGGCTGTGTCAAATTCATTGCAGGTCAGGAAGCCTACAAAAGTTGTTGTATTCAAAATAATACTGGAGAAACAGACACAAATTCCAAGGATGTAAAGAAGAAGTGATTTATTTTCAAACTTTTTTCTCTTAGTCTGTCCTACTTTGGTTTTTTCCTGTCTTTAAAAAGTCATAAATCATGAACTAGCAATTGTATTTTTGGTTTTCAGTTGAAGAGAACAGCAAAACCCTTCAAAGCCCTGGCTGGTTTGAATGTCCTAGCTCCCCATGCTAGAGAGTTGTGAAGAGCTTTGTCCTGGTTACAGAAATTGAAGCTTCTGAAGAAGACAGATGCTGTCTTTCTCATTTGCCTCTGGGCTCCTAATTTTCACTTGACTGAACAAAGAATAAGACTCTGGTTATCCAGTTGCTGTACAGCAATGAATTTTCTTCTTGCAATCTTGTGCAGTAAAGCTAAGGGGCAGTTTGAGGAAACACTTTCCTGTCCTTTTTTCCTCTCCTTGCCTACCCCCAACTTAGTTTTTAGCAGGCAGAAGCACAGGGTCTCTCACACATGCTCTGTCTCTTCTGCAGAAAAATGAATCTTTCTGATTGGAAGTGGTTCTATGCCTACTTTGAGCCCTGCAGAAATTCAGTGCAGCCATAGGGCTGCAGCTGTGTTTTAAGCAGTGCCAGAGGGCAGTGACATCCTTGGGGACAATCCACCTGCCCAGAGCAGCAGGAACTCAGTGCAGCAAAGACCAGGGACAGCCAGTTTTTAACCTCTTTAACATATGGCATTGCCCATGAGAGAGGACACCAGGATAATCAGAAAGACCTTAAAATCAGCCAAAGTTTCAAGAAGCAGAATTTTAGTCTGCCCCAATGCAGGAACTATTATTCATTTTAAAATTCTGCAAGAACATATTTGCAGAGACTGTTTCATTTCTTGAATTAATTCATGCCCAGACCTCGAGGAGGCAATATACAAGCAGCAACTGGGCTCTCTTAGCTCTTTTCTCTGCTTTCCTTTCATTTTCTGTTCTGTGGCTAACCTTTGAGGGCAATTTCTAACACCTTTTTTTTTGTGTGTCTAATGCAACAAACATGCTGCAACATATTAATAAACATTTAAAGTTTTAAAAATCTCTTGAAAATATGTTAATTTATGTTTTCTTTTCCTAGAGAAAGAGAAGCAGCATTTTCCTTTCCTTGGCTCTGCTATAAAATGCTGACCATTCAAGTAGAATGAGTGCCAAGTAAATTTCTTTCACACACTTGCAAATGAATGTGGCCCCAAACTGTGAACTAAGTTTGAGAGATCTTTGAAAACATCTTTCTGAAATTTAAGGCATGGATCCCCTTCTCTTAATTTTAGGTCCTTCAGGTTCTAGTCTATCCTCATTTTCTCTGCCTCTCCAGTCAGTGGGAGGAGCAGGTGCCACAGGCTGCACAGGAGAATTTACATGGGCTGGGTTGGTGCTTCTTTGGTTATGTGAACTGAATAAAACTTAAGGAAGGTAAGAGTTCTGCTGCATAGCTTTCTTGGCTCTTTTCAGGCAGTCCAGGAAACCGTCTCAAGACTTTCTCTGAAAGCTCTTTTTAAAAACAGAGATCAGTTTCTCTATCCTCTCATTAAATGGGACCAAACTCCAGAATTGTTTCCTCTCTAATTCACATAAATTTTTGCAGAATAAGTAGTTACTGACTAGAAGTATCAGGTGTCCAAACAGAGATTCTAGATGAAAAGCCATCTGTGATATGATAGAAACTGCAGGCTCCCCATATATATATTTCTGCTTATCTTGAGAGAAGAAAAAGCTTCAGTTTTTCTGATATTTAATGAGTGACCTTTTGGATTGGGACAGAGATCAAAGAGAACAAAAATCAAAGGGGAACACAAGCAGAACTGGCCACAATATGTCCCCTTTTCCCAATGGAACATCAAAAAACCAAAGTACCAACCCGCTCCCGGATGACTGATTTATCAGGTTACAAGAAGCATTACCATTCTTCCCAAAGTCCTAGATAGGTGGCAGAGAGGGTCAGAAGACAGCCACCAATGCATCACTCAGCCACACCACCCCAGAGTTATGCTTTTATTTTGTTCAGCCTGCACTTCACAGGGCTGTAGGATACACATTACTGAACAAGAACAGTTGGTCAGAGTAGAAACTGCAGTGTAGGAGGCAGAAGAGGAGATTGGATCATGTAACATCTGCAGAGCTATAAAAGTGCACACTGTGGCTTTGTAAGGCTGAGCCAAAATGAATAAAAGGAGGAGTCAAAACACAGATATCATGGAGGGGAAAAAATCCCCAACTCCACAGCATTACGCTGACCCAAAAAATGAGCCCTACACAACATGTGAAATATGATTTAAACCATGACATAATTCCATAGGGCACCTTCAGCAGCACAGGGCTTGCTAAAAACCAGCTGGGGCTGGCTTGTTTAGCACTGAGGAAAGCACATTGTCCCACTCAATCTGTGAGAAGCTTTCCTGCAGCAAATGGGCTCCTTATTCTTTCACCGAGGTGGCTGATGATGCCTCACTTAGCTGGACTGAGGGCTTTTTTGGTAGGTTAGCTTTTGCACAAAAAAAAGGGAATGGACGAGCAGCCTAGCTCTCTTGAGGATGTACATCACTGTGCAGGAGTGCACTGGAAAGGCTGCATTTCTCACTATCTTTAGTGTAGTTAACCTCAGTGATAGGAACCTGATGTTATTCTGATGTTTTAGATGGGAATTTAAGCCAACAAAGCCCATGGGCTATATTCAAACAGAGATGTAGGCATTGCTGTAGCAAAGTCTGCAGACTTGGCAGCTAAGAGCTCTGGGAGCAGAATTTGTACTGCTGAGGTAGCAACTGAAGTTAAAAGAGCTGACAGGCATTGCAGGACTGAGGTCTGTGGCCAGGCACCCAGCTGTCTGCTGGGCTCAGACACTGACCAGCAGCCTGGCAGCAGTGGCTGAGGAGAAAGGGACATTCACAGCTTGAGCTTCCACAGGTACCTATAAGGTGGTGACAGCCAACAGGGGCTGTGCAGCCTGCTACTGAAAGCACTTACTGGAATGTGACACCACTCTTGAGGTCTGCCTGAGACAGAGAACGTGGAGGATTTGAATTCAAAGTGCCTATTACAGACAGAAGCACACTAACCACAAGGATAAGAATAGGCTGTTCTCTCTCCATCTGTTTCAAGTAGGTCACCAGCAACCCAAATGCAAACTCCTGTAAGCAATGGGCTCCTCTCCTCCAGCAAGGAGGCAGAACAAGGGAAGGACAGGAAAGTGAAAGGAGAGATCCCAGTATTCATGGAATGCCCATAGATTATGTGTCCTTTGAAGATATGTATCAAGAGATCACTAAACAGTCATTCTAAATTCCCTTGGCCAGCACAGAAGGGTTGTTTCATTAGCCAGTAATTGAACTTAGCTTCTCATCTTAAAAAGAGTTATTAGTAATTAGAGAATTATTTTAATGATTATGTTCATATGATATTAAGCAGTACTCTCTGATGCTGAAAAAGTACTGTGGACTTTAACTCATGTAATACAATTTGTGAAAAAAACCTACATTAAAAATGCATAACAGTATTGAGAATTTCTGCAAGATTTGTCCTTTAATTGGTTCTTTACCCCATATGTAATTAAAGTAAGTTTTGACTACCTAAAAGAAAGCATGAATATCTTAAAGAGATTAAAAGTCTTCAGCAATATCTCTGTATGGAATATTTTTTGTGAGTTGCCTAGGAAATAGTTTATCGGCATGTAGGAGAGATATCATTTTTAGTCTGAGACACAGAACATTTATCACAGATTTTTAAGTATTTTTCTGCAAGAAGACAAGAAATAGGCAGTTTAATCTTATTGATCAAGATGCAAGTCAATGTATATCTGAAAGACAGTCCAAGTCTGAATTAGGCTGTATCAAAAGGAGCAGATCTGGTTTACGTATGTAAATTGAAATGAACAAATCTCATACTATTAAGAAATATTCACTGAATTCTCCAGGAAAGTATTTTTGAAGATATTATTTTGGAAATAACAGGAAATGGCAATCTTTGCAGGAGAGCCATTAACTTTTCATTTAGGGTTAGGATCTGCCAGGTACTTGAGTGTGTTACAGAAATAGCAAATCTGGGATGAAACTACTGTCCTTTCTAACTTACATAAGACAGGGAGACATTGCACATCCTGCAGCTGAGAGCACAGTGTTACATCATCCCAGCCTCATGGCTTTTGGTGCCCTGAACAGTGCAGGGAAAAGACATGGACCAGTGATGATACAGTCCTGTGTGAGCCAGTTCTGTTCCTAAAGCTTCAGGATAAATAGTGAGTCAGACATACCTAGGACATGGCAGGCAAAAAAGGAAACAAACAAACAAAACAAAACAAAACAGTTTCTGTTTTGCACATAAGCTTTTCAACAGAGCTGTTTAGCTGTTTGAGAAAGCACAGGAACATAAGGAATTACCTATGATGTGACTTCAGTGCTGCATCTATTGTGTTTCCAGCTATGACTGTTGGAAATGCTATCTGGGAAGAGAGCATTAGCAACCCCACTCTCTACAGGAGATCACCCTTCCCGAAATTATATTGGGGATATTACAGGGTCCATCCCTGCACACACCTTTTTAATCTGGCTGTGACTCTTCTGTGAACTTGCCTAAACTTTTTGAACATGCTTAAAATATCAGCCTCCAAAACCCATCTTAAAAGAAATTCTCATTACTCTCTGTGTAAAAAAGGACTTTTAAAAATCTGTTTTAACTTATTGCCAATCGGTTTCAGTCCTCCTTGTTTGCAATATTGCTGGACTTAGTAGATATCAGTTCCACATTCACTTAACCTACACAGTCTTCCACATATGAAGTTGCCCTGCTTTAAGTAGTAAGTAGGACCAGATGACTTTTTGAGGTCAGAAGATGATCTCCTGAGATCTCCATATAGCTAGTCTTCCATCTTAAGTTGCACATTTCATGGTTTTTGTAAATCCTAACCATACCACTTTCTAGTCTTCCCCTTGGCAAACTGAAGTTTCAATATTTCTCATCTCTCTTCCTAAGGCAGCTGCATCAACATTTTAGATGCCCTTCTCTGTAGTTTCTATAATTCCACTTTGTCTTTCTTGAGGGAAAAGAAAAGAAAATGATCAGAACTACACACCATAATCAAGATATGAGCATCCGAAGTTTTATAAAATATCTGTTTTCATCTGAATAGCCTTCCTTACCCTGCTCACTGCTCTGTTGTCTCACTTCAGCTCCTGCTGCACAGATTCAGAGACCTGACACTGACAACTCTGAGATCTCTCTTCCTGAGCTGCGGATGCTTCATTCCCTAAAGCTACATGACATGGCTTTCTGTGGTTCATGCCTGTATGACAACCCCATTTTTACATTTGGGCTTTGACTTGTGTCCTTAATAAACTTCAGACTTCCTGCTTGACATTTGTAATACAGTACAGAAACAGGAATATGATGTAACTGTAGTCATTTCATGTGGCTTTCTCAGAAAAAAAAAGGTAAAGGATGGATAAAACAACACCAGCTCCAGGGCTTCAAAACGATTGAGCAATATGAAGTGACAGGTTTGCTGTGTTCTACTAATTGTAATGCTGTCAGATTGTAACACACATCTATTCATCTGATCAAATGTTATGCAATCTCTGTGCTGTGTTTACTATAACAGTGACTTTGCTTCTCTGCATACAGGGTTGCTCTGATTTTTTAATCAAGAACAGCATCCAATGTCTTTGCTATCCATGAAGAGTGCAGTAACATACTCCAAATTACAGCTTTTATTGTTTGAATAGAATAGAATTTTAGAGATTGTATAAGTGTGTTTACTAATTAGTCCATGAATAAAATAGAATTTAAAATACCTCCTTAAAATAATTAATCATGTACAGGACCACTTTCGTCTTGAATGATCTTGATAATTGACTAACATGGATTCCTCAAACATTCCTGAGTTTCAGTAATTAGTTTCAATTAAGATGCTTGTGACTGTCATATACAATTGTTGTTACTAGTGAATAATAGATGAAATCAAGTCAGTAGCTCACATTTTCCAAAGCATGACATCTAGGCATGATCTCTTACATCATTCTGATATCAGAGATAGCACAAGTGTTCATTATCCTTTCTCACCACCTCATTTCTATTCTGTGTCTTTGTTTTTGATAAGAATTCTCAATGAAAGTTGCATCTCAAGAATTCATATAATTATTAGTAAATGAATATATTTCAGTGAAGTTGCACCAGGTTTTTACCAACAGGTTCTCCATCCCAGAGCTTAAGCAACTTTAGTCTATTTTCATCCTTCAGAGAACTAAATGAACAACGAATCATTGGTGAGCTTGGAAGAGCAATCTGATATCATTAAGCAGGTGGGTAGCAGGGCATTTACAGCTTCTCCCTGGGAAAGTGTTGTGGTGAAGGATTAGACCTCACACACCTTTGCCTGCAGAGTCAGGAGGATGCTGCTCGGGGAGTGCTGAGGCAGGTTACAGGAACAGATGGCTTTTCCTAGCACGAGTCTCACCTGCTGCCAGCTATTTCTTGCTGCTCAGGGTGGTCCTTGTACAACATGTGCCATCAGGTTCTAAAAAAAGTACCTTCAAGGAACATGGTGAACACAAATCCTATGGCATAATATATCATGTTACCAAGTTGTAGAAAGAATTTTTAACAATTATCTGTAGAGACATTACGGACTGGGATCATAGCTAAAATATTTTAATTTCTAAGGAGTTGCTTTTATCCATAGTTTTGCCAATTTTACTCTTATTCTTTCTGTGACTGGATTCTGTCCTCCCAGCTCTGCAATCTTTCTTGCTGAATTTTGTTTTGAGAACTTCAGCCAGAAATCCACAGGACCTTGGAACAAGCCAAGAATAAAACAGTGCTTAGGAGGAGGATGTATGAAATGAATGTTTACCAATAAAAGTGAATCAGAAGATTGATGCATACTAAGAATGCATCTGGTAATTTATTAAATTGAAAGTGGTATCATCATTGAAGTTTTCCAGCAGTTTACAATAACAATTAGACTGCATGGCTAAGAGGGAAAAGGGTTGTTCTAACTGGACAGGCACCTTGTCTGTTTACTCTCCGAGAGCTGAATTCATTAGTGGATGTTTGAAGACAAAACTCCTTTTACGAAAATAAATAGCTTAAAAGCAATGCTTTATGTTGAACCGTAACTTCTTCCAGTTTCATTTCTCCCTTCTGCCTGTGCATAAATCAAGGAATAATTCTTATCTCATCCCACTTCATTTACAAAAAACCAGGGTTAATAACTTTATTTTAAACACCATAGGAATATATAAAGATTTTCTCTAGAAATGTTTAGATCTACTAGATAATGTAATTATGGTCAACACTCTTCCCCTAATGATATGATTACGATCTAAGAAGACACATTTATCAGGCTGCAAGAACTGTCCAGTTTACTTTGTTCTTTGAGAGAACAAAAATGAATTGAAACAACAGAATGCAGTAATAATAAAAACATGAAATCTGTAACAACTAAGTAGTGGAGACTCCATGCTACTCCATGTAGTGGGATCAGATTAGACAGATGACACAACGATATGGTCTGAAAAAGTTCGGTCTTCATACACAGATCTTTATTGCTGTCCTGCTCAGAGGGCTGTACTTCTCTCATGAAAGACTTCTCAGAGCACAATGAATCATCTACAGAGTTAATTTTTTAACCAGAAATCATTAACTTGGTTACTATGAATTTTACACTTTGAAGAGAGGAAAATAATCAGAGTTAGAGAGATGTCTTGCCTTGTATAACCCATACCTTAATAAACTGAGATTCTTCCACCCTATTCTTAACACAATTTCTACAATTTAGCACTCTGATGCTTTATGATAGAAGATAATAGGGGCTTTGTCACTGATGTAGAATATTGTGCCAGATCCTGAATTTAAATAGTAAAGGCAAAATCCAAAGTGTCATTTTGGAGGTTTTTTTGTTTTGCTTCTGCTTAAGTCTGATAAAAAAATTCACACTTGCAGCTGCTGTGCTAAATGATGTATATCCTCCCAGCAGATAATCTCACAGGTCAACTGAGGAGATACTTATATCACACTAATGATGCAGAAGTATACAACTATATTGCTCAGAAATCAGAACTCGTAAAAGAAGGGGCAGTATTCTTGAAGTTCCTTTCATAATACTCATTTCTCAAAACCTCCTATGCCACCTGGACCATTAAGTTTACTATTTTTATCTTTTTAAAGTTCATCACCATTTTGAGTGTTGCTGTGTGAAGTGAGAGCTTGCAGGAATGGATGCTTCATTACCTCAGCCCAGTTTTGCTTTTGTGAATTTGCCTTTTAGTAAGCTAGTTTGAAGGCAGAGAATTATTCTGCCCCTTAGCAATGCTTCTCAACAAATGTAAGAAGTCTCATTCAGAGCAGCTTTAAACATTGGCTTAAACACAAGTGGCTGCACCGTGCTACGAGGTGGTGTTGTGGTGTTTCTAGGAGTCCTGGACTTCTTCTCGTCCAACTGGATCCTTCCTGGGTAAACTGCCTCTGGCTAACACGATGAGGGCTTTTCCCAGGGTGTGAGGAGGAGAAAGCAAAGGATGTCATAGGAGTTGGAAATCAGGACTTACCCAGCACAGACATAAATGGAAATATTTCAGAGTTTCGGCATAGCTTTTCTGGAGATGTTTGCATCCCTCTAGACAATTCTTTAAACTGTTGTATTCTGTATATTTAAATTCTGAAAGATTATTGTTTGGGAGCTGGGTATTCAGGAATTCGAATAATGGTTATTTCCCAGGAGGGAATCAAAAGGAGTGGAAGAGCATCCCTGCTAAATGGTGTTGCTCTCACCTAGCATGAGAGCAAACTTTGAGTTACTCCTTATTTCCTGTCAGACTCCCAGAGGCTTTTCTCTGCTCTGCCCATTTGTATCATGGAGGCAACTGATGAGATGCCATCTAGGATTTTTTTCACAATCATCATGGAATTGGGTTGGACCAGGTCTAGTAGAGAGACCTGTCAGATGGACCTGCACTCATAGTCTTCACAGCATTTTAAGGAATAGCCTCATGTCATTGTGTGAGTAATTATATTTATGGGAAATTATTGATGAATCAGTTGAATTAATGAACTCCTGAGAAGAAATTCAGCTGGAGTTGAACTGAATGAGCTAGTTTAGCCTGGAATTTAATTGCTTGACTTGGCTACTCTCTGAAAGAACAAGCAGTTCCTATTGAACCATTCAGGTCTCTTGGGCAAATATGTAATAAAGTATTTTTCTAATATGGCTCATTATTTGGCTGAGAAATCAGAATGAAGGAAACAAATTAGTAAAAAGTTACATCCTTTTAAAAGTATTTTCTCTCTCATTAGAGAAAAAAATTCCCAATTAAAATTCATATTATCTACTAGAGTTCATAATAGTGCATAATTTAAATATGCTAATACTGGGCTATTTTTAAATTACAATATATTTAAAATTATATTATGCAATTAGTGTTTTTCAATGTGCACTGTTTATCCCAAAGATTTAACCAGCTCCAAAATATTTAAAGGATTTTCAGTAACACACAAATCATCTCTGAGAAACTGTTGTGTGTTACCCCATTACCACCAGGAATGACCACTCAGCAGATGGTGGAGGGTAAGCTGAGTTCCTTGGCCTTGTATGTGGATAATAAAATGCACAGGACTCCTGCTGGTGCCTCTTCTTTTCTTAGTCTATGTAGGTTCTTATATTGTCCTTCAGCCCTATAGCATCCAAGGATCTCCTGCTCTTTTAAAGACTTGGCTAACCCTTGATATTCTTCCTTACTCCCTCTTCCAGGGAACCACAGCCAATGGCAGCTGGTGAAAACAAAGATTTGAGATGTCAAACATGATAAATTTGGTAGAAGTGCAAACACTTTAGGGAGAAACTAAGGGCTGAGTATATGTGGAAATAAATGGGATCTGGTAGCCTGCAGCTTGTGGGCAGCAAAGCAGGGAAATGAAGATGCTGTAGGAAAGGGGAAGAGGGGAAAAGCGAAGGGCTGACAGCAGACAGTTTGCTTAATTGGCTTTATATTTACAGGACAATGAATGTTACCAGAGCTGTGCTATATGAACATATAGGGAAAAGTAAATGTGTTTAATAAATCAACCAGAGAGTCTTCCAAATGCTGAAAAAAACCAGTGTGGAAAGGTTTCCTATTCACTCTAAAAGGAAACTTAAACACATTTCTTTATGTATAGGGTTTTTTTGGTTTTTTTTTTTTTTTTGCTTGTTTTCTACAAAATTGGTGCAATTAGCAGCAATGGATGACACTGGGCATGAATCATACATCCTAGTATGGAAAGAGAGAGATCCATTGATATAAAACCCCAACTTGGGGGTTTCAGTGCTGTGCAGCAGCACTCTTTCTCAGTCACATGCCAGTGGTTCTCAACCACTGGAATATTTGTCTAGATGCCTGCTTTTCTGCAAGTTCTTGAGGATTTCACCAGCAGCTGCAGATGGATCACACCCCCAGCACACCTAGGGTGTGAAGCAGCAGCCACAGTGCAGCTTCAGGGTGTGCAGAAGCAGTCCCTGCATCATTTGCCTCTGCATTTTCCTGAGATGTCCTTACAGCTCCTGGGGCCACACGAGGAGAGCTTCCTGCATTTCCCCAGGGTCACAGTGAATACATACTTCTGACACTGTACTGTTTTAGAGGAAGGTGCAGATTAGAGCAGGTGTTTTTACCTGCTTCTATTTCCTTCTATAGACCTGCTGTAAATTAGTGGCACCTGTGTTGCTGTTAATTACCCTTATTGAAGCAAAGGTGAATATTTGTATGGATGGCTAATTTACCAGTATTGGTGATCTGAACCACAACATTCAAGAAAAGATAAAAAGGATATGAAATAGCCCCTGAAGATAATTTTTATGGGGAATTTGGAAACAACTAAAATCTCTAAAAGATCAATGTTCTCTAATATTGAATTTTACATTCATGGCTAGTATCCAGAGATATAATTACATTATCTGGAACAACTCATAACAACTCATGATCTGCTGTACTGAAAAACAAAAAGGAAAGCAATAATCATTCTTGTTGTGAAATTTCATAGGAAAATTATATTTGTCATATATCATCAGTATTATATAGTAAAAAACATAGTCACAGTTAGGAGCAGCTCTTCAAAAAGGTTCAGCTAAGTGGAGCATCATGATTAAACAAATGCTATGGAAAGAAAACAGGAAATTCAAACATTCATATTAAATGCCTAAAATCCATGAATGGAAACTAGATTTATCTGGGCTCCCTGGGTGAAGATACAGAACAGTAGAGCAGGAAGCTATTTAAACCTACAAACTGTAAATTAAAAAATGAAGTGTTTCTGAAAGCCCTTCTCTCCTGCACTTCATAGGGGCTAAAGCAGTAGCCCAAAAAGTACAGAAACTGAGTTTCAGGTCTGAGATTCAAAGGACTCAAACTCAAGTATTTTTATTCAGAGAAACAAAACCACTGTCATAAATGGTCCAAAAGAGGGCCATAAGCAAAGCTATAGGGCTGTAAGCTAAGCTGAAATATGAATGTTCACCATCTGTCCTGTTGAATCTGGACCTGTGCTCTGAAGGGCTGGGAGGATGCACAGAGAGAAAAGTGGGAAGTTACCTGAGTTCACAGCCATTTGGAAGGAAGAGCAGAGAGTTTTAGCTATGGGAGTGCAGTGGGATTTGCTAATGTGATCTAGATGGAAGACGAAGCACTTGGGGACAAAGGATCAAAGAGAACTAAGACTGTGTGTACTCAAAACCCTGTACAAATCGAGGATGTTTTAAACAACTAATTCAGAAACAAGATTAATAGTACCAAGATACTGGAAAACAATTTCCTCAATATAAAAGTGCACTCCTTCAATACGTGCAAAATCTTTAGTAGAGTGGCAAAACTTGTCTTCCAAATAGATATGCTTGAAGAATGAGAAATTCATTACAAATGCAATACATGAAGTTTGCAGAGGAATTCTGTAATTTTGCAGGGCTTTGAATGGAGGATTGTAAGTCAAGAAAAATGGGTGGAATTTACATGGCAAGAACCTTTTCCACAGGTGTTATTTAGCCCTAGGCAGCCCAGCAACTGCCTCAGTTCTTCCCTGTTTTCATTTCACATACTCCTTTGGGGATCTGAGAGATCTCTTATGTTTAAGCCAGGAGAAACTAAGCAAGAAGTTGTAAAAATATGGAAAAAAACCACTGAAGTATTTAATGAAACTCAAACTTCTATAAAAATAATAAAACTTTTCAGTAGTATTGATCTATGTTGTACTGGCGCCTTCCCCCTTTTCAGTTCCTAGGTATGGCGTTTAGTGTCTTTCAATGGTTAAAGAGCCATAAATACACATTTGGGATTTTTGCACATGTTGCAAGCTCTGTGATATTTCCCAGTGCCTGTGCAACCACAGTAACAGGAAAGAATTCCAGCTCTTTCGTCATCATAACCAAATCCCTACTGCTTGTTACCCACAAATGGTGTAAATGAATAACCATCTGGGGGTGAGCTGGATAAATGTTCGTGTGGTGGTTGTTACAACATACAACAGAATCATAGAATGTCTTGGGTTGGAAGAGATTTTAAAGACCATGAAGTTCCAGCCCCCTGCCATGGAGAGGAACACGTTTCACTAGACCAGGCTGCTCAAGGCCTTATCCAACCTGGCCTCGAGCACTTGCATGAATGAAGCATCCACAATTTCTCTGAGCAACCTGTTCCAGTGTCTCACCACACCCAGAGTAAAGAATTTCTTCCTAATATTTAATCTAAACCTTCCCTGTTTCAGTTTGAAGCCACTCCCCCTTATCCTGGCACTACATGCTCTAGTATTAAGCCCCTCTTCATGTTTCTTGTAGAATCCCTTCAGGTACTGGAGGACCCCATTTAGATCACCCCTAAGCCTTCTCTTTTCCAGGCTGAGCAATCCTCCCAGCCCTTCCTCATAGGAGAGGTGCTCCATCCCTCTGAACTTGCTCCAACAGGTCCATGTCCTTCCTGTGCTGGGACCCCAGAGCTGATGCAGCACTGCAGGTTGGGTCTCGCCAGGGCAGAGCAGAGGGGCAGAATCCCCTCCCTCACCTGCTGCCCACAGGGCTTTGGATGCAGCCCAGGACACGTTTGGCTCTCTGGGCTCCTAGGGCACACAGCTGGGTCATGTCCAGCCTCTCACCCACCAGCACCCCAAGTCCTTCTGGGCAGGGCTGCTCTGGGTCTGCTCATGCCCCAGTTTGTGTTGGTTCTGAAGGCTGCCTTGTCCCAACTCACCACCTTGTACCTGGCCTTGTTAAACCTCATGAGATTCCCGTGGGGCCACTTCTTGAGCTTGTCAGGTGGATGGCATCCCATCTTTCAGGTGTGTCAACCCCACCTCTCAGTTTGATGTCATCAGGAGGTTCCAGGCCAGCTGTCTGTATCTCTGGCTAATGCATTGCCAGGAGGCTGTGCCTTTCTGTGAGTCTGTCTGGCAGTGCTGAGCTACACTGGTGCTGTACCTGAGCCATCCCAGCACTGTGGAAATGCTTTGCAGTCCCAGAAGCAAGTGGGGCTGTTGCTGTTTTCCCATGCCTTGGCAGACAGCACTGAAATCCTCAAGAGAGATTGTCTTAAAACAGCAGTATCGATTTTAACTCCGCTTGATGTTCTCCTGAGGCCAGTGGCTCAGTGCCACCCACAGCAAGACTGCTCCCATGAGCAATAATTCAAATGTATTTCCCACTTGGTGCTAGCCAGTAAGAGTTCAAAGGGAGAGATCATGTTATTTGTCAAGCATTCAAGAGTAGGTTACCTTCACAGATAAGAGCAGGAAAAAGACTAAGATCCCCCAGTCCAGTCGAATCTGGAGGGATACAAGCCTAGCCAACAGCTTCCAAAGCTTGGATGTGCGCTGGGAGTCTGCTGAACCCACAGGATTTGTGTAAAGCAAGCCCTATGCGGTAGTTTCTTCTTGATTTCTAAACAAAGTTTATTTCTCATGTGCTTTCTGTTGGGTTTTATTAGTCCCAGTTGCAATGGGGACATAAAGAGATCCATGCTGGTTCACTGTGAAAGGGAGAGGATTTGGTGCCAAAACAAGACTGGAAAAGTGTACCTGTTTATTTCTCAGTTCTAAGACTTGCTACTTTTTTTTCTGAACAAAGAGGAAGTCTTTCATGATTTTATACAGTCTGTGAGTATCATTAAAGCTGTGTTCTATACTTAGTGAAATAGGCCAAACAAGGTCTTTTCAATATATCTTGCGCTGTTATCTTTTTGCTAGAATGATAATCACAGGTGTCTTTTTTTCCTACCTTTTTGCCCAAATCTGTTGTTCACACATTTCTGTTGTACTTCACACTGGCATACGGCTTGGCAGCCACTCAGCTGTTGCTGGAGTTGTTGTTGTGTGGTTTTGGCTATCATATCCTACCTCCCAAGATGACTTTTTAATTGATTTCATTTTATTATTGAAAATTAATTTGAACATTATAGGCACAACCTTTACAACCATTTGCTCACATTTGCCAAAGTGCTCTCATGGCCCAAGGTAGGGCATCATAATTATGTATACCTGGCATAGTTCCATTTTCTGTTTTCACAATTTACCTTTTTCCTCTGATTCCAGTCCTTATGTAAAAAACATGAAAGGATTCTAGCATGCATAAATAAAATACTATTTATATATATATATATATTTTATGTATGTGAATAATTTATTAAAATTTTTATTTTTTACAAAAAGTTACTGTGTATATTTGTCCACAGATGCACAGAAAGTTGTCAGTTTTGGGGAACTGTATATAGTATTGTAGGATTCAAGAAACGTGGATTCAGGTCCTAACTCTATCATCAGGTTTAAGAACATTATTTTAATTTTTCTCCCCTATTCAGCTTTCCTGCTGCAAGGGGAGGATCACATTACCCACTTTGCTTGTGCAGTTTGTTCATTTTCTTGGCTTTTGTGGGGAAACAATCAGCTGATGTACACATGAAGTGTATATCACACTGGGTTATGCCTTTGCTTGAATCCAATTTCTGTTCAGTCACTCAGGAGCAAAGGAACAGGACAGAGTTTACAGGTGTGTCCACTGGGAGCACTTTTATCCTATTTGGCTTTTTGAAATCAGAAAATGCTGTTGATTTGCCTTCTGACTGTTTCTTGTTGGAAGCTTTCCCAAAAAAGTGTGTAATTTACATAAGTATTGATTTATTTATAACTAAATTGAAATATTAGTTTGAGACTGATGAAGCATAACCTATTTCTTTATTTTGAATGGAAATTAATCATTAATTGACAGATAAGTGTAATACATTATTTATCTCCAATCTTCATTGATGCAGCCTGGCTAAATTATATGAGTACATATTGATGAATAAACAATCTTTTTCAAAGGGAAATGAGAAACCCATGGTCTTTGAACTTTAATATCTGCAGCTTTTGGAGTCTTTGCTGTAAATAAGGAATTAGAGCTCAAAGGAAGAAAAGTTCCTTTGCTTATTCAGCCCAATCTGCTACTTTAAACACCTGTGCAGAGCATTTAAACCTGACTGTAGTCTTTAAAACCCATTTACAGTGGCTTCCTGTCCTTGTCAGCGTCAAAAAACTGCATGAAACTTGACCTAAAAGCTCAGCAGTTTCTCAGAGCAGACTATTTGCTCTCAGACCCTGAGATCAGCTCAGCTGGTCAGAGCAGAGTGCTAATAATGCCAAGGTCATGGGCTCAATTCCTGAATGGACTGTTCTCTTAAGAGTTGGACTTGGCACTCCTCGTGGGTCCCTTCTAACTCAGAATATTTTGTGATTCCATCTGTAGGGCTCTGCGTGATAAGAACCTTCAGCCCCCAATGGGCAAATCAGCCAACCAAACAGGTTGAAATAAGACTGGAGATTTTTTGGGTGTGTGTCATATTGGAAGTAGAAGGGTTGAAGGGATGAGGCTTTGAGTTGGGGAAGCTGATTTTTATATCTTTGTGCTTGGATTTGAATTTTATTGTATAAGCTCCTGCTATTGCATTGGCTTTAGAATGCCTGTCTTCCTACTTTCATAAGAAGGGTCTGATTTAACTCAGGCAACTAAGTCCAGAAGATCAGTGGTTAAAGTATTCCACCTCAGCCTACCATTCCTGCCTGACAGAAATTAAACCTTAGCAAATACACTAGAAAACCAGCCCAGCTCTCTTTGGCAACAAATCTTCAGCAGAGCTTTAAAAGTGCATTCATTTTGTATTTCTCACACTGTGCAAGGGAGACTATAAATGAAACCTGCTGGGCTACCCTTCTCTACTGAGCATCTAATGAAATCCTTCAACATTAATGACAATGCAGAGGACTCCAGAGGTTACCTCCAAAGATAGATTTCAAGTGTCTCACCTTCCTGACTTTCACACAAGCAGGGAGTCTGATCCCCATCCATGCCTGACTTGAAAGCCCAAGACTTTTAAACTGTCCCTTGCTCTAAGCTGTACTTGCTGTTCTGTCACCAGCAGGGAGAAACATCAAACCCTTGCACTTGGGTTGTGCTCATCTCCTGACCTCTGATGTTTCTACTGCTGTCTAAAAATATTTCCAAAGTTGGCATGTTGAACGCCCTTCTCAATTTCTACTCTGGTACAAAGTTTTTTGGAAGATCTTGCATCTGAGAATGCATCTGTGAGCATCACAGAGATGTCCAGCCATATGGCCTGAACCCTGACTCCACAGAATCATCAGGGTCACAGCTGTGTCACAGGTAGGGCTGGGATTAGAGTAAAGCCCCAGTAAAGCACATCCACACTTCAACTGCTGTGTCCAGAAAGCTCTGCCAAGCAGCAGTTCCTCCTGATGCAGTGGAATTGAAAACTTGCTACTTTCTTCTACTTTCTCTTCCCCCAATAGTAAGGCAAAATCACTAGTTCTGGAGTGTCCCTTCAGTATTAGGTGCAGATAATTTTCCTAACAGACATCCTAAAAAGTGGCTTTAAGCACAAATGTATGCATGTACAAGGCATTGTTAAACACTCCATGATACCCTTGTAATATGCTATTTTGAATCTTTACTGTCATCTAGGATATATTTTATTTATATCTATAAATCTCTGCCAAGACCACGGGTTAGAAACCACCTGCTTTTTGGAAGGAGTCTGGTCCCAAGCCATCTGGACAACTTGCCACATAGCAAGATTAAAGGCATCTGGGAATGGAACAGAAATGAAGAGTAATTCCTCAGGACTGATTCCCTTTGGTGGCACAACAAGCATCAATGCAGCGACTTTCAAGTGCTAAAATAAAGACACAAGTGAGGGGCACATTTGAGCCAGGCATATGATGACTGATGAGGGATTGTGAGTCCTGATTTATTCATTAATGACATTTAAATAATATACTGGACTTTCTCCCACTTACAGAATTTGCTGAAAAGTGGTTTATCAGCTGGCAGTTCATTTAAGTAGGAAGATGACCACATGAGAAGTTAATGATATTTCCATATTTTACATCAGTTCTAACATGCTGCATAAACCACCAAACCCATGGATACTAAAAATGCCAGTTGTGGTAGCAGTGCAGCTCTTTTACACCTTGATCCCATGGGACATTGCAGGAAATTGTTCCTCACAAATATAACAAAGTGGGAGGGTTAGTGAAAGCACCAAAGCTCACAAGAGTCTGTGGCCATTTCGGGTGTTTAACTCACTCATCACAGAGCCCCAAGCAGACCTGCTGCTACTCAGCTTCCCATTCAGAGTGGGAAGGGCTGATTTTCAGATTCAGGAATCTGAAAACGTGAGGTCAGAGCAGAGGGAAGGGTGGAAAGACGAGAAAGAAGAGATGAAAATACATAGTAGATTGAATGTGTTTTAGAAGGATATTAAATAAAAGAAAAATATCACAAAGGAAAATTCATTTAATATCCAGAAAGTTTTAAAAAGCGAAGCAATTTTTTTCTAACAGTATGCCTAAAGATATTATCTGTGAGACACAACTAGGAGCTAATATTATGCTGAACATGTGCAAATATCAGCATCAGCTTAACTCTGGTATTAGATCTGTCATAGTGACTCTAGAAAAAAAAGCAGTTCTTTTGGCTTTTAAACAGTTGAATATTTTGGTGTGCAGCAAATAAAGTCCAACCTGCTCTTTATCTTTGCCTGCTAAATGGTCATAAAGATTTCACATTTTAAGTCATACAATATATTCACTTCTTCTATCATGTTCATGATATTAATTATATTATTCTTTTTGTATATTAATTATATTATCTTATTTCAAAAATGTTGTTATTGTATTATTCTCTTTTTCTTTCTATCTTTAGGAGAAAAACTCTACACTCCAACCCCCCAAATTGTAACTTACCTTTTACATAGGTTATATTCTGTATTTCTCATAAAACCAAGAATATGACTTCTCTCACTGAAAGCTGAATTCTCATGCTCTGTGTACTGAGTGTGAGATTGAGGAAGACAAGGCTGAAAAATACAAGAAGAGGTGGACATGATAACATCCATGAAGCAGCTGGTAGAATGTACCACAGCTAGTTTTAAATGCTGAATTCCTATCCTCCGAGTAAAATTGGTATTTAAAATAGCCAGCAACACAACACTTTTTGACTTTGAACAAATACTTTATTTTTAGATATTTGTAACATTTAACAGAAATTCTAGAAAGTTCTGATTTTGAAAATAAACAGTTTCATTACTGTATGAATAGGGATGATTTTATTGTGAAAGTATTTGTTTCCAGACAGGAAATTATAATGTTAACCTTGGGTTATTTTTTCAGATGTACAAACCTACACTCTAAGGCTGCTTCAATCCCACGTTATCTGCAAGTGGGACTGACAAATACCAACCCAAGATAATTAATTTTGATTAGATATTTAACTTCTAAGGAGCAAGAATTGGAAGAATTGAGTCCTTTACAAAGTGCTTTGATGCTGTGAGATGAATCAGGAATGTTGAAATACATCCATTGAAAACATCAGAAAACTTACTGTAGGTCAAAAAAATCTTTTATCTTTGTTAAACATATTTTCAGTCCAAAATTCTTCTACTGATTTTTAACTGATATTGGTCTCTTTTAAGACCAATAACAACCATACACTTTCATTTAGTCCTGTGTAGAAACATTTTTTTGCTCTTCTTATATTTTGAATATGTAGTTAGATATTTAAGGAAATTTCTCTCCAGTCATTGATTTAAGAAGGAAACCTCAACCAATATTGACCTTAGAAATTTTGTCTTTCATTTCATTTTGAAACATTATAATAAGTGAATTCAAATTGAAGTCTAATAATTTGCCAACAGTGAAATCAAGTAAGTACAGCTCTTGTCCCTGAAAATAGCTTACAGATTGGGTTTTTTTCATTTTAAAATTAATTTCTTATTTTAGGGGTGTCCCTCTCTATTTTTCCCTTTTTCTGGAGTGAAAAGCTTCACACATGCAGAGAAGTTTATTTTAGTGTTGTAAATGACCATGTGCATATAGGAAGTTCTATGAATGGAGCATTACAAAATAAGAAAACAGAGAACAATTATTGTAAGGGTTTTTTCTTGTTCTGTTGTTTGTTTGGTTTGGTTTTGTTTGGTTGGTTTTTTGTTTTGTTTCTTTTTTTAAGGTTGTTTTTTTTTTTTAAACTCACAGCTAAGAGTGCTCTGCACTTTAGGGCCTCTCATGATTTTCAGGAGATCTTCCAATCCAGCCTCCGTGGTGGAGGAATATTGAGGATATTTTCACTGAATATTAATCAAAACTCTACTTAAAAATTATCCATGATAATATTCTATAACCTGACTCAATGATCTGTTCTACATCTTAATTATGCTCATCATTTTGTTATATAGAAAATGGAATTCAGACTTTCCTGTTGAATCAAAGGAAAGAACATTTGCTCATGGTAACAATCTACTTGTATTTGAGGACTGAGATCTTATTGGATAAGATGGATATTGGATAAATAGAAAAAATCATTTATCCCATTTAGACTAATGAGCTGCCTGAGTCCATAGCCAAATAGAGTGCAGACCTATTTATATAATAAAAGACAGCTCCATTGACCTGAAATTTGTTTAGGAAGCTGACTAGTGAAAGACCTGCTGCTGAGAAACATCATGAAGGAAACAAAGTATGATGTTTTATACAATTTTTTCAGCAGCTAATTAATGCAAGCTCAATTTTATAGATCTATTAGAACTGAGATGAAATGAAAATGAACAAAAAACCCTGATTATACTGGAAATCTCTTTTCTGAAAATTAATCTGCATTGAAATGTCCAGGAAATTTTTTTTTAAAAATCAATTTTTGCAAAAATTCAATCAGCTCTAACCATCTGTTGTTTTACTGGAAATTCTATGTGCAACTTGCAGTTGTCTGTATTTAAACATGAGGATTCAAATAACTTAACTCTTGAAACAACCAGAAATTCTGTATAATTTTTTACTTCTGCAAAACCAAATAAAGCTGTAGGCTGAGCCCTCTTCATCATCTCCTTCACTTGGTTTTCTCTGCCCAGGGAGGGAAGTGACATGAGCAGTTTGCCCTCGTGACAAAGGGGATGGATTTTTCCAGCTTGTTAGAGGCTGTCCCATGAGAGGATTGCTCATGCTGCACTGCTGACACCCCATTCTCAGCACTCACAACAATTAGAGATGATGTTTAAAAAATCATATATTTAAAAATAATATCTGTGGTTTCTTGCTTTTTAATTGAGGTCATTCATTTGCTCTGCCTGTACAAGACTTTTTGAAGAACACTCAGTGTTCTACTTAAAGCCAATTTTGGGAATGAACACTTGGATGTTGCCTGAGATATCCCAATAGGGACCAGGAGCTGGTGCTGTGAGAAACCCAGCAACACATAGTGACATGCACAGGAGTCTTGGGAATGGTAACACTATGTGCAGTGTGTTTTCCAGGGTTTTCCAATCTGATTTGTGGGTAGAACATTCTGGTCTAACACTTCTCAGCTTGTTCCCTGATAGACATCCTACTATTTCCTTCCATCCTAATTATAGCCCCACACATCACCACAAGTAATCTCCCCAGTTAGCAACTACTTATGTTTTGCATCTCTCCCTTTTAACTTGAGAGGCCATTTAGCTCTCTGCCTGGAGTGACTAAGATATCTAAGTCTCCCACAGGCTCCACATTTGGAATGGAAAATAAATTATCAATATCAAATCTGAAGGCAGCCTTGATTATCTTGTCCACCAATGGTCCTTTTTGGCTTTACCACTCTGCTCACCCACACTGAACCCATTTGGTTCCTGGGGTATCTTAGAGAAAAGAGTGGTTGTAGCATCCACACTTATTAAAGAAAGGAAAAGGTGCAGTATGGATAACTGGTGTGGATTACACAGCCTTTTCAGAGGACAATCTTTCCCTGTTCTCCTAACTGATGGAGCTCTGTCGTGTTGCTCAGAAATGAGGACATGATAGAGCCAGGAGGAAAGAGTTCATAATTATTATGCTTTGATAATTTTCACCACTGTCCATTTAAGCATCTTGAATATTTATTTTTTTTTAATCTGGCAGTGACAGATTTTAGAGAGCATCTGGCAATACTTTATATCTCTTCAGAAGAAAATTCTTGCTTGAGGCTTGGGATTTTTGCTCAAGATTTGAAAAAAAGTCTTCTATTCCTCACAGAAGAAATGCGATTTTGAAAGGTTATGTAGATTATCCCAAGGCTATAAAGTTGAGATTTCTGCTGAATCTCCTGAAATAAGAAGTTTGGCCAGAGGGGAATTTATGTGGGTCCATGTGTACAGGTAGCATGTAAAGCTCACAGAACACAGCTCAAGACATTAGGCCTCCATTCATTGACTTCCTGGGAAATCAAAATCTCAGGAACTAGGTCTTAAACAATGAGAGTAGGTAAAATATCTATTTCTTCCTCCCTATAATTACTGGCCACATCTTTATCCCTGCAACTTGTTTCTTGTCTACCTGAAAACTCCTTTTACTTCTCTGAGAAAGAGCTGCTGTCTCTGTGTCTCCATTCTGCTGCTTCAACAGCCCCAGATCCAAATCTACTTCTCCAATATGATTTGCCCCTGGAAGCATGGTGGATGCTCAACCAGAGAGAAGGGATTGAACAGGACTGCAGGGTGAGCACTTTGCACACATTTCAAAATATTGAAATTTCTTGGCAAAATATCCAAGCCATTTCTTGGTCTAGTTATATGGCTTTGTCAATGCTCACTTTTTGTACTTTACCAGAAATATGTTTCCTGCAGCACAACATGCATTATCCACTGTACTACAGAGCAGATAAATGAGCTGCTAGTTCTCCAGATTTCTAGTGGTTGAAAAACAAGCATAGAAAGAAATTTCCTTCCAAAGCAGGAAAAGGAGCTATGGGAAAATGGCAAAATGTTTGGAGATTTTTTCCCTGCTTTTTAATGGATCTTCCTATTAGCGTCCTCCATCCTAATTTCTTTCAGTGTTCCTGGGGAAATAGCACCTTTTATGGAGTTTATTGGGAAAATCCCCAGGTGACATTAGAGACAAATGTATCTTGGCCTCTCCAGTGCTGTTTAATTTCTGCTGTTTTAAAGTTTCTCTTTCATTTTTTTATACAAGGGAAATGAAAAACACTTCTGTTACTCCTGCATTTGACACAGACATTAAGGATTAGGGAAAGGAAGAGTTAAACCAGTCGCACTCTTTTTATCCCACTTCACTGAAGCATCTAATTTATTCCTAATTCTCATATGCCTGGTAAAATAATCCTTCTGTAGTACCACACTTGCTTATGTAGGAAGAGAAAGTCTCTTCAGGAGCAGCTAAACTTACACAAGGGAATTTCCTCTATTACAAAAGAACAACCTCTTTTCATGGACTACCAGGGTAAAATGATGTTAAGGAGTTTGTTAAGAAAATATCTGACCCTGTGAGGGGCAGAGGGAATCTCATCTCCTGTATTTCTCCGTGGAACTTTCAAAAAGAATCCTCACTGGGAATGGCTCTTCCATATTAAACTGTGGGTAAGCAGAACCAAAGAATGAGCAAATTACTTCCCAGATGAGAGCAAGAATTCTACCTCAGGACATTGTAGATGAAAACCATGCAAAATTGAGATTCTTACATGGAATTATAAACATTTCTTATGAATTATAAAAAAATTCATATTTTTGTCATCAATACCTTCAATACCTATAAAATGTAAATAATCTTGACCTTAGATATTTTGAAAGTGAAATATCCTTTTAGCCTATAACATAAAGAATGCCTATTCAAAAGAGGCCTTGACACAGGCAAATTGGTAACAATTAACAGTCATAAATTTAAACCAAGCACCACTACACTGCCATGTCCTTATTTATCATGATTAATCTCCTCTTTCCAGGAACATGGAAAACACCCAATCTGGTGCTAATGAGAAAAGCTGCTGGTGTTTTAAATGTCAACAGCATTTCAATAACTCCTTAAAATTATTGCAGGGAAGCCTGAAATCTGGACTGCTGGTGGTGCTTTTGGAAAATCTATTTGCCAAGGTTAAAGAAGGCTTGATAGAGCAAGAGAGTGCTGAAATACCACTGCTGAGCATCGAGTTGTGCAGCTTGTTCCACCTGTAGGTTGTGTTCCCTGGTTTTGTGACAGTGTTGGGTTATTAGCAGAGGTGATGGGAGCACAGTCTGAGCAGGCAGGTTGCTGCTGCTCCTAATTTTTAGCTGGAAGAGCTGCATGTGGCTCTGTGTGACCACACTGATTACATCTCTTTAAGTGATTTGGTTTTAGATGCTGGCTGTTGTCGACTGCAATTGAATATACACCTCTGTGGGATGTTCTTTTGTGTATTTACAACCTGCATATTCAATTTGTTTATGCACACAGGGCTGGGTTGTAATTGCTTTTGCCCTTGTGATAGGAAACGTTGTACCATCATCCTTATGGTTAGTTTTACCTTGTTATGCAATCCTTTTCCTCAGGTGTCTTCTCAGTCCTTGGAGGGAGAAGTAGAAACTGAAATTCTGTTTCAAATGTAACTAAATTCAAAGCAGCAAAATGTGCCAAGACAGAAAACACTTATGTTGCTCTCAAACAAAACTCTAAATATTTAGGAAACTATCTTAAGTGACACTTGTGAACATTTATTGTACAATTGTTATACATCATTCTTCAAATGACAACAGTTTTACATGAAATTTTGAGTATTTATTTAATTTTCCAAGATACATTTCTAGTAAATTTAATAATAACCAGTGATTTTTTGGAATCATATTTTTGTAACAAAAATTTTTACCTGGTCCCTTACAGAAAGAAGATGCATGGGGTTGGAAAATCTAAGCACCAAATATTTTGCTTCTAGCTACATGGAAAATGTTGTCAACAGAACTCAGCAGTCACAGTTTAACTATATGTCTACCTCTATGAGCCTGATTCTTCCTGACTATCTCATGTTTAATCAGTTCTGGAAAGCCTCAACTCATTTCAGGAAAAAACCCAACTATTTAATTATCAGCTCATATTGCTCAATTCAGACTTTTCAAGAGAAAATTATTTCCCAAGTGAAATGCAGATGCATTAATCCAGAGCTATTTCTCGAAGCATAACATTTCCCTGAGGAAGCTGGTGTGCAAGTAAAGCTCCAAAAATCAATACAAGATGGTTTGCTTGGAATTTAAATTCCCTCTATTAATTATATTTATTATTTATTATGAATTTATTAAATATAAGTATCTAGATTATTTCCATACAATTATTCCTAATAAGATTCCTTCACATCCTGTCTATGAGAAGCTTTTTATTTTGTATGTATTAACTAGATGTAAGGTACCTATGAAAAACAGAGCAGTGAATGTCTTTTTTTTTTTTATTGCTATATTCTTATATTTGTAACTACCTGCTTTTCTGTGTATGATACTCTTCTGAAGGAACTTGAAAGGGAGGAAAAAATAGCAGAAAGGGAGAGATGGCAGTGAACAATGTGGCAGCTTAGGGATGAGGGCAGTTGCTTGGAGACTGTATGAGAATCTCATTTCTTTAAGGAGGTATTGAGTACAAATCTCCTTTTACATCTCAGTTGTCTACTGCATCAGCCCAATATTATATGTGAAGAATAAGTATGTTCTATGCACTTGCTGAAAAAAAAAATTATCTGCAATAGTAATCTTGGAAATCCTCATGTGTTTTGAACAGAGTTAATTCCATGGATCACATTGCTGTCTTCAGATTGCTTCATATTTTTATCATGTTTGGGTTTATTAGTCCTAGAAATGAGCAGGGCTGAAACTGTGCTGAGGAGGATTTCAATTTCCACTGGGTTGTACCTGGTGAATTTAAGCAGTCTCTAAATTATTCAAGAACTGAGCAAGTGTTTTCTGGATCTTGACTCTGGACAGAAGTAACCAAACTTTGTCTTATATTATTTTTTGGCAGCTGAATTTCCCCCCCGCTCCCCCCACATCCAACCAATTATGTTAGTGAAACATATAGAACCAAATCCCTAAATTTAGACAATATTAAGGGGGAAGCTGAAGCTGCCTGTATGGTCCAGAGAGGTCTCTGGAAGGCACATCAGGGTGCCTAAATTTGGCAGTAGCTAGGTCTCTAATTTAGTGCCCTAATTCCTGTGTGGAAGCACACACTTCTCTCTGCTGACTGTAGAGGGAACCTGGGCACCAAAGGTAGGTGCTGGCAGAGGTGGTGTCAGTATTCTCCATTGTCTGCAAGCTTTCCGTGCAGGAATGCAAATTAAAACCTGCAGTGCATGTTCATCTCCTGGGTTAGCCTAAAGTGTGCAACAATAAGATCTTCCCTGTGCCTTTCTCTCTCAATTTACTTTGGAAGTAGAATTTGCATTGCACACAAATCTTGCTCACAGATGGGCTCATCATTTGCAACATTTAACATGAAACATTCATCTTTGATGTTAATTATTAGGTTTATGTTGAAGGACTAGAAATTTGTATACCCTCTCTGCCTGTTGTTTGGAAAGTCTAGCCCTTTCTATAAGTAGTAATAGAGAACATACTTTTATTAATTTTTGTATTTTCAAAACCTGTATACAGACTAAAACTGCAAAATTAAAAAGAAAAATCATAACATTAAAAAAGATTGACCTGATATTCTTTATTTAGTGTTACAGCTACAAAAATTTTCCATTATATACATGTGTCATTAACAGGACTGTGGTGGAAAAGCAGAGTAACAGTAATTTTTCTCTTTACCACTGAATAGGGAATTTATTTATTGGCTGCATGAGAATGTGAATTTGCCAGGATTTTTTCTATAGGTTTTTTTTTTTTCCAATTTACACATATTCTTTCCTATGTTGCACTTTTCTTTATGCACACAATACTTCATGGAAATGGGTAAATCTGAGTTAATTCCCCCAAGTTTTGTTAGATTCATGCCTTTAGGACAGCACTTCCCAGCTTCCTTTCTTTGGCTCCAGCAATGTTTTCCAGGTCAGATTTAGGTTGTTTTGTGTGGCTAGCACAGGTTCTTCCCGTGGGAACATTTTGCTATATTTCATAAACAAGATAAAGTTTGGATGTTTTGCAAACAGTTTCTCTGGATTGAGTCAGTTCGGGCTTGGCCAATTGGGCCTAGGGGGAGGTCTCGGGCTGACCAATCTGGGGCACTTCTGTAGACTCTATATATATGGAATTCAAAACAATAAAGTCCCTTTTCTCCTCTCTTCGCTTGTCTGAGAACTTGGGTCAGTCCTCAGCTAGCCACTCAACAGCGACAGTTTTGCTCATTCTTTGAGCCAGCCAGAGTCTGTGAAACATCAGCAGTGTTCCACTGAGCTGGAGCTAACAAACCCCACGTCTCAACAGGATTTGTTTGGTCTGAGGGGTTTTGCTTCCCACTAAGGCAGCCACAGCCTTTGACAAGCCAGCAGGAGGGAACCAGAAAAAGAATAAGCCTGTGAACCTTAAGACACCTGTGCTGAATATTGTGCAGCAACACGTGAGCTGATGGAGTGTCTTTGCCCTGTGATCAGATGCATGAGGAGAGATGAAAAAGCCATCTAGACACAATCCTGAGCAGCTGGCTGCAGGTGGCCCTGCTTTAACATGGAGATTGGACACAACAACCCTCAGAAGTGCCTTCCAAACTCAACCATTCTGTGATTCTGTGAATTTCATGCCCGTGTATTTAGGGCTTTCATAGCATGAAAATCCATTTTCTTGATAGGTCAAGTGTAATAGTAACAAAAAGATGGCTTAATTATTTTCTAGGGAAATTAATTACTCCTGATACCTATATCTTGACGTTTGCTTGGAGCTACAGCAGCTTGTAAATGGGGCAAAAGGAAATTTACATTTAGCATTGCAAGCAACAGCCTCAAACAAAATGGAGAAATAAGTTTTAATAATACTTCAAATAATTAAGATCATGAACTTGTTTGTCTTTGCTGCTATTAGTTCTTTCATAATTACGAAAGAGCTATCTGAAAAACCTCCAGGTTCCCATTATCTCTAGACAACTGATGGAACATAAAAGGATTGGAATAAAAACTGTCATACCCAGTTAATTGGACATGGCTAATACACAGTGTAACACAAGAGAAAAACATTTGAAGGCTCTGCCAGATATTTACCTAAAAAAGACACTTTACACAAAACTTCTTGGAGACATGAGAATTTGACCTTCCTCTTGTATAATCTTGCCAATCTGCTTGTTTCAAAGCACAGTTATAAGTGGGCCTGGATGTGACACATATGACACATTGGACACATTTTGACAAATTTTGATCTACCAAGCAAAAAACTCTCTCAGGCACTAAGAATATGCAAGGATTTTTTGAATTTTAGACAGCCACAAAAAATGGTCTCATGAAGGGCAAGGGAAACCTTTCACATTCAGAAGAGGTAAGAAAGACTTGTGTTGTTTTTCTGCAGATTCAGGAGAGCAGTTGATGGAGAAGGAGCAAATAAATGGGAAAACTCCCCAGGGAAGTGGAGGGGTTGAACAAGCAGTGACCTACAGTGGGTTATTCAGGTGCATTGTGGTCTTTGTGCTACATGCTTGCAGAACACATGGGTGAGATTCAGCTCCAGATTCAGACAGTTAAATGCAGGGCTTGAGATCACAGAATCATAGAATCAAAGAATATGTTGAGTTGGAAGGGACCCACAAGGATCATCAAGTTCAACCTGCACAGGACCATCACCAAGAGCCACACCATGTGCCCAAATGCTTCTTGAGCTCTGTCAGGTTTGGAGCTGTGACCACTTCCCTGGGGAGCTGTTCAACCCAGTGCCCAACCACCCTCTGGAGGAAGAACCTTTTCCTAATATCCACTCTAAACCTCCCCTGACACAACTTCAGGCCATTTCCTTGGGTCCTGTCCCTGTTTCTCATGTAAACTTCTCATTCCCCAGCAGTGGCAGGTGAATTTAATCTTTACTAGATCTCCAGACTGCACCAGTGTGCTCACAGATAATTATGTTCAGCTCCAAACTTGGAACTGGACTCTTGCCCTTTGTCTCTGGGATGCAGAGGCCCCAGTGCTGGGAGAGGACAGCTGTACTCTGTGGTTGCTAAGGACTGTCCTTGTGCATCAGGCATCTCTTGGTCATTTCTGCAGCAGCTGCATGTGTAACTTGACATGGGGAGAGCAGTGCTGCCTGCAAGAGTGGATAGCAGCACCCTGTGAAGAGCTGACTGTCACACCTTCTCTGTTTCTGACAATCCAGTCAATCTCATCTTTCCAAAATGAAGCAGGAGCTGAGACAGGAGCAAGCCAGATGCACCAGTAATGAACAAGACAATGCAGAAGTGACTTTGGGATTAAACTGTGTGAACAAGCATATAAATTAATTCAACATTTTCTATCCAATTCTTGAGAGGCTTCCCCACCTCATTCTGAACTCATTCTGTAAAATAGTTTTATTTATTTTGCTTTCTAAAACAGAGTGAAAGCCACTTTATTACAGAAAGGAGCAAGTCTTAATACAATTTTGATTGATTTCTTCATCTCCTTCTTTGGGCTGCTAGCTGGGGCTGTACCAAGGAGGGTTCATGAGACTTGCTGCTCCCAGTTTGAGGTCAGAACTGGAGGAAGGCACTTGTCCCATTGACATGTTTGTTCCTTGGCAGGTTTCTTCAGGCTAGCACCTTGAACCTCACTTGGTACCACATACTGGGACAGCTCTTTAGCATGCTTCTATTAAAAGGATGGAAGATTATGTATTTGAATTTTTATTTTTGAATGAGCACTGTGTTATGGCCCATTAATTCTCACACTGTTCACAAAAAATCAAAATCCAAAGTGCACCTGTGAGAAGTAGTTCTCCTTCCATTGTTACTGAATCTAAAGATAAAAAATTTATTGGCTCTATTGGAAAAGATTTGGGACAACTAAAATTTTAACTTCATACTATTATCTTACACAGAACAAAGTCACATTACAGGTTTATAGTCTGAATGTGAAGACAAACTCATCTGATACTGAGAGGAGTATTTTTCTGTATGTTATAAAATATTTGAATGTGTGGACAGCATATGTTTCAACATGTGGTTAATTGGGTAGAAAAAAATTCCAAATAGCAAACAATCATAACTTGTTGCAGTTTTCACTCACTGTGCCTGGATGATGCCCAAAGTGATGCACAACTTTGCATGAGCAGAGGCTGGAAATTCATCACAATGCAAAAGACCTCATATCTACCAGTGTTTGGGGCAGTTCCTGCAAGGAGAGCTGAATAGTGAACTCGTTCCACCTTTAGGGAAAGCTAAAGACATTCTGTACCAGAGCTGTTTAAGAAAATATTTCATCTTTTTCCTCTGCCCAGTTTCCCATTAAGGCTTTGCAGGGAGTAAATCTCCTTTTCCTGTCCTCAAAGATTAAATATTTAGTTTCTCAAGTGTTGCTATGCTGCTTCAGAGAGGCTGTAGTTATCACTGTTGACCTCTTCAGGAGTTAATTCCAGGTGCAGTAACTTGTGCCCTGACCAGCCCTGGTGCTGCACAGAAAGGACACAGATGGAGGATTCACCACCCCTGCCTGGCCAGAGCTGAGCTAAACTGCACAGAGGTATCACTTCAGAGATAACCTAATTCAATTTTCATCTCACTTTTAATTTGTAAAATAAAAAATATTGTTTGGGTTATTTTGTTGTTTTTTGGGGGTTTTTTTCCTCTTCTAGAAAAGATTATTTGGAAAAGACCTGAATTTGGTGGAAAATTTCCAGCACCCTTTGCACAAACTCTCAGGACATCAGGCCTGAATTATTTCCAGAGTTATCCTTGTAGTGGTTTCTGAGCAACCACATCATTAACTTGCTGTATTTTTAGGTGCATAATAGCAGGTTACTAGTGATTCAACATCTCTGTGAATTATGTAAGTAAGGATAACACAAGTTAATCCCAAAACTCCATCTCATAGCCCACCTGTGTCTGATCTTTCAGAGACTGTAGCCTTTTCTTCAGGAGTCCTTATCTTTGGGAGCATTATGTACAAAGTTTGACCTGACTAAATCTCCAACTAATCCTGCCTAGTCTCAGGTGCTGACTTTATCCTGACCTGATGATATGAACCAGGTGAGGACTAATATTCCATTCTTAGTATTTTTAAAACAATATACATTAGGTAGTGCAGGTTGTACACAGAATGACATAACAGCATTGGTGTCTCTCAGTGGAACAAAACTGATGGTCTAATGAAAAATTAAAGATTGAATCAATACAACAGAACATTTATTTAGTCCTGCTTTTATTGCCTTTTATATAAGAATATTGCTAAGCATAAGATGGAATTAAAATAGTCAAAGGAAGAACACAATGTAAGGGAGAGAAATGAAGATGTAAAGAAGAGGGAAGAATGTTTTTTTGAGAAGAGAGCTAACAAATCAATGAACCTGTGGGATAAAGCAAGGTAGCTCCAAATGTCAGGAGCTGCACTGACCTGTTTGAATGATGAATTGCAGCACAGAGAACATTATGACACAGGGCATGTAACAATATGCCAGTGCAAGAAAGGTTGCAGAAATGTCACCTGTCAACAACTTGCACTGCACACCTTTATTACTGGAGTCACCCAGCATCCTGAACTTTTTACATGCAAGTTAACCTCTCTGATGAGAACACACACTAAACATATGTGTTCTAGTTAATACTCACCTCTGAAAGCATTATTTTAACACCACAAATACAGAGATAAAATTATACAACACATGATCATGAAATGTCTTAGCAAATTTAGGGATTGTGATAGGGCAGTAAAAATAATGATTTTGTTCCTGTGTTCTTCAAAATCTAAGAAAACTATCAGTTAAAGCATTTGGCTCCACTGAAAGCATCTCTTTATTTTTTTAAATAATGTTTTGATAAACTTAGCATTGCATGGAATTTCAAGATTGAAACTTTTCACCTGAGTGAAGCTGGAGTTGGTTCAGGTGTGACATAGCCTAAGGAAAGGGGACAGGTAAGCCCCTGCCCTCCTCAGGTTACCTTGGGGCAGGTAACATGTGTGGTACTCACAGCTCCAGGAACCCATTTGCACAGGTATCCTCTGGCCACCAGCACAATCAAGTTATTTTGAGAAATGGTCAGAGTTTCACCTGGAAAAGTCTCAGAAGTCTCACTAGAACGCTTGTGCCAACCTTTCCAGTTAATTTTTCTATGTAGGTGATGCAGAAAATCAATAATAAACAGTCTGCAGAAAAAAAAAAAAACCCTGACATTTAAACAAATTGACAAATTTTATTTATCTATGTAATGATCATGGGACCTACTGGGTTTTTTTTGTGAACAGGCAAGCCTCTCTGATTGCAAGTGAAGAATTCTCTGCTTCCTTTACCCTCCTTCCCCTTTGTCATTTTTTCAAATCATATAGTATGGGTAGTCTGTGAAAAGATCTGGGCTAGAAATATAAAGCTGTTGGCATCCTCCTGCCAGTAATCCCTCAGGCAGCAGGAGTATGAGCAGCTGTGTGGGGAGATGTGAGGGGAACATTCCCCGGGACAAGGGGACAAGGAGTGAATGGATGGGCAGAAATGCTCCATGAAAAGGAGAGGGTCAGCCCAAGAAAGTACTTTAGAGATGATGGTCTTACAACAGCCAAGCATTTTATTTTGTTACTTTATATGGAATACCCACCTAGGGAAAGGGAGTAAATATTTACACTCTATCCTGCTCCACTCATGGATGAGAAGTATCAAGTAACCAACGTTGAAGCAAATTGCCTTCACAGCTCAGTACCCTTTTTGCCTTGCTTGCAGTTTCTCCCATGCTTCTGCAGGTAATGATGAAAAATTGAGCCTCATGATCCCAGGTGTGGGAGGCATTCACAACTATGACATGGGAAGATGCACAAAATTTGATTGAAGAGACAAAGATTTCTTGACCAATGTAAGCCATGCAGACAAGATGTCTGAAAAGGCCAACAGCTTTCCTCTTTGCCTGTAGCAGTTTTTAAAATGCCACCAATTCAAACTCTCAGACAGCTGTTTATGATATTGTTTAGACCCCTGTCTGAGGTAGAGCTCCTGAAAAGTAATAGAGTGGAGAGTGCTGATGTCTTTAGGGACCATGGTGTTATTACTTACAGAGCTGCATAAGCTGGCAAGTCTAAGGAGAACTCGGCACTGCAGGTACCTCTGCAGAATACTTTAAGTACAGCCATGAGCATAAATCACACAACCTCAAGAATGCTCCTGGGAAGCATAACTCAGAAAATAGGTGATATTATATGTAAGTAGTTTCTGTGAGTTCCCCCTTGCTTTTAAGGTGTAATGTTATACTTGTGTAGCAGAAAAAATTGCTAAACAACAATTCCAGTCAAATGTGCTAAATTGCACTTGTCCAGCCTATCCTTGCTTTCTGCCTTAGGGGTCTGTTCCTGGCAAGCTGTAACAGGGATCAGAACAAAGATCCAGGTAATACAATTGGATGTGTAAGCAGCATGGTTGCTTCCCAGCGCAGGCAAAGCAGCACAGGGTTTAGGAGATTTCATTCTGACGTGCTAAAGCTTTCTCAGGAAAGGAAAGTAGCCACACATCTGAGGCAAAATTCACAAAATATTTCACCTTTTTTTTTTTTTTCATCTCTGAAACTCAGAAAAACAGGCTTACTTTGAGATGGAAGTAGCACCTTTGAATAAAGAAAAATACCCCAAAATGTTCTTGTCTCTCCATTTTCATTTAGCTAGAACAAAAGCAGATCTTTGTCCATACTTGATGCTCATTTCTATCCTTTCCATCTCCACCTATCTCTGCTCAAGCTTTACTTCTTAATTTAAAATAGAAATCCTATTCAGAATGTGAAAGCAAGAAATTTATCTGTTGTGTTAAGACCTCTGCTTCTTAAGACTTGATGACAGCCAACTTCAGGAAGCTTTTATTCACTGCCAGCTAACCCTGTATGCCTTATTTGCAGTGTGTTAATTTGTCACTTCTTGGTCAGAATATACAATTATCAGGTCCAGCCTTGTGAAAAAGAGTAAACTTAAAAACCAGAGTGTGAGAAGGTATTCTTTCAGAACTCTTGTCTCCTAATCTGATCTGTGGATTCGCAATGTTTTGAGGGCATGCATTTGAAATATTTGCTAATGAGGATAAAAAGAAAGAAGGCCAGACATGGTAAGCTTTTAAAGCATCACCTTCCCCTGAATTCAGTAGCTCTTGGTGCATTTAACCCTTAGATATCTATACCAGGGACTGCTGCAGAGGCTCCCATTCAGTGTTTGCAAATAACTATGTATATCTGTGGGTATGGAATTTGTGTCCCACAGGACCTGGGCTGGTTTGGAACTGAAGATGAGCAGGTTAGTTTGGTGAAGGGAACAGTCTGGTCCCTAAGAGCTGGTTTTTAATTTGAGAAGAATTTGAACTTCCTTTCATGTTTCCATGGACTATTTTCAAGTGTTGACTAACTTTAAACCAAAGTCTTTAACATAAGACAACAATACCAAAATGTAATCTTTGGTCAGAGGTGTGGTTTGATAATCCAGCAGTCGCTGGGTTCCCACAGTGACTGGATAACCCTACAGGGAGTAGGTACAGCATCTCATCAAATTTGGTACCACTAGAAACTGAACACAAGGAGGAAAAAGTCACATTATATTCTACTTAATTTTATCATAAACAATATGGAGACTATGCAGCATGATGCCAGAATAACAAAATATAAATAATTTATCTCCAAAGGAATTGTTCTGTAAGAACAGCCGTGTTGTTATGATAGTGCATAATGCAAGAGAAGGGCTGAACTTGGTAAAGAACCCTGTACTGACAGAATATATTGATTTTAATAAGTATGAAGAGGAACATTTTATATTAAGATCAAGTAGTAACTAAAAGAGAAGCCTTTGAAATAGCTGCACATTATCTGAGCTGCTACTGGGTGCTAATGTTACAGCCTGGATGCTACTCTGATCTTTCAAACCTGCAAGACAATAAAGAGGTACTGAAAGTTCAGGGTTGCAAACAGATGAAGGTTTGCTAAGAAATCATTCCCCTTTAAATATGATGCTGCAAACTCTGACAATCCTTGGAAGAAATGTAGCTGATGGAAGAAAAGGACACCATGGGACAGCTACAGCCTGCAAAGTGACAGGAAACACACAGAACAGACATTTATATATTGAATAAACTTTCCTAAGAATTCCTGAGAGGAGAGCAGGGGTTTGTATCCTAGGCTTTGTACTTCATGTTTTGTGAACATATTGAGCTTATCCAACCTACAGGATTGAAACTGTGGTGTTAATGTCATATTTGCAAATACCTACACTCAAACTAAGTTTTAAAGGCTTGAATCCGAACTCTCCTGAGTAGTTAAGTGATTGTTAGTTGTATGGAAAAACCTAACTGAAAATCAGTGCCCATCTTGTAATTTGACCATCCATAGATTTATCTGGGCAATATCAAGTTTTCAGGCAACAGTTGGCCCAGACTGGGTAAAGGTGACAGGTGGGGATTTTTCAACCAGTGCAGCAAAGAGGAGTGGTCAGAGGAAGAAAAGCCACCTTGGATGAATACTGGTGTTTGGATACAGGATCACCTGCTGGGTTTCCATAATATTCCATTTGTTTTTGCTGACTGCTATGGAAGAGCAGATTCAGGAGAGCAGCTGATGGAGAAGGAGCAAATAAATGGGAAAACTCCCCAGGGAAGTGGAGGGGTTGAAAAAGCAGTGACCTACAGTGGGTTATTCAGGTGCATTGTGGTCTTTCTGCCACATGCTTGCAGAACACTTTGGGTGAGATTCAGCTCCAGATTCAGGCAGTTAAATGCAGGGCTTGAGATCACAGAATCACAGAATCACAGAATCCCTGCCAATCCACAGGAGAGAGCTGCTGCTTGCCAGGAGCTGCACCAGGTCAACTTCCATTCCTTACAGCTCCTGTCATTTCTCCACCTTCTTCCTGCCTGACTCCTTTCTTCTGGAATAAGGCTGGAGGCCTGGGATATCTATTTAGAAAATGCTGCTAATAGTTGTGAACCCATCTGGATATTACTGACCAGGATTCTGACATTCCCATGGGCTATTGCCAGAAACAGTTAAGGGAATCTAATGTCCTTCCTCTGAGAAAGAATTTGCCCAACAATTGCATGACCTAGTAACTCAAATTGAAGCTTTTTTTAATGAAGAAAGGGAGACCAGAAGGGGTCATGGGGAAAATATTCATGTTTTTCATCAGAGAGAAGAGGGTGGCTCAAGAAAAACCTTGTGAAAAGAAAGAAATCTTATAAGAGTGTTTTCCTTTATGCTCTCAGAGCTTCATGTTTGGTACTAGGGGAAACCACCACTCTCTCTGATTTGTTTCTTACAGTTACCACATATGTGAAAAAAGATGATGACAGACATCTGAGGTGAGAAGAGCACAGTTCCTATAATTAGTATTTGTGAAAACATCACTCTGGTGTCCCTGATAAAGGGAGTTTTCTGTCCCAGCCACATTAGTATCTAAAACTTTGCAGAGCTAACAACTCCTTTCTTTGCTACTACTGTTTGAGACCAAAAAAAAAAAAAAAAAAAGTATTATTTCTGCAACTCAAAGATTAGCTGATGACTACTGGAGTCTTTCTATAACTTTTAGCAGAATGAGTGTTTTTTGATTGATGCTCATTCTGAATGCAGGCAAATGATCTGGCAGAGGGCAAAATTATCCAGTGACCTAATGTCCTGTCACTGATATACAAATAATTATATGAGCACTGATCCACATAACATCCGTTATGTGAATTTGAATGCCCATCTGTTCATTCCAGATTAATTGTGACACTGATAGCTCCACATTATGAAACTGTTATTTTTTTAAAGCCTTCCATGAAAAGCAAACCCCCCTTTCAATCCCTCCCCCAATTCCAAGCAGAACAAAACCCCAAAACCAAACCAAACCAAATAAAAAAATCGCCAGTTAAAAAAAAAAAAAAAAAAAGGCAGGTTCATAAGGTCAAATATTCTCTTCACTGCCAGATAAAGCATACCAGAACCCAAGGGAATATGTTGCAGCATAAAACATATTTAGAAGTTAGAAAGAAACTATTATTCTTCACCCAACCTTTTGATGTTAAGTAAGGTTTAAACCAATACTTAAAAGTTCAATTAATCTTGTTTAACGTTACATATCAACAATGTGGATGTCTGTATCTGAGCTAATCACCTTTTGAGGGAACAATTAATTTGATGTATTTTTGATGTCTACTTTAAAACAAGACAGATTTGCACCAGAATTTATTTCTCTCAGCTTTTCTAGTTCCCTAAGGGACCTTAGCAGCTGAGATTTACTAGGGATGCTTACTGTGGATGCCTATATTTGGTGAGATCAATTGTACTCTCATATAATTTGCAGGCAAATTGATTAATTTCCCATGTCACATCTACTTTAACTGCATTTTCTCTTTGTTGACAGCAAATTCTTCTCAGATATTTTGATTCTTTTATATTTTGACAATTTCTCACTGGTCTGTGCAACTACAGTTTTTGCTAGCTTTGTCCTTCTATTGAGCCAGAGAAATAACCAAAAAATTAGCATTACTAAGCATTCGTATCACTATAAGTTATCCCCCTTGCAACATATGTCTCAAGATAATTTTCAGTGTACTCCACTAGAAATTGCCTCCCAGATCTTATAGATGTACTCTTAAATACAAATTTCATTTTCTGTTTTGCAGAGTAGTCATTAATTTTGAGTCATGAACTTTTAAAATAGTGCCATTAATTTTAGCATATATGTAAATATATATGTAGTTGTGTTTTAAATGTCCTTCATCTAGCAAATTCAACAACATGTTTTGATCCACTGGTGGCTTGTGTGAAGTGTATTAATTATAGAGGCCTTTATGCCATTTGGCTTCCATTGCTAAATTCCATTAACAGGTGTTTAAAATGGATGGATGCAGTCAGTGGAGTCATATCAAGGATGCACCTTAGTTTTGACTAGCATAAAACCACAAACTGCACTGTTTCATAAGAATAATTCCTAGTGCTATTTATTATTGATATTATTTCAAGTTATCCACAATGATCCTGTTATTTGAGATGTCTGTTCCCTGGGCTATAATGCACAAATCATTATTTCCACACAGTGTTTTAATATGGGCAGTTATGGGAAAACTTTAATTCTGTCTAGTTTTGGCAAGAAAAAAAGATGATGATACCACACTTGGGAGTAAGATGTTATGATGGCTGGACATACATCTAAAATAATGTCCTTACATTGAAGTTTACATTTTAGTTACAATTTCATACTCCAGCAATTTTTGGGTGTTCTTTTGCATATTAAGTTTAGGATTCAGTTTGACTAATTTCAGAATTTTACCAAATTTTAGTATTCTTGTATGTCTCCCACTAAATTACAGATGCTTAAAATCAAGATTTTTTTCCCCAGTCTGGCCTGGTCATTCCATTTTAAGAGCTCCATTCATTATTATATTAAGGCGCCAGGCATTGTGGATGCAATGATTCTCATCTGTCTTGTGTAATAAACACACACAGTGTTGAAAGGTGAGCCATGATCTATCTAGGTTATCTTTGTAATTTACAGAGGGAGGAAGGCACTTCTCTGCATAACTCAGCTTTTCTACAATTCTTGTGGCCTCTTTAAATACCTATCTTAGCATGACAAGCCATTCTCTGGAAGCCCAGCTACTTCCTGTGCATCTCAGACACAGAGGTTTAACTAGTGACATCTAAGTTATACCCAGTGAATGCCACCCAATTAATTCCTGGAAAAAGATGTTTCAGGTTGCAAAGGATGTTCAATTTTACTTTTGTTCAAAAAGTCTGTCCTACACTAAAGGACAAATGAAGTGTGCCATGGAAAGTACAATAGAGCTGCATTGAGTCCAGAACTAAGAAAGGAAGTTGGCCCAAAATAACCTAAGGCACATCATTTCCTGCACTTACACAGATTTTCGTGGTGTAGTCAGATTCATCACTCTATTCACAAAATAATTCCATTTGCTGAAATGTGATATCATTTTGAAAATAGCTGGAAATCTTAGCACATAGCTTGTTTTTAGCCTAAAATGCTGGAACAGATCTCAGTTTGACTTTCATCGTTTGTGTAGACCATATGGTCGCATGACGTTGCCTGTCATGTTGCCTCTGTTTTTCCTTTAGACATCTATATTCTTTGACAGGGGGAAATAACAGCAAATCTATATCCAAAATTAGATTAATTTACAGATAAGGATCTGCATACTAACTTTTTCCCACAACCAGGCACTAGAATGGCAGGTTATGGCCCTATTTTTTTCAGAAAACTTGAGTATTGGAAGCTTTAGTATTGCTGCAATATTAAATGATAAATGTGTACTTCCTTTTAAGTGCACCTTGTATCATCTTCCAGTTCTCTGATATGATGCATCTGCACATTATTTTGGCCTGTGGTTTCCTTTTTTCCTGAATACTTTTCAGATATTTTTGCTATAGAAATAACCAGTATTTATTCATAAGTATGTTTCATTAAGTGAGGGTGCTTCTTAACAACCATCAATGTTAGCTACCTACTATTTTGAATTGTTTGCAATAAAATGAATCAGTTATTGATAAAAGAGATTAAACTGGGAAAATGAAAGGAGTTATGGTATTTTTTCATTGTATTTTCTGAAAAAAACCCGCCCCAAGAAAGAAGATAATGAAGATAATTTTTTGCCATGTTTATGACTCCATTAAATATAAAACAACTTAGTCACTATTAACAAATGATTTACCAGTATTGCTCTTTCTTAATGAATTTCTATAGTTATAACATATTATTGTAGAAAATCATGATGCTTAATTTCTTACCGAAATGAAGATTCATATTTAAAAAAGATTCCTTTTCTGTCTTTGAAAAAATATTCAGTTTACATAGAGATAGAGCTCAACACTTCAGCAGGAAATCTGATTGTGGAAAACAAATTACAACAGCAATTTTAGGACATTAAATAGGAAGTAGACAAAGCAAGTAGCTTACGTTGTCATATTTCAAGCTAAAAAATTTAAGAACTGTTTTTTAAAATAATTAAAAGGAATTCCAAAACTATTGACACAACATATTTTAAAATCACTCCTTGCTGGTACCTCTTAGGTAAAGGAAGGAAACACCTCTGTCAAAGCAAAGTGTAGTCTAAGTGTCAACATGATTTAGTCTTGAAATTTACATTTTGAAACATGTAAACAAAATTACTGATGTGAAGACTTTTATTAAATGAAAAGTTGATGAGGAAAATGTTCTTTTCAGTAAATTTCACAGAGTGCAAATATTGGGTAAAAAACAATTTAATTGCTAATAAAATCCAGCAATATCTTTTCAGATCTACAAATAACTAGTGTACTGCAACCATTAAATCAAAAATGTCTGTGACTGAAAAGCAGTATAAAAATGTAATAGATGTTGCTATAATTAAATTTTGACATTTCCAATAAAAATGGTGAATTTTTATTGTGATCATTATCTCAGCCAACCTGAAAAATTATGCTATTAAAATTTTGTGGAATGGCCTGCAGTCATCTTGTGTCTTGAGCTGATTATTTTTATTATGCTGTGCAGCTGATTATTTTTATTATGCTGTGCAGTGTGTCAGTAAATGCAAGGCTGAAATTTTCATATAGAGGGGTATAAAGGTCAAAAGAAGAAAGCTACCTTGCACAATAGCCTTTCTGTATGGCTTTGGCAATGGGTCTGTCAACTGCTCACAAGACATCAGATCAATAAAACAGCAACGTAAGATTTATGTCTACTTAATTTAGATGAAATAAATTTCATTGTAAAAAAATTGATCTCTAAAACTAAGAACTGTGTTTTGGTTTCAATTAAATATGTAACTAAAAAAATAGTAACAAAAAAAGTGAAAAGCGTATTTTACTTAAGTTAGATCTGCTTCACTCAGTCATAATTGGAACCAGATTAGTTTTAATATCTTTTACTTTCGATAGAATTTCAACAATTATTTTTAATCAATACTTAGTATAATGCCTCCTATACAAAACAGTAAGTGTTCATGGTTTTGTGGTGTCATGAATAGCTTAGCAAAATCTGACAAATTCAATTGTTACTTCTAAATGATTTACTAATATTAGTTCCTTCTGTGTGTAGCAGTTTATGAACAACCAAGTTGAGAGTTAAAATATAAAATAAAATCATATAACAGAAAACTGTTTTATTTTATCAAAACAGGTTTATTTTATCAAATTAACTAGAATGATGATAATAATAGAGAGATATTTTAAAATATCCCTGCCTACTCAGAAAATATTAATCCAAGGAAGTATTTCACACACTGTATTTGTGATGGAAAGGACACAGTTACTGAAAGTGTCAAGTAGCTCTGTTTCCTTTGGGCAATGTTGTAATAAAATCATATCTTCAATATCAATTTTTTTATTTAAAAATGTGTCAGATTTTCTTCATCTCATGAAGCTAAGTAAGCAAGACCCAAGTCTTTGTCATGGTTGGTTTAAAATGCAGGATTATTGCCAGGAAACACAAAACTATATATATATAAAATTTTGTCCTAGACCCTTCTAGAAAACTCTTCAGCTATTGAAGCTCTTTGTGAGCACCTCATCTGTCACATCTGTAGGCCAAGAGATGTCACTTGTATTCACTAACATCCTGGGGAAAATAAAAAGGAAACCTGTAGTCCTTAAGTATGGCACACTATAGTACCTATCACAGTGTATCAACCAGTGAGATCATTCTGCAAAAGACAAATTGTATTAATTTTTTTATTTTAATCTGCCAAGTGATAACAACTTGGGTCATCTACTTGAGTTATATTGTTTACAAGACTATCAAGCTGCAATTGCAATCACTGTTTGTTTTCTGTACCTTTCAGGTTGACAAGAGTGCTTCAACCAGGAGATAAAAATGATAGTGCTTGGTATTGCTGATCACAACTTTATCAATCACGAATTTCAGGCAGACAAATCCAGTTTTCCCAGATCCCTGTACATAGCAAGAGAAGGTGGAAAAGAGGGAAAGAAACAACAGCTGAAGAACAGCAGTTTAGGGACCACCTAGAGAATCTGTTTGCATTGAAATCCATGGAGCTGCAGGGGATTTCCTAAAACCTGCTGGGAGCAGTGGCTGCCATGAGTGTGCCACCTTTGATTATGATCTTTGCAAAATCACTGAGATTGATTGAAGTCCCTTGAGGGCTGTGACATGAACAAAGGAAGAGTCTGCTTTAGCTGGACTTTTGACATTTGACACCCTCCTGCTCCCCCCACACTGTGTTCACTTTTGGAGGCTGTCGAACTTGCTGGATAGATAGATGGGTTAGAAATTGTCTAAACAGCTGGACCCAAAGGATATTAATCCATGACTTTACATCTCTTGGGAAGAGGAGCATCCCAATGGTTTGCACTGAGGTCGATGTTGTTCAATAGCTCCATAAATGGTCTGTATGATGTGACAGACTATCCCTGAGTGGATTACAGAGGGTGAATTTCACACCAGAGAATAGACCTTCAATTCAGAAATTCCTTGAGAAACCTCAGGAATGGGCTCAAGGGGAAAGAGTACGAAGTTTTCACATGTGAGGAATAGCTGCATACATTAAAAACTGAGATGGGTAGGTAGCATCCTGCTGAAAAGCACCTGGAGGCTACAGTGGAAGTACAACGAAGTTAAGCATGAGCCAAATGTGCATTTTTACCACAAACAAATCAAACACCATTTTGGGATTTATTAGGAAGATTGCAACAGGTAAACCAGGAGAAGATACTCAATTACATGAAGTGCTGGTGAAATCATAGCTGGAAATCTATCTGCCTTTTGTCACCACACTTAGGAGTGACAGGGAGAAAAGGGAGGAGTCCAGAATGTGAGGTTCACCTGGGGGATGAAGTCTAGTGAAACAGGACCTACCAGGCTGGGAGACCTGCTATGTCTGCTCAGGTGAGGATGAGGTGAAGGACAGAACTATCTCCAGCCAGCAGCAACCAGAAGGGTGCTTGCTTCTTGGTAGGGGAAGATTACACATCGTCCATTGTATCTAGTTAGCCTGGAACACCTAAATTCCTGAAATTGCCACTGAATCCCTTCACTGGAAAATGTTTCTGTGAGTATTTGTTGTCATTCTCCAGCTGTCTCAGTTTTCTTCTCACTTGTCTAAGATTGCTCTCTTGAGAGGACTTAGCATTAAATCAGCAACCTTTTAATTGAACATATGATATGCATTGTAGCAATAATAGTAATTTTATAATGAGAGTAAATAATAATTTTTACATATTCTCAAAAGACATATATTTGATTTGAAGTCTTTATAATTCAATACCTGTCCATAAAGAAATGCTCTACTTTAATTAGGAGCAGCAGGTCACATTCAGAGATTACATAACTCTATGAGTCTTTTCTATAGTCTATGACTCTTTTCTATAGTCATGTTAAATGATCATTGTTATTCCAGCTGGCCCAAAAAAGGAAGATGGATTCAATTTTTAAAAAGTCCTTTTTCATCACTGCCATTGCGCAAAGTAGTCTTAAAATGCAGGCATAAGACTCTGAACATAAGCAAATAAGCAGCATATATAAAAAATCAGCATTTTTGGGCTATCAGGTTTCAAAACTTTTTAGTGCTTCAGTCTGAGGTTCAATCTGCAGTGTTTCATAGTCTTCTGGGAAATTAAATAGTTCATTATGAAATGCAGAATAGGAAAAATAATTAGAGACTTTGCAATAAATTTTTGTTTAGAAGAGAGAGGAAGTATTATTAAGTAAGGCAAAATAAGCAAGAGAACAAACAAACAAAAACTAAGAAACAAGGAATGTAAAAGATAGACAATTCAAAAACACTTATTTCCCTTGTGGCTTCTCTTCCAATGTTTTGAGGAATCATAAAGAATGGTAATGAGAGGTTTATTTTCTTCAGCCTGGAGAAAGGAAGAAAATGCTGTCAAATTAGATACGATAACTATCTGGTAAATGGGAAGTGTCAAATATCTGTATGGATTGGAAAAATCACATTGATTGTTTCCTTAAACACTGTTTGGTGTAAACAGTCTGGCTGTGCAAAAATGTCCTGATGTCTGGCAGGGTCATGAACAATGTAAGTTCCCAGCAAAAATCCCTGATGTCCTTCCCCAAAGGGTTCTTTGAATCTAACTAAAATGACACATGGGTGCAGGAGCATTTCTGGGGGCATTCATGATCTGCTGCCACTGGTGCAGATGAGGGCATTTAAGTGAAAGGGTGTTCTGAGAACACAAGAGCATTAAGTCAGCCCAGAGCAGACACCACCCCTGCAAACACCAAGCTGTGAGAACAACTAATTATGACATGAATATCTGGGATTACAGATAATCTACTGAAATCACATGGGGAGAGTGTAATCATACTATCTGCTTATATGTACATCTGAACATATTTGTACATATGCACCTAATTAATCTGCAGCAAAGATACTGCCAATCAAAAATTCTTTGTTTCCCAAGTCCTTTGAGACTGTGATGAAGAAATAAGGACCAGTGTTTTGAGGAATTACTTGTTATTAGTGTTTAAGTAATGTTTTGGGTTTTTTTCTAAAATGCAATTTAAAAGAGACAATTTGAATTTTGCAGCAGTTATTTTCTTTAGATTATGAAGTTAATCTCTGAAGTTTTAGATAAATAAGTGAAAAATAAAAAATTCTCCTGAAGTTGTTTTCCAGAAAATTCAGTCCCCTGGTGTATTCTGTGAGTGCCAATGCTGGGCAAAGGGGGCAAATACCACCTTTTAGAGATAGATACTGGATAGATACTGTGCTTTCTGAGTAACACATTTGAGAGTCACAGAAGGATGCTGAGAAACATTTCCTTTTTTTCAGTATCTGTCTGTAATTTTAGACAACATAGGTGGAAAGTGGAAATTTCCATAAAAATGACACAATTTCTTTCCCTCTCCCATTCTGGGAGACCATTTCTTTTTTTTTTATTTTCTGTTTTGTTTTGCTTGTTTGTTATAGAGAGAACTCAAAGCACTACATGAGAGGTGTGGGATGATTGACAGAAAACTTTCATACTGATACTTTCTCTAGAATCTCACCCCAGACTCCAACAATTGGGACTCTTCCACATTTCTTGTATTCAAATGAAGAAATATAGGTCTTATACACTGTAAGATGCTGTAAGGTATCTATAAGGTACATAAAATTAAGATCTATGAATCTTCACCCAGTCAATGCAAGGAACTTCTGTGTATGAATTTGAAATTTTAGACTTAGTTGTTGTAACTTGTATTCAGTTAACTAGAGGGTTGTTTGCAAACAAGGTAGACCGTAAAACCTAAAGAATAAAAAACTTCTACTGCACTTGCATAAAATCCTGATTCAATGATGTGTTTTAAAGGATGATTATACTGAATAATCCATTTATTTTAACTTTAAGTAGTTTAAATTAATCTGAATTTTTTATAATGTGTTGATTAGAACAGATGATCCAAATCTACATCTGCTTGTCACTTTTGTATTATAAATACTGTAAGCATTGCAAAGATTTATAGAGCTTCTCTGTCTTGCCTCATCACGTTTATTTCTTGCACAACTCTTCTCTCTCCTCCCCAGAGCCTTTTAATCAGAGTTAGGATGACACCTAACAAAAGGTGAGTAAATTCAAAGCGTGGTTAGAGTCTGCAAAAGGTGACACCTATGGGCAGAAAGGTTATGAATTGTGGCTTATTTTACTCAAAATGAGAATCTGCAGTGGCTCCCCTAATTGATATGACCTCCTGATAAAAGTGCATAATATAATTTAATTTCTCTCCTTTCCATTGCTTTTTTGATTACACTAAAAGGCATGAGGAAAGGTGGAGACAGTTGGGATTGTTCATCCTGGAGAACCAAAGGCTCCAGGCAGACATTATTGAAATCTTTCAATGTGTAAAAGGGCCCAAAATAAAGATGAGGGCAAAGCTTTTAGCAGGGGCCTATTGCTACTGATCAAGGAGTAATGGCTTTATGAAAAGTATGAATCTGGTATGTTCATGAAAATGGTGGAGTTTTATTAATTCATGTGTTTTTGCAATATATCTGTAGTTTTACTATTGACTTGCAAAAGGAAGGAGGGTGAGGTTAATTACAGAACTTAAGGATTTCTAGCTTCTAACACCTACAGTTTTTAGGTTAATAACAGAATTTAAGCATTTCTAGCTTCTAACACCTACAGTTTTTCATTCAGAGTCATACCAATGAACAGAGATTCCCTCTCTTAGTTAAATGTGTTCTTGTCAGACTTCACCTTACTTGAAAGAACTGACTTTGGAGGGATGAACACATTGTAAGGGCTGTACATAATTTCTAGTCTTGGCATAGTTCCTACTTTTGAAAGCATATGCATTTATATGATTCTATAAGTCACTCTAGTTATCAATATAGATATAAATGGATCTAAGAAGCCCTAGTCCATTTTAAAATTGATAATCTGGAAGATCTTTTTCAGAGCAGATGCTGTGTTTCTTTTAAATTAACATTTTAATTCCTATATGATCAACAAACTGTCCTGGAAAACAAATCATGAAGTATTTCTATAATTCTATAATATCACAATATAATGTTATTAATTTTTATATACAGACATCCCCTAAGCTATTGATTTTAATTCATAGTCCATTTACATTTTGTTTAACTTTTTATTGTTACACTTTCAAGGGTTTTATTCAAGGTGAATTTGTTTTCCTTATCTTTTATCTCATTGATTGGCTCTCTGCAAAGCACTTCAAGAGAACAAAACAAAAGCTTACAAAGAGCTTCCCACAGCACTTATACCTTCTGTTCAATTCTGTTCAAATGGTATTTTCTTACCATTTTAAAAGGAAGCAAGAATGAATTGTTCATTATCTGAATAAGAGATTTTTGTGGTTACTTGAATGAGAATTTGACTAGTTCTGAAGTCATATATGTGCCAAATCCCCCTTCCTGAAATGGAGGCATAATGCTAGTTTAGTGTTCACTGCAGTGCAGTGTCTGTAAACAGGCACAACCTTCCCTGAGCTCACTTAGCCTCACCTTGGGTACATGATTTGTACCTCACCTTGGGTACAAATCTCCCAGAAACAGCTCTTTTCCAAGAGGGTCAGTTATCACTCAGGGCAAGCTGGAAATCTTACAGATTGTGGCTTGGCCCCTGGGTAGGCTCAGCACAGGATTGCCAAGCAACAGTGACCAGAAATTAACTATCAGGCCCTCATGACATAATCATTACTCCTTTTGGATCTTGAACCCAAGGGAATTTAATATTTACATTTTCTCCATCATCATGGTAAGCTAAAAAATGGTCTATGTGAAACATCTCTCGCTTGTGGTTAGGTGGGGTTTTTCTTGTTTGTTTGGTTGGGTTTTGTGCTAACTTGCCCCAAGAATTGTGAACTGGAAAGAAAATACCATGATTAAACTTTGTCTGTTGGAAATAATTGTACAGGGATTAGGAATCTTTTCTACAAGGAGGTGATAAAGTCAGAAAGAGATTGCAAATGGCCCCAGCATCTATGGCAAGTATGGCAAGTACAGTAGAAGAAAGTCAGACTGATGGAGAAATGTGTAAAAGAGCTCTTTCCAACATATAGAATCATAGAATCATTAGGATTGCAAAAGACCTCCAAGATCATTGAGTCCAGCCATTGACTGAATGCCACCTCAACTAAACCACTGCACTGAGTGACATATCCAGTCATATCTTGAACACTTCCATGGATAGTGGCTCAACCACTTCTCCAGACAGCCCTTCCAGTCATTTTGTCATTGACACCTTTTCAATGACAAAATTCTTCTTGGTGTCCAATCTGAACCTTCCCTGGCAAAACTTGAGGCCATGTCCTCTTGTCTTGTCACTTGTTGCCTGGGAGAAGAGGCCAACAACCTTCTACAACAGCCCTGAGAGAGCTTCAGCATGGTATGGATTATCTGATTTCAAATATATTTAATATCAAAGAACTGGGTGATGAATTCAGGGCATGAATTTTGATTTTGTGTTTGTCAAGAAACGTCCTGTGTCAAAGAAAGGTCTGGATGATGGTTCTGCCCCTTGGTTCATGCAGTGGGAATTTGAGCGCATAGCAATTTGATTTTCCTGGTGTTGCCACTGCCCTAGTGTATTTCCTTATTTGCCTCTCAAATTTCAGAGGTAAATTCAGATGCACTATTTACTAAAAGATTGAAAAGGGTATCTAATAATTGGGCAAGCTGGGATCAGGATTTCCATCATCCTTATAAAAATGGAGTAAATAAACAGAATCTGTTCTGCTAATAGTCTTTTGTTGCAGCATTTATGCATAAATGAACATTTTTGAATAAATAAAAGTTGCATAAATGAATGATTTCACACAAGCTTTTGCTGTCACACATAGATTTCCTAAAACCTTTGAGGGCACAGACGTTAGCCTCTGGAAAGCCACTGGCTTCTTCTGTTTTCCAGCAGTACAGAGAAAACCTTCCCAGGGTAGCTGTTCTTCTCACTGTCTATGAAATGAAGAAATACTGTCATTCTCTGTCAAGTTTGGAATGAAATCTTTTTATAGTCAAGTAGGAAAGGATTCAAAACCTCCTGGCCATTTCACTCCTCCTGGTTTCCGATAGTGTATTTTCAAGGTCTCTGGATAGATCCCAGTCTTTCCATCCACAGATCCTACATAGTATTTGTGTCCCTGTTACAATGAGGCAGGGACAAAGTCCAGGTGGAAGTTCTCCAAGCCCTGTTATGTTGTTTTTGCAGGCTGTTGCAGAGAGGATTTGTAGCTAAATGTCACTTCTGCTCAAAAGTACCAAGGGGTTAACACTGGTATTAAAAATGTCATTTTCAGGGGAAGCATGCCAGAGAAACACTAATCTACTCCTTAAGCACTTTCCAGTGATTTTCTATAAGAACTCTTCAAAGAGTAAAAAATAAAAATATCCTGGTACAATGTAGGAATTACAGTGCAGACACTCTTCAGCCAGTGTGGTTGTAAACCTTCTGGCCCCAAGCTATGAAAAGCAAGGGAGTCCCTGCCACCATCTATGGATAAACAGGAGAAAGCACAGATTCTGGGAGTTTTTTCCCTACTTACAAATCCTCCAAACAACATTTTGAGAAGCTGACAAATTGTTATGTAAGCATGGAAATAGTGGTGAATCTGAAGTAAAGAGAGTGAGAGACAGGCAGAAAGGATGGTTTAGTCCCTTTCACTGAGGATTTCACAGAAATATGCAATGGAGGTATTTTGTCTTGAAGAGAGCTCTCATGTGGCTCTTTACTGAAGCTAGAGATGGCAGCTAAATAGAAGCCAGGGATCTCAGATGAGGTTTCCTTCACAGCAGAGCCCCGTGAGAGAATATTAATCATGTAGCTGATTTATGGATGCAGCAAAAGTTGAAGTTTTCAGAATACAGCAGAAACTGTTTCCCACAAGGGAAGACACATCAGCACTCAACTGTATAAGAGGACTATGACTCTTTATTGCTCACTAACAATTTCATGTTCAATTAAGTACTTGTTCAAAGGCTCTGTCCTGCTTTTCCCTGTGCAATATCTGTAGCCAGCATATCAAACCAGAGTAAGGAATTTGGTCAGTTGTACCTGAAAATAAAAGGAAGCTTCAAGGGGTTCCTTGCATGCCACAGCTCTCTCAACACCTGCTCCTCCCAATTCCTAAGGTGTTTTTGCTGTTATAAATAAATTCAGCAAAAATATAAGAGGTGGTGACAGGGTGCTGCTGAGGGGTCTGTGTGATGCCCACAGGTGTGATCCTCTAACAGTCAATGGGAAAATATTTCCTTTTGTTGCAGAACCCAGGGCAACTCTCCTTGTCACAGGTACATGTCCCACATGTCATCTTTGTGTCCCTCAGGAGTTCCACAGTACAACCACAACAGTCCAGCACAACAAGCAGTTGTGTGCCACAAGACTCCAGAAGAGGAACAGAAACCGCATTGCTTCTCAAGAGCCAAGAACTGCCACTCTGAAGTCCAGTCTCGGTTAAGTCCTTCTAGAAGTTCCTGAGTCACCATTCCTGGAAATGTTTCAGAAACAAGTAGATGTAGCACTTTGTGACTTGGCTTAGTGGAGTAGCAATATCTGGTCAATGGTTGGATTTGGTGATCTTGAAGATCTTTTCCAGCACTAATGATTCCATGATTCTGTGATTCTAAACCATATATTCCTTGGCTTAAGCCTTGTGCAACAGAGGCCTGATGTTTACAATATGAATAGACACTCTGCCATGTAACATGAACACCCCTGCTCACCATACAGTGAACCACTATATGTCATTTCACAATGGGGAGAAAAAGGATAAACAGGACAAACATTGAAAGAGCACTTCGCAACTTCTGGTTCTTATGAACAGACTTGGAGTAGACAGACTTCTGCCTTCAAATTGCCATAAATGTTACTCCATCACTCATTATGAAACTGTGGTGCAGCAGTCAAAGTCACAGCTTTAATAGAGGGAAAGTGTTGCTTTCTCAAAACTGCCTGGATTTTTAGGGAGAGTTTTGTTCTAGAAAGGTCTGTGAATTTTCAGATACCTTTGCTGTTTGAACTAAGTAGTTGTCACAGCTGAGATCACCTGCTTTCTGCAATAACAAGAGCAAGAAATCATGGCTGGAGACAAAACATAAATGATAAGTTTTGTTTAACTGCCTGCCCACTCCTGTAACCTCCATTAACCTAAATCTCCTTTGAGAACAATTGGATTTATCAGTCTGTTGTGATGTTACTTTCATTATAGCATCAGATGCTTGCCTCTTCCCTGCCATGCCTAGATGAATCTTGACCCAGCCTGATCCCAAACCAAAGCATTGATTTTGCATAGAAGAACTATGATAATCCATCATATCCACCTCAGGAAACATAACTCCATTAGTCATTGGCAGGATATTGTTCACCAGTAGTTCTGTACCCCAGCCAGTGCTAGAGAGTAAAATCCAGAAACACTTAAAGGCAAGAACAGCTGAAGGCCCATTTAGATGAAGGTGATGTTATCTCCTCTTTATAAAAGTTAGGTATCTAGTTCTATAAAGCTGATTGATAAGATTTTCTGAACAGCCAAAGGGAAAAAGGTATATTTCCTAAGAAGGCAATTTGGCCTGATGCAAGCTGGAAAAAGCCTTGCTCTATAGAGATTCTCCTCAAAGACAGAATTTAAACCAGACACATGACTTCCAGACAAGCAAAAACTTTTTCAGTGTAACTGAAGTTAAAATTCGTGGAGGTGTACAAGTTTTTGCTTCTTGTTCCTTAACCACAGAATGACTTGGTGGTAACTTGCACATAAATGCCTTTTTTACTTCTTACACACCTGAAAATGCAAGGACACTTTCTCAAATTAGTTTACTGTTATTAATACCCGACAGTTTCTTTGACTATTTTGTCCTTTTGAAATTTTTGTCTCATGGTTTTTATAAGAATTCTAAGAATTTTTAAGTTTATAGAGAGCATTCCTATGCTGAAGTGAGACAATAAAATCCTCAGGAGTGTTCATGAGAGAAAACAGAATTTGTGTTGCTCAGCCAAAACATTTTATTTTGATTGTTTTGAACAATCCCATTTTTATTTTTAGTTTTTGGGGTTTTTTCTCATTTTTTATTACTTTGCACCATTTTAAATTGGCAATCAATTTAAGAGCAAAACCTCTTTTTTTAAGTTTTCTTATTTTCAAAATGTGTATGCAGGCTGTTTTGAGAGTCTAAAACTTTTAAAATATTTGGGCTTCTGTAGTTTTTAAAATTGCTCATAGAAAAGAGCACTTTCTTATGAACAGTTCTTTTCTGATAAATCCCTCTTCAAGTGAAAAATAATTTAATATTGAAAAGCAATATGTTAACATAAAGTTTCTTTTTTGTATATGCATCTTAAATTCACTTTGTAACTTTTTTTGAGTTTTGGATTTTGCACCAATCTTTCTAAAAATGCTTTGATGCATAAATTGATGGAGAAAAATATTCCTTTAAGGGGAAAACTATTGAAAAAAATACACTAAATTAGAATTATTGTTCTTTTAAAAAATATTTTATTAATTTAAAATATTTTTTACATTTCAAAATATCTGAGGTAACTAAACCCACTGCCATCATAAGCAGTACAAAAAATCGGCAATTATGTTCATGAAAAAAGGTAACAAGTAAACAAAATGAGAAAAGAAATTAGAACAAATGACATTTTAAAAAAAAATAGCCTATTGCTTGCTAGTTGTACAAATTGCTCTTGGCAGCTTATTCATGGCTAAATATAGATTCCAGTAAATTAAAAAAAGAAATTAGAAGGTGTAAAAGCTAACTCTACAAAGAAACATGTTTAATTAATCTTTACAAGTTTACTGATTATTCAAGATTAACAATTAAAAATCTAAAGTCTTATGTTGAAACCCCCCATAAATAATTAGTTCAGCTCACAGAATTAAGGGATTTTATAACCACAAGCAATACAATTTTACTGAGGATTTTCATGCCATCTTGCCTCAGGTCAGCCAGTTGCATGATCAGGTAAACAGAATAACAGAGCAGAACCAGCTGGGATTATTTTATTAAAACTAAGGTGTTTCACAGAGTATAATATTAAGTAACTTTATTACCTTTTCATTATATTCCAGACATAATTCCATGGCTTCATGCACTGGATAGTTATTTGCATGCAAGGGAACATCAGTACTGTGTGGCATCTGCTCCTCAAGAGACAAGTGGGAAGAGGAGGTAGATAAAAAATATGGGAAGTCCTGTAGCTGTGCCTGGAGCCTACTAACGATGAGTAATTATGATTAAATAGTAAAAGATTATGAAAAATGAGCAGCAGTCCAAGGATCTGGTTTTTATTACATGCAAAATTGTACTGGTCTGGTCTAACTTTAAACTCATGTAATGTAACTACATATACCTTTGGTGGTATCTAGGCTGTCTTCATGGTCAATAATAAGAACTACAGATATTTATGGCATATTTCACTGTAATTCTCCATTCCAGACATCTTCTTCAAGATGGGATGAAATATTTTTTTGGAGAGTGTTTTCTTTCCATTTAGGGGAACTAAGGACAGCTAGCTCAGGTATAAAATTCTTTCATTAGATGTATCCCATTCAAAGCAGATGGTGACCCTTAACTTTTTTAAAAAATCAAAATAAATTTGAACTTTCATAATTTTTTGCATTTAAAGGAATATTCATGTACATATACATTATTCATGCACCTTCCAGTGCTCTGAGTAATTCACTGGTGGCTCTTGCTGACTTTTTGATCAGATAAGAAAAATTTTCTCATTCTGAATGCTTTGAGTTGTGCTCTGGGTGACAGACTAGGACAGGCTAAAGGAATCAGGGTGTGGTACTGTGACTGTATAACTGTCCTCAGACTTCAATCTATGTGTGATAGGGGAGGTTTTCAAAGAAACCCTTCCTTATTTCAGTTACCTTTTCCTGTCTATGCTTTCACATTGATGGGAGTAAATGAGATGAAGTGCTATCTTAAACTAGTTTCTACAATGATATTTCTTTTTTGTGTAAGTCAGCATAGATAGCGTTTTTCTTTAAATCTGCTACTAAAAATATTCTCAGTATTCTTCATTTATATCTCCACTGCAAATGAACAAAGAAAGATAAAGACAAAAAAATCCAAAGAGAAGATCTCATGAAGAGCCAACAAATAACACTGGGCAAACAAAGAGTTTGGGTGTAACTACAGGAAAAGAAAAGGAGAGCAAGGAAGGAAAAAAAGGGAACAAGGAAGAGATTTCACTCAAAACCTAGCTGAATTCATAAAATCCCATTAAAAGTTAGAAACAGAACTGTACCAACTGATATCTGTGTAATAAATTAAAGAAACAGCCACAAAGCCTCCATAAAACTCCTACCCAACTGGAGACAACTGTAATTAAGGGTGACCTCCTTTCTTAAGCTGCTACCTCTCACAGTTGCTTCACCATCTTTTTTCCGCAAATGTGTTTACATACACCGAGTCTCCTAATTTGTGAAACAGAGCACAGCAGAGAACAGAGTCTCATGGAGTGCAGTGAAGTATGAATAATAATAAAAATAATATATGCAAATCAGACCTGGTCAGACTGGTTTTTTCCCCTACAGGGGGAAGCAGAGAGCTTCTGTTCCTTCTCTGCTTTGGGGTTTGTTCTGCTTCCCATCATTTTGGGCACTCCCTTGTCATCTTCCTCTTCCTTTTCTCAGTGTTTGGCTATTGACCATCTATAGACTGTTTTTGTACTTAACTCTTTCAGACATATGTTTGCACATTTGCCTGTAAATGTTTAGTAAAATGTGTCGTCTATAAATAAAATGGGTAATTTTTTTGTTGAAAAGTAGATCTGCTTGAGACTTCAGGCCATCAGCTGATCATATCCCCCACTGTGTGGCTGGGAGATAGCAAAGCATGCAAATAACAGCAAAACATTATCAGCAACCAACTTCCCACGTGGGTGTCTGTTTTGGACCTGTTATAACATGCAAACCTTCTGTTTCTTGATATTTACCTATGCACAGGTGTACATTATAAACACCATGTACAAGTGATAATGTCTGCCTAGTCAGTAACTAAAGCACTAATTTATTTTCCATACAGCATTCATACACTAAATAATTAAAAAATCAGGTAATTCTGAGCAGTGAAAAAGCACTGCGAAAACCTTCTCAGCTGCTATTATCAGTCTAAAATCCCAAAAGTAGCAACTTAAATAACTGATAAATAGCTTTTATTCCTTATGTAATCCCCATGCCTTATATTAGCATTGGTGTTGCCACCCACATTTACTGTCCCTTTCCTTTACAAAGGAATTAGGATGACTAATTTCTTTATTCTCCCTTGTGAAGCTTAAACTCTATTTTACATCTCCAACCATGCTATTTTTTCACAAAACCTTTCTAAATCTTTTCAAAGTACAGGGAACCTTAAAAAAAAACATGAGCTATCACAAACGTTTGGACTGTTTGCTGCAGTCTCTGGTTCTTTAGCAACTTAGCACTGTCCTTCATTTCTAGGAGAGTAAACAAAATACTGCATTGCAGCAAATCTAATTTAAAGAGACACAATAGGGCAGAGGTCTGGATAAGTAAGGCTCCGTTTTGTTTGCCTCCTAGCAAAATATTAAAAGAAATAAGACACATACAGAGAAGCAGCCTATTTGTTCTTTATTTTCATTTTATTATCAAAACTTAAATAGAGCCTGTTAGAAACATCGTATTTCAACCGAGGAAGTCAGCAATATGCATTGTTGAGGAATATCACAATGCTGCCATTTAATATTGCTATAGTGAATACAGAAGGTATGAAAAACAGAGATATCTATTAAAAAGATAGTAATTTGTAACTGATGCTTAGAGATTATTTTCTTAAAAGAATCAGATGACTTTAATAACTGAGAAGTAAACAATATTTTCCAATTCAAATGAGAGCACTGGAAATTAGGTGGATCATGACTATCATATGTGAACTCCTGACAAATGAACAGCCAATACTTTAAAACTGAGGGGTTAATTGTGTTTTATGTAGAACTCAGAGTCAGCACACACATTACCAGGGCAGTGAAAACACATCAAGAAATAAGTTAAATGAGAATTATCTCTGCCTCAAATTTGCAACAGTTGAGTTCCAGCTGACAGGGGCATAATGTGGAATTACACAAGAGTCCCTCTCACACGGAGCTTAGCTCTGTCTGATTTCTGCCTCTTTTCACAGCAGCAACGTGCAGAAAATATGCTTTGGACTGATGGCTTCTCCTCAGAGGCAAATGTGCTACTGCTGTATGCCATGATGGAGATCTTCCCCTAAGACCTGCTACAGTTATTGGGTCACACAAGGCAAGGTTTGGGTCCAGGAAAGGACACCTTGAAACTCACACAAGGACCAAAAGGGATATCTTGAGCTGTGTTTCTCCAATGTGGTCTCCAGACAACAAAGTTTGGAGCAGCTGAGCCATTAGAGTCCCTTGGAGGACAGATTTGGGGAGAGCTGAACCCTCCCCTCCCATGGAAGTAGGTTGAGAACAAGATGGAAGTTGCCCAATTTATTATCTTTTCACATGGCAGTGATGTTTCTTGAAAAGCACGCTGTGCTTTGCACAGCTGATGATTTAATCTAAATCCTGATCTGTAAATACAGCCTACTCACTGTACTGGCAGCTATGCTGGTGTTTTGGTAGGGACTAAATAAAATTCTCTTTGATGCTAGTATGTTAAATATCAGCCTTTCAGGCTGCTCAAATGTAAAAATAATTAAATTCCTTTATGTAATAGAGGTTTATGAGACTATAAGGAAAGCTGCCCAAAATGCAGACTGGAGTGGAGTTAGGCCAAGTGCTGTCTCTGGAGTCTGAAGCCAAATGAGTGTTTATTCTTTCAGTAATATATTCTACAATATATTTCCTTTAAATTGAAGGACATAAAGTAATGTTTATATGCCACATCACTGTGACTGGTGAGAGTCTCCTCACCCCCCAGGAAGCAGATGGGACCACTAAGGTAATGTCAAACCTGTGGGTATCAGGAACCAGCATGAAATCAGCCTGATTATTGTTTATACCTCCCTCACATCAACCAAGTTTCTTGTTTCCTCGTAGAGCACAGAAAGAACTTTGTGTCTTCTTGTACAATTGTAGACAGACACTCACATTCTTTCTTTTCTGGAAGAAAGTCATATCTTGGCATGATTCCAGTGATGTGCTCTGGATTTTGCTTCCCTATTGACACACATAGATCTTCAGTATGAACAAATGGACAAAAAATATTAAAACCCCCAAATATTATTCTCTTGAAATCATGTAAACTTCTGCAACAGCACAAAGAAATGGCCAAAAAAATGTTTTCAATAGCAAAATGAAAGTCATTTGCACAGAAATGTGTAAATAGGATGCAGTAAAAAGGACAAAATTTCTTATTGTTTACTCTTATAATAAGAAGTGAACTGTCTCTTCAAAGGGGCAACTCAGTGCTTGAGGCCACTGAGATTCAATTTGTATTTAGAAATATCTTGATGTTTCCTACTAGATTGGGAATAGCTTTCTTGGTTTTATGCTTGCTTTTGATTTGACAGTCTTAACTGAGCTTTTATGTACTGAGTTTTCCCATGACAGTTGTTACAACTTTTTGATTCAGTCCTTGTTACAGATGATTTAAAAACTTTTTAATACACTTTGTAAATCAAAAATTACAAAAAAGAGCTTTTAATTTCAGAGTAAAGGAGGAAAGGAAATTGGTTAAATGGGGGACAATAAACTGGGTCTACTATGTGAGATTGTAATAATTTCTTTCATTCTGAGGTGTAACAGCAGCAGGATTTGTAATGAAAGGTTTCTTTCTATAGTTGCTTTTTTATCTCTTTTTGATGTTTTGTGTTTTGTCTTATGAATGGTTCAAAACTGTATGTATTTGTGCAGGGAGGAAAAGATAACATATCACAAGAGAAGCTGGAACTCAGGAGGCAATGAAAGCCCAATGATGAAGATGCTTTCTTGGGACTAAGATAAACCAGAAGCAATTCCCTTTTCTGCAACAAATTCAGCGTATTGTGACTTGGAGCAAGACATTTCAGGCTATGTTAATAAAATTGGTTTTGTTGCCGTTGATTGTTGCTTAAATCCAAAATACTGGTCTTCAAAATCCTCTTGATGTCTAGCTGCAGATCTACCTCGATTTTCTTGGCCTCTGTAAATTATATTAGTAAATTCCAAATGCACACACCTTTCCTCTGCCTTCAAAGCTGATCTACACTGCTGAATATTGAAATAATCTTTGAGCCAGATGGTGAGCTGCAGAGAGATTCTGCAGTCTGATGGTTACAGCGCTCAGCTGAGATGTAAATAGACCTCAATTTTAGTCTCCACAGTCATGGGTTTATTATTTACAGGAACTAGAACAGCTTTAATAGCAAACTGAGGGAGTTACTCTTCATCACCAATAGGATTTAATGGTCTGAAGTTAGGAAAAGTCATGTGGGACATGAAGAAATAGAGAGATTTAAAGTGTTTTCACAGACCCAGCTGGCATGGAAGTAATGTGCTTATCATGAGAACCGAAGGGAACAGAAGAGTGAGGGTGTTCTGTGATGTGTCTGCAGAGGGGACAAATTGATCTCTGACACTTCCAGTTTCACCTCCCAACTGAAAAAGGATGAGGTTAGCCCAGGAACCTCAGTTTTGGATGGATGACATTAGGCAACTCAACCCCTTTTCCTCATTCTAGGAAACCATATGCTTTGAGAGTTGCACACTAAGATACTCCCAGTTTCTCACTGTGAGGTAATGTGGGGTATTTTTAACAAGCACATCAATGGGTTTGGTACAAATTTATGTCAAACTTAGTCTCTCCTATATATATGACTTGTTACATAGCAAGCCTAGCTACCCCTTGTACAGGGAAACAGTCTACCTAAATTAGGGCTGGGGATTCCACAAGATGGATGAATAATTAGAAATCTGGTGTTTCAAAGCCAAATATATGCACTTAGATCCCTGGTTATTCACCTGAGAAATGAGTAGAGACATTCCTCTAAAGGATGTTGTGACCTATGGGGATAAATATTTTAATGATTGTGACACACTCTCCTATTAGACCAATGTGAACCACGTGATTATGTTTAGAATAGAAATGCTACTGAGTCAGGACATTGGCTTTTATTAATTTTCAGAGGGATTCATACATTATTACAGTGATTCTTATCACATTCTATTATTTTCTCTTGGATAAAATATGCATTAAAATATAGAAGACAGTTACATCTTGAGTTTGAAAGCAGAAAAGTTACTTGAAGCTGAAAATAGTTAAGGTAATGTGTGTCATTCAGGAAGTCCAGTTAGACTAAAGAGTTGGTAAGTAATGCTTTGTTTTACTGTTAAAATACTTTTGAAGTGAACTGTGTGAGGCTGAAACATCTTACAAAGACATTATAAACCCAGAAATTCAGTTTTTTAGTGCTTGTAAACTGATCTGCTCTGAAATTATCATTGAGTGAACTATTCAGTAAGTTTTTTGACAGTTATTTTTAAATGAGAACTTTTATGCTGCCTCTGGTCTAAGATGGATTTTAAACCTTGATTTGTATTTGTTAAGGTGAAATATTAATAAAAGAACACAAAGCCTATTTGGGATAGGCTAAAGCTGCTCAGTTGTCTCACATGTTTGAGAGATGTATATGAGATTTCTGAGAACTCCGATCTTGATTTCCATGAGAGGAAACTTTTAAGGTTCCATTTTATACACAGGCAAGTATTCAATATAAATCATACTGTCATTGTTACTGCTTTCATAGTGTCAGGGAGCACCACAATCCAGGGTGTTTAAGCTATAATGGGCTGTCTCCACAAAATCTATATCAATCTCAATATGCACATTTGCCATTTCCCATCGCTCCTCTCCCAGCAAGGTAGCTGATGTCATGGTCCTTGCTGGTGTGAGTTCTAGTGCAGCAAGTTACAGTGTGAAGATGGGATATTCTAAGCAGCTTGTAATGGCAGCCATAAAATTGCTCCCCAAACAATAAGTTTTGTACTGGAATCCTAGCTAGTATGTCTGCATCTCAGACAAACCAAAGAAGAAGGGACTGGAAGGAGCTCAGACAGCCCTGCTCCTTTCCTCTGTCCCAATGAGCTGCACCCTAATCTATTCCACTCACTGAGACACACAGGCACTTCTATGCTGTCCCAAAGGGTATCAAGAACATCTCATGATTTCCCCCTTTCTAGCAACAATTGATATATTTGGATTACAGAATCACAAAAAGGTTGGGGTCAGAAGGGACCTCTGGAGATCATCTAGTCCAACCCAGCTGCCAAGACAGATTCACCTAGAGCAGCTTGCACAGGGTTGTGTCCAGGCAGGTTTTTAATATCTCCAGAGAAAGAGACTCCATAACCTCGCTGGGCAGCCTTTCATCTCCTTTCCTCTTCATCTGATTTTTGCACTGTAATATTTTCTAGATTTCTTCTCACTTTTGCTTCTTTTTTTCTGGATACTCCTGTGCCTGATTAGTTGTTCCCCAGTATACATTCAGGTTGTTCATCACTCCTGTGATATTTCATTCAATTGCCTTGAGTTACACCATATATTTCTTTTACATATTTCAGCTTAGTGAGATGGTTTTGAAATGAAATACTCCATTCCAAAGTGGTGACCCTCCCTCCAAACTCAAAATTTCAATATCAGGAAACTTATTAAGTCAAATGCTTTGTAGTACTGGATGTAGGACAGACCTGTGTTAATATCGCTCTCACCTCCTTCTTCCATTTTGTCAATAAACAAATGATATCTTCTTGTTAAGTGGCATTTTCAATCCAGATGCATGCTGACCTTAGAGCTGTCTTACCCACACTCCAGTGCTTTTGTTCTCTTATGCAAATGTCATGTCAGACAGTGTCAAAAGCTTTATTAAAGTCATGATATGTGACATCCTCTGCTCTTCTCCCATTCATGAGGCCTCTTACCCTGTCATAGAAAGAAATTAGGTTGTCTTGACATGGTTTGTTCCTGACAATTTCATGTTAGCTTTCAGAAGATCCTTACAAATAGACTGTTTGATAACTCTGTAGAGTCATCCAGGCTGCATGAATTAACTTTAATCAAGGAGAGCAGGAAAAAGATTCCTCACACAAGCTGCCCATCCAGAAATGGTGTAACAAAAAGATGGTACTGCTTTGTGGCCCCAAACTTGACATCTCTCATCACTCTGAGTAACAGATTCTGAAGGGCTATAGGAAGGACACAAGCTGAGGCTGTCCCTGTGTGGTTATCTGCTTTATCATATCCCTTCAGGCACCTCAGAAAAACAGGTGGCACAGAGATAAAAATGATTTCTGGACTACCTTAAGGATAACTAGAAAATGTGTGGTTTGCTACTAGCAAAGAACTGTGCATCGGATCTAGTCTAAACCACATTCTTATTTTTATTTCTCTTCCTTTTCAACTGTTCTAGATTATTTGAGGGCAGGGTCTTATCTAGTATTCGACAATTTCTTTTCCAGTACATACTCAGGCCTAGGGCTAGATATTCATTCTTTTTTCATAGAGAACTGTCAGTATCAAGAACTCTGACCAATTTTCAAAACTAAGAAAAAAATCTGCAATTTTTTAAAATTTATATATTTTATATATATATATATAGTAAATATTTTTATATATATTCATATGTAAACACACTCTGAAGTTGTTTTGGTTTTTAACTTTTGATCTTCAAACATCAGGACTTCATCTTTTTCAGCTTTCTTTATTTTCTAGTTGACTGAATGCTGAAAGAAGAATTTTCAAGTCCTGGAAGTTTAATGAAGATTCTGTATATGATTAAGCCATAAGAGCTTGAAACTGGGTTGAGCTGCTACAGTAAGAAATGGCTTTGCTCTTACCTCAGGCATTTATGTTCACAAAGCATCTAAAAATGATAGATTTTAATTCATTTAGGAAACAAATATAAATTTTTAGTTAATGTATGCACACAGGATTTTGGATGGCCACACTCCAAGCACAAACTGCTGGTTTTGGGATCTGGAGAACAGATGAAAAAACATGAGGAAAATATTTATTTCATTAATATTTCAAGGGATATTTAATGCCTTCCCAAATGCAAATGAGTATTTACAGCACCTACACTCTGTTCAGAAGCCCATATCTCTAGCTCATGAACTGGGAATGATGCCCAGTTATGATATTATAAATTGGAAACCTTCATCTCCTCCTTTCATAACAGTATATTTGACTCCTTTCTCTGATGTGAGGATGAGTGAGATATTGGACTTTATCAAACAAAGTAACAAAAGAGAGAATAAATCTTATGATGCAATTATTCCATGGGGAGAAGCAAATCAATAAATTAAGTAAATGTGAAGTTTTTGGGCTGTGCATTGGAAAGGCCTTCTCTTACTGTCAGCAAACCAAGTGGAGAACAGAGTAATTGCCCCTTAAAATTGCTCCTAAAAATGATCTCCTAAGAATGGGATCTTAAACTGACCCTTTCTAAGATAAAGGAACACATATTCTAAAAGAGGCTTGTTATTTTAGGAATATTCTACCAAAAAATATTGACTCCCTTTCCAGTGTTATGAAATAAATAACTTTTTGCTGAGCCCCAGCACTGCACTGTCCTGCATACACAACATTGTCCCTTACTAGAATCCCAAAAACCTTAGAAAGAAAGATTGCAAGCCTTTCTTGTGACCACAGCCTGTATGGATCAGGAACCTGCCCTATCATCTTTAATATCCACCTTTCTCTTAAAATAGTCATCCACAGGTTTCAGAGGGAGAACAATACTTTTGCTTTGCTTCCTAAAAAAACCCCAACCCAATGAAGAAAATCCAAACCCCATTACATTATACTAAATCTCCACTGGTCTTCAAAATTTCTTTGCTCTCCCTCTGCAAAAACAAACTTTTAGGCTTTCAACTGAACAGCATCAAGGCGATATTTGAAAATCTTGAATTTCTTGATGCTTTGTTGAAAAGGTTAAAAATGTTTTTAATTTCATTATACTTGTCCCTAAAAACTTGATCCTGAAAAATTCCTGATGTGCTCTAATAACATAAACTGTTATGTCTCTAAAGTTGTGTAACAAATTATCTTTAGCAGATATGTGACTGTGCAATCCCTACGTAGGAATTTAATTAAATATGTCCCAATCAAACACACATGTTTGAGGGAAAAATCCTGTCTCAAAACAAACACTGAAAAGAGACACATGAGGAGATTTTAGTTTGTGGATTACTAGACTTGCACTCAGTTCAACAGAAAATAGATTCATCTGAGTTCTTTTGGCAGAGGTTTGCAAATATGTTTTTTGTCACTTATGGTAGTGAAGACAACTTCATTGTTCTAACAAAGAGGTCTGGCAATACAGTACATCAGATTTTATGAGCTTGGCCTCACCATTTCAGAAACAACAAATGAGAAATGAGGCTAAACAGCAAAAACTACCAGAGCCCCATGTTCTTCTTGGTTCTGCAGCAGATGCTGAACCTGACTGAACATTTACTTTTAGATGCCTCCTGCTTAGAGCAGGAGTGCCAGGGGGTAAATAAATAAATTTCCTGGGGTGCCAGGGTAAATGCATGATGCATGATTGGGGTTTTTCAGCTATGATTTAGGTGCATTACCTACATACCATTTCTGTGGATTCAGTATTGACTAATTTCCAAAGCCATGTTGAATAGATTGCTTTTTTAATCAATCGACTATGCTGAAAAACTGCAATAACCCTTTACACAACCAAGCCAATTTCAGACAGATTTAACAGTGATTGCTGGAGACAAAATAGCTAAATTTATCATTCACTGCAGAGGCCATTTCTTCCAACTTTACTAAAAATTCAGGAAGTACGAAAGGTCATGAAGTACTTCTGTACTCAGAAAAGGGAGTAACAGATTGCACTGCAAAGCCAGGCAAACTGGGACGCTCAGTCTTTTTATGCCCTTGAACTGGGACAGTGTGTTTCAACTAAGGATTTGTCATCAGTGGTGATCCACAGATCTTCTATTGTATGGCATCTCTATTTCAGAAAGATATTGGAATAAAGATTTTGGGGTTTTTTTTTTTTTTTTTAAAGGAGCAGTCAAACAGCATTAAAAGTGTAGGTAAGAAACAGATGAAACACTGTAATGATTTATTAGGGATCCACTGATCACAACTGCATGAAATTTTAACAGATATGGGATTTAAACTGCTCGACAACTTTTTTTCCCAATCCTATAACAATATTATAACATTTAATAGTATATATATTTTCTTCTATTATTCTGTCAAGAAACTCCTACATTATATAACACTAATGTGCATAATTTGAGTTGCATATAGTTATTCAACAAACTGCAAAATTGTCATTAAAAAAGGAGATGTATGTTCATACAAAGTTAGGAGAATTAGGTAGGACATTGAAGCTAGACTACGTGAAGATGCTCTGTCATGAATTTCTACCACTATAAGTTATTTTTAACATTTCTACAACAAAATATACTCTTGGAACTGTGAAGGATTATGCAGATGTAAAGGAATTTTATGTTGTATTTCCTCAGAAAGTTGGAACTTCCATTTGTTACAAACATATTGGATGGCCTAGAGCTACCCAAACCCAAAAGGCAATCTTCATTGCCCAGGAACCAGGAGTATGTCAAATTCTGTTGGACATATAAAGAAGCAAACCAGGGCTGGTGCTGAAAGCAAAGTGGTGTCATACTCAAAACTAAAAGGTGGCCAATGAAGTGAACATTGCATAGCATGTGGTGCACAGAAAACCTCTGCCAAGAGGTTGCTGTCTTGGTTGAGGACAGTGTGGGAGAAGAATTGTGCCAAAACCCCACTGGGAGATTCTGGGGCAACTACAACTTGCAAAAGTTGCTGTGAAAAGGGCAACAAGTTTTTCCTCACACACAGGAGGGCTAGAGAGGAGTATTGTGAATCATCTTCAGCACACTTATGTTCATAATTCCTTGCAGGAGCCATCAAACTATGTTTCTGACAGCTTGTGGGATAAACCTGGCATAAAAATTGTTCCAGCAGGACTGACTGTATTTCCCTGGAGACAGGGGTCTCAGTCCTGGGGACAGAGACAGGAGTAGCCTTGGTGCTTGCAGACCTGCAGTCTGAGAGCTGAAGTTCAGACAACAACAATGCTTTGAAACACATTTAGAAAGCAGATTGATAAAAGCTGGGTGGAAGGGAGGCTTGAGAAGAAAGAAAGGCTTGGTCAGTGGTTCTGGAGGAGCCAAGAGCTCTGTTCTTATCAGCACTCTCCATCCCATCAAGTTAAAAACTCTCAGTCATTGCCTGAATTCCAGGAGACTGCTAGCAAAGAGGGTGAGAGGAATTCACAGCTGACAGCATGCAAACTGTGGAGCCCTGTGAAGCATAAAAATGTGAGCAGGGCTCAAAAAGCTTTTTTCACGAGACCTTTTTTTCCTCAATAGAACCACTCCCTTAGAAGATTGGTGAGATCTTGCTCCTTATCCCATGTGTTAGAAGTGATAAAAGAAAACAAAAAGTATGAGAAAACACAGATCTTTCAGGGCCTTAGTTATGAAATGGAAATCAGTATTTTTGTGGTGACACTTTTTCTTCCAGGCCTTATTTTTTGTATGTATTTATAGGCCACCCAGCAAAATTATTTTCTTACAGCATAAAAAAATAAGATGAATCTACCTATGTTGGGCTGAACACGTTTGGCTGCAGTACCTCTGTGCGGAAAATGCTTTTCCTCCTGGACATTTCTCATGCAAAAACAGTACAAAGTTTACATTGCTACTATGTAGTTTAACTGGTTAACAGAACATAATGGCAGAAAATCTCTAGGAAGGTTGTGTAAGGTACAGCTTTATGCCCTATTAAGCCTTCACACTCATGTGCTTTGATTATTTTTATAGAACCTAAAAAAACCAGAAGTGGCCCAAACTCTTTCATCACTTCCTTCCAGATTAGGACTGGCAGGATTCCTTATAGCACTGGACTTGTCACTTTATGACTTTTTTAAAGTGAGCTCAGAGCTTTTATCCCTTTAAGAGGGATAAAAGAGAAGATGAAAGAAATAATAAAACTGTATATATGATCTATATCTATAAACCATTTTTCAACATTAAAGGAAGATACATCCCTTTCAGTAGGCTATTTATAGGTTTGCTGTGGTGGGAAAGTACCTTTTGTATCAAATGAAAACATTTTGTCCAGTCTCCAGAAGAGTCCAAAGATAATTTGTTTTCTGTAGAACCAGAATTCATCAGGGAAGAGGAGGCAGGAGGGGTTATAGTACTTGGTGCAAAATCATATAGGTTCAATGTGCATCTAGCTATAGCTTAGGACTACAGCTACAAATTAAAATTAAGTATAGGAAAAGAAATAGGCTGTTCTCTGCATCTGACTGACTCTGGGTAGAAAAGCAGAGCAGAGGCTCTGGCAGCAGCACCCTTGAGGCCATTCTCACAGGGTCCTGGAGGAAATCTGTGGGGAAGCCTTACTGGGACCATCAATGCAGGCTGTGACTGTGAGTGGTCAGTATTGCCTTTGCTCTTTCAGCTTCTCATTCCCAGGCTGTAGCTGCCTTTACTGCTCTCTTGAGAGGACAGGAAGGAAGTGCTTTTATCCACTTCCTGGCCTTATATTTTATGGAGCACAGTGCTTCTGGCAGCTTTTCTCTGGACTGTAAATAACTATGGTTTAGGTGGAGGTGCTCCTCAAGGTCAGCTGTATAAGGAGATCTGAGAATCTGGCAATGGCAAGCTCAGAGCAGTGATCAGCAAGCGCTGGGACTGTTTAGAAGTGGAGGACAATATTTTTTCTGACAATTGTGTTGCAGGGTTTTACAAAAAACCTCATGGTTTGTGGTGGCCTTGTGACAAAGAAAATTAAGAATCTACATGATGCTTGACTTCTGTACGATGAAGGCTTTGTACTCAAGGTGTGATGAAACGTAATTGTGGGCATGCCTGGCAAAGTTCTTGGAGCACACCTGCTGTAGTGTGCTTATGCTGTTCTAGAGACTTCTCCCTAGCAGAAGCCTGTACCATCCCATGCTGTAATACTATTGGTTTACCCCTTTCTCCTCCCTGGCTCCTCCCCTCTGGCTTCCCCTACTTGGTTCTTCTGAGTAACCACGCCTCTGTTCCCTCTCCTGATAACCTGCTGAGAAGGCAGAACTCAGGGTTCACCATCTTGGCTTTCCAGCACCCCGAATCCTCCCCCGCATCTCTGCCCTTCTCCACCCTCCTCTGACCCTCGACTGTGGACCTTAATAAATCCCTGGAAACTTCAGATGGTGATCCTGCATTTCTTCCATCGCCACACCTTCACGGAGTCTCGAGTCCCCTGCAGCTCCACTGCCTGCTACAGCCACGTGTCTGCCTAGCGTGTTCTGGCCACGGGCGGCCCCCTCCACATTGCGGCGTGGGGTGGCCGTTTGTGAATCCTGATACCGCGTTGCCGCACACACCCTGACATACCAGTGAGGGAATGCCATTCCTTTTGCTTTGGGCAGTGGGTGGAACAAGAGGAAAATACAATATCTCACTTGTGACTTTATTAATTCTTAGGGGGAATAGTTTCAGTTTTTAAAACTAATTCCTGACCAAATGGGCAAAGTAGCCTGGGACAATAAGCCCTGTCCCCAGCAGATGGGCTCTGGCAATGGTGGTGACCCCCGTGCTGCCATCACTCCTCATGGATGTGTTCCCAAATGCTGACCTGGCTTCAGTAGCTGGGACAGAAGAGAGGGCAGCCCTGGAACTTGGGAAAGGGTGTTCAATAATATCTGCAACTTGCTTTCATGTTTTGGTGTGGAGGTTCACCGGTCCGAACCGGCCGGCCCGGAGCCCAGGGCTCCAGTTGTCAACGTGGCGCAGCTCCCCAAAGGGGATGCAGCTTCATCCGAAGACTCTGAGGACGAAGTGTAACCTCCCGCACCCCGCCCCCTGAAAGTTCTCTCTTTGTTTATTGGTTAGAAGTTTAGTTACCCTGCCCCTGTTACCACCCCAACTGCCACCCCTATCTAGAATGTTCCGTTTCCCTCGCTCCCTCATTGGTTGGATTGTATCCCTCCCCTGGTTTTGTATCATTTGCTACCCTGCTTGTCCGTTAAGGCTGCACCCGAGCTGATTGGCTCCGCCCCTGCTGACCCTGCCCCTGGAAACCCCGTTACCCCCCCTTTAAAACCCCCCAACTGCCATTGCTCTGGGCTGTTCGTGCCTCGTGGGTTCTGACAGCCAGACCTCACGTCCACAGACAGCCTGAGAGCCTCCAGGGTGCCTGCTTCCCTGCTCTCCTGTTAATAAAGCACCTTGGAACTCTCACTCTCTGTGGTTCTTCGCCTCTCGGGGACTGGAAGCTGACTCAACTCCCCGCCACCCGGCCTGACCCTCTGCCACAGGGCGGCCTACTCCTCCCTCTCCCCATACGGGGAATCAGGCAGTGCCCCCGGGGGCCGACTGGTGCTAATCCGGAGGGACGGAGCCGGAGCCGAGTGGGCTGAAGGCCGAGCCCAGCTCCTGCAACACCTTATGACAATGGCTATACTTGACTCTGACACAATGCCCATGTGGGATAGGGACAGTGTTTAAAAATGTCTTCCAACAGTTGCTTTTCAAGATTTGGACACTAATACTAGATTAAAGAGCATCAGGGAGGGCTTTTTGGTACTTTCTCAACTCTGCAAGGAACCATTGCATTCTTGGAATTTATTGTCACCTTTTTCACTTATTCTAGATCAACTCATTTATACTTACAAATTTTGCCACTTAGCTTCTTGATGACTGTGTCTGTTACTGACGGTGAAATTGATTTGTGGAACTGTTTGGCTCATGGCAAAACAAATGAACAAAAAGAAAATAAATCTTATTTCTGGAAGCTTTATTGATGATTATTTTCCATAGGTCTGCTGTGATGACACTCATTTAGAAATACATAATAAAAGAAAGATCATATTACCATAAATTTTTGCAGTTTTTGTCTGGCAGAGAGACACTGAGACAGAACTATTTCATTCTAGACTCCACAGAAGCATCAACCAGAGTGACATCTGTCTGGAAAGAGTTTCACAGTGCTAAACCTTGGGGTGTTGTTTATAAAATATTAATAAATAGAAGTAAAGTATTCTCAGTCAAATTTCTGAGATAGAACAGTATACAATTTCTGAGTAAAACAAATATGTGATGCATGCAAACGTAGTAGCACTTAGGTCATTACAAATAGTTTTTAAACAAAAAGGTATCACTTAAAATTTGCTAGTGTACCTTATGCAGATTTTATCACATTTTTGTGAATGTGGATATATAATATTTGTGAATATATAATGCAAACATCATGTTTCACCTTCTTTTCAGTGTGTATTCATTAAGACTTCCCCCTTAATTTTCTCATAGAGATGATCTGTTATTGTGACTGCAACTACCAGTTCATACTTCTGACCTTTGTAGAACATGACCAGTGATTTATTTTTTCCCCAAGATTTCCATGGCTTCTGTCAATGAAGACCTAATATTTCTCCATAGCTACCAACAGTTCAGTCTTTAATAGAGGATTGGTTTCAGGACATGACAAAATTCAGTACAAGTCTGGGGAGTGGGTATTTAATTTAGGCCTTGAGTTTTGTAATGGTCTGCAGTTATACAATCAGCTCCTGATGGAATGAAGAATTGCTTCAAAGCATCATTTTCCCTGTGCAAGAGGCACCTCTCCAGCTAAAAATAAACACATGCAGTTTTAAATTATCCAAAAATAACATTCTTCCATTTCTTCCAAGCAGAAAAATTATGTAAGAGCATTCCAATAAAGTAAGGTAGCCGTATCATATAGTAGGGACCTGGGAAGTACTCAGATGTCACAGTGATAAGGGCTGTGTGAGAATATAAATAGAGCATTATAGAGACTGCTCTAAAGGTCTGGATTTAGCTTCACAGGATTTGAATATGGCAACATGCTGAACTAGTAATAGGGCAACACTTTTGTAAAACTTTTAATTAAACTTTCCAATTACCTGGGAAAATTAATTGAGAGGTTTGTAATGTAAAAATTATTCAACAAATGGTGATTATTCATAGCTGTGAGACTGACTTAACATGTCAAAATTAATAAAATGTACACTTTACTACAGATGAAAGATATATATGTTAAGAAACCATAAAAATAAAATTCTGTAGTCTCCAAAAAGAAAATTTTCTCGTCTAAAAATGAAAATTACAGGCTTGAAAATTATAAAACTGAGCTAGAACAAACTTTCTGCTCTGCTACAACATCTGATGTATACTATAGTCTCCATCTTAAGTGCTGCATCGACACTGGTCAGCTTTTCTGATCTTAAATACTGCTTTCAAACAGATTCCCTCACTGTTGGTTTATATCATGGCAGTATCATGCCATAAACCAAAACTCACAGCTTCTCTTTCCGGTGTAATGCACCCCAATTCACTTTCTAAATATTGCTGTAAGGATAGAAGGGCATGACGCGTCTACTGTGTTTTCCTATCTGAAAACCCTTTTTCTGTTGTCTCCCAGCTTGCAGCAGAGATTCAGCACAACTCTCACAAATTTTGCTGTCACGTTCCTTGCCTGACATCCACATGGGAGCTCAAGGCTTTAATTAACTCGTAGAACTTAAATTGCTTGTGATGCCACCTTATTTCGTTCTGCTCTGCTCTCGTCCAAGCTGAGCACGTCCCATGTAATTAGAAATTAAACTGTTACACACACCAAGATGTCACAATTGGTGCACTGCACAGGGGGCAAATAGATGCTTATTTTGCATTTCGCCTGAAAAAAAAATCTTTTAAATGGCTACGATGTTACTCTTAACATATTCAGTGAAGGCACTATTTTATCTTCAATGTCTGATTAACAATTTCACAGTGTCAAAAACAGTAGACCAAAATTAAATACACGCTATATTACTAACAATGTGATACAATTCAGTTTATGAACATACTTTATTCTATTTATTTTCTTCTACTTAAATTCCTTGAAAGTGTTTAAATGATTATTTAAATGGTTTGCTGCTTTTCTGCCAAGTGTCATATTCAGTCAGCTGTATCTCAGAAAATCTCTGCATCAGATGGGAATTGTGCAGCAGCCTTCCCATGCATTACTTAGAATTTTTTTCACATGAAGGTCTACTTAAATGACAGTTTGAATCTCCACTATTTACTGTTTAAAGCAGTTTGTCATTAAAATTCCATTTCCTCATGTGCCTCACTGCACAGAATGAATAAATGCTTTAAGGCATTTTCCTGTAACCACATTGATTCAGTTGATGTACAAGTATTTAAACATGGACACCCTACATCAATAAGTATCACAATATATTCAGCATTTTCTTTAAAATCAACTGATTTTTGATCTTACCTTATTGTAAATAAGGTGCTTCTTAAGAGACAGAAAGAGGCTAATGCGGATTGCAGATATTTAAGATGTAGTAATGATTTAAAAAAAATAGAAGCCACTGGGAGTTCCATAAATAAATTTCATGCCTCTACTCGTTTGGTTAAATGCTGAAGAGGAGACCTTTTCAAAAGGGGAAAACACAGACAATTCCACAGAGTCACTATTCAGAAATGCCTGCCAGAATCACAGGTAAACGTTGACATTTTCCTTGCTTGAGTTAGATTCATCAGAGAAACTGATTTCCCTTCATTATTGCAGAAATAATATCTCCAGTGAGTAATGCTGTTTTGCCTTTCTTGCCCAACCATTTTTACAAAAGTGGGAAGGGCAAAATTACTTGATTTGCTGTTTAGACTAGAAGGAGCCTTCTGCAGGGGAGGGCGGGGGGTGAAGGAGAGAGAGTGAAAAAAAAAAGGAAATTTGGAGCTTTTTAATAAGATGCCATTTGGTTGTTTTCAGAACAGTCCAATTTTATCTTCAATAGGATTTTTTTTTGTCCATGATTTTTATGAATTCTACAGTTTCTAGAAATTTATAATCAATAGTCTGTGTTCTCAGTGGTTTTGTGTTCCTTTCTATATTTTCTTAAAGATCTTGTTGTTTTCCATTTTCTTTGCAGTGTCCTAGCATGACCTCCCAGAGAAAGGAAGATATATCCGTCTTTTAGATCTGCCTACCCGCAGTTGTGCTGTCAATGCACATCTTGAGTTCCTCCAGCCGCAGTTTGATTTTTCCTTTCCTTGTGTTAGCTACTGAATTCTCATTTGCACTCTGACTCTGCACAGCTTGAGTGACTTATGTATTCTTTTCCCCTGTAAGCTTTTTTTTCACCTGTGCCTACTTGTATTAATTACCAGGATTTTGTTTTCATGCTCCAGTTACTTGATTTTTCCCCCAGAACCTTTCATCTTCTTTATTGTGCTATCCAATTTCTTCCTCCTGGCATTTGTTTGTACATTTTTCACAAGGTAAAGCACTAACTACAGAGTTATTTCTTTTTCTCCATCACACCTGATATGTTGTTGATCTTTTTATTTTGTTTTTAAAACCTGTGTCCTTATGGACTATCTTTTCCTATATTTGGTTTTATTAGAGATAGCAAACAGACCACAATCTGCATTTCAGTCCTTAAAAAGCTGCTTACCATAAATAGTACAAAATAACTGCTAGCAATAAAATTGTTGCTTCCTGCCACTTGAGACAGCTATTTAAAGTTTTTTGCAAAAGCCTACTTCTAAGATGTTTCAAATTTACGTGTTGTAGAACCACTGCCTCCCCATCACCAAAATCTGCATGCCCATGGGACATTTTCCTTCCTGGGTCTTCAGGTCTGGAACACCCTCACAGTGAAGAATTCTGTCCTAATATCCATTTTAAACATAGCCTCTCCAGTATAAACCTGCCCTCTTTCACTTTAAATCTGCTTCCCCTTGTCCTATCACTACATTCCTTGTAAAAAGTTTGTCTCAGCTCTCTTGTGGCACCTTTCAGTACTGGAAGGTGTATTAAGGTCTCCATGGACCCTTCTCCAGGCTGAACAGCCCCAACACTGTCAGACAGTTTACAGAGAGAGGAGCCCTATAGGAGAGGTTTTCCATTCTCTGATCATCTTTGTGGCTTCTTCTAGACTTGTTCCAATAGGTTCACATCTTCCTGTGCTGGGACCCCAGAGCTGATGCAGCACTGCAGGTTGGGTCTCACCAGGGCAGAGCAGAGGGGCAGAATCCCCTCCCTCACCTGCTGCCCACAGGGCTTTGGATGCAGCCCAGGACACATTTGGCTCTCTGGGCTGCAAGGGCACATGGCTGGATCATGTTGAGCTGCTGATCCACCAACACTCTCAAGTCATTTTCCCCAGGGCTGCTCTCAATCCATTCTCTGCCCAGCCTTTATCTGTGCTTGGGATTGCCCCAAACCAGGTGCAGGACCTTTTACTCAGCCTTGTTGAATTCCAGGACATTTGCACAGACCCAACTCTCAAGCCTATCAGGGCCCCTCTGGATGGAATCCCTTCCCTCCAGTGTGTTGATCACACCACACAGCCTGGTGTCATTGGGAAACTGGCTTATACTGCACTCAATCCTACTGTCCATGTTGCTGACAAAGACATTAAACAGCAGCAGTCCCAATAACAGCCCCTGAGGAATGCCATTAGTCATTGGTGTCCACCTGGACATCCAACGAGCCATTGACCTCAAGTCTTTGAGCGCAATGCGTTTCAGCCAATTCTTTATCCACCAAGTGGTTCGTCTATCAGATCCATGTCTCTCCACCTTAGAGACAAGGTTTTCATGCAGGAAAGTCTCAAATGCTATGGAAGAAGGAACTATTGTAAATACATATTTTTATAACATCTCTGATTATAAAGAAATTTAATGTAGACCACTAGAGTAGAAAACTTTTAGGAAGTTAAAAATTACCACTGAAATTATCAGGGTTTTGTTATGAAAACAGTTTATTAACTATCACAAATACAAAGTTACTGCAAAGATAAACACAGTGATGTGTAATGACAAGATGTTGTGGCATTTGATACCTCACTAAGTCTCATTGTCACTAAATATGCCAATAAGAGAGAACAGGGACTGTTCTGCCAGGTGGCTCCAAAGCTGGCATATGTGCTTTATTTAATAAGTAGAAAAAATAACTTTTGCTGCTCAGAGAATTAGGAAGGCAAAAAGGAGGCTTTTTTACCACTAGAGGTGAGATATTGCCATATTACACTGTCCATTAAAGGCAAGCAAGAAAGTACCTGTTGATGCAAGGCAGAGGTACTTGGGTTTTGGCTGCAGGGCATGTGTGTGTGCTAGTCATGGGAGACAGTGCACTTGAACGAACAGTTAGAAATGTTGAAACAAAAGGAAAGGGAGAACAGCAGACAGAGGAGGTGAGGAAATGAATCTGCAGTGACTTATAAGAGAAAGAGTGAAAAGTGAAGCCAGGGAGGGGAATTCACATAATACTGTCTTCCAAGCCCAGAAATGTTGCTTAATGCCTTAGATGCCTTTGCCTTTGTAATTCTAAGGTGCTTATAGCTGCAGTCGTGTTACGTGCCTTTGGCTTCAAACTTACAGTGTTTCACACAGACCTCTGCAGCAGTGATTGTCCCTTGTTGCTCTCATGATGTTATTCTCATGTTTTTATTTCTCAAAAAAATTCTTATTCCTCCTAGCCCTGACAGCACTGTTATGGTGGGTTTTCTTGATAAACAAATTTTTCCCAGAATCACATAATTCTTTTCCCTTTCCTTTCCCTGCCCTTTGGTTGTAGTCTTTGGGTTATGCTGTGGGGACCCAACAGCACACAAGTGCCTACATTTCCAATGGTTCAGTCTACAGCAGCAGCCCCAGGTGAAAGCAAGCTCCTGCCATCAGTGACAGCAACAGAAGCAAACACCAGCAGGAGGGTTGAGTGGATCCTGATGTACATTATAGAGTTCCGTGGAACGGGGTTGATGGGGTTTACGTGCTGTGCTGGAGAGAAGCACATGGAAGACGTATTTTGAGGATGCCAATTGCTTCTCTTCCCAGATGGTCACTGGAGACAGTTTTGTTTTTCTCACTTTCTTTCTGTCTCCCCTCAGTTTTCACTTTTGCTTGAAACCAACCTTACTATGGAATTGATGTAAACCATCATCTAAACACCTTGCTAATAAACTTTTGTGCATGTAAGCCTATCTCACAACACAAGACCAACATATATCTAAAGCTTTTCAAAGGTACACAGCATTGCTGTATTTTTAAATACAAACCCCAACATGTTTCAAACGACCATTTAAAGTATCTCTGAATAGGAATATCTTCTGTCAAGGCAAGCAAAAGGGTCTTTCAGTGCTCCTTCAAATCTGAAACCTTTAGCAACCTTAGTTTGCATCTGGCTTTACTATCTGCATTGGATGGGTACAGAATTCTAAGAAACCTGAGAGTAGGAATGGTGGGAAAGATGGATTCAGTTCAGGTAAATAATGGGAAAGGAAATGTTTCTGAAGGAGCCAGAATCTAGCAGATGTAATTGGCTGTGAAACAATTAATGGAAATGCGTATGAATAAGGAGCAACCACCAGGAGAAAATTTGCCTTCAGGAGGTTTTGCAGCTTCTGCTAAATAACCTGCTTGAGAAATGTGGAGTATCTGGCATGGAATTGGAGTTAGGCTGTCCCTGATGTCTCAGATGAAGCACTGGGAGCCTGTGTATGGTGAGAGCTTGATGGCTGGATGATGAGATGATGTGGAGCCCTGCCTCACCTCTACCTGGAGATTGCGCTCTGTGAAACAGTGAGGAAAAAAGTTCCCTTTAAATTTTCTCTGCTTGTACTTTTCTTCCAGCCTTGTGTAGACCCTGTCTGAGGAGCATGTCAAGAGCTATGTCCCCACATGTGTCAGAAGAGGCATGCTGGAGTCCTGTGCTTGGTGAGCCCATAGTCCCCTCAGGGGAGGAAAATCCCCTGACAAAGGCACTGGGTAGAGGAGTGGGAAATCCCTGGTAACATCCAGCCTCCTCCTGCACTGGTCTGGACAGCAGCTACCGCTGTCATTGATTCCAAGCCAGCCTACCACCTGTGTATTCCAGGGTGACATTTGAAAGTGTAACTTATGGCAGTTAGTCTGGCTGTGGTGAAGATGCCAAAAGGTGATGGCCAGGTCTGTGTCCATGCTTGGATAGGAAGGCCAAGGCTCTTGACAAGGTGCTGCCAGCTTTGGGGCCATTCAGCTTCTATCTCAGTTTCACCTTGTGTCTCCCTCCCTTGCTTCTATCTTGGGAGATGCTGTCTCACCAGTAGAATGAAACCAAGACCTGGCATATTTCTCATGCTTATGCAGAGCTGTTTTCAGTCAAAGCATTTAAAATATCTTCCGTAGCAAAACATTTCTGAGTCACTTATTGAAATAATTCGGGTTTAAAGATGAATTCAACAACATAATTCATTCTTTACTCAGCAATTTATGTCTAGGATAAACCACTACATATAAAGAAGCTTGTAAAAATTTCTTCCTTTTTATGAGGAAGGCCAGACTTCCACTGCCTTACTGAAGAGGGAAAGATCAAATGACATTTCTGAAGTTCTTCCTACTTCCAGTTTCTAATTATCTTATTCCACTCTCATGGGTTCAAAAGTAACCCCCGAGGTGAGGTCATGGTATATATTCTGAATTTTCATCATTTCTCCTAAAATCAGAGTTCTGTGTCTTGTTTTGGTAATAGTTTCATGCTCTTCTAGAAAGAATGAAAGAAAGTAATAGAAAATAGTTAAGAAAATAATAGAAAAAAATTCCTCACTTTGGAACTTTGCAAACATTGTTTTCTATAGTTCCCTTAAAACAAAATCCATTAAAACTGTCAGTGTTGACAGAAGTCTCATAATTTTCTCTATAAAAATAAAACATGAGGATGAGAAAAAAATATTTCCCATTATACAGTGGAAGGGCAGGATGTGAAAAACCTGGTAGATGCTGAACAGTTTAATAAAATTATTGAATAACTGCTGAAAAACAGGTCTGAAAAACAAAAGTAAATATGTGCAATCATGTAAGATAGAGATCCATAAAATGAAAAAAATAGGTATATATGCAGGTTCTATCACATGAAAAGGTTCTATCACATGAAAAGCAATTTTAGTTATAACATTAAGCAGAAACATCAAACTTCATTACAATGACAGAAAATTATATATCAAGGCACACTGTTAGCTGTGGAGAAATAATGCATTTTACCTCAAAATTTTCAATTTTTAATGTTTTGTTCTCTTTAATAAATTATGTATCAGAGGATTTTAATGTGACTTTTAGTAGGCATCCCTTCGAATCTTTTTCCTGTTGTGAAACTTCAGCAGCAGTTGGTGAAAGCTGACAGTCCAATGCACCTTTTAGCTTTTTCGTCAGCCATCATGGTCATTCCCAGACTCTGTATTGACAGCAAATTAAGGAACTGCTGTAGAAGAGCAATAACTTTGTGTCTCATATCTGGGACTCCCTGCCTATAATCTGACTTTCTGACATTAGTGAGTTGCTGCTTCTGTCTGTGCTGCACCTGTACCACTGAAAAAACTTGTACTGGCTCTAATGCTGGATCTATTCTTCCTAGGTGTATATGAAGTATAGGGATGAAAAACACTGCCCATATTCAAAGAATGAGCTTGAAATAAAATTTCAGGTATTAATATGAACCTTGTTTTTCTCAGTTTCACTGCTCTGATGACAATGAAATTCATGTGGAAGTACACACAGCAATGTTCATTTAGTAGATTAAAAAAACCAAACTGTTTTCCCCTGTTGTTTCTACAAACAATTTCAGGTTTTATTTTTGATGGTAATTCCACTGCATATGGCCAGATAGGATTCCAGCTGTGGTTTATCAATACGCTTTTGGATTTCACAACTACTTTAAAATGAGAAGCTGAGTGTTTAATTTAGTGCTTGTATCCTCATGGGAGAGTTAATAAAGGTCACTTAATAGTTTTTACGTGACCACTTTGAGGCTGAAATTAGAATCATAGAACCAACACAGGATTTGAGGTGTGGCCTCACCTGTGCCAAGTGCAGGGGGACAATCCCTGCCCTGGTCCTGCCAGCCACAAGATTTCTGTGTGGATGCCATTGGCCCTCCTGGCCATGTGGGCACACTCTGGTTTATGTTCAGCTGCAGTTGACCAACACCCCCAGAACCTTTTCCTCTTGGCCACTTTCCAGCCTGTCTCCCCCAGCCTGTAGCACTGCAGGAGTTGTTGTGACCCAAGTGCAGGACCTGGAACTTGGCCTTGTTGACCCTCATACAATTGGCCTCAGCATCAATCCAGCCTGTCCAGGTCCCTCTGTGGAACCTTTGTTCCCTACAGAAGATCAACACTCCTGCCCATCTTGTGTCATCTGCAAACTTCTGAGGGTGTGCTTGATCCCCTTGTCCAGATCACTGATAAATAATATTAAACAGGACTGGCCCCAGCTCTGATCCCAGGGGAGCACCACTGGTGAACAGCCTGCAGCTGGATGTAACTCCACTCACCACCACTCTCTGGCCCTGGCCATCCAAACAGTTTTTAGCCCAGGGAAGAATGTACCAGTCCAAGCCATGGGCTGACAGCTTCTCCAGGACAATTCTGTGGGAGACAGTATCAGAGTCTTTACTGAAGTCCAGGTAAACATAAGCCCTTGGCAGGTAAGGCCAGAAGGATGATAAAATTCATAAGTGCTACACAAAATCAGAACATCTGAAAGATTCATTTTTGCATTCTGCGTTCTTAAACCAACTGACAAATGTGTTTATCCAGAACACTTTAGTGAGGAGTAGGTTTTGGCAACATTGCCTCTGATGGTGTTTTTTTAAAATTCCTGTATTTCCATTCAGTAGGTTGAAAAGCAGTAAATCACAGAAGCTCAGGTGACATTCCTAAAAGTTATCAGCTCTCTGCATGCCAACTGCTCACTTATATCTAAAGGTATCAGTGAAAATAAAATCTCATGGAGGGAGAGTGTGTATTCATCACATTTCCAGCTCTGAAAATGAAATGTCAGAGGGAGTTCAGTGAAAATGCCAAGAACACATGAGAAAAATTTCAGTGTGCTAACATCTTGCATTCATCTATCTTAATTTGTTTGAATAGCTCAAATTTGGATGCTATGTCTGGGACACAGACCCTGTTTCAGCTGGCGGGAATAGTGGAATTTCTATGGTAAAACCCTTAAACTATGAACACAAGCCTGGGAATAGCCACAATGAAGCCAATGTTTCTCCTAGAAGTGTGCATTGGTGATAAGTGATCAGTAATTGAACACATATCAAAGCCCAGTGAGAATCCTTGCAAAAATTCTTTAAAACAGGCTTTGAAAAGGCAGAAAGTTCATCAATGGTTTGACTATTTTAGTGATATGCCACAATTTAAAAAAATATGAAATAAGGCAACCTGCCAATAAATGCACTTAACATCCATTCAGGAATCTGAAAGGCTATGTTTTGCCTGTAAAGTTAATACTGACATAACTATGTGACCAGAACAAGGAGTCATAACCAAAAGAAAATGAAAAAACCCCAACAACAGAACTGTGGTTGCACCATTTTGTCTTGAAGAGACTAAAAAGCACCTTGAAATCTTCTACTGCCAAATAGACAGGATAAGTAATGGGAAATTTGTGACATCATTATAGAAGCAAATGGAAATGACTTCTTAGCTTTCAGAAGAGTCATAAAACACATCCATTCCTAAACAGCACATATAGAAAATGAATGTATTTTAGGGATATGAGAATAGTTTTCATGGTTATCAGTTGAATGTGCTCTTATATTTCTTTTTCTCCAGAGATAAATTCCTCAGACCAGGGATCAAAGCTCTTGCACCTTCTTCCCAATGTTTATATCCAGATGATCTAATCATCCTATCCTGACTTGGTGGATACATGAGCACATCTTGAGTCCTCCTTCCGCCTAAGAGAAGTATGGAAGCGTGACCTAGTGCCTTTATACCACATGCTCTCTCATGTACAGGGCTGTGATTGGCCCAGATGGGAGCCAAAGTGTCTGGTAGATTTGCATGATCAGTGACCAAGAATCTCAGCTAAGGTCTAACATGTATCTTCAGTGAAGGAATGGTCAGACATTGGAACAAGCTGCCCACAGAAGTGGTAGAATCATCATCCCTGGAAGTGTTCAAAAATTGTGTGGATGTGGCACTTGGAGACATGGTTTAGCAGTAACATGGTGGTGCTGAGCTAACAGTTGGATTTGATGATCTTAGAGGTCATTTCCAACATCAAGGATTCTGTGACTCTATGTACACAGGCCAGGTAACACAAAGATTTGGCTCCTGGTCTCAGGCCTCCCAATGTATTGAACAGTCAGTGGTCCCCAAACTAATTTATTCACACGACTTTGCATTTAAAATAAAAATTCCAAATAAAGAATAATTATCCTCCAATTTATAATTTTACAGCATGTACACAAAAGAATAACTAGAATGAAAATACTAAGCACTTGTTTACTACATAATCTTGATCTAGTCCATAAAGCACGTGTAAGATCCTGTTTACCAAAGTAAATAGAAGTTTTGGCTTGAGAAGGCAAGATTTAATAACCAGAAAAAGCTCTGGTTTTGTGTTTATTTGACCTACACACACTTTAACTTCCCATGTACCAGCACTTCTTTCCAGCATCAGAACAATGGTTAAGGATTCCCCCTCATCTTGCTTTTCTCAAGTCTGAAAACTTAAATCATATTAGCTTGGTGGAAGTTGGGACTTTTTACAGCTATGTTTCCTCTGTTTTGTTCCCTAAGGAAACTCATTGTTTTGCCATATCCAGTAGCCACCTCTAACAAGCTCTGGGATTCAGGCAGTAGGCTAGAACATGAGTATCAGGAGGGTTTCACAGAAATGCTCTCCTTTTTCACAAGGACAGATAAATGCTTTTCCTTAGGGATAATCTTAAATGTCTCATACAAGCATCATAAGCTGTGATAAAGGACATACTTTAATATGGACATTGGAGCTGTGTGATTAGAAGAAGAGAGGAAAAACATGTTTATTTATGGTGCAGTTTAGCAGTCAAGTGATAGAGTTTATAGGAAGAAGAAAGAACCACTAAGGAAGAAAATATTCTGGGTTTTCCAAAGGACAGTGCCAACCAATGGCATGGAAGCAAAACACACAGGAATAAATACAGATGAAAAACTTGCTTGAACCTCAAATGGAACAATTTCAATTACACCACTGACTCTCAGAAATCCAGTCTTTGACGAAGCACAGGCAGACTGTTGACCTTGGATAACCAATTACTCCCAGTAGAGTGAGAGCAAAATGTTATCCAATGAGAGGATGAGATGTTATACTCATTCACTTACAAAACAACCTATTCTAAACCTAGCAAAAAGCAATGGAAGTCTTTACAGTGATTGCAACTTTGATATGTCCTCAGGCTCCAGTTCAACAAAATGCATAATCACATGCCAAACTGCCATTAACATCAGTTGAGATTTTAAAGTCTCTATGCTTGAGAATAGATTGTAAAGCTCACTGAGGTAAAGCTTAAACTCACTGACTCCAAGAGGGCAGAAGACTGTTGTTTTTGTCTACCTCTAACACATTCCCACTCACAATTTAATAATTTTGTTATCTAAAAAATACTCAATCTCATGCAATGCAGCTCAGATCACAATCTTCAGAAACCAATGTATAGGAATAATAAGCCAGATTCAGTGCTCTGTTCCAAATTATTTCTAACTTGAAGTCAAATTATAGCAATGAGGGAAGAGTGAATTCAGCTATCCTCCAATTTATTAAGGATTCATTCTTTTTTACAAGTGTAAGAACAATCCCAGAAAAGTCCATGAAATTGACTGCCTGCTAACAATTACATTAGACTGAATATCTGTTTTGATTTTCTAATTTTACGGGAAGCATTTTGTATTCAAGTTGCTGTGGGTACTTAAGAAAATGTTCAGTGATGCAGGGTAGGAAAAGCTTTTAAAATTACTTAGGAATTAGTACAATTTTTTCTCGTATCATCACTATTCACCCCTTTAAGTCTGTGACACTGTATTTGTTCTGAGCAGCTGAGGTTTCTTATGTTTTACTTCTGTCTAGCTGGGGAGGTCAAACAGAGCACCATTTATCCAGAACACTGATGTGCAAACCTTATGGAATAAGCTCCCTCTCCTTCAGCTTTAGGTTGCCCTACTCTGCACATTTTACACTTTCTTGCAGAGGCGATGTGTCTTCTATCCCTGTTACTCCCTCAAGAACCCTTCTGAGCAGCCCCAGTGAAATACTTGCATCTACAGCAGTGAACAAAGCAGAAGAGTAGAGGTGATTTGAGACAGTCTGAGAAGAGCTAGGAATATAATTTCTTGTCTCTGAAAATAGTTGCTCTGTCTTGGGAAGAGTAACACAGTGGTATAATCCTCATCTGTGCAAGGCTGCTCCTTGTCCAGATCTATTTTAAGGATCATTTGGCCCTTTAGGTCTGTTTGTTTGCTTTTGCCCCTTGGGTATGGTACGATTAGACATAATCTGACCTCTCCAGAAAACCATTCCTTAATGTATTGATAAGCAGCCTCATTAATATGTTGCTTTTACATTTCTTGGGGAAAAAATTGTCATCATATCTTACCAATGTAATCAGTAGAGAAGGAGCAAATTAGTGATGTTTAGACAGGCATTTTCTACTCTACTTCAATAGGAACAACTTCAACTGTTGTTCTAGAAAGACCTTAAAATTCTTTATCACTTTTCTCTTTTTATTCACTTTCATGTTTTGCTTTACCCAAGTTACTACCTCTACGCTATTGTTTATTGTTGTACAAAGGAAGAAAAAAAACACCAGGAAATAATCTGTTAACAGCCTGATTCTCATTTGAGATGATTTGCTGGCCAGTGAGTCAGCAAAAGAACCAGGTGTGTTCATTCTTCCTTCCTTTGAAGGTGTCATTTCTCTCTCCCGCCCTGGTATGACTTAAGTGCTCCAGGCTGGCAGCCATTCAAACAGTATTTTGATGGAGTAACACAGAAATCTCTGCAACAAAAGGAAATTAGAAGATGTCACCAGCATTTAGTGATGAGCCAAAATAAAAGAAATCAGTGGTCTTATACTGCACTTCATATAGCCTTCCTGATCACAAAATAAATACATGGTGAGGAAAAAGCCAAAAGGCAAGTGCGCTAGGCTTTTCATTAGGATGACTGAAAATCACTATAAATACTCAAAATACATATATGAGGGTTAAAAAATTAATGGAAAACCCTTGTTCTTAGTAGCACTGTCTGCTATACACATACAGACTATCTCACTGCACTTTAAAATTTTTATTTAATATCTAATTTATTTCTATTTGGCACTTAGGTTCACAGAGAATGTTCCATATAACACTCAGGTACCTGAAACTCTTGTTATGTTTGTTCATTTGTTTGTTTGTTAGTAGTTTTGGTTTTGTTTTTTTCTTCCTTTTTTTTTGGTTGGGTTATTTTGGGGGTTTTTTTGTTGGTGTTTTGTTTTGGTTTTTGTTTTTTAATCAAACAGCACAAAGTAGAAATTAATTATAAAAAACAGTACCAAACCACCCCCCACTATTTTCACCCAAGGAACTGAATAAGCAGGTAACCAGCCAGTCCACTTATCTGTATGTCTGTTTTTCTAATATTTTAGCCCTTCAGTGAGGAGAGAGAGAGAATCCGTCAGAAAGACCACAAAGATGAGCAGGATATGATGCTTCCCATCAGTTGTTGCTTGTATTGATTTTTTTTTTTTTTTTACATGGAATGTTTAGATTATTCTATCTTTTCATGTTTCTGGGAAAAAAACCATATTCAGTTGAAAAAGAAGAGTTAAAAAAGCTTTTGTTTGTTGTCAACATCTCTAAATAACTAGCAATTTGCACCATGCAGGAAATTAGCACCTTTCACAGCACTTAATTATGAACCAGGAGAATTGTATTTGTTATATCTGTAGAATGGTAAAATTTTAGTGGTTTTCTTTACATTTAGATGGTCACTGACAAAGCCAACAGATATATAGCCCAGAAGCTATACAAAATGTTTGTTTAAAGGCAAATGCTGTTCTGTTTTATTTTACTCCAAACTCCAGTGTTCACTAAATAAAGCTCTGTTTTCAGTAAAAACCCAAACAAACAAAAAAACAAGCAAACAAAAAAAAAAGACAACCAAAAGGAAAGGGGATTTCTGTTATTGTGGATGGAGGAAGTTCTTAACTTTATTGTGAACATTTCCAGTGGTTTCAATTCAGAAGGCCAAAGAACGAGTCCCTGCTGCACCTCTGATTATAAAGTTCCCTTATTCCAAGCTGACTGGCACAAAACTACTCTGTGGCACCGTCTTTAGCTGAACCTGGAGAACAAGGTAGGGCAGCACACCTGAAGTGTGGACAGGAGTGTACAGCCATGGGCTCCTGCCTTTGACCTCCCCTCACATGTCCCACGCAGCCATGAGGCAGCAGAGGGGTTGGCTGGGACCCTTCCTTGAAGAGGTCAGCTCCTCTGCAGAAAGGAAATTTGCAGGCTAATCTCCTGTCTGCCACTGGCTGTCAAGCATCAGCTCAATAATGACACACAGGAGATTTTGCCTTCACCCTCTCCCTCACATATGTTCTTTTGAAAAGAATGGCTGCAACTGTAGCTTCAAATGAGGTTGCTTTTTCTTTTCTCCAGTCATATCCCTTCATCCAAGCTTTGCTGAACTTAATGGGACCCACTCATCTTGTATGACACTCTGCAGTATAAGGGAATGAGAACATTGTAAACAGGAATAACCAAATCATCTGGCTGTTCCAAATTAGCAAGTACATGAAACAGTGCTGTGGTTTGACTTAGCTAGCCATCAGTTGCCCACCAAATCACTCTATCCCTCACCCTCCTCAAGAGAACATGGGAAGAAAATACAATTAAAAGCTCATGGGTCAAGGCAAGGACAGGGAGATCCCTTACCAGTCATGAGCAAAACAGGCTCAGCTTAGGGAAATTAATTTATAATTTGTTGTCAATTAAGCGGTGTAGGGCAGTGAGAAACAAGAAGGTGTTTTCAAGTGTCTTACCCCTACCCCTCCCAGGCTCAACTTCACCTCTGACTCTTCCACCTCTTGCTCTCCAGAAGTTAAGGGGGCAGGGAATTAGGGATCATAACACTTAAGCTCTTCTCCTTCCTCCTCACACTGTTCCTCTGCTCTCACAAGGGGTCTCATCCACAGGCTACAGCATTTCAAGAAGTCCCCTGCCATAGCATGAGTCATTTACACAGGGTGCAGTCCTTCTGGAACAGAGTGCTCCAGTGTGGGTGCTGCCAGAAGCCTGCTCCAACACAGACTTCCCACTGAGTCACAAGTTCCTTCAAGGCATCTCCCCCTGCTCTGGTGTAGGGTCCTTGTTGGGCTGCAGGTGAAGCGCTGCTCCCACATGGACCTCCAAGCGCTGCAGGGGCACAGCCATGGGCTGCACCAGGGGCTTCAGGAGAGTCTCTGCTCCAGTGCCTGGAGCAACTCCTTCCCCTCCCTCTGCTCTGTCCTTGGGTCTGCAGGGTTGTTTCTCACACATTCTCACACCTCTTTTCCAGATGTTGCACAATACTTTTGCCTCTTCCTTAAATATGTTATCACAGAGGTGCTGCCAATATTGAACAGCTTTGTGCAGTGGCAGATCCATCTTGGAGATGTCTGAAATTGCCTCTGTCCAACAGGGGAGAAGTTTCTGGTGCCTTCTCACAGAAGCCTACAGCATTCCTGCTACCCAAATCTTGACACATAAACACAGCTTAGATGGTGATGGATAACATATGGCTGAGTGCTGAACACCATAGCAGGATGTTCATCAGAACACTGGAGTTCAGATGAACACCACAGCAGAATGTTCATCAGAACACACATGCAGCTTCACCCCTTGCTGTGCTGTCCCCCCAGCTTTGCCTGCTCTGCCCTTTGCAGTGCCTCATGAGTCCTATTTGAGCATCACTGACTTGTTGCTTTCTAGCCTGTAGCTTTTCATATCACCCTCTGCCAAATGCATCCATTTGTAACGGTGTCTGTGTTTCTCTGCTTTTTATTGGCGTAATAAGTGAAGTTTGATTATCTCTTGAAGGGGTGATATTTGTCAGCTGAGACCTTGTCTTTAGATAAAATACTCATTTGGGTTGATTGGAGCAGCTTCTCAGTTCATGTAAGTATTTCAACTGGAAAAAAAAATTCATGTCAAAACATGTTAGTTGAATAAACTTTAAAAAAGATATTTAAATATTAATTATACATAAATTTGATTTTAAAAAAGGCAAAAAAATATTTACTTGTATTCTTTTGATGGAAACCATTCTGCACAAGCAAATTCAGTCATTAACTCTGCCCCAAACCAGCACACACACAGAGTCACACTGTGCCCAAGACAGTTTTCTGATATCCCTTAAGAGCCAATATTAGCAAAGTCTACAATGACGTGCTGGAAGACAGAAGGAAAGGTAACCCTTCAATGAGTTTTGTTCTCCCATTTACAAATCAGTCCAGTTCCCTGAACTTTAAAAAATCTATTAACAGGTATAACAAGGGTCCCTGTAGGTAAATAAAAAGCCTCATGATTGTGTTGGACTGTATATGAGTTTATATAGTAAAAGCATTCACCAAAATGATGTATTAGCTCTTGGTCCTTTGCAGAATTATTTTTGTCCATTTAAACTGTCTTCCTCAATTTCTGTTGCACTTCTACAGTGTTTTCACCCACATAGGTTAAGGTGATATCTCAAAATTGTAACAAACATATGGTTGCTTTAATCATTATTATTCTATTTGTATTTATAAAAATGCTTGCACACGTTTCATGCATTCCAAGACATCATTTGAGGTCTTTAACAAAGAAAAGCTACTCTTGTGTCTTCACTAAACCAGTTTGTTGATAACAAACAGATTTTAACTAACATTTGGACTATCCATGATTTCAAACACACAGATGGAATCAATAGCTGTTTGCTGTGTAACAGAATATGTCTAACATAACAAATATGCCCAGAGTGTAAAACAAGAAGAGAAAGTAAAGAATGCAGAAAATGAACTTGAATGAGTCAGATAATAATGTTTACATACCGCTTTGTGGTTGTCTTAGTCCTTGTAATCAATAAAAACCTTTCCACGAGAAAAGAATTCCACACAAATGAAATAAACTAATTTTCAAAGTCAGCTAAAGAAGAGTCACAATAACATATGCATGATACCTTATAAGTAAACATCTCTGGATGTTGTTCAGCTTAAAACAAACAAACAAGCAAACCTCAAACCACAAAGCACCTTGGTTTTGTGCAAAAATCTCTTAAGATATAAAGGCCCATCAACAAGTTTACAACATCAAAATTCCGCAGCTTTGGAACTTTGTTCAAGCTTCCTATTATATTTTGGTACACTTGTTGGTAAGGTGATCATGTCCTCTAGGCCCCAGATTGGTCTACATATTTGGGATGTCTGAACCCTCTGGAGTCTGATTTCAGTGCTGAAGGAACTCTTGACTTTGACCTTTTACCTTTAGTGGGCAAAATTCAGCTGCATGAATCTGAACTCATCACAGCACTCCAATGGTCACGGAATGAGCTGTTCCGAATTCTGAACACTGTTCTGATTCCACTAACATGTACCAACAGGTCATACAGGGACTTGAGAATTTTTCTTTAAGTCTATTCTTATAAATGATTATTTCACAAGAACAATGTACTCAAGGATTTGATTTTTATTTGTTGATGAATTCATATAAAAGAGTATAAAAAGGGTAATTAAGCTTTTAAAAAAATGTCTTTTCCACAGATGGAGCTATCATCTTTACAGTTTAATGTAACAGCTCTGCAACTGAATATACCCCAGGAAAAGCAATGACAAAGCAGCGTAAAATACGTTTTTCCAGTGTCCAGTTCTTCAGGCATAAGAAATCATGGTTGTCTTATACTGATTATGATAAGCAGAAAGAAAATTTGAAAATGAGCTGTTAAAGGCATTGGAAATGTATTTTAATTGTTTCATTTTGAAGGAATGTTCACATTTAATATCTAGAAGTAAGGAAATTGGGTTTTAATGACGGATTCTTCACAGCAAGTAGTCTCTATTGGCACAATTTTCTAGTGAAAAAATATGTAAAATAATGGGTACATAACATTCATAAAGCTGTGGAAATGCATATGTTTCAAATTTAAAGTAGCCTTTAAGTTTTGGAGACAGGCTGTGGCTGAATTCAGTTTTCACTTTCAGATTTAAATACCTACTGAGCTGGAGGATCTAATTTTGCCATCACTTACTAGAAGATAGTCAAATAGGAAAATTCCAGGAACCTGTTTCTTTCACTTTTCTATCCTCTTTTACCAGTTTCATGTATAAATAATTAATATATGCATGAGGGTTAAAAAAAACTTAGGACTTAATCCATTCATACAGTAATCATGTACAATAATTTGTAGTACTACTTAATTTGTAGTACTATTCATTATATTAAAATTTAGTCCCATTTGTCACAGGTAATTTTCTTTGCTCCCAGAGTAATTTAAAAACTCCATCTTCTTGGCCTAGGGGACAAAAAATATTATTTATTCTCTGTCTTTAAAACAGCAGCATCCTTTATCAGTTTCACCATTAAATATAGTACATTTCAAAATAAGTAGGATTAAAATATTAGAAATTATCTGAAAAATTTGATTTTTTTAGAGCATATTCTGTACAGTGTACTACTGAAGAGTGGCATCCCTTCTCTCTTTCTGAGTATGATAATTTCTTTTCTTGCTGTTTTCTGTTTGGGGATACAGGAACATATGTTTTCTATTTCGACACTTCAGCAGTTACTGAAGTCTGGAATAAAATTTCCAAAGCATCCATTATCTCCTTCAGATCCTGAGCTCTTCAGTGCTACAGTCAGTGCTGGGGCTAAAGGCAAGATGTGAGCTTTAAAACAGCATAACTGAAACACAAACCTGGATTTAGCTCAGTGCAACAGGAGCCAAACCCTCACCTGAATACCACCTGCAGTGTCAGATAAACCTTACAATCTCCAGAGAACCCCAGGTATCCCTTGCACACCACTTCAGCAGCACCAAAAAGTGATTAGCTGTTTAACTAAGGCAGCCTTTAAGAATCAGCTTCATTTTTAAGAGCTCAGCTTTGCATTTTAAGAGCCAGAGGTTTAAATCAAACATTGTTGTAAGGTAGACCAAGGGAATGGTACATTTTTTGCTTTTGAAGTTGACCATATGTTTCAATATACTGATGGACTGAAAACTAATAAGATATGGTCTCTTCCCATTGCAAATTGCTTGAAATTGCTTCTTATTCTTTCTTCTTTAGTATCTCAGAAAATATACTACTGGTCTGTTCAAAGAATTTCAGGATTTAGGATAAAAGAAGCTGCATGAAAGAAAACTGTAGGGTTGGGGGTTTTGTCATATTTTTTTCTTTCCTTAACAGAGACCCAAAACCCCACTGTTTTTTATTATTATTATTTTAAAGTGTCATTGACCTGCAATAAGAGGTTTTTAAACTTAAACTTGAGATTACTAAAATTGACCTTTGACTTTTTGATATTAAATTTACGATTAGTTTAATTTTACTAAAAATCTATACAAAAAGCCTTAAGGTTATGCTAATTTAGCAGGTAACTCTCCTGATAGTCTTAATTATGTTATTTTTCTCTTCCAATGCAGTATTTTAAGCTTCTGTAACATTAAAAAATGTTAAGGAACTATTTTCAGATGTCACTATGACCTTTTAAAGTACCTAATCTAGCTATTTAGAAGCCTTATAACTCATGGGCTTATTTTAAATAGAGTGTGGGAGGATAATCAAATAAAGTATTTTCATACTGAGCAAAACGAGAAGTGCATCAATTCTACATTAGTAAGCACACTTCTTATAAAAAGTTGTCCTTCAGTACAATTGAATGCCACTGAATATTGTGGTACCACAATACCACTTGAGTGTCCTTCAAGGTACCTTTATTTGTGGTTGGACATCCATTTAGAATTCCTTCCAACAGATTATTATTTTTTTGAGTTATTTTTATTATCCACGTACATGCTTCCGTCTGTAATCTTTTTTTTTTTTTCTGATTATGAGAAGTCTATGGTTGGTCTTAGCAGATTTTTCTGCATGTTTACAGCAAAAGATAGCCATCAGACAGTGTATGAATCCTGGACATACATTTTTGAGTTATATCCATGGGACCCACACAGCTGCATAACTCACAGAAACACCCAGGTGTTGTGTGCAAAAATTGTCTACCTCATGGACTTCAGGTCAGAATTGAAAATGTGTTGATTTAATAATAACATAATTAAATGGCAATTAGTGAACCATGCAATCAGGATCTGCTTGATGTTAAACCAAACAAACCATAACATGACATACAAAACTTAGAGAAAGAGTTGCAGATTTTTAAATACCTGCTGTAACTGATCAGCCAACATTTAAATCACACACCCATCCTCTCACAGGCTGTATGGGTTTATGGCACAAACACCTCTCTGGGCATTCCCTAATTGCACCTTCCTCCCACAGGAGACATGGGTGCCCCAACGCCATGTGTGCTCAGGATGTTCCCTGCTGCACCCAAGCACATTCAGGGGAGAAACCTTCCTTGAGGGAGCACCTGGGGGTCCCTCCTGGTTCCCCAGCTGTCCCTGGGAACCAAGTGGGTGCCTGCAGCCTGTGCTCTCCCAGGAAAGAATGCTCAACCCAGCCTGGGCATGGTGTTGCTACTAATTTTCATGCTGTCATCTGTTACTGGAAGTTTTCACTGTCTAAAGTCCAGCTAATAACCATTCTAAGATGGTTCCTCTGAGTATGAACTCTATCTTTCCTGTGCAGGTTCACAAAGGGTAAGAAGAAAAGAAGTCCAGAGAAGCTGAAATATTGGAAGCTCTTAGCTTTTACCTTATTACTGCCTCTACACTTTGACAACCTGAATTTGAAAAAAATTATACTGGCCCAAGAGTTAAATAATCTTGCTGTAAAGACATCAAGGGGTGAAGACATGTCATCTCTTCAAGTATTTGTTTATACCAGGAGGTTCCCACATGTATATATATAGATATATATATATATCTGCAAGTATATATACAAATACATATACAGGTAGATGTATATATATGCATTTCTTCCCATAAAACAGCATGTGTTTTTTCTTAAAAAAACCCTCTGCCTCTAGCATTAGGTGGTTCTTCAGCACTTGAAAGTTTTAGCATTACAAAGGCATTCATCAGTGGCAAACTGAGCTAAGTGTCACAATAGGAGGCAGTTGCTTCTATCACCCAATCATTTTCACACTCTTTTTTTTTCAGTATTCTTTCCTAGTTTTGTTTTTATCCATGCTATAAAAAGAAGAAAGATTGCTTCCTGGACCTTATCTGGTTTTCTGCTGGTTTTGTATGATTGCTCTATACATTTGAATTACAAAAGTACAATGCAGGCTTATTCTGAATTGTCCACTAAACATAAAAATAATTTTATTAATAGCTGTTTTCCAAAGTGTCACAGGTAAAGTAAGGCAGAACTTGAAGTGGGCCTGAATGCTGACATTCATTTAAAAATCAACAAGATTAAAGGTTTTAATGTGTTTTAGTAGTCCTGAAAGAAGGAGGGAATTGGACTTGGTGATTCATATGGGTCCTTTTCAACTCGAGATATTCTATGATTCCACTAATTATGTCATATATTTGCTTGTTCCCTCACACAATGAGTGCTATGCTCATAGGTCTTGACTTCACAGGGAGATCACTGTTGGCCTGGGAAGATCAGGTGGGAAATGTTATTGATTCCTGATGTACAGCTGCCCAGAGTTACCTGTTTGAGGTGTCATTGGCTGAGATCCTTGGGCATCCCCAGCATTTGGCTCCATACCTCTCCGTGATTCTTTCTCCAGCTGGCACCTTCCCCTTCTTTTATGACTTTCTAAGACCAGCTTTTCTCTTCAGCAGCCTCTTTGGTACCTTTTCAGTATGGTCTCTTCCTTTCAGGCTCAAGTCCCTAAGTTTATATGGAAAAAGACTTTGCATAAGGAAATGTCTGATCATAATTAATAATTAATAATTTCATAATTAATCAGCAGTTCTGTCCCACATGTCTTCGTTAGACAGCTCAAAAGTTTGGGTTTGGACATTCACCGCATAACACACATCCACCCAACTATATGCTGCCTGCACATGGCATTCAAATGTCAGCTATTTTCATACCTACGAAGGAAAGCAGTGTCTGTACTGATCATGCAATGTGTATGGCTGGTGTTCCTATCAGCTATCTGAATTTGCTATCGGTTGCCTTTAAATTTCTTGTTTAAATAGTGAGTTTCCCAAACTCACTGTAGTGTGTATTCCATTCACATTATGTGATCCATCTCACCTAGTTTTAGCCCATTAAATGGGCTTCTGTCTGAGACTGTACCTCCTATGTGTCCATGCAAACCTTGTGCCTAAGCACACTTTATCCTTTATAAAGATATAGTTAATGAAGTTATTGGAAATCAGACAAATATTCAGTCACGCCACTGTTGACGCTTTCACTTGGGCAGCTGAATTTGCTCTAGAACATCATGTCTCTGCTGATTATATCCTCATCCACAATGATAAGAGCCTAGACAACTTTCATGCTTTTGGAAAAGCCAAATTTTGTCTGGCACATTAATTTATGTTGACGTATAAATTTAAATGTCTTGAATCAAATCCTGTCCCACCAGCCTAGTGTATGTTTATTATATCTTGTCCTTCTCTAGTCTGGATATGAAAACATGCCTCCAGAGAGTGATTCATCTTGCTTGCTTGAGGATGAAACACCATTTCCTTTCTTATAATTGCAGAGAATCTAAAATAATTATCTGAAGCTATACAGTAAAGTCTAGATGATCAAAATTAGGTGAGATGGGTTCCACTCTCTTCCAAAAGCACTGTCCTCTCAATTATTTACTGATTTTTTTAATTATCAAATTAGCTGACCATAATTTACATATATATGTATATGCATATTTCTGTATATTTGAGATTCTTTATTTCCATTATGGGTTTGGTTTTCTTATTCAGACTGTTCTAGCTTCTAATAAAAAATTGTAATTGTAGGCAGACAGGTAGGTTACATAAACTCAGAAGACTTCTTAATGCAAATCCTTAATCCTGCAGGTTATTTATGCTCTTGAAAAGCATAGTTTGCCCAAGGGGATTTTATCAGGGAATCTGCAAATCATTATAGTTCAAATCCAGAGCTGTTTTTCCGTCTTGTATGATGTCCCAATACTAGAATCCATGTGGGTTGCAAATCACAGGACTGGGGAAATTTATACTTGAAAATGTCCCTCATATAAATCCCGTGTTACGTGGAACAAAATTGTAGTAATTGTGACAATTTTGGTTTATTCTGGTTTTGTTTTCAAGGCTGATAAATAAGGACATTAAGTTTAATGCTTTTTACTATATCCCTTTCCTTAATAGGCTACCCAGTAGACAACTTTGTTATTTAGAGCAACTGTCCTAATAAAGCAGGATATAGATAGATTAAGCCAAATATAAAGTAGTGAAAGAAGATGAACAATAGTCCTTAAATAGACATATCTAAAATGTGAGAGTTTGTGTCTTTAAACTCAGACTGAAATTTAGTTTGACTGCTGTTCTTACAGAAGTAAGCAATGTCATCTTAGTTTCTGCTTTAGATTTGTCTTGGACTCCAAGATGACATATTTCATTTTAATTAGGTATTCTATATCTGCTCTTCTTACTTAAAGAAACATCAGTCCTTTACATACCCAGACAACCTCTTCAGGTTACCTTGAGGTCAGCACCAGAAATAAAGCAAGGGAAGAGTCACAACCTACATACAGAGCGTCCTTGCTGCTGACAGCACTTCAAGCAAAACTGAGCACTGCAAAAGGGAATCGTGTTGTTCCAGAGATGAGGATCCAGGGATGAACTGGGCCTTCCTCCCACACAGGCTAAAGAAGAGGAATCATACATAACTGGGGGAGGAATAGGGCTGAGGGAAGAAGGAAGGTCCTGGAAAGGCTTAGTTCTCTCTTTTGGTGAGCAAATTGAGACAGTTACAGACAGAATATTTCTGTGGGATGCCACCAACTCTTACCCCCTCTGAACAGCAGCAGTTAACCTCATCTAAGCCACACTGCAGCCCTATTTTTTTGGTGTACACCGTAACCTGCTGATCCAGGTGGCTGTCCTCCTCTCTGTGTCTGGAGCTGTCTCTGTCAATGTCTGCATAGTGAGCAGGAATCACAAGGACTATGTCTCTTACATGTCACAAAAAAAATGCTATCTTTTTTTCATAACTTCATTTATTCAATACCACATTGTACAGTAAGAATGAAAGTTAAAGCAAAATATTTCCTGAGGAGATGATTATTTTATTTTGCTGGCAGGTTCTAGTTAGGGTGAAACAAGTATTTTTTGTTTTCCATGCCTATAGCTTTCCAAGTGGCCTATAACTGGAACTGAAACCCAAAGTCAAAAATCAATTTGCTGTTTTGTTAAATAATTTCTAGAATTAAAAAAATGTAGAAAGCTATTAAGTGTTTTCCAGAAATTAAATATTCATAAATGCAGAATTACCATTGGCCTTTTTCAATTATCCAGTCTATAGCAAGCAAACCCTTAAATAACATCGAATAGTGAAGAAGAAAAAAGATCATGCCATAAATCTACAGAATATAATACACTTTCAGGGCTAGACACCAAATGGAGATGGAGAAACAATGGGCATAATTTGAACAAGGAAGAGTTCACACTTTTTAAGTAAAGTCAAAAATATAAACTTTTTGCCCTGGAGGAATATCAAGCAGTGGAGCACATTGCCCAGAGAGGTTTTGGCATCAGTACCTTTGAAGTAGGGATGAAACCTCAAACACCCTAGTCTGACCTCATAGCTGACATAGTGCAATGTATCAAAATCTCCAATAAACACAGAGCTGGAGGAGGACAGTAAAACTCCTGGCTTATTTTGTATGATAGTTTTCAATGATTCTACCCAAAGGACCTATAATAAAATGCATTCCAGATTTTCCAAATGTAAACAAGGATAGATTCCAACAGTTTTCATGTGTTCTAGAGGAGATAGAGCTGTTTCCTGAAGTTCCAGGAAATTCATTGTGTTTACTAAATGCATGTAAACCACCTCCATTTTGTTAAAATCCCTGCGCTATAAAAACAGAGACCAGGAAAACGTTAGGGAAAAGTACCCTGTGTGCTTGCTTCGTGTTTATACTCAGCATGAGTATGCCTTAGCCAACTTTTGGACTCAGGATAGACCTTTAGTCTGAATCAGGCCATTCAAATAATGGTGTTCTAAATAATGAGTGGTGATCCTGAATGAATCTCAGCAACACACAGGCTGAAAAACACAGGTAGAAAGGGTACTGTGGTTCAACCTCAATTCTCTTTGAGCTTGTTTACTTTCATTCTGAATATATTATGTACAGAATCCAGATCAGAGTATTCAGCATTCCCAGCTTAATTATTTGAAATCCCAAACTGAATACCTACTTTCCCAAATTCTAATATATTTGGATGTAATTAAGTATAGCAAATTAATACTAAGCAAACCCTCTGGCATGTAAGAGTATCATAGTAAAACTTTATTTGCAATGGAAAGCAAGAAAACTGAAAGGCAACCCTCTAAAACAAAGGATGCATTAAACATTTGTTCTTTTGGTTTTAGCTTGGCAGCAGCAAGGAAAAAAAAACTTCAGCCAAAGAGAAAAGGTTGTTACATCCTCCAGCACTAATACTCTAAGTATAAACTGTAGAGTGTTCAGATACCATTGGTTATTGGTATTGTGATGGCTCACAGATTGGTCATTATGACAAGAGAATAAAGGGAAAAGAGATTTTCAGCACAGAACATACAAATGGTAAATAGAACTGCAGAATTAATTTCACATTAATGAGACAAGTTCTCCAAAGCTAAGTGGGCAGACTGTTGAAGCTAGGTTTATATTAGATATGTCAACTAACTTTCATCTGTGAAAATGCTATGGGGCATAAACAAAGCTTTCTTTTTAAGGGATACTGCTTTTAATTCTGTTTTTCTAATATGCACAGACTTTCTTAAAGATTTTGATTCGAAAAATCATTACTTTATTTGTGATATATTTTGCATATTACTTGGGAACAATGTTAATGAGGCTCACAGGCCTATTTTAAGGCATCAGTAGGCAGCTGGTTTTCAGTTCTGTAATGCAGAAATCCAGATAGCAATGGACTCAGTAATAGTCTCTGACTAATTAGGAACAATTTAAAAAAACTTATCAGCAAGATAAGTACAGTTCAGTCCTTCAAAGGAAGGGTTTTTTGTCTTGACGGGTGGGTTTTTTTTGTTTGTTTGTTTTGTTGTTTGTGGTTTTTTTAAAATATACCTCTGAAGTATATACAAAGTAATAAACAGTAGAGATTTGTTTACTGGTTGATGTTTATCCCTTTTGTCTCTTTACACTTCACCATGGAGACATATAGACTCTTCAGGCTGGAAATGTAGATCAGGTTTTTGCTCTGACATTTGTGTCCCAAACACAGACTGTACAGTTTCCTATTAAGGAAACTTACCCAAAAGCCTATAATTTTCAGCATCTTTAAGCATGTGTTGAATATGTTGACTGTACTTCCTTTGTAGATGTAGCTTCATTCAATTCTGCTAGTCACCTTAAACCTTGGATTGTTAGATATTTTCATTCAGGACTTGACTACTTTCCTGGAAGGAAAATATGCTCTGGACTAAAATGGAATATTGAAGAGGAACAAATTATCTCACTATGCTACACACCTGAATAATCTGCAAATAATACCAGAAATAGACAGTCCTGGATATCACATCTTGTACCTGTCTTCAAGAAAGACCTTAGGGCCTGTTTGAGGTCTGTGCATTTGCAGGTCATCTCTGTAGTGGTTGATATTATGGAACAGGATTAAAATCTTCCTTATATGGAACTGAATGTCTGAGTTAATCTCAGTTAACTTCTTCTGTTTTAAAATCACATGCCTAGACTAAGGTTGTTACCTATGTTTCCTAGATCTCTATAACTCATGGATCCCTGAGCATGTCTAGTGAAAAGTCTAATGGAGGGTGTCCCCGGCCACAGCAGGGCAGTTGGAATTAGATGATCTTTAAGGCCACTTCCAAACCAGGCCATTCTATATTTCCGTGACCTGTTGTCTATGAAAGGATGAGGGGACTCTCAAAGCATGAACCAGGGTTTTTCAAGAGAGGTAGGTTGAATTGCTATGTAAAAGTTCTATCTTCCAAAGCAGCCAGATGAAATGTATCTTAAACTAGACACCTAATTTTTAGGTGGTTAAAGCCCAATGAATTGAATGGGACTGTAAAGTTCCGTATTCTCTGAGGAACTTTTGACAATTCTGCTGAAAATATGAAAGGTTCCAAAGTATTCCATTGTATTCTTTAGTTTGTTTAACGAGGACATCCACTTGAGGTTAAAATAAAAAAATTTCATGCTGTTTAGGAAGATTGAAGTATGCTTTAATGTGTTAAGTGGGGACTGGGAAGTGAGTGGAGTTGTTTGGGGTTTTTAAAAATCATATAATATTTCTTAGACCAGAAGAAATAAAAAACACTATGACTATAATCTCTTAGTTGAGAAGCTAAGCCCCCCAAGAGCCTTATCCTGTCTAAGGAGCTGATTCCAGTCAGAGACCAATTTTGCTGTTAATCTCATGGTATTACTGATCATAAACCTGTGCAGTAAAACCCAAAGTACCATACTGTATGTCTTCACAAACCTGAATGTCAATTTGCTAATTATGTATATAACTTCTACACCAGCTGACAAACGCATACTGTGCTTATTATATGTTCAGTTAATCAAAAGGAGGCAAGGTTTGCCATGGGGTGTCACCATCTTTGAGCTTAGAAATTCAGATTTTCTTGAGTATGTTGTAGAGGATTGACCCTGGCTGGATACCAGGCATCCACCAAAACCTCTCTATCACTCCCTTCCACAGCTGGACAAGGGAGAGAAAATGTAATGAAGGATTCATGGGTTGAGATAAGGACTGAGAGAGATTTCTCACCAAATACCATCATGGGCAAAACAGGCTCTAATTAGAGATATGAATTGGATTTATCAGTAACAAAATCAGAGCAGAGTAATGAGAAGTAAATAGGACCTTAAAAAATCCCCACCTTCTCCTCGCTCCTCACACTCCCCCTTCCCAGATCTACTTCCTACCCCAGGGGTGCAGGGAGATGGGAATGGGGTTATGCTCAGTTCATCACCCAAGGCTTCTCCTGCTGCTCAGAGAGAGGAGTCGTTCTTCTGCTGCAACGTGGGGTCTCTCCCACAGGAGACAGTTCTGCATGAACTTCCCCAATGTGAGTCCCTCCCACGGGCAGACAGTCCTCCCCAAACTGCTGCAGTGTGGGGTCACTCATCCACAGGGTTAAGTCCTCCAAGGACAGACTGCTCCAACATGGGGGCAGGGCCTCTCTTTCCACAGGTCTCCCACGGGGTCACAGCCTCCTCTCAGGCATCCATCTGCTCCAGCCTGGGTCTCTCCCACCTGCTGCAGGTGGATCTCTGAATCCCCATGGATCTCCATGGGCTGCAGGAGCACAGGTCCTTCACCACGGTCTTCGCCATGGGCTGCAGGGGAACCTCAGCTCCGGTGCCTGGGGCACCTCCTTCCCCTCCTTCTCCACTGACCTTGGTGTCTGCAGAGCTGTTCCTCTCACATGTTCTCGCCCCCTCTTCTCTGGCCACAATTACAACAGTGCAATAACTTTTTTTCATTTTCTTCAGGATGTTATCACAGAGGAATTACCACTATTTCTAATTGGCCCAGCCTTGGCCAGGGACATGTCTGTCTTTGGAGCTGGCTGGCATTGGCTTTGCCAGACATGTGTGGCTAGCACAGGTTCTTCCCGTGGGAACATTTTGCTATATCTCATAAACAAGATAAAGTTTGGATGTTTTGCAAACAGTTTCTCCGGATTGAGTGAGTTCGGGCCTGGCCAATTGGGCCCAGGGGGAGGTCTCGGGCTGACCAATCTGGGGCACTTCTGTAGACTCTATATATATGGAATTCAAAAACAATAAAGTTCCTTTTCTCCTCTCTTCGCTTGTCTGAGAACTTGGGTCAGTCCTCAGCTAGCCACTCAACAGCGACAGACATGGAGAAAGTTTCTGGCAGCTCCTCACAGAACCCCCCCTTGTAACCCCTCCACTACCAAAACCAGGCCAAGCAAACTCACTACAATGAATAGTGCCAAAGAAACCCTCAGGAGGGCAGTCCAGGGCACATGATGGTCTTTTTGGACATCTATTGCAATTATTTACGTCTTTCTCAACACAGAGAATGAACAATTAAGAATCCCTTCTCCAGCTTTCACAGAGGATGATTCACTGTATACAGAGATGATTCGCTTGAGCTAAAGACATACACAGTACCAAGTAAGAATTGTAGAAATAGGCCTGAAAAAGCTCATTTTGCTCAGCAGGCAAATGAATAGCGAGTCTTCTGTCTGCAACTCTTGGGACACTTGTATTTCTGTGCCACAAATACCTTCATTAAAGATTAATCATATCTTGTAGCAAAACTGCAGATCTCTGGCTCTTATCACAGGAGAATTTCCCAGTGGCACTAAAGAAAATTGTGCTGTAAATATGCACATCATTTCTAGAAGATATTTTTCAGGTATTTTCAGTTACTTTACATCTTTATATTTTCAACTTGAAGCTGACTTGAGTGTTTTATGTACAAACTTATGCCTTTAAATATCTGGAAACAATAAAGTAATTTAGTATAAAGCAGCTTAATAAGAAGGAGAGTCTATACACTCTGTAAATGATTTAACTCCACCTACACTCTTTTATTAACAACCATTACTTGTATCCTCTCTGAACCTACTGAGGTCAGAGGAATGAATCTTGTTGCCTCTGGCAGACTGTGACTAAACAAATTCAGTATAATGCAGAATATAATACTGCTAAACATACCAAACTCCTCTGAATCATGTAAAAGGACTTCTCAGTAAAGAACTTCACAGAATGCAAAGTCTCTAAATGAGTCACTTGCACCTTTAAAATGTGAAGATGCTTTATTTGGATACCTTTATTTGGATACCCCACGTTTGTAGCTTTCCATCTGCTTTAATCCTCTGTTTCATAGTATTGATTCTGCATGTGTTGCCACTTTAGTCATCCCAGTTCTGCTCATATTACTGTAGGAAATCCACTGGTGACTGTGAGTGGTGGGGAAGAGCTTACTGAACAGTTTTGGAGGGTACATGTCTAAGCCAGACCCAATTTATGTACCAACTTAATTTTACCACTCAGGAGTGCACAGTCAGCTCCAGAAGATTATTTCAGCACACACGAGCTCTACAGAAAAGGGGAAGTTTTCCTGCAGAGCAGGTACCTATAACTCTGGAAGCTGCCTACCTTTCCCAATTGAATGAGTACGGACAGTGGCACCTATTGATCTTGGGGATCATGTAATACTTGGAAATTAATGTTATGAGCTATTCCAAGAGCTGAGATTTAAACAGATAATTACTTTGGTCTTGTTATTTCTGTATTTCAGATGTCAGTAATATTACTACCAGATGATTAAAAATAGAGCCCAAGAACCACTGTGGTTAAGTGCCCTGCTACAATTACCAACACAGGCTGCAAGGATGGAGAGGACAACTCACTACCAAGACATTGTACTGCAGTAGACTCCAAGTTATCTTGATATACACGGAGTTAAATTAGACACGCAGAGGTATTATTGCTTTAGATAACATTTTTCAAGATTACTATATGAGTAATGTTTACAGCAAGGCACAATCGTATTTGAACCTTCACTAATTAACACCTTGGGAGTCATCAAATATTTTAATGAGGCATAATCATCTGCTATCTGCAGAATGGACACAGATGGCAAGGTTGGGAGAAGAAGAGGTGTTGAAGAAGTAGTATTGTGTAGCCATGGAAACATCTCTGTCTTTCTTCCTCTCTTTTCTCTTTAAGGTTCAGCATTGCTGCACATCATTAGGGTGTCTGCCTCTCCTGACAATGGCAACTTTGCAGTGTCAGTAAATCTTTGTATCCATTCATACTGTCAGCACTAAGTGATAGAAAGCCTGGGGAAGATGTGAGATGCATACCAAACAGGCTCCTGCTCTGTGACAGTCTAGTCACGTATTCTTATGCAACTGTCAATTTTGAGGCTCAATTCAATAAGAAAGAACAAAATGGAACAGGCCTGGCTAGACAGTGTTCTGTTAGTGTGCCTTCTAAAGTTCATTTCAGTGCTCATGTAAGTAAAAATGCTGAAAAATGAGACTTGACTGTGTGGGTACATGGGACAAATGGAATAAAGATGTGGTTGAGCTCTGGTTAGAAGCGGTTTTGTTAATCCACTGCAGTCAGACCTTTAGTGCTTGGTGTTTAATTGTGCTAAATTGGATGGTTATGTGCTTTTCAATTGGTAGCAAGAAAGAAAATGTTAAAACCCTTGAATGTCAGTTATTCTCACAGAGTTGTTCCCTTGTGTACCAAGAGCACTTATTTATTCCTAGCAAAAAGCCTTATAATTATAAGAAGCTGAAGCAGAAAAAAAGATGAGTAAAAATAGAGTAGAAATTCAGTCTAAATGCACTGAAAAAAATTTTCGACATGAGCTCTATCCTCACCCTTTTTCTCTCATTTTTAGCAGTAATTAAACTGATTCTAAATGCCTTTTTTAACTCATTTGGGGTTAGAAGAAGGGGAGGGAAATGCATGAATTTATGGATCTACCAAGTAGAAGGAATAAATTTCATGCTTTTATCACAGATTTGTGTTTCCCAAACCTTTCAGCCCCACAAAAGTGTGAGGCACAAAAGATGGCATAATAAGAGGCAAAAATCAGAGTAATTACCAACTATTCCAATAGAAGAAAGGGGAAGAAAACAACTTGGGGCTAAATTCACACAGGCAAATGGAGAAATACATCCCCTCCATGGATTGCATGTACTGCCTACATTGTGCATTAGGGAAACATGATTTCTGCAGATCTTGTCTCTACATCTTCCCCCCTGCATAGGAAACAGTCCTGTTAGGAACAGAGGTGCTCCTGTGGGTAGTGTTCCTCAGACCCAGGAGGATGCTGATGAGACAATGTCTGAGTCACTGTCTGCTTCCTGATCGACTTCTGGGTCAGCACAAAACCACGCAACCTAACAACCCCAAAAGCACTGATTTATCCCAAACCATAAACCTAAATAAGACACAGGACACTTCTCATAGATCAGACTACCCTGCTTTTCTGACCCAATGAGTCACAGGTCAGTATCTTATCCACACCGGCTGGATTTGATGATCTTAGGGATGTTTTCCAACATTAACAATTCCATGATTCTATGATCTTCTCCTGGCCAGGGGCCAATGGAAATGGTACATCCTGTGGATCTTCAGCCATGATCCAGGAACAGCTCCTGCCAGGCAATGATGAAATCAGCTCCACAGGCAGGGAGTGCAAGCTGGTGCTGGAATTGACATGTGTATTCTGGTATGATCACTGGTGTGCCTGAGCATTCTCTGCTGATGTTCCCGAGAGATTTGGATTTCAAAATGGAAGAGCAACTCACATGGAGCTGCACTTTGGGATGCTTGCCCAAAAAGAATATTTAATCACATAACATGCAGCTCACAAAGGGATCTCTCCATCTAGACTTGACTGTTGAGCACTGAGATTGGGTCACAAAATGTAAACCACCAGAAAAATTGTGAGTATGTCCTCCATCCAAAAGGACTTTTTTGTTTGCCTGGACTGAAAAAAACCACAGTCACCCTGCAGCTTAATACATGTGCATTTTCCTTAGTATATTTAAACCTTAGTATATTAAAACAGAAGACCAAAAAAAAAAAAAAAAAAAGCAGAATTTAGAAACTGTTGGCTGTTACAGACTTAGTTTACATGAGTACACGTGCGTCCAACTTATTTTAGTTCTTCAAATACGCTGATTGGTTTTCTTTGAGCATCCCATTTTTCCCTGCTGTGCTAGTGCCAATTGCAATGGACTTTTTATATTTAGAATACCCTATGTTCGTTCATGCCTGTTTTTAACTCAAGAGATGCTTCACTTAGCTATCAAAACATAATTTAATTGGCAAATGGTTTTGACAATTGAAATTCAAACTCTAGGTACTACACTTTGATTGTAACTCCTTTTTTACATTTCAGAGTTTGGTAGCTCTATTGTGTCAGACTATTTTTATATTTGGTCAGACTTTGAGAACTAACAAACAGCAGGGCATATGAATAGCTGCCCAAACTGCAATTTAGAAGAACCAGTTTAGATTCCAGAGCTTTCTGTTTTAATAAAAAAATATTTGAAATGTTGATATTTTTGCAAAACTTAAATGCTGTCTGGTTGAAAAAAAAATCCCTTGTCAACTAAATAGCTACTTTTTTTCATTTTTGTTTTTCAGTTCAAATATTGTGCATTGGGGTTGTTTGTTTGGATTTTTTGTTTGGTTGATTGGTTGGTTTGGTTTGGGGCTTTTGTTTGTTTGTTTGGATGTTTTTTGTTGTTGTTTTTTTTTTTTTTTTTAATTTCCTGGGAGAAAAGGCTGATCCTGACCTGGTTACAGTCTCCTTTCAGGTAGTTGTAGAAAGCAATCAGGGCACCCCTGAACCTCCTTTTCTCCAGGCTAAAGAACTCCAGCCTCAACTCCTTCCACTGCTCCTCATGACTTGCTCTCCAGATCCTTCTCCAGGTTAGCTTTGGACCATGAAAACACCCAATCCAACCAACCCTAAAAAATTACTTTGCAAATGAATATTTAGATTATAAATGCTTCCTGTGAAGGTTTAGAAATTTTTCACGTAAAAAAATTAAGTTACTTGTAATCTGAACATGATTACCTTGCAAGGCAGTCACCATGTGGGAAGGAAGGACAGCCTTCTGATTAAACCTTAGAGAAATGGGTTCAACTCTTGCATCTGTTGGTGTCTTTCTTCTTAATTTTTTTATATAAAAGAAGATTACAAACACAGGGATTGTGCAGGTAACAAGGCAAAATCTACTGGGGAGCCAGGCATGCCAACAATTTTCAAGCATGTAGAAACTATCAATAAAGAGAAGGTGAATAACTTGTTTTCCATGTCCATACATAACTTGTATTTCCATGATGGAAATAATAGGTTTGAATTTGGCAGTGACTTGGTTTACAGGTAACAAAAATAGGGACAATTACAGAAAGCAGGAATAAGACAAGCTCACAGAAAACTGCAGCATCGTTAGAAATATATTGATTATACTCTGCCAGAAATCACCTAGATATAGTTGGTCCCACTCTAAAGGAAAGAATGACTTAGACAATGTTTTGAGTGATCCCAGAAGCATCTCTGGCTATGCCTACAGCAGGAATTGCCTTGCTACAATAGGAGCAGATCAGAAGAGTGAGGCAGCAGGACCCTACATCTACACTAAATATAATATGCAGGATTAAATTCAGGATTAATTTAATTGGAACCAAACTTTCTCGCAGGCACATGGATAAGAGCTGACTCAGTTTACCAACCACTAGTTCAAATCCTTATGTTTTCTTTGGGATTTGGAGCTTATCTGATGTGTAGCTGAGGTAGAGTCTGTGGTAGAGTAGCCTTCAAAATCAGCCTAGCCTGAATATATCAAAACTGCTATTCTAACTGAATTTAAATGAAATAAAGGTGGTTGGCTTCCTGACCTTGCTATTATTCCAAACCAAATGCTAATGTGCTTGCCGCCTGTTATCTGGAAGGAGATTGTCTGGACTGTGTATTAACCAGGAGTTTCCTTCACTCAATACCGTGGATAAGGCACAGAGCCAGAGAGGGAGTGCTGCAATGCACACACTGCTCACATCGTGGCTGGCTGTGCACAGTGATGATTAAAAGGCTTCTACAAAACCTCTGCATTTTTTTCCAAGGTTGAATATACTAAATGAACATTTACAGCATAATATGCATATGAATTAACCATGTTTTTGCCTTTTTCTGAGTTCTCTTTTTTCTGAGAGTAGGTTACATCTGCCATCTCTTTGCTCTGTATTCAATATTGAGAATATGAACTCTTCAGATTTTATTCTTCTATTAATGCAAGCATAGGATAGTCATAGAATCAAAAAATTATTAAGGTTGGAAAAAAGCCACCAAGATCATCAAGTCCAGCCTTTGAAAGAATACTACCATGCCCAGTAAACCATATTATGGAGTGGCACATCTACTTACTTTTTGGACACTTCCAGGAATGGCTACTCCAGCACTTTCCTGGGTAGCCTCTTCCAATGCTCAACCCCTCTTCAAGTGAAAAAAATTTTTCTTATATCCAACCTAATCTTCTGGTCCAACTTGAGGCCATTGCCTCTCATCCTGTCACCTGTCACTTGGGAGAAGAGACTGAGTCTCATCTGGTCACAACCTCCTTTTAGTCAGTTGTAGAGAGCAGTAAGGTCTCCCCTGAGCCTCCTTTTCACCACGCTAAACACCCACAGCTCCCTCAGCTGCTCCTCATTGGACTTGTGCTCCAGACCCTTCCCCAGCTCTGTTGCCCTCCTCTGGACTTGCTCCAGCCCCTCAGTGTCCTTCCTGAAGTGAGGAGCCTAGAACTGGACACAGCAGGTGAGGTGCAGCTTCCAAAATCCCGATGGAGAACTTGACTGGGCTTTTTGGGTGCTCACATTCATGTGGTATGTAATAATACCTGACCATGCATCTTAGCTAATTTGCACACTATAAAATGGAGCTGTCAATAATTAAATTAGTCCTCTGGATAATCTTTTTAATCACTTGAGACTAATGCCTCAAGGGCATAGGCTCATAGAATTATTTAGGTTGGAAAAGACGTTTAGAATCACCAAATTCAACCATTAAAGAAGCATTGCATGATTCTTTACATCCTAGCCACCTGGAGTGGGTGAGATGAGTGCAGAACATGCCACTGTCAGCACTGGCTGTAGAAGAAGCCTTGAAAAATATCTTAAACTAGGAGGAAAAGTTTTTAGTGAGTGGTAGAGAAGGGTGGGACATGGTCTGTCTTTCTGGAGGGTAATGCAGCCATGGGGCTCATAGCGTTGAGTGAACACACTTAGGCATGCTTGTCTCTCCTGCCTCATGTTTATTTTTAGCATCATATTAATAAAAGCACAACTACTTTTCTTTTTTCTGTCAATACATTTAATTCCCAACCACACATGCCTAATCAGTTACATTTATATATGTATTATATATATATATAATTATGTATATATTCTATATTTTATGCCATACTCTATTTTGTTATACTTATTATTATAGTAATTGCATTATATTAATGTATTATCTTTATTTTCATTTGGTTTTATTTTTATATTTTATATTCAAATATATTTTATAAATGAATTTTACATTTACTTTTCAAAGTTTACCTGCAATATTGGAAATTTACATCTGTTGCGAATATTTTCTTTCTCATTTCCCTTCCTCTTTACATAATTTCAGATTTTACTTTCAAATAGCAGCTTTTCTTATGGCATTCAAAATAACAAAACTGATCAGTTGATTTCCCTGAAGGATACTCTCCAAATATCATCTGTCATAGGAATTACTAGACAAAACATAAAATGAATGGTAACCAGTCTAAATAATGTACATGAAAATGGTATTATTTTGATCATTCGCTAACTAATTAATACTCAAGCTGCTTGTAGTAGTCAGCACATCATTGATTCAGTAGTGAAAAAACTGTCTAATTTTTGTTCTTGTCTGGCCCCAGGATCCTCGGAATTCCTGTCTGTGATCCATGGCACACTGTGCAAGGGTCTGGAATTCCACAGAGCCCTGGGGTGCCTGGTGCCAGGAGAGCCTCTCTCTCTCGAGGAAGCAGCTCATTTGAGAGCCTGTGCAGCAGAGATGGAGATGGAGATGGAGATGGAGATGATGGAGATGGAGATGGAGATGATGGAGATGGAGATGGAGATGATGGAGATGGAGATGGAGATGGAGATGGAGATGGAGATGGAGATGATGGAGATGGAGATGGAGATGGAGATGGAGATGGAGATGGAGATGGAGATGGAGATGGAGATGGAGATGATGGAGATGGCGATGCTCAACTATCCCCCTGCCATGGAGCAGCTGGGCCTCTGCATGAGGCCCCAGGTGATGGGCAGCCATAGAGGGAGAGGGGATGGAGAGAGCTGGGATTGGGCTGGAGAGAGCTGGGATGGAGCCAGAGAGCAGCTGCCTGGGGCCTTGCAGGCCCTGATGTGCCATGGCAGTGGCCTCCTGTCACTGTTGAACCGCTAACAGAGAGAAAAGTCAAGTTCTTCAATGTGGCAAAGAATGTCTGATTTTATTAATTCCAACTTATATAGATTTTCAAAGATCACCCAGATTGGGCCACTTCAAAACCTCCCCCCAAGCCGATTGGCTAGGCATGAACTGCCCACATCTCCAGAGAGTGTTTTAATAACATCCAAACTTTATCTTTGTTTATAAAACACAGGAAGAAAAGAGAAAAATTCTCAAAGGAAAGGTCTGTGCTCGTCACAGCCTCCTTTCCCCCCCGTGTGAGGCACAGAGCCAGGCCCTGCCCTGTACAGCCCCTGCTGCCCCCAGGCCCCTCAGCTCCCCAGCTGGAGCCCTCAGGGAGCAGTGGGAGGGGAAAGCTGAGGGGACAGAGCTGCCAGGGCCATGGACTGTGGAGTGGGACTTGGCTGCAGAGCAGGCACAATGGGAACCCTCCATGGGCCAGGAGCCATTCCAGTGGCAAGGTCAGACAGACAAAGATCTCTCCCAAGAAGAAGATGATGGCAACCAAGTGCTTTCCCTAGGGGGACTCTCCTCTGACTGCGAGCTCTCAGAAGGGGAAGTCAGAGCAGAGCGAGCATTGTCCCAGGAAAAAGATGACAGCAGCCAAGTATTTTCCCTAGGAGGTGTCTCTTCTGACTGGGAGCTCTCAGAAGGCTAAGTCAGCCTAGAGCCAGTGATGTCCCAAGACAGACATGACAGCAACAAAGAGGAGCCGCAGGAGGACTGGGAAGAGATCCCGATCGGAATACCGAAATACCCCCAGCTCCTGCAGGAGTGCCCCAGCCCCTGGTGCCCCCCAGCCCCTCAGCTCCCCAGCAGGGAGCCCAGGCCCTCAGGCAGCAGCCAGCTGCCCCCAAAAAGCATCTGTCCCGTTTCAGGCGGGCGCTGCGGCTCTGCTCAGTCTGTTCTGCTGCTCCTGCCTGAGGCCTCAGCTGGACGAGCAGCCCTGCTGCCAGCGCCAGGCCAGACCCCGCAGGTGGCAGGTGGCCCAGAGCCTGCCCGACGTCCTGAGGGAGCCACACGGGCTGCCTTTGCCTGCACGTCTCCATCCAGGCTCAGCAGCTCTGCTGCACAAACCATTCTTCCGTCCAACAATGAAAGTTGGTTTTAGGAAACAATGGTAGTAAGAAAAAAAATCACCAAAAAACCCACCAAAAAAAAATCCCCCAAAAAACAAACAAACAAAAAAATAATAATAGGCATAAGAATAAGAAGATGATGAAGAAATAGTAGTAGTAAATAATAATAAGAAGAAAAATAATAACAATAAAAATAGTAAGTTGAATAAGAATAGAAGAATAGGAAGATGAAGAAAAAATCATAGTAGTAGTAAATGAAGAAGATTATGAAGAGGAAGAAATAATAGTAGTAAATTATAAGAAGAATAAGAACAAGAAAAAGAATAAGAATAAAGAATAAGAATTATAGGAACAACAAGAATAATAAGAAGAATAATAAGAAATAAGAGTAATAATTAAGAATAAGAAACAGAATAGGGAAACCAATAGTAACAATAAGAAAGATAGGAATGATTAAGATAAAGAAAAAGAAGTAGCAGTAGTAGTAAAGAAGAAGAAGAAAATGAAGAAGAAGAAATAGTCATAGTAGTAAAAAATAATATCAAGTTAAAATACGCTTCCACACATCTTCTAGAATCCCAGAATGGATGGAAGAGCCTCAAAGGTCATCTAGTTCAAACAGATTATCTTCTGATCTCTCTCTATGTCTCTCTCTCTCTCTCTGAGACCTCTTTCTTGTTTCTTCCTATCTCTCTACCTCCCCTTTCTTCTTAAATAAAATCCATGTAAAATTAAATCTGTATGCTGTTGTCATGTGCTTTCATTTGCGCCTTCATTCGGGCAGAGGCATCTCTCCCCCATGGGATCATAACCCATGGGCAGGGTCCCTTCCAGCTGCAAATATTCCATGATTCTGTCAGCTGCTCACTTCCCTTTTCTTCTTCCCTCTGCTTTGAGCTGGGAATGTGCTTGAAAATGTCCAGCAGAAAAACATTTGCTGTCTGCTCTGGCAGCCCCCAAAGCTTCAGGACCTTGTCACCTGCACAGCTCCCTTGAGAGGCACAGCACAACCCTTGTCTAATGTTAGCTCCTGTTCTGGCCAGGATCTCTGAGCTGAATATATAGAGCCCAGAGAAATAAAATAGCACCATTATTTAAGTAGTTCTTTCTTCTAATTTCTGGGTTAGGGATGTTGCCAACCTTGAAATTCAGGACGCTGCACCATGAATACCATCTCTGGTGTCACCAGAAGTCCTCAGAAGTTATTTCTCTGTCTACTGACTAGTTTTTCCATTTTTCAACAAATTTATGCATCTCAGACTGCATCCTTTGTATCCTTTGGGCATTATTTAGGTTTTACAGTAGATGATGGCCTGTGAAGATGTCCCAGAGCCTCAATTTGTAGAACCACTACCCTGTTATGTGGTAAATACCTGGCTGTCTGGAGAAATTCAATTATACATAATTTAAAACACCTTAAGAAGATAGGAAGTCAAAAATAATGTTGCAAAATAAACAAAATCCAACATCTAATCTCATTATGCTCAAGTGACTGGACAGAGACCCCACTCTCTCCCTGCTTCCTTGTCATGCAGAGCTGTCTCCTGATTTGGTGGGAGATGGGATCTGTGCTTCATGCTGTCTGAAGGCTTTGTCACAGAACATACCTGCAAGACAGGGCTCTGTTACACTCTGCTTATCAGCAGACCTTGGAATACACTTCCAGATGGGTTCAGGTCTGGCATTGACATTTTCTTTTATTCCTTCTTGTTATCAGACATTTGCTCTTTTAGCTAATCTCTCCTTTGAAACATTTCAAAGGCTCTAGAGAAGCTTAATATTTTCAGTGTGAAATTCATTCTGCTCCCTCTCTAATCTGAAGACAGTCCAGCACTCCTAAATTAAAATAAACTATATATCTTTTTAAAAGTATTTAAGTCTCTTTCTGCAAGACCAATCATGTGCTCTTTATCATGTTCACTTTTTACGTTGAGTGTCAAAAACGTACTTCCTTAGAGTGATGGCTGCTCAGTATATTTTAGTTAATACTTTTCATTGAAATTTATAGTTATGTGAATCTCACTATTAAAGACATGTAAGATTTTAACATCTAAACACTGTTAAGTGTATGTGGTTCATTATTGATTTCTGGCTGAGAATGTACATGAAGGATATCCTGAATGCTGGCCAGAGCAAAAAACACTGTGACATTAAAATCATTAAAAAACAAGTACCAGAAAAGGCAGGTATACCATGCACTAGGTCACAAGCTTAAGATGACACATCACCTGCTTCCCAATTTCCTCTGGATTTGTGGGAACAGTGTGTTCAAATCTGCCCAAGATGTCAGATCACTCTCAGGTGTTCTGCCAAAGGCTCTCAAACCTGTGAATTTTTAGCAAAGAATGCCTTCCTCCCTGAGTAGCCTGGAGGGCATGAATTGAGACAGTTTGGGCTGGGTTGAGATTTGAGTTCTTCAGACAAAGGATGTTCTCTAAGTCCTAAAGAACTTTAAAAACCCAAATGGTCACTCAGGCCTTCAGCTAAGGATTTTAGAGAAGCTTGCACATCAGCTGTACAGTTAGACATTTTTCCTTGAAGCCAAAATTGTGCATAGTAGCTCTAAGAACTGATTTTTGTTTGTTTTCCTGAATTGTAGCTCTCAAAATGCATTGAACAGCTTTGTTATTCCTCACTGGTTTCTGATTTCTGAGTTCTGTTCAATGTCTAATTCAGTGCTAATGTTTCTTAGCTGCACTTAAAATTGATCCCTGGCTTCTGTCCAGCAGATCCCCACTGGAAAAAGGTGGGGAATAATTATCCAACCTGCAGTGGGAATGGGAAAGGGGAGGAGGTTCCTTTGCCACCTCATTCATAGGCCTGAGCCAAAACAGATTAAGGCATTTCACCTTTGTTTTTAACACACCCTTATGTGTATAAAGACACCAGTTTTCTGAAATATGCAAAATCTGGATGTAATAAAACACCTGGACTCTGAAAATTTCTCCATGTCTATGAACATTTCTTCATGTCATGAAGCTGCAATAGTGAGGTTGAAGGGAGAGGAAGGAAATAAAGGATTCTATGAGCAGAGTTACTGTAGCCCAAAATGCCATTGGCCGGACATGTGCCCAACTCTTCCAGAGATGTGCTGGGACCAGCACAGACCAGGGAGCGTCAGGGAACCTCTATGTATAGAAAACATTCAGGTGTTATGATTTGCTCTTTTAAACATTAGTAACGTAGATTTTCTCTGAGATCCAGTTCAGTCCCTATCATCTTTGTCAGTCAATTAGTCTTAATTTGATTTCAGATATGTTGAGATGAGAAATAAAATCAAGTATTCAGGAGAGCTAAGAAAAGGCACTAATTTTTCAGCTTTACAAGTTTTTTCCAAGTAGATAAAGAAATATTTTTACTATAGAGAAAAAAACAGACAAAGAATCATATTGAAATTGGAAGACTGAGTCTGAAGCCCAGAAATATACCCATAAACCACTGTAAGCAATCCATATCATAGTGCAACAAACACTAACAGCTGACACACTTAGTGCAATGCCATTAGACTCTGCAGTAAACCTGGGTGGGAACTGAAATCTCACGTAGGCTACAACAAATGAAGTCTTGAATACATCATCCTCCAGTGGCAACTCCAAGGAGCTTTTCTGGTTTTTTACAGCTAAAAACATTCTATGCTTATGTCTAATACTGTTTAAATTGCTAATCATTTGTCAAATTGTACATTTTTCTGTGTTTATATGTAGAAGTTGTTATCTGTGAAAACATGCTATTAATTACCTTATTCAATAAAAATAATAATAAAAACCTAGGAATTTTAAGCTGCGTCTTCAGTGTTTTAAATAAAATATTTAATCATGATATGTTCTATATTAACATGATGTAAACAGCAGATTTGTGATACATGAAATGGGACAAAACCATTGGCCTTAGAGCAAAATAAAATTTCAAGAAACTACTTGAAATGAAGTAATATTGCTTTAATACATCTAAACTTTTCTGGAATATATTTTTTCACTGAGAAATTCTGGTGTTTCTGGTTTTCTTCATGATCCAAAAGAAATAATTATTTTAGATGTAAGAATATCCCTGGGGATATGCTTTGCTTTTGGAGAATTCTAACTCACGAGTGTTAGCTTTCCAGATCAGAGATAGCTTTTGGTTTTTTCATGTAATAATAGTGAATATTAGGTTACAGAGGCAAATATTATCTTGAAAGTTTAAATTGTCCAGTATTTTGTATTTTATGCTAAAAGTGCCCATGAGCTTTTTTTCTTAGAATTTTCCAGAATGTGGAACGGAAGCGTGTGATAAACATATAGTAAATCCATCTAGAAATTTTCTCTGCATAGGAAAGCCATTTTGTATGTAGTTTTTGGTATATTTAAATGCCCAGAATAAAACAACACAGAGATAAGAATCACCACAGAGAAGAAGCAGAAATGGTTTTGCAGAATCACACTAGTTCATTGAGACTTAACGAATCGCAAAACTCTGTCCAGTCTCTCTTTTGTCACATTACACTATCACTTTTCTCTACAACAATATTTTCTTTGAGAGAGGTGAAATGGGATAATGTGATACATTCTGAGCAGCAAATATGCTTTGTTCTGAGCTGTACCTGCCAAATCACAGGTGATGACAGGCTGAGAAATTCTTGGCATATCTGATGCATGGGCATTCCCCTGATTCTTGGTTCTGCACAATCCACCAACCCATCACCCTTACTACATATGTTTACTCTTTGTCATCTAACTCCAGAACATTTTCACAGTATTAGGAAACTAAATTTCTAAGTACAAAGCAGTTCATGCCAACGTGTATCTGGTGGACACCAATTTATGGGATGTGAATCTTGGAAAACCAGGTTTTTTGCAGGGTGATTTAGTGATAACAAGGTGAAATTAGAAGCTGGAAAAGCAAAAATGGCTGAAAGGGTTCTGGCTGCAGGAGAGTGCTGTCAGTGCAGATGGAATCAATACCTCAGAAGAGCTCCAATTAGCGGTAAGCAGGAATGGAGGGATGGGGTGGGAGGGGGAGGTACCAGGAGGAAGGAATAAAGTATTTCAGAGAAAATCCTGCACCTGGATCTCGTAGCTTTATGATAATGCACACTAGGGATACCAGCTTAAGTCAGCATCAGCATGTAATTGTCCTCTTGTAAGAGAGCTGAGAAGCACACACTTCAGAGCTGGCATCAGTTCTCAGGGGACATGGGACACTGCCCAGCCAGCCTGCTCTAAGCTCTTCTGCTGTGCTACTTGTCTCACTTCTCAGGGTGTTTCTGTCTGCAAAGAACAGGAGAGAACCTGCTGTTGCTAAGGCACCCTTCTAGTCGCCTTGGATTTATACAGTAACCAAAGACAGAGAACGATGGACACCACATCTCCAGCTCTCAATGAAAATTTATCCTGAGATATCATTATCATTTCAAGGTTCTCTTTCTATGGCTGAAAGGCACATGAAAATTTTACTTATCAATACAAATTAATAGCATTAGATGGGTGAGTCAAGCAACAATTCATAAATCTGTATGCTGCTAAATGACATTGTAATTCATCAAATCAAGGGCAAATGGAAAATAACTGCCAAAGGTGAGACTGTCTCCTAAGGCTTCTGAGAGCTTAAACATACAGATCTGTATTTAAGTCAGCACCTTCTTTGATACTATTGATTAGTGGGCTGTACAAACTGTGGTTATCCTCTCATCCAAACAAAACATTGGGCATTTAAAAATCAGTGCAGAATGCACACTGTTGCTTTCCTGAATGTTGCTTGATTTCTCATCCTTCTGACAACAAAAAGATTGACTGAGCACCAGCACAAGGCCAATACACAATCAGCCCTGGGTGTCTCTCAGGTGTGTGTTGCTCAGTTCTATACTGCAGTCAGGAACAAGGAGCAGAGCTGTTTTTGCAGCACCATGTGTCTAAAACTAAACTGCCTCTCCAGCAGGGCCCCTGACATCATCACAAGGAGTTGTGTAACTGTGTGTTAACTGAGGGATTGAGTGCCCAAGCAAGGCATCAGGAAACAAGCAAGGTTAGCTAGTGTGAAGCTACTGGCATGCCAAGGTAGCTCATATTTCAATGAAATGAGGATAACTAATTCATAATTACTGTGGGGCAAAAATGAGTATGAAAACAAGTGATTATGGCTTAGAAGACAGTTATGGCCTTTCAAAGGCAGATCAACTTTTCCTTAATCTGTAAGGATCCTGTTTTAAGACCTTGGGATCTTTGGTCTTGAGCTGACTGCAGGATGCAGCCCTGCACTCACCCTGGTTACTTGCTGCTTGTGATAGCTAGCAGGTACATTCATTTATGTACTTGCTTGCTTTCACAAGCAGCAAGTACATAAATGAATGGACCCCCTAAGATTTCTGGGTGCTAAAAATATTGTACTGCACAGAAATCAAAGTGCAGGATGTATTAAATGGAGGATAACAGGTTTTCTGTTGCATTGATGTAATTCCAGAGGGATTAAACTGAATTCAATAGAGCCGCAAACCATATATGCTGGTGACAATGAGAGAAATACTGTATACTAGTAGCTACAATGGCAGAAAAGATGACTTTATTTGTTTCCAGTTTGAATGCAAGTAATTTTTAGTATTTGTTGGCTACTTTTTCCATGTCCCTGTGGAATAACTTGAAATAGCATTTGTGAAACAGGAACTCCTGGCAAACAATGCACCATCTTGTAAAAGAGGGTGGAAAATAACACTGAGAATGCTACACTCCCAGAGGTGTATGGCTTAAATATAAGCAGTGGAAAACTGATCAGAAAGTGTTTCTGACAAAGTGGGTGATCACTGAAAGTCACTGAATCTCTGTGCTGAAATACATTCCTTTCTCTTTTTCTAGCATTTGGAATTAATTGAGAAACAAATTATAAATTGAAAAAAAAAATCAAGACTTTTTTTTATTGATCCCAATTAGGAACAAATATGAGCAGCCTGATTTTCTGAATTACTTTTTATGTGTTACAAGCTACAAAGCAAAAGGTATTTCAGCCCAGAGGGAAAGTTCCTGAGCTAGCCAATGTAAGCCACAGTTCCTTGTTTCATCTTGACTTTCTATTGCTTTTTTTTTTTTTTTTAAACTTCTAATTCAGATATCATACTAGCTTACCTAATTTTGCCTGACTGAAAAACAATTAAATATCCTGTTTGCTTCAGGCTGATGCTCTGTTCACCTTCTCCTGAAATATTGTCCAATGATTTCCTGAGGAACTCATCCAATCCAGAGATGTTGTTACCATCCTCTGTGTCCCTGCTGTGTATGTTATGCTGCCTCCTGCAAAGTGTTGTATCCACTGGGTTCTTGCAGCTTTTTCCAACGCCAGGAATCAAACTGAGTTGTGATATTTGTTGTTGTTTTCAAACTGGCAGTGAATCTATTTACTTTTCATCTTAAAAATCTTAACTATAAATCTACAGATATTTCATAACATCCATCGTGTCAGACAGTTCTTTTTCCTTTTGAGCATCACTTGCTAATTTTTCTGCTAAAGAAGTTCTAAGTTTGCTGTTGTTTTTCAGTTTTTAAATATTTTGTTAATTGTATACTCTGTGTCTCTAACTGTTTTTAAGTTCTCTTTGCAAATCTCAGTTACAGCATTTCCATCAAGAGGTCTGGGCTCACATATGACTCGAGAAGTCTCATTAGAAGAAAAAGCCATTATCAGCCTAAATGAACCACTCTGATCCTTGTTCCTTCACTACATGCTCTTTCCTCTAGTAATTGTTTTTTTATCTATTTTTAAAGACTTGGTTACTTGTTTCATTGCTAACCATCATAACTATCAAAGACTCAGTAAGTCCTACCAAACCACAAAATTTATACTGTAAACATTTCAATACAAGACCTTTCATGATCTTTTCTATCTTCTCTCTTTTTTAGCCTTTAGGAAAAAAAAAAAAAAAAAGGAAGGAACCATTCTCATCACAACTGCCATATTCACTTGTAGACAACCAGTGTTCAAATGTCTCTAATACCATTTCTAAACCATGTCCTGAATTAACAAAAATAAATGGAAACCAGCTGAATACTTAAGGAAGACTTTTTCACTCTTTTTGTTATTTAGAGTTATGGAATGAAATAAAATTACAGCTTTGATTACTTCTTCACATTTTCAAAGAAGTTCATTACTGTATTCTTTTCTTGGGTGTACTAGAATGACTTATTTTATCTTTAGTACCATGTTCTCTCCAGAAACCATTCAGAAAGTGGTCAGTCTTCTTCTGAGCAGTAACCCTAAGTTTTCACACACTGTGAACTTCTGCATGCACTATCTTCATGCAAAAGTAAAGCCAGCCTCCTAAGGAGCCACTTTCCTAACTCTTGAGCACTTCTGAAAAACCCTTTAGGAGCTGTGAGGAATAAAGAGAACATGGATGATACTGATTTGAGAGGACTTAGCCCAGGCACCTTTCCAGGACGCAGAGCTTTGTCTGTAAGGCTGACTGTACTGTGTAAGTCATTCCAGGCAGCCTCACCACCAGAGAATTGTCTCTATCTTATTTTGTCCAATAGCAGCTGAAGCTGGAAAACTGACTGCCGTGGCACATACTTAACCCAAAAGACTGGCTGCATGATGCCCACAGTAACCTCCAAAATAACTACGCTTTTCATGACTTCTGACAGAAAGTGAAAACGTTATTGAAAGCTATTTGAAGATGTGCTAAAAGACATTGCAATTTCTTCACATGAGTGACAGATTTAGGCCAAAATAATATTTTGGAGCTTGAAGTCCTTGATGAGTGTGAAAACTCCTAATAATAAGGCAGATACATGATAGGAACCTCTTTCCTAGCCATATTCTGCAAGTAACCCATGGTATTTTTATCATAATGATATTTTGTCCCACCAGCACTTTTTCATTCTGTTTTTCTCTCTTTTGGCTCAATCTCATAGATCACAGAATCATAGAATGGTTTGGATTGAAAGAGACCTTAAAGATCATCTGTTCCAACCCCTTGCCACAGGCAGGGACACCTTCTACTAGACCAGATTGCTCAGAGCCCCATCCAACCTGGCCTTGAACAGTTCCAGGGGTGGGGCATCCACAACTTTTCTGGAAAACCTGTTCCATTGCCTCACCATTCTGACAGTAAATAATTTCTTCCTTATATTTAATGTAAATTGATCCACTCAATTTACAGCCATTCCTCCTTGTCCTATAACTCCATACCCTTATAGAAGTCCCTCTTGTCCTGGGTTGCAATATAGATGTATTTAAGTATTCCATTACCACCAGCTGTGAGCTGTTAGCTGTTATCAGCTGCTAATGACCCACCCGGATGACAGGCAATGGGCCATCAGGGACCCACCGTGTGACTCATGGACTTATCTCATCTCATTGTGGGATGCTCTGCCCAGGAGGGAGGAGCCAGGTGTTCCCACCTGGATATAACCTGGCCTTGGAACTGCCTGAGCTTAGCCCTGTCTGCTGGGTTCCCAGAGGACAAGAGCTACCACTGGATCTTCAGCTGGAGACTAGAGCTTCACAGGATCACCGCTTCAACTGGACTACTTCAGTTGGACTGCTACTACCACCCTAACAGGTTGTATCTGGCTTTGTCAGTGCTTTTCCTTGTATTATTTCATTTATTTTTAATTTCAATCTTGACTTGTGATCTCCTACTGGTTTGTTTTCAAACCAATACACCTCTCCAGCTCTCTTGTAACCCTTTAGGTACAGGAAGGTGCTCTAAGCTCTCCCTGGAGCCTTCTCTTCCCCAGGCTGAACAACCCCAACTCTTTCAGTGTGTCTGTGTGGAACCAGCAGATCTGACCATCATCACCATCCACCAAACTTCTTCCAACAAATTCATGTATTTCTTCTCTTGGGGGCAGCAGACCTGGACACAGCACTCCAGGAGGGGTGTCTTGAAAACAAAGCAGAGTTTGTTACTATCCCCATGGTATTTGACCACTCCTTATCCATTATAAGAAGAAGAACTGGCATTCTTTCATGTATTTTTATTCTTCTGATTCTGTTGCTCACCTATGACTTTTAGAAACACAGATTTATTGCCTTGGGTTAGATTATTTGGAATTGCAAAATTTCATTTAAAATAAACAACAGTGAGGTTTATCCTGTTGGAAAAAATTTCAAGGTCTGGGGTCAGTGTCAGACAGATTTCTCATGCAGGGTCAGATTCTGGATCAGAAGTAAGAGCTCAAAACAGTGATAATTATTTCCAAGGGCTCCAGAATATGAAAATATCGTATTTTTTTCTACCCTTTACAGTTGATTTAATTTTTAAGCTGCTCTGGGATTTTTTAATAGTTGATGTTCAGAATGAATTGTGATAGAGCACAAATGGAAAGGGGGGTTGTTAAATGCCCAACACTGTAAAGTATTTATTCATAAGCTGAAGATTCTCCTGAGCTATCATACTGAAATTTCTGCTATTACTAGACCTGCAAGAACTAAAAATTGATAATTTTTGTTAATAATTATGTTTATTTGCTGGTTTGGGGTGTGAAATTCCTTCTGGTTTTACTTTTTTACATTATTCTTAAGCTTGTGGATGCTGGTAAAATTCTTATATATTCACAAAAATACTGTATATGGTAAAAGGAAGACCCTGTCTGATTAAATCAGTTTCCATTAATTTCTGACTTGGCAAATTCCAAGGGATAAGTGTTTTGATGACATTCCTTGAAGAATGAAATGAAAAAATTGAGATTTTCCCCAGTATGGTAGAAATTCCTGTTCCTTTCTCTGTGTTGCCAATGTTAGAGAGAAACATTTGACAAAATCATATTTTAAATGAGCTATTTCACATCAACAGTTTTCAACATTTTAGAGGCAGATGAATAAAACTGTTTCTAATTCAAATAGTTATGAATTCTAAAGATGTCCACCTCAGCAGGGAACTGAGCTGAATTTGTGGGTATCAAAAAGCAGTAACAGAGCAGTCTCATTCCTATCTTGCCATGTATTTAAAGTAGTCCTATGAGACATACAGGTTTAATCTTGGAGGCAAATGTGATTAACCATGGTACATTTACGGTTACAAATGTACTGACATTTGTGCTACAGAACATTGTTAGGTGCTGCTGCTGAACTGCTGATTATGAATTGAAACTCAGGAACATAATGTCCCTTCACTGATTTTTTTTTTTTTTTTTTTTTTTTTTTTTTTTGGCATTTGGCTTATTACATCAGTTAATCAGTGTTTTCCATATAATTTAAATTACCATAAAATTTGTTTTTCATTCATCCATTCATTTAAGACAATGCCTTCTGAATTGGACCCACCAAAACCCACATTTTTATTTTTTTAGGTTTATATACTCACGTTGTCTAGTAGTCTATTTTGCAAACCAGACTACCATTAGCTTGTATTAAAATACAGTTTAAAAAAATAATTTCTATCTCCAAGAGAAGACAATTGAAGTATCATCACACAGTACTTGAAATCTAACAGATTTTGAAAGAAATCTCTAACCTCAGGATATTCATTATATGATTTCAAGATTATGAATATGGAAGGATGGCTGGAGGTAAAATTAGAAGAAACTGAGAAGTTATATTCACGTCATAATAGAAGTTATAATGGTACAGAAATTATGTGGTAAAATATAATTGCTGTTCCTTGGATGGGATGTGGTTTGCACGCTGGAAACCTGGTCCAAGATTATTCCCTTCACCCACAATCTGCATCCATAGCACCTGCTGAGGGTGATGGAACGGAGGGTGGAGTAGACTGGAGATGCCATGACCAAGCTCTGCTGAAATCCTCACAGGGAGGGGAATTTGATGGTGCTTTGCAGCTGAAAAACCCCCTAGCACCTGGCAGCCTGCTAAGCCAACAGCTGTGGTGAAATCACTCTCTTCAGATTAATTTGATTCATTATAACCTAAATGTAATATTAACACACATCTCCATCCCAAAGGCACCCCTCTGAGGAACAAGAACCCCCCACTGGGCACGGGCTCTACATTTTATTGCCTGTATCTTTAAAACTGAAGCAAGAGAATTTTACACCTGTCAGTAACAAAGGTGTGGATGACTAGAGTCACTCAAGCTCCATCTAAACACAAAGAAACAGTATGAAAGTAGAGAATGGGGAGAATTTAGGGAGGACTCCTTTGTAACTGCTGGGATCAGCTGATGGGCTGAAACCATCTTCTCCCCCGTAGGAACACCTATTGGTAAGAACCACACTCTCTGTGTGCTGAATACTTTTATTGTCACAATTTTATGTGAATAAATTGTTATTCCATAAATTGTTGGTGTGAGTCCTTCACAGTTGCTGGCAGAGGGGAACACACTCAAATGAAAAGAAAGACCACTGAGGGGTCATAAAGTTGAGGGGACCTGCTGAGAGTTCTCCCTTATGCTGTTGGTGTGTCCCTGAACAAGTCAGTGGAGCTGCCCTCTGATCCAGCATGACTGTTCAGTGAAGGGTCCCCATCACAGGACACTGACAGACTGGTAGGACACAAGGGTTGATGTCGCTGTTGAGTGGCTAGCTGAGGAATGACCCAAGGTTTCAGACAAGGAAAGAGAGAAGAGAGCTTTATTGTTTTGAATTTTATATATATATATAGTGTTTACAGAGGTGCCCCAGATTGGTCAGCCCAAGACCTCCCCCTAGGCCCAATTGGCCAAGCCTGAACTGACCTAATCCGGAGAAGTTGTTTGCAAAACATCCAAACTTTATCTTGTTTATGAAACGTAGCAAAATGTTCCCATGGGAAGGACCTGAGCTAGCCACAGGTCTTGGCTTTCCTGGGGCACTAACAGACAAGTCAAGCACTGCAGGTTGAAGAAATCTTTTTTGATGTGGCAGTGAGTATAATGTATTCCAGTAAAAGCAAGAGGAAAAGATTCAGTTGTCTTGGTTTCTTCATTTGATTCAAATTTTTGTTACTTCTTGACTGGATTTTAGAACTTGATACTCCACGCAGACCAAAAAGTTATAGGAGCACATTCTAATTTGTGCTGCTACAGGTATATTATTTTTAGCTTTATTTTTGTTGAGTCTTGCTTATCAGCCTAAATATGGGGATAATAGATCATGTTGACCAAAAAAGGCTAGGTGTTTGAGCAAGGAGAATTTCTGATGACTGTGATGATGTGAGGTGGGACTCAATTGCAGAAGATCCATCAATGTCAAAGACAAAACAACTTTTAGAGGCTGGTGTTAGAGAATTCTTTCTATAAGGACAAGTAAAACAGCACAGATGCTGGGAGAAATATGATGGTTGTGTGCTTCTATTGCTCAGGAAAGTGGCTTTATTTTGGTAATAGAAAAGTTGGGGTTTGTTGCTGAGAAACAAACAAGCTTATGAATATGTGCAAACCTGAGGTGACAAAGAGCAAATTCTGTTGTCACATTGCTCTGCAGACTCCATCTGCATATATAAAACAAGGCAGGTGATGACAAAGTGCAAATAGGGGAAGATAAGGAAACAAACCAATACTATTAGCATGAAAACGGTAGGGTAAATGTACTTGCAATCTTAATCTGTCAAGTATTTGGAAATATAAGCGAGAAGAGGCATTTAGGGAATGTGAGTATTGTTTTTATGGTGAGTTAGAAATTCCACCTGAACATAAAGACTGTCATGGGAAGGTTTCCTTGAAAATTCAGCAAGTAAGGAATTTTGGTGTGGAAAGCACAGTGCAGACTTGATAAGAACTTGAGCAAATATAACTGTCTAATTAAAAGAACATGTGATGCTCATGAAATGTGAACCCAGTAGGGGGATTTATAATAAAGCTCACTAGGCAAATTTGTGAATTTATTCTAGTTTTCTAATACTGTACTTTCTGGAGAAGAAATAAGGAGAATCTATGCATTTATACAATGTTGATTTGATAATTATGGGGTTTTTTAAGATGTTATTTTTTTGCTGATTCTGAAGTTTGTACCTTTTATGTCACACAGATTTCTGTTACGAACACAGACTCTTTTACTGGTTGGGAGGGCTGGAAATTTTGTAAAAGCAAGTTTTGTCAGTGCTGAAAATTTCATAAATTAGAGTCTAGAGATTTTCTGTTGCAGAGGTGAGCCACAAAGAATTGAATATTGAATACTGAATCTCCCAGTTATGCAAAACCATAATTGGATTATGCTTGAGTCAAAGAAAATGCTTTTAACATTGACAGTGTCTGACAGCATTCATATCTCAGTTTTGATATTTGTAGGTGGGGTTTGGTTTTTTGTTCGTTTGTTTGTTTCTGGTTTATTTTTGTTTGCTTGTTTTGTTTTTCTTTTTCTTTTTGCCTTTTAGAAATCTCTATCCTGTGAAAAAAAGAGATGAACAAAATGTCACAGAAGAACATGATCTATAATTCTAATCTGATAATACATCCTGGAAGATTCTGATGTCAAGTTTTTCAGCCTAATCTCATAAAGAAACAACCACAATGATGAAGATCAAAAGTAAAAGATCAAGTCCAACTCAGGTTCTTTTCAGTTTTAAAATACAACAACTTTACCTGTGAGGGTGTGAGGTGTGAGGGTTTATGGGGTCAGCATATTTAATAGCATCCTGCTAGCTTTGAGAAATCTGTCTTCACATTAGATATTTGATTCTTCTGAGCTAAAGTTTTTTTCAGAAAGTGCTATTTTGTCTGAATGTAAATCTTACCATCCTACCATTGGTGTTTAGTGTGTGTTAAATGAGGGCAAAAAAGAACAACAAATAATACATGGAAACAATAAGATGTAGAGGAAAAATTTAACTGGATTCACTGTAGGTACTCAGATTGCTCTGCATCCTGTAGCAAAGTCAAGCTGTGATTATCACCTGTTTGGGTGACTTAGCTTCACTGGCGAAATCAGCAGATTATTTTGATACTTTGTGTTTTTCTGTTTTTCATGAAGAAACAGAAGCACTCCAGTAATATAGTGTGTGCTTGGCTAAGCACATATTTCGTCTTGGTTAAGCACCTCTTTACCTCTTTATTTGAATGAAGAAAATGAGCTCCAATGATACTACCTTTTCTCATTACACCAAAGGATCCCTAATATAGAATGCAAGTCTTGGTTCATTAAGTGTCACTGCCACCAGGACCCCTTGCAGGGCAAGCTGCTACAGAATGCAAATGAAATGTTTCTGTGCTTTTCCTAGAGTTTCTGACTCCTGGACAAATTTGCATTAACAGACAAAGGACTTTGTTCAGAATTTCTCATCAACTAAAATACTAGGATTTTTTTTTTTTTTAATGTAGGTGTATTTTACCAAGTGTATTTGAATAAAGAGGATTTTTCCCTGGGGTTCTTGAATGTAGCAAATGTCAGTTGCTGTGCATTCTGAGGAGGTTTTGTCCAAGTTCACAGGTGCCAGGTTTATATAGAAAATTTTGACATCAAAATACTTAAAACTGAAACTTTCACTTTGACAGGTTCCAACTTCTGAAGTACAACTAGGCTCTCAGGCAAAGCAGAAAACCTTGTGAAAATATGGGAATGAGTGGCTACAGTGACACTGAAATATTGGTGTCATTATTGACAGTGTACTGTGTGTTGCTCTTCAAACAGATTTTATATAAAGTGAGAGAACATCATGTGCTAGTTTAGATGACCTCACAAAAGGTGTTTCTGAGCCTTAATTGGATACACATGTCAGTCTGCAGCCTCTAAAGTGAATAGGTAAAGTAGGTCCAGAAATATTAGTTCTATATGGTCAGTTTTTGAGAATCATCTTTTTTTTTTTTTTTTCCCTGAAGCACATAAGGGAGGATTAAAAAAAAAAGTAATTTTTATTACTTTAAAAGTACATTTTTGTATTTTTTTTTAAGTTCAAGAATAAAGTAATTTTGGAAATCTTGCTTCTTGTAGACTTAACAGCAAAAAAAGAATGAGCTACATTTATAATAGAAAAATAAGTATTATTGATGATCAGAAGGATTTAGGCCTTGAAGAGGACAGAAGAAGAGGAAACACACTGATTTTACAGCTCAATAAATTTTTCATCCAGAAAAAAATACTGCCTTTGCTCCTTATATAAAATATTTTAGTTTTTCAGGTCAGTTTATATGTGCATGTAAAATAAGCTATTAACACGTGTGGCTTATTTTGTTTGAATGCAAGACTAGCCTCTTCAGACTACTCATTTGTGTTCTAATTAGCTGATTAGAATTGCAGGCATTAACTCCTCAGCTTGGAAGCAGTGGAAGGCAGGAGGGGATCATGTCCAGCCTTCCCTCTTGTCTCAGTACTTGAGATTTAGTAATGAGAGCAGAGAAGATAAACTCAGAGGAATCAATAAGCAAAGATTATTTGTAATTGAATTTTCAGATATATTCCTCCTAGTTTTGCTTTTATCTAGTTATGGTTTAATTATCATAACCGGGATTACTAAACTAAATATATGTTGGTGAATCAAACAGGGCATGTGCACAGGTTTGAGCATTGGTAGATTTACCTGACCTATAAATTTGTCAGCGTTCTTGATGAGATTTTAACCTCTGCTTGACACAGCTCTAATCCATGGGGATAGCATGGACCATGGACCATTCCCACAAAGTAATTTAAATTTAATTAGTCTGGTACTCAGACTAATTAATGAGGTGAGAAAGTTAAGCTGTGAGAAATAAGCAGCTGATGAGCCAAAATGAGTTGAAATGGGTTGGAATTATTTTTAAATGTGTACTGGAGACTAGGAAACCTTAGAAGTCTTGGTTTTATTCTACTTCTCCCAGACCTATTTGGTCTTTCTTACATATCTCTGACCCTTCAGTCACCCTTTATTCATTATTTTTTTAGGAAAAGGTTATCATGGAGATAGAGAAAAACAAGTCTCCAGAGATAGATGTTGACTGGTTAGATAACACCAGAAAAATGGGGTTTGATCGTGTTATTACGAAGAATAAATTTGGACAATAATATCTGCTTAGTTTTGTATATTTTTCCCTTTTAAAATTAAGGAATAGAACAGAAAGTATCCAGCTGATACTTATTGTCAAAGAAAAACTTAGTTTGGAAAAGACCTTTAAAGGTTATCTGGTCCAAGCCTCTGATGAGAGCAATGCCCATTTTGCAGTTAGATCAAACTTTAAGTTAGTTTGGGTTGTCCAGGGAATTGTGAAATTGAGTTTTGAATATCACTGAGGATGGAGATCCCTACAAAAACATCACATAGCTGGTCTGCCTTTTTTTTCCTTTAGAACAAGTATTCAAGAAGTGCCTTGAGTGTTCTACAGGACCACAGTGTGCTTCTGAAGGAAAGGCTGCAGCCATTTGGTTTTTTGCCATTGAGACCATGACAGTCACTGCCTGAAGGGGACTATTGTGACATTCTGATGCTTCCAGAAAAAGTATTACTTGTCTTGTAGTAGTTGCACTGTTACTGTGATAGACAAAGACCACAAGAGAGGGAAGGTTTGCACAAAGAGGATGTCAAGTAGATCATCTGATGGACCTGCTGTATGTGGGGGAAACAAAAAAAAAGATGCAAACCCAAAAGTTTTTTTTATAGTGTTGTCTATCTTAGGAAAACCCAGTTTCACTGACATGGTAATATGTCAGCCAATAACTGTGGTATGGTAAAGTTTGGAAGCATAGAATAAAAATTAAATTGTGAAAGTCTCATAAAAACCAGCAGTTATCTAAAAATAAATGAAAGTAAAATCCAAACCAAAAAAAGTAGTCCTAAGTGCAATATCTAATTACCTAAAAAACTGTATGAGCTTTATCAAGTAAGAAGCCTCCATATTTAGAAATTTGCAAGTTTTCCAGTGTACCTTCACTGTCCTACCAGGAACAGACTTCAGAAATTGAACCATCTGAAATGGAAATTCATCTTGGCATAGGAAAAATTATTGATGTCCTGTGCAGTTTCGGGTTTTTTTAATAGTTAAAGATTGAATCTATACTGTATAGAATAAATTTAAATTATTCATCCCTTAGGAAAATATCACATGAACTCCTGTAGAGATCTATGAAGGACTCAGTAAAGGGTGAACTGAATTTTACAAAGCTGTTACATTCCAGAAACACTCTTTCTGTGTGTGACCTATATGTATAAATTAGAAAAAAAATCTTCATATAAATTGCTGATCAGCTAAAGTTATGTATTTCTGCTTTTCTCAAATATTTCTAAGAAATGTTTTGAGTTTTATTCTTGCTAGTAAACTCTTACAGGCCAGTGAAATGAAGTCTAGCTGACAGCTTTGTTGATATCATCAACAGGAAAAAGGGATGTACCCACACAAATCTTCCATAATAAAGTCCAGCTGGTTCAATTAAGCTCAAAGAGTGACCATATATTTCACTTTACCATTTACTTATTAATTTTTTTGCCTTCTTTCCCTGTACTAAGAAGTGAAACTAATAGGAGCTTTCTTCCTAATGCCATTCAATACCCAAGTCCTTCCTCTCTGGTAGACCTTATTCACAAAATATAATTTGACCCAAATTTATATTTGGATCCCAGTGGATGTATTCAAGTTCATGCAATTTAAATCAGTTTTGTCTTGACTACATATTTTCTTGAAGTTATGCAGACTTTTGAGTCACAAACCATAAGTGATGGAAGGTTTACCTACAACCCTTAGTATCTCAAAATGTGCAACATCCTATTTCCATACGTTCTAGAACTGGCAGACCAAATCTTGACATTAATGATATCATGCTGTCAGAAGAAAAGAATAAGCCAAGCCTCATTAACAAGTTTTTAAATGCTAACCTAATTCTTTTAAAAAAAAAAAAATCCTCTGAATTTGTGAGAACTTTCCAATGTAATATTTGCTGCATTTCTGCATTCAAATGAAAGTCTGACTTTGCACTAGAACAATGAAATTTGTTGGAAAAAAGTAGGACAAATGAAATTGTTGCCTTTTTGGCTGCACTGTTGTCCTTCTATCATCTTTAAAAAAGAAAAATAAAAAATAAGCAAACAAACTGTATTCTTTAAAAGAGAAGTGAATTATATTTTGCCCAGTTTTTCTTGATAGTTAATTGAATTTTAAAAAATACAGCAAAATGATAAAATGTATACGAATATTTTCTAGGCAAATCTTTTGTCTGGATAACCGCCCTTGTCTCAATGGTGATATTCTTTTGGAGTGATGCTGTTCACTGGTGTGAAGTCACTTTGTCACATTTGAGGGTGAAAAGTAATTTCCAGGGATACTTCTAGAGACTGAGATGAGAACAAACGTTCAATGTTCTTTTAGTGCAGGGAAATTAGTCAGTAAGGACAGGGGAGGGCTAAATGCTAGACAGCTAAACTGTTATTCACAGTGCAGATGTCACATCAGAGGTAGTCCTGCTAGTCTCCAGGGAAGATCTTTGACTCATCTGGTCTAGATGTCTACCTTTTAAAAGATAAACCATATTTTGAGTTATCAATCTCTTTGAAATGGCTGTTGTTATTTACAAGTTTTAAATTACTTAATGGATTCAGTGGGACAATGCCAACATGAAGTTGTGGGTGTCCCATCCCTGGCAGTGCTCCAGGCCAGGTTGGATGGGGCTTCAAGCAACCTGGCCTAGTAGAAGGTGTCCCAGTCCACGGCAGGGGGATTGGAACAAGATTGGAACAACAATCTTTAATGTCCCTTCCCGCCCAAAATATTCTATGATCTCTCCAAGTAGGTATCAGACCTACAAGCTATGTCATATCTGCCACCTGTGAAAGGATTTGTCAGTCCTGTCAGATTCTGTGAATAGGAAATAAGAGTTGACATTAATATGTAGATAACTGAATCAAGTACATTGAGTAAGGATGTGATGCATGTCTCAAGGTGATTTTGTGTTACCTAGTGTAATTTACTCTGCCTCCAGCTCCCATTTGGAAAACACATGGAATTCCTGGGAAAACAAAGTGCTGAAGCATGTCACCAAGACCAGTAATGAAGCAGTGAAGGGTCTAGAGAACATATCTTAGGAGGAGCAGTTGTGGGAACTGGGATTGTGTAGTCTGGAGAAAAGGAGGCTCAGGAGAGACTTTATGACTCCCTACAGCTATCTGAAAGGTGGTTGTATCAAGATGTGTGTCTGTCTTTCCAAATAACCACTGATACAATGAGACGAAACAGCCTCAAGTTCTGCCAGGGGAAGTTTAGGTTGGATATTAGGAAAAAATTCTCCACTGAGAAGGTTGTCAAGCATTGAAACAGGATGCCCAGGGAGGTGGATAAGTCACCATCCATGGAGGTATTTAAAAGATATGCAGAAATGGTGCTTAGGGCCATAGTTTAGTGCTGGGTTAGCATGGCAGTACCCAATGGTTGGGATCAAGGATCCTTAGGGTCTTTGCCACCCTAAATGACTTTATGATTCTTAAAAGTAGCTTGACAAATCTGCCAACCCTTAAAGATTTTTCTTTCTTTTTTTATCTTAATTTTCTGAAGGGATATTGCTTTAGCATGACAGTCAATACACACATTCTGTGGATATTCCCTTAACTTCCTTTGGCTGTCAGAGCAGGGTTTTATAAATTACTATGCTTAGCTGTGCTTAACTGAATTTAGTTGCCCTTGTGTCACCTGGAAAAAGGTTTCCTAAAAGTTGAGTGTGTCCTGACTATCTCAGTTGGAAGAGGCTGTGCCAGTGTGATCCCTCTCTCCCTTTCCTGCTTGAGCAAGAGCCACCAGTGGTGGTCGTGATGGCCACAGCTGGCTTAGAGATAACAGCATGAGAGTTAAGGGCTATGAATTTTGGTCAGCAGCTAAGGGCTTGTTGAGCATGTGCCAAGTCAATCACCCAACTCTACAGTGGCCAGACAGGGCCTCTTGGGCCCCCTGCATGGCAGCGTTTTGCAGGCCAGGATCTCCCCTTGAGCAGGGATGCTTCTCCAGTTCTTCCTCGAGGATGAGCCGTTCCTTGCTGTGGCAGATTCTCGGCAAGTGACTAACAGCACATTACCCATTGAAACCTTTGCCAGGTGGTGTAAAGGATTGGTTGTGCACACACAATCCTTCAGATATAAACTGTTAGCCAAGTCTAGGACTAAGTCTGGATCTAGCCACACCTAAACACCCCTGGAAAAGGAGTTCAGAAAACAGGGTCCTTTCTAAATCTTATGACTCAGCAGGAGGGTCTCCCTGAAAATTTTGTCTGATCCTGTCCTCTATGCATTAAATAATCAAATTGCTGTGACAAAGGGTAGAAAAAAACATCTTGATCTTGGTGATGTCCTTGCTGTGTGAAAGGCCCATGAAACCTGGGTTGCTGTGCCAAGAGGAAAGTGTGGGTTCCACAGTATCCTCTGTCACAGGTGTAAATAATTTCTCAGAAGCAATTATTACTCTTTCTGCTTCTCTTGCTATAAGAAGTGTCCAGACTTCACCCTAAAGGCATCAAAATTCAATTATCCTTGCAGAGTTGGCAAAACAGAGGTAGTTTAGGACAATTCATAGTGAGCCAAGCAAAATAACTCCTTACAAGAGAGATTATCTCTTAACGCACTTTCTGTGCACCATCTCAGCTGTGCTTCTTTAAGTGAATCAATCTGCTTTGTGGGAAAGTGCAGAGTGAAAATAAATATATGAGAAATGGGCATAATGTTACCAAAATCCAAAGTGAAGTGAAAAGTTCCTTATACTGAGTGTTATGGTTTTTTTTCTCTTATTGTTTTGCCTAATCAAGAAAGGAATTATTTTGCTGCTACAGTTATTTTACCTCCTTAGCAAGTTTCCAGAGAAACTAAAAATTTAAGGGGCATAGTATTGTAATGACATATATTCCAATAAAAATGGTGTGGAAAACTCTTGGATTTTTAAAATCATAGTTACGTATTGCGAACTGAATATTTCAAGATATATAGAAGAGTTGTGAAAGCTTGCCTATGAGAATGATTTATAAAACTTGTGATAAAACAATTCTTGGAATATTTGAACTCCACAATAATATTTTTAATGAGATTGTTTAGAAAACCATTGTTTTCCCACATGATTTAGCTTTCTAGGTTTAAGAAAGCTAGATTTGGTTTTATTAAACCATTTTTTCTGAGGAAACCGTGCATCTGCTTTGAAATGCTTAGAAGCCTCAGCTCCAAGAAAGACAATCTTGTGCAGATGGCCAGTCCAGAACAACATGTAAGTGAATCTTTCCTAGAAATTAGGGTACAATTGTTGGTGAAAAGCATTTCAGAAATGTTGATGTTATTTCTTTATTTTAAAGCACTACCTCAATTGTGTTATAGATGCTGTAGATCCTACAGTACCTGCTGGTAGGAAAAAGCTACAGAAATGTGTGCTTGTAAGTGATTCTGGAGGACAGTAGCAGGACCACAGTTCTGCATTCAGATCTGTGTTAATGTTTAGCAGTTTAGTTTTAAAAAGTGTTTTTAAGAGTCTTTGAGATCTTTAAAAGAGTCTTTTAAGATCACTTAACAGTTTTGAAGCTTCTCCAAAACTCTAGGTAAGGAGCCGTTTCCAACTGATTCAACGTTGGGCGTTGTTTTCTGTTATAAGCAGAACTACATAGCAATGCTGCCTGGTTCAGTCAGCTAAAGGATGTTTTGAAGTCAGTGAATCTCTCACTAAAGAAACAAACAGTGGACCTAGGCTGTTTCATAAGAAAAGGATTTTCTTTACCCCTGCCAAGACTATTAGTAGGCTCATTAGAATACAAAAGACCCCAACTGCTTTTAAATTAAAACACTTTAGACTTGCTTAGGGATGGCAGGACTGACATCAGATAAAGGGCTCTGTGGTAACATGCAGAAACGGTGCTGGAAGGTTGAGATTCGTCTTACTTAAGGTAAGATAGCTAAAAATTATACATTTATGTTAAGCCCTTAGCTCCTCAGAAAGTGCTGGGGACTCCAGAGAGTGGTTCATGTCAGCTGTCCTTGATATATGTGGCAGCAACATCAATTGCATTCTGAAGGTACCTGTTCTCTCCTGTGACTACAAATGAATCAAAATGTGGCTAAATCAGACTTAAAATCCTGGAGTAAAAACTTATTGTTTTATACCTACGTGGGAGTAGATTAATCCCACTTCAAGTGTCCTTTTGTTTTAACCTTTTTTTTTCAATATAATGAAAATAAACAATATCAATCCAATCATTAGAATAGATATAAGACTTTTCTGTGGCATGATATATATTTTCTGTGGTTTCCGTCAAAGCTTGGAGTTGATCTTGGAGGTATTTTCCTATCTTAATGATTCTATGATTCTATAATGGAAGATTAATACAAAGAATAAAGCTTATAAATGATTAATTACTGTGCATTTTCAGCATAATGTACCATAATCTATTTCCTGCTGTGCTCATGGTTAAATTAATCACATTTAACTTCACCAAAGCTAAAAGTTACTTGACTAGAAGTTAGAAACCTCTAAGATAAGCTATTTATGTAGACCCTAGTGTGAGCCACTGTTGAAATAAAAGCACCTCCAGGTGATTTATCATGCCATTCTAACATACATATCCATTGCAAGCAGAATAAACTGTCATTTCTAATGACAACTCCAGAGAGTTTAAAAACTAGATTAGGATGGATTATCAGGAAGAGGAAGTAGCTGAGGAAAACCTCATAACCACAGACCTTGATACTTGTAGGCATCTTTAACCACACCAACACCTGCCAAAAGAGAAGAAATGTCTGAGAACAAGCAATGCAGAAGATATTTGAGCCATAGTAACACAATTTCCTGATAAAGGTGATCAATGAACTGGACAGGGTGCTCAGGAGGATCTGCTCAGCAGGGAGGCTGGACTAAATGACATCCAGTGGTCCCTTCCAGATTTATTACCCATTCTCGGATTCTGCGGCAATTAGTGATTCTGTTCTAATTAGTACAATGGGTCCAACTGAGCCATGCCTTGAGATGGAATTCTTGTGTGTGTGGGGCACTCCTACAGCCTGTGAGGACACCACATATTACATGCAGGAGCATAATACCCACAAATCTGGCTATCCAGGAGCAGGAGCTGGAATGCCATTCCTGTCATGATTAGACATCCAGACAATTGAAATCCATAAACAAAATTCCCTGTCAGGAAATAAGCTACAAAGGGCCTGGACAACAATTAGCTATCTCCAGAGATTTATAATCATGAATTATTGTTTTAGAATATCACCAGTAAAAATACAACTGTGTTAATAAAAAAAAGATTTTGCTGACCTTTCCTCTATTTAGATTGGTATAAATATTCTATTTAGGCACTTTGATGACTTTAGGATCAGTTCCAAAACAAATCCAAAATGTAATTGAATTAATTTTAAATTAAGATTACAATGCTGACATTTTGAAGAGATATTTCAGGTACAGGTTCAAAGGTAGTTCAAAGTTTAGAAAAGCTATGGAAAAGATTAAGTAAAAAATAAATAAAGGCCCTGGTTCCTTTTTTTAATCTCTGTAAGTTTGGATACCTTGGCATTTTCATCCCCCAATAAAACATTCCTCCAATGGGATCACACTGCTTTTAAAGTTTTAACCTTGTTTGCTTTCCAATGTTATCACATGAGATCTGCTTGCAAGTCTTCTCATGTAAGCTAACATAATTTTAGGAAAACATCCAGTAATTTCTGATCATGTAGGCTATAGGCTCTTCCCCCCAGTTCTGTCTCACTGCTGATCAATATCAGAAATTCAGCTTTTACTCCTTTCTGGTCTGTTTAGAATTTTTGCTCTTCTTAAAAATCTTTAGCTTTAGCTGTTCCTTTAGAAATACTTCTTTTAATGATAGTCCTCATAATGAAAAGAATATTCATTTCTACTCAGACTGGGTTTTGAATATCAACAGGGATGGAAGCTTCACAATCTCCCAGAGGACTATTTCAATGTCTAACAACCCCCACTGTAAGTTTTTTATGTGTAAATGGAACTTCTTGTGTTTCAGTTTGTGCCCATTGGCTGTTTTCCTACCACTGGGCATCACTGAGAAAAGTTACAGGTTTATGGTTTTCAAAATCTCCCCACTCTGCATCACTTCATATCCTTTACTTGCCAACCTGGCCTTCTACTTCCTCACTTGACTTTGGGTCATCATGTCTCTTGTGCACTCTTCTTAGTTTAAAACTGTCTTTACCAGGCTGGACACATTTTGAGTGCCTTCTTAATATGAGGATTAGCTTCCTTTCCAAGAAGAGACTTCACAGTAACACAGGCATAAACACGAGGGAGTTTTATTCTTGTAACTGGGAATTGACATCAGCTGGGTAATATTTCTTGGAAATTCATGAGACTCTCCCAGAGGTTAATGGTCCTTTCGTACAAAAAAGAAAAGAATGAAAAAAAAGCCAAAACTAATAAGCCTGTGCACCCCACTGGGCTTGTGAATGCTTTACTTGCTGTACCTTGTTAAATGTAAATTTAAAAAGTCAGTACCTGCTGGGAAACATGTAGTTTCACTGTCTAACTGGGTCATGCCCAAATCTGAAACTAAGGGCATAACTGTTAAGTAATGTAAAAATTATGTTCATGATCAATCCTCTTTTTATAAATATACTTCTCTGCCCCTGAAGCTCCCAGCATAGCCCCACCATAGGGCTTAGAAGGCACCAGAAAGGCTGACTTCAATATTTACAAAAAAGGGAAGGGTTTTCTTTTCTCTGATGATAATATTTATCTCACTGAAGTTTAGAGGCAGAATTCAGCTGAAGATTAAGATACCTGCATTGTGGTACCTGTATGTAGCTGTCCTTATTAGATTACAGGTGTCTAAACACTTTGCCAAAGGAAACCATAACTGTACTATCAGTGGATTTAGGGATGCTTCAGCTGACCAACAGCCTAACAGATTATTCAGTTTCCTCAGGCTGAGCAGTTACCTAACCCATTCAGGGCTGCCTAACCAGAGGTACCAAACACAGAGGGTTGGCAGTTATGACACAACAAACACATGAGAGTTGTTTCCTGCAATGGCACTGTAAGCTGGGTCTGCCACACAGGGTATCCTAGGAGTATGATGAGCTTAGAGACAAGGTGGCTGATTTTCCTGCCCAAACTTGTGTGGGGTTAATACTTGCCAGAATATGGTTTCACTGATGACTTTTAAATTTATTTCTTACAGAATTTTTACTTCTATTGGCACCACACACCTGCAATGATACAGCCTTTTTCTTCTGTCATGTAGCAGAAATTGCTCTGCAAGAACCAACACTAATGAGAAACCTACAGCCTTCTCCTCAACCCTGCAAATCTCCCTTTGCTGAGCATGCATGGACAGATAAAAGCAAGACTCAGCATTTAATTTTGTACTGGTAGCTTTCAAGCTCTGCAAACCTTCACCTATTGTTAAGGTTGTTAATTACTATATAGTGTATATCATAATTATTACTATTACCAAGGGCACAGTCAGATATTTCCATTGTACAGGCACTGCAGTATGAGAGTTATTTGATTTATTCTGAACAGTGCAAAACAAACTAAATTGCAGTTTTTGTCAAATATGGGCTGCTTCAGCAATTCCTTATTGACATTCCGAAAAGGAATGATTGATGAATTCACAATCATAAGAAGACAATATATCTATTTGAATATGGAAATCACTGGTATTGCAATGACTTTCCTTATGTAAAATCATGATCCAACAAAAGACTTGCATCCGTTCAGCAATGTGAAATTTCAGATAACAGTAATTCTTACATTTGTCTGCTACTTCACATCAGTTGTCTTAAGCAAGCCTTGCCATCTAGTGTGTGTAGTCCTAATTATACCGTTAATCAGTTACTGAAATTTAGGAAGAAATTATTTCATTTGCTACAGCTACAAATGGAGTTACTTTAAAACCAGGACTTCTTGAAGAGCTAAATAAATAATTATATAAATGTGGAAGAAGAGCAACTGTAACGAGTTTACTAATGGGTATATATGCCAAAGGCTCCTTGTCCAGTTAAGTTTTGGCTAAAAAGTATTTAGTAATCTTTTTTGAAGTACTCAAATTTAACTATATTTTTACAGGTATGTAAAATACTCAGCACATCTACACGTTATTTTGGTTTCTCATTTTTTTTCTTTTTCCTTTTTTTCTAAATTCCATCAGTCTACAGAATTTTTCCTTCACTTATATTGACTGACAGGCTGAATACATGGATTGTCTGTCTTTCAGGTGACTGATATACTCAAATGATTGGGGTGACACAAATGTCTTCAGTGATCTGTTCTGCACCAAACACATAAACCTCTGTTCACAGAGGCAGAACTGTTGAGCTTATCTGTCACGCACATACAGTGTTAAAACACAGATTTCTTAAAAGCAAATGGATGTATTTGATAAATCAGCAGTTTTCAGCATGCCACTGCATATGTTGGCTCCTACTTGTGTGTTATATTTTACGTTGTCCTTCCTGTCCAGTGAACTTGTCCAGTCTGCTCAAAGGAAAAATAGACATACTTTGAGTGCTAAATGATTATTTAGATTTGTAATGTAGTATATTGCATGGATTATGAATTCTAGCCTTCCTCCATTAAGGTTACTATAGGCTAATGTGTAAGCAGTGGGTAGTTGTAGATTCATTTGAATTGTAAAACCAGTTCCAGATCAAAATTTTGAGAATGACCATTAACAAAAAGTGGAAGTGCCTGACACATCAGCTTTGTCTGGGCCTCCATTTGGTTGATTTTCTAAGCTCCCTGGAGGTGTCCTGGGTTCTTTAGGATGTGTCAAATGGAAACAGTCTCCTTTCTTAAGAGGAGATTATTTCTTATTTCTTCCTTAGACACCTGAATTCTGCTTTCATGTGTAGTGGGTTTGATCCCTCTGGACACTTCTGACTGCAGGCATTCAATGCCAGTTGATCACACTGGAGATCTAAAAACACAGACCACTAAATGTCTTAGTCTTTTTCTTGAGGTGAATCTTACTTTCTTCACCCTCACTGTTTATTTAGGGTATAAAAAGACTATAGAAATATGGTTGTAAGAGATCATACTCCATAGACATCTAGGTGAGATGACTGTCAGAAGTGGCATGGGCAATACAGGTCTCTCAGAATTGCAGCCACATGAGGTCAAGCAGTTTGTCATTGTCACAGGCAACCTAAGACAGCATGATGCTCTTGCAGTCCCCATATGGAGAATCCACCACAGAGCCACCTGACCTCTGAAATGAAAACACGGGTTAGAATCATAATTAATTAGCAAAGGAAAAATTGGCTGTGTTAAAAGATATGGAAAATTGTTATCCTTCTATTTTCAAATGGCAGTGGGAAGGGGCTAGGGGATGTCTTCCTGGCAGCTGAAACCATGCAGGCATGTTCTTCTCCATCTGGCAAACAGAGCATTCAAATTCAGTTCCTGAAAATGGAAAAATGGCACTGACTCAAAAAAAGAAATTTCTTTCTTCCACAGACAGTTGTTTCTGGTGTGGCTGTAACTACAGAAAAGTGTGAGAAACTTCTATGCAACCCCTTTTCAGGGAAACCAGTACATTTAGGTGATACAATATGCATTAGAGCAATATTTTATATGAAAGCAAAAGGAAGAGATTTTTTTACAAGTAGTTATTTAGGAAACATATATTAAATGCATAAGTTCTAGGCTTGTTTTATGCTATCGAAAACTAAAGGAAAAGCATAAATTGGCAGAATATTAATCCTGTTTACAAAACACAAATCAGATTACTTATGTTTGCCACTTTTTTCATTTTATTTCAATGCAGGCTTTTGCTAACTTAGTGATTTTTTTTTACCAGAAGATTTTTAAAGAAAATAATTAAACCGATAGCTACATGCATCTCGCTCTATGTTTTCTTATTATACATTGTCCATTGATTTATATTCTGAGCTCAAGTTATGTGGTCTAACTGAACTAATTTCTAACTTCATTTTGATGTCAGGTTTTCAAACTCTGTTGTTTTGCTCAAATCCAGTATTCTTGTATCCATGGCAACAAGAAGATGTGCATACTCTGTCTTAAATATTATCTCACCAAAAAGTCAAGCGATTGAAATGGAAAGTACTTAGCATGTCAAAACTTCACTGTATTTCAGACAGACAATTATGAACAAGAAATCAAATGTGTAGCAACTTTGCTGCTGGATGTGCTGTAATTACATCTCTGCTTCACAATGTACTTTTATGGCTCGAGGTTCTTCAAAATGAAAAAGAGGGCTGCATCTTTATTTATTGAATGCTAATGCATTCCTAACAGAAAGGCTTAACTCTACAAATGTTTAACAATTATGCAGAATGCACTAAAGTGCTCTCAGCTTAATCAGTTTGTTTTCATCTTTTTTTATTTTAATTTTCACTGAAATTCAAGAGCAAGAGATTGGTTTTAATAAAAATACAGGAATAGGAGTCAGCACATTTTATAAAGACTCCAACTCACCTCCAAGTTTTGTTGAACCAGAACAGTATAGACCAGTATAGCCAGTGAAAAATTCTCCTTCAATGTGATCTTCCTACCCAAAATAAGTCCCTAGATTTAGTTAAACAAAACCAGATTTAGGAAAAAGTTCTGACATATAACCACTAATTAAACAATCTTGAGAACTTTCTTTATGAGAGTTGGCTTTCTGGGACTCTGAAATGAGCTTGGAAATTAGGTACACAAAATAAAGTTGTTAGAGCAAAGGCTGGAATCCAGACACCTAAAACTTCAAGAGAAACCAGTTTTGTATCAGGGGCTAATGTCCAAATACCTTCCACAGGAGTTAGGAAAATCACTTAGTCAACACAGTTGAAACTCTCTAGATTTTTTCAAGAAGTTTAGGTTGAAGTAAATACTTATTCATCCTTTGTTTAATCCTTTAACACCATTTGAACACCACTGCAGTCATTTTAATTGTTCCTTGGCCTAAAGTTCCCATACTCCCTATGTCTTCTAGCTTAATTTAGTAATTCAATTTTTTTGATGTAACCTGGCAGATATTTTTCTAAAATACAACATTTATTTGCCTTTAAGACCTTGATGTCCTGGCTTCAAGGTAAGATGCCCCTTCTAAAGATCTTTTCCAATCTCTGAAACATAGTCTTTTCAAAACACAAGGCTGTGGCTCCACACATTTTTGAGTGATGATCTGTTCTAGTACTGCTCTGAAGAGGGCTAAGACCTGGAAAAAAAAGATGTTATACTAGGTTAGATGCTGCAAGTGATGGAAAGTATAAAAAATTGAAAAAAAAAAAAAGGCAGGTAGGAGGACAACCACACTGATTTCCATGTTTCACTCCTGCAGAAAATCTTTCATATTTTGTGGAGCTTGTCCTTTCTGGTAACAAACATTTTTCGCCTACTTCTTGTCTGCAAACATTAATGCTTAACAAAAATCTTTCAGCTTAATGAGGGTTATGGGAGGCAGAGGCACCAAGAACTTACATGCAGGTAAAAATAAGAGAAACAAAATAACAATGGTTCTGAGGCATTCAGCAGTGCTCCCTGCTTGATGAGCAGCAGGAAAGCAGACAGGATGCAGACAGCAGATTTGGACCCTAGGGAAGAGAAGAAGAGATTTCTGCTCCCTGGACTTCATTTTGTATTTTGCTGTGGTGATCTGATAAAGATCCATACACAGCTTGAAGTGTTAAAACAAGGTTTTGCCTCACCCAGATAGACATCACCTAAATAACCAGGGATAGAGATCTGATACACCTGCACCTAATATAAACTTAATCCTTACTTCCATCCTTGGGGCAAAAAGTGCAGGTGTAGGCTAATATATTGAGGAAGAGTATAATTACATCATAGCTATTAGACCTTCTATTTTACATATTTTTTTCATTGGTTGTTTTATTTCCACACTTGATTCCCAAACACCTCCATAATAATATATTTGTTAGCAAAAAAGCTATTGGAAATCTACATTGCATTATGCATATCTGAAATATCTGGATTTTCATACAGATAGTATGCATTCAATTGTGAGCAATAACTAAAAACCAAAACAAAACAAAACAACTTTCTCTATTCTCCATACCTGGTAGAAAAAGATAGGTTTTTTTCTGTGGAAGGTACTTCCCATCTCCTATTTTGCAATAGCAAGATTCTCACTTGTCTTCTGGAAACTAAAGGTCACAGTTTGCATGTGACTGATAGAAGCAATGCATTGCTTTTATTGTACTGTAACACTGGTATCACAGTTTCTTTTTGAATCTTAACTATTCTGCACACAGAATTTGCAGTGGTTTATGAATTTTTTCCCTCGATATATCAGCCATGAAACAATTCTAGAAATCAGACTGAAATTCAGTTTAAGCAAGTGCAAAGATTCCCATTATTTTGTATCTTGTTATATTATTCTTGTCTGTAACTAGTTGTAATACTGTTCATATTACAAAACATTGGTTTGCAGATACAAATGTAAAACATTAGTAATGGCATAAGTCAGCCTGGTCTAATATTTAATATCTGAGATATTTTTGCATTTCTTGGGATTTACTTGATTATATAGATTCAGACTTTCTTATCTAAATCCATTTGATGTCTGGTAAACACCAAATATATTACAGATTCTCAAATGCTTCTCTCATATTATTTTAATGGTTATCACCAGTTAGGCAAAAAAAGCCCAACAATATAGAAATGGAAGTTGTTAATTAAGAAGAGACTCACTGAGCAAATTGCATTGAAATGAAGCTTTTTTACAGCCAATTTCTTTGGCAACAGGTATTTTTTTAATGGAATTTAGTTATTGGAGGAAAATATTCTGAAAAATCAGAAGTTAAGATTAATCTCTACTTATTTTACCCTCTTGAAATGTTAACTCTGATCCAGGATAAACATCCAGCTTCTCTGAAGTCAAGGAAGAGGGTCAGATACTGCCTTTGGATGTGTAGAGATGACTGGAGACAATTTAGGCTCTTCTCTTTGAATGAGTTAATCCTTCCCTCAAAGATGATTCTGAGACCAGATGGTTAACTTCAGATTATCTCTTACCAGTGTGTTCAAAAATTGTGGTAATCTGAAAATCTCTAGTTTTAACAGACTTCCAAAGTGTTTACTGTACACAGATAGCTCACAGAGTCCATGGAGGTCTGACCTCTGACCTGTGCTGTTCAGCATGTTTATGAAGATTAACATTGAGGTGAAAAAATTTGCTTATGAGACTTGATTAATTGGGATAACAAAACTGGTGGTTAATGGTAGAGAACTTCAGATGTTTGCAGTGTTGATTCACTGGGCAACAGACTGCTGACAAAACTCAAATGTAGTAAGTAACACGGGAAAAATAAAAGCACTTTTTTTGGTTTTTTTGTTTGCAGGGATGAGTTCTGAGTTAACTATTACTGCCAAGAGATGACAATTTTGGGTCATAAATCATCACTACATAGAAAAATCATCTCAATACTCAGCAATAGTAAAAAATCAAGTGAAAGCATGAATTAATAGGAAAGGATTAGACAGCATGTCAGAGTGTCCCAGCAGTTGTGTATAACTCCGTGGTGCACCTACATTTGGAGACAGGCATGATCCCTGCTTCTGAGAGGAAGCACAACCCAACTGGAATGACAAGGAGGATTGAAAGCGTGGATGGATCTTTCCCTGACCCAAAGATAACTGGACCAGGAAACTTCAGCTAGACTGAGATAGCTGAGAAGGAATTTGGTACTTAAAACAAGCAGAGAGAGAAACTTCTCACAGGCACGGTTACATTGCAAAACTTCCCTTTGATGTGCAGAGGTTTAAAGCTTAATATAGGTTCAAACCATGTTTACAAATCGTAGAGGGAAAAGACATGAGAGGGCATTAAATAAAAATGCAATAGCAGAGGATTGGGCAGCTCCTGAGGCACAGTCTGCTGCATGATGAGAGAATGAGCAAGGAAGTCTCATGTGGTGCTTTCTAGGTTGAAATCCTTCTCAGCATCTGCTACTCATCCAGTGCCAGGAACAAGGCACTTGTCTAGATGTTGTGTTATTTCTATTATTTTGGCTACTTCTATATCCTTTCCTGCACAATCCTTTCCTTACCATAATTGTCTACAGAGTATTTTGAGCTGAAAGTTTCCATAATTTCATTAAATATTACTTCTGAGATTAAAAAAAAAAAAAAAAAAAATCTTGTAGCTGAAAAATTCATTCTCTTCCCATTGTATTTCTCTTCTTGCTGTTTCACATTTATGTGTTTTACAGAATACTCAGCTTAGAGAATAAAACTGTTGTCATTTTTTTTGAGATGAAGTTAATGATTAACTATGGAATGATGTTTGGCTTTCCAAAGGTCTCCACACGTACTTGTGCAGGATTCTGTACATTAATAGAGTTATTTGACTTCAGAAAATTTATTACTGTATTTAATTTTTTTAATTAAAATTGGTCTACCAGGTCAGGTTGCAAATATTGCTGAAGCCACTAGAGAAAGAGAGAAAAAATTTGTATATGTCATACCTGTTTATTATTATTTCTTTAATATTATTTAATATTATTTCTTTTAATATTTTGCATGTTACAATACTATCTTTGTCCAGCTTTAAAGAGTTTACATACAATTTGCTGTTCAATTTCTTCTGTTGTTGGTCCAATAGTACTTTGGAGCAATTGTAGTATTTCCTATATTTTTCTGGCTTTATAGTGAATTAACAACACTGAATTTAGATTTTTTTGTGTTTTACCTTGCCTTCAGGATCATGCAAATATCCCACATTAAAACATTTTTTCCTATGAATACATTAGGAGTACATTCAAGTGATAAATTATTTCTTTCTTATATAGAACAAGCAACACATTTTTTGCCTGCTTTGAACAGTGCAATACACTTTTTATGTGTTCACCTGAGCTTGTCATATTTACATATCTGACAAATAAATTTTAGAAGCAATTAAGGTCAATATCAGGCGAGGTGTAGAGTTATGTGATACAGTCACTTATAAGTTTTATTTCTCAAACTGATAGCAGATTGGCATGGATGAACCAATAGGAGTTGGGTGATACAATACCAAGTATTCTTTCAATTTTCACCACATAATGTAATTTTAAATTCAGTTTCAAATTTAATTTCCACTTGATTTCAAGTGAACTAAATCTCTAACGCTCAAACTCGCATTATCTGTCAATCCTGTTTAATCATCATCCTTTATTGTGGAAAATAAATTAACTCCACAATTAATCCCTCAAGATCTCTTTTTTTTAAAGGAATCTTCTCTATTTCTCCATGTATTATTCTCCCATCTGTTCATTCACCCTTTTGCACAATAATAAGTCACATTTGCAGGAAACAAGTGTAATCCTTCAGTGTGAAATGTATAAAAGAATCTACACTGACAAATCCCTACTGAAGGGTACAGCATCCTATTTAGAAGTGGTGTCAGGCTTTGTGGGAATAAATGAAGGAATTTTATTGCAATAACTTCTATTGGGGAGTGCATAGGGAAGACAAAATAAATAAAAGCCTTCCTTAAAATTTTTCATGTCCTCTTCTTTCTGGCTCAACACTTCTAGGTTGTGGCCACAATTTCTTATTTGCTTTTCTTCTGTGCTGTGATTCTTGCATTCTTGGCTGCAAAGCCCCTTAGGCTTAGAGAGAAGGATGAAGAATACCTTTCCTGTCCCTTCCACCTTTATATAACAGTCTTTGAAGAATAGGTGAGCAGGGATTTGAATTTCTTTTGATTGAAGATGTGTTTGATCCATAGTGGATGAGTGCAGTTGGCCTTGAGCTGCCAAACTTTCACAAACTATTCTGCCTCTTCCTTTCTGTGCATGCATGTGCTTTTTGAAGAGCACCTGACACTAAAGCCTCAGTGGAAGGAGGCAAACTCTTATGTGGCCTGTTTTTTCTCTCTTTAAAGAGAGGAAGAGAGGTGACACATTGCTATATATCTCATCATTGGGCTTTAAGCACTGTTCCTAAAGTTTAAGATTATCAGTCTGAAACCAAAGACTCTCCAAAGATTGTGCAGGAAACTTAAATGGTCACTTTGATAATTCACTTTGAAATTACTAGTCTGGATACTTGTGTTTGGTTCACTGCATCATCCAGGTTGGTTGATTGCAGAGGGTGGTCTGACCCTCCCCCCTAACCTCTGTGCTTGCTGCACTCACTTTGGGGTGATAGAATATGACACTGATTTTATTGAAGTGTCCTGTAGCCAAAAGAATCACACTACTGAGTGGGCAGTTGAGCATCTGTGAAAAGAGAAAATAGTTGTGTTGAGAGGTATCCTGAATTAACTGCTCTTCTAATGCCTCCCCTAGGCACAAAATTGTGTCTCATCCTCCAGCACATTCCTCTGCTGAATGTCATTGAATCCTCAACTGGATTGCAAGCTTAAAGCACTCTAGAGGTTTCACTTGATGTATGTAAACAGAAATAATTGCTTCATTGAATTACTTCATTCTAGTAACTTGTTTTTAATATTTAGCTCTTAGACTATAAGCAAGTTGGAACAGATGCATGGGCTTGTGTTTTTCTTTTTTTCTAAAGCAATGGAAATTATTATATTCTCAGGAAAGAAACAGTCTACCATCTTTTACCATAGTGTTATTTTAATCTGAGTCAGCATATTCCATAAATTGATGAAACAGAGAGACTTTCTCTATTTATGTTTGTAAATCATTTACATTTAGAGAGTACAACAGACTGGTGGGGTTTCCACACTATGATATAACAGCTTTGCATCATTTGGAGGCAAGAACTAATCTGCATGCTGTGCCATCACAAAACTCATTACAATGGTTCATTCGAGGGCATTATATGAATAATATGAATCTCAAAACTGCTCTGTGTCTTCAGTGGATCCTTTCTGTCAAAACAGATTATCTGATCCATTTAGATCCATTTACTAACCTTTTTAGTATCCCTAGATACATTATTTATTAACAATTAACACCTCTGAACTGCGCTCTCTAGAGAATGTTAGAAGCATTTTCTCGATATATGTGGAGAGAAATGTGTTGGGATTTAAAACAAATGTCAAGAAGATTGCAGTGAAGTGAAAATGACTCTTACTGCATTGCAGATCCTAAGCAACTACTTCATGAAAAACAGCAGACTGCAATGAGCAGCACAGAGACAGACAGCATCCAAACATTCACCAGCACTGTTAAATTGGATTTCAGAAATAATCCCTGCCTGCTATGGTTTGTGTCCTTTACATGCAGGCCACTATACATCTTCATCTGTTTTGGGACTGCAGTGTACAAATATTCAAGGAAGATCATCCAAGGTAACCCACTAGATGCAGGGCATAATAACTGAGGTCAATTAAATGGGGAATGTAACAGGGAGAGATGCTGGTGTTTGAAAGAAATGTATCTGGTTGCTCAAACTGTGGAGTATTATGTCCAAATTATACTGTCAACAAGAAAAAAACATAATATTTGAAAGAAAAATATCAGAATAGATGTTTCTTTCTTATGGTACAGGATAGGCAAAATAATATGCCTGGGATGTTTCACAGGAATTAGCTGGGCTTTCATGTCTGTGAGCTTTTATTTAATTATAAAAATCAACCTTGTGCACCAAACTTATCTGAAATTCTGATACCTTATTTTATAGAGATGGAAAAATTTATATTTCATTCACATTTCAGATGGAAACTTTATATGTGTATCCTCAGAATGCAGCTATTATTCTGTCCTGGAAGTTTTTTATAACATTACCAGAGTCAAGTAAGTTATCAAAGTTACAGTAATAAACCAATATTTAATTGTGAGTGGATGTTTTCTCTTACAGGTGCTTCCAAAACTGTCCTTCACTCATCACAATGGGCCATAGTCAATGCAGGACTTTCCCTCAGGAGCTGGCACTGGAAAGTTCCCATCCCTTGTTCTCCTTGGGAATCAAGACCTCCTGGAGCTCAGAGCAGCAATGGGGAGTTCTCTTCTTGCTCCACTTTCAGCAAATGTTAGCTCTGTGTGTTGTTTTTTCTGAGCACCTTCAGATAAAGTTGAGGACTCTTCTTGTTGAGGACAATATATGTGGAATGGACCAGTGGAGACTAAAAGTTTTGATGGTTGGAGAGTGCAAACCAAATCTGAAATAGTGTGAAAAAGATACCATAGGCCTGTAGTTGGACAATAGAATTTCTTGGTCATCATTACCTGACTTGCTCTAGGATAGCTTCCCTTCCTCCCCCTACCTTCCTAAGGCAGGTGCCTCCTGGAGGTTCTGTGTCAGGCCCCATGAACTGGTCCAGATAACCTAGTTCACCTTGAAAAACAAGGACTGCAATGCTTGGGCTGCAAAATCCCATTTAAGGGGTTACTCTAGACATTACTTCTAGAAATGTCTGTGAGTATTATAGAATCTTTGCTTATGTGGAAGAGTAAGGAGAAAAAGCAGAACATGAGAGTCTGAGAGTTTTCCATTTCTCCAGAGTAAAGGTCAGATGTTGATGTTTCATCCCTCTAATTGAAATGTCAGAGGTACAAGATGCCTCACAGAAATGACATATCATATCTGGGAAAGTGAATTAAGTCTCATTTTTGGAATAACCATTGAACAATCTGGACAGGCCAAAGTGTCAGGAACTGGCAGGTGTGATAGGAAATTAAGTAGCCAGAGGGATTGTTTTCCAATACAATTGTTGTCTGTGAACTGTAGAAATTCACTTGTTTGGTTAAACAAAAGACAGATACAACTCACCAGAGCTTTACAGCTATAATCGCCTTTTCTCTGGTTGTTTGAGTGCTTCAGCAAAGACAAACTGAAAACAACCAGTGAAAACAATCTCCATGGCTTTGCAAGTCTGCCAGAAGAAAACATGCTCAATGAGTCCCCATACGTCTTCCTGCTCCACTGGGAGAAATTGAACCATTTTACAGTAAGGGACATTGATTCCACACAAATCTTGTATTTGCCGAGGAAGTGTGAAAATAAATTGAAATAGTGCTTTAGATCTTGGCATTCTCAGGGATTAAAGAGAAACATCCACAATAACAGCACTCTGGGATACTGTTGAACCAAGGAAAAGCATAAATGGCTTGTTGGGAGATTGCTACTGATACAGGATGAGTGTTTTGCTTACATTTTGGAAGATCTCTTCCTGAAAGTGCTGACTCTGTGGAAGAGAACATTTATGTTAGCTCTGCCAGCTCAAAACTGACTGGTGCTGTAACATCAGCAGCAGTTTCTTACAGAAAACAACCTTTCTGCCAATTTGATACATTTGTATACGGCTGCCAATCAAACCCTAACCAAAGAAAATTCCTTCTGTCATGATTTTAAAGGTAATTTACAGCTGAGTATCAGCAGATAAAGGCCAGGTACATTTCAGAAACGTTTTTATAGACAGTCCAAGTCTCAAATGGGTCTTCACATACTCACGAGTTCATGATCATCCCCTACATTAGTGGCTATCAAGCTGATTCAAACATGGTAATTAATCTAATTAAATAGAGGTCTACATCTGAAAAAGTAATCTGTTCTCTCTTGATAATCAAGGCACAAGCGTTTTACTTATCTGTGAAGAGCTGGCTAGGCTCTAAGACCTGTTTGTTGATGCCTGTAACAAATTTCAAACATAATCGTTTAATTGTGTTTACCTATAGCTACATATAGCTACATTGTAAATGTATGGGACAACTGAGGATCTTGTAAAGCACAGCATGAATTGATCTCTTCTAGTCCCGTCCACTTTGGAATCACTCAGGATAAACAAAAAGAGTGTCTGGGCTTTTGTTAAAGTACAGGTCTGAGCATCTGAGGGTTTCCTCCATCTCTGCTTCAGAATCTGCCTATTCCCAGTAAACCTGTATTGGGCTTACAGGGCAAGGATTTGGGAGCAGAGGCAGGGGCTGCACAAGTGGCCTCTCTGAGGAGACACCAGGGCTGCCCCTATGTCAGAATCAGTTCTGTCTGGATCCTCCCATGGGAGGCCACACCAGAGTTCAGGAGTATCCATACGGGAAACATGGAGAATCCCACCCTGGAGAAAGTGAGTATGCCCTGATGGAAGCTGCAGCCCGGAGAGCCCATGCTCTGCAGGCTCCTGGCAGAGCTGTAGCCGTGGATAGGAGCCTAAACAGGAACAGCTGGTTGGAAACTCACAGCCTGCTCCTGATGGACTGTAGCCCATGGAAAAGATCCATGCTGGGGCAGTTCTTGAAGAACTGAAGCCCATGGGAAGTGGAGAAGTTTGCAAACTTAGCAAACTTCTCTACATTGGAGAAGTTAGCAAAGGACTGGAAGTCACGGAAGGCACCTGTTGATGGAACAGAGGAAACGAGTGAGGAGGAAGGAGAAGCAGACATGAATTGTTAGACTGACCACAAACTCTGTTCCCCAGCAGTCTGAGCTGCTTGGAGGGAAAGCAGCAGAAGGATTAGGAGGGAGGCTGAGTCTGGGAAGGAGGGATTGTGAGGAGAAGGTTTTTAGCTTAATTTTAGTCATTCATTTTAGTCAAAACATCTAGAATGCAGGTGCAATGTCCAATGTAGATAGTGGCTACTGTTTATAGTTTCATGGGTCTTTACACAGGATGTCTGTACAGCTATGCTTATTTGTAGGGCAAAAAGTGAGGGAATAAAGTATGAAAAGGTCATTGCAGCAGCAGATCTGGGAATGATACCCAAATGTCCTCACTTCCTTAGTTTTATCTTCTTTGAAAATATATTTATACATAGTGAAAAAAAATTATGGTAATAAAAATTACAGTGAAAGTTATTTATCAATGTTGTAAAGAGAGCGCCTTTAGTCTAAAGTGCTGCAATACTGGATTGTATTTGCCTGATTAAAAATACACTTTACACTAAACCTGGCAGGCAGGAATAGGATGCAGAGATGTAAAGGAAAAACACAGAGAGATACAGAAGGGATTTTTGATTCCTTATTGACAAACACCAGTTCATTCACCCTCATCAAAAACAATGGGAGAAGCCCAAAAGAAGTGATGAATCATTTTATCACAAAGCTTTTGCAGGCAGAGGCTGTCTGTGCTCAGCACAGCTCTCAGCTCTCACACACCGCAGGCATACTGCACTGCAGGTCTGGGGAGAGCTCTCAGCAGTGCTGCATGCCATTACACACATCAGAAAACTAAACCAAGCTGAGCTCAAAGGGGAGGCAAAAGATCCAAAATAGTCAGAGGGAAAACACATATTTTTATTTATTTTTCATGATCTATTTCAGAAGAGAACTTTTAGCTGCTTAACTTAGGTGCTTAATTTTACCATTAGAGTCAGAAGAAAGCTCCAGGAGGGAAAAGAAAGCCCCAATGTGGACTTACAAGACACTTTTTGAACTGGAAGTAATCACAGTTTTCCTTCCTGCAGATTCAGAAGTGTAGGAAACAGCCAGATAATAACAGACTGAGTTAGATCCTTTGCAGTTCTCAGTAACCATAACTACAATCTCTGTAAGATTTAATATGTATTTAACATCTTGCAGTAAGAAACAGTGCCCTTAGGTCAAAATTTTGCCTATTTTAAGGGATATATATAAAACATAAAGCTGAGGATCTTTTTTTTCTCCAAGGAGATGAAAAAATTTGGCCAGGAAATGGAAATTTTTGAATATAGAAAATTTTACAACAGTTTATTAATTACTATAAGCTTTCTACAGCGGCAAAGGGATTTAGTGCAGAATAAAATTCCCTGATTTTACAGTAATTTCCATTTCTTTCCTATTAAGGTCAGAAAATAATTCCTGTTAAATAAAAAACTGCAAGAATAGACCTATTAATTCATGACAATAATGTGTCTCCTTAAAACTTTTGTCCAAAAGTGAAGTGGCTTGAGACATATGACAATACTGGAGGAAATGATCATGTTTGTGAGATATCAAAGCTTTAAAGAAGTATGATGTCAGTTACCTGTAAAAATGACCTCTTTGCTTTTCCCTTGAAAACGAGCTCTTAATAATGGCACAACAAGAACTTGCTGTAGGAGGTAATCTAAACAAAATACATCTTTTGTGCCCTTAAGAGTCCTTTGCATTAATGTCATTGTAAACTGGGGAACCAGACACAAACATTCAGAGAAATAGCACATTGCTCATGCTCCTTTACATTAAAGACTTCCTTTGATCTCTGCGTCTAAGCTTTGATAGCTTCCCCACAGAACAAACCATTGTATAACATGCACAGCATTCAAAATTAATAAATTGGTGTGAAAGATAAGCCACTGGCATCAAACATGTCTAGAGCTTTGATGCTGGATTTGTGTTGCTAAAGCCCTTGTTGGAGTTTTGTTAATCGCTTTCTTTTCCCTTCTCTCTCTCTCTCTTTTTAATTTTTTTTTTTTTTTTAGCAGAACATGCTATTTTTCCATGGAGAGAAAAACTTCATCCTCTAAATGTGAAATGCTGGAAAATTTTGGAGAGGCTTGAATCCCAAATTATCAAAAATGTTTCTTGCACTTTGCTTCCTTCTGCTTCTCTGGCTGATATGGATGAACTAGTAGTGGATGAACTGCTACGCATGACCAGAGATCTGCTTTTCAGACCTACCTCAAAGTTCAAGAGGATGGACTGTGTCCCCACTTTGCATCCTTTAGATCTCATATTCATCTACACAGTGGATCCTCACTTTCCAAAAACCACTGGCCTAATTCTGTTCATAAAACCAGATTTTGACTGTGGAGATTTGAAATTTCTGTTCATGTTCATGACAACTAATCCAAGTTTGATGAATATTTGCAGGAAGTAAACAAGGATACAAGGAAGACCACAGGAATTTACACCTAATGGAAATGAAGAGGGAATCTTCAGTGTGGTGTTTGCCTTTTGGTGGTTTTATTACTTTAATCCAAAGACCAATGCTGTGGAAAGGTTTGTCTTGAAATTCTGTCCTTGTAGATTAAACTTAAGATGCATTATCTAAATTTTTATAACACATAATTATTCCCATGCATAAGTATTAATAGTTTCAATTAACAAAAAATAATGAAGGCATTCTATCCCTATAATTTCTCAGGTTTTTTCTTTTAATGATGACAGATGCCTCAAGATTGTACTGAAAGATCCTCTTGTTCTATGTCACATTGGACATGGCTTTTCTCACCTGACTTGAGTCATTTAACTCCAACTGACCAATGAGAATCCCTCTAAGAACAACAGCAAGAGGTGGGGCCAGCTTTGGAAAAGTGCCAAAATAAGTGGAAGAAGTTACTCTGTAGAGGCTTAGCTGTGCACATGTGAAAGTTGAGATATCCTGGGATTTACAAGACACCCACATGTGACCACAGGATCTGGAAATATTTCCCTGGGTCAGTCCAGTCATCCAACCACCCAAGTGATATTAGATATCAATATTTAAGCAACTGAACTGAGTCCTGTTTCTACATCTCTGCACACTGACTATCTTCCACATCCTCAGTCTCAAAACAAGGGACTATACAATTTTCGACACTTCTTGATCTTAATAAAACATCAAAATTAATGTCTGCATTCTTTGAAGAACAAGTGCTGTTTAACAAGTGGTACTTGTCTGCTCCATGTCACAGAACCATCATGTGTAATCACAACTAACATTCTTGTCTTCTATATTCTTAAAATAACTTTTTTTTATAAGCCTTACTCCTTTGACTATAAGAATTAATATTTTAGTATATACTATAGCTGTAATATTGACTGTCAAGAAAATCTGACTTTCGCCCCACAGTTTCCACCAAATTCTTAACTTCCTAAATAATGTAGCTTTGAACTTCACTACTGACCTCTTTTTGAACCCTTTGCTCACCCAAGTGGCACAAAGTTCTTGTTGCAGGACAGCTTTGTCTTCTGAGCAAATGGCAAAATTCACTGCAGATAAATAAAACTGAACATTCTTTCACAGTAATAGGATGAATAAGGGAAAAACATTTGTGAGCTGAAGGTGTGATTTTCCACTTAGCTGTTCCATATAGTTATTTAATAATAATTATAAAATGCTGAACATATTTTTGAATAAATTATAAACTTATTGGGGAAAAACATACATGCATAACAAAAAAGGGGATATATGTAAACTATACTTGAATTGAACAGCAAAGGAATTGTTTTAATATATTTGAAGCTTACAATTTTTGTAGTCTTTTACTGGTGTATTTTATCTCTTTATATGCATTTGTATGAATCAGGTAACTACAAGTTAGCATTCACAAACACTGACTAGCACTGATGGGCTGATATGGCACTGAAAACTTCCACACTGGCATTGAAAACTGAATAATTAGACTGTCTCAGGGAGGTTTTGACATGACCAAAGGTGCAGTGCTTGTACAAATTGATTAACGTTACAAATTTTATAAGCTGAAATTTAGTGGTCATTAATATTTTCCACCATGACTGAATATTCTATTTATGATTTAAGCAACTAACTTGAATATCACTAAAAAAATAATTTTTTAAAGGAAATCTTTACTTCTTAACTAAAATGAGACATTTCCTGCAGCCATGATGTCACGAGGGCAGAAACACAGAAGAGCTGAATTTGTGCTATGCAGCTCTCTGCAAGAATGGCTAATTAAAATAAGGTGTCTCTTAAGCTGTCAACTTCTAGTTTGTGGGAGAGAGAGGCATCTTCAGTGAGTAACTCATGTTCCAGAGAAGTCTGTCATCAGAGAGCAAGAATTGTCTCTCAGGAGAGTTTGTCTGTTCATTGAGTCAGAACAGGTAATTGCCAAAGCCCTGAGTCGGGTGATTAGGGGGAGGACACTTTTCCACACTGAAATTGCTGAATGTCACTGGAGTGTTGTGCTGCCAACAATACAGGGCCCTGGTCTAAGATAAGGTAACAAAAATTCACTGGTACTTGGGTAAGAACTGGAGACTCTTGTCTGACTTCTGATCAAGACTAACACAGAAGTTGCCATGAAAAACTTTTATCAGCCCACAGGTATCACAAGTCTACTCTTGGCAAAAGTTGTGTAATTGAAAATATCAGAGGATGAATGCAGCTAAAATTTGACCTTTGAAGATGACTGTTTTACATTATCCCATGAAACAGCTTCTCAAATGTTAATAGGATTAAATATTCTGGATTCCTTCCTTTGAAAAAATTTTGGTAATGATCTGATAAACAGTTACTTTTAGAAAAGATGACATTATCTTCATGAAGTTTCATAAAATAACCCCCATTAAGCTTCACCTGTTTTTTTGTTTTGTTTTGTTTGGGTTTTTTTGTTTTATTTTCAAGGTATTTATTGCAGTTTAATTATTTTTCTCTCTTTCTACTTAGACTATTATAACATGAAAAACTACATGCAGTTTAATTATTTTTCTCTCTTTCTGCTTAGGCTATTATAACATGAAAAACTACATCTCAAAATGCAGAAGAAGAATTCAAATAATGAAATTTAGTTGCTACCTTTTTCAATATCACTTTTGCTGTAATTTTTAAATCTAATTTTGTAAATAACTTTTGCTTATTTCAAATTATAATTTTCCAGGCATTTTTTCTCTGTTGAAAATGTTGATGACTCTCCTGTCATTTTTGGGCATTTAAGGACCCTTGCATGGCCTATAAAATTGTAGAACATTTTAAAATGGATTAATGGTAGAGGGAGCAACAGAAATGCAAAATATTGCAATTGTTACTTTATATAACACCTTAGTTAATGTAATTATGAGATAACCATTAAGGGATAAAAGAAGTGCTGAAATGAATGTTAAGGTAAGTGACAGAACGTAAGTTAGTCAATGATAGAGCTGGTTAAATAGCACCCAATGAATAATAGATATGACTTGAACTCTCTTGAATGCATAATGCAGAGAATATTCTATTGAATTATTTATCCAGTCAGAAAGAAGGTACATGTGCCAAATTTGCAGCAGTTCTCTGAAAGGATTCAGACTCCTGGGGTATGAGGTGATTTCTCACTGGAAAACCAGAGAGCAGACTATCAAGAAGTTGATGTGCTGATGTGATTTAGGAAGGAAAGCCTCATATAAGCACCACTGGAGGTAAAATCTGAGGGTAATGACCTAAGAGATAATATAAGACCAAGTGTCCTCCCATCCATTAGGATGTGCACTTAGGCTAGAGGCCACATAACCTAGAGCTGCCTTCAAGTGTCAGAGGAAAGGCTTATGCAGTAGGATTTGTTTCAGTATTGCAACATGAAAAAGCATATAAGAATATGACTTCCTTTTATTATGTGAACAAAGACACATGACAATCTTTAAAAATATGCAAACTTATAATTAGCTTGAAATTTTTAGATCAATATATTTCTTTTTAGATAACTTCAAAATCTGATGAAATTTGGATTCAATCCTTTGGCATTTACAGAAATCTTTTATTTCCCAAATTAACATTAGAGTCCATTAGGTACCTGAAAAATGGCACGATCCTTTGAAATCCGAGTTCCAGAGTGATTTCATTGGGCACTGCTGAATGTTTGGTTGCTATTGCAGATGTCTGAAAGCTAATGAGATTTGGGGTCTGTGGACCCCATTCAGAAACTGCCCCGATGTACAGTTTTGGTTTGCTTTCTATTACACATCCCTCCCATGTAGGAAAATCTAGAAATATTATTAATCATCAGAAGAATAATTATTTTGCCCTAGACTGTAAGACAGAAAGCAATGTAAGACTGTAAGACTGTAAGACGAAGAAAGCAATGTCTATGTAAAGTTCTTCAAGGTTTGGTCTATCAAGTGAAGCCCAAATTTGGGTCAGCAACTAAAAAGCCAAAAGCTGTGTCACAGTGGCCTGGGAAGGATGGCAGGAAAGCCATTGCTATTGCATGGCAAATTAACAAAGGCTAATTAAATAGTACCTCGCTGTGACTAGCACAGGTCTTTCTCGTGAGAACATTTTGCTATATTTCATAAACAAAGATAAAGTTTGGATGTTTTGCAAACAACGTCTCCGGATTAGGTCAGTTCGGGCTTGGCCAATTGGGCCTAGGGGGAGGTCTCGGGCTGACCAATCTGGGGAACCTCTGTAAACTCTATATATATGGAAATCAAAACAATAAAGGTCTCTTCTCTCTTTCCTTGTCTGAGAATCTGGGTCATTCCTCAGCTAGCCGCTCAACAGCGACACCTCTTACACAGAAAAATAATTTTTATTTAAACACAGATTTTCAGATGCAAAAACATTGCTAGCACTTGAGATTGTTTATAGTTGTTTGAATATGAAAACATTTAACATGAAATCGAAGATATTTCCATCTTCATCTTACTATTGCAATGTTTCTTTTTTTAACAAGTAAAAAAAATGTCATTATGAAGTGTAATGTTTTACTTTAATTTATTTCAAAATGTTATTCAGTAAAAATAACCACATTTGTAGAAAGGTTATCATCCATCAAATCCTCCTGAGAACAGAAGGAGGAGTCTGACTTAAAACTCTGAATGCTAATTACAGTTTGCAATAATTAAAGAAAAATTTAAATGCAACTGCTTCAGTTTATCTCTGCTTCCACTACCTTTAATTTTCTAGGGGAATGATAATAAAATGAATAATATTCACTATATAATTGAAAATAATCTGTTAAATCCTAAAACCAGATCATTTTTGCATTATTAATCTCATGGCAGAAAAGTCTGTGTTTGATTTGTACTGCAAAGACTATCCTCCAAACTAAATCAAATGACTAGAAGAAATGTCATTGATGAATCCTGAGATTACAATTGCACCAAGAAATCTATTATTTAATTTACAGACACCTTGGTGTTGAGAAATCACGACACTTGGGGTTTGCTATTGGCATTGGAATAACTTTTGGAATAGCACTGGAATAACAATTACAAAATACAAGGCAATTGTTATATTCACAGAGGTGCTTATTGCAACCATAAATAAATAGATTTAATAAATTTAGATTTAGATTTAGATTTAGATTTAGATTTAGATTTAGATTTAGATTTAGACTTAGATTTAGGTTTAGGTTTAGGATCCTGAATTGACATATAGAATCAGGAAAATGTTCAGAACCACTGCACTGGAGGGTCCTACAATTCAGCCCTTGTAGGTTTAATCTTTGTTGTATGTTCTCCTGACTTTTGTCTAGCAGTTCCCGTTCATCCAAGTTATGACTGTTGAGAAAAGGAACTGACACAGTTCAGAAGTGGAGAGGTTCAGTAAAGCCCTGGATAGAGGCCAGATTATGGCTCAACTATTTAGTTTTAATTGAAGCAAGATAGGGTTTGGGTTCATGGGATGTCGCTGCATTAATTTGCTGTGTAACTACCATTCCTCAATAACAAATAGAAGTGTTTTTGTTTAATTGTTTTGGCTGAAAATTAAGCTATCCTTTACTTAACACAGTATAATAGTGTGACTTTAAATTGACATGGCCTTGAATCTGATGCTTTTCAATGCTATAGGGTTAGATAAACCCCAAAAGATTAGTTGGTACAATCTGATGCAGGATAAAGACTGGGAAAAACGTTAAAGGGAGGGAAATAAGTATTTCAAGGCAACATTTTGGCTTGGTTTTGTTTTTTTTTCTTTTAACATGGTTCTGAAAGACTAAAACAGCTCTGATTTGGTTGATTGCAGACAAAGCTGTTAATACAGTGCCTCTCAGTATTATTATATAGTCAGTCTGAGAGAAATCTCTTGGAAACATTCTTTCAAGGTGTTTCACACTCTACAAATGTCCTGGGTTTTATCTTGTTAGCACAGAGAACAAAATAAGGGAATTGAGATTTTTGTGGGAGTGATGGAAAGAACTAGGGGATAATGAAAATTTGTTGATGTATTTATATTTTGAAAAGAAGATAAAACATGAATATAATTAAAACACTGCAGCCTTTCCTCAAACTAACTATAGGCTGAATTTGTTTGCCTAGCACATAAAGGTTTCCATCAGGATTTTTTACACCAAGCTGGGATCAGCTGCTAGCCATGTCTCCACAGTGAATTTCCCTCTGAAGTCCATGCCTGTCTGCAGTCCCCAAAAGGGCAGCCTCTGGAGCAGGCATGGGCACAGCCTGTGCTGTCTGTTTGGTGATGAATCCTCAATAGTGAAACATCTCACAGTCTCAATGAGTCAGTCTAGTAATGAGGTGTGTTTTTATTCCCTGTAAATGCCAGGAAAAGGAAAGCGAGGGCAGAATAACAGTTTTTATGACGTGAGAAATCATCCTTGATGCAGAAAATATCCATTGCAGAAGGGTATTCCTAAATACAATACAATGATATTTTCTTCATGTTTTCTGAACAAAAGTAGAATGCCTCCAGTAAATGTTAAAATGAAAAGTCAGTTGAGTTGAGCCTGTCCCGCAAATTAATTTCTCATTTTATTTATGGATTTATTTTTTATAATTACAAGGAAAAAAAAGGAGGACAACATTTATAAAAACTTCCAAACTTTTGAGCAAGCATGAGGGAAAGTATAATTTTGATTTCCAGTTTTGGTTTTGGGTATAGGTGATGTTCTCCCCCATTTCACTTGATCAGCACACAGAGCATGTGTGTCTGCACCAGCTGGTGGGGCACAGGGATGTGAGGGAGGGGCTTCAGTTTGTTGTGACATGTTGTTATCTGCACTGTGGATGTGTCTTTGCCAGCACTGAAATTCCTTGCAGTCCTCAGAGAAAGGGAACTCTTCACAAGGGGTTGCACTGCCAATGAAAACAGAAAGCCTCTGATGGTACTTCAGTGCTTGGGTTCATCTGTGGTTTCACCAAGAAAGAAAAGCCACACCACGAGACTGAGCATCAGGCAAAGTCACACCTCAGCTCTACACTTCTAGGGCCCCAAATGAGAAGTATGGGCATGCACAAGGTTTCCTGAAAAAGTACCATCCTGAATTGTCATGAAATGCTTTTTCATGATGTTAGACCAATTGAGCATACCGGCAAAATATTTTAAATTCTCAAAAAGGCATACCAAGATACATTGATTTTGAATAGATAGGCTGGAATTGGTCTTTCTAGACTCTGTGGCTCACCTATAGCTGATTCCTACCTAAGAGTCTTCTATCTAATAGCATGATTGTGGTAATACACCTTTTGATGGAGACAGTGAAGAATTTGTGAGACTGTTTTGCAAATTGATTTGAAAGACAGAAAATTGCTTGGGATAAAACTTGGAGCAACAGCACTGATGCTGAGTTAATTTCCTCTACAAACTCTTTGCTAAGGCACCATGCCTGGCAGGGTTAGAATAGGTTGCTAGGAAACATGATGTTATAGTGAAATTAAGTAGGCTATTCAAACCAATTAGTCTAAGGAAGAATGTGTATTTTTTAAAATTCATAAGATGGCAGTTACAAATAAAAAGATGACAATCAATTATGTTTAAAAAGATCTAATGTTCAGACTGTTGGGTCAGATCCTCTCCAAATAAAAAGTGCTTTGAAAATCATTTGAACTGAAAATGAGACTAATTCCTTTGAAACAGAATTAAAAAGGTAAATCAGTCTCACCTAACTTTAGCATCTTACTTAGAGGCCAAGAGTAAGTTATCTGTCTGAGTTGCTTCTGTAGCTTATGTAGACAAAGGTATCTTCACAGGACATAGGATCAAAGAATGGCTTAAGCTGGAAGGGCCCTTAAAGATCATGCAGTTTCAAGTCCCCGGCCATGGACAGGAGCACCTTGCACCATCTAAACTGGCCTCAAACACTCCCAGGGATGGGGCATTTACGGTTTCTCTGGACAACCTCTTCCAATGTCTGACCACTTTCATATTTCTTCCTAATATCTACTATAAACCTACTCTCTTCTGCCTCAAAACATCCCCCCCTTGTCCTGTCACTACACAGTGTTGTAAAGAGTCTTTTGCCATCTTTCTAGTGGGCTCCTTGGAAGGCTGTAACACGGTCACCCTAGAGCCTTCTCTCCTCCAGGCTGAGCAATCCCAGTTTTCTCAGCCTTTCCTCACAGGGAAGGTGCTCCATCCCTCTAATCAAATGCATGGTGCTCCTCTGGACTCACCCCAACAGGTCCATGTCCTTCCTGTGCTGGGACCCCAGAGCTGATGCAGCACTGCAGGTTGGGTCTCACCAGGGCAGAGCAGAGGGGCAGAATCTTCTCCCTCACCTGCTGCCCACACTGCTTTGGATGCAGCCCAGGACACGTTTGGCTTTCTGGGCTGGCAGTGCCCATGGCTGTGTCATGTCCAGCCTCTCACCCACAGCACCCCCAGGTCCTTCTGGGCAGGGCTGCTCTGGATCTGCTCATCCCCCAGCTTGGATGGACACCAGCAGTCACTCCAACCCCAGTGCAACACCAGCACTTGGTCTTGTTAAATCTCATGAGATTCTCATGGGCCCAATTCTCAAGCTTGTTCAGGTCCCTGTGGATGGCATCCTGTCCTTCAGGTATATCAACCTACCATTCAGCTTGGTGTCACCTGCAAATTTCTGAGTGTAAACTCAACTCCTTTGTCTATGTCAGTAAGGAAGATGTTAAGTAGCACTCCATCATAGAAGGTTACTGGGTTGGTCAGGCTGGACCTGCCCTTGGTAAAGCTGCTCTGGCTGTCTCAAATCACTTCTCTGTCCTTCATGTGCCTTAGCACAGCTTCTAGGGGGCTGTTCCAAGATCTTCCCATGCACAGAGGTGAGGCTGACAGGTTGGAATGTCCGAGGGTCTTCCTTTCTGCATTTTTTTACAAGATGGATACATTGTTTCCCATTTTCCACATACTTGACTTCACCTGACTGCCATGAATTTTCAAATATCATGAAGAGTGTCTTGGCAACTACATCAGACAATTCCTTCAGGATTCTGGGATGAATCTCATTTGGTTCCATAGATTTAAGTACATTCAGGATCCTCAGATGATCATGAACCTGATCTTTACTTAGAGTGGGAGGGACTTTGCTCCCCCAGTCTCCATCCTGCTGTCCATCTACTCCAAAGGTGTGGGAAGAGAGGTTACCATTGAAGACTGAGGCAAAAGACTTGTTAGGTACCTCACCCTCCTCCTCATATGTTATTGTCAGTTTTCCAGCATTATTTATTGGGAAGGAGGAGTGCACCTTCTTTGACCTTCCTTTTCTCGTTAGTGTACCTGGAGTAGCCTTTTTTTTTTCTTTGTCAGGCTTAGTTCCAGCTTTGCCTTGGCCTTCCTCATCCAATTCCTATAAAACAGAAGTTCATGTCTAAACTCTTCCAAGGTCTGCTCTCCTTGTTTACACTGCCCGTGCATCTGCTTCTTTCCATTTCGTTTGACCAGCAGCTCCTTACTCAGCCATGCTGGTCTCTTGCCTTCCTTGCCTGATTTCTTGCTCCTGGGAATTGCTAGCTCTGCTCTATGAAAGACTTCCTTAAATGTCTGCCAGCTCTGATCCACTCACTTGTCCCTAAGGACAGTTTCCAAGGGGGCAATATTTACTGTCTCCCTGAAGAGCTGGAAGTTTGCTTTCCTAACATCCAGAATCCTAACTTTCCTCCTTACCTGAGTCATACCCCTCAGGACTGCAAACCACCAATACACGATCCCTGCAGCCCGGGCTGCCCCTAACCTTGATGTACCCCATTAGCTCTCTTACATTGGTGACCATGAGATCCAGGATGATTCATTCCATTCTATCTTAATTATGTATTTAAGGATGCCAGCTTTCTAAACTTTCTAAAGTTAGGTGATGGGAATACTCAGAGGAAGTCTTCCAAGAAAAAAATGCTTCCATGGCTATCTGTAGAACTTCTGTACTTTTATCCTTTGTCACTTATATATGTGCTATTGCTGTTCTGCTTGGGAAACTGAGAAATAAATTTTTTGCTTGTTGCCATTCCTTTCACAGATTCTGCATTTCTTCTGAACTGAGGTTGCTTTTTTTTTTTTTTTTTGCTTTAAAATCTGTTAACCCTGGCTACCAGAAAAGATGGATAGTAAATTTTGCTCCTTTGAGCTGCTTCTGCTTCTCTTCTGCTTCTCAAATCCTTTTAATCTGTTGGACTGAAATGTCTTCATATAGGAAGACCATGTTCATGATGCTGTTACCATAAAGTGAACAGCAAAATTGATGTGGCTTGGGTACAGGTGCACCAAGGATGTACTTAATGATAAACACCAATTGGTTCAGAAGACTCTCAGAATAGCATGTGATGGATGCAGATGTTGAGTTTATGCCTCCAATGAAATGAGAATCCCCAATGCAGAATTTTCTTTCCTCTCAGGAGGAGTATTTCACTTGATCTTTTATGTAAACAATAAAATCTTTAAGGAATTAAAAAGATTCCATTGTGTATAAACTAAATGGAAAATACAAAAGACGCTAAGCCACAAAAAAGGAGAAATAATGGTTCTGTAATGTTTTGGTGTTGTCATTTAGTGTTTGCATCTATCTGTCTTATTTTAACTAAGCTGTATGTTTTGGAGAGCTAAAACAATAATGACACTATGAAGAGAGATGCAAATTTTAAAAAAATGAAGAAGGATGTGTAAATAAGAAAGGAGAAGAGATTTTGCTTTTTAAAAGGATTGACATCTTCATTAAATGCTTCATCACATATTCCATTAACATTTGCACTCTTTCCATTTGTACAGTCTGGTGCGTAGGGTAAAGCACTGGAAATTCTTGGGTTTTACCCAGAGCTCAGATATATTTTTTCTCCATTTGTGCGGTTGCCATCTCTCATTAGTTTGGCAGGCTATGCTCTAGTGCCCTTTTCTCTTCCTGTCCTATCTCTAACAGCAGCTGCTGTAAAGAGTTAAACTTGGCAGCTGCCCATTACAGAGGCTAAATTCTTGGCTTTCAATCTCACTAGTAGTTTTTGTTTTTAAATCTGGCTTCACACACAGGTCAACTTCTCTGCAAAGTAGCTGTGGAGGTCAGATTGGTACATACGAAACTGTCAAATTTTACCTTTTAAGTAATCACAGTTGAAAATTGATATTCCATGACTACTCTCTGGTAGCTGTGAATTACTTCCCAGGGCAGAAGAGCTGAAAGTAAATACAGCTGCGTCTACAGAAAATGGTGAAAGAGTTCACATCCAGATATGAAGAATTCACTTCCAGATAAAAATAAAACATCTTTAAGGAAAAGTTCAGAGATGGTCAGCAATGATTTTTAGTCCTCTTTATAAAATTAGTGAGAGCAGACATGATACTGTACTAAACAATGCATGCAACAAAACCAAATTTACTCTGTATCTTTTTTGTTCTTTCTCAAAAAGAAACCCAAAAAAACCCAAACATAAAACCACTTACAAAACTAGTGAGAAAAAAACCACAGAAGCAATGGTATAAATGTTGCTGCTGAGTATCACTGAGGGTAACAGCCTAACAGAATGGCTGTTTAGACTGGCAATGACCACATGCATGATTAAAACAAAAGGGCACATTTTACCAAGGAATAAAACCATTTGGGCTTTGGAGATTTAATCAATAGTACTGATTAAAAGGAAACTTGCCTTTGGAAAGGGTATTCTGTAAGTGCTGTGACCTTACTTTCACCTCCTTCTTGTACTGAATTTTGTCTCCTGTGTGGGTATTGAACTGGTCTATCAATTCTTACATGAATGACCTCGAGCTGAATTTTACAGTTGCACTCTGTTGTTGGCACTAGGAATTACATTTCCCTTTTTGTTTTTTTTCCCTGTAAGGAAATGTAGCTCATGTAAATTTCTTTATTTATTTCTTATATATGACAACCTTCAGAACAGACTGAACAGACCATGTTACTAGATAAGAATTGCTACATTTTGCTTTTGATATTTTTTCTTTATCTCCTACTAGATACTTTCTCATAAGTTTCTTTTTGAACTATGAAGCAATCTTCACAAATCCAAATTTTGACCATAGGAAAAGGGGTACTATTTTTAAACTAAGAGAGGTTAAATTCAAATGAGATCGAAGGAAGATATTTTGTGCAGTGATAGTGGTGAAACACTGAAACAGGTAGGTCAGATGGGCTGGTAGATGCTCCATTTCTGAGAACATTCCAGGTCAAGCTGGGCTCTGATTAATCTGATCTAGCTGGAGATGTCCCTGCTCATTGCAGGGTGGGTTGGTGACCTTTAAACATCCCTTCCAACCCAAACTATCCTATGGTTCTGTGATAATAACCAGTAAAAATTCAAAGGTGGTAGCAAAACTGCAGATCATTTCAATATCTGATTATGAAATGTGACCCAATAATTATAATAATTACTCTAAAATCACCAGTTCACTCAGGCAAATTCTGCTTTCAGTTGGGAATGAAGAACTCTGACAAGACCCTTTGACTCATCATTGAAATCATCTGAAATGGAAGAGAAAGGGAAGTTCTCAAAACAGTCTTGGAAACTTACTCATTTTGGGGAAAAAACAGTACCAGCAGGTGAAACAGCAGAGCTGGGGGATTTTTCTTATTAGAGAGTTGAGGACAAATACAAAGGCTGATTGTAGAACTAGTGAAAACATATTCAGAGTAAGCTACTCTATAAATAAAACCATTTCATCACAGTTTCATAGTTTATGTAAACCTAATTTGTTTTCTGTGTGATTGGTTGGCTATTTTTAGGCAGAGAAAAGTCCTAGAAAAGTTATTCTCCTTGTTCCCACTTGGATTATCATGCATCTCCTTCTCTTCAGGGACTCACTGCTACATCAGGTGATACAGGAAACCACTCTGTGTTCTTGGGACCAAATCACAAATATCATCATACCTATGTTGCTAAACTCTCATAGGTTTCTAGTCTAGGGTTTTTTTAAAATCAAATTCATACTTATAAAGTGTGTCCTTGCTTGATTGCTGAGATGCCAGTCAAGAAGAATGAAAAATATGTTTTAAGAAAGGCTGTCAGGGGTGGGGTGCTGCATGATTCAGGGAACTAAAGAAGAAAGGGGACAGGACAAAAAGAATGAAGGGAAGATAGCTCTGTGAGAGCTGGATGTGTGACAGCATGGGGCGAGGCAAGAATTAGAAAAATATGTTTGTTGAGCACATGGAGTGACTCTTGGGGTTGGTGCTGTGCAGGACCAGGACTAGGATTCAATGATCCTCATGGGTTCCTTCCAACTCAGCATATTCTGTGATTCTGTGATTACCACCAAGGTATGAAATTCCTTGTACTGAAGCTGCAAACATGAGCACTGGAAGTGAAAACTTATCTCTGCTTTATCATTGCCCTACTTTTTTGGTAAAGAAAAGAGTGACTTGGCTTTCAATTACACATCAAAACAAAAAATCCTGTAGCCAGCAGGTCCAGGAAGGTCGGCTTTCCCCTCTCTGTTTGGCAGTGCTGAGGCAGCTCTGGAGTGCTGAATTTAGATTTAAGTTCTTCAGCACAAAGAAGACATTGACATTCTGCAATGAGTCCAGTGGAGGCCACCGTGCTGACCAGGGAGTGGGACAGAGAACATGATGTACAGGGAGAGGCTGAAAGAGCTGGGTCAGTTCTCCCTGGAGAAGAGAAGGCTCAGGGGAGACCTTAGTGCTCTCTGCAGCTACCTGCTGGGAGGACACAAAAAGACATTATTTTCTGGTTAGACAGAAGGAAAAATATTCCTACCATGAAAGGAGTCAAATTCTGGATGCCAGAGAGTGTGTGGAGGGAAGCACCCTGGGAAATGTTCAACACTCAGTGAATTACAGACCTGAGGAAACTGGTCCAGTTAGCTCTGCTTTGAGCAGTGGCTTGGAACAGGTGACCCCTGGGGGTTCTTTTCAACCTAAGTTATTCCATGGCTGTATTATTAGTAAAATCAGAGTGTTCTCACTAGCATTGTAAGGTCTGTCAAGGCAGACAAACAGCACTCAAAGGAGGGGAAGGAACTAAAGCAAGAAGTATGTGAGAACTGCAAACCCCTGCCTTCCAAAGAGACAAGCTGCCCCATGCTAAAGAACATCTTCCTCCCACTTGCAGAACTGAGTGAGGTTTGGGTCCTGTTACATCATCCAGGAGGAACAGGAGTACATGTTCCCTAGGACAGAGCAACTCCCTTCTTTTGCTGCAGGGCAGAGTGCCTGTAACAGAACAAACACCTTCTGCATGCCAGCAGCAGCTGCTGAGCCAGCGGCTCTGCGGCACTCGCTGCATGGAGAGCTGCTTCCCCCAGGGAATCCCAAGGCTTTCTCACGAGGCAGCAGCTCCTGCTGAGGAACACAGCCACAGGTCACCAAAATGTGCCACACCATTAACAGACAAGTATGTGTATGCTATGGAGTGTCAGCTGGCTTTGGATACCATGTCTCAGATATCTATGAAGTGGGGTTCATGTAATCTCAGATAACCTGTACCCAATGAGAAGAAATAAAGATGGGAAGGTGTTTTGGTGGGGCTTTTTTTTTTTTTTTTTGCTTTTGGGTTGGGTGGGTTGGGGTGGTTTCTTTTGTTGTTTTGTTGTTGTTGTTGTTGTTGTTTTTTGGTGGGATTTTGGTTTAGTTTTATCATTATTATTTGGTTCAGTTTTATTCTAGTGTACAGTTTTGCTCACAGATTTTAATATCAGTTTCCCAGTAGAATGAATTTCCCATTCTGAAGCTTAATTCTCTTCATTTATATAGTGACTTTTTCAGCTGTGGGTCTCTATACTGTAGCTGTCTAGATATGATCAGAAAAATCTCACCGAAAGAGCTATAAAATTACCACAGTTCTACTGGAATGGATGGGAGCTACTGGTGTTTAACATCCTTGAAAATCACATTGAAAAACCCAAAAGAGGGCATGAATATGGATTGACTGACTTACACCACAACAAATATAGAACATGTAGTACAGCAAGAATGGGTGCATCTGTGTGCATAAATATGCAAAGGATATCTGGACTCTGTGCCACTTTCTGTTGGCACCTCTGTACTTCAGCCTCATATGGCAAAAGTGCTAAAATAATTTGTAATATACTTACAAAGTGGAGATTAGAAGTTGGGTTTTTTCTTTGTTGTTTGATTTTAAACTACATCTTTTTTATCCTATAACACCATTATATGGGAAACCATGCTAGAGAGGATTGAATGAAGTCTGCATCCCTTTGCTATTGTTGCTGGCTTCATAGTGCTAAAATACTCTCTGTGATTCTGATAGCTCTGCAGATTGGTGCAGTTCTTCGTGGCCAGTATGTAAAACACTGGTGCAAAAAAAAGTCTCTCCAAAAAGAGAGAGCTCCTTTTAATAGGTCCAGCAAAGATATCCACACTAACGGCACTGCTCCTTTATCATTTTGTTGTGAGCTGGACATGTATCTGGGAGGTTATTTTAGCCCTATTGGTTTCAAAAAGTTTTAAAGCACTGTGTCCTTGAAAAGTCCTCAGTCTTGTCTATGTAATGGAAAACTCACAGCTCTCCTGAAAGCAGTTTGTGGTGTAGCACACCTGCACATTAACATCCAGCCTGGTTGGCAGCCAACAGTCTGCGCCAGAGAGGTGCTGGGTGTCCTTTGATCCCAGTTAGTTTCTATGGGAACTGAAGGTACTTAACACACTGCAAGATGTACCCAGCAGCCTTCTAGATAAGAGTATATGATTCTAAATTGTAAATTCTTTCTTCTTTACAGCTGGTGCAAGAAGTTGCAAGAAATGGTTCTTTTCCTTCTGGTTGAACATGGAATCTCAGGCAAGATCAGGGTTAAAAAATTAAGAAGCTGGTTATTCTTTTAGGATCTCTTTTTCTTATACCTCATTGTGATTCCAGAGCAAAGAGAAATTGTCACAACTAACTTTAGTCTTGAACCATGGGCTGGGTACTTTCACAGAAGACAATAATAATTAATCCTTATGATCCTAAAGCAATACAAGCCTTTTGATACATCTCAGCAGGACTGGAAAATCTTTGCAAATAAAAAAAAAAGCCAAGACATCAAAAATGCCAATCTGCTGCTATGAAGTTGCCTCAACTACCAGGATAGTAAATGTAACATGATATGGAAAACTTGCAACAGCAAAGCCAGCACTCTTTTAGGAAAGGACAAACAAGTTTGGAGTAGCATAAGAGCAACTGTCTTACTGTCTTCCCATACTGCAAAAACCTTCAACATTCAAAATTTTTCATGGATATTAAGTGTGTTGCGTATCTAACTGGGAATGTCAAAATATATGTTAATACCTTATGGCAATCCCTCAAACAGGATGATGTGCAATTCACATATTCTAAAATTCAGTCCTTTCTTCTTTTGGACTTTGGGAAACTCTATTTGATTTAATTGGGATGATTTTTGACAGTTTCTTTGCCTTCTGAATGAGGAAAGTAGAATGTGCTCCTGCACACACAATGTTTCACAAACTCTTGTGTGATAAGGCTTATCCTGATATTATTTGCCAGAAAAATTATCTAGAAAATTTGACCCCAAGATTCAAATCTCTTCCTGAAGAAGATACTGAACTGTATGAGAAATTTTTACCTTATCAGACTTGGTGTGAATGTTTGTGTCCCATTTTCACTCAGCCCTTGTGTTGATTTGAGTTTAGCTATCCCTCAGTGATCTCTTTTCAGAATTTTGTATCCAAAACTTGCTGCTTCATGAAGAACCCACAAGAAATGAAAGTGCAGACAGAAGCTAGTAGTCAGGTATGGAAATTCAATTTGAGCATGATCCCCAGGCTTAAATCGGATAATCACAGATATTGTGAAACTGCAGAAAAGGCAATTTCCAGATATACCCTTTTCAGCAGGGTGAGCTGCCAAAAAAATTTAAGAGAGAATTACAGTAGCTACAAGAATTAACTGCAGAGTCATGCAGACTGCTAAGCGGGGTGCAGTAGACTGAGGTGGAAGCAGACTCTTACATAATTTAAATGCAGTAAAGAAGTGAGAAATAGCAGATGATGAAGCTTTTCCACTTTCTCACCACACTACGGGTGTTTTTCCTTATCAGAGCTGCAGAAGCAATGCAATTCAAGAACCTAAATGCATTTTCCTAATAAAAAAATTCGGCTTAACATATCTGTCTCTTAGTAACTGATTTATCCATATAAAAAGGAGTGTGGGGATGAAAGAGAGCCAAGGGAAACAACCCACAGCAGATATAAAAGCATCAACAGTAATTGTTAGCAATAAAAAGCAATGAAAAAGTCAAATAAATGCATTTTGAGGATGCTCAGTAATTATGGGAGAGAGAATAATTTTAAGGAGCTGGTGGCAGATTCCCTGGTGCACAAGCCTTGAGGTCAGTCAAGGAGCACTAGATCAAAGGAAGACAGAGCAACTCCTCCCAGCTGGTCAAAGCAGAAGAGTTGTCCTATGATTCGGACTTCAAATGGGCCATGCACAGCATCATATCACGTCAGAGAGCAAGAGGAAAGGCAAAGACAACTGGGGGTGGTCAGTACTCTTTTCCAATTTGTGCATGAAAGAAAATAAAAATAAAATTGCATCCAAATCAAATACCTCAGCTACCTGGAAGGTGCTTGCAGTTAATCTGATCTGTGGATGCTGTCCCTTTTTGTGTGACACATTTATTTTCACCATGTGGAAAAGGCTGCACATTCAGCTGCACTCCTGGGCATCACAACTTTCATATTCCTGAAAACAGGATGTAACAAATACATGGCTTACACTTGGAGTGTCTCACCTGAGTATAATGTCTGAAGTTTGCTTCAGGGAAAGCTGTAGATAGTTAGGCAATCAGGAGCCTCTTCAGAAGCCCTGCAACCTAGAAAAGCATCAAATTATTTCAGCAAAACACGTTTCAGAACGGGCCCAGATACAGCCTCAACCAGCTCCATTAATTCTTCTCCCACTCTTTGTAGGCTGGATGTAAGACCATTTATTTTGGAAAATGCTTGTCTTTTCATGAGTATCTGGATCTAGATTCAAACAAAGGAGGCAGAGTGGTAATCAAAAGAATATTAATTTTTCCCCCTGTAGTGCCATATATAAAGATATAAGGCAATATTAAGGAGCAGGGGAGTGCCAGCCACAGATCGATATTGTTATCGATTGTGAAATCATAACCTTATTGTTATGAAATTGTTGTGAAATCATAAACCTTAATTGAGGGCAAAAAGAATAAAAATCCTCCAAGACTCTCTTTCTGGACCCAATGTTTTCCTGTTTATGAAACACACTCATACAAAACATAGCTCACAGTACCTGTTGCAAAGCTCCTGGCAAAAAAAAAAAAATTTCTTCCCTCTCAATACTGTGCTTAAGAGATTTTCATGACATTTTTGTAAGCTAAGGGTAATGTCACCATGTTCCTAAGGCTCGTGCTGCTGTGGTCCAAGTCTTCTAAGGACACACAGAGCAAATGTCATCTACCTGTCCTTCTCTGTGTGTGCTCCCAAGGGTATCACTTGGTCACCAGTAGCTGCAGTAGTAAAGCTCACTCTGTAGAAAGGGGAGGTGGCAGCATTGCAGGACAAGGATCCACCACCCAGCTCATCTACTCAGGAGCAGATGAAGGTGACACCACCACTTGCTTCACCACCTCTCAGTTTCTTAACACAGTTTCCAGTGCAGGGATAGGAATGTTGCTTCTGCCTGCTCCTCTCCTACTACTTCCTCAGCAATATGCTGTGTGACATTTTTAGGGTGGATGTGAATGAACTGTATCCATCCCACTTGGAAAATTGGCATATGTTCAAGCTGCCTTCCACAAGGCACAAGGTGACTTTTGCTTGATACTTTAGGCTTTCTGCTTCTTGTATTGCTTCATTTTGAGGAGAGCCTGTTTCACACATGACACGTTAGTTAATTCCCTAGGCAGCAGTACAATTTTGGTTTGTTTTCACCTGATCCTTTCTAGGGAGCCCTCTGTGTAGATGAAGGGTTATGTCATAGATATGCCTGTAAGTAATCCTCTCTCTGCACATTGCAGGATTTTAGGAGTAAAAAGTCAAGTGGCAGTGAATCCACACAATAAATGCTGTTTCCAAATCCTGTTGATTTCAAAGCACAAACCTACAGCATTTAATGCTGGAAAAAAAATCTTGGCTATGGGTTTTAGGTATCATTCAACAGAAGAAAAGAAGAAGGATTACATTCTTGTGTACAGCAGCATGTTCCTGTCTCAATTCCTATTTTATGAAGGAACTTTAATCATAAAGTGTGGCATCTACTGTCTTCAAAATCTGGCCATCTTACTGTCAGTCAAAGACTGGACACATATTTTACCATGTGAAGGGTATTTTCCACTAAAACTCCCTTCTCTTTTTCTTGTTTTCTTTTTCCTCACATTAAATTTTCTTTGAGAATCTCGAAGATCCTTCTTTTGTTAATTAGGTGTATCCTTTTACCTCTGTCCCCACAAGCAGCCCACACAAGTATTGGCCAAAACTTACAGTGGCAAAATTTTCTGTATTAATGTCTTTGAAAAATAGGTTTTGAAATTATCTAGCTCCAAGTAAATGGGAATCCATACAAGGATAATCAAGCCCATTAATTAGCTTGTTTTTATCCATGCCACATGTAAAGCAAGGACATGAAACATGAATGTGCTTTGTGAGGGCTGTAAATGGTTTTGGTGGTGGAGGGCAGATGTGCTCTGGAGAAGAAGAATGAAAGGAAGCTGCAACACTGCTCATGGCTCTGACAGGACAAAGATTACAGGAACCAGCTAAAACAATTTTTTAAATGCAGTTTGATTTATTTTTGTGGCACTACCAAAATTTTTTGTGTCATCAAATTATGTCAGCAGGACCAGTCTGTGGTGAAGACATAAAAGGTGATGTATATATCAACGATGGATTTGGCCAGTAATCCATTAAGAAATCGATTTTAAATTTTAATTATTTTTTCAGTATTCCTTAATTGCACAGAATCCCAAGTGATGGAAAAGGCATTTAGGAGATTTTGTCAGAAGCATTTTGGAGGTTTTGATAACTTATTAAGGAGGATTTTAATCCATCTTACTTCATATTATAGGCACATTTTTCATCCTCCAAGTGGGGAGGAGGGAAATTCCTCATTTTTATTTAATTTCCTAAAGGTCAGAAGACTGTGCTTCAGGAGATGAATCTTTTGGATGGGAAAAAATGAAAGCGAAGAAGGGTATGTGACATATGGTTGCTTTAGCAATTATTTTATAATTTATTTATTCTGTTTTCCTAAGAAAGAATGTTGCTCTTTTAAAATACAAGCAACCTTAGAAATCAACGTCAGTTAACCATAAAATAATGCACTGTGACAGAGAAAGCCTTTCTAGTACATGATGATACATCTCCTATATGACCCTCAAATGACTTTCTGGTGCAAACAGACATAAAGGCATAAAATAATTCTGGGAAAAAAAAGAGGAGGAGATGCTCAAAGCTTAAACATCATGACACATTTTATATCTTTTTTTTTTGTAACAAAAAAGTGAGCATGAGTTCCTTAAGATTGTTTTCCTAGAAGGAATATCAGACCATTTTGGCTTCATCTAACTGTAGTGAGTGCAACTGATTTGTAAAATCTTTAACATCTAGGAAATATTAATAAAACTGGTACCAAGAATGGTAATTTTGATGCAACTTTGATGGTTTTCCTAAAAGAAAAGTTGTTTTAATTTTTTAATATTAACTAATATGATCTCTATAGCCTCAACTGTTTGTTTCATTGAGGTAATTTCAGTTACAGTAACCTCGAAATGTTTTTAAATAAAATTGATCAGTCTTTTAGTTTCTAGGACATTATTAAAGGCAGGGAAAACTGTCAAGGCTTTTCAGAATTAGGTTATCTTTTCAGGTCAATATTAATATTGTTGCTTATGCCGGAAAATAGATAATTTCCTACATTTTCCCATGTATTATTCCAGACCAAGAATTTATTGTAACTAGAAGTTTCATATTAGGTCATTCTAAAAATTGAGAGCAGCCAGCCATCAAAAGGATTAGTATGTGGTTTACATCTATGATAAAAACTAATTCTTCCCATATGAAAAGAAACACAATATGCTACAGCCTACTAACTGCAGCTACAAAACTATTCAGCAATATATTTCCAAACAAAATACATAGTGGAAAAAGGATGGCATTTTTGTAGTCTGTGGTGAACTCTACCATTTTGTTCTGAGTTGGCTTTCTGCAGATGAACCCTGGGCCTGCCTGTTCAACCTGGTAACTACCTTAGAAAGTCAATTGAACTTTATCTGTGAAATCAGACAACATGCGAAGACTTATCATTAGCATGCTGAATACACCCAAAATGACAAAATTTCAACTCTGCAATGAGGTGATGTACACAGTAACATCAGAAATACCAAGCTGAAGCTGCTAAGGAGGGAGAATCAGCTGCACACAGTTCCCATGGCTACTTTAAAGCCACTCATATGAGAATAAATTATCATACTAAAATAAAAGCCCACCACACCATTGTCCAACTCCTCACTGAGTCATTTTGCAAATTAACTAATGAGGGTGGAGATATAACAAAAGACAAAAGTGACTCAGAAAAAGTGGTCAAACTGAGAGAACAGGATGTAAGAATTACTCATAAATAGGCAATATGGCATAAAACTGTAAGAAGAGGTATGGAGTTCTCCTAATGTATTTTTAGCCTGTGAAATTCTCTGTCCTGCGACCATGTTTAGAGAAGAAAAAAAACAAACAAAACATTTTTACTACTGAAAAGAAAGTGTAACAAGAGATGAGTCTTCAAGAATCGGGAAATTAAGTGCACACAGTCTCAACTTGCAGCAAGAAAACACAAAATTATATATCCCAAAAAAATTGCTTACCTTCCTGTACTATACCCCTCCACAGTTCATGTAAATGCAATTCTTTGGCTGCCTTTAGGTGATGTGCCTAGGGCAATTTTCTCCATAGATATCTAAAGCAATGGATAAGTCACTGGTTAGGTGTGCCCTGCTCTCCCATTTAATTCAAGATGGAGAAAATTTTGACATAATTCAGGACGGTGGGCCAAATGACCTTTAAAATCCCTTCCAATCCAAATTATTCTATTATTCTGTGATTCTATTACAATGTCTCAGGTTTTTCACTTGGATATCCCTGTTTTCCAGGCAGTGATGGTTTCCTACTCTTTTAAACTTCCCCCACTATCTTGCATCTATCTACCCATAATGAATAAATAAAAAATACAAGGGACAAGTAAAGGTCTTGAATTAGACATATGTCTCCCACCTTCCTGCATTTAGCTCTCTTAATCCTGAGTCTTCCTGGGTGATGTAGATTTCTCTGAGTACCTGATTCAAGGGGATTTTGATGTTGTCAGCAGTCTTCAGGACACTCCGCAATTAAATTGTTTTTCAAGAAGTAGCTAACACCTCTGTGAGGAGTTTGGTTATGATTCTCAACCACACTTCTCTGCGATCATTGTCTCTATCTGTTAAATGAACAACAACAGTGGGAGGTTATGTAGCTACCAGTTTTATTAATTCAGTAGAGTTGTTCTGGGAGAACACTTCTTTATCATCCTCCTTCATTTTCCTTTCCAAGGAGAACTTAGTGCAGATAAAATATTGTGGTGGTTTTGATTGGCCCAAAACATCAGTGAAGTGTTTTTAACATCTAGGAGAAATTTGGACCCCTCAGAAGCTGTTTTAGTAGGCCTGGGGAGGTGTCTGAGGGGTGGGGTGTGGCACAAAGATGGCTCCTGTGTGTCCTGAGTGCAAGTTCTGGAAGTTTTTACATCAAGTCCAGCAGAGCCAATCTCTGATGGCTCTGAAGGTGATGGACATGCTACCAGCCAAGTTTGGGCCAATTGGAGGTGCTAGTTACACCTTTGTGAAAACACATTTAAGAAAAATTCAAAACAAAGCAGGCACGCACTTCTTTCACTTCTTTGTAGTTGGAGGAGGAGGAGATGGAGGTGAAAATATGTAGAGGGAGAACAGCATGGAGACGCCAAGGTCAGTGAAGAAGGTGGGGGAGGAGGGGCACCCAGTGCTGGAGCTGAAAACCCTCTGCTAGCCACAGTGAAGGCCATGGGGGGGCAGGAGGTCCCCCTGCAGCCCATGGAGTCCACAGGAGTGCAGAAAATCACCCACAGCCCACGCCAGAAGAGCAGGTGGATGCCTGGAAAAGACTGTGAACCAGTGGGAGTCTCATCTAAGAGTTAAAACTGCAAAGGCCTTCCAAAGGAGAGAAAGGCCTTGCTCCTGGCATGGAAGCAGCCTGGCCCCGGCTCAGGAGAGTCTGCACAGCACCCTATGGACAAAAAGACTCATGTTGCAGCAGAATTTCGGGCGGGATGTTGCTCGTGAGATTGGACCCACGCCAAGGAAGTTCTCAAAGGACTGTCTCTCGTGGGAAGGATCCCCTGGCTAAGTAGAGAACCTCTTTTCCTGATTGGACTGACCAAAGGACCCCTCAACCTGCCCCCTGTGTGTGTTGCTGGTTTGGAAAGAGGAAAAAAAGGGGGGAGGGTGAGTGCAGAGACTGCTTCTTAAGAGGGTGGGGGTGAGAGCAGAAAGGAAAACTGTCTGGAGAGAGAGAGAAATAAGTAGAGATAAAGAGTATTTGTAGTAGAAGAATTGTGGTGATGAGTAAATTTGAGAATCTGCTCTGTGGACTGAAAAGAGACCCCACACCCTGCCCCCACCACCTGGCTTGTTGACTGTAAAGGAGGAAAGGGGGTGAATACTATAGGCTCGTAAGAGGGAGGGGGGAGTGAACCAAAACTGTATGAAAAGTTTATTTTTGCCTGCATTTATCCTCCAACTCTGTTAGGTAATTAAACACTTTTTGTAACTTTAAGCTTGGAGCCTGGTTGCCCTCTTTTCGTGCGTCCTCCTGGCAATGTCCTGTCGAAAAAACCATGACAAATATGCTGTCCTCTAGTAAGGTTCTAATACTGTCAGGCATTTGTGTTATCCAAATCCTGTCGCTGTTGAGCCGCTAGCAGAGAAGGAAAGCCCCAATTCTCAGCGTGGCATAGAAAAAAGTGCTTCATTGTTTGAATCGAACATATATAGAGAGTTTTCAAAGGTCACCCAGATTGGTCAGTCAGAAACCTCCCCCTAGGCTTGATTGGCCAGGCCTGCACTGTCCAAATCTCGAGACACTGTTTTTAATAACATCCAAACTTTATCTTTGTTTATAAAACACAAAAAGGATTCTCATGGGAAAGACCTGTGCTAGCCACAAAATCCCACCTTAAAAGATGCTTGTCCCCACTTATTTTATCCTTCTGTACTTAACCTGTCAGAAGCAACAATCATATAAATCCCATGCAGTCCTTTGAGATCAATATGTAAATCTCACATGTGGTCCCAGGTAAGCTTCACTTGGTCTGGCAGAGTTAGACCAAAGAAATGGGATCTTTCCCTGTCCATTTAAATGAAGTGATAACAATTCTAGTCAGATGCTTGAAGCTGAAAAATATTTCCTACTTTCAAAAAAATCCCTGAAACTTCCCTTCTTCAGCTTGAATACATAACTTCAGAAATTTAGGTCATGAACATTCACAGGGAGGTTTTTAAAGTGGCTCGCAGAACTTGAGGACAAGTAATTCCATTGACTTCCCTGAGATTTATGCTTTTTCCTTTCATTTTTTTGATAATGCCTAACTAAAAACACTTGCTCAGTCGTACAGATATGGTACACTCCATGTTTCTAGTCTTGTTGCTTTCCATCCATACATAAACCCTGTTTCAGTTTGGTGCTGTAGTGTCCAGGTTAATCTGCTGTCCAGAGCAGGGAGCGGGGAAGACAACTCTATAGCTTGGAAAATGCATTTCCTATGGATGAATAGGAAACAGCCCCTTTTGCCATCTCCCAGGAAAAATGAACCTGTTAGCATAGTAGCTGCATTGCTTTGAGATATCCCACAATTTTCTCACACAGCTTCCTCAGCAATCTAAAGAAATCATTCAAGCCCATTTGAACAAGTTTTCTTCACTGTCCTGGAATTGAACCTGCCTGCTGATTCATGAGGGCTACATTTCTTGGTAAATAAAAGACTACCACCAGTTACAGATCCTATCACCACCCTTTCAATCTGTTCTACTTGTTTTAGAAACTCAAAGGATTAAATGTGAACAGCTGCAATTATTTCTCTGTAAAATTGATCACAAATTTTTTTTTAGTCTAACTTTACTTCCTGGCATATTAATTAAACTGTCATTGGGAAGATCTTTAGTGACATTTTTGTCAGGTTTATGCTGACATGAGTTCATTTTTACTTTTATTAGGACTGGCTTATGATAATCCTGATATAATTGAGTTGCTTATCTGAGAAGCTTCTGCCACTGTGTTAATACCTGTCACTTTGGCTGCAGAAAAAAGGTCTGGTTTGAACCCATTCGAGTTCTCTGCATCCAATAAGGGATTTCAGGACTTTCTTCTAGTCTCATATCCTTTTATTTCCTGCGTGTCATTTGGCTTACAAAATTTCAATATCTATAGTTTTTTATTTAAATAAGAAATGGATTCCTTTTAAGGGTTCAAAATTGCTTCGTCCAAAGCATGAATAAACACTAGCCCAAGTCTTTTTCTAAGTTTCACTCCTGCTCAAGAAAGTTAACTTCTGTTCAGCTGTAGTTTCCACTGGCACAAACACACAGGATAATGTCTGTAATGCTATGCCTCTTGGGAAACATAAGTGGGCAAATGGTTTATATAAAGTCAAGTGAATAACTCTTGTGCTCATGGAAGTGTGCTAAATCACAGCCTGGTCTTTTCCATTGTGTTCAACTTTCCTTTCTGTGGTGATATGTCTATAGTGATAACACCCTAGAGAATTGAGAGAAGTCTGCTTGCATCTCTTTCTAAAAGAACAAAGGCATAAAACCATTTTCAAAGAATAAAGCTAAATTTTATTTAAAAAGATAATTTTCAAATAGAAAAATCCCCAGATTTTCTGGGTGATGGAATACATCTGTTCCTAAAGAGCACTTCATGCTTTTCTGACAGCTGCATCCCCTAAGGTATCTTCCTCTCCTGAGTCCTGCTCCCTACAAGTCCCCTCAAAGTTTGTCTGTTTATTTCTGAATTCAAGTTCCACAGTTTTCTTTACACAGACTAAGTTTTATCTTTTCATCTCAAGCATCTCCCAGTGTCTTCTCATGCTCCAGATTCCCTGCTTGCTCTAATTATCTCTCTGCACTGCAGGACCAGCCTTGCTGTCTCATCCCCCAGGCTTTCCTCCTGGAAAATACAATCTACACGTCCCTCTGCAGGGCCTGCATGGCTCAGGGAAACAGCCAGAACAAGGGGGCTCCTTCCTACCTTGGCAGCCCTTCAGCCAAAACAAAAGTAGAACCACATTCAACATAGGGTGAACAAAACAATAAAACAAATTCCAAATTCACAACAATTGTGAACGTCACCTATAACAATCCAGGATATATTTTGAGGAGGAAATCTTACTTTAATAGACTCATAGTCAGAACTTTCCCTTACAGACTACTTCAATCTTGCCCATAATATGGAATGGGTTCTGGAACACATTGATTAAAAAAAAAAAAATCCATCCCAAAAAACAAAGCCCAGCAGAATGAGAATTATCTGGTTCCTACTAAAATACAAAGTTTTGACAATATAACTACTATTTTAAACATTATTCATTTCAACCACCAGTGTCTGCTTTCATATGCCTTGTGTTTGTCTTATGAAAGAGACATATATTCCATATTTTTCCTACCAAATGGTAGATTCACTGTGCATATGCAATAAGACAGATTTCAAGAAGTGCAATGTTATCCTATGACTTTCACAGCTGCTGCAGTATTAATGTATGTATAAGACAGAACTCCAGAGCAAGCTTTGTGCATCCAGTGTCCCCAAGAAGTAGATTTGCAGTGCCTATCCAGCATTCAACTGCTGTCCAGAAAATCTTGTGTGCAGAAGTGACAGATATCCTTTCCAGAGCCACAGCCTTACATTCTTCTTGTGTTTGTGGAGGGTGCAGCAGGGAAAGGCCAGTAAGGAGGAAGATGACATAAAAAAGATGCTGCTGTTCTTAAGACACTGCCTCTGGACTGTTTTCACAACCATTCCTCTGTTTCATCCAGAAAGCAGGTTGCCAGGGCAGGACAAGTGGTGATGTGCACTGCTTCAGTGCTGGATTGCCAGCTCAGGCTCTCTATCGGATAAACTATAGGACAAAAAATAAAAAAAGTCATTTAAAGATGCTGGATATAATTCTTTTTTCTGCTATTTTTGGATGAAACTTGATGGAGATGCTTCAGTAGTTATAGTGCCAGATGCAATAACAGAAGCTGTGATAATGGCCCATTTTTTTTTCTCTTGAGGAAAATTCCAAGTACTCAAAAGAATGTGAAAACAAACCTCATGGCAGTAATAACTGAAATGTGCCACCATCCAACAACAACCCTGACAAGCAATCACTCTACATTACATTCAGTAAAATTCCAACATACAGCAGCTTTCTATTCAGATAGAAAAAGAGCCATATAAATGACTGCAGAAATCAGAGGAAAACTGGAAAAGATGGATAGATTTCTGGGAGTTTCCCAATATTCCTTCAAACTGGTATGAATATAACTAATCAGATTTAACCAATTTATTATTTGTCATATTTGATTGGGCCAGGGTACAAAGCTCATCACTGTTAAGTTTGTCATTCTAATGTACCCCGGGGAAGTTTCAAGATTGGGTGATACATGTTGGATAAAATTTTAATTTCCTTTTTTCTAATTGCATTTCTCAGTTTTAGTTTGCTCAGATTATCTCCTGTCTGTTACTCCCTATTTTTTTCCTCCATGTTGATGTATGTAAAAAGAAAGTTAGGTGGCGTCTCAGACTTTTGGATTTGGAAAATAAACTACAAAACTGCAGAGGAAATATGAAAATAGTAAGTTAAATTCTTTATTTCATATCTACATTGTGACTGCAAATGCATTGAGCATTATGGGATATAACTAACTGGTGTGACAGAATGCGGGAATTACTTCACCAAAGTACTTTTGACAGAAAGGATCCTTGAACCTACTTTAAACAAAAAAAAATCAACGAAACAAAACAAACAAAAAACCAAACAAAAAAAAACCCAAAAAAACAAACCAAAAAAACCAAAAAAACCAACCAAACAAAAAAAACCCCAAAAACCCCCCAAAACATTTTTAGGACATAAAGCTCTATAATAAAGCTTTAAGTAAAAATCTTGTTTTATCAGGTTTTGGTGAGGTTTTTTGTTTGTTTGTTTGTTTGTTTTTAAATTTTTTAAAATGTCATGATGTGTTAATTTTGTAAGCTGAACATTTTGAGTATTGAAATCTATTTCTTGTCCTTTAAAAATGCACAAGACTCACATACTTTATTGGATTTTTGGAAAATGTTAACAAATCTTTCACTGATTTTTAACAAAATGCTACTTTATGGTCATGGGGAGTTTAGAAAGAAAAAAAAAATGTTTTGAGGTCTTCTTCAGAAATGAAATTTAGTCAGAACTAGTTCAGAACTAGTTTTATTATATAAACTAAGATAAATTACCCTGAAATAATAAGTGTCAATTCTGAACACAATAGGAAAAATAAAGAAATGCAAGCTAAGAATTTGTGGTGATAAGTAATCCTTCTTAAAACAGAATATAGTGCTTTATGCATTCATTATTTGGTTATGGCCAAGAGAGAGAGGGTAAGACAGAAGTAAGGGAGTGAGGGAGGGAAGTGGACCAATAGGATTTTTACAGTATTTGCTTGCATAAACATCACCAGTTCACATCACACTGAGCTCCTTTTGGAAACTCTAAGCTATGTATCTTAATTCCCACCTTCATTTCTGAGCTGCTAATTCTAAGTGTTTTTTTATTGAAGTCTGTGGCATCAGGGCTGAACTGGTGGCAAGATATTAATGCAAGCACCCTCTTCATATATCCTTAAAATGTGGGTGAAATTCAATACTCTATTTTTTAAATTATTCTTTTTGGGGTTTTTTTGGTTTGGTTTGGTTTGGTTTGGTTTGGTTTGGTTTGGTTTGGTTTTTTAAACGCTTTATATTGTTAGGGACTGCTGAATCTGGCAGCCTGTAAACATGAGGCTCCATGCTCCAACCAGCAGTGAAGGTGAGCTGGCATTCCCAAAAAGCACACAGACTCATGTGAACACCATATATGACAGAGAGAACCACTCTTTCCAACACAGATGGCAGCAGTGGTTTTGTTCACTGGATCCACATGTCACTCCCCTGTGACAGCCCTGGTTATAACGATTTGTCATTGGTTTTTTGTACACTTCTGTGTTTGTGGAAACCAATCTTAAGTCACAAACCCAAATTAATTTTTTTAAGAAGACACCAGTCAAAACTTTTTAGGTGGTAGAGAATCCACTGTATAAGCACTTACAACTGGTGTGTAGGTCATTTATTCTCACAGGTGACATGGACAGCTTTCTATCTCGTACCTCTCTACTTGTTTCCATATTAAGCATATCCAATTTTAATTTCTAGCCACTGGATATATTAATTTTGGTGAATTGTACATTAGAAACACCTGCTTTCAAATGATTTGTCCACAAGCAGCTGCTTGCAAAGGCATCAAGCAATTTCATGTTTTTGTTTCTCTAAATACACCAAATATGTTTTAATTGACACAGTGCTGTTTTGAAGGAAATCAGCTCTCATCCACACAATATTTCTGGCTTTTCCTTATGACATACCCTTTAATTGCACAGAGTGGACTCTAGATGGATCCAAACCTGGATGATACAATCTTCAGGAGACTTTTGGCTTTGATCCTGTCACTTTATGAACATGGAAAAAACAGGACTAGACTGGAAGCAGCATTAGATAAAACAGCCATCCGTTTGTAGTGTGGATGTTTCGTGCTCAGAGCTAGCTGTATTATTCTGCAGATTCATTGCTACAACTTGCATATTACTACTTGCCAATGCAAACTCAGACAGGCCTGAGTTTCTCAGTTGACGACACTGGCACCCCATCCCCATTTATCTCTTCCAAAATAATTTCTAATTTGCTGCTCATTAAATAAGTTTGTTTTTTTCCAGTGATACCCACATCAAAGAAAATGCCTTATGCTTTACAGAGACCTCACTCTCTTTCAGTCAAAAATGTTGTCCTAACTGATCATATGCAAGTCCAGGTTCTTTGGGCTTTCAAATTGTTTTCTAAGATTTCTCTTTCCAGAATGGTTTTCCATCCTTTGAATTGAATGGATTTGCAGATGACAAATTTCATTTAAACAATCTATTTGCATATATTAAATAAATCATTACATTTAACTGTTGATCCCAAATTGCTGTTTCTGCAGTAATCCATCACCTTCATTATTTATTACACCTTTGACCTCTGTGTTATCTCCAAGTCTTTACCAAAAGTGCTTTTCCAATTTTATCCAAGCCACTGATAGGGATACCAAATAATATAGAATGAGCTGAGAAAGATGTACTAATTGCAGCTGATTAGCAGAGTAGAAGTAAAACTTGGGGGTTTATGAACACTGGGTAATTCTGGTTTTTCAGTTTTATATATGAATTGTTAACACAAGACAAGTTCTTAATGGAGTTTTAAAGAGACATCTGAGGCTGTAATAGCAGTACCTGTGCCTAAGTGCAGATTTGCCTGCAGGACAGCTTCATGAGACAGACAGTGGTATATTCTGTCTGTGGCTTACAACTCAGTGACTGTGCTTTGTATTTGTTTGTTAGAAGAATTTTTCTTTTTTTTAATTTCTCTTGTGTCTCAAGGTTTTTGTGTTGAGCTTGTTATTCAAATTTTGCAGCAATGTAACTGGTTTTCCATTAAAAAAAAAGGTCCTCATTCATCTCATAAAATCCTAACAACATATTAGATGGTTAATAGGATTTTTCCAGTTGAAATTGTTTGACTTTTCTCTGAGAGTAGATGTGGGCATATACTTTTGTTTCCTTTAGGTTTCAATAGCACATCAACCTTAAAAACTATTGACAGGAGGAATGTGAGCTGTTGCTTAGTTACAGTTGCATGATAAGGGCTGTGATGATAAAAGCTCATCTCCTCTCTGTGATTGGATAAATCTCACCACAACCAGCTCCTAATGAATCTGACAGGAAGGTGAATCCACCTTTAAGTCAAGTGTCATGTCGAAAGCCTTACTTGGGACCAGAAAGTAATGGAAAGGAAAGCAAATTAAGGAATTCTCCATTCCTCTGTTTCGGGATTTAATAAACTTTAGTGAGCCTGAAAATATTTTGTACCATGTACAGAAATAACTCAGTATTTAGGGTTGGATTTTTTTAAGCAATTGAAAACAAAAATTGTAAAAAGGATCCAAATTATGAAGGACCAGACCCATCCTGTGCTCTCAGTGGGTTGCTGTAAGAACTTTAGGAATATGATCCCTTGGCATAATAGCAATTCTTATCCATATGAAACATGTCATTGCAGCTTGGTTTCTATGAGCATTCTGAAAGATAAAACAAAAATTGGTGGAAACAGGACACAAAAGGTCTAGATGTCACAAAATTCAAGCAAAGAGTTTCATGTGACAAATTCATTTGCTTTAGTTTTCATCCACGCCTATTCTTTAAATAAAATAAATTTTATCTGCAGAGAGGAAGGACTGAGGTTTCAAAACATAAGCACATAAATATTCAACAATATAAATATTGTTTTTCTGGCATGTTGAGTGAAAGTTAAAATAATTTCTCTCAGTTTCACTGATCTACAAGATATGCTGTGTAAGCAAGTGCTGTAGCAGACCAGGATAGAGTGATAAGCACATTGGAAAGGATTTCATCCCACTCTTAAGATACGTAAGGACAGATGGGATGAATCGACCTCTGGTGATTTCTCCACTGACTTTAGAGGGAAACCCAATGCTTAACTGGACAATTGTCTTAAATTTGTTGAATTCCTCCCGGTATACCAAATAATTTTGTTTAACAATTACATTTTCAAGCTGTGCACATGAAAAAAATTAAATCTATATTGTGAACTATATGAATAGTTTGTGATTCTGACAATCAGTGCTTATGACACTGAAGAAGTGACAGCTGACAGCCTAAGATTTTATTCTGAGTTCCTATCATTTCCCTAGGGAAATAAATCCATCATAAAAGCTTTCCCAGGGATATGACAAAGAAATACAGGCATTAGAAATTTTTTATATTTAAGAATTTATTTACTTTGTAGAACTAGAAAGATTTTAAAGTGGATGTACCAACCAAAAATCTGATTTCTCCTTTTTATTTTTTTAATTGGAAAGGCCATTTTTGACTGGATAACAGGTGGGCCCATGCTATCTCTCATAGTGTGGATATAATAACAAATACATAATTTTATTAATTTTTAGTTTAGACATGACTATTTTATAACCAGGAGTTATCTAAGTTGGAACTGGAAAAGGGAGATAAATAGTAATACTGGTGTATTCAATGAAGGAATGAGGTAAATTGGGATTAAGCACATATCCACATGGAAATGATGGTGAGGTTTTTTATGGGGGAATTATAATCCCCCATAATCCTCATAATTATACTCATAATCCATTTATACTTATACTTTGTTTTCAAGTCTGTTTCTCTGAAGAAATTATACAAGGACAATAAAACTGGATGTCAACTAGCAAAAAATTTCTCATAGAGCCAGTATAAAACAATTTCAGAAAACCTGAAGAAATCACATCTAGGCAGAGACTGATCAATGTTCATGACTTAGTTGAAGAAGTGCTCACTGTTACTATTCATGATATGTTGACTCTGTTGATGAATAAATCAGCTTCATCTTCATCTCACTTTTCCAGTGAATACCAACTTCATAAGAAAATATTTTCAGACCTCTCATACAGAGATATTTTACAAAATGGTATGTACATCTTTTTCCCTTAGGTTATAAAACCAATCCTGCTTGAATGAAATAAAGGTAATATTCTAGAAGAATGATGAAACTAGAGAGAATATGAGAATATGGCAGAGCCCTACAAAGATTGGCATTTTGCATTAAGCCATGTGAGAGAAGGAACCAGAAGGAGAATTGATACAGACTATGGCATTTCCAAGTACTGACACACACAAAATATCCCTTCTGCTCAGTTAATCAATCATATTCTGCTAGATGAACACATTATCCTTCCAAGAAAAGAATGCAAATAACAGATGCCAAGGAGAAGGCTGAAATGCTTACTAAGATATTTTTCTGTAATCCCTTTCACTCACTCTCTGTCTATATATACAGATACACATTTTCAAACACTGGCAGAACACTTTGTGTAACAATTTCTAAGAAAGCTAAAAAGAGAAGGGTGTGGTCAAGATAAAGAGAAGTGAATGCAAAGCATAAGCATAAGTGATGTGAAAAACATCAAATTGGGTACCTTGTGCAGCAATGAGGAGTGACTATTTCTCCTAAAATAACTGTGAAAAGTTATTATAGTGCAAGAAGAAGGTATCTAAATTAGTTCATTAATTGTCAGAGGTTTTCAAAAGTACTTGGGGAGAGGTATCTATAGAATATTTAGTAGCTATTTTTAAGAAAAATTAATATGAAAATAGTGGTAGTGTTGGAGACCAATTGGTTCATTAGGAATAACAGAGTTCATATGATTAAGGTCAAGATAATTACATGGCAGTGCATTTAAATGCAATACCCCCTAATTGAGCAGAGAGCTTTTTTGTAGGTCAAGGAAAATTAATATACAGCCAACATTTAAAACTACTCTGACTCAATCAAAGCCAGGTTTGTTTAGGTACAAACCTTGCTCTTTCCATTTTTATGTATGTAAATTTCCTCAGAAAAGATTTGAAAATGTGAATACACAAAGAGCATAGGATTGATCTTTGTCAATTTGTTTCCACCTGAAAGCTAATGAAGATTGGATACTGAAAGAGATTAAAATTCTGAGCATGGAATTATCATGGTTCATAACTAACATGGCAAATTCTTTCAAGTCTATTCTTTTAAAAATCAGTAATAAAGATTTCCTCCCATTTTTCAGTTAATCAGCCAATACTGATAACAACTGTGTGAGCTGATATGAAGTCAAAAGAGACAATGCCCATCAGATTAGTCTTGTAAACCTCAATGCATAATAAAATGGTAGAAAATGGGATTCTGTGGATTTGTAGAAGTGTTTTATAGAAAGTGCTTTATAGAAGGAACAACTCTACTCCTCTGCTTATCACATTAGCCTCATTTGTACATGTTTACCCAGATGCCATTCGTATTCATAATTTTAGCCTAATATATTTTTCTAAGGCTGACCAATTTTTCAAAAACTTTCAAGCATTTTATAAAATAAACTTTATGGCATAGAAGTGGAAAATGCATAAGGGTGAGGAAGAAAACTCTGCTTCCACAGTCAATCAAATTTTCCTCATAAACTTAGTGATAGTTTTATCATTGATCGGTAATCAGCATCCTAATATCACACCATTTCCACATTTTCCTTAGCTTTTCATTTTAGATTTAGAATACAAAATCAGACATGTTTCTCACAGTAAAACCTGGTAATTGTGCATCTCTGTGGGCATTTCAGTTTGCCCAGATTGTCATCTGAATTATTTAACTGATGCTACTTGCCACCTCAGATGCTATTCAACAGTGCATGTTCTGTACCTATGCATAAGCAAAGCACAGCAGAGCAGATATCCTCCAGAGCCCTTGTAACTTTGTGAACTTGGGATGTCCCATAGAAGCTTTTTATGCTTTATGTTTTCCAGTGTGGCATTTCCTCTGGCAGAGTTTAACCTAAATTCTAAATATAACATTAAATTAATATTAAAATTAATGAAGATATTAAATAAATTATTGAAAATTGATTAAGTTAATCTATATAAATGAAAAAATAGATTCTTAGTATACTTTATTGCTGCATTTTAACTAAAATGTTGGAATTTTAGTTCTATCCCATGTATTGACCGCCATTATATTTTTGCAAGTTATGACATCTAATGCCTGACAAACTAGTAGAGAAGAAATGTAACCAAAATTTAACCACAGTGAGATTGTTGGTGGTGTTTATTATCCCTGTAAAGGTAGAAGTTTAGAACCATCAGGGATTACTCTTACCCTATCACCTCTGTTGCAAGGAGGGTCCCATCCTAAAATTTCTGTTGCTGGCTCTGGACAACTTTTCATTAGCAGGGTCCCTTTGGCTTAACATAAGACAAGTGCATAGAAACGTAGTTTAACAGTGAGAAACATGACAACACTTAATAAAAATGAGAAATTGTTACACTCACAAAAGTAGAATTTACTTCTAAAAAACTAGAAATAGTTAGGCTTGGCTCTAGCCTGTTGGGTTGGGTTCAGCACACAAAATGTGAGGCATTCCCTAGTGGAATAACTTTCATCACTGTGACTTGGCAACAAATGGTTGTGAAATATGAACATGACAGCTTCACTCCTTCTGCTGTAAAGATCAAAAGATGATAAATGTTCAGAATTTTGTAGGCTTTCTTTATGATGAGGCTAAATTTCAGGAAGAAATGATCTTCCACTGCTGCTGCCCTGGATGTTAGGAGGGAGTGCATAGGAACCCTATCATTTCTTCCCGTTTGACAGAGGCACAGCCTTCCTAAAGGCCAGCTCTGGAGCAAGCTCTCTTTGAAAAATGTCATTTGTGTTAGTGTTCTGTATCACAGCCATGTTTGGGATAAAACAGTGATACTGTCCTAATTGGATCTTCCCAATACACCCCCACCCCCAATTTTTATGTAAGTACAATTCATACAAACAGTACTTTAAAAACAAGAGTAAAGACTAAAATCTCCTATGCATAGGGAAGATGTGAGGGTGATGTGATCTATGGTTTTCAGTGCTAATCTTAGTTGCTGCAGAGGCTCTGAAAAGTGACGGGAAGAGGTAAAAGCTTAACCGCAGTAGATTCGTTTCAGATATTTTCTCAGATTGTCATGCTGTAACAACAATGCAGCTTTATAAGAAATTAGACTGTTTCATTAAATTCTTCTCAGAAGGTAAACAATTCATATATCTTCATCTTGTATCTGACCTTTTCTTGAGAGGAGGTCTGATTATATGCCTCCTGTGCTATGGCTAAATTTTTGCTGGGGGTTTCTGTTTCATCAAACTCACTTCTATATTTATCTCTTATAGACTTGTCTTCTGTGCAGCTGTGCCTGCTAGAAAGGATATGTAACAAAATTTCAACTTCTGCAAATGTAAGCAGCAGAGGTATTATGTGATGCAAAGAAAATCTTATGTCCTCTCTTTCATAATTTTTACGTTTTACCTGTTAAAAAGAAGATTGGCTTGGAGGTCTTTTGTGGAGCTACTGGTTGCTTCCTAATCTGATATCATAAAATGCATTTTTCAATGAAATTTCACATTTCTACTGATTTTTTTATTGCAAAATCTTCAGTGACTATACTGCTAATATATCACTTTATTTCTGCCTTTTACAGGTGGTTTCTTAAGATGAGTTCTTGTGCTGCCTCAAGAATGGTTTCTGCTCACTGATCATGCATCAATGTAACAAAGAGATTAAAACTGCTTAATCTATTTGAATAGCAAAACAAATCTAATTGCATTTAGTTTGGAAATTCAAAATGCATATTGCCTTAGAAAGCCACAGAAGACAAAATAAAGCTTGGGGCAGGGAGAATGGGTGGTGGAGCAGCTGCACTCAGCAAATTTCAGAAATGAAATGGGAATTGAAGGTGCTCTGGAGTTTATTATTATAGGAAAGTATTTCTGTTTTGTAAATTATCTTAATTGACTGGAATAGTGAAAAGTGAAATGTCATTGTAAGATTTTGCTCCACTTGGGTTTTGGCCCTTTCAGAGCTTTGCCTTAAAGTACAGGAACATATTTTCCTTGCTGCAAACTGCAATTCCAGACCCTTGCAGTGTACCATGGATCATAGAGGGGAATCCTCAAGGCTTCCAGCGCACTGGTTATGCCGTGCCTCGCAAGGAAGCTGTGCAGGTGCAGGTGACAAGGTCCTGAAGCTGTGGGGGCTGCCAGAGCAGGCAGCAAATGTTTCTTTGCTGGACATTTTCAAGCACATTCCCAGCTCAAAGCAGAGGGAAGAAGAAAAGGGAAGTGAGCAGCTGACAGAATCATGGGATGCTTGCAGCTGGAAGGGACCCTGCCCATGGGTTATGATCCCATGGGGGAGAGATGCCTCTGCCCGAATGAAGGCGCAAATGAAAGCACATGACAACAGCATACAGATTTAATTTTACATGGATTTTCTTTAAGAAGAAAGGGGAGGTAGAGAGATAGAAAAAATAGGAAAGAGGTCTCAGAGAGAGAGAGAGAGAGAGATCATTCTGGGATTTTGGAAGATGTGCCGATGTGTATTTTAACTTGATATTGTCATTTACTACTACTACTACTCCTTCTTCTTCTTTTTCCTCTTCTTTACTACTACTGCTACTTCTTTTTCTTCATCTTAGTCATTCCTATTTTTCTTATTCTTCTTATTGGTTTTCTTATTCTATTTCTTATTCTTAATTACTACTCTTATTTCTTCTTATTCTTCTTATTCTTGTGGTCCCTATAATTTTGATTCAACGTATTTTTCTTATTCTTTTTCTTATTCTTATTATTATTTACCACTAATAGTATGGTATTTTCTTCCTCATCTTCTTATTCTTCTATTCTTATTCAACTTACTATATTCTCATTGTTATTCTTATCCTTCTTATTATTATATACTACCACTATTTCTTCATCATCTTCTTATTCTTATGCCTATTCTTATTACCCTTTTTTTGTTTGTTTTTTGGGGGATTTTTTTTTTGGTGGGTTTTTTTCTTATTAGTACTGTTTCCTAAAACCAACTTTCACTGTTGAATGGAAGACTGGTTTGTGCAGCAGAGCTGCTGAGCCTGGATGGAGACATGCAGGCAAAGGCAGCCCGTGTGGCTCCCTGTTGCAGTGTATTACAGGATTTTTCGTGTATGATTCTTCCCCTCCTTAATCGCTCCCCTCTGGCTCTCCCTGGTTGGCTCATATGAGTCGGCACCGCCCTCCATGCCCCTCCTGATAAGCCCCTGCAGAAGCCGGACCTGGGGTTCTTGATATGGGTTTCTCAGGACCCCTCACCTCCCCCTGCCTCTCCACCCCTTTCCACCATGCCCTAACTTTCCCCTTTTGGACTCTAATAAACCCCCTGGAAACCTCAAACTGAGATCCTGCACTTCTTGAACTGCTGCACCTACACAGCGAACCGCGCCTCTAGCAGCCCCGCAGCCCGCCACGGCCATGCACGTTCCAGGCGTGTTTTTGGCTTAGTACCAACACGTGCCGCGGCTCCAGCATGTGCCCCACCCGCTCCAACTGCAGCACTGAAATAACTCCGCGCAGCCAGATTCCATCTCTGCTGTAAATCACACGCGTTGCCCGCGAGCTGTGGGACTCCTTACGGACACAGGTGCATCCCTGGAAGGGGACCCTGAGGGATGTGTGGAGAACTTGCGAATTCTGTGGTTTTTTGCTGGGGAAAAAAAAACAGTGACGTGAAATAGCTATAGGGACCAGATAAAGTGAAGCGGAGACCAGCTAGCCAGTCGGCGAAAGCCTGCCAGAGGTAAGGGAAACCCTGGTAGTGAGCTGATAGCACCTACACTGCTAATCAGGGGTTTTTCCGACCCTAGACCTCCGCTGCAGCAAGTGTGTATGTAGTTCACAGCGGAGGAAGAGTGAATGTTGGTGTGTTTTGAGGGCACCCCGCAGGGAAAGGGAGTGCGAACATGGGTGAATGGGTGAGTTACAGAATACGGCAGTTTATAGGGCTCTATTTAGAACTCCAGCTCATTTTTTTCTAAGTTTAGCCTTCTACAGATAAGCAAGTGTAGCATTTTGAGAATAAGGCCAGAAAGATTTTCGGAAAAGACCCATTCCGCCTGATTCTCAAAAAAGAAGTGTATTTTTTAGTTAAAACCCTTTTAGTTAAAGTATATTTAGTTCACCCCTATTAATAACTTTCCTCCTTCCCATTTTCCTTCTGAGGAAACCATTCTTTCTCATGGTTTCTTCTTCCCAGAATTCCCAGCCTTTTCCGGCCACGTGTAAGCTCCGCCCCTTCTCCCTGCACATCATCCTGCTCCGCCCCCTCTATGTCACAGGGCGGAGAAGCGCGGGAAGATCCTGCCCCCTAAGTTCCCACATCACGTCAAAATCGGAAGTGCTGGGAAGGGGGAGTGTAGTGGTGGCTCTGGCACATCTGAGCGCCCCTGGCCCATGGTCAGGCGATGACCCAAAGATGGAGTCATGGGAGTGAACAAACTTCCAATCGTGGTGACCTAAAATGACTCTCTCACGCTGCTCAGCATCCAGGGTCATGAATATGTGCCAAGTTCACCACTGATTGGCCCCGCTCTTCTCCCCTCCCCGCAGACGTATATGGTTATGTTCTAGAATATTCGTCTTTGTCTGTACCCTTGCTGTTCCCTGATTTGCCCGTTCAAAGAATTGTCCCGCCTTCCCCTATCTACGATTGCATGAGACTGATGTCGCTCCCTAATCCCACTGTCCTCATTGGTTCCCTAGAGTTTCTCCTCCCCTTTTCCTCCGCCCTTAAAACCCTGTACCCGAAGTGGTTCGGGGCCATTTGGTCGCTGTATCCAGTCCCCTTCTGTCCCTCTGCCTTTCTACCCTACCCTCCAATAAACCTCTCTGGAACACCAATCAAGTGGACTACATTTCTTGCCTCACCGCGAATTGGTCTTCGAGTCGCCGCTGCGCTCCCTAGGAGCCCTGCCTGTCTTGCGCTGCCCACCCGGCAGCGGTCCCCCACCTTGCCGGACTCGGCCCATTGGGCGCCAAGAACCCCAACAGGGGAGGGGGCAGGGGGCACAGCCCGGCCGCCTAGCAGGAAGAGGGAAGAATGAATGGGAATGTTTCTATTAAATTGTAAGCAATCAGCGTTTACCATTCAGACGCTGTCAACTGCCCAAAAATAATAATAGTGTTTTGAGTGCTATTTTCACAGACAAAAAGATTCTTCGCAGAGACTCTGTTACATTCCTGTGGTGGTTTTGATTGGCTCAAAACATCAGTAAAGTATTTTTAACATCTAGGAGGAATTTGGACCCCTCAGAAGCTGTTGTGGTAGGCCTGGGGAGGTGTTTGAGGGGTGGGGAGTGGCACAAAGATGGCTCCTGTGTTTCCTACGTGAAAGTTCTGGAAGTTTTTACATCAAGTCCAGCAGAGCCAATCTCTGATGGCTCTGAAGGTGATGGACATGCTACCAGCCAAGTTTGGGCCAATTGGAGGTGCTGGTTACGCCTCTGTGAAAACATATTTAAGAAGAAATCAAAACAAAGCAGGCACGCACTTCTTTCACTTCTTTGTAGTTGGAGGAGAAGGAGGTAGAGGTGAAAATATGTAGAGGGGAAAACAGCATGGATACGCCAAGGTCAGTGAAGAAAGTGGGGAGGAGATGCTCCAGGTGCTGGAGCTGAAAACCCTCTGCTAGCTGTGGTGAAGGCCATGGGGGGAGCAGGAAGTCCCCCTGCAGCCCATGGAGTCCATAAGGATGCAGAAATCCACCCACAGCCCATGCCAGAGGAGCAGGTGGATGCCTGTAGAGAGCTATGATCCAGTTTGGAGTCTCGAAAGAGTTAAAGCTACAAAGGCCTTGCAAAGGAAGGAAAGGCCTTGCTCCTGAGATGAAAGCAGCCTGACCTCGGCTCGGGAGAGTCTGCACTTTATGGACAAGAGAACTCAGTTGCAGCAGAATTCAGGCGGGATGTTGCTCGTGAGATTGGACCCACGCCAAAGAAGTTCCCAGAAAACTGTCTCTCGTGGGAGGGACCCCACGGCTTAGTAGAGAACCCCTCTCCCTGATTGGTCTGACCAGAGAACCCCTCTCACCCTGCCCCCTGTCTGTGTTGCTGGTTTGGAAAGAGGGAAGGGGGGTGAGTGGAGAGACTGCTTCTTAAGAGGGTGGGGGGGTGAGAGCAGGAAAACTGTCTGGAGAAAGAGAGAAACAAGTAGAGATAAAGAGTATTTGTAGTAGAAGAATTGTGGTGATTAATAGATTTATAGACCTGCTCTGTGGACTGAGAAAAGACTCCACACCCTGCCTCCCTACCCGGGCTTGTTGATTATAAAGGAGGAAAGGGGGTGAATACTATAAGTTCGTAAGAGGGAGAGGGGGAGTGAACAAAAACAGTATATGAAAAGTTTATTTGTGCCTTGCATTTATCCTCCAACTCTGTTAGGTAATTAAATCACCTTTTTGCAACTTTTATGGAGCCTGTTTGCCCTTTTTCTTTTTCTGTGCATCCTCCTACCAACCAGTGTCCTATCTCATTTGACTCACGAGATTGGTGTGTATTTTTATAGTTTTTTTCTGCAGCAAGAGAGAGTCGAGGTGCCTGGCATTTAGTCAGGATCAAACCCTGAGAATTCCATTTAGCAGCAAGCCACACCCGACTCCAGCAGATCAGCTCCAATTCCACCCCTACTGACCTGCTGCAGAAGCCATGAGAAGAAACCTATCACATGTCTGGAAAAAATTTCTACCAGCTCAAAAAGACTCAGAGAAAACTGTAACACATTGAAAACAACTGGAATTTTTTTTTCTTTCTTTTTCTTTTGTATATGACAAAGGTGGATATGTTGCAGTGTATTACAGGATTTTTCGTGTATGATTCTTCCCCTCCTTAACCCCTCCCCTCTAGCTCTCCCTGGTTGGCTCATATAAGTTGGCACCGCCCCCTGCGCCCCACTTGATAAGCCCCTGCAGAAGCCGGACCTGGGGTTCTCGATATGGGTTTCTCAGGACCCCTCACCTCCCCCTGCCTCTCCACCCCTTTCCACCATGCCCTAACTTTCCCCTTTTGGACTCTAATAAACCCCCTGGAAACCTCAAACTGAGATCCTGCACTTCTTGAACTGCTGCGCCTACACAGCGAACCGCGCCTCTAGCAGCCCTGCAGCCCGCCACAGCCACGTGCGTTCCAGGCGTGTTTTCGGCTTGGAGCAGCTCCCCCCACTTTGCAGCGTGGGGTGCCTGCCTTTGGGAGTGCGTTGCTGCAGCTCCCTCAGGACATTGGGCAGGCTCTGGGCCACCTGCCACCTGTGGGGTCTGGCCTGGCGCTGGCAGCAGGGCTGCTTGTCCGGCTGAGGCCTCAGGCAGGAGCAGCAGAACAGACTGAGCAGACCGCAGCGCCCGCCTGAAGCGGGACAGACGCTTTTTGGGAGCAGCTGGCTGCTGCCCGAGGGCCTGGGCTCCCTGCTGGGGAGCTGAGGGGCTGGGGGGCACCAGGGGCTGGGGCAGTCCTGCAGGAGCCGGGGGTATTTCGGTATTCCGATTGTGATCTCTTCCCAGTCCTCCTGCGGCTCCTCTTTGTTGCTGTCATGTCTGTCTTGGGACATCACTGGCTCTGCTCTGACTTTGTCTTCTGAGAGCTCGCAGTCACAGGAGAGTCCCCCCAGAGAAAGTACTTGGCCACCATCATCTTCTTCTTGGGACAATGTTGGCTCTTGTCTGATTTCCCCTTCCCAGAGCTCCCAGTCAGAAGAGAGACCCCCTAGGGAAAGTACTTGCCTGCTGTCATCTTTTTCTTGGGACAACTCTGGCTCAGACCTGACTTCCCCTTCTGAGAGCTCCCAGTCAGAGGAGAGTTCCCCTAGGGAAAGTACTTGGTTGCCATCATCTTCTTGGGAGAGGTGTTTGTCTGTCTGACCTTGCCACTGGAATGGCTCCTGGCCCATGGAGGGTTCCCCCTCTCCCTCCTCCAAGGCCCAGTGCAGATCTGGCAACTCTAGCCATTCCCACTGCCGTAAGAGCTCCTGCAGCCCCCAAGGGCCTGGGGGGCAGCAGGGGCTGTGCAGGGCAGGGCCTGGCTCTGTGCCCCACACAGGGGGAAAGGAGGCCACTGCCATGGCACATCAGGGCCTGCAAGGCCCCAGGCAGCTGCTCTCTGGCTCCATCCCAGCTCCTTCCAGCCCAATTCCACCTCTCTCTATCCCATCTCCTTCCATCCCTGCCCATCACCTGGGGCCTCATGCAGAGGCCCAGCTGCTCCATGGCAGGGGGACATTTTAGCATCGCCTTCTCCATCTCCATCTCCATCTCCATCTCCATCTCCATCATCTCCATCTCCATCTCCATCTCCATCTCTGCTGCACAGGCTCTAAGGGGAGCTGCTTCCTCGTGAGAGAGAGGCTCTCCTGGCACCAGGCACCCTGGGGCTCTGTCACCCTTATATAGCCCTCGAGCAGGGGGGCTCTGCCATGTCATAAAGGCCTCTGGGCATCACAATGTCCTGCATCACAAAGGGCCCTGACACAATGTCACAATGTGTCACAACGGGCCACACCCAACATCCCTTCAATAGCCAAAGGCACTGGAACTGGCATGGAGCACTCCTAGGACTTGGGCACTTGTAGCCCCTGATGTGCCCAGAGCCCTGGGAGGCTTTGGACACTGTCCCACATAGCAGCCCCAGCCCCATACTCAGAGCCCTGGCTTTGGAGGGTGGGCTTTTCAGGGCACAAGCCATTGCCAAGGTGGATGCAGCCAGGGACTTGTGGGCAGTTACTCCACATCCAGGTGCAGGCTGGGGATGAGGGGTGTCCCTCAGGGCTCTGTCTTGACCCTGGGGCTCTTCAATGTCTTCATCAATGACACAAACTTGGCCACAGACTGTGCAGCTATCGAGTTTCAGATCTCTGGTGCTTTCCCTGGCCCTGTCTGGCTCCTGAGATGGATCAGGCACAAGTTTACTCTTCTCTTATCAGTCTGTGGACAGTTCTGTTTTATGGTGAGGAGTATCTTCCAGCCACCTGTGATTGTCTTAATTATGCTGGGGAATTTAAAATCGTTCTAGCTGCCTATGAATAAGGTTTCAGGTGGCTGTAATAAAAGGCAGTGAGATGCCAAATGATTTACATTCGAAGTGAACAGTCTATAATCACCAATCCACAGAAAAGTAAATGATGACATTCATGGGTGTAGACAGCCAAGTTCCAGTGCGTGCAGAGGAGCAACTGCAGGGGTGGCCTCTAACAGAACAGTTTCTTAAATGTTCAGCTGTCCAGCTGCCTGCAAGGAACTTACTGCAGGTCAAAGCTGAGCCTGTCAAGGAGGTTTGTGTGATGTATGTGAAAACATGTTTTAAAAAGGAAAGAAAAAAAAAAACAACTCGAAACCAACAACAGAGAAAAGAGGAGTGAAAGAGTGAGAAATGACAAAGATCACTGAGATCAGAGAAGGAGGAGGAGAAAGCATTCCAGGAGCTGGGCAGATATTCTATGCACCCCATGGAGAACCCATGCTGGAGCAGGTTTCCTGCAGCACTGCGGCCTGCAGAGAGCCCATGACACAGTTAAGGGAAGTGACAAAGAGAAATTGCTATGCACTGACCATAATCTCTTCTTCATCCTCTCTGTGCTCACTGGGGTGGGGATAGAGCAGTCTGGAGTGAAGGGAGTTAATCCATTTTAATTGTCAGCAAATGAAGTTAATTTTCCCCAAGTCTGGTTTGCCAGTGACAGTAATTGCTAAGTAACCCCCTGTGTTTATCTTAACCCATGAGCTTTCTCCATCCTGTTTTTTCCTATTCTCTTCCCCTGTTCTGCCAAGTAGAGGGAGAGAGTGAATGGCTGGGTGGCAGCTTAACTGTTAGACCCACAACAGAAATACAGAATTTGTATAAAGACAGAATGAAAATGCAAAGGGTGCTCATTTCATACAGTCTGGGGTAAAGATAAAGAAAAGAAGGATCTATAGGGAGTTTGGATTATTTGATTTTATATTTGCTTATTTTCAAAACAAAAAAATTAAACCAAAACAAATGTGATTCAAACAAATAAAAACCTAAATAGAGATTCAATACCACTGACAGGAATACTTAAGGCTATAAGAAGAATATACCCTAACAATGCATAATCAACTTTCAGAACTCATTGCCATGAACGCAGATAATACTAACACTTAAGCAGGTTTCTAAGAAAACTTAAGGATTTGCATGGATGTTGAGGACGTCCACATTTCAACTACAAAGGATTAAGAGAAAATCAGAAGGGGATGGCTGAAAGCATGTCTTCATGCCAGCTCTGTACAAGATTTCTTGCACTTCCCTTTGAAGAAGATTGTACTTGTAAAAGCCTGTAAAAGACAGGCTAATATCTCTGTCAATGCTCTGGTTTGCTCCAGTTTTTTTTCCTGTAGTCTTACTTGCTTGGTGAATATTAAAAATGTTATCTAGTTAAAAATTCACTAGAAATAACAGGAGTGAGCTCCCAATGGCTCACCAGGCTGATTATCTAATGTGGACAGTATTACTTAATCGGTATGATGCAGTTTTAAGTGTGAGACTTCAGAAAAGCAAGTATGCAAAATGAATCTGACAGGATTGAGCAGGAGCTTGTCACTAATGGTCAGAACTAGCTGCTTCACAGAATCAGAGCAAAGGATGGTTTAAAAGGCTCGAAAAATACCATTCTCATTCATTCAGGACCAAATCCACCCAGAAAAGACAAGTGGCTTGCTCCCTGCTTGTGTGTTTCACCACCCTTTGCATGTCCAACGACAGCACCCCCATCACGTTGTCCCGTTCCACTCTAAAAGGGGGACTCGGGAAGGATTCTTTTAATGATTTCTGGGACAAAAAATGAAGCGCAAACACGGCAACATTATATCTGAGAACTGTTTATTGATAAAGAAGGGTAAGCATTCCTACCCAAGGGGAACAGAAAAAGAAACAAAGAGGGGAAAAGAGAGGCGGAGAGGGAAAGAATACTGGACAGACCGCTACCGCTGTACCCCGGGCGCCCCGTCGGTGAGGTTTGGCAGAAGGAGCTGTGCGCTGCGAGCTGTGGAGTCTGCGCGGCTCCCGTGGCGGCTGGGCGTGATTTCCGAACAGCAGCAGCTGCCTGTGCCTTCCCTGGGCGAAGAGCAGGAACAGGACTCGAGGCGGTCAGGGTCGGAGCACGGTGGCTGCAGGCGGCTCCGGGCTGGGTGCAGGCAGGGTGCAGGCAGCGGCCGTGGCTCCGTCGGGGAAACAGCGAGCACGAGGTTGTCGCGGCGACGGAGCTGCCTCGGGCAAGCAGCGAAACAGAGCAGGACACGGGCAGACAGGACAGCCAGGAAAGGAGCGGGATTGCAGGGAGAAAAATGTGAAGGGGGCGCGGGGGGCAGAGCTGACCCTTCAGGCGAGCCCCCGCTCCCTCCGAGAAACCCAAAGAAAATGGCCACGGGCTGTGTCGCAGTTAGCTGCTGTTACGTGCTTGGCCCTCCCATAGCACACCTTCCCGCGCACTTTTCCCGCGCGATTTTCCCGGGCATCCGGGGATCTGTGCCACCAGCAAGGGGAGGTTGCTTGCAGATCAGCAGTGGAAGCTTTCTCTCTCCTGACTGCTGCCAGGCGAAGCCTCTCGGGGGACAGAGCTCCCAGACGTATACAGCCCCTAAGGTAATTTTTTCACCTCATGTATAACATATGCTGAGGCATAAATAAAAATCAGATTGGTCTCTCACACATGTCCCAGTATCAAGCAGTACATAACCTTCCTTATGTCCTGCCTTTGGTGAAGTGAGGAGAAAAAAAATTTATCAGGCTCTATCTAGCGATGTTTCATATGTTGCAAAAATTTCAGATTGTTCTTTTATAGTCTACAACAGCTGGATCCTTAAGCATTTTCTCATGGGCTGTGTCTTCTCTATCTCTTTTTCTTGCGCTGTCTAAACTCTCCGATTTAGCTGAATTTTGTTTAAAAGGGCAGTGCCCAGGCTGAGCAGATTTTTTTCAGATGAGTGTTCTACTAGAGTAAAGTAGATGGACAAAAATTACCTTTTTTATCATTATGTATAATATTTGTAATATTCCAAATGAGCCGAAGTTAACATATATTCATTCTTTTTACAGTTTGTCGCCTTGGTAAAACAGAGTTCACAAACATGAAGGACAGTTCCATTCATAGTGCAGCCTTTACAAATTTAGTAACCAATTTTAAACTTCCTTTTTTAAAGAATGACATCTTACCTTATTGTATTGGTCAGCAACACCCTCTTTGAAGACTGTTAGCTTTGTGCTTCTAAAAAAGTCAACACTGTTTACTGACAGAACCCGCTTTAAAAAAGTAATATAACCAAAGTTTTGACTGAAGGTTATAATTAGGTGAGCTTATTATAGAATAATATACTAAGAAAAGATATGTATGATAGAAAAAATTATTTAAAACTTTCAGCATCACCAAGCTTTTGTTATTTTTAAGCAATTTTATACAATTTACTTAATTCAGCTGAATATATGAATCCAAGCATTCTCCCTTTTGAAATAAAAAATAAAAAGCCAAATATTCAACAATTTTTCTGAATAAACAGTACCCTGCCTAGTAAAAATCTTTCCTTGCCCTTGTAATTTCCTGGGTTTTATCTCATGTGGCTCAGATGTGGGAAGAGGTAAAAATTGTGGTGCACAGAGATGATTTGTATTATTCAGGTTGCAGTTCTTGCCTCTGGCTTTCACACCAATGGAAACAGGGGTTATAAAAAAATTCCAACAGTTAAAATGAAAAAAGGGAGCAAGAATTTTACACCTAAATATTTATCCAATACAGTCAGTATACAAGAGATGACAAGAACATGGACACATGAAAATATTGGGGACTGTTGTTACGCAGACATAACACAGCCATGAATCGAGAAAAGTTTTCTGCCTTCCTTCAGATTAAATTTGCAATGGGAATATTTCTGTACAGTTGTCCTCTGTCAGGATCACCAGGAGCCTGTGTGACTGAGAATCAAGGTTATTTTATCATTTACTGTAAAAATTTAGCCTTCATGTTTATTATTTTGAGATTGATTTCCTAGAGAAAGTAAGTTAATACAATCATACTGACTGGCTATATGTTTACGTCCTAGATGAATCTCTTAGCCAGTGTCAAGAAAAAAAAATACCCCCACCTATCTCAGATTAATTAATTTCCTGCAAATCCTGGGAAATGAGTAGCTGGGAAGAAGATAGAGACCTCCTGAGCACCAGCTGTAATGAAAAGGCTGCAGCCTGACCAGGGAACATGACTGACAGGCAAAGCTGTCAATTTACTAGCTAAACTGCCTTGATTCTACATCCGTGCTGCAGCCTGGCTCTGGGTCTGTGGTTATCATGAATGACAGGATAAGAGAAAGCAGAACAAATTGTCCATCTCCAATGACACAGAACTCTTTTACAGCTCTGCAGAATCACAAATGTGTTCTGGTGAAGATTAGCAGAACAGGAATTTGTGACTGGACTAGGACATACCTCTGAACATCCAGCCTCTTGCCTGTCTTTCGAAGACATAAGATCATTTCTCACAGAGAGAAGCTCCTGATGGCCTCATATCCTACTGTGCTGCTTAATGGATTATCTGCTATACTGCATAGGAGAGCAGTGATTTCCTAGTATTCAGTCTACAATAAATTAGGTAGTAATTAGCTTTATGAGGAACTTGATGAATGAGCGATGTGAGAAAATACTATACATTACCACGGGTTTATCCATTGTTCTTAGCTGAAACAACCCCAATTACAATTGGATGTAATATTTCTCTGGTATCTTATTAAAATGTTATGTCATTTTAACTTTTTTAATTTTTTATCAGTGAATTTATCCATCCTGTTTCCTATTTCCAGTGAGACAAAACTGTTGAATCCAATTCCAACTCTCTCAGCCTGTTTCCATAGCAGAGGTGCTCCAACCCTCTGATCAACTTTGTGGCAATTTTTTTTAGAAGAGAACATACCATGATTTGCAATCTTGAGAATGCAATAACGAAAGCTGAAGGCAAACAGAAAGTACCAGAAAATTCTGCATGAGTGTCAGATATTACATTAAAACTGGTCACAGATTATAAACATTCAAATTATAGAACATATTAATGCTATAAAGTATAGCTGAAAGGAGAATTAATTACTTCACTAGAGAAAGAAAAATCAGGTCTTGAAGGAATGGAGAAACTAGTTACAGAAGAATTGCCCTCACTTGTGTAACAAGGTGATTACACAAATTAATTTCTGAGCACATCATATTAGTATTGCTCCTCTATCAGTTAGATAAGGGATATAGAGTATGTTACAGACAATGCTTACATTGTGCAATGGTGCTCTGAAACAAGGTAATTTACACCAAGAAACAATTCACAGATTACACTACTTATCTTAATGTAACAGAGTCAGTGATACAGATGAGAACAAACAAACAAAAAGATAATTCCTGACTCCAGCTCTTAGACAGTAATTACTTGGCAAGATGAATTTCCAGCATTGTAAAACTGTGGTGAAACTACGTGGCATCTCTGAAACCAAATAATTTTACTATCTATATTTCCTTAATGAAACAGAAAATCCATGCAACCTCCCATTTGTGAGCATGATATGTCTCATCTTCTGTCACCTTTAGAGGTACACACTGGATTTTCATATTATTTCCATGAGAAATATAGGAAAGGCCCTTACATACAAAAGTGAGAAATCCCTAACTGTCAAAAGAGCTGCTATGGCAACAAAAAAAGAATGTGAAGTACATCAAATGGTGGAAAAATTATTGCATGAAAATATAAATAAAACTACACAGGTTGTGTGTATTTCTGCATTCATTAGTTATGTCCTCAGTATGTTTCATTATAGGAATTTCCAGAGCAAGTTCCATAATGCTTTTAATGAAAATTTAGCACAGCCATAGTGAGCATAACATAAGCCTGTAAGAGGCTATAGTGCAGGTTTTCTGTGCTGCAAGATGAAAAACCATCCAAGACCCCAAGATACAAGTAACCAACTGAAAATAATCAGTCATCTTGGTGATTCTTGGTGTCTCCTTTTCAATTCCTAAATATTTTTGATTACCATATAAAGTCATTGCCTTTGGGAGCAGCAGAAACAAATCTTTCTAATGACATAATTATGCTGCTATTTGCCTATAATAGTGCTGAGCATATTCTTACTCCACCTTCTATTTATTTTGCATTTTCAATTACAGGAGTTTCTTTTCCTAGGTAGGAATGGGGAGAATGTTTTAAATCTTTACATTTGTCACAGAGACAAAAAGAGTTCCAGTAAGTTTTTTCCCTCCATCAAGACCCTGTGTATTGCTATCTCCACTTCAAAATAAGAAAAACTTGGTGCAATACTACAGTAATGCAACCACTTATTTTCTTTCACATTTCAGATCTGCTTGTGGGGCACAATGCAAAGAAGTGCAAGTAACTGAAGAAGCTCTGACCAGCTATCTTGTTCTCACTGAGTTATTCAATGGATGGATATGCCAATACTGCTAATAAAGCTCAATCCAGTCCTGAGCACCAGCTGATATATTGGAGCTAGCTTGTATCAGGCTCTGCATTATTAAATTGCTACAAGAGAAATGCATTCTTTCTTGATCTCCTCAAATATTGCTGCCAATCAAATGTGGTCTAATAAAAATAAGACATTTTTTCCTGTAGCTGTAGTTACAACAGCAAAAATACAGACTTAACATGAAAGTCCCTATGAGACTGTGTTTATGTTGTCAAATATCTTTGTCAAGATCAGGTACCCTTTCCTCCATTTTGAGAATCTGCCATTTCATCAACTGGAAGTATTTCATCACCTGGAAGTATTTCTCTTTTTCCGTAATTATAATTATGAGACAACCATTCACAAATTTAATATCACCTATTCATGATAATTTTTGTAAATTCTTCTCCTTTAATTTTTTCAAAGTAATTTCTTTCAAATGTCTTTGAATAGATGAAAAATAAATGGCAAGTTGCAGCCGAACTCATTTCTTAACCATGCCAGATATTTTAATTATTTAAACAGCTTCTCTCTGAGGATTTCCTTTTATTAGTGTACTGTTTTTGTAGGCAGAACTCTCTGCATGAGGATTTGTGAAAGACTGAATAATGTATATTGTATTTCCCACAGAAATTTTATCCTGACACATTCAATAAAAATAAATATATAAAAAAGGTAATAAAACCTCCTCCAGACATTCCTATTGCTGAATCTCATCTTCCTTTCCTCAGCATTATGGCAATGACACCACTTTTAATGCACATACTGGACTTGTTTTCTTTCATGCTTCCTCTGTTTTTGATGGGTTTATGACAACTTCTATTGTTCCAGCTCTTGTGAAGGGGGCACAGAATCTCTCTGAATATGGATAGGGACAGTAAATGTTTCTTTCTACTCCTCTGGGCTCAGTTAAAAGGAAATCCTAGATTCAGCAGTTGTAGAAACAAAAATCACCCATGAGGGAGTCCTACATGGCCTTTCCCCAACACCTCCCTGGTCACACACAAGCAGCAGCTTCCTCCCATTGCACCCCACAGCTGAGGGAGCACCTCCTTCCTTCCCATAAAGCCTAGGACAGATCAAATCTTCAGGCTAGGAGAAGCTCTGCTGCGCTGGCTTCACTGATAAACAGCTCCTGTTTCAGCCTTCCAAGCCGCAAACACTTTCAGTTCCTCACAAATCCAAACTCAGTCTCAAAACTGTCCTTTGAGACATCATTTGCATCTGTTAACCCTGAAGATGCTGTCAGAGACTTCCACTCTGTGGGAAAATAAATTTTCAAAAGTAACCTTTCAAAGTTTCTTTTTTTGATACAGACTATAGAACATAGCAAAAAAAAATACCTTTTCTGAAATTAGTAATTTTTTTAGTCTTCATTGCACTTTGCCCTGGAGAAGTAAGAGAGCTAATTGTCAAGGTAAGGTCCACGTAAAAACCAGTAGCGGATCTTGATATCTTATTTAAATACAAGAACTACAGTATCCATGTTCATAAATGATGGCACCAACAAAGACACTGAATTTCTGAAAAGAAATACTTTTGGAGAAGCAGCTGAACAAGAATATAGGTTATGGGAAACTCTTGTAGCCTTTTTCAAGGGAGTCCTTGCAATTCAGTATGGGCTTAAAAGAGGCCTGCTGAAATGCAGCACTCTACCCCATAAATGGCCAGACTCAAACTTCTGCACAAAATTTGTCACTAAGGACCCTTATGTAGGGAAAAGATGGATCTGACTGGAATTCTTGTAACTGGTTCAAGGACACATATATGAATGTGAACCAGTCAGGACTATGAGCACCCTTTGCCCATGATAAACTGGGAACTCACTCATTTGCAGGTTTTGTTCATCACTTTTTTCGGAAATGATCCAAAGAAGCATCTGGGGGTTGGGGTGCAGGATTGGCTGAGGTTGTGTGTTGCAGCTTCACTTTGTGTTTCACAGGGCATCATAGAAAGAAAGGAGAGGACATGGGAAGAATGGACATCCAATTCATGTAAAGTCAATCTTGCATCCCTTCTAGAGGTTTTTACACCAGTACTTGAAAGCTTATGTATGCTTTTGTTTGGAACTCAGAGATTTGATCGACAGCATTGATCATTCATCCATGGAGTCTGAAATAAAAATATTTCAGGCCACATGGTGGGACTCGAGCCAAACAGGGGCTTTTGACATGGAAGGGAGTAGTTAATTTACTTTGCATTTAAGATATTCTGAAGCTTTCCGTACAGATCATAGGAACCTTGAATTAAAAAGGGTCCTGAGTCTCAGCTTTCAGGTGTGGAAGTCCAGCAATACATCAGTTCTGAGACAGAAAGCAATAATATCAGAGGATGAAAAATATAATTCATTTTTATATTTGTCTCGAAAAGATGAAAACCACTGTGAGTTATTGTGAGCATACACAGTCAACTTCAAGCATGACTTGCTTACTTTTTGCAAACTATCAGCTGTGTATTTTATTTTTTTTAACATATTCTAAAGATCTCAGTGCCTTTTTCATATTCACTGGGAATTAAGTAAAGCCTCTTTTTGACATAGATGTCATTAAATGGGAGTAAGTGGAGTTGGATAATCTTTTTGACAAATTCATCCAGCAAGTTGGTGGGAGCTTGGACTTTTGTTCTCCCTCATAGGGCATTCTAAGTATAATTAAAAATATTCCATTAGTATATTATATTAGTCTTATAAGTAATCTGTGATACCTTTTCTCCCTGAGAAGGATCAAAATTTATAAAAGGGATCTTTTCTTGTTTTTTCTTGCTTTGTGTAGTAACATCTGCTTTTATTTGGTCATTATGGTAGGGTAACAAATGCATTCTGCTATGGAGATGCTCTGAGATTTTCTGTAGGGAAAACAATAATCTCAATTTCCCATCTACAAATCCTAAACTGATTCCACCTGTCAGTACTTCATATTAATGCAAACAATTCCAGACTTCATTTAGAAGTCTATGGTCTCTTTCTGACTATTGAGGTAGGGTGTATGGTTATTCAGCATTAAAACTTCTGTGGGGCCCTATTTCAACACATTCAGTCCATCAAAGGAAAGTGCAGATGGAGCACTGTGGTAGTACATACAAATGCTTGTTGAGTATTAGTGTATTTTTATTCATCTTTCTTGAAGAAACTTGTCCACTTGGCAACATTTTGCAGACATTTTGTGTGCAAACTGGAGTTCCTTGAGAAATAGTTCTTTGACCTCAAGAAGGCAATGCTATTTTTGAAAAGCAGTGATAAAAATCTAAATGCAACAATGTAACCCGAGTTAGTCTCAAGACTTTGTGGATTTTTGCTTGCTTTCTTTTGTCAAAACTTAATGAAAACCTTTAACTTGATGGTTCAACTTCTCTTGTCACAAACAGGTCACCAATGGACTTGGACTACTGATGGGGTTGTTTGATTGAAGGAAATTGGTACATTTCCTTAACTCACTGGTACACTGACTTAACTCACTCATGAAGTACACACTTAACTCATTGGTACACTGACTTAACTCACTCATGAAATATTGCTGCATGTGAGTCAAAGGCCTTTTTCCATGAGTTCTCAGATATTTTAGTAGTTTTTTTTCTGTGCTGCATTTGACACTTCAGTTCTCAAAGCAATAGAAAGAAATTTCTGCTTAGCTGTTTGTTTTTAACAGCAAGGTTTTAATGAGCTTAAAAAATTCAAAACTGAAAGTATGTTTTCTTCCTCCCGAAGGATAATGCTTTGCAGTGCATTATTTTTTGTTTGCCTATTAGTTAACCTTCTTACATTTGAGTTATTTCATTATACTAGCCTAAATTTCGAAACAAAAGAACATGGTATTAAGAGTCTTGTGTTTGATTTTACTTTCTTATAATTAATTTCTTTCTGGCAAAATGAAGCTTGCTACATCCTGGCTGCTTATCCTTTCAAGTAGAACATGCACATGTTCCTGCTTCATGACTGGAATATATATTTGGCAGACTCTGGACAGAAGCCCCTTCATGAACAGAGGTATTCCTGAGGTACATTATCTAGAGGCAGGCTTTGAAATTATGCAATTTAAAATTACTTTTACCATGAAAGAATTTCTGGGCCAATATCTTGTGAGATGAATTCACTAAATAAATACTGAACCTGTTGTGTGGCTTTTATATTTGTGAATGATGCTTTGAAAAAGCAAAGCCTTCTATATGCATTTGCCTGTTTATCTGGTCTAGATATAAATTAGCAACATATTTAAGGATGTGCATTAAAAATATTGAAATATGTAGAGAATAAGTAAAATCCAGTATAATAAAGACTCAATTGTGATGGTAAAAAAATCTGTTGTGAGGACAGTGTTGACTGAATATTTCTTATTCCTGCTTGGAAAAGAATAGGTTTTTGCCATTGTATCATCCATAAAATGAGGAAACTCTTGTTAATTTTTGAGCACAGAAAGTTTGTTAAATATCAGCTCTTTTCCAAGGCTAAATAATGTCTTCTGTAATGAGAAAGGCATATCACATGCTTAGAATGTTAAAGTATAAATTGTACCTTGTTTTTGTAACATTGTGTGTCTTGTATTTATTTTTAGGGAGAGCATTCAGTGAGTAGCAAACAGAACAATTATTTACTGTAACTATTTGTTGGTCACCTAATTGGAATAAGTGTCATGGGATATGGCAGATTCTTCATCACTGGAAAGATTTCAATCAAAATAATATTTTGTTTTAAAGTGTTTCTTGCTTCATGGTCCTGTGACTTTGGTTATGCTTGAATTTTCTTGAGATAACCAAAGTATTTCTGAGGTTTTTTCTAGAATTCATGGTAAATACTCGATGAATAAACAAACGTGTCATGGAATAAATGCACATGTCGTGAAGGGATGGCTTAACCTCCATGTGAAAGTAGCTTTGGGTTACAAAAGAAAATACATTGCATTCTTCTAACAAGTGCAAAATTAGCTGTCCATAAGTCAGGACTACTATCTTTCCTTACTTAATATGAGCAGCTTTTGGGTTTCAGGCTAGTTTTATGAATAAATAGTCAATATAATGTCATCAAAGGATAAGTTGGCATTTTAACTGATAAATTAAAGAAAATTTGACAGTACACATATAAACGTGACAGGGTCATAGTGACAACACTGACATCATCATAACAAGCTTTTAAAACATTTCTACTGCTCTAGAATTAGAGAAATGGTCCCAAACTTGCATTTCTTCTTGGGTAAATCTAGTTTCAGAGTGAGTTTTGTCAGGTGTTTGATCAATGGCCTTGAACCCTGTAATCCAATACCTAAACCTATTGGACTACATACACTGGTTATCTTAGCACTTTAAAGCATATGCTCCTACCAGCACAAATTCTCTTTTTTTGTGGTGCCTGATGCTGTACAAGTGCAGCAGTGCAGAGCCTAAGGGCAGCTCTCCCCTGCTGCGGGGGGGAGGGCTGCCCCAGAACCGGAACACGCAGGATGTTTTCTTGGCCACGAGCAGTGGGACTGGTCAGACTGGGTCTGTGTGGAAGCATCGCAGGTCTAGAAAGGCAGCTGTTCATTCCAGGCTTCAGGTGGTTTATTGGGATAATAAGGGAGGGAACTGGGGTGTGGGGGAGGGGAGGGGAGAGCCGAGGGAGGATAGTTGCTCCATGGAGCCCAGAATCAAAGAGAGTGAGTTCCGGGTCCCACTGGGCTTTTATCTGTGGGGTTAGGAGGCGGTCCTGGCTCACATCAGCCAGTCCGGAAGGGTCAAGGGGGAGGGATCAGGGGAAGGACACACGTTACAACAGTACAAGCATATGCTGATCTACAGGAGAATATTGCATTTTTATCTGATATGTTTCATGTATTTCACTTCTACTCCTTGCTTTAGTTTTCTCGTTTAAATAACGTTTGGAAGAGGTAAACTGATGCAACAGGAAAAAAAAAGAAATTAAAAAGTAAGAGGGAAAAAAACTTGTGTGAAGTTAATGTCTTTTAAAATATTGACAATGAGAATCCCAAGAGTAATTGATTTTACTTTTTGAGAAACAGTTTACCTTTTCATTGTCGCAAGACGAAGTCTCCCCTCAGACTGAAAGGAAATAGTTCAAAAGAGCCAGACAAGCTGGTAACAGCACATGCATTCCCAAATGCTGGTTTCCACCCTCCTTCAAAGACATCTGAGAGATTGAGTGTGTTCCTTTCTCTCTCCTTTAGGATCAATATCATCAATCACGCCAACAGAGAAACAAACTTAGAAATCCAAGTGTTTGAGCTGTCTCCCAGCAAATACCCAGCATTTCTTTTAAACTGACCAGAAATGAGTTGGCAGAAATTGCTGGTTAGCTCTAGGGCAGTGAAAGAGCAGGAGGTTTGTTAAGTATTAATGAATTCCATGTCCTTTTGGAATGGAGGAACATAAAAATCTGTTTCAGATGAAGGTGCAAAATTGAAAAATATGTACTGCCAAAAGCTTGGAAAAATTATTACACCCTCTATGCCACCATTCAAAGTATTTATTAATCAGTAGTAACAATCTTCACTCTTTCAGTTAAAAATTTTCTTTCTCCTAAATTTCATGATAAATATGCCATAAACAGATGAACACATCATGAGGTTACATAATGAGTTTTCCCAAATATTTATTTTTGATTGGTAGTTTAGTTATCATTACTTCAAAAATGATACATGGTTTCTGCTTTATAAATGGAATGTTAGGCAGTTCTTGGCTGGAGGTGGAAGAGATGCTGAGTGAGCTGAAATGAGCTGATCAGGAACTCCCAGTGAGGCTGGAAAATGGAAAGCTGAGTCATATCTTATACAAACTGTTCCACTGTATGAAGGGGAATCATTTTGCCAAACTGTCAGTAGCTAAAAGTCTGTTGTTTAGGTCTGAATTAATTATCCCAAACCTCATTCTAAACTTAGTGGAGAAAAATAAGATTTTCTAAGATTCGTTCTGCTGACCTGTTTTTGATCCCCTTCTAACATTAATTCTTCTGATTTTTTCTCAAGAGACAAATTTATTCAGATCAGTCAGTGACCTTCCAGACACATCCTGATTCACGTATTCCTGGCAATTCACTAAACCATGAAGCAGTTCTCGTGGCTAAGATCAGAATTGAAACAGAGGTGTTTCAATATGTACTATATTTGGCACTTTGCCAAAAATGGCAATAGGTATTTACCTTACAGCATAGTATTTATTTACATTACATTACATGAAATTACATCCAATTTTTTATACCACCTGCCACTGAACCATTTTGAGTTGGGTTTTTTTTTTGTTGTTTTTTGGGGGTTTTTTAAAGTTCAAAGGAACCCTGAGAGGTTTAGTGACTTATCATTTAATGAAAACTACTGGAGAATTCATGGAATTCTGCTTTGAGAAAACTCTACCCTGGGCTCTAAGCCATACCTGAGTCCCAAGGAGAAATGCAACAAGGACAGACACAGAGAGAGATTTCTGTCACAAGTGATTACTGAGATGTGCATGCAAATGAAAGCTGAAAAATAATAATCCTATTAGTTGCTCTTGATGTTCAGGACTAGAAATTTTAGGTAAACTAGGAAGCCTGAAGAAGAGAGAAGAGGGTACAAAAATAAAAGGTGTGACCAAGGCCTCAAATGTTCTATGTGTATGGGGAAGTTTTTTCCAGCTCTATTCCTCATCCTGCTCTAATCAAGTGATTTATCAAGTGATCGAGGATCATATTCTTCTAAAAATGAAAATTTGAAAGTAAAAGGGACAGATATTTCTCAAATTCTAATGTATATAATTTGAAATTATTTCTAAAAATCTTAATTAGCAGCTGAGAAAAAATGCTAATCAGGAAGAGTTCAATCTCATTTTCTTTCATAAAGAATTTTGAGTAATAGTTGCATTTACTTCTTTGGCATAATTGAGAAGATTTGTAGGGACTAGTTGCTTCACTTCTATGCACAACTTGATTTTTGCCAGGAAACTCTTAAAACATAAATGAGAAAAAATATTCTGTTTAGTTTTTCAAAGCTTGCATTCCTCACAGGACTTGATTAATGCGTTGGTAAAGAGTTAATTTTGATCAACACTATAATATATTATGAGAGATAGCAAGTAGCAAATCTCTTAATGAGTTATCTGAATTTCCCATTTGTGAGGCAGAAAATGGTCCAGAGGTTAGGACTTCTCAAGTGGTATGTGGTATTTACTTATTTTATTCCCACTTATAACTAGCATAAACGGATTAAAAAAAAGGGCTCATGGATTTTATGTGCCCTTCTATTTAAGGCTTTGGGAGCATATATTTCTAAGGTTCCTGGTTCAAACCCATCAAACCTTGATTAAATAATTTTGCTTCCAATAAGCCTGGACAGGGCAGAATTGGTTGTTCAATAATCATAATAAATTATTATTTGTATGTCAAGTTGGGTAAGCAGCAGCAGCAGCTATCACATGTGCATTAACCAGGTAATCTCCACTCACTAGTTCTAAAGAAAGGCCACAGAGATAGAGGAAAACCCAATATCAATTGCAGATATAAAGAGGTTCAAGACACAAAGCATGCTGTCCTTTAATTAGGGTCCTAAGAAGCTGTGATGTCAGGTTTTAACAGCGAGAGTGAAAAAGTTGTTGGTTTCTGTGTACTGTATTTGCAGCCAGCAGCAGCAGCAGTGCAGTGAGAATATGCAGCAGAGTCTGGAATTGCATGGCCATGAATCAAAGCATGGACAGAGAAGGGGGTTCCTCTGTTTCTACTGGACTGGTACCAAAAAGGGTCTGAGGAAACACTCAGGAGCCAGCAGAAACTTACCTTTCAGAAGCAGACAGGGATGTTACTGCCCAAAGGGTCAGGCTTGGTGGCTTTTATTTCTGCAAGTAATGCCGACTCTCTGGATTGACGGGGCTTTCCTGGTTTTGGGGTATAGGCAGTCATGACAGCACGCAAGCCCCATGGGAGCACAAAGGACAGGGAGGTGGAAGGAGATGGGTGCTTCTGCCCTCCTGCAGCACAGACATGCAGCTGCCACCACAGGGATACTTCCTGAGCTGGTGTGACCAGAGATGTTCAGGTACTGAATTGCCACCTGCTATTGTACACACCTGAGTTCAAGCATGCAGAAAATTTCCAGGATTCACCTGTACATCCAATAAACTGTTGGATTTATGATATTTCATACCATCTTAAATAAATTCTGATTACTAAAATAATAATGATCTTGCCCTTTTTCACTCTAATACAGGCTTGTTATATCCCTTTGGCAATTTGATAAAGGGCAATTTTCATTGGAATTTTTTAGTGCAAAAACTGAATTACATTAAACTCTTAGACAGCAGAGCTGCCACAATGTTAATTTTTCCTTTTAGGGCTGAAAAATATATTTCTGTCTTCTACATTAAGTTCTTGAAGCAATGGCAAGCTTAGCTTTGTTTTTTTTTTCTCTTTAAAGCTATTACTTTCTGACAAAGAGAGAGAACTTGTGTACATATACAGTGTCCCTAGAGTTAAAACATTTTCTGGATTAGATATATTATTATTGTTTATGTGTTTTAACTAACCATTTGAGATGGCCTCTGAAGAATGCTCTAGATCTCATTAATAGATTAAAGATTAAATTAGTTCTTTTACCCACGTCTTCTTTGTTTTCTGTCTACACCTTTTTAGCATTTGTGCACCTACTTATTCTCCTATAGGCAACACCAAAAAACCTGAAATGTACCTTTCTCTCATGCAAAAGAGTGTCTGAATTTTTATTGCATGTGCTAAATGTCAGAAAACTGGAAACCTGTTTATCCTTATGGAACAGCTATTTTTGAATGGCTTTGCAGACTTAAGTGTATAAAAAGCATTTTGTCACGTATTGGGGATGAGGTCTGGTACTAAACCAGCTTCCTTGAAAAGGGACAGCCAATGTAGCATTCAAAAATCAATTCAGCTCTCTGTCTCCTGGGTTGTTCTTAAATCTTATTAATTCCTACAGCATTTTGAGCCAAATGGACCTGCTCAAAACAGCAGGCAACTTTATGGGTTCCTTGGAAACGCTACAACACTCTGCCCTGCTACCTTCCTAACCTCAATCAACCTTCTTCCTCGTCTGGGAGTTGTGAGTTAACCTTAAGAATCAGCCTTATCTCCTGCAATGTTTACTCAGAATAGGCCTTGTCCCAAGGCAACAAAACTCTTACAACCCTTTGCTAAAAAAAACCCTAAAAAAAAAAAAAAACCCCGTAAAAAAAAAAAAGAGAATAATGCCCTAGGAAGGAGACTCAAGGAATACATGCATGCAATTCAGTTGGCCATTAAAACACACATTTCTTTGAAGGGAACTCTCCAGACTCTCTTTAAATAAGTGACAGAGGATCAAATCTACTGGCACATAAAACTTTCCTGACTTACAGATTAGTTCAGCTGGCCTTGTGTAGTGCTGATTTAGAGTGTTGTCCCTGGTGTCCTGTTGTTCCTCAACAATAGCTGTACTGTTCAACAAGTCCCATGTTACATCTGCTAGCAGCTTTTGGATACTTCTGTCTAACTCAAATCATGTGGATTCCTCTCTGTGGGCGGGTGAATGTAGCTGTGCAAGTGGACTCCAACTCCGGAGGAAGAAGCTTAAAGAAAGGTAGACAGTAGAGGCAATGGAGATCTGGCAATCAGTTGGATCTAGAAAGCAATGAGATGATCTGCTCTGCTAGAGGCTGAATTGGTTTTCTGAATTTAGGTGTCCAGTGCCATTTTTTATGCTCTTCTGTATCTGAAAATTTTGCACAAAGCTGAGAGATGTGACATAGGACCCAATAGAAGACAGTACATTTCCAGAACAGTAGATGGAAACACAATGTGCTTACATGTTTCATAAGGCACTAAACATCTGAATTGAGCCTGCTGTTGTCTATAGTGCAGTGAATCCTCCACTAGCTTCAATCAACTGACTTAATTGCCTTAGAAATACAATTTTAAAAAAATTACACACCTAAATCACATGTAGAAACTCAAAACATATCTTAACATGCACCTACATCCCACTATAGACACTCTGTCAAGGTCTTCAGGCATCTGAAAAGAGAAATGTTAACATAAGTTGAATGGAAATAATATTTTCATTTTAAAAAAATCATTTATTTACCTCTTATGCCTGTTTGCTTTAGTACACGAGACCATTTTCCAGACTTCACTGCTGGGAAGTCTTAATTCACTTCTTGTTACTGATATCTAATTTTTGTACAGTTTTTTTCTTTTATTTTTTGCTAGCCTGACTTTGTCTATGTGAAGAGAAAATCAAGCCTGTATTAACTAGAATTGTGTTCTTTATATATTCCTTTGTGGAAAATTAACAAAATATCATCCTTTGGTCCATTAGAATACATCAAAACCTAAAAGGGCTTGGAACATAAAGAAAATATGTTAAGGCTAGCCTGAAATTTGTAAAGCATATTTCTTCCAAAATGAAAAATAAGAAGGGATATTTCTGACCGCTCAAGGATGTCATGCTCTGGAGCATGCACTAAGAAAGCTTACAAAAAAAGATGACCTTTGGACACTTCAGACCATAAAGCTACTCATAGCTTAACACTACATCACAGTTTCTGCTAAACCTTGAAAAAAGACAGGAATTTGTGCACTGTAAAAGATGACACATGATGAAGAAATCAGTGGGTTTCCTAATTGACTTACTGTGAGAATCATTTCAAATAAAACAGCAATATGACAATTTTTATCTTTCAAAATTTCAGGTAGGTAATCTCATCAAATCCATGAGCAGAAGTCTAGCTCCCAAAATGTTCCAAGCTCAGTGTCATTGGAGGCAAGATTTCCTCAATGTGAAAATACTGAATAAAACTTTCTTCTTGCTTAGGTCTTACTTCTATTAACAACCAAGTACAGACAATAAAATTTCTTTCGGTAAGACTGTCCACAGTGAGTATTTATTAGAATTATAATTGACATTTTACAGAAACCTTTTTCCAATTTTCCTTTTTTTTTCTTTTAAATTGGCTGCAACAGTTCCTTGTGGTACTGGTCATGGTCTTGAATTATATTACAAAAAGTAACTGACATAGAATACCAATATACTCCATTCTATACTCAATTCAATGTGAAAATCTTAGTAATGACTTTAAATAAAGACAAGTAAATGTAACAGAACACAGGTATTGCAGGTTTGTTTTGGTATTTGTTTTTTATGTAGGGTTGAAACAGATAAGAATACTACTTCTAAGCACAATATGATTGTGTTTCATGGGTCAATTGTTGAACAGTGATACCACTTTCCCAGCCTGCTTATTGTGCCTGCAAATCATTATCCTATACATGAAGAATCTTGCTGTGGAAGATGTAGAAACATTTATTTTTCTGTTTGCCACTGTCTTCTGTAAAAGAACAAGTGATACTAAACAGAAACAATACTTGCATAGCAACAGATATGTACAGGAGACAAGAGTAGAGACAAATATGGACCAATGTGAATTAATTTGTGTTTCTCCTTAAATATTTCCATTAAATCCTATTAATAGTCTCCTTCTTCAGTCATTAAGCAATAGCTTCTTTTATTCCACTTTTGTTAATTACAGAGCAGCCTGTTATGCCATGTTAAAATATTTCACGGTAAGACAAACTTTACCAATTAGTGCTGAGTGTTCTGGAGGAGATCCAGGCTTGAGAAACTTCCTTTCTGTTATTATCAATACCAAAAAAAGGAGAGGTGGAACAGGAACAGTTTGAGAAATACAGTACTTAATATAATGTGTTTTTTCTAGAGATAAGCACAAGATTTCCATCTGAGACTCCTCAAAGGTACTCAGAGTAACCAGACACCAAGGTTGGCAGTGAGGCAGTTTCCACTGCAAAAAGAAATGAACAAAAGAAAGATAAATGCAGTAAAGAGTTTTCAAGAATATTCTCCATGATAAAAATAGTTCTTGTTGATAGGATGCTTATAGCTTGTTTTCATTTATAAGCATGAAAAATATTTTAGGGAGCTAAATTTATTAACACTGCTTATTTACTTACAAAGAATGTGACTGTGCTAAATTTCTTCCTGGAAATCCGTTTGTTGCCATTTCAGATTATGTTTTGCATTCATTGATTTCAGATTCTTTTTTTTTTGTTGCAAGCTGTCAGTTTGCATGCAAGCAGTAACTGTAAGAAAATGGTGTGACCAATATATCAAGTATGTGCTTAGGGAAATGAGGGATAAGGAAAGAAAAGAGATAGAAATTTCTAAGAAAGGATTTGTAAAATGTGCATCTTCTAATAGAAAATATGACTTAGTGTACCCCAAAAACAATGAAAGGAAATTTAGGGCTATCTCCAAGGAATTTTGGTTCATTTGGAGTTTGATACAGCTGTGTGCACTTGAAGAGCTGATTTTGAAGTTTTCCTTTTGATACCAATTTATCTATTTTCTCAGATTACTGTATAACATGTACTTCAGTTGCCTTCTTCCTGACAGCAATGAAACATTTTAAGAATATGAAACACAACTGTATTCTGATCAACAAAGGGAATCAGGAGGAACTGTATTGTTGCAAATAAGAAAAGATGTAAAAAGCCACAAGTATATTTTATGTGCTGAAAAAATTATTCTAAACAAAATATTAATTAGCAGGGGAAGAAGTCAAGGCAATTTCTAGGTGAACAGTTCACAGGATATCTCCCCTTCCCACTCTGAAAAGGCATGGAAAGTTTTGAACAGAAGTAAAGCTGACCAATGCTAAACTGGGAATGATATCTTTCTATCCTGTTTTTTAGTCATGAGAAAAACAAAACTTGGACTATGGTGGGATTAAAAGAATTTGTCATGTTAGACCAATGACTGGAGCACTGAAATGTGATATGTAAGCATAAGCTGTGAGTCTCTAGTTCCTTTTCCCCGTCTAACTTGAATCAATTTACTGCAAAGACCAAATGGTCTTAATCAGTGGATTGGGAGTTGGGGTTTTTCTCCTGGATCTGTGCACAATATGCTGAAAGTTTCTGAGAAGGTGAATTTTGGAGCACCCATTCTATAATCTGGGGATTTCCAAAATGTAAAGGTAATGTTGACCATATCTCTCATGAAACACTGCTACTGTTAGCACATGAAATCACACTATTTTGGAAATTTTAATACCAAGAAATGTTATAAATTGAAATCAGTTAATATAATAACACTATCTGAAGCACAAGTATATCCTGACACAAATTATATTTAAATTCAGTTTTGAAGTGTTGAATATGGAGCAGCAAAGCAAAAGGGCCTCTCTGAACACTAGGTAACAAACAGCTTAAAAGAACGTTTCCCTTTTATATCACAGAAAAAGTGTTTTGCTCTAATCTTAATTTTATTATCTTTACTTATTTTATTTTCTTCCCGTCTTCTTTTTCCTGATTTAATTTTCCCTTTTAATAAGAACATAGAACCAGGAGTTTGGTCTTGGCTTGCAAATCTACAATATGAAGTAGATTAAAAAATCAGGCATCTCACTCCTCCTTGAAGAGCTCACACTGTGCTAGTCTAGTGGAGGATCATGGGGCAAGACTTGCAAAGACAGACTTCCCTTTTATTAAGTATATGATAATCCTGCTCCAAATGAGACTTTGTAGTTTGCTGGAAAGAACATTCTAATCTCAGTGTTTCCCAGGCTTGCTTTGGTTTTAATTTACAAGTAATCTGAAAAGCTATTCTGGAAACACCTTACTGATAATTGTTGCTTTCAGAAAGGAATACGCTTTGTTGTCGTCAGATCTGATTTCAGTCATCACAAACTAGACAAGTCAAAATAAAAAAAAACCCAACAAGTTAAGACAGTGTGGGTTTAAGTTCTTAACTGTAAGGTAGGAAACTGATATAAGAAAGGCACATGAAAAAGAGACTCTATATTTCAATGTCTGAACCATATCTCTCCCATCTGTTATTTATTTTCTGAGTAACTTCCCAGAGTTGACTTAGTTTTAGCTGCTGTTACTCTAATCATTGTTCAGGGCTATTAGAGTACCATTGTATGCTAATTAATGCTTAAGGAGCTCCTGTTCCTTCCAGTTTTTCTTTCTTCCCTACTAGATTAAATTAATAAAAATCACGAATTTAGTAGTTAGCATTTACAATCCTGTAAAAAAAAGAAAAATCCAATGAAATATAGTGTCTGCTGGAGTAGAAATGTACACACAACATCTGTGATAAGTTTTCTTACACCAGAGTCTTCTTGCTAGCAGGGAAAGCTGATGTTTTTGAAATATTTCTGGCTGCTTTATTTCCAGACAATTTGTCTTGATCTATAAAACTGTTTGAGACTTCTTGTAATACTGCAAAAAAAATCATGATATATGCAATTTTCATACTTCCATGATACAAGATGTTTTCATTTCTAGAGAGATCTCATGAAGTATAAAGACACAAATGAGAATTTGACTGCCAGCTCAAGTGCCTTACTTTTCTTCATTTGTGATTTGCAGAGTTTAAGGCTCTCACACATTCCCTCTGATGCCATGCCGCAGCTCTGCTGCACACTGCTCCTAAGCCTTGATTTGCTTTCAAGTCCACTTACCTGTAAGTTGTTGACACTGCACCTTTCTGCCATCCAAGACAGCGATGACATATTCTTCACTTGGTAAACTCTAGTTCAAAACATTTGAATTAGTGGTTTTATTTTTCTATAAACATTTTGGTAGAGACTCTAGCTAAACAAGCAAAACTTCTATTGCCTGATCCTTACAATAGCATAATGTCTCCATTGTGACAAAGCCTGTAGCTTGCTGGAGCTTAACATTTTTATTAAAAGCAAAGCAAAGAAAAAGAATGCAAAATCATCATCCTATGTTCCTTCCTTCCTTCCTTCCTTCCTTCCTTTCTTCTTCCTTCCTTCCTTCCTTCCTTCCTTCCTTCCTTGAATAATCCTCTGTAAACATGCTGCTTGGTGCACTGATGCAAAACTCAAATACGCTGTGAAAATTGGATAAGCTCCTTTTACCTGTTCAGAATGTTGACTTCCTGGATGCTTGTTTTGGGGAGTTTTGTAATGCAGAAGACCTGATCTGTATAATGGCAGTTTAGAATACTGCTGAAACCTGAGGAATATATTTCTTATCTCAATTAATACAAAATGGAAGAAATAGAATCAGAAGTCCTATATTTGTCCTACTTTCTCTGTCCTTCAGCACTGTGACCCCTGGGGATCTGGTGGAATCTCTTGCTCAAATCCAAGGTATGAAATATGCAACACACTACAGCACAAGACCTATATTTGTATGACATTGTGAGATTTTCCAGGTGTTTTGTCTTCACTTCTCCTAGACTTAGGCCAAAACCTAAGCATAGATAATGTTTTTGTGTTAAATCTGAGTTTTATTTGCCACAGGCACCCATTCACTCCTTACAGGATGCTTAGAAGATGAGACTTGCATTGCAGAGTTCACAGCATGGCAAAAAGCTTTATCTGAACAGCCTTAATAGTTTCAGTATCCAAGATTTTTGGTTGGTTTTTTTTAATATAAAACACCAAGTATTATGAACATCAATCCAAAGTCAATTATTAGGAAAGTACAGGTTTCTCTTCTTGCCTGTGATCACAGTTGCCTCTAATTAAACCCTCACTGTTTGAACCTACTGAGCACTCTCCTGGATCATTTGATCACCCTAACACTTGTGCCTTTTCATTAGTTTTGTAGTCACCTGCTTTCCTGACCTGCTGCTCCTCTTAACCTTTTCCAGACTGAAAGATGCAAGGATGGCTAATTTGTGTCCCAATTAAGTCTAGCTTCCTTCAATTCCTGCGGAGTACTGATCCCTCATTAATCTCTCTTTCATCTTGGCCTTTTTACCTCCCTAAGGTGTTGGCCCAGAAAAGGGATCTTTGGGCAGAGATGCTCAGACCTGTGTTAATTTTGCAGTGAGAAGGTGCAAATATTGTTCCTCTGGAGCTATAGAGCCAGAACAGTATGGTATGCACAGGTACTTGCAGAAAAGGCCAAGACACTAAAATAATAATGGAGACAAGGTTCTCTTAAGGAAAAGAATTGGTGTGAAGAAAGTTTGATCTAAAATCCACATCCTATCCTTTAAATATTGGCCCTGATGACAGGGAATAATTCTATCTGATAGGAAGCATGGTATGGTATACAGTCAGTCCTTTAAATAAGTGTAAATATTTTAAAATTTAACTATTAATTTCCAAGGAACGACACCTAAGCTAAAAAACTAATGTGTGGCTAGACAGAGGAGTTTAAACCAATCTGATCACAGACATTTTCTAAATTAATCAGTCCTGGACTTAAAAGCCATTATACAGTGAGTTTGGAGTATTGCAATATAAACATATAATATTGTTTATATTAGTATTCAGAATATGATTAGTGACTCTAGTTAATGAACACCAAGGAACAATAAAGATGACCAATTAATCAATTCAGATGACATGTTGCAATGAATGTGATACAATTTTATGTCAGTGTCTCATTTCAAATTTTATTTGATATCTAAAACTGTGTTTCAAATTGTTTGTTGTACTCAAAGTCAAGGAAGTAGCACCTCATTTTCAGACAGCATCTTCTACTTGCAAGAAATCAAACAACTTTTAAAGTCTTCATTTTCTTATTAATTTTCAGACAGCAGTACTAAGGCTTGCAGCATCTGGCTTCACAATCTGTCTGGAGTTCAGATCACAAAACTGTATTTTTAGAATCAGTAGAATCAAATTCTTTGCTAAAGCCTTTATTCATAAAGGTAGGAAGCATGATGCTATCCACTGCCAGCAAAAAAGCTGGTTGCATTTTCCTGGTTAGGTGAAACTGATCTTTGCAAAGAATGAAACAGTCCAATCCAGTCTGTTATCTTACAAGATACTGGGCTAAAAAATATTTCTTCAGTCATACATGGTAGTGTACATAGAAATAAAAACATAAGCTACATAGGTTCACAACACCCTGTTATAATCAGGGAAAGGAATAATAGGGAATAGTTGCTGTTCATCTGTTTCAAGTAACATCAAGTACTATTTGGGTGATAATTTCTGGCTTAGGGAATCATTCAGTACATTGAAAGTGTAGGTGGATCTAGACAGGGTTTTATCATAATTTTAATAAACTTATTGGGAAATATTTAATTGCTATATAAATCTGAGAAAAAAGTGTGATTAGGTCAACAATGGATGGGTTAATGTATAAGTAGCAAACTGGAATTGGAGTGTTTGATCACAAATGTGCACTTGTAACAGCTGTTTTTCTCTAGGCCTAAATTTTTGTGTAGCACTTACAAACGTTCCCCCTATACATCTGAAGGTTCTACAGCATGATTAAGAAAGATATTGTCCATCAGTTTTACCAGACAGTACAAAATTTCAAAAGAGTTCAGTTGGTTTTAAAAAAACTTGTTTCGAATGTAAATCCAACAGCCTGAAAAGTTCTAAAGAGATTGGAGGCTATATGGAGAATATTTTGTTGTGAAAATATTTTCATTTCTCAGAGACTCTAGAATCTTGAGACCTTCTTGAGACACTCAGAATGTTCTAAAATTAATGCCTCTCTTTCTCTTATATTATCTTGCTACCTGAAAACCAAATTTCATGTTTAAAAAGCAAAAATAGAGGGGAGTTAGGGGAACCACCTTTTCTGGAGCCATATGAGATTCAAAGTCAGAAGTTAAAATGCGGACATTTCAACCACTTCCATTAATTGCTAGTTAGAGGTACCTTTGTTAAACAAAAATCATTGCAGTTCAGTGTCTAATGAAATAAAAATTTATTGTAGAAAATACTGGAGAAAGTCATCCAAGGAAAAATAAAAAAGCATATTCCTTACTGATGTGGCTATAATATAGCTTAAATATACCAAAGATATATTTTAATGGCTAACTGTGAAATACTTTGGGTCAGGATTGGATCTACCTTTCCTCTTTGCCTTCGGTTTTCCATCCATCATTCACAGACGGTTTAATCTGCCTCTGTTTTCTCATGCTATGTGCTAAAAATTTCAATTATTTGATTACCTTCTTCCTATGATTTCACATGTGTCGGATGTAACCTTCCCTAACTCCTTGGAGTACTGTAGTTTTATATTATTATTGAGCTGTTAATTTGCCATTTTCTCAGAATCTTCATATATATGCCTGTTGCATCACTGCAGAAGTGGATTTCTGTGTCCTTGGGACTTGCATGGCTTTGCTTCCAGGTCAAGTTGTAGAGATTTCTTTCATTGCTTGCCATTGGAATGCTCCTAGATGAATGAGGTAGAGAGCTAAGATATTCTTTGGTGAGTTGATGTACCACAGATATTCCTACACCAAAGAGGTCACTGAGATTATTTCTGTAAGCAGCTGAGAGCCAGAACATCTTAGATTTCTCATGTAGCTTCTCTAGATCTATTGACCTTGGCCGCAGTACAAAGAATTTACCTGTTGCCAAATTTCCTATATTGCTTCCATGAAGATTTGTAAGAGTCTTCCTTTTCTTACAAAAAATAGATATTTTTAGCTTTAATGGCAGAAATATATTGATTCAGTAGTAATTTGGATACTCAATAAATAGCCTAGAATTTCTAGGTTAATTTCATATTCAGTATTTGTAATGACAGTCACACAGATGGCTTTATTTTCACAGAAGGATTTGAGCTTCTTACTGAAGTTAGTCACAGAGCTCTGGCTATTTTAATACTTTCATTTCTGCTCTCTCCTGGTTTTGTTTCTCACCTCACTAATATAATGTGACCTTTAAGACACTGAGAAGGTAAACAATATTGGTTTAATTAAGCACTCAGAAGAGCTTCTGCAGTTCTTCTGGCTCTCATGTCTCCCAGTTAAAGGTTTCCTGAAGGTACTAACTGTGTAGACTGCAGATAAGATCCCAAATTTAGGCTGCCCCAACCATTCTCACATTCCCTTCATTCCTATCCAGAGATGATGTGCTAGATTACCTGGACTTACATAAACTTGATGGTTATATCTGTTGTACAAGGGCGTTTCTGAGTGTACAAGCAAGACGTTTGCTCTGTTCACCCCACTGAAAATACAAATGATTTAGAAAATGAACTCTGTAAAAATAGTTGTTCACTGGGCTTAGAATAAATCATGTGATCACTATACATTGTACAGGTATTGTGACCTATGCAGCTACTCGTCTTTTCCAACCTTGTTCCCAGCATAGGAAAATAATAGTTACAACATCAAGACAGGAAGTCACCTTCTTAGGCAGCTGAAACGGGCAGGAGGAAAAGCGAAAGAAGCAGGATGATGATTGCTGTTGATGTGCATAAAGGATAAAGAAAACTTAGAGGAGTAATAATGCAGTTTTTAGGAAGACCTTTGAATTAATTCCTTTTAACAGAAATTTCCCAATTTATCAGTGAAGTGTGAGCTTTCCAGAGGATATGGAAACCCCCCACCGAAAAAATACCCAGCCCAACCAAACCAAACCAAAAAACCCACCAGAACTGATTTTATAAGCTCCATAGATTGATTTCAAAAGTTACTTTAAGAATAAGGACATACCCTATCAAAAATAAAAACCTTGGAAATAAAAACACAACTGTATGACTATCATCTGAAGACATGGGAAAATCTGAGGAGAGATAAAGAAAAAAGTACCATTTCATTTTTCTTTACACCTGCCTCATGATACTAGAGCTCTTTTTCTTTTTGGCTTCTACAAGTGTTTTTAGACTTCTGATTACCAGAGTTTTGGGAAAAAAAAAAAAAAAAGGTGTTTTGGAAGAAATTATTTGGAATCTACTAGATCAACTGAGCTAAAAATGCAAATACTCTTCCATGACACTGGAAAATTTAATTAGTTGATTAATATTTTTAATTAAAGAATGTTTTGTGTCTACAATGACAGTCACAATAAGGATGTCAAAGAAAAAGCATAAAAAGTTGCTTGCTTATACTGACACAGATTTCTTGCCTGTCTTTATTGAAGAGATAATGAGAAGACAGGAAAAAAGCATCCAGGACACAGTTTAAATACTTGGTTTCATTAAGCTAAGCAACCAGTAAGATTAACATTATTATAGTTAGTAGCTGAATACACAGATAAAGGTATTATATGTTCCCTGCATCATACAAATATACATCTTGTAAGCTGTGATAATTGTAATTTGACATATTATAGAATCCCAGAATGGTTTGCGTTAGAAGCAGTCCTAAAGATCATCCAGTTCTAAACGCCCTGACATGGGCAGCAACACCTTCCACTAGACAAGTGCGTAGATTTCCTTCTAGATTGACATAGTGTCTTCACAGTTCTTGTCAAATATAAATGAACTTACTTGCGTTTCACTTGCTCTTATTAAGCTTCTCTTCATGGTGTTCATTATTAATTACAATGCATAATCATTCAGATTGCAATGTCTTCTTTCTACATCATATTTTTTTCTGTTGGAAATCTGTGTGTGCAATGTGTGCATTTATTATAGCCACAGGCAGAAAATATATCATGCAAGGGTGAGAAAATGCTGAATTATGTGAGCTGTTAGTTGATATGCCTATCCCACCTTTCATGCTCTATACATCTCTATCCAGGATTTTACAGAACAATGTAGTCACAAACTGTCCCTTGTCTCTTGCTGGCAGGGGTCTACTCTCTCACTGTTGGGGGCCTCATATCCTCACTTCTAATGGACCACAGTAATATACAACAGTATTCCCTTAACTAGCAGCCTGAAAATGGCACACCTGCTCTGCTGGAGAGCTGCCAGTAAACAGATGCAGAGCTGTGCATTTCAGTGACACTGAGCAGGGTCATACCAGCACACATAGCCTGTTCTCTCAAGTCAGACAGGTGTTGTATACAGGTTTACCCACCATCATTAGTGAATGTGAGCTTGTGTTTTTCTGGTATAAATGTCACGACTTTTATTATCACTGATCAAAACAAGCCCTGTTCTTGTTTTTTTATGATGGTTGAGGGCTTACCCAATGCTTGCTGGCAGTCAGCCCAACTCTGCAATTCTGAGAGAGATGGGGGTGTGCAAGAAATACTGTATTAATCCAGAAATAAGTGGCTTAATTACAAGCCTAAATTCTACAGGATTGATTTTAAACACAGCTCACACTGAATCAGAAATTAAACTGAAATAAACCATCATTTAACAATCAAAAAAATATATAAGAGGACAAGACTCCTGTTTTGGCCTTCTCACTATAAGAAAGGCATTGAGATGCTGGAGCACATCAAAAAAAAAGGTGATGAAGTTAGGGAAGGTCTTATGAGGAACAGCTGAGGGAACTGGGGGTGTTTGTCTTGGGGAAGAGGAGGGTCAGGGGTGACTTTATCACTCTCTACAACTGCCTGAAAGGTGGGGGTCAGTCTCTTCTCCCAGGCAGCAAGTAACAGAACAAGAGAAAATGACCTGAAATTGTGCCTGGGGAGGTTTCGATTAGATAATAGGAAAACATTTTTCATTAAAAAGGGTGGTCAGGCATTAAAACAGGCTGCCCAGGGAAGTGGTTTTGCCATCATTGCTTGAAGTCTTCAAAAGACATGTGGATGTGTCACCTAGGAATATGGTTTAGTGGTGAACACAGTAGTGCTGGGCTAATGGTTGCCTTGATGATCTTAGAGGTGTCCGTGTTTAAAAAAGACTGGATGTGGTGCTCAGTGCCATGGTTTAGTTGATAAGGTGGTGTTAGGTCATCAGTTGGACTTGATGATATCAAAGGTCTTTTCCAACCTAACTGATTCTGTGATTCTGTAATGGTTCAATGATTCTAAGACCTCTATTCTGGAGCTAAGTTTTCACTCTGTTCCTCACATATCCCATGTGGTGTGCTCAGTAGGTACTGTGCCTTATATAATGTGTATATCCAGGAGAGCCAAGGATGACTCAAATTACTTTCTCTCCCAGGCTTCCAGACTCTGCGTCCCAAGACTTCAAGTGCAGCAAAAGAAAGGAGATGAAGTCTGGTCCATGTAGGTATTTAAATGGCTGTGTATATGAATGATTTGACATATGCACCTCAGAGCATGATCTGCATCTGTTTGCAGAGGCTGTGCAGCAGATGAGACTGCTGCACTCCAGGCACAGCACTGAATTTGGGATAGGATGCGTTGGCTTACATGAAGATAATTGTGGTTAGGGGATAACTTTGCTCAGTAAATATATCTTCCCTGTTGTGACTCGGTGAATTCCTCTCTGAAAGTGTCTGTATGTGCCACATGGGCAAAGCCTCCTCCATCCTTTCTGTTGTCCTTTTACACTAGCAGCTAATCTGTGTTGTGCCTAGAGATCTGCAGAAGACACTGAGCATGGACCGTCAAGAGGTCATGTGTGGTGCAGACAGGTGGAGTGTGGCACCAGCTGCTAGAAGGAATGACTACTGGGAAATGGAAATTTGGAAAGGCAATATATTTGATTTGGAGCTGAATGGAACTGGGAACCCTTAGAGATGCCTTTGAGTGCAAAAAGGATGCTCCAGCATGGATAATCCTCCCCTACAGAGCAGGACAGAGGTGGCCATTGATATCATGTTCAAAGCAACTTCAGCTATGAAAATGGAATAGAGATTAATTTCAATATCTTTTTTATCTTTTTACAGTGGTACAACCCAAAACCCACTTGTTTTTCAGACAGAAAGACTGTAATAGTGGAGAATGGCAGCCTGACTTCAGAATACAAAAGATGCACTATGTTATCCTGATTAATCATGAAAAGAAACAAATAAATCTGGATTTTATCTGTGTTCCTTAAAAAAAAAACGAACAAGTTTACCAAGTGTATAAAATGCCCTCATTTACAATTCCTCACTCCTTAGATTTTCCCTAAGAACTTTGCTCAGAAGTTTCCATCATACTGCTGAAACAGTGTTCATTAAAAACATTAAGAGCTAACTACAGATTAATTTCGAACATATAATTTTTAAGTTTCTGACCTCTGTGATAAGCAATTATCAAGGCTTTCATTTTTTTTAATCAAATATGAAAAGGAATATCCAACTCAAAGTCATGACGTTTCATTCAATGTATAAGGTTGAAAACTCTCTGAATTAAAGAAATATTATTCAAAACTAATTAGAATGAATAGCAAAAGGAAGACGGACACAAAGAGCTTCTCAATAGATGGAAGGAAAAATACTGTTTGAGAAGAATAATGTAACAGTCAGAAAGGAATTAATGAATAGGACAGGTACATACATGCCTAGAAATAGCTGTTAATACCACAGAATTATGCACTACTCAGTCATTAACATCACACTGCACCTGGCAGTTTAACAGGCAGATTTTAGTTCTTTGTGAAAAGAAATTAAGGGCTCAATTATGGATCTGAGCATGCTGAGAAGGGAGAAAGATAAATACTTGTGGAGTACTGGGAAGCCATATGCCCATGGAAGGTACAAAACAGAGGTCTGTCATTACACCTACAACACATAAACTGCTCTGATGGCCCAACCCGATTATGGAAAAACATTTTCTCCAGAGAAACTCATTAAACCTCATTCTGAGTGTAAAGAAACAACCTTAAATGTAAAGGAAATTGGGTTTGCCCCTCTTCTGATGACTCTAACATTGCTCTACGAGATATAATGATACTTCCAAACAAAATTTCAGTGTAAATCTATCTAAAAATAGCAGGAGCTGAGGATTCAGGTGGGCATCCCTGGAGCCCTGCAGGATGCAGGTCTATGTCTGGTTTTAGTCCAATGGTTTCTGAGCTGGACCTTTGAGGCATTGGTTTGCCTGAATGGACTATTTTCAAAACAGGCAGCTTTGGTGATTTTATGGGACCACATGATCCTATTACCTTCAAATGAATCTTCTTAGGCTGGTAACATGGAAAATACGTCCTTGATTCCAGTGACAAGATCAAATTGTATGCTCTGTACCTGAGTTTTGCACTGACACATCTAGCTGTGATTTTTTTAACTCTGCCCTGTGAGTTGCAAGAAAATCCTGATATACATTCCTTCTTGTAGTATGGAATGTATTTGTCTGATGACAATGAACTTATTTTTCTATTTACTTCATAAAACCTCTGTACTGATACTTTCATCTCAATTCTTAATCATTAGAGTTTTTTCATTGTTAAATGATTACAGATATTATGTATGCAATGAAGCACTATTTAAGAAATTTGACATTATCTTCATAATTTAATTTTTTCCTCCTACTGTTTTTTGCTCCCATTTGCAGTTTTGTGAAATTTCCCTTTCTGAAGTACTAAGAAAACACACATTGGTATATTTGCACATAATAAAAGCAATTTTATCATGATCGTATACAATCACAGAATTATTATTATCACAATAACCACTTGCTTTTATCTCATGGAAATGGATCTTTAATAAGTAAAATGCTTCTAAGATATCAAATATTTCTATTTATATGGTACTACCTGGTTTGTAATTGGATTTTTTTAAGCAAGTCAGAGACACTTTAGTAGTGATGACACAGAACTTCAAAATACATTTTTCATTTTATTCTTTGGAAAGGGTTGATCCTGTTGCTATTTCCTTGTGCCTGATCCATATTAGTCACTTGTGCTGAAACTCATCAGTCAGAAAATCAATTCCTAAATATTCCAAGGCCTAGCTTTCTGAATTGTCAATTACTAAAGAAGCCAGCTACAACATTTTTTCATGTGGAGAACCACCTCCCCGTTTCCAAAGCAGGGAATGTCCATGACATAGCAGTATAGTGAGAGAGCCTGTCAAATTATGACTGATTTCTAAACCTAATTATTTCATTTCCTGATGCATAAATGATATGGCAGTCCCCAGGCTAATCTAAAACAGTGACTTTAATATTTATTCCAGAATTATAGGTGTGCTACTATTTCTCTTCCTAGGTTATATTAGAAATCAAATTTCCTGATGTAAAAATCCTTTCTATTATCAAGCCCTCTAGAGTCTTGGTTCCAGCATCACACTGATTTTCAGTTGTACCACAAAGTATAATTTCTGAATGAGTGGCTTTTCCCTGTTAGACTACATGGCATAAAATCTTTATCCTGACAAACATTCAGACTTTCCCATGAGTTTATCATCCCCTCCCTATAGGTGTCAAAAACAGAATCCTCAAAACCCCTTTTCAGTTGTCATATAATGCTGGATATCCCCTCCTAAAACAATAGCAGAAGTCTGTAAGCTTCCAGTATTTCCTTTTTGACATGCTGAGGACTGCTCAGATCGTGACAATACTGAGAAGCAAGATGTGCAAAGCATTCACCTGTACAGGTCTGACTGCAGTCCTGGGGCACAGCCACTGGACCAGCCCCTGTACAAAGGACACCTGTATCCACACACCTTTAATCCAGAAAATCAATGGTTTTGAGCACATCTCTAGGATATAACGACCACAGTTTTCTCCTGTCTTAAAAAAAACACCACAAGCTCCATCTCCGACTTCTCATGTGGATATTACTTAATATAGGAACAACTGTTTTGGAGTTCTCCAAATTTCACATTGGTATTCATAGTATCCTAGAGTCATTAAGATTGGAAAAGACCTCTAAGATCATTGAGACCAACCATTACCCTAATACTGTCAGGTCCACAACTACACCATGTCCCTAAGAATCACATCTACATCCTTTTTTAAAAAATTCCAGGCACCGTGATTCCATCACTTCTCTGGGCAGTCTGTTTCAATGCTTGTCCACTCTTTCAATGAAGAAATTTCTCCTAGTATCTAATCTAAACCTTCCCAGGCACATTGACTGACTTTTTTTTTAGCACTTCTCTCCTTTATGAAAAAGACTTGTATACTCTTGAGCCAGATGAAGAGGGAGGTGAGTCTATAATGTAGCTGGCATCACACTTTATTTGGAATATCCATATTCCCTTTCTCTTGTCAACAAAGACTTATACGTGGAGCTCCTAAATGACAGGTGTGCTGCATGTTATGTCAAGAGAAAGGTGTTATTCTTCTCTCTGAGAAAAAGCTATTTGGACATTTTGCTTCAGAAGAAGGTTCAGGACGATGAGTACAGATTGGAAATAAACTGCTTTGTTTTTGTTTTCGTGAAAAACACACTGAAGTCACAGCAATGGCCACATTTTATCAGAAGATTTGCTTCAGCAGTTTCCGTCTGTGAGCTTATATATGTTGTCCTCTAGCTGTTCTGGTGATTTACTGTCCACCTACACTGTGTACAAAATGAAAAACAATGTGATTTTAGAAGTATTCAAGTCTTTCCATATGAGAAGGTATGTCTGTACAAGATGAAAGAGAGGTGCTAGCTCAGGGTACCCTATAGCAGTGTAACCATTCCATATGGTGCTGTATTCAGGCAAAATAACCATATTGACACTGCCTTGAGATTTGGAGCTTGAACAGCTTTGCAATGCAAGGGAAAACCTACCCTAAATCATTCCACATATCATTCACAGAATGCAGTCACCTAATGAGGCCTGAAGCGTGCATTGGGAAAAAAACTATCTAAAAATCTGCACAGCAATTTTGAGAGATTAAGGTAACTTTGCTCTTCTATGGGTAATGATTCAAGCTGTCTTTAGAGTGGCGGTTGAAACTGTTAGAAATATAATTGAGGTGGGTGGGCAACTGGAGAAAGTGGAATGTTTTTCTTTCAAAGAATTCAAGACATAGCCCAGGACATCAGACTACACTGCAAGGATCACAATTTGTAAGACCTTACTGAGGAAAAAAGTCTTTCCAAGAATGTGATTAATAAGTATTCAATAGATGTATAATTTAAAAGCTTCACTGGAGTTGGCAAATTCTAACAAAAGACATCTAAGTCCTGCAAAAAGATTTTGGTTACTGAGAATTGCAGTCCTAGCTAGAAATAATTCTAACAATGGTGCTGATTTGGGGATATTTGCTAGATATTTTTAATGAATCATTCTAAATATGATACAAAAACTTATGTAGGAGTCAGTTAAGTGAAGTAAGTGAATCCATAGTCTACGGACTAGTTTTCAATTCAAGTATTGGAAAATGTCTAAAATGGTTAGACACAGTGACTTCAAATGATTGCGTGTTAATGACAATTAACAATTGTCATTAATGTAATTAACATGTTGAGAGGACATCCTGTTTCTCAATGTCAAAAGAATACTTTACGTTGTAGTCCTGTCCCCAAGCTTTTGTTGTACAAGATTTTGTTAAGATAAACTAATTTTCTATTTTTCTTTTCTAGGGAATGGAGAGAGAATCTTTGTCTCATGGGATGATTTATCTTCTCCTAAAATAATATTCCTGTAGGTGCATCATCCCCTATAGGATGCAGATTTTTCTTCTTAAGACGTGTCCAAAAGAAAGATTTTTGTCTTCAGTGGTTAAAACAACTGCATACAAAACATCTGTTTGGGCTTTGTGGAGGAAGATGAGTTGCTCATCATAGACCTGCTGTATTGTGTGTCACATCATTCACCTTTTGGTGTTTAAGCTATTCAGTCAGTAGAGGTTCGAGTGGTAAACATGATGCTTGAAAAGCAAAACTTTAATGGATGCAACAGTATTTGGTCTGTCTGCACATCTTTCTGTGAGCATGAAATGATTTACCCTATGTTACATTTGCCACTTGCTTAAAGGTAACTGAATCCCTGCCATGACAGCATAAGGCAATTATTCATAGCTGCAGCATCCCTAAGCTACTGAAGCATAAAAATGATTACAAACACACATGATCTAGTAGTTCCAATCCTAGTCCCCATGCCTTGAGTAGGAAAATTAGTAACAGAATTAATAAATCTTCCACTGACATGATCAGCAAACCTATGACTGAGATAACAAAAGACCTTTAAAGACCTGTTTTGTTTAGAGTATTTTTGTTTTCTGAGCTTCATTTGAATGAAAATTAAGTGGACCTACACACACTATCTTCAGCTGTCAGATGCACTAATTCATTTATTTGGCAAGTGATCTCATTACTGGTTAAAAATGTTGTGCCCATGACAGAATTAAAGGAGCATAATGTAGTACATCAGGCAGCAAGAAGCAGAGAGAAGGCAGAGGAGGAAGACAATTTTTAAGCTGTTTTTGTTTCTGGTCTGCTCAGCTTCTACAAACAGCCATGACTCAACAGGGGTGCATATATGAAGAAATTTCCAATATTAGCTGAGTTGAGAGCTCAAATTTGAGGTTGGCCTAAAAAAAAAAAAAAAGCTATTAATTTAAAATACCCTTTTCATGGGGACAGCCAAAATTTTTGTCCTATGGAACCTCCCGTGTCTATCGGATTGGCATTTGCAGGCATTGAAAATGACTGATTATAGCTATGCTCTAGTATCTGCTACAGTCTACCAAGTCAGTCTCACATTAAATACTCACCAGGATTGGATGACCATGTCCCAAGGCTGATATTAGTATTTATTTCTATCCATGACCTAGTGTCAAACCCAGAGCACTGAAAAATATAAGCTTTCTGGTCTAACCAGATCCCTTATCTCTTGTCTTAACCTCTGCCTGGGAATAAGGTACTACAAATTACTATTAAGTGTGAATGAACCTCAGATCCTTTCTATTATCCACCTAGGAAGACACTCCAGCCCTCTTTTAGTGCATGGTAACCCAATTCCTTAGTGAAAAGAGACAAGTTATTTCTGAGTTGCTGAGAAACGAGTGTTTGGACACTGGAAGTTACCAGGGGAACCAACTTACTGAAACTTAGTTAATTGTTCATTGTCGTCTAACTATTTCTAGAACAAAAATAAAAATAATAGCACACTCTTCAGGTCGCCTACTTATTTCTGGAAAGTAACCCTTCACATTTCTGCTCTGACTCTTGCCGTCTTGTAAGATCAGCACTATCTTGGTCTCTTCACCTTTGATTTTTTTGCTACTTCAGTAGGGTATACAATTCCACTTATTCAGGCACACAAAAAGGAAAATTTGATTCAAAGAGATATAAGGATATGCAGGGATTTTTATTTCTTTTCCCCTTCATAATCTGCTTACACAGGAACATCAAACAGAGATTTTCTGCTCTTATCTCTCCAATTTCTCTGTGGATAGGCCATTCAGCCAGCAGATGGGAGCCCCTGATTTCAATCCCAGAGGCAATTTTATCAACTAAACTTTACCCACAAAGTTAAAGTGAGATGAAAGTTTTTCCCAATACTCCTCTTTACTGCTGTTTTGTTAACAAAATAGCCATTTTTCCTCCAGTCTCCAACTCACTTTTCCTGCTTTAAACCCTTTTTTCCCCTTCAAACTTTAAACCTGCTTTCATTTGATCTAACCTAAATTAAGAGTTTCAAAATATGTAAAGATCAGACCAATTCTTCCCAATTGCTCCCAGCATTATGTTCTTTCCTTCCCTAGGGAAAGGCAACAAGGGTATAAAGCTGTGCTACTTCTCCATAAGCAGTATCCTATTCCAATAAACCAATACCTTTTTACTTAATCTGTTTTCTAATGTCTCATTCTTAGTGAGGAAAATATCCATCCTAGGATGTTATTCCTTATATATCCCTTTTGTAGACTATTTTCCACAGTAAGTTTTTGTTTCTTGAGTTTTCACATCTCTAAAGAGTAATGAATCACTATGTCAAGGGAAGAAAATAAAAAGTCACTCTAAAATCTGTCTTTTTTATGCTTTATCAGTCTTCACTATTCAGATCTTTTTTTTTAATTCAAATATATTTCACCTGCTGGCTTTTGTGTTCATCTCTGCTTTATCTCTTTTGCTTTTAACACTTGCTTTCTACTTCAAGCTTTCATCCGAGGCACAGTGAATTGAAAAAGGCATCCTGCAAAATAACTCCACCCCCGTAGCTAGGAATAAATACTGCTCAGAGTAATAGCTAAGTAGCTGACAGGTCTTGACCATTGCTTTTTATGCCATTTACAAATTCTCCCTCATATTCTGTCCCTCATCTGAGATCTATTTGCTGCTTTTGTACACTGAGTGTCAGGCCCTGGGGTCAGGCACCTCTTTGCATTGTGTGCAGAAGAGGGTATGAGTGAGATTGCGTGCTGCCAGTAAGCTGCACCTTGATGGGAGTGTGGGAAGCAGAGCCTCAGCTCCTCCTGGTTGGAAAGCTGCTCCTGTAGCCCTGATTTACACAGTCAGATCCCACGCTGCTGTCTTTGGAAGCAGTCCACCCTCAAGTGTTTGTTTTGTTTAAAGATGAGATCTAGAGCTGAGCTCAGTGCAGCAAAAAACTATTTTATTACCCCATTTATTGCCTTTAAAAGACCAGGACAGAAGCATAAGTACCATTTCACAGTGAAAAAGAAAAGATCATTTGTTCTGAAAAATGGAGCTCTGATGTTTGGTCTTTGTTTCTGGCAAGGTTTCAGCCTACAAGTTGAGGATGCTCTTCATCAGGAGCTGCCTCTCCACAGGCTCTGTGAGACTTCTCTCCTATGTTTATTGACTGGCAGAGCTGCATTCAGTGTTTTCTTGGGCAAGTGTAGGAAGATGAATCCCAACCTGATATTCACACTTCTGTTGGTCTTAAGATCCTATGCAGCTATTCTTTTAATGGACCCTTTTGACATCGTATATTAGAGTGGTTAAATTTTTTCTAGCAGAACTTGTCATGTATGAACAAATACAAGGCTCATCTACATAGTGCAGATAACATATACATTATAACAGAAAACATATTCACTGCTGGGCTATAAAGCTAAACAATTAGAAGCTAGTAATTTTTTTCCAGTAATTGATAATTGTATTTTTTCCAGTAGCAAGTTCAATGGATCAAAGAAATCTAGGTGTGTGTTAATACAACATTAAGTCTGTTATCACCTGCTCTTTCAATGCTCATAAACATAACAATAAATGTCAAACAAAGTTAACAGATTAAGAAAAAAGAATTAAAATGGGTATAGAGAAGCAAAAATTTTTTTAAATTATCTTTACCTTTTTAATGTCAGTTTTAGAAAAAATATTATCACATTAGGTTTATGAGTGTTTCCTCTACCATTTCCTTTCATGAATAGAGGGAATATATCAACATCTCTTTTCTTCCCTTCAGAAAGATAGAGCGACCACATATCTGGGAGGGAAAAAAAAGACATTAAAGGAACAGCTTGGGAGCTCTTAGCATTCATGGTAAGATGTGGGGGAATGTATTCCACACTGCTGTATCCATCCTCTGATAGGAAGAATTTGGTGATAGCAAGGAGTGGCTCTGGAAGAAGCTCCACGGATGCTTTGTAACAGGAGCAGTCAGCTGTTAGTGTTCATGCATGCCTGCCATGAAGAGCTCCAGGATGTGATCTGAGGAAGACAGTGTTTTCCTTTCATATCCAGAAGAGACTGTCATTTTGAGGAGATCCTCCCCACTACACTTCTGGGAATAAGACTTTGCATGTGTAAGCTGGGTTAAAGTAATTTCTTTACTTGGTTCAGACTAGGGGCTTGAACCAGTTTCCTGTGCTTCTAGGAGCAGCCAAGAGGCAAAGGAACAATTTTGTTAACATCAATCTTTACTCTCCTACAAATACATTAATATTAAAATTGCATTGAACCTCCAATATTCAAATGCTTCATGTTCCTAATACCATTTTTTTTTTCCAATCCCATTTTTTTTCCTCAGTTTTCTACTCACTTTCTTGCTGTATTTAATACTGTTTTAAATATCCCCTGTCTTGCCACTACTGCTCTGCAGAATCCTGCTGTGCAAATTGGCACTTTAAGTGGAAGCACTTCATATGAGCGACTAACAACTACTCCTGGGGAGATACTTAGAGGAACAATTGCACTAAACTGTACCTCTTGCTTTGAAGAAAAATTAGATAGAAGAGAAAGAACTCAAGCTAACAGGAGATAATAATTCAAGCTTTATAAAAAGTATGAAACTATGTAAAGCCTTAAAGACTTGTAAAACTGCAAGAGGCTTTTCACAGTTAGAGGAAAAGATTAAATCTCTACTTGGGATCCAGGGCTCAAAGTCAGAGAAGCCCCAAAGTGTCATTAAAATTTTGCAGCTCCTAAGATGTCTGCCTTGTCATTGTTAGAGCTGTTCTGTACTCACTGAATTACTACCCTGGTCTATTTTACTTGGAGTGGCCCTTAAAGTCAATTTAGTTTTTATATTTTTATGCCTTAATCCTGCAGGGTAGACAACAAAGCTGTTGTATAATTCAGGACTATTCATAGTTGCCTGTGATGTTTTCAACAAAACTATTTTTCATTGGCAAAGATCAGTTTGACACACTTCAGACTGAAGGAAAGGTTTTAAATTTAATTTCCATTAAGGCCAGATTCTTGGAGATTATTTTTTAAGGTCAAAATGAGGAGGTATCTCGCAGGTCATTAAATGGGATCTTTGTCCCAAATGTTAAATGGTTGATGACCAAATCCATAATCTGAAGCCAATTAATGGATTAATTTTTACTTTGTGATGAACCAACTCCAGGGTTTTTTTTCTTTTTATTTTCTGAATATAAAATAAATTTTCTCAATAAAAAAACCTTTAAATTTTCCCTGCTGTGGATATAGATAGTAATCTTTATAAACAGCTTAGAAATTAGAGTATTTTGCTAAACTAATTCCATTCTTTCATTTCAGCTAGTGATTCCTAAATGAAGAATTTAGGAATCCCACCATCCCCACAGAAAAAGCATGTGTATGGACTGGCTGTCAGGGAAGACAATCAGTTATTACCAGCATAGAGAATAAATCTCCTTTTTTTCTCAGGTGTTCTTAAGTGCTCCATCCCCCTTTTTCCTTTTTACTTGGCATTTTGGACCCTTAGTAGAAGGAAACAGACTTTGCAGCTTCAGATATTTCTTTAAGATAGGCATAGTATGGTCATTGTTTTCTTCAGTTTTTATGGATACCAGGATTGCTATTTCTTCTTAACCACTTGAATTCATGAACATTAAGAGTCCAAGGGTAATGCTATTGAAATGTCAAGTTATTATCCTTGAAGTTAATTCACTTATCTAATTAAAGCCATCCAGTCAGGATGAAAATGAAGTTTACCTCCTCTGAAGTAAAATACAGGTTCCATTGAAATCAGTGGGAAAAGCTTTTACAGACTTCAGCAGAGCTATGATCTCACACATAATTAAAAAGTGCTATTTTAAAACTACATATTAGGGCTTGGGGGAAGGAGACAGAGAAATGTAGGAAATTTCCCTGACCAGAATTATTATCCAGTATCCTCTTTTGCAAACTGGGGAAATAGTCCTTTTTTATTGAAAAAAAAATGTAATATGAATACCATAAGTGATAAATTATATAATATGTAACATGAAAATAAATTTGTTTTACCCTCAGTTTTCCAAAGCAGTGGAACAAATATTTTTCCCTACAGCTTTGTGTGCCAACTAATCATCAACTGACAATCTGTTTACAATGTTTCCTGAATATATAGTTCATATAATTTTTCTATTTCAATCCTAGCATAAAAAAATAAGGAAAAATATAACAATTAGAAAGCATATCAAGTGAGAAAAGAAAGATTCATACTAATTATGAGCAACTTGCTAGCAATATAGCAAAGAGACTGATTTATGTGGTTGAAGGTAAGGTACAATTTCAATATTTCTCATAGATTTATGAGGATGATGAATGAGCTGTTTTGCTGTTGCAATTTTAGTGATTGCACAGAGCTGGGGTAAAATCTGTTCCTCTGACTCACTCTGGAGATAAAGGAAGGAATAGCTGTGGCCATTTCGACATCACAGAATAAATGCTGTTTTACCCTTTCTAGATAAACAGGAGACCAAATTCATTTCTGTTCAGACACCCATTTTCCAGCTAAACTAATGCAAGATTCTACACAATTTTTAAAATTAACATCTGGGTAGTGCATATTAGGCAGACCACAATCCATCATGAAAAGAGCTAATTTGCATATTTTAACTTTATTTATCTGACAATAATAGCAACATTTCATTATATATTGGACGTTGCCTTTTACAGGAGGGAAACAGGATTTATTTGAGCTTATTTTTTTATGCTGAATTAAAAAAAACATAAATGAAGCCTGGAGTAAGAAGAAATTTGCAACTAGAGAAAAGCAAAACAAATAAGCATGCCACCAATGATTTGTGATATTGACATTAAAAAAATTGATTCGGAGAAAACTTAGACAATATTTCAAGTTTTCTTTCTTTTTATGTCAAGGTTAAAAATCTTTGATTTCAGAAGAATGATAAAATAAATCATGTTCTAAAGATAATGGAAATACAAATATTCACTACAAAGAATTCTGATGATAATCTTAGATCCTTTTTGTCATCTCAAAGATCAATTTGACAAAAGTGGATAAAATTCCAGTCAAATGAGACTGTGACTTCCTTGAAAGTTCCAAAATATTTGTTCCAAAGTTGCCACCAATCAAAAAAATTTTTAAGAAAGGGTCAAAAGTGAGAGTATCAGAACACAGGTGACCTTCTGAAGGTAGAAAGGGGAGCACTGAAGACCAAGACCCACTTAGCATTATTAATTTTAGGATGGGTTGTGCTCCAAGCCAACTCCATCAGCTGGGTGCTGTACTGTTTATGTGTGTGCAATCTATTAAGATTTTAAATATGTATTGCATTTGGAGGATACTTGGCAAGTTGCTGGCAGTCCATAATCTGAAAATATGGACATGTGATTTTCCTCTGGGGTGGGTGTTTCTACACCATCATTTTTAATTACAGGCATTTTGAATGTTTTACACCTTCTTAGCATGTTCTGTAGTTTAGAAGCAGCCCATGTGAGCCAGTTTCTTAGAATCAGTTCATATCTAACAGAGGATTTAGAGTCATAGATATCCTTCCCTGGTGTAAAGGTTCCCTGACAAATGCCAAGCTTGTTAAGAAGCAAAGGGGAATTATTATGCATTTATCATATCTAACCATTTCTTGGAAACTCCTGTGAATGTCAGGAGCCCTTGGTATCCTGTTAATTCACAGAGCTGCCTGTCATTACATTGAACTCCTAGCGGCCTGAATGACAGAGTAGGACATTCCAAAGGGCAGGACCTCTGCTCCTCAACAGATGGAGAGCTGATTAACAAAGCTCTGGAGTCGCTCTGCTGCTATTCACCAGGGCTGGGACAAAGATCCAGACACAGACACCTCTGACTGCCTCTCAATGCACTGAAACTCCTGGAATGTGGGGTGGTGGTGAGAGATGAGGAAAGAGCCAAGACTGGAATTTAGTCAGTGTGAATGAGACTGGTACTGACAGAGACTTTTGGGAGCCTGAGTTTTGATGAGAGTGAGTGGTGCAGTGCCTGGTGAGTGCAAGGTTTTGTTGCAGCACAGTTCTGGGATCAAGCTAAGTTGATCGTGCAGCATTTCTTTAAGCTTAAAAAAAAAAGAAAGAGAGAGAAAATCAGGTCTGTGTACTTTTTTATTTGCTCCTTGTATGTGTTTTCTATTGCAGCCAGTGTGTGCCAGGTACTAGAACTTCAAACATGGGGACAGCAGTTCCTTCACTAGAACTGCCTGATGAGCCCTATTCTCCTGGTCAGATGGTAGGGAAGCTTCTATTCTTTCTGCAGGCATGCAGGGACTTTGTCTAGACCTGGGAGGAAAAAAAAAAGAAAAGGACTAGAGAGATAGATATGTCCCATATCTATTACTATATATGTAATAAGTTCAGACAGCTGAAGAGTTAACTGTAGAAGGATTTCTTTGGTCTGTCGGTTTTTTAATATCTGACCTCAAAAATATCTTAGAAATTGAGCTTCCTTGTTAGGTATTTCATTGCAAGAAAAATATACTTTCTCTGAATAATATGCAATATGTGCTCGTGAGGAAAGATCCCTCTGAAGTAAATATGACTTTTTCTTTTTTTTTTTGTAGTTCAATTGCAAACAGAGAGGATCATGTCCCAGGCAAGTCAAGTGTAAATCAGTAAATAACAGCAGAGCATGACTATTTTTTTTTCTGTAGATGGGAATAATTTTTTCGATAATAGTAATTATGAATAGATTTGTGTTTAACAGCTCTATTAAGACACTATCAATCCACTCAATTCGTGTCCTATGTAGTGTGTAAGTACTGGTGGCAGATTGCAGTTCAGAAAAAGAGAGAGCAGTTAATCACTAAAGCCATGGCAGCAGCATTCTAGCACAAAGATTAAAACTGAAGATAGCTTTGGGTTCTTGGCCAATTTTGATTTCTTATTCACTGAGTTTGGAATTTGAAAACAGCCATTGCTAGCTAAAATACAGCAGGATGCAAACATCTTCAACAGAGGCCTGAATGTGGGTCCAAAATCTCAGGAATATGAATGGGAGGAGATAATCACCCAAAAATGTCATTAACGACAGCCAACAGTGGTTAATGACAGAAGTCTCCTAAGTTGCAGAAACAATGGTAAAAGGTCATAAGCTATTTTCAAACAGACTTTCCCCTCTCTTTTAGAGGTTGTGGCCCTGTTTTTCAAACCCCTACATTTCAAGTAAGGGGAAGAGGACTTAATGGTGATTGTGACTTTATGTAGTGGCTCAGGAGTTAAAAGCTGCACAGGGTTAAGGTACATATTCTTGTAAGAATATAAAATGAGTATCACAATATCTGGTGTGACAGCTCAGGAATTGCAAATCTTCTGTTTGCTATTTCCAGCTCAAAAGCCATTGATCATCAGCTCTCTCTGTGTTCAGCTTAGTTGTCTATGTTTAAATAAACAAGAGACTTTCAAAAGCACCTGCTTTTCTCTGTGGATTATATAAGCATTTTAGGCATTTGCTTTAAGGAGATTTGTATGTTAGAAATCTAAAATTTAAGCATATCCTGGATTCATGGAAATTTTACCTTCTCTAGAATAGGCAACAGCTGATCAGATATTACAAGAGGAACAGTTTTAGCCCTAAACTCCTAAAGTGTGGGTGGAAAAAAAAAGGCAGTTTTGCGCTGTCTTGTATAGCTGGATAGATCTGACATTTTTAGCACTTACTTCAAAGACCTCTCTAAATCTCTGCACTTCACACCAGCTGCAGACATAACTGAGCAGAGCTGAACAGAGCTGGAAATTATTTCAGTGATGACAATTGCCTAACAATCAAAGCAGTTTTCCTTCAGTTACTTAAATGCCTGCTCCAATTTTAAATTTCTGTGGGAATTAGAGAAAACTTTAGGTTTACAGTGTGATTCTAACCTAGAACCCTCCATTTTGGTTGTTTCTCCTCCATGGTAAGTACTATCACTTTTGTTTTTTTCCCCCTCATGCTGTATCTTTCTCCCAGTCTGTCAGAAGTCTGTAGCTTGTATTACAGATGACCAGAACTGACTGTATCAGTGTGTTTTATGTGAGTTCGCTTCTGCACAAAGTCCATATATAAGCCATATGCAAAATGTTCCCCAGCTCACTAATTCTGCAGCATTCAACACCCCATGGATATGAGAAAGCAACAGACTACTGACTCAAGGCATAAGCAAAACACTTGTTTTTCTTTCTAAAACTTTTCTAGGTAAAAGTTTTCAAAAAGAAGAGATTTCAAAAATGTCTTGGAATAGGATCTCAGAGAAAAGATGTTACTTTTGCAGTCATGAGTTCCACACACTATCACTCTGAAATGACTCGCACCGCATCTGCTGTCCTGGCAGAGGCTGTGAATCAAATGCTTTCAATCAAACATATGCTGGTAGAAAAACCCACACCTGCAAGAAGACACTCATGATTTCACTAGGTTAACCACAGGGACACTGAAAAGGTGTTGAACTCTACACAGGTGTTAACAAAGTATAATTATCAATTAGAGCTAAGATAATGCCCATTATTCCTAAGAACGCAGCTTGACAAAATTGTCTTTATTTTGGCTAAATTCAGGATGGCAATGGGAGTTCCTTACAGTCAACTAAGAAACCAAAATAATAAAAAATGTCCATGCTGAAGAGCAAAGTGCTTTTAAATAATGAAAGCAAGTTACCACTTTTGGCTGAAGACCTAATCTAACTGTATTCAGGGTGTAAAAGAATGATAGATAATCAAAACCTCTGAAAAAGGTCCTCTGTTTTGGGGAACATGAAAAAAATTACAGGAAATTGAAACAAAAGAAAACTTCCTGATGGGAAAAAAACTTACAGCAATATCCAAACAAATTTGACATTCAGGAATATGAGTAATTAGAACTCAAGGATTTGAATTGGCATGTCCTAGAGAGATTCAAATTTCTGTCTTTGAGATATATTAGGCATTTCACAGTTTCACTCTTGCAGCCAGTCAGTTTTCTGCATGTATAATTTGCACAGTCACTTCCATGGTACATATATTTTATTGAAAATGTACAGTCAAATATCACTTTTTGGAGAGAATCACCTAGGGTCATAGCTTCTATTCTTTTTATATTTCTAACTTCTTGCTTATATTCTTGTATGAATAGTGATCTATTTTGTAGGACTCAATTTTAGCAAGACTTGGTGGTATTAGCTATCAAAATTTATAGAATTTCCTCTTATTCTGGCAATAAATAAATAAAATTCTGGAACCTTTGCCTCATCTGTCACAGTGTTTGGCAAAAAATGGGAGCAATCTATATTTATCCCTTAATCTTTAGGACTTCAGAGGGGCTGACAGTAGACAAAAGGGGTCAGTGAGATGTGTAAAATGAGCAGAGTCAAATTTCCAGCAGTAAAATAACTTTACATGGTATTTTTTCTCTTTCAGATAAGAATGTTATTGTGTGCTAAGGCTTCAACACTGTGCTGCAATTTTTGTCAGATTGACCAAGCAGCTCCCTCCTACATATCAGCATGACATGACAAATTGTGCTAAGATGCTGTTTTTAGCCCGATGCTTCAAATTTATTTTCCATTCTTTTGTGTTACACCTCAAAATCGGGACTTTGCAGTTAAAGCCTTTGCTTTTTAGTTAGAATTCAATTTTAGTTTTTAAATATACTTTGTCTTCTGCCAGCTCCATCAAAGAAGTTCTGTTTACTCACTGACAGCCCCGTGATGGGCATGGCCACACTGCAGTGCAGAGCAGCACCCCAGGGGTTTGTGCCACTGACTCACAGCACAGAAAGTCCAGAGCACACCAACTGAGGTGTTGTTCACAACCCAAGCCAGAAATCAAGGGGTAGCATTGTGTGCTACAAATACATGGCGAGCATCCATTCCACTGTTATCGCCTATTGAAAATTAACTTGACTAATAACGACTTGCTGTATTTCCTCTGTTCAGTGTGCTTGCAACTGAGAGCAAGCAATTTTAGACAGAAACTTCAATCTAAGAAAATAAGAGCTTTGTACAGGATTCTTCTCACAAAGTTCCCCTTGATTTAACATTTTTTTCCGAACTGTTGCCTGCAATAACTCTACTTTTCATGGTAATTGCAGCTTGCAGCTCATTATTTTCAGGGGTGTTTAAAAGTGGCTGCTGTTACAGAAAAGGGTCATTTTGAAGGAGGTGCCATCTTCTACACTCTCTGTATTACTCTTCTACACTCTCTAATTACTCTTCCCAATTATTTTGTTGTCATTCTAATTGGTTACTACTCAGAGATAGAAAATTTGCTGCTGCTTGATCTTTTTCTTGTTTGAGGATATTCTAGTGTTTTGGGTTCTCTGAAAATGGTTGAAAGCATCTATGGATCAGGAGTGACATCCTGTTCTGTGTGCTGCTGCTCAAAGCTGTGCAAAGCACAGGGAGTCACCTCCCAGCTTTGGAGACCACTTGTGCCTTTTCAACCACAGCAATAGCTGTCATTTCCCTCTGGCTCACTAAATCTGCCCAGGAATGGATTTTGACTCTCTCCAGCTTCCTAGATGGGGTATGAGGAGAAAAATCTTCCTACTTTGTTCAGTAACTGCCTAAACTCTGTGTGCAGGCTTTCAGATGCTGTGTCCTTCTGCATTCTCAGCCTTCTGTGAGTGGCATGACAGTGAAATAAGTGGGGATTTAGTGTCAACAAAGGGAATTAATTGAGCATAGAGAAGTTCTGCAGCAAATCATCAGCCTTTGGGAAACACACAGGGTGCAGGTAACTTTCCAGGAAAGGACTTTGACCATGAGATAAGCTCTTTTAAGTCAATCTTCTTTCCCAAGGTATACAGGAAAAATGGGTTTCTTCTTGTGGCTCTTTTCCATTCCTTCTCACATATGGTTTAAACTTCAGTGATGTGGACACAGTGAAATGCTGTCTCATCCAGCCACTTTTTGCCAGTAATAACACCGTACTAGAACATTATAATCCTGAATTTCCTGACAGAGGTAACTGCTTAAAACAGGACATCAAATTTCAAAATTGACTTAAGTGAGAAATGGCTTACACTCATCGTCAGTTTTTCACTCATTAAAGTGTGCATGGGCAGCAGGAATAGGAGAGACACGAGTGGTACAAAACAGAAATGGGAGGAACTGTGGAAGTTGATGGAGAGGGATCTGCAAGATAGTGCTTATTGACAAGGCATTACAGGACTGGTTCTTGCAGCCCTCCCACAGACATAAGTGGACCTGGTTGGCAGTAGCCAATAATAAATGCACCTATTAAGACAGAGTGGGAGTGGACCACCTGCATGTCTTTTATGGTGGCACAGTGGTGACAGCCAAGTTAAGGCTTCAAAAATAAATTGGCAATTCTGTCTTTAAAATTAGCTATATTATTCTGCATTAAGAAAAAAAAATAGTCTCTTGGGGACAGTAAGATGACAGGAAGTTTTTTTGAAGAAGAAAATATTCTAGGTAACTTGTAACAGAATCAGAAGGATCCTGGATCAGGGAAGAGCACAGAAAAATCTATGATGGCTCCTGTTCTCTTCAAGGAAAATATATATTTTGGAAGAAAGGAGGGAGTAGAAGTATTCAAGGCATTTTCTGAACAAAACCATCCAGCTATCCCTCTTTCCTGAGTAAGATAAAAAGGAACTAGGAAATGAATATACAATCTCAGTCTTACTACCATAAAAGCACTTTGGGACTTTACGCCTCTTTACAGTAACAAGGACAATTAATTTTGCAAGCACAGTCAGTCACCAAATGTTTAAGCCAAGTTCATGATGTCAAGTGATGCAGAATGCAATGGTAAATCAGACAAACTGGGACTCCTTCCCACCCTTCCAGGTGTATGTGAAACACTCATTTTCTTTATTTAAATGCCTGACAGCTACCCAATGTCACCATATGTTTCCAAACACATTTTCCAAATGATTTCTCAGTAATATGTTGTAAATGTGTATTGTCAATTAGAATGGGGAATTTTTTTTTAAAAATTAATGAACTCCTACTTTCAGAATTGCAAGAGAACTAAGTTGTCAGGAAAGGGCCATTTCATAATGGCTTTTCGGTGTGATGCTTCTTAATCCTGGATCTTTCAAGGTCTCCTCTGTTTTTATCACAGACAGCATGCTTTTTCCCTTGGGAAGTCATGTTATAAGGGTGCTAAAGATTTTCTTTTTCGTGACCCAAATATCAACAGAAGACCCTTAGAAATGGATATTTATTCTTTAAAAAGCATGAAACCTGCTGTTCCCAAAGAGCCAATCTGTGTTGCATGTTAGAACACAAAATACACATTACATATATACATGTAAAATTATAATGTAAATTTATTGAGAAGGAAAAAAAGACATCCAATTCTTTAACAATGAAATACGAAATAAAAGCTTGAGAGATAACAGGTTTTTTAAGTAGCAATGCATACTCTTCTAAAGTGGGTACTACGAACAAAAATATGTTGTTAAGGTTATGCTTTTACATGCATTAGAGGAGTCATACTGTTCACTTGCTTAAGGAAAGATTGTATGGCTTTAGAAGAGTCAGTGTAACTTCTACCTATCACTTGCATTCAGAAAATAACTACTGAGATACACCTTCAAGCCAGTATCTTGCTGGATCCACTCCTTGCTCATCACTAAAATCCTCCTTCACTCACATCCACTGGCAGCCCACTCCACCCTGGCAGTAACTCATGTCAATCTCTGCTTCAGCCACTTCCGAATCACTCTCCCTCTTCTCTCATTTGCATCATCTTATGTGTCTTTGTAAGGGCCTGTTGATTTAAAATGCAGATAATTAGCATCATTAAAAAATAGTTCTCAGGAACAATATTGGATTGATTTAGCACAGTGTAACTATGGCAATGCAACAATATATCTGATTCCATTTACCTCCATCCCTTGATTCCCTTTTTAAAATTTATCCCAAAGTTTAGTTTAGATAGGCAAACTACCTGTGTGACATGTTTTCTCTTTCTTACATAAAGGTATTTTCTATTCTTAGTTAGCTTTTTTGTTCAAAATATATGACTCTCATCTTAAAGCTTTTGATACTTAATGAAGGCTTATTTGTGTTATGTCTTTATGTAAGGAAAATAAGTAAATAAACCCACCAATTAATCTTCCTCTGTTTAATGTGATGAAGGTTTTTCGAATTTAATTGATGTTATGTGTTTCTCATAAAAATAAATACCTTCACTTTTATAGTGTGGGAAAGAAACCTTAATTTCTTTCAGGAAAAAAAACCAACTATTTTGATTCATATTAGGCTCATAGACCTACTGAGAGTCTTTGAATAGATATTCCTAATTCTGTGTCTTTATTTCCTCTGTCCTGAGAACTTTTGGTCACATGCCTTAAAATATGATTTACTTAGGCTTGGTGGAGAACTATTGATCCAACAGTGAACCCATCCAAAACTGATTAAATGCTGGTAGAATTGACCAAGTTTTGAGAAGACTCAGGTCAGTGAGGGCTAACCTAGCGAGGTTATCTCAAACAACGTGCCTGGGCAATAAACCCAACATGAAAGAAAAGGATTTGACTGGATAATCATGTTAAAAATGCTGCACCTCTCCTCAAACCCCTAACAAGTTTCTAGGTAGTCAAGTGTGCTATTAACATTTTTCAAGTGTCTGAAAAGTTATTTGATTTAGAAAAGTGTACTTCCTATGAAAATGTAATATGGCACAAAAATACAGATTCAGCTGCCCTGAAATGGATATGAGCTTTATGTGAAGATGGTTTTGTGAGAGTATTCCTGAAACTGTAGAAGAAAGCAAATCTGGCTTTTGAATACCATTGCTTTTGAACACCTCCTCTGTGGCCAGCTTTGCTCTATGTGAAGAGATGTGAATTTATTTCTGACATTTTTGACAGCTATTCTGTATTAATTTAATCATTATTTGAATTCTTTTTATGGGCAAAGATCTGAACTGGAGCCTCCCACCCACTGAGAGAATTGTCCAGCTACCACAGGCTGGGATATGTTCAGATTTGTGTCCTTGTCTACCATTCCTTCACAACTTTTGAAAATGTTTCTCATTCCATGCATCGCTGTCTGAGCAGTTAAGACTTCAAACCTGAAGCTTAAATGCTTTCAATCCCTGCTGTAGACAACTAGGGGTCTTTACATAAACCAGAATAGCACCAAGCAAAAGGTGCCAGACCATCAGGTGCATGGTAGGAGATCTTGATTCATTTTCCTCTGGTACACAAGGGATTTTAGCCAGGATTTCCAATGCAACTGCTTTAGCCTCTAAGCTTTTCCAGCTCCATTCTTGGTGAAATTGCCCCCTGCATTCCTCTCTTCTGTTTGGCTGTGTGTCAATTGACACTTTCTGTTCACAAAATGCTGTTTGGGAGTTTAATTTCATAAACAACAAACAACTATATTCTAGCAAAAAAAAAAAAAAATAGTTTTTTCCTTGTTTGCATGTTTGGTTTCACTTCTTGGCCAACTGTGTCTTTGAGTGCATCAGGCACAGCATGGCCAGCCGGGCAAGGGAGGGAATTGTCCTGCTCTGCTCTGACCTGGGGCAGCCTCACCTCCAGTGCTGGGGGCAGTTTTGGGTGTCACAATATAAGAAATACATTAAGCTGTTAGAGAGTTTGCTAAGTCAACGGGCAACAAAGAAAAGTGAAGGGCCTTGAGGGGAAGCTGTGTGAGGAGCAGCTGAGGTCACTTGGTTTGTTCAGCCTGGCAGAGCCTGAGGGGAGAGGAGACCTCACTGCAGTTACAACTTCCACATGAGGGGAAGAGGAAGGGCAGGCATTGATCTCTTCTGTTTGGTGACGGTGACAGGACCTGAGGAAATGACCTGAGGATATCAGGAAAAGGTTCTTCACCTAGAGAGTGAAGCTGAGCACTCACTGGAACAGACTCCCCAGGGAAATGGTCACAGCCCCAAGTCTGTCTGAGTTTGAGGAGTGTTTGGACAGTGCTGTCAGGGACATGGTGTGAACCCTCGAGTTGTCCTGCACAGATCCAGGAGTTGGACCCAATTATCCTGATGTCTTCTTTCCAGCTCAGCATGTTCAATGATTCTGTGATTCACTACCTGATCTCCCCTAATCAACCAACCCAAAAAACAACTAACATTTTTCCTGCAGTCTTTTCTCCTAACTAATTAGGAGTACTGTACTGTACCAAGTGATTAAGCAGCCCCGTAATTTAACATTATATTCAGCATTGAATTTAATGCTTTTGGTCTCAAACTCTTCTTGAATTTTGCATATTTGCTATACAAAACATCTCGTAGATGTTTTTCATTTTCGTCTCCATCTATGCATACATCTAAGCATATTCTCACTTTTTTTTAGAACAGCCTTTTCTCTGAACTTAGCAGATGCTATACTGTGGCTACAGCCATCCTCCTCATACCCAGCTCATTTGAGCTTGTTATCACTTTCTTTAAATTACTACTCTATATCTCTCTCACACTTCACATGCAATTTCAGAAACTGCCTTTTCAAGGCATCCCTGTCACACCCATCATCTTCTAATCACAATCAGAAAGCAGAATCTTGCCTCTGGTCATTCTGGGGTGTCAGGTTCCTCTGCCCATGTTTTACATTTTCAGACAGGTGTCATCAGACTTTTTATCACTTCACAGCTGGGAGAATCTCTTTGTAAGCATCAACAGAGCTGGATACCTTCAGAAATGTGGTTGGAAAAAACATCCAGTACTGCGATGCCTTCAAAGATATACAACAGTGAGAGGCTGCTGTGCCTCCTGATACTATCTCACGGTTTCTTTGTGCTCTTCATGTGTCTGTGCTTGCTCATAAATATCACCTTGTTACAGCAGGCACCATCCCCTTGCATTGTGCAACCCAAGTCCCATGCCACAGTTAACCCCATCCTTATACAAAAAATAATACATGAGTCTGTGTTTCTTAGACATATTCCAAATCTTCCTCTGTCCTCATGTTGAACTATAGCAAATTGCAATGTGTTTCCCTGCTGCCAGGTATTGGTGGTTGTGCTGGAATATGAGTAAAATGCTGTTGAGAAATCTCTGTTGTATCCAAGGATCTAGCAGTGGAATGTTATCCAGGCAATTATTTTAATTCGACATAATCACTTGGGAAATGGATGGATGAATTAATCAATTCCAGTTAATTGGGATAATGACATTATTTATGCTGTTCACCTTTTTTTACCATCGTCTGTAGGAAGAGTTCCAACTGCAAGACCAATTCTTCCATGGTACAGATCCACTGAGGCTATGGCAATTAAAGCAGGAATGAATCTGGTGCATTGCAAGTATGGAATAAATTGCCTCACTTATTTATTTTGGAGAAACCATGTGTGCAGTTGACCTGGGAATATTACAAATTACTCTCTTTATTCCACTGTTGCTATCCTGTCATTAGTAGTGTTGCAACAGGAGGTGTTCTTGGCACTTGTTCTAACAGAAATATATAACTTTTGTTTTGTTTACATACTTATGCAGCTCATTACTATGTGAAAAACAATCTGCAGCTTAGCATTTGTTAATGGGATACGGAACAAGGAAACAGCAGATGGAGTATTGGGATACTGAATGCATAATAAGTTTGATCCTGGAAGCCCTTGTGTAATTTTTCAGCTCAAGATGGTTGCTAAATTCCACTGCAAAACTGAGCAGAAACCATGCCTGTGTTCAAGCACTGAAGGCACAGTTCCTCCACACTAAACAGACACAAGGGTCAAGCAATCTCTGCACCTGATCACCCCTTCAAGGGAAGCAAAAGGCACAATTTTGCTTGTGATTAATTCTTTGATTTCTTTTACTCTTCAGAAAGAAGCTCTGAAAATAGGATGGTGTTGTAGTTTGAGCTCAGCTGGCAACTAAGTTCCACAGAGCCACTCGTTCCCATCCCCTGCATCATGACGGGAAGAAAATCAGAACAGCAAAATTGCAAAGTGAAGAAAAACAAGGAATTCATTCACCATGTTTCATGGATAGGCAGAAGTTCAGCAAGAAGTACAACCCAGGAAAGCAGGGCTCCATCATGCCTAACACTGACTACCAAAAAATGTCATGACTCTGAACATCCTCCTGCTTTATATACTAGCATGGTGCCAGCTGACCTGGAATATCCTTTTGGTCAATTCTGGAATATCCCTTTGGTCAGTTGAGGTCAGCTGTCCCAGATTTGACCCCTCCCAGCTTCTTGTGATTCCCCAGCCTACTTGCTGGGGGTGAGAAGCTGGAAAGTCCTTGATTTAATGTAAAAAGCACTTACAAACTACTCAAACATAAATGTGTTTTCATTATTCTTATCCCAAATCCAAAAGAGCACTATACCAGCTACTAGGAAGAAAAGTAGCTCTATCCCAATCAAAGCCAGATATTATTTCAATCTCCTACAAGTGATTGAAGATAACCTTTGCTGTAATATTGTCCTACCTATTTCTGTCTTCATCTGAAGGGAAATATAGCTCTGAAAGTCATCTTCAGCTCAGCCATATGTCTAATGCAGACTGGTGCCCACAAGCCTCACCAATCTGAGAACAAATTAGCAGGGGTATAACCACTTTGTACTAAGAGACATCTTCATTTAATGTGTTATGGAACCTTTACAAGCCTCAGAATGAGATCTTGGGTCAAAATGACTCCTGTAATCTATTTGTCCATCTTCATCTCCATGTCAGACTGAGATTCTCTTTAAGTCTGATGGAATAGACCCAGATCAGTTGTCTTGCAAAGATAAAGATCAAATCATTCTGTGGCATTTGGATCAGGATACATTGAGCCCTGCCTACATCTCTGACTGTAGCATGGATTAGACATACTTGCCAGGTTGCAGCAAGCTAACACTGATTTTAAGAGCTTTTTCTGCAACAGAAGGACTCTCCAATTCATATAACACAGATTGTTTAATAAATCACAACCTTTCATACTTCTGGGAAATGTCAAGGTGTAGCAAATAAACATTGACAATCTTAGTGTCTTTGCAACAGAATACTAAGTAGCTGCAATACAGTGTTCTGCAAATAATTCATGAGACAAGAGCACGGCAGATGAGAAATCTTGATGTTTTCAACTGTAAGTGAAAGCACTGCTCCAGCAAACTACACTTTTTGGGGGTGGGGAAAAAAGGTTGATAAAGGTTAGGACAGGCATCAAACCTGGAATTTCTCATGGGTTTATAGTTGTCATGGTTCCTTCATTTCCAGAACTCCTGGAATTAGAGCATGGTATCTTGTGTGACCACAAAGGGAAAAGCATCACTTGTAAAAAGTCAGTGCCTTGGGGTTCTCCTCGTTTTGCAGTAGGCTGAATTCAATTCTGCTGCCTCCCTTGGAGACATTCCAGCAAAGACAGCATCTGCGACCCACAGCATGAGCAGCTCTGGATGGAGATAATGCTTGCAGTTAAATGGGACCCAACAGGCTGCTGTGAATGTGACTTTTGTTTTCAAATTCACAGTGATCCTCCAGCCAGCAGGGCACAGTGACAGGGCCCTGCAAGAGCCACTGAGTCACTGCATGCAGGCCCTAACTGTGCTAACACACAAAGAGCAGGTGGGTCAGGGGGACCTCACACCATCTCCCCATTTATCTGCAAATGCCAGGGGCCAGGAAATGCTTCCTGATGCTCCAAAAGATAATGACACACCACAGGAAGGAAACAGGAGGAAGTGAGAGCATTATCTGCCTACCAGATTCCTGAACCTTTGTCAAGAAAATTCCTAGATGGTGATGATGTTGATCCAGGCTACAAAAAAGTGAATTTTGCCTCTGCAGAAATTTTTCCTAATTAGGAAAAAAGATTTCTCTGGACCCCATATCTGATAATTGGTTTAACACGTTGAGCTGGATAAGCAGCTGAACACCTGTAATGCCACTGTAAAGGTTTTTGGTGTCATTGAGATTTAAGTAGCATTAAGTTCTACAAATGCTTGTGGTTTTGAAATTATTTAAAATTTTTGAAGTTTTTAATTATAAAGAATAAATATATCTCATCTTTAACTTAGCTTCTCTGAATTAAACAAACCAAAATATTTGGTCTCTAATAGTCTTTTTCCAAAATAATTTTATCCCTCTGTTGGCATCTTTCATTTTAGTTCATTTCAATGTTGGTGACAAGTCCGAACTATTGAAAACTAATTTAATTTTTATCAGTATTTTCTATAGAAACACTAATATTTTCTTGTTTTTTCTTTAAAATACCTTAAAGAAACAAAGCTATAGTTTTATCACTGATTTCACTGAATCCAATGGTCAGGATTTTTTTCCCACATTCATAAAAAATGCCTTTTTTTTTTGCCTACCTGTTGTATAGGAATCACTTCCTTAGATTTAATGCCAATGTCTTTCTCCTAGGTGCAGCTCATTCCAGCAAGTGCTGTGGAATGAAGCATGGTTCAAACACCACAACCAAACAGCAAACTGAATACCTGCATCTCAATTAGTATTTTTTTGGGTGCAAATCATCTCCTGCTAAAGAAGACAGTATTTCTTAGATTTCAGATCTAGAAATAAATCTGAAACACAAATAAAGCACAAACAAAAAAAGGGATCTCAACTATACAGAGCTTCCGTTTTTCTGCAAGCATCACTGGAATATTGTGAAATTTGTGTGAAATGCCTATAACATTTGTTTGGTTGTTCCCCCTTTATGTAGTTCACAGAGCTTTAAGGTTTCTTTAGGAAATGAATTTTTGACTCCTAGCAAAATGTGATTTTGAAAGAAGGGAAATGCTTTTGCTGTTCACTCCCTCAGCTACACACATATCCACAGACCCCACAGAGGGGCTGGATGGTGCATCTTTGCTCCGTGCTCAGCTCTGCCTGGTCTCCATGGGAACATTTCAGCAGCCGTGGTACCCACTGGCGACCGAACAAAGATTTCCCTGTTCCTCTGCAGAAAAGGAAAAATGTAGGCTGCAGTGAATACAGCATCTTCCCTTGACCCTGAATCTGTCAGCGTTGGCAGGCCAAGACATCACATCTTTCTTTCTTTTTTATTTTTCTCCCTGAAAAAGAAGAAGTAAATGGGGAAGAAAGGGAATGGTTATTATTTTAACAATAAGAAATCTATTTACAGCAAGATGAACAATTCTGAAGCCAAAGGCATAGTTCTTCCTTATAAACGAAGAAAAGCCCTCAAATCAAAACCACTCATAGTTCAGAGAAAGGTGGTTTAAATTGCAGCAGTGTGCTTGCAGAAATTAAGATTGTAAGACAAAGAAATAAGAATAGTGAATATATCATGATATGAAAGAACAATAACCTCCACTTTCATTTCAGCTATGTTGAGCTGAGTTGCATAGCCAAGAGAAGGTCTTTTCCCAACACTGAAGTGACACGAGTTGTTAGTGCTTTTGAATGGATGTGCTGTTGGAGACAGCATAGAGCTCTGTTAGAGGAGTAGGAAAAACATTCTATATTAGATCAGGAAAAATATAGGGAGAAAGAAGCCAACCAAAAGAATTTTGTCTTCTGTTCCAAGTTAGAAAACAAAGAAAACAGACTTAAAGTATACTTACTGTAGCTTTTGGTGAAACTCCTTTAGGGACTTGCAAGTTTGAATGAGATGAAACTAATTAATAACTCTGATTTTATAGGCATTCCTCTCAAAGCCCAGTGCTCATCACACGGAATAGAGCATTAATTCTCATTTTTCCCCTAAGCTTTTATTCATATATGAAAAGCATATCCAATCAAAAAAAGAATTCAAAATTTACACTGATAAGTAAGATGGAGCCAAATATCTCTACTTTCTTTCCATTTTCTGAGTATCTTTTGAATAGGGAATGATGACCAAAGAAATAATTTCCCAACAGTCTCATCCTTCTGTGTAGGAAGGATATCAACGTCATCTGTATTCTGACACAAATGCCTACTTGATGTTTTCACTACACAAAATAAACCTTGCTAAGTGGCAAGAACAAACCATTAACTTGATTACTACCAAGAGTGTGCAACCCCTGCATATAAAAAACATCCTGCAATTAAATTTGTCAAGCATGACAGAACATGTTTTATTTATTTTTTAAAATAATTATCACACTGATATTTTCAGCTTTGTTTACCACAACATTGATGATAATATTTTCTTCTAATTACAATGCAGATTTTATTTAAAATTCTCTGCTCAAATGATTTGGAGCAAAAGCTCATGTAGATTTCAGGTGATATTAGATTATTCTCACCCACAAACTTAAAACTATAGAGCTGATATTCTTTCTGAAGAACAAAAGTGTTTTGTTCTTTTTTCTTAGGAGGCCAGAATAATTTCAGACTTCCAGAACAAAATGTTTGTAATGGATATAGTGGTAGCCAAACCTGGGTGTGCCTGTGCTACCTCCTGGGCAGGCAGGAGCCATCTCTGAGCTGCACTGGGGTTGGTGGTGCATCCTGGACTGCTGAAGGCTTCTTATCTGCAAGTTAATGCCACAGATGCTGTGACTGTGCATCAAACCTGTGTCCACCTGTGTCATTCCAGACAGCAGGGATTTGTGAGCATCTGCTTGCAGAGGAGCAGGAGAATGGAGTTGGGTGCAACAGCACAGGCAGCTGCTTCTCACACCCACACAGGAAAGCCAAACCCTTTGGAATTCTAATTCAAAACACTTTCCTACTATGCCCCACCTTAGTGATTTGGCTAAAGCAGGAACTTAGTGAGGATGCTCATATTCATCTGTTAAGAAAAGGTAGTGATAATGTTCAGCTTTTTGATGTGAAAGGATGCAATCATTTTATAAAATAACTGCCAGGTGAGTTTAGCTGTATCTCTGTTAGGAAGACATTTCCTTTAAGAACGACTTTGCTGTGCCTCCTGACCTCATGGTGGATTTGTTGCTGCCTTCATAACCTGGAAAATAAATTGCATTAACTCCCCAGACTAAGCAAGATGGTCCCTAGTTTCTACCTTCTATAGACCATGAAAGGCAGAAATTAATTAAAAACCTGCTGCTTAAAGCAATCTTGCAAACAAATGACGTGGCATAAAAGACTTATTTCTAGGAGTAGGAGAATTGTGTTCATTAAGATTACATTCCTTTTTGTGGCTACAAAACAGTTTCCAATTATTTGTTCCTTACTTATCTCCCCCCAAATTTGGTATACTTCTTTAAAATGTTATGTCTGTTGTTATCACTGTATGAATAATTTAAAATCCCTATATTTTGTTGTAATCCAGTGGAGAGAAAGTGAGGAAAAAAGGAGTCTCCTGCTCCCACTTTTGGATAGAAAACCAAAATATTTGATTTTATTTCTGAATTGAAATCTTATCTTCAAGGCATTTAAAACACTATCAAAAGGGTTTAAATACATGCAAAATATGTATCCAAAGGAAGAAGAGAAAGAGTATTTGAATTTCTTTACTATTTCATGGTTAGTATTGATTTGAAAATCTATTTTCTATTCATATTCCAGATAGTTTTTCACAGCCAGAAGAAAACTTCTTTTCAAATCTGTATGTATATAGAAAATTGAGACTTTTTAAATTTAGTAATATTTGGAAAAAATTGTTTTCTTTTATTTTTGAAAAATAAAAGCCCTTTTGCATTTCCCTTTTGATATTTTCTTTTTTTCCATAGTAGGATGGGAAAAAAAGAAAGCAAGACAAAGCGGAGGAAAGAGCAAACAACTTGAAAGCAAAGTGGAATTAGAAATTAAAATTATGGAAAGTTTATGTTTATTTGAAACTTCTATATGATACTGAGTTTTATTTTGCCAATTAAATTAATTTGGAAAAATAAAATAATACTTTCTTTCCAAGTAAGTTGATTTTGATAGAAATACCTCTTTATAGAACTGTTTCAAACTCGAAATTTTTTGGCAGTTTTTTAATTCTGGTGGAGTTTACCATAATCTGATATAAGGAGAAAATAATTTAAGTAGAATTAAAGACTATTGAGTAACCTATTTTTCCATACAAAAATCTTATTCATATCCATTCAGACTATTTTCCCCCTAAATGCTATAGTTATTGAACCACTAAAGAACAAATATTCTTTCTATAAACCACACGATGTGTTCATTAGATAGAATTTACATGAAGCCAGTTAACTCAATAACTCTTTGATGAAAATATTTTTTAAAATTGTCATTATTTACTTAGCCTTAAAAAGTATGCATTTCCCTGGGAGTCACATAGTCTGTTGGAGGAGACATTATAAATGTTACTTTTCTAAATAAAAGTAATCACCAAAAAATATTAAGCTACTTAAATATTTAATTTCTATTTCTTATTTAAAACAAGCAAACAAACAAAAAACGCCACAAACAAACCCACAAAACTTTAAAACAGTAAGTAAACTTAAATATATATTGAAAGCATACGTCATGTTACAGGTCAAACAGTAAGACGCACAGCCTTGAAATTCCATCAAGTCACAATGATTTTTTAAATTCAGGTTTTAACTTTCCAACAGAAAGAAGAAGAAAACTGTCATCAGGTTCAGAAATTAGCATATGCACTCTTCCAAGCATACCTAAGTCCTCACAGAGATGACAGATGTGGAATATGAATTTTCTAAGATTTCTTAAAAATAAATCACAAAAAAATTGTTAACTGTAGGTTTCTCTCTGTGCCATGGAAAGGCTGCTACTTTTTAAATTTCCCTTGTTTATCACCTTGCTTTATCAACACCTAGAACAACTAGTATTTCTGTAATTATACACAGTAATTCCCAGTCTTCATCTATGTACTCATCTTTTCAACCCACCTGTGTCACTTCCCTCCTTCCTGAATTCTTCAGGAGTCTTTCATGAGTGCAGGATAAGATTCTTATATTTGGGAGTCTATTCCCTAGGTTTTGAAAACCAGAAACCAAAAAGCTTTTCCTCCCTCTATAAAATCCATTCTTATTTAACTTAAATAACTCCTCATATGCCTGTAGCATTCATACTTTATTTCAGCTCAAGGCAGAAAAATCTTTAAAGGCATTCTTTTTTCTAAAGGATTTCATACTGAAGTGATTCATCATCTGGTGAAATGTTGTGATATTTTCCCAGGAATTTTATGTGGCATTGATGAGAAAGCTAAAATACCATTCAATGCTCAATGCATTAAATACAGGTTTCCAACTTATATGCATACATGAAGGTATAAATAGCCAGCATCTAATATTTGTCTGAATGGAGCCAACATCAAAGATTTGAAGGCCCTTGAAAGTCAGAGAAAGCTCTTTTCTGGCCCCTTGCTGTAAGTGAAGCTATGATTTTTTGTTGTCCTGTAAATATGTTTAGCCATCTACAATGAGCACTGCTATTATTTATTTTTTATTTGTCTTAACTCCTGATGACAAACACTTTTTCATATTAAAGCATTCTGCACATACAGGTTTAACTGATTGGCTGGAGTATCATCATTAATTTATGACCAAACCCTGAGAAAGGTGATTTGGAAAAGATGTACAGGACACTTCTGGCTGATGGGAAGCTAGAACATATAGAAATACTGCATATGATACTTTGAACAACACTGAAGCACCTAAAGCAGGTTTAAAGCCTTTTTCTAAAAATGCATCAAACAGAAAATGTTTAATTTATGCATTGTGTTTCAAAGATGCTGTACCTGAGTTGTGATACAAATGTTAATCTGGACTGAAGTAACCCAGTAGAACTCTACAGACTTTCAGAACACCTCAACTACATATCTTAGGCTGCCCTAGGGTTTTAAATGTTTATCCTTGGCTATGAAAAAATTTAACTTTTTCCATTATTCATCCATTGTCACTGAGCTGTTAGAAAATCACAGAAAATCTCAGTATTCAAAAATTATTTGCTAATGGAGACTGAAGTTGCTATCTGCTAGAAACCTGAAATTTAACCTAACTAAAAATGTTTCACCACTGCTCTTTTTTGCTTGTTTGTTTTTTGTTGTTTTTCATTTGCAGACAAATATAATCCTATGCCCAGGGTTTCAACGTTTTTTGTATCTATAGTTCTAAAGTACACTGAAAGTTAATTTCCTCTTCTATTTTCTATTTCAGAATTCCTTTTGAAATGATGCTTTGTACATTTTATCATCTACATCTTGAGCTGAAGAAATTTGAGGCAGAATTGAGAACTACCCTAAAATAAACAAGTGTTCTGCTGAAGATGTTTTGTTCTCTGTTTCAGTGGGACTGGAAACAACTGTGTGTGAATGAGACACAGTCCAATGAACCTGTATTTTTTAGCAGCTAGAAGTAAAAAGAAAGGAAAATTACTAGTGAAGACAGTGCTTAGTTCAGAATTGAGACTAAAACATACCATACACTGTAGAAAACAATGACTGTTTTCTCTATTTTTTGCGGAGTATTTGCTTGGTTGATAAATTTCAAGATGTTGGTTAAATCCCAGAATTATTTTATGGAAATTCTTCCATGACATTATTCATATCTGTTATCTGAACAGTAATTTCTCTTTTTTCCTCCCTGATCAATTCCTCTGATATGAATTTGTGGTTGGTATGATCCTGGATTGTCTAATTTAACCTTTATCAAATGGAGCCACCTTCAGGAAAGCCTGCAGATCAGTGAATGTTTGTCATTGCACATGTCCAGAGAAACACCCTGACATCCTCAGTTGTGAGAAATATTCAGGGACTTAAGACCAAAAAACCAATGAGAGACAATTTCTAATTCATATCCATATTTTATATATCATAACTCTGTGTTTATCTACATTACAGTCAGTAATTTTAAATTAAAATTCCACACACTTTGTTATTCCTTATTATTCAGGCTGTGCTTTTACAACTATAAATGTAATTTCTTGAAGAAAATGGGATATAATACTGGATTTACACAATAGGAAATTAAAAAATGTAAATTTTCAAATGAGATGCCAGGATTGTTTTTGCAGTGATAGCTTTCATGCTTTTACAAGCAGAAATAAGGAAATGGCATTCCATCACTGCAAAAGGAATATATAGAAAATATTATATTGATGAAGACAGTTATTAATTATTTAATAGATTCATTTCTTCATACAGGCTAGTTCCTCCTGCATTTCATAGAACAACCTCAATATTTAGATAAATGTTGCTTAAAAGAACAATTTTTATTAGCTCTTCCTTAGCAGTTAGCTGTGAATGGTTTCTTGTGCCACTGAGTATCATCACTGGATAGTGTCTAAGAGCTATTCATCAAGTAAAAACTTTCCTTGTTCACAGTCGATTTCCTTGGAGCAAATTATTATTTCATTAAAACCTTTCATATTTTTCTTTCCAAGTAAACACAATTAAAACTACGAAAAATACTGTTCCACCACAAAGGCGTGGAGAGACATTGATGGGAGCCTCTCCTTAGCAACAGAATTTCTTTCTTTTTCCCTCTAGTTAAAGAAAAATATTATTATCTTCATTTTTAGCCACAAAAACTGTGACTGCCTTCCTGTAACTCTAAATTTAAACAAGAAAAACATATGTATTCCAATACCTTTAATCCAGTATTTGATCTCTGTGTGCTGCAAATTGGCACAAGTTGGCATAATACAAGGAAGGGCTGAAAAAGACAGAAAGAACAAGAATGGGGAAAATGGGGATCTAACTTTAAATATGGAAAAGCAGTATCTCAGCCATTGCAAATGTGATAAACAATGTAATTAGTGAGAGACACAGCAATTCTCTGATTAGATTACAACAATATAGCTTGATTCCTTGTACCTGCAGGGAAATGGAGGAAGCAACTTGATCATCAGGAATTTCTCAGCATTGTAGAACTGACAAAATTAAGAATACAGGAATATGAGGAAAAATGTCTTGATTTAGCAGAATGCAGACTAGGTAATACAGAGGAAGTTTTGAGTGATTTCCCAGAAAACATGGCCAAAAGGAATACCTGTATAATATCTCTGCTTTTCTTTGTATTTCTGTTGTTTTGTAGGGACACTACAATGGAACCCCATAGAAAGAAAACAAAAAGTTTCATATCCCTGAGTGCTTACAAACACAATGTAGCTGGGGGAAAAAAAAAGTACAAGCAGAAAGAAAGATGAGTCCAGTGAAACACTGAAATAAAATTAACCAGAAATAGTCAACAAAATAGATGGTGACCAAAGCAGGATGAGGTGTGCCTGTTGCTGTGTAACCTGGGCACAGATTCTCTGCAGAGCTGTAGTGCATGAAGGCTCAGACAAGGACCTTTAGCACTCATTCCCAATGGAGGTGGTCAAACTCAAGGGAAAACTCTTTAGTGTCAACACTCTCTGCCTTCCATTTCAATTTAAAATAATTGAGAAGGGAGAAAAGATGCTATCAAAATCTTTCTTCAGTTGATCAAAGAATAACAATAGGTATAAAGGTAACAGTTCCTTCTAAAGACAAGAGGACATGAGGAAACAGTAAAACAGAACAAGTGGGAATAGTGTCACCAGTAGCAGAATCAGAAAATTATAACAAAAACATTTCATAAGCACTTTGCTATTAGATTGAAATGCTCATACAGTGTCAATTTAAGATATTGTATCTGAAACAACTACAAATATAAATGCAGCTTTAGTACCTAAGTAGTTCAGGAAGGTATTATCTGTACAAGCACAAATCAGAAATTTTTTGTCATCTGTTTGTTGTGCAGTATGAAAAATATTCCAAAAGATTATGCAACAAGGAGCAATAAAAGCCTCTTCATTCTTTAAGAATCACGGAACCACAGAATTGTTTAGTTTGGAAGGGGTCTTAATGATCATTTAGTTGCAGCCCTTCTGCTATGGGGGCCTGTATTGAATGTTCCAAAGAATTCTTGAAATGTTTATGAGAAATGTTACTGGTTTTATTGACTCATTTACATACCTGTTTCCCTAACCTGAGAAAATAAATAATAACAAATGTTCCCCATCAGTTCCATCAAATACTACAAACTGCTCAGCAGAGGTCATGATTATAGAATGAGCATGGATGTAATCCAATCCAGAAAGTAAGAAAAAAAAATTCAAGCAAAAATTCACAAATATCAGTCTGACATGGACAGTGAATTAGTGCGTCTTGAGTATATGCTGTGTCTTGTTATGTATTTAATTTTGTATTACAATGTTTTTTAGCTTTCTTCCTGTGATGCACTATCAAATTACTGTATCCTGTTGCAGAACATAATTTTCTCCTGTTGTTTGCACTTGAACTGTATTAGTACCTTAATTAACCTCTTGTTAAGAAAAGATGCTTTTCTTCCCTGATCAAGATTTATCTTCTCTAGACAACAGAAAAATGAAAATTCCGAATTTAAAAACTGATTATCTGATCACAGCTAGCCAAAAAAAAAAAAAAACCAAACCAAAAAACCTAATTTTAGGGTTTTTTTCAGTTAAGCATGAAAATATTTTGTGAATCCAGCCCAGGTGCACTGTTTGATATACCTGTCAGTACTTCAGCTGGAAGGCAATTGGAATTTTGAAATGACTGAAAATGTGATGAAAATAATTTTGCAGCTCACCAGCTTATAAATTCATCAATTTCCTGGAAAAACAGACCCATGCAATTATCTATGCATCATTTGCGGTTAAATAGGAAATATAGAAGTCATGGAAAATTTGCCAACTGAAAATTGCATAAACAATACTAAATGTGAGCCCTGCTGCTTTCAAAACAGAGGTAACTGCTTACTTTGACTGGGCAGCTTACAATTATTAAAGAGCTGGTAAGGTGAAGCACAGAGAGCTCAAGACACGTAGCATCCTCCTTTATGGATGATAGAAATTTTTTTACAACTGAGAATACACAGAATACCTTCTACTTCCACATCTTTCTCCCCTTGTTGCCTTTGTTGAGGGACTAAAGAAAGAGAAGGGTATACCAAATACTGATTTATAAGGTGCCTTGTTTGGATAGACTAAAACCATTCCATGCTCATATCTGAAATTTTGACCTAAATTCTGAGGATTAATTAAATAGTAAATCTAAATAACTGATTTTTTTCTTAGTTAAATTCTTGGGGAAATGTCATAGAATTCCAGAGCTTTGTTTTTTTAGTGACAAAAGCTTAGAAATAATGTGGCATGCAGTTCTCACAGAGCTGTTATTTTAAACGAGGTTTCTGCTTTCTTTAAGATACTGGTCATATTCCCTCAGTTTTTTCATCTTAGTCCTTCATAAAATTTGACATTCTTTCCTGCACTACTACATTTGCTGTTCCCCAGGCTTAGGCACACCATGTCCTTCATCTCACTCTCTGCATGTATATTTACAGTACACCAATGAACCAAAGAATCAAGTAAAAACATCTTTCATAAACTCCCAGAATATCAGTACAAAAGGCCACAAAAAAAGCTCACCAGACAAAATGAACACCTGTAACTTCTCTATCTGACAAACTATTTAACTGACCAAACCTTTATTAGAAGTAAATGATCCTAACAGCTAAAGGCAACCTGGAAAAAAAAAAGTAATTTAAAAAATCTAATTGAGTATGTAAGAAAGTAATAGGTGATCACCATCTCTGCTGAATTCATCAGCACTTCCAAACATGTTTTTCTTCTTTTAAAATGGAGATGTACAGGAAAACACACTATTCAGCAGATAAAAAAAGATTAAACCTGTCCTAAAAGTTCAGCATTTTACAGTTTTATATGTTGTACTCTGATAAGGAGAAGGCCCATTTGAAATAGTATAGCTAATACTTGTCACCCACAATCCTGAGTACAAAAGTAATTATATTTCTTATTATGAACTTCATATAGTCCTGGGGTGTGGGAGGATGCTGGTGGAGATCCTGAATAAGATATTATATTACATAAACCTGAATATTTTTTATAGTTCATTCAAAAATATACATGAAATAAAATTAAGAGTTGTGTACAATACCAAACACTTTTTAAATTATTTTCCTCTATACAAAAGGGAATGGCTGTCCATAGGCTTTCCATTTTTTACTTTTATGACTGGAAAAAAAAGATGGATTTCATTTCATTACTTAGGTTTCATTATACTAGCTTTATTTCCTTTGCTGCTTCAGTTTGAGCTTTTTTGAGTGAAAAGTTGATAAAAGGAATCTAAGTAAACTTGGAATTTAAAGTATGACAATGCTCAGTGAGAAGAGATTGGACAGGAAATCTCCAAAGACAAAACTCATTAACAATGCATAAGCTTTGAAGAAGTGGGAGTATTTCTGTAAAATGGGTACCAGTTAAGCCTACAGTTAACTTCAGAGTCAGGAGCAGATGAATATAATGATATCTAATGAATGAATGGCTGTTCTGAAATAAATGACTACATTAAGCTATGTCGTATGTATTTTCCAATCCCTACAGTACAAATACAAATTTTCTCTCAGAAAAAGGACCCAATCTTTTTATTCTGCCAAAGGCCCTCTTCCTTTTCATGAAGCATTTCTCTGAATAGTTATTAACAGGTGAAAGGAATAAGCAAATCAAACGACAGACATAGCAAAGTAGATACCTCATCACAAGGGCTGGAAATGAGGTCCTTCACAGTAGCCCTGAATCAGATAAATTGCATGCTTCAAAAAGAATTCACTGAAGTTATCTAGTCATAATGCAGATGGAGTCCATCAAAAGTATATTTTCTTGTTTATATTTGTTCCTTTCCCTGTCCTTAGAGAAGGATAGATGATCCAAAAAAACCAGTTGGTTTCTAACTGCCAAAGACTGTAGTTCTGTTAATTTTGAAAAGAACAATCAGAAATAAGACAAGCAAATTTTGCTAAAATTATCACTAGTGGCTAATTTTATTCCCATGAAAAAAAAATTCAATTTCAAAGGATGGCATTGTTCTCAATAGAGGAATAAAAAATTAATTTCAAATTTCTATATGGTTAACTGGAGAAACAGTTTTTCTGGGTAGTGTGTATGAAAGCAGAGAAAACTCTGCACAATCAAGTCATATACCATCATATGCAAAAGTTCAGGCCAATATGCAGGGGATAGGAAAGAAAGGAAAACACAAACTCAAGAAAGGTGATTTGCAGATATTTTTCCATAAAAATGCAAAAGAGCTCACATTGTCAGAGAGGTATCTCCCAGGCAACTGCACCACAGACAGAAATATAAGACAGTACCGTAGACAACAAATATAAGATATGGCTGCTATCTGTGACATATTCATAATAGTCTACTTTATTCATTTGCTTGGCTAGAATATGTATTCCTGCTTGAAATATGGCATATTCATATTGCTCAATATTTAGTAGCTGCATATAGAATACAAATAGTGCTCAACCAGCTATCTACAATTTGCATCTTTTTATTATAACTCCTTTAGGAAACTGCTATCCAGTCCAAAATGCAAATGGGAGAAAATATTATAGTTCATGTACATATATATATATGGAACAACAAATATAATGTGCATATGTAAATATGCGCTTGTGCAAGCCTATATCTACAATATAGATATGTCTGAGATACAGATTTATAAACCTATATATATTTTCATTTAGGTATATGCTCATTTATTTTAACCATGCCTGTGCATATATACACACACGTGCACACATACCTATGTATACATTTACCACATAAACACAAAAGATTGAAGTTGGAATGACAATCGTCCTTTACAATCTTCTTCCTTGAGCAGCAGAACAGCCATTTGATCAGGATCATGTCCAGTTGCCTTTTGAATACCTCCAAGGATGCAGAGTCCACCACCTCCTTGAGCAATGTGCTCCACTGCTCAGTCACCTTCACAGTGAAATAGTCTTTCCTGATGTTCGTACAGAACCTCCTGTGTTTCAGTTTGTGTCCATTGCCTCTGGTCCTGTCTCTGGGTACCACTGAGAAGAGCCTGGCTCTGCCTTCTCTGCACCCTTCTTTCAGGGATTTAGGCACATTCACAAGATCCCTCAAAGCATTCTCTTCTCCAGGCTGAACAGCCCCAGCTCTCTCAGCCCTCAGGCTCTCTGAGCCTGTCTCTCAGACAGATTCTCCAGCCCTTAACCACCTCTGCTGTCTTTCACCAAATTCCCTCTAGTGTGTCCATGTCTCCCCTTGTGCTGAGGAGCCCAGAACTGGACACAGCACTCCACAGGTATCTCACCAGGGCTGAGCAGTGGGGAAGCATCAACTCCTTCAACCTGCTGAAAATGCTTTTCCTAATGCTGCCCAGGTTTCCATTTGCTTTCTTTACTCCAAGGACACACTGCTGCTCCTGTTAACATATACAAACTTACATACATATGTTCTGATTTACCCTGTTCTTGATAGAAAGGATTAAAACAGGATTTTTTAAAAAAAAACCTCACATGGAATAATGTGCAGTATTTTCCTCTTCATGAGACATAAGATTGTTTAATACACCCCAATTTTTTTCAAAGCACCAGTTCTTGTATAGAGATACATACTCTGTTTTTATTTAGCCAAATTTTTACTCACTGACACTATGAAGTTTAATAACAGCTTTATTATTACAGGATAAAACACCATTGGGGGAATGGAAATCTAAAGGGAATAGTATGTATCTATCAATTTTTCAACCTTGCTGGATCTTGGAACTCAGCCCAGATTTACAGTCATTAATTCTCTGAATCCAAAAGTGTCTAAGCTTCACTTTAAATAAAATTGAGGATTCAGATTCTCAGTGGTACTCTGGAGCTTCCATCCAGTTTAAATTAAACCTAAATGGAAGTTAGTGACTTTGGGAACCTTGTTTTTAGGTATGTAACATGGAGACCAAGGAGGTGAAATCCTTGCCTTCCTTCCTGTCCCAGCACCAAAGCTGTTGTATTTCTATTAGGAGATTTCACAGACTGAGGTTCTTTTACCCTTTATATTTTGACACATATAAGCACCCCAGTTTATTCAAGGTTTAAAACCTGAATGTTTTTCTATCAAAATTCCCCACTTAGATGATCCCTGTGCATGCCATCAGTGCAATACCTCTGAGTCTGGTGAGTGAAACATGAATGAGGGAGCAAAAGACCTAAATTAGTCACTCTTAAGAGCAGGAGGGCTTTGAAGGATCTTCTGCTCCCTGAGAAAGTTCGCCAGGATTGTGGGTAGAGAGTGGTTAATAAGAAAAGAGAGCTTGATTCAAAAGTGGTGCCAAAAGGGACAGTTTTGGGGTTTTTATATAATGTTTGAGTAGAGTAGCTTTAACTTCTTTTGTACATTTGGACTTTTCACCTCTACTGCCCCTGGAAGCCAGGATAGTGTCAAAACTCACCTGGTATGGGACTTCTGCAGCCCTGTTGGCACAGCCCTGCAGAAATAAATGAGACACCTGGGGTCAGGGAGAGACTAGGCAAGGGTTTCTAAGCTCTACAGCAAAGGGGGGCAGTACATCTCCTCTTGGAACTCTGGGTTACAACCTCTCTAAAAAAGAGAACCTAAGACTTTCTCACCACCAATCCCTTAGTAACTGGAACTGGATTCAACATCAGAATTATTCCCTTTCTTAAGGAGCATAATCTCATAGTTTGTGGTAATTCACAGCCTCTAAGGATCTGACAGGAAAGGTGCTAATCCTAGCTTTTTTGAAAATCTGATAGTTGATGCTATGACAAACTCCACAGGGGAAGTTATAGATTCACAAATCCCAGGCTGAAGTGAATTTCTTCTGCTTTTTGCATGAGTATCCTAACCAGAGGATTTTATGTAAAATATAGGGTCTGATGCTAAAAGTACATATACAACTAAGCTCTAAGGTGATTTCAAACTGATTTATCTCTTTGATGTGTTCCACTCAGGTAAGCATCTCAGGTAAGCAGACAAATCTAAGCAAGTAGTGGATTTCCAGATACAAACTTACCATCAATTCTTATTCCACACCTACCTACTTAGTATATAGATCCTATATACCATCTTCAACAAATGTTTAACTTTCCCCACTGACTACAGAAGAAATGAAAGCCTGACACAAACATTCTGATATCAGTTCTAAAGCCAGATGTTTTATTTTCAGCTCTGCTAATACTCAGTGGGTGAAAGCCTGCACTGAAAAGATTTATTCTATGTGGAAACTTCCTTGCATGTGACAGGAGATGATGAACCTAGCTCAGCTCCTGGAAAGCACACCTGCTTAAAAGTAATATCATTTGTTGTCCCTTTCTTCATTACTCAGTAAGAAAAGCCTATTCATTTAGCAAGTCTCCAAGAAAGATCAGGGGTGAATTGGACTCACCAGATGTTTTTCATTCAAAAATCCTCAGAAACTAACATTTTCAGACTGGAACCATTCACAAACAGAAAGCTTCTTTATTAACTCCTTTGGTAGTTCAGGTTTTTTGTTTAATTCAGCTGAGTACAAGGTGAATGCTCTTGTTTTTTCTTTTGACTTTTATGTTTTCAATAAATGGAGATCTTTCATGTGTTCTCACCAAACACAGCACCCATGGTGTAGTGGAGTGTAAGTTCAGTAGCTTTCATGGTTTAAAGTCAGGTGGACCTGAACATCTGTTTTATTTCTGTTTGTCATTCTACAAAGCATTCAGAAGTGACCAGCTGTGTCTCATGCCACGTTTTTCTTTCAAGTGGCCTCTTGGAGTTTGTTCTGGGTGAGTGTATGGTGAAGGAAGGACACAAAATCATGGTGGTTGCAGTAGAGCTGGAGACAATGTCCATGGTTGTCCAAATAAAACTGACAACTAAATAAATTCAAAAATTTTTGCCCCCTTCTGGCTGAAAACTCTCTAATATGGCAGTTTCCAGCAGGATGGATATGCTGATTTTTATCTATTTCAAGGTGCAGCTCAAGTGAGATTAATGGCAGCAACTGAAGCTGAAGTAAACTAGGTAGTCAGAGAGAAAGTATCAGTATAAAATTCTACTAGGCTGCACAGAGCACAAGTGTGGAAGACAAATGAATTCCAGCATCACAGACTATTAAATTCAGCTGAGGCCCTGCATTCCCTAATGACCATATGTACAGTATGTATTTCACAGGACAGGTAACATGCCAGAGCTCCAGCTATTATCATTACTGTCTTCGTGTAGATATAGGCAAGGAAAAAGCCTCTTGAATAAATGTTGCCTTTTCAAGATACAAGATGAGAGGAAACATTAAAAGCACAGTGGGACATCCCAGCCCAGTTTAGTGCTCCTGCCTATGCACCTGGGCGTGCCAGTTCTTGTAGATAGAAACTGGAAATTAATTCAGAGACATCTAACACAGGCTTTTTACTCAGTTCTTAAATGAGGTGTAGGAGTTTCGAATCTGAAATACCCTTAGTGAGTCATAGCATTAAATCTACTCACAGCCAGTAACCAAAGACACAACAGTGAAAAGGCAGCAGACTGACAGAGATGTTCAGTTCTGTGTTTCCCAGGATCTCCTGTGCCACCCTGGACAGCAGGACTCCTGCTGCTAGGGACAGTATAAACCTGTGGCTATCTCTCTACTTGGCCATCAAGAGAATTCAGTCTCCACCCCTTCAGTTCTGCAATGGCATAAATCCCTGGCCATTTCTTTAACATTGACCCCTCCCTTTACCCAGGGAAGATCTGTCCTGTCTAGGCTCTTGCTCTGTAGAGCAGCAAAATCCTTGGTCTGCAGTGCTGAGAAGCTTAAACTGCTGGTGAGCATTGTTTTCACCCCACTGAGTCTGATAATACTTTTATTCACTGCACAACATTTCTCTCTATTTTTTTTCTTTTGGTCTTAAAGCATAGCAGCTTTGACAGCTACATAACATCCCTAAGTGTTTAAAAGTGCTCATTATAGTCTTGCTTTGGGAATTGCAAAGTTTTGTTCTTACAAGTCATTTACCGCCTTTAAACATTCAATATCTTTTGAAGAAAAGGGATTCTTTGAGGTAATGGGAAGAAAAATATTCTCTGTAGCTTACTTTGCAACTTTCTTCAGTTCTTCATGACATCTTTACAACTTTTCACTTCAAGTGTTTGAAATCAGTTCTTTTTGCCATCAGAAATGAAAAACAAGGAACTAAACTTTACTAGTATGTTCAAGAGTTGCACAATAGGACCTTTATTTTTAAATCAAGCTCAGAAGACATAGAAGAACCTGCTCCTCATAAGCCCAATGCTACTACCCTCAGTCATTTATCTTGCCTTTTACTGGACTTTCCAGTTTCTCAACATCTTTTTTTGTACTCAGAGAGGACCAACCTGGACTCTTCCAGGTGCAACTACTTGGGAAAATTCATGTCCTCCAGCCATCTGTCTGCCTATGCAATTGGTAATTCAGCCACCACATATTTAGACTTTACTGCTGCCAGGGCACAGAGTCAACTCCCACACCCTTTTCTGCAGATTTGTCACTGAAAAGAGTGAGCCAGTCAGCTCACAGCCTGCATCACAGCACAGGGCAGCCCTGAGTGCAGGACTTTACCTCTGGTGCTACTGAATTTATGTAGTTCTTGCTTGCCAATCCTCCAGCTTCTGAGGTTCCTCTGGTTAAGTCAATGTGACTCTAAAACACTTTCATAAAGTCTTTGGAAAGTCATTGTGGCCTTTTTCATATTTGAAATGCTTTAAAGGCTAAGGTAGTTGAAGTTTAAGCAGACAAAAAAGAAGACAAATTGTATTGCATGGCATGTAAACATGCACAAGCAGTATAAATGCAGGTATTAAAGGTCTTGTAATATCAACAGGATTTTTTTACAAACGGTCCTTTAATATTTTTAGCAGATATAGTTGGGAATATTTACATTTAACACCTGCTAGTCATTTTATTTTGCTGTCTTAAAGAAATAAGAGTAAACTAGGAAAAAAGCAGGCAGTAAGGCTTTGCTTGTCAGAGCAATAAAAATAATTATCTTTGCCACTGTTTCAGTGAAAGTAATTTTGCAGCTTGGATTCATAAATATTATTCCCAGTAACTAAAGAGAAGTGGTACTCATGAACTTTAATACAATTTAGAAAATGCTTTTGTTTCATTATGTTTTTTCTGTTCATACTGATTAATTATCAAAATTTTTGCTAAGGGAGTTTACTTGGGTTGTCCAAGCACCAAAAAAAAAAAAAAAAAAAAAAAAAACCCGGGAAATTGTTTAACTAACAACTCAACACTATTCAGATAAACAGCAAAGGGATTTCCACACATGAAAATAAGTTTAACACAGCATCTTAACAAAATTCCTAACAGTAAGGTACACATTGTTGCTTCATTCTTGTTCCTCAGGGACCATGCAGCAGGGATCTCAACACCCTGACAGGGAGCAGCCTTTACTGAGTTATGTTTTAAGAATTGTACAGAGAAAAAAAACAATCAACTCTTTATCTGTAATGTCACTTAATAAAATACAGGTTTATTTCAAGCTCCATTTTCTAGAGTGGAACTTGGCAGTCATGTTAGGTTATGGTACCATGGAAAATGTCAAACAGAAATTTGAATATGCCAGAGGCATGTCACATGCTTAACTGTCCCAATTATGAGACTTTCATAGTAGTTGGGGTTGGGTTTTTTCAGAAAAAAATTTAACTAATTCTCTAAGATTTCAAAATGCCCTTTTAAATCCTGACATTATAGACTGTCAGCTGTGCCATAGCTGAACATTCCTCCCCCACTTATGAGAATTAAAATAAACATATATTGTATAATCGTAATTACCTATTCCTATGAAAATATTGTGCATTTCTTAATGTGAAATTATTGTCACTTCAGATTATCTGATATTTAATGACTCACATGATATATGATATCCACCATCTGTTGAAGGTATTGTATTCATTTGAAATTCTGCCTACTCTCCATTTTCATCCAGGAAATATATTCCTTCTATTGTCAATACATCTTGACACTTGTACAAATAAAACAGATTAGTTTTGGGACCTTTTAGTTCAACCACTTTGCTTTTGCAGAATCTTTAAAACTTCTTAGGTACCTAGATTTTAGGAGCCAAACCTCCAGGCTGTATTTAAGACAGGAAAGCTCAGCTATTAGCTCAGCCTGCTGGAATTTTCATGTTCTCACAAGCTCAGGACTAGACTGCAGGTGTTTAGATCCAGATTATTGTAGCTATGAGAGCTAGAAAACTCTCCCAGAGCATCTGGTAAAAAAACACATAGCAATGAGCACTGCCTGGCAGCATTGCCACCCCTAGAGTGGTCTCACCAAGGCTGTGCTTCTCCAAGAGCACTGGTGCCACTCCATGCCCACTCTTCCAGATGAAATTCATTGCTTTGCAGAGCAGCTCAGCAGTGACTCAACCAATGGGTCAGGAAGTTCTTAGTGAGTAAATATCAAAGTAAGGGACAGAACTTACATGTTATAGTTTCCCATACTGATTAAGCATACATATAACTTCCAACAGGTGGTGGATCTTGAGGGCTTCGGTGTAGATACTAAAATGGAAAGTTTATCACTTAATTCCTTGGAGCTTTTCTTCTTTCTTTAAACTTTCTGGTTCTTTTATTGTTTTCTAGAAGCTGACAGATCTGAATTACAATGAATTACAGTAAGTGCCTAAGAATCAATTGTTGATCTGTCACTGTGATGAGTAGCTGTTATCACAATCAGTGTCATACACCTGCATTTTAAAGCCAAATCCCTCATCCAGTTTTTCAGTCAAGGTGATATCTGCTAATCTATTCACTGAAATTAAACTATTCCTCATCTTCATTCAAGGTCTCATTTTTTTCTTATATTATCGAATAGACTCATTTTTTTGTTTCTTCTAGAGGAATACTGTACCTGCTTTGCCCCTCTTTCCAAGTTTTATCTTTCTGATACAAAAATTTATAAGGTAGAAACAAAACAAAACAACAAAACATTCCTGAGCATTTAATTATTAAAAAGAAATTGGGTCCACATGTATGCTCCTATAAAAAGAAGTGCTTGGAATTCTTCAAACAATGTGTATTCTGTTTAATCTTTCAGAAGGATATTATGACAAGAAGATCTACACTGTTGACAATGTTCATTAATTTTCCTAACATCTTGCCTAAATTCCCACTCTGGCCAAAGAAAAACAACCAGTGGGTGTTCTGATCTACACATAAATCCAGCAGTTGCTGACAAGGAGGGAAGAGGATGTTTTGGACACACTGAAATTTAGTGCACTGTCTCTTGGAGCCTCAGGGTTGTTCACAAATAAGCATGTTTTCTGAGCTTAGAAGGATGTTTTTAATGACAGTCACTTTATATACCACATTATATATCCTTTGGTTGTATTAAGATCTCTAACGGATCTCTACTCTGTAGAACAGCATTCCTTCTTTTCTTATCACAATACAATACAAATGTAGCCTCTTTGTCACAGAATTTCTATGTTGTACATTCCTGTAGATTTCTTTTCTTTCTTCTTCATTCACAGCACTGAAGTGAACAGGATGAAAGATAGTCCTTATTTTGTATATCCCAGCATGAAAAGTAGTCTTCATTTTCATTATATTTTTCTTTTTTTTTTCACTCAGAATGAGCCTATTTTAGTTACATGTATTTTCTTGTGCTTTAGGCGTGGAGGAAAACATATGTCTTAAAACTGAAGTGTGTCTTGGTCACAGTTCTGATGATAGTTTAAGAGAGAGACAGTCTTTTGGTAGGAAAGTTAAATTTGCAGAGTTATCATGAATGAAGGTAAGGAAAAGTATGCTGTGTAATTGTTCAAATTGTGAGATGGTACAACTCTGACCATACCAGAGTTAGGGTTTTTTTGTAGCAATAAGAAGATATAGAGGAAAAGAAAAGTTTAGTTAGAGAGAAAAATATCCAGGGAATCTCCAATCCAGAGTCTAACTATGAGCATGAAAAGATGAACTTCATTTTTAAAATAAAATAAAATGAGAGATTATATACCTCATTATAGCATTTGAAAATGTCACTTGCAGAAAAGAGACAGGAGAGCAAAAGTTTTCTCTTGAGGTCCTCTTTTTCAAAAATCTTTACCAAATTGATTTAAAAAGAAATTTAAGGCAAGACACACACACACACCTACACCCCCACACCCACACTCACATCCACACCAAAAAAAAAAAAAAAAAGTTTTGATCCCCAGAAGAAATGGTTGACAGTATGTGGTATGAGTCAAAAGTATTTGGAAAACAATTTGGATTTAAGATTATAGTCTCATTTTGATAAAACAACCTGAGCTCAGTGTACGTACAGATAAAAACATATGATATTAAATTTTCCCTTTTAGAGAAATGAAAAATTCAAGACATTTTTAAGAATTTCTATCTTTTAACTCTTTAAGCAAGGCTGTTAAGCAAACTGATAGATCAAAACAGTGATCAATAATGTAAAAGGTTCTATTTTAATTTTGTTCTTTCTCAGATAGCTTTATATTCACCTCTTAAAGCTTCCCCACACTTAATATTAAACACCATCAGAGCATGGACTTTTATTCTTCCCTCTGCACTGCTGTAACAGAAAAAAATTTAAAGTCAGACAGATCCAGAAAGAAAGGAGTATAGTTTTCTCTGAAGGCTCTTGGTGTATTCCATGCCTTGTAATTGATATTTGAGCTCTTGCACCTGAGGCTGATATCCTTGGACTCTGGAGATTCTGCACTCTAGGCATCAGCATCCAGGGGAAGGACCACAGCTTCCAATCATGCAGTAAATAAACATTTTGAAAGTGCCCTTTTTGAGCAATTGTAACTACATCTTAAGTTTATATTCTTTATCAGTTTGTCAGACAAGTAATATTAATCATCTTGTTCCTATTTTCCTGCACTGACTGCAGAAAGGGCCCAGATGACTTAAGGCAGAGGACTTTATTTAGAGTTAAAGCTCCAACCTGTACAGTTTTATCTTTATGCAAGCACAAGATATCCAACTCCTAACTTGAATCCCACTTTCATCTACAAAATAGGCAGAGCAGTGTGGGGTTTTAGAATACGTTAAATTCCTATGATGAAAAGTACTAGAGAAGTGCAAAGCTGTTATCATCCCTGACTACATGTCTGCAGCTCCTTCTAACATATTTGCTGTGTTATTATTTCTAATGTCATTGCTCTTTTAGTGTCAGATGACATCTTTGATGTTCACATGATTTACTGCCAATGTTGTTTTATTTATTATGTACGTCTCTGTGCTACCTTTTAAAAACAACTGATAGATTTCATGGTGTTCTTTGATCAGTGCTCTTTTGTCAATAGTTAAACTTTTAACTTCTACAAACCAATTAGTTTTACAATAGTTTTAAATTCCTTCTTCATGCCTGTCTCTGTTGACCTATTAAGATGCTCTATATATCATCAAAGTATATTTTGAAAAGTCTGTCATCATTTCTGGCTAGAAGGGACAGACATTACAGTGAGCAGAAACTTTCACTGCGTTTCCAACTAGATATTACGGCTTGTTTTGAAAATGAATTTAGGCCACATAAGAAAAAGGACAGAACATCTTGAAATGCTTTCAGTGCACAAATACTCTGTAAGGACAGAAAATTCACTCTTGTATTTTGTCCTGGCATTCATTTGTCATAGCATTTATTGGGGTTTATGTAATGTTTAAAATATCCTCACAGTAACTGATATTTGAAAGTTAAAAGAGTGATGGTCTCATCCAAACATATTAGTAACTTACAATATTTTTAACGTATGGGACTATAGCTTTTTTCAGACAAGTGACAAGTATTTACAGAGACTCCATATACACAAGACTCAGTATAGAATATATATTTTTTTCCTTTTGATGTTAGTTCTGAACTCCAGAAAGATATTTGACAAAGTGTCAGGGATATAGAAAACTAAAACTGTAAATGAAGAAGTTTATTATCATTGCCCAGTAGTGGATAGAATTGTTTTAGATGGCTATTTAAGAGTTAAGGAGGTTTATTTTTTTGTATTTACTTTATTGTTGACAAGGATGATACATTGTTGCTGTTTAATATAGCCTTGTATTTTAGCACAGCTTGCTAGAATTTGCTGTAATATAGAACTTCTACTCTTCAGAATAAGTGGACTTTAATTTTTAATGACTTGTGTCTCCAAATTGGAAAAAAAAGGTCAAAGTAAATTTAAAAAAAAAAAGAAAAAACAAAAAACCCAAACAAAAAACCCCCACAAACAAAAAATAAATCACACAAAAAACCTAACGAAACAAAACAAAACAAAGCCAAAAAAAAAAGAAAACCAACAGATCAAATCAAAACAAAAAAAAACCCTCTTAGACAGAATTCCAGTTCTGCAAACTAAATTTAATTTATATTTTGGCTTGAATTTGCCTGTCAGGGCGTCAACCTTCAGATACTTGAAAAGGCAGAAACTAATGCCTTTTCAGTCCTAAAATCACAAGGCTAACAAGATTAAAATGATAAGTGGTTACCATTTACTGAAGTTCCTCCAGGTACACTTATGGCAGAATGAACATGTGATATAGAACTTCAGCACTTCTATAAGTATAACAAATTAGCATAATTGACAAGAATCCCTGATTAGAAGTACAGTTAATGAAGTAATTCCCCTCTTGGTTCATCCCCCTACTGAAGCCTCCCCCCTTGCTTCTAGCCCCACACTGTTTATTTCTATATACATGGCAAAGTGCCATGGCCTTGGTTCACTGTGGATCAAGACTAGAATAGGATTTCAGGAATGTGTTTGTCTAACAAAGCACTGAAGTTAGCTAAGAAAGTATATAATTGTACAACAATAGTCTATAGAGCTACAAATATATGAAAAATACATAAAAAGCAAAAATCTTTTGGCATCATTCTCCCCCTTAGAGACTAGACAAGGTAAAAGAAGCATGGAGACATGGATGTCTGAAGTGCCAGGAGACTCCTGAGGGAGTTCCTGCATGCTGTTTCATTCCCAGAGGTCTGGAATCAGGTCAATGAGGTAGTGCCTGTGGGGAGATGTTTCCATGACACCCAAGGAAAAGCAACAGAAGGCAAATCAACACACTAACCTGCTTGAAAGCAAGTTTCAGCAACATACTGTGTCCTTGTAGGACCCTTAATTCCATAACATTATTGTGCTATGGGGAAATAATCAGTGATTACTCAGTTTTGATGTTTTAAAGCTGAAGAACTTTATGATTTCTGAATCAAGAGGGACATGTTCCATCCTTTTACCATCTGAAAACCGAAGTCTTTTACCAGCCATGGAGACATGCAAATACTTACTACTGACATAGCACTATCTAATCTATAAGTTAGTACCAAATTTGACATCCAAACTTAACCCTGAAGACACAATACTCACATTTCACATGTGGAAGGAACAAGATAAAGCAGTGGAATTCTGGTTATGCTTCCATTGCAGCATTTATTGCCCTCTCAGTTGAAATAGTTAGAGATAAACTATGACTGGACAGGTAAATGCTGAGATGTCTTGTGATATTTGAGCATCTGTTGAGCTCAAAAATTACTGTTATTCACTGTATTAAAAAAACAAACAAACAAGAAAACAAACAAAAAAACCCAACAAAATACAGAAATATTTTATACAGGACAAACAACTAAGCAAATAAAAATGCAATATTGTGGGTACTGCTTTTGACCTCCAATAATGCAACACCCAATATCTTGCCTTCAGTGAAACAAATCAAGAGTTAAATCAGCCAACGAGCAATTTTTCATTTGGCTTTGATTATCCAGATTGCTGACAAGGTCAAGCATGCTCACTTGCTCATGTTTCCAAAAGCACTGAGTGGTGGGGGATATTTTTATGGTGGATACATTCATTGGCATATTTTCAATGCAGAAAGAGGTAAATGCAGCTCTCATTATGAAACATTGCATCAATCTGTAGAGACATTGGGACCTGGAGACAAAGTAAGGAGCAGCAAGGAGGAAAAATGTCTTCAGTTCATTTTCAGCACAGTATGGCAGTCATTTCACCTTGCTAATATTTTGAGAAAACATGAGAAAATGATGTAGCACAGTTTGAAAGTAGTGTAGTGCAGAAGCCATTTGCTTAGATCTTTAAATTAGAATCAATAATTAATTTCCAGGCATGAGGGTCTGATTCCATCCCACCTAACTGTACAGTTTAAAAATAGTGCCTATTAAGTTTTGTAATTTCTTACAGACTACCCCTAAAAAGGGAAAAAGAGGAAAAATTTCAGCTGCCATCTGGATATTACCACCCTGCTTCTTCTATAAGCATAGGATCATCCCAATTTAGGATGCTAATTGAGCTTTCTCATGACAGAGTGTAACTCTGGTTAGATTAATCCAGGTTTTTGTTTCCACTGTGAATCTCATACCTACATGTCACAGAGCTTCAGATACAGCACACAGAAAGAGAGAATATCTCAGAAGAGCTGTTAAAAAACATCAGAGGTTGTGTGAGGAACTGACAGAAAATGAAGGAGAGCAAACCCACACTGGGGCAGATGGCCATGGTGCCACCATCACACAAAGGTGAGAGACCACATCTGTTTCCAGCTTGAGAAGGCTCAAGCCCAGGTCCTCTGCTTCCTGCTGGAAGGCTCCATCCATCAGGCTGCAGACACAACAGGGGCACTGGGGAAAGGGGACTTTGCCCAGATTCTCATGGCTTGGAGTCAGCAGGAAGCTAAGCCAGGAAAAGCTGGATGCCAGGAAGGCAAAACCAAACCAAAGACTGTACCTTAGATACTGCACTGCGGCTCCTTCAGAAGGAAGGCATTTCTCCTTCCTCCAGAATTTTGTATATTTTATTAATTTAACTGGAGTAAAGAAAAGACCTGCAATGCAGAATTATGCTAATAGCATAGAGACACAGGGACCTCCTCCTACTTTTGGTATGCAATAGCCATTTTTCAGTACTCTCAAACCACAGGGTGGTGAGTTCTGAGAAGCTGAAGACTAGCAAAATTTGCCTGCACTGTGCCTTAATTTTGATTTATGCTTCCTTCACTCCAAAAATAAAGGGCATTTAAAAGTGATAAATGGTTGCAATATATCAAGGTCTGATTTTATTTTCTGGAATTCTCTTTGTTCTGTAGAATATTGTGAGAAAAATTACAATTACACAGGCTTTAAACCTTGCCTGCAGTGAACAGCCTTTTTGAATATTAATGAGAACACACACACAAAATAAAATTTCAGGGAGAAGTTACAATTGGGCTGAAATGATAGAAAACATTTCTTTTACTACAATGAACAAGCTAAGTCTTCTGTGGTTTATAATATACAAATCAAATAAACAAATGCAATAAGTGACTGATTTTAGAAATACTATTTAGAAATAAGTAGAATGCACAGGTAAATAAGATTATATTACAAAAAGTGGTGTATTACTCCTGCCAGAAAAATGAACCACGAGAAAGAGTTTACTGAAAAATAAACAGGTTCAAACAGTAAACATCATGACATTGAATCAGGACAGCAATGGCACATTGCACATTGCAGCAAACTTGCTTGTGAGAGTGTCACAGGTTAGGGCAGCTCATTTAGTCTCTTTGCTTTTGCTACAGATATAGATACAGCCTGGGATTCCAAGTTGCATTTGGTGAAACTACAAAGAATATCAATTTCATGGAGCAGCTGCAGAGAGCCCTGGGGTTACATTTCCTGTCAGAAGTGCTGAAATTACTTTTTTGTGAAATTTCATAAATTTTCATTTCAGTCTGATTTGGACTGGACAGGTAGTCCTGCTTTCCTGCCAGTTATAATCTGAGATGGCATTCTGGAATACATCCATATTTTCTTTGCTTTTTACCAGTAGAGCTAACATAGGGTTTTGAATCATATGAAAGATAACACAGGTTAAACAGGATATTCCCATGCCATTTATTGAATGATACCCTGTCAAAGATTTGATTTACCATAGAGATACTGTGCAGTCTGATCCATTTATTTTATTTATACAATTTTGTACCATTTTGCTAATCTTTGGCTACTGTGGATAAACACAAAGGTAGTTTGGGCATCTGCATTTTAATGTTGACATGATTACATGTGACTACTGTGAGTGAAGCCGAGGGAAAAATGTTGTTGATATTAAACAAAAGAGAAATTCCTCTAGCCACATCTGGGATAAAGTGAAGATTGCATAACTTGGAGTTGCCCATGGTCACATTGAATTTTCATTCTGTCTGCTAAACACACTTGATCACCTTGTAGTGAAGTTTGTGAATCCTGCTCTGAAGAGTTTTTGTAAAAATAGTTACACACTTGTCAGCACACTTCATGAAGCAAAAGATCTAAATCCAATAGAGACCACCCCCACCATGATTATCATCTTCTGCAACTCACTGTAATACAGACAATCAGATTTTTTTATTACTTCATGTTGCTTTAATAATGCAGTTTCATATCCCTGAAGATGTCAACAGCTGCAGTAAAACTTGGCTTTCCAGAGCACACTCATTATATTTTGCAATGTAAAGAGATACTTTGCTGGCTTTGGGCCAGTAAGTTGTGTTTTTGTAGGGAAAATTCCATTTTCCTGTTTGTTTTCTTTTTAGTTTCTGAACAATTTTTGTAAGTATGCAGTTTCTAAAAATAGTATTGTAACACAAAATTAAAAGAAAGGGAGAAGTATCGTGGAGGCAAATATAAATATTTCATGTGATGAAAACATATTGCATTTTGAATCAAGACTCTTGTCTTTGAAAAAAGACCCTGAAAACAAATCTGGGAGAAGTATAAAGGCACTTTATTGGTGTTATTAAAATATTTTTTCCACAGTACTTGGTTGTTGAGATAATTTAATCCTTTCTAGGGACCAGCAAACAATAGAGTAGAAAGGAAGGATGGAGAGGGATAAAATTTAGTGATGCAAAGCATGGAGTGCATAATGCCTCATACTTTTATGGATTGTGTACCTTGGCAATTCATGGCATGAGAGCAAAACTGATTCCCTCAGTGCACACTGGAGAGACGTTGCATATTTTACATATCATAGAATCATAAAATGGTTTTTGTTGGAAAGATCATTACAGATCATCCAGTTCCAAGCCCCCACCATGGGCAGGGACACTTTCCACTAGACCAGGTTGCTGAGAGCTCCATCCAGCCTGGCCTTGAACACTTCCAGGGCTGAGACACCCACAGCTTCTCTGGGCAACCTGTGCCAGTGCCTCACAGCTCTCACAGTAAAGAATTTCTTCCCAACATCTAATCTAAACCAGCCCTCTTTCAATTTAAAAACATTATCCCTTCTCCTGTCATTGTCTGCCCTTATAACAGCTCTCTCTCCAGCCTTCTTGTAGGCTTAATTTAGGTGGTGGAAGGAGTGAAATGTCCCCAGAGCCTTCTCTTCTCCAGGCTGAACAAGCTCTACTCTCTCAGCCTATCTTCACAGGAGGTACCCCCAGAAAAGCCACTTGGAAGAAAAAACCCAGAGGTATTCCAAGGATCACTAGTTAATATTGAGAACTGTGTGAACAGTCAGTCTGGTCAAGTGAATCTGTGCCAGACCAACTCTTGAACTTTTGAGTACTACTAAATCCAGAAAAAACCGACCTATTGCACTTCTGCGTGGGAACTGATGACTATTTGAAGGAAGAGCCTCACATTGTTATTCTTTCCCTCACATCAGTGAAGAGGAGATGGAGAGCCTTTGAGATGCCTAAAGTTGCAAAGAACCGTCATATTTACACACTGTGGAAGGAAAGAAGTCCTAGGAGTCCTACTTGTTGGGTGGTTTTACTTGTGGGGTGGTCTTACTTTAACATGAAAATGGGATAGTCAAGGATGGAGGTGCTTCTGCAAAAAATGTTTTATTAAAAGAACAAGAAAAACCAGTAGCAGTTGTAGTCAGTGATGTAACATTTTAATAGCTTTGTCAGTTTTCTCCCAGTTTCTCATAAAACATGCCAAAATTCACTTTTTGTGTGTGTGTGTGTGTGTGTGTGTATGAAAAACATTAACCCTGCTGAAGTCTAGTCATATATCCTAAGTCTGGGGCTGGGAAATACCCAGTAACAAGTAGCTTAGGGGTAAGCTAACAAGATAGTTTCCTAAAATAAGCTGTTGCTTGATTTCTTCAGCAGCTCCTCATAATCCAGGAGCCAATTTTGTGCAGTGCCTGCTCTGCAATGCACTGAGCTATTCCTGTGTGTTACATGGAAAACAGTTTCTCCCTGGTCCCAAATGTACAATGCTCTTAGGCACTCTTCTAGTGGCTACAGAGGAGGGCTAGGAGCAGGGGTGGTAAATCACAATACTCTTTTTAGATGGCAGAAGGAAAAGATTAGAGTCAGGCTCTCTGAGGAGAGAGAGCTGCTAACACACACACTGTCACAGGAGCTCTGGAGCACCTGAAACAGCCCTCAGGGCCTTCATGAAGAACCAACCTTCTTTCTGGACACTTGGCACATTTACAAACACCTCCACTTAGACACCTCTGTTTAGCTGCCTAAACCTAAACTCCCTGCTTTAACAGAGGAGCTAAGGTCACTGTAAATATTTGACAGCATCTCTCCATGCCTCCAGCAGCCTCCAGCTGATTCAGGCCCTCCTCACATCCAGCCCCAGGGATGTGTCTGTGTTGCAGCACTTGAATTGAGCCTTTTGTCACTGACTGGCTGAACTACACACTGGCCTCATTAACTGTATTGATGACTGACTGATAACTTGTGAATGTTGACGTCTGTTCCTAGTTGTCCTCACACACATCTGTGAGGCCACGTGAGATGGATGGGATGGGAAACCTCTCTGGGTGGGACTCACATAGAGAATACAGGACTTGTGGGAAGTCAGCAGGAAGCCAGGTGAGCTTCCTGAGACAGAGCAAATGACACAATGGGACTGCATGGGCTGCTCAGTTGTGCTTCCAGGTGGCTTCATGGGGAGTTAAACTCTACAAGACTTGGCAAGACAAAAGACAATGATATTATTATTCATATATCTTTTTGTGTCTTCTCATGGTAATTGAAAAATCAGACTTTCATCAGCAGTGTCTAAAAGCATCCTTGTTTTAGATGCATAGTTTGCTACCAAAGACTAGTACTTTTGAGTAGCAAAGAATTTTTAAAGGAACTACGTGATCTCCTATTTGAAATTTTTAGTCCATTTTGATATTAATATGAAGGGATTCTGTCTACATATATATTTCAAAGTTTTTAATATGGCTTATTCAGAATAGAAAAATTAATAAGATCAGCAGTGTGTACTGCAGGATGGAAAATAACTGAAATTAGGATCAGTGTTTAGTGTTTGAGAAAATATTTGAGTGGTTCCTTTTGTGTATGTCAAAATCATCAGAAAGCAGAAAAACTTTTGGTCAAAAAATCTGGGTCAATTCCCACTCAGAATGTTGTATTAAAAAGTAATACTCACTTATTCCATCTTTCTTCTGCTGTTCACTTACAGTTTGCCCAGAGGTCTCAAATTGTTTGGTCCTTTGCATTTTGAACAGATTAATCTATTATGATGGGGGAAAGTTTATTTACTTTGAACTAACATGCATTGTTCAGATAAATTGAGTTGTTTTCCTATTTAACATTTTAGGATTTTTGGTTTACTGTTCTCAGAGCCCTCTAGGCAATGGAACAAATTGATGGAAAGTAAATTATTAACGTACATTCAGTCAGGCATATCTAATCAGCCCAATTTAAAGTCATTATGTCTTATATAAACAAGTGCTGTATATATTTAAATATTTATCATAACAATTTATAGAGTGGCTAGGATGTAGAATACCCAAACTCTTTTAAAGAGTAGCTGAAATGTTATGTACAACTTAAGCAGCTGTAAGCAAGAGATGTCTAGAAAGGGAAAAGTGAATAGGTGGAGAGCCAACTTGTTTATGGTGAATTGGGTTGTGGTGGCTGACAAAGGACATAATGATCTCTTGTGATGATGAGACTCATAAGTTTATTCCTCTTTGGGCATTTAGTATCTAATTCGAACCTTATGAACCCCTTTTTCCAAAATGTGATTAATGACTGGGTGAGAAGTTAGAGAGGATGTAGGGTTTCCTCCTCATTATGGTAAAGTTTACTTTTGGCTAACACTCAGTCAAATAAATGGAAAGAAAGTAATTGAGTGAAAGAATTGTGAAGAGATGCCCATATTTTACAATTTGGCAGAAATTTCTCATTTATATATTCCAGGAAAGCATATCAGTTCCAAAATTTTGACCTTAGAAAGATATTGCAAGGAAACACAAATGCAGTTGCATGAGTGCTAAAACTTTTTTTGAGGTCTTCACAAACCATATTTTTTCATAAAAAGAGATTTAAACCTTTAGTAGAAAGGATTTTGTGCCAGTAGTATCTTCCAAGGAAGGAAACAAAAGTTAGTAGAAGCTAAAACAAGTCAATGCTAGAATTTCACAGAATCACAGGACATTCTGAGCTGGAATGGAAACATCAGAATCATTGGGTCCAACTCCTGGACCTGTGCAGAACACCCCAAGAATCAAAACACGTGCCTTAGAGTGCTGTCCAAACACTTCTTGAACTCTGTCCCTCTTGGTGCTGTGATCACTTCCCTGGGGAGCTGTTCCAGTGCTCAGCCACCCTCTGGGTGAAAAATATTTTCCTGACGTCTAACTTAAACCTCCCCTGACACAACTTCAGGCCATTCCCTCAGGTCCTGTCACTGTCACCACAGAGCAGAGATCAGTGTCTGCCCCTTCTCTTCCCTCATGAGGAAATTGTAATTGCAGTGAGATCTCCTCTCAGTCTCCTCCTCTCCAGGCTCAAGAGACCAAGTGCCCTCAGACACTCCTCATACAGCTTCCCCTCAAAGCCTTTCACCATCTTTGTTGCCCTCCTTTGGACACTCTCTAATAGTTTAATGCCTTTTTTATATTGTGGCACCCAAAACTGCCCCAACACTGGAGCTGAGGCTGCCCCAGGTCAGAGCAGAGCAGGACAATCCCCTCCCTTGCCCGGCTGGCCATGCTGTGCCTGATGTCCTCAGGACAGGGTTGACTCTCCTGGCTGTCAGGGCACTGCTGAGTCATGTTCAACTTGCCATTGACCAGGACCCACAGGTCCCTTTCTGCAGCACTGCTCTCCAGCCTCTCATTCCCCAGTCTGTGCACACAGCCAGGGTTATCTCATCCCAGGTGCAGCATCCAGCACTTCCCTTGTTAAACTCCACGTGGTTGGTGATTGCTCATTGCTCCAATTTGTCCAGGTCTCTCTGAAAGACCTCTCTGCCTCTTCTATTTCTCTCTGTGAAATTCACTAAATCAAAAACTTTTTTTTAAATGTTGGTCAAATTTTAATTTTCATATTTCAGCTTTAAAACTGAAACAGAAATAACAAATATTTGTTTTGTGGTTTGGGAGAATCTGTCGTGCATCCCTCTTTTCCCTACCTTTTGATCTCTCTTTCTCTACCTGTTTTTACTCCTAAAAAAAGGATGGAAAAGAAAGAAAAAGAAATTCATATCAAGCTTTGAAATAATTTTAATACTCTTCAAACTGACAAAAAGCTGAAAATTATTGAAGTAGAATAAATAATTTATAAAATTATTTCTTCAATAAAAATATAGGGTTTAGGGTTTTTTTTCTTTTTTTCTACAATCATTTGCCTCTTGTGAAATACCTAAGAGCTTATCATTTTTGTAATACTCTTAAAACAAAATCTAACACAGAGACAAAATGAGAATTCATTATTCAATATAAATTTTTACACTGGTCTCAAAATGAAGCTTTAAAAGCCTCTTTTCAAAATATCTATAAACATGAGAAAGAGAGATATTAATGGAATATTACTAATATCTCTGCAACCATAAGTTTTACATATGTTGTAAACCAAGATATCAAAAAGATTTTATGTTGAAGTATAAAATAATAAAAACTGATGAGAACCTTCAGATTTATGAGATATTGCTAACATGAAGGAACTGAAGGGCTGGCAAAACTTCAACAGCTGTCCTTTGCCTTCCAGGTGCTATTTAAAAGATAGAGCAAATGACATGATTAAATAAATCCAGCACACACCAGAAGAAAGACCTCTGACTCAGGATATGATTCTGTTTTGCCTTGGATGGCTTTGCTCAGTCAATAACGATAAAGCTTTTAACTCTGAAATGTGGCATCAGCTAATCAAAATATTGGCAAGTGCTCAGGCTGAAGAACCAAATTCATATGGAAATTGTAGGAAAGTATAAATATTAAAAGACATTTTTGAAGATACTAATGACAATAATATCCTTTTATGTCTGTTCTTCTTAATGGAATATAGCATGTATTTATTTAACTGTCTTCATAGTTTAGTTGGGATTGTGTGGTAGCACCTGAAGGTTCTAGTATTGTACCTTCTCTTCCCTGTATTTTCATATCCAGGTATTTGATTTCAACATTTAACTACTCTATTTGTATTGTAAGTAATTGTTAGTAACTAATATTCAAATTTAAGAAAATATTTTTATAATCATTTAAGTTAGCATCAGCAAATCATACCCAAGTGTTAAAATTCTAAATTCTTTTCCATTCTTTTTGATTACCTTGTACCATTTTCCTGTTTAAAAATAATAAAACTTGACAATTTTGACACAATATGTGGGAACTCAGTTTATGTACTACAGCATATACAAGATGTAATATTTTACCAGAGAAGAAAAGAAGCTGGAGTTGGATTTCTTGCTATAAGAAAAAAAAAATACACATCCTTGAGATTTTAGAGTGGTTGTGAAGGCTCTTCTCACGTGAAAAGTCTAAGAATTCTTTTTCTAGGATAATAAAGCTTTCCTATGGAACCTGGAAAAACAGATGTAACCCTGGAACAAGATTAATGACATTTGGTTTTGCTACCTATTTAATCTTCTAGAAATGCTCATCCTTCTATAGAAAGCTCCCAAATTATGTGGCTAAGACTTGGTTATCTGAAATTACTTTATTTACTGCTTTTTATGGTGCTTTGTTGGATTTTTAAAGCAAGAACTAATTAAAGATTACCTTGACATATAAAGCTGACTGTGTTTTTTCCTTTGCAAAATAAATAAGCAGCATTACTAAGGTTTAGCCCACATTGGTAACTAAATGGTTGTAGTTACTGGCAGTTGATGAAATTAAAAGGCAATTCTAAACATCACCTATATATATTTCTTTTTTTGGTGGATGCCTTGTCAAATTCCAAATCTACCTGTAAGACATTTTAAATTAATGCTTCAGTGATAATAAAAATAATGTTGTGATATTTATAGGAGAGTACTTATGAAACCTAAAGAGATTTCTTATTTCCTTGACCAAGCATAGTTTAAAAAAAAATCTGTTCTGCCACACATACAAGAGATTTGACACTTGAGATACTTGGAAAGGGAAATAAAAATTGATTGTGAAGCCAGACCAGATAACAGGAAAGCATAAACGGAGACAGGCTTTGGAGATGTCTTTGAAGTCTTGTAATGATAAAATTTCCTCATTAGCGTAGAAAGATCTACTTGAGCAAGTAAACAAAAGCTGTCAAAGATGACCATATCTCTTGACCAACAGTAAAAGGACTTTAAACGGTTCTCTCAGGAGAACTCTTTGAGCAGGCACCAAAATTAACATAAATATTAGAGAACTGTGGGAGGTGACAGGGAGGTGACACCCATAATTTTCTGTAAACTCAAGAGGGTTCCAAACTATCCAGAAATCACAGTTCAGAAGCAGAATAAGTACTAGGTCTTTGTTCTCCAAATGAGAGACACACATCACATAAGGCTTGACACTAAACATTTCAGAGTGAATAAGTCATTTCTGCTACACTGAGTAGACTCTCTGCTTGTCCAATAATAAAAGCTGCTGCAGTTTCTCTCATCTTATTTCTGGTTCTTGCTTATTAACAAAACATGAGAAAGAATTAAATATTAGATTGGCAAAACTGAGTTTATAACTGCCTTGAGAGTTTGTGCATCAATATTTTACCAAGAAAATTATAATCTCAGTCGATTCTTTTAGATTGCTTGGACAGGACATTCAAGGTCCTAAAACAAGTCACTCTGACAAACCTTGCAAAATTAAACATGACACAAAAACGAGAAATGCTGCTGAGGGCAAAATATAATTTCATAATTTTAAATTTAAAAGTACATTCCATTCCCCGGGAAAAAGACAGGCCTATGGGTCCTTAATGAGTGAAACAAATGACAACAAAAAATTCTGATATTGCAAATACTTTGGAAGGATAAAGGCCTGTTTAGATTAACCCCAAAAATCTTTATTGTTTCAGAAAGGACCCAATAAAATATGATCCATGTCAGTCTCATTTTAAAAACACATTCTTGTCATATTTGCCCTCCTAGAACAAACAAATATACCTACCCTTAACCTAACTACTGAGAGCCCACCTGCTGAAAATATTTGAGCAAATCTGACAGGAGAGGTAAGAAAGGTTGTTTACTTGTGGGTTATACTGAGTTTTTGTTCCCTCTTCAGTACAGAAAGGAGTGTTTGGATTTTTCTGCCTCGGAAGATCAGAAAGCTGACAGAGAAGGGTAGGCAGTGCATTCATTATCATATTTTGTGAGGTTGTTTGCTCTTGTATTCTTCCTGCAGTTCTTGAAGTGCACAGATGAAACATTGATATGATTCTCTGCTCATCCACAGCTTTTTGCAGCGTCAACCCTAGAGGAATATGAAAACCAAATTAAACATCCCCCCAAAACCCAAACCTGGTAATGTTTCACAGCCCTTGTTCTACAGATAAGGTTGCAGTAGCTCTACTTTTTTTCCGAGACCCTATTTTATACCACTGGCAAAAACTGTGAGAATGGAAAATACATATTCCCTTTAATACACATGGTATTGCATAAAACTTGCATAAAAGTGGGAGAAAATTAGGTCTAAATAGTAATTTTCTATCTATAAGGAGAAAAAATAATGCGATATCTGGGCTGTGAAAGGATTACCTGTAAGTTTCATACCTTTAACCTGAAAATTATTAAATTTTTAGCTCATTTTCCCAAGGCAACAGAACTGCTTTCCAAAAACTAATTTTAGGGAATAGCTCACTGGGGTTGTTGCTGTTGAGCCGCTAGCTGAGGAATGATCCAAGTTCTCAGACAAGGAAAGAGAGGAGAAGAGAACTTTATTGTTTTGAATTCCATATATATAGAGTTTACAGAGGTGCCCCAGATTGGTCAGCCCGAGACCTCCCCCTAGGCCCAATTGGCCAAGCCCGAACTGACCTAATCCGGAGAAGTTGTTTGCAAAACATCTAAACTTTATCTTGTTTATGAAATATAGCAAAATGTTCCCACGGGAAGAACCTGTGCTAGCCACACTGGGGTCTCTGACAACCTTCCAGTGCAGGACAGCAGATTGTAAGTAGCTCATTCAAAGCCTGGACTTTCCTGTCAGGAAAGGGAGGTGGTTGCCAAAGGGTAAAACTAATAAATACCAAACTGTGATTGTTCAAAGAGTATAAGCAGCTCTAAACAGAACTCTGAACTAACATCAGTGGCTTCTCCCTACTCCTGCCCACCTGATATTTCCCCTAGAAATGTCTTCCATTGTTGCAGTCAAATTTTTTTACATAAAAAATGTTAACAAATTATTTTTAAAAATATTTCCTTACTTTTTTTCATTTCTTTTTTTGTTTTCAGACAACTATTCTGTAACTGTCTTCCTTTGTCCAAATAGTTCAATATCCACACTTAGAGCAGGATTTGTATGGTATTAGTTGTAGGAAAAAAAATAATCATTCAACCAGGCCTGCCTTGCTGGTTCAGTACAGCAGGATTTATATCTTCCACCAACAAAGATGGCTGTAACCTCCAAACACATGAATTGAGATAAATTTCTCTCCACTTTTTTCTATTACAGCCACAAAACTTTCCAAACTTGGTATAATTGATTAATAGTTCTTGTTTAATTAAAAAGGGCTACTTAAAATGTTTTTTACTTGCTGTGGAAGTTTTTCCCATAATAACTTGCATTTGAGTGTGAGGAAACAATCAATCAAAAATTAATCCCTAGCAGCAATAATTAGTGGAAATAAATTAAATGAAAACAAGTTGCCTTTTGAGTGAAGAAAAGTACTAAAAATGCAACTTTTCAGATGGAATAAGAAACATTAGTGTTAGGCAAGCAGTATTCTCATTTTAAGAGTTTATACTTTGTAAAATGTTTAAGACTAGCAATTATTATTTTCTGTATTAACAAAACAATATATGCTACAGGATGTAATGCAAGGGTAATGCCTAGGTAATCCATAATCACTGTCAGAATTTAGCATAAATGTGAATGCTAGATCTTTGTCTCTTTTGCAGTTATTATTATGACAATATTCCAATATAAAATTCTACATATGTTTGGAAAAATATGTACTAATTCTACTTCCTAGATGTAATTCTTTTCAAGCATTTTTATCTTTCCTGAACACCTTGCAAGACACTCATTGGTTTCCTGATAAGACACAGTGGAGTTCAACATCTAAAACAAATGCTCATACTTTTAGATTCAGTTTATAAACAGTTTACAATAAATAGCTTCTTAGAATGAATAGACAAATAAGTGCCTTATAAATAGTAAGTCATGCTAAAAAAATGTAGCATACATCTGCATGGTGAATAAAAAGGGGAAGCCGAGCCATTTTTTTAATTCTTTTTTTTTATTATTATTATTTATTTTATTCTTCTCTGTTGCCCCTCCTGGTTGATCTAGCTGATGTGGTAAGTTGAAGACAGATTTTCAGACTGTCCTGAAGCATTGTATGGGGTTTTTTACCTCAGTCTTTATTTATTTATCCTTTATTTATCCTTAATATGGATAAATTTGGGCTGCTCAGTCCTCCAAGGACCACAGCTAGAGGAACAGTGATTTTTCATTTGTGGATGCTGAAATTGCGAGGGAACAGTTGCCTCAGTTAAAGCTTGATTGAATTCATCCCAGAGTACTGAGGTAGCAAGCAGAACTTACAGCAGAACCTCTCCATCATCTGCCAAAAGCCTTGGGTGTCTGGGAGCTCTGAAACTGAATTCTGAGGTGCATCAAACACAGCATAACCAGCCTGTAAAAAGAGAAAAAGGTGGTTTTACGTCTGTATTTAGTATTTGTGTCACCTTACCTCAAGCACTCTGCCGTTCTGGACCTCACAAGTTGAGTAAAATATGAAGCTCTTTGAATGCATGCAGAGGAGGGAGCAGAGCTGGTGAGGGGCTGGAAGGAATGTCCTGTGAGGAGCAGCTGAGGGCTCTGGGCTTGGCTGGTGCGGAGAAAAGGAAACCAAGGGGCAACCTCATTGCTCTGTGCAGCTTGCTGAGGAGGGGAGGTGGACAGGGAGGTGCTGAGCTCTTCTCCCTTGAGCCCAGGGACAGGATGTGTGGGAATGGCTCAGGGCTGCACCAGGGCAGGTTTAGGCTCAGGGCTGCACCAGGCATTGGGAAACATTTCTGTACTGAGAGGGTGTGCAAACACCAAAACAGGCTTCCTAGAGAGGTCATCAATGTTCTAGCCCTGACAGTGTTTAAGTCCTTAACGACATGTTTTAACTTTTGGTCAGCCCTGGAGACGTCAGGTAGTTGGACTGGATGATTTTTGTAGGCTGTGTACAACTGAAATACAGCTATAGACAGCTATTTTCAGACAACTGAAATAGTCTACTCTTATCTATTCTACTCTACTCAGTTCACTCACATTTGCCAAATGGTGTTTGACAGAAACAAGCTGATGGTAAAAATTCTTTCTTTGGAACATGGGCACTTCTAATTATACACTAGTGAGAGAAAATGAGGATCTTTTTTGGTGTTTGGGACAGAGCTGCCATTCTGCAGTTCTGATGCACGATGATTTACATGTAGTTGTAGGAAAAGATTAAAGTTGGTTGTCAATCTCCTCATAAAATATTACATCATCAAAAACCCTGTATTTTATCAATACATACAAAAATGATCTTGCTCTTGGTAATATCAAAATTACAAAGCTGAATAGGAAGCCAGGTAGAATTCAGCAGTCTCCCTTTATTTTACCTCATAATCTGAAAAGAATGTGTAGTATCCTGTATAAGACTTTGATTCTCTACAGTGCATCTAGATCCAGCCAAAAAAACCTCAGTGTCTGCCATCAGGCAGAGCTTGAAAGGTTCCCTTGGAATTGATGGAAAATACTCTGGATTTACAATCAGCTGCCTGAGGAAATGTGACATCTGCTGCTACTAATGTTGATAGTGTTTGTCCATATACATCCATCTATGAGGTATATATATTTGTTTAGTTTTCAAGTCAACAATACCAATTCATGGCTCTTAAGTAAGAAAAGCAGCATCAATTATTCATGCACGCTCATAAGTTGATTAAAAAAAAAATACTTCCTTGATGCAGTACTGGAAAACATTTTTTCCAGAAATGTTTTACCTGTAGCAACTCCAAGACCCAAGAAGCAGAACTTCAAAGATAATTAGGTACTTAGTCAACCAGTCAGCTGCCTAAGAAAGGCAGAAGCTCCTAAGACCTTTCTCTCACTGAAAGATGTGACTAAATGTTAGCATCCTGTTTAAGCAAGGCATGATAGATCTTTCCCTTGCCAATGGAGGTAATGAGGCACTGCTGGAGGGCTCTTTGTCTTACTTGTTGGACAGATATTTCTCAGTATGGAAGGAATCTTCCTGTGCAGTATTTTATTTAGTTTCTTCCCTTCATTGACTAAAAACTAAAGCTTTTAGCAGATTGACTAATTGACTCAAGCCTTGAACTAGCATAATTAATGCCAGATCTCACCAAATTCAATGCTTTATCCAGTTCTTAAAGGTCTTGGAGAAACAAAGTAAACTCCTTTACTTTCCTGTTGATATGCAAGCAGTGTGTGGGAACTATTAACTGCAAAAGACAGTTTTCCTCAGGGAGGGAGGTAGGCATTCCCAACACAAACAAGGAGCTAAATGAAGTGCAAAATTAGACAACTTTGGTAAATGTGCAGCCAGTCGGGTCTGAAATATTACCCTTTCTTTTGACCCCCATCCACAACGTCACTATTGTCACTTTTGCTTTTTGTCACTGCCCCAGTGAGTGTGAGATGTGTTCAGTGCTCTGCTCTAAACAAGAAACAACAAAGCCATTATCACAGCTCTGTCCAGATAGCTCTAAAGGGTTTATCCAGTTCTGGCAAGACCTATACGCAGCTAGAAGATCCACAGTTTCAAATTTTCACAGGTAATTGATTCATTATCTTGTTTTTCATCATTATTTTCTAAAAATAAACAGCTATTTCTTACTTTCTTGTTTTTCTGCATATGATCTCAGATTTTATTGAGGGACCAATTTAATCAAAAACCCATCTTTCAAAGCACTAGATAAGAACAAGCAAATAGGAAGCATGACAAATATATTCAAGACATGAGAATCTTACTGAAACTCATTTCTTGAACAGCAAGAGATTTTTTTAATGAAAACATAATTTTCACATATATAGATATAAAATATACATTAATTGTTTCCCATTACATTCAGAAAAAATGCATCCTATTGCATCTTTGATAAGATTCCTGCTAACTTTCAGAGTGTTGCCATTGCAAATATCACAGACATACAGTGCAGCTTATACAACATTCAAAAAACATTAATATGAAATTGAACAAATGAATAAGTGTATTATAGAGAGATCTGACCTCCAACTAGTGAAAACGAATGTAATATCTACAGTCATTCGAAACCATGTGTCTTTACAAATGATTGGTATAGTTAGTGCTCTTTTTATTGACAATACTGATGGTTTGAGATTATATTTATTCCTGTGTTACAATTACACATTGCTGTCAGGATTAACCCCTGTGGTTGGCTGAGCTGCTGGCTCACTTGTCCCCCATCATTCCACATGGAACAGGGGAAGAGAAAAGAAAGAACAAAAGCAAGAAATGTTGGAAGGTCAAGAAGAAAAAACTAAAAGAAAACTTGTTTAATAAGTGAAGGATAAGTGGAAGAGAAAAGAAAGTAAAACAAGTGATGAAAAGGCAATCACTCACCATGTCCTGTAGACATATAGAACTGCACAGACAGTTCCCGAGCAAAAGATATCTAATCATCCTAAACCACCCCTCCCCTCTCCTTTTTGTGGCTCATCAGGATGTTATGTGGTATGGAATATGTCTTTGGTTAGTTCAGGTTCTGCCCAGTTGTGCTTTCTCCCAACCAATTGTGCACCCCCAGTCTAATCAGGGGGGGCAGAGAGAGAAACAAAGAAGGACTTGATGCTGAATGAGAACAAGATTTGTCTGTTGGGACTTAATGCCTAAATAAAACAGATGTAAATAATTTTTTTTCTCTTTCAGTAAAGGTTTTCTATTTTGAAAATATGTAATGTTTTGACATTTGTATTAAAATCAAAAGGTGACCCAGTGACTAAGTAAGTTGACTAGCCAACCTGACATAAATGCAATAACCCTCTTGTGGTTGTTATCAGGTTGGGGAAAATACAATTTATAATCTCAGCAAAGATACCAACACAAGTAAGGTCTATCATTCATCTTCAGTAAAAAGGTGGCAGAAATAACAGGGGTTATGATCAATGTACTAAAACAATAATTACTTTGTTATGTTAAAGTCAACCCAAGTGTTCATATTTTTTTATTTTACACATCTATAACTGATAAAGAAAGTCATAGGACTGGAAGTGCAATTTCAGATCAGGCAATAAAATGACTGATGATTAAAAATTAAGTATAACAGCTTTGAATAACTGCATAGTGTGTATTATGAAGTTAGAGTCAGAAAGAAAAGGATTAAATAAACAGGCTACATTTTTAGGTACTTCTCTGATCAGACAGTGAAAAAATTTTCATGAGAACCTCAGGCTTTCAGAACTGAATGTGAGACATAAAATAATGTTATTTAAACAGGTACAACACCTGGCAATAGACAAAACTGTTAGGTTACTTCTTAATTGTTGTCCCACATAACACAGTCTGTCAAAGTGGATGTCTTACTTTGTGTATTCATTCATTTACTCAAAATTTCTCTGAAACTAGAGTATTGAATACTTATATCCTGTACCAGGGAGTTGGACTAGACTATCTCTAGAGGTCTCCTCCCACTCAATTTATTCTATGATTCTATTTTAGATCAACTTATTTATTTACTGACTGCTTCTTAACACTGCTGGAGGAGCAAAATAACTTTGTAAGTAACCTTGTTTTACAAAACTAAAAGCATTTCTAGAAAAAGACCCAAACTTCCTAAATTAATTAATCCTTCTGGTCAAATCAGGAAAGTTTTTCTCCAGTGTAGGAATATGACTTCCAACATCTGCATACACATACACTAATCTACTTGTCTAAAAAAACCTTTTCCTCCTCCTTGTACAAAACTGAAGTGTCAAAAGCTTCAACAATAGTAGATAACATTCTAGGGCACCTTTGCATGTTTTGCCAAAGGTAATTAAACTGTCCTGCTTCAGCCTGCATTTCCTAGTGACAATGTTCCACTTGATTTTCCACAGAAAAATGTATCTGACAAGTGTCTTGGAGGAGGCAGCATTGCCTTAGGTGTAACACTCATCTCTGTCCCCAAATACCTGGAGGAAAAACAGCAGAAACCATGAGAGCCATGGAGATGCATCTGGATATTTGTTTTATAGATTACATATGCTTATGGCCTAAAAAATTCAAGTAATCCCATACTTTTTTAGGTATAGATCTCCAGACTAAATAAGGAGTCCTTCAGGTTTGCCCTTGCCCTTGAGCAGGGAGGCAGAAATATCTAAACTAAGAAAGTTCCTATTTTCTCATAACTGTGGTTTTTTTATTCTCATTTATACCAAAATCAAGGCGATCATTTGACTTCCTATTTTAGGCAATATCTTCTGATGTTGACATGTTGATATTCATGTGCCATCATAATTAAAAAAGCAATTTACTGAATATGAAAACCTACAAAATTAAAAAAAACCCCAAACCTATGAAAGAAAGGGTAAATGAAGGTCTCATCCTGGAATTTTTATCCCGGCAAACTTTTTTTATCTTTATAATCCTGTTGAGATGTGGAGATAGTTTTCTAAGGCTTCAAATCTGATAAACAATGTTCACAGTTTGCTGATGAAATGAAAATGCTGACAGTCATTAAAATGCAGGAGAAGCAAAGATTTCTGATTCAGTTGTTTTGCACACCCAAATTTGAATACAGGGGTGCACGCTGATTTGTAATACTTGCACAGTGATTAATGTTAAAAAGTAACTCTTAAACTGTCAGTATATTTGGGTATAAACACATGAAACTCTTTTTATATACATGGGTGGAAACTATAAATATACATATAAACTATTAATTACACAATTCTAAGTGGAATAAGACGCTGTTAGGAAATATTGGCCCTTCTGACAGCTAATGATTCTTTTTGAATGATTCAAGAATTAAATTAATTGTTTGATTGCACTGGGTATCACAGATATTTTTATTATCCACATGGCTGTTGGATATTAAATAAAAATTTCAAATGTATTGGTCAAATAATATGACACACATCCAGGGGTTTTGCTTTGTCCCTTTTTGTCTTTTTTTGAGACTGCTCTGAATGTGAGCAGTGTTGGGGTTCCTCCACTAATAAACTGCTTCCTAGGATTCCTTCCATGGATGCTGCCATTTCCACTGAGACAGTGTTAATTACCAGTGTTAAATGAAATGTGTTGTCATCCCAGAAGTTGCAGCTACTGCAGCAGAAGGACAGCAAACACTTTGGAAGACCTTCATATTAAGATCTTGGCTACTTTAATCCCTACATGTCCCATGACATTTTCCAAAGCACAGAGAGGCCTTGGCTTGGTTGTCCAGCTGAACTGTAAACATGAAATGAGATTTGGCCTAATTTAAATTCTTCTGTAGCCACAGTCTACCATGTACAACATTATCTTTGTCTGCAGTGAATAAAAATAACAAAAATGTTCAGCTTTAAATCTGGTATTTTGCATAAAACTTCAGGACATGTAAGGTATTGGGGGTTTTTTTGTTTGTTGATTTTTTTTTAGTAAGGGAATCACTGCCTATATTTAGAGCATTTTCAATATTCCCTGCTAATTCAACAGCAATTTTGAATTTTATAATATAGTCCCTTGTTCAACATATTCCCCCTTCCAGGAAAATACATAGACATGTGGCCAGGTAAAACCAGCTTAAGCATAGCTAAAAGCATTTAAGCACTGTTCAGAGGTATATTTGCATTGAAGCTATAAACAGAAGAATAATGGGGAAAAACACACATTGTGGTAATTTATTTTTCATCCAAAATAAGTGCAAAAAATAAATACTACACCAACTTTAAACAAAACAAAAATCTGTAGGAAAACATGCTTATACTATAAAATACTTGAAGGAGGCAGACTATGTAGCAATAAGGAATTAACACTTGATTTTAATCATAGCTATTTCAGATTGTTTTTGGACACTTCACCTTCCCCTGTCCCAGGCTACACAAAAAGAGTGCTTGAATTTTGCTCATCATTAACTTGATTTCTGGAAAGAATGTGATTACCTTGGGGCTTTTTTGGTTAGTGTATAACAGGAATTTTGCACTCATGTTTGTAAAGGGCAGAGTGCTAGCTGAGCACAAGACAAATTCACATTTATCAATGGTTCTAAATATAGTTTATTGACAACATGTTCTCTGCATGATCCTCCAACAACACCAGAGGCCAACAGAAGCTGTTGCTGAAGCTGAAATATGTTTATGCAGTGAGGTCAGATGTTGCTGGCAGCATATTTCTCCTCAAGTAATGTTGTCAGAAAGCTAGGAAAAGTTGGAAACCACTGACTGAAACAGAAAACTTTCTTTATTGTAAGTTCTTCTGCTTCTGTACCTATTTCAGTGTCCCTTTCAGCTAATGGGCAATCAAAACAAAGAAAGTCAAAGTTTAAAGTCTCAAACCCTAGTTACAAGACCTGATTAAATATGATCCTTTTGCTGCTGATTAAATATGATCCAGCTTTGTCATCATAACCTAACCAATATTTGCTATCTGGTAGTTTGGAAGCACAATCAGGACATTACAGAATTAATGACTGAAAGATATTTGGTGAAATTCAAGATAATGGTATGCAGCTGGTGTTTGGCAGAGGCAGCTGTTTTGTTCTGGCTGATCATGTATAATATATCACAATGCATGTAAAGGAAAAGACCGCAAACTTTACATTTTTAAGCCATTATATTGATATTTTGTGTACAGGAAACTAGTTTTTTTACTTGGTATAAAATTTCACTAAAAACTAAAATGTAGTCTTTACCTTTTCTCCTTCACAACATAACCATATTTTGCCCCTTGACAGGCAAAGTAGGAAAAGTATCTCATTTATATGCTTTACCAAAGGTAAGTGACCCTTTGTGCTGGCTCAGAATAACTGGAAAGAGAAACTTCACTGCTGTGATCACAATAAAAAAACAACAGGTTTATAGCTGGTCTAATGTCATGGTACCCATAAATATAATATTCTATAGAATTTAGATACCTGCTGTAAGGTACTATTAAAATCTTTTTATTACTGCTGACTGCATTCAGCAAATTTTCAAGTGTCCATAGATCACCTCATTAAAATGCAGACAAAGACTACAGACCTTTGTGAGATGGATAAAGAGGAGCCACAGATTTATAAAAAAAATAAAGTTTTGGATGACATGGGTAACACAAGTTTTATAATAGCAACTGAAGAGAACAAAACTCATTTGAAATAAAAATATGGTACTGTTTTCGGTATTGTGAAGGACTAGATAAAACAGGAGAAATTTCTTTTTTTTTTTAAATAACCTAGAACACAGATTTTTTTTCCTTCCATCCTAATAAAGAATATTAACTACATAGATACATCTAAAGATGGATTTAAATGCAGCTTTGGGAAGACTGCTGTCTTGTGTGTACATATAACTAATCCATGCTAGGATTTTACATGGGATCCACATGTAAAATATGTAACTGTGCATATAAAAATTAAGGCAATCTAAGCCCTCACTGAGATATCATTAGCACATTATTGAAATCGTTGTCTGCTTTGCTTCCTGCCCTGATTGCCATTTGTGTGCAATGTTGTAGAGACCTCTCTGCCCTGCCCTCTGCCTCCTCACAAGGCTGCTCTGAGCCACTGCACAAACTCCCCTGCAGGTGGGCTGTGCTTGTCTCTCTAACAGGACAAGTCAGGAGAAGGGGAGAGAAAGAGAAAGCTATTATTCTTCTACACAGGAGGCAAACTAAAGAAATATTAAGTAGCAAATGTAAGTTTTCACAAAAAAACTTTGGCTAGCAGAAACTAAATATAGATCACAAAACCTTAATACCTTCTCTCCCTCCCAGGGCTCTTGTCTCTGTCGGTACCCATAAGTTCTAAGATGCTTTGATATTCTGCTCTTGCTAAGGGAAATAACAAAATGGAATTAAATATACATTGAACAAATGTATTCTAGATTCAGTAGGGTTCAGGCATGAAATGAACTTCCACAGGAGTTTAGATCTGGATCCAATAAAGCTTTTACTCAATGCTATAAGGACCAACAAGAAAAAAAAAAAAAGGCTTTTGATACTAGAACAACTCGCCTGTTCAAATTTTTGTTCTCCTATTTGCATGGCTTCCCAGAAGTCTCTGATCAAAGTAATTAAAGCTTCTAATTAATAGAGGAAAATCACATTTACATGTGGTATCACTCCATATTTCAATTAATTGCTCTAGACAAGAATTTATTCCAAATTCTCTTCCTGACAAGCTGCAAAAGTCATTACTAATTAGGTTTTTTTTCAAACATGATATCCTGACAGAAAAGTAGAGTTGTCATTATTCTAGCTCCAGATAACAATCAAAGTTTAAATGAAAGAATGTGCATATGGCAAATCTTTCATACCTTTGATTGGGTTTAGTTATCAGTAACAGTTCAGTCATTTTTTCAGATAACTCTTGAATGGACAATCTGGATCCACTGCTGGAAATCACAGTGTTTTTATTTGGGAGTTAAAACAAATAATGAATTATTTGTGTTTATACAGTTACTTCTATCATCACATTTACTTTCCTACCATGAGGTCCTTAGAAACATCCCAAAATCTTTTCCCAACAAAATAGGTCAGCTCTCTGCACCTCTGGACAAGCTGACTTTACAGGAAGACGTTTGTAGATAAGACAAGCTCAGATATTCAGGGATCATCCCTTCTGCTTAATAAAATGAACATGTGACATATGAAGATGAATTTGTCATTGGTTCTGTTTGGGTTTTTTTAGCAAGAAGACTGAAATGAATCTCCTGTCAATTATACCCCCACCCCCCCCAAGGATTCAGACAGTCCTTATCCATGGATGGGATTTGAGACAGACTGATGTAATAAATACCCTTTTCTGTCACTGCTTATGTAAGTTTAACAGACACATTCACTTAACTTAATTTCTGGGCCTGCAATTAATCAAATTTGATTGAAGTCCCATTATTTTCTAGCTGCGTAGTTTCTGAATGAAACGCTGATTAAGGGTGATCCATAATATGCTTTTTACTTCTGATTCATGTTCAGCCCAGGATACAATTCACTAGAAGTTGTTTCTAAGCAGTGATTATAAAAGACTGGGGAGATGTGAAGGATCTGTCTGCTCTTAAAGCACTCACAAACCACCTATCACATCTCTGACACCTGAATATTCTTTGACAATCTGCCCCTAAGCATGTGACTCTTCCCTGATTAAAAGACCATAACTAGTTTTCTGATCTAAGATAATCACTCTAAATCACCCTAAATTGCACCACAATCAGTGGTGAGAACAGGATATGACCTAAAATGAGATTAATCTACCACTTCCACTTTTAGGTTAAGGGAGATTCTTGTGGTCATTTTAGGCATTGGCCTTGAAATTACGTAAGATAATTTGAAACTGCATCTGTTCTACTGCTATATCCATAAAGTGCCAACCATCTGGACTGTTTAATTATTACAAAAGTCCCTGGCACAGCATTGTCTGTGAGCAAATCATACTGTCCCAAATGGCTTCTGGAAAGATTATGGGCTATGATGGGCAAGGAAGCATTCTTCATAGAAATCCTGCATGCAGCATACCTTTTCCAGGAGGTTAAAGGGATTTAGCAGCACGGCTGTGGCCTGCCCATGCCAGCTGGCCCAGGGAATGGGTCCCAGCTCTGCCCAGCTCACTAGGAGAGATGTAGCCTCAGCCTGCAGGCCAGTGCTGAAGAAGGACTGAAGAAACAGCCCAGGCTGAGTGCCACAGCAATAGCCTCTCTTGGGCTCTTCATGATGCTCTTCCTCACTCGGCTGAAGATGCTGCTCACTGCCTTTGCCATGAGATCACACTCTTGGGCACCATTTTGACAATCCCAATCTCCAAGTCCTTTTCTGAAAATCTGTTTTCCAACAGGTTGGCCTCCACCCTGCCCTGGTGCCTGGGGTTATTCCTTTCTCTTATTTCATGATATTCTAATTTGTCAAGGTCCCTCTAAAGAGAAACAAAACCCTCCTGTCTGTTTCATCAACTCAGTTTTGTTGATGAGTTTGCAAATGAGTTTGCAACTCATTTGCAAAACTGCTAAGGCACACTCTGTCCCACCACCCAAATCAGTATTGAAGGCCTTAAATAGTACTGGCTGCACTGTTGACCCCCTAGGTGCATCTCCAGTGACTGACTAGATTCCAGCTGAGCTCCATGATGTTGATCACAGCCCTTTAAGCCCAGCAGCTGAGTCCACCTGACTGCTCACTTCCCAAACCTGCATTTGAGCAGCTTCTCTGTGAGGATGTTATGGGAAATAGTGTCAAAAGCCTTAATACAGTGGAGACAAAACATTTCTCTCCTGTCCTCCACCAACACAAACATATCCACATGGAGAGCTATCAGTTTGGTTAAGCATGATTTGTCTTTCATACATCCATGCTGAGTACTGCAAACCACCTCCTGCAAGTAAACCAGCTCTGCCAATGTCTTTATTTAAAGAATTGCTACTGAGGCTGGTAGAACCTGTCTCATCAGGAAGGATCCTGTGTTTCCAAAGTAGTTATGATATATGCTAAATAACATCAGACAGCAAGCCAAAGAAGGTAAGCAGCAGATAAGGGGCAGACAGGTAAATTATGAGCAAAAATTATAGGAAGGAGTTTGTCATTAGGATTACAGTATTAGGTTACAGCAGTGAGGAATATAGACTATGCAGAACACATCTCCTGTGCATATATGGGCTGTCAGGCACCACTAGTTCTGTTTCTCATAGAACAATATCTGATAAAATGGATGACACCGAAGTCTCTGTGCTTCAGTGAATGTTAGTACTTAATACAGACTCCGTGGCAGGCAAAGGCATCAGTGCTACTACAGAGCTGGGTGACCTTGAGTGTAGCTAGATTTAAAACTAAAAATAAAAAGTGGTCTTTCAACATACTCAGTGAGACACTTTGAGAGTTCACACATATTCAAGTCTAGGAATTCACATTAAAAAATGTTATGTAATACAACTCTGGGTATGGAAATGTACACTCATGTAAATTTTATTGTATATACCATTATCTTTGTCTTCTCCTTTTTTTTTTTTTTAATATTCTCACGTCAATATCTTCACTCATATTAGATTGATATTTTGACTTAAAATGTCCATTAAATAGATTTGGAAGTGGACTTCCTAAACCTCATGACAAAGACATCTAATTTTAAGGTGATGTCAGAGCTGCCTAAAGCCACTCCCCAAACAATTTGGGGGGCAGGTGGGCAGGTGGTGCAAGGGGCTGAATTATGTTTTCATATCTTCTGGTCTAATAAGCATCCACTTTCTCCCCAGCTTGTACAGTTCCATTTCTGCACTGGAAATTCTCAGCATGTGAAATTGCTGCTGCAATCCAAGAAAGTTCTGCTTATGGAAAGCCTGACCAAGCCCTGCACACAAGGATAATAAGACAACATAATATGTTTCATACATAACACTGTGTAGGCATAGCATCATACTAATAGCCAGTAATTCAGACCATATTTAAAACAGACTCAGGACAAGGATTAAAGTGCAATTTCATACTCACCAAGTTCTTGGCATGCAGTTCCATGATACTTTGGAACTGTCAAGCTCACATACAACAAATACTTTTAAAATTCTGGCACTTACTTTCTCTGATGTCCAGAATTTTTAGAAAAAGAGGAGGAAGAAAACAATTTTTACTTTTCTTTTCATCAATTTTCTCTGTCTCATTCAGTTTTGTGTTTCATTTCATACATTCTTGCTGGCCTTTTAGACCTGGTTTACTGCACCTGACAATGTTCCTCAGAATAACGCTATCAGGATGATGCTGTCACCTGGGGGGAAAACAATAGGCTAGGATGTGAATGCAAACAAATCAAATTCGATTTCATGGCTGGTAAAATATGAATAATCTTTTCCTTGTCTTATTTGTATGGCTTGGAAAACAAAAGCAAAGATATGTGTGACAGTGGAAAGGAGAAAAAATATTGTAAGTATAGGTGTAACCGATCAAAGAGGCTGTGTGTTGCTGACACCAGCTCCCAATAAGTGCAGAAATACTGTTTAAAGCACTAAAGATTCTGAAATAATTAGGCAGGTGTGCAAGTTAGTTCTTAGCAGTTGCAGAACATTTGTGACTCAGAACAAGAATTTGTACCTAACCAATGGTGTGACAACTAAGAGATGTCAGGAGACAAACTGACACTGTAGAGGGTGTGAAAATGTGTCTATATATGGATGCAGTTTTGAGACCAGGGGGAAATAACAGCCTATTATCAGAGGATGCAGAACAGTTTATCTTAAACCCCAGAATTTTTTAATCAATTATAATAGAACATCTGTCCTAGGATTTATTTATTCCCAGACTGGGGATGTGTTTTGTCCAGCAACAGGAAGCACCAGCTCTTACATTTGTTCTACAATGTTTAACTAAAGTAATTGGAAAATATTATCCACCATATGCTACTTTGTGTCTGTGAATTATAAAATGTACAGAAGCACAGGCATAGCAATGATTAATAGTTAGCCCTGTTTCAATGAATGCAGACCCTGGCATGCTAAAATAGAATGATATCAATGCTGCCTGGCTAGGATTCCTTACATCATTAGTACCAGTGGAGGAGTAGGATGTTATTAACACTTCAGAGGAGGAACCAGATTTCTCTTTTGGTAGTAGAGGCAATCTTTAAATAACATCTCCTTATTTACCAGCATATGTAAAACCAGCTCTTTATCTTATGTGATAGCCTTGGCCTTTGTTTCACGCTGTTCAATTATTATCTACCATGCCCCCTGCACAGCAGTTTTGTATCCTGCTCCTTTATTTGAACATGACTATTCTGAGGCATTTGACTTCAATTGGCCTCCAACTGCTAAAATCAGCCTTTTTGTCTGTGGGTCTTCACATCATGACTCAGTGGCCCAACAGTCCTGTCTTTATTAGGCATTGTCCTACATTCCCTTTCAATTCATTTGTGAAAAGAGGCTTTGAGCAGCAACTAATCCCTGTACTGTCTCTGGGCAGCACATAATGTGAATGCAGAGGAGTTTCATTCCCATTATATTTTGAGCTCTACTAATTAGCCTGTAATTTTTCAGTTTAAGATTTATATACCTACTTTCATATGGAGCTAACCTAATTTGAATGTTGTGGGAGTGCCTAGCAGAAGTGCAGGACTGTCTCACCATCTCCACTCCTCATCCCATGTGATCTGTGGACACACTGTTCCTGTGAGACTTGTTTTGTTAATGAAGTCAACAAAAACAAATACTTATTAGGAAGGATATGAATCAGTGCTTGCATCTAAACATAATTGGAGATTATAGATTAAAATGTTATTAAAAATCTGTTTATCTGTAGAAAAATAATGGTAGTCCATCATTTGCCCAGCCACAACTGGCAGCTGGAGCATCTGGCACCTATTTGTAATGTGATGTAAATTAAATTCGATTCTAATTTGGAAGTGAAGGAATCCAGCGTGATGCAATTGCATTGTCAAACATCTGTTTTGCCACTGCATGTAAATGACTATATGTATTTTTGTATTTATATATATGACATATAATTTTTAAAAATGGCACTTTTCAAAAATACTGGTCTATAATGTTGTCTGTAAAAACACACAAGTGCTGCATCAGCATTTTTGAAAACATTTTTATTTTTCTTCCACAGATTCATCAGAAGAACAGGACAGCTTTTTCTGGTACTTTGCTCCTGCTATCCATTTTAAGCCAGATACATTATTTATCCTTTACCTAAGAAGCTTTTACCACCTTGTCTCCTTTAATAAAGTGAAACAAAAGACATTACCAGAGCTAACTGCAAAGACTGAGCAGTGGGGATAACATCTGGTCACTGCCTAATTTTCATGCAGCTGTACCAGCAATTTTTCTGTTGCATCTGACATTCTTTGTTGCAGTGAAAAGTTAGCAGAAGGAAAGTGGGAGACAAAAGGTGAGAAATAGCCAGACACAGATAGAGGAAAAACAGTTCCATTCATCAGGATTCAAACAAGTAAAATGCTTCTATCTGGATTTAAACACACTCACAACAATGAAACAGGAACCTTGATTATTCCTCTTTTATAGAACTACAAATCAATATGCTCTTTGTAATTGCCTAAAAAATATTCTGTGTCATTTTGTTAGTTTGAGAGAATAAATTGCCTTAGAGCTCTCTGCCCTCTTACTTTTGTAGTTTGTTCTTTTATTTTTTCACCTATGACTGCAAACTTCAATTGATGTGAAATACGTGACTCTGAAAGTGGCAGGGGATTAATTTCTTTAGTGATTGGTTTAAAGAGAAAAAAACCAGGAGCACTGACAGTCAAAGCTAGCTCCCTGTTTCAGGGGACTACCTTTCCCTGTAGTACAAGAAGAATTTCTATGAGCTTTATTTCTTTTCCCAGAGAGTACAAAGGGGTCAGCAGAAATCAGTAGCTAATATTAAATTGCATTTCAAAACCTTAAGCTTCCTATGCTAAAGATTCATCATTTCTATGGAAAATTTGGTTCCTTCTGGCAACATTATACATCACTCTGAATACTGCTGCAGCAAACTGCCAAAGGTACGGAACAAATGAAGCATTAAGGGTGCTGTATATTCACATCTTTTGCTATGGGGAAAATCAATGGTAACAATTCTTCTTTCAGAGGCCAGAAATTCCTCTGAAAATGCTTTCCCTGCAGGTCTCCTAAGACCATGCAATTGCATATATCTTTTATAGATTTGGGAGTGATGCCTTCTTGTTCTAGTGGGGAGGAGAGGAAGCAATGCTGTGTTTTCCAGGGTATTTTCCAGGCAGTGTGCTGATTGCTTCCAACTGCATGAGGAGACATGAGCCATGATACTATTTAGCAACAAACAAAAAGATCTGACAAAGTACCGTTGGAAAAGCAAAGGCTTTAACTGTCCCCACACAAACCCACTCACCTCCCATATTGGTTCTCAGGGATAACAAGATAGTTGAGAACAGGAGGTAGGAGCTGATCCCAATGGGTTTGGATGATTGTGTGTTTCAGCTGATCATTTGCTCTCTTGTGATTTCTAAGTAACATTTATCTTCACATCCCTTTGGCAATCACAAAATGGGCAAATCCTCTTCTTTCTATCCAGTGTGATTTTATGTGGGTTTGTACAAGCATATGGTCTTCTACATCACATCTCTGATGATTAATCATGCCTTCATTTACATTTTACTTGTATTAGGATGATGTGTGAATTTCTACTCTGTCCAAATAAGATTATGAAATTATGCAGGACCAGAGAGACCATGTAGTTATATTAATGACATGAGTGTGCTGGGAGTGGGGAGGGTATTAATTCTCCCTGTGGAGAAGAGATCATAATTGTGAAGAGCCTTTTCAATCTCTAGTTGTTGTTTTGTCTTCTTGTCTGCCTTTGCTAGGCTAGAGGTGGTAAAATCAGAAACACAAAACATTTATTACTCTCTTGAATTTTCTGGTGGAAATTGGCAAATTTACAAGTGATAAGTCACCTCATTTTGGTATTCCACTGGAGACTTGGACTATTCAGCAGGCCTTTTACTGTGCTGAGAGAACTTCTGCCCATTCTGAATGAGGAAAAAATGGAGGAAACAATACAGGGAATAGATGCATATTATATGGTGTATGTATTATATAGATATATATATATAGAGAGAGAGAAAAAAACATAAAGAATTGATTTGTGTCTCATATCCTGGCCTTTCTGTATTAGTTGGTCTGGGAGATGCTGACAATACTCCCTATTAAGGCCATAGACTTTATTGGAAAACAGCCTGGTTTAAGTTGATGCTGTTGTTTTCCAAAAGTACAAGCATCTATTACTTCATTAATAAATTCTACTTCTCAGGTCATTATCACCATCTCTTCTTAATTACTGAGCCTTGGTTCAGTCATGCTAATTGCCCATGTGCAAGATCTTCATAAAAGTCAAATCCAGTCTTGTCAAATGCCTTGGGATTTTGCCAGCTTTCTGTTCTGTTCTTTTCTCATTCAGTCACACTCAGCTATGAAGGATGAAGATGATCTGGAGGATACAGGTGCCTCCCCAGTGGCATCTATTATTGAGCTGCTGTGCTCCCTGGAGCTGTATTTTCTTTTTCCCTGACTGACAGGGAGAGCCTTAGCCTGCTCTAGCCTCTTGGTTCCTCGATCACAAACATGAGAAGGCATTGTGTGTCTGTACCTTGTTATTAGAGACAGACAGTACTGGGACCTGTGAGAACATATTCACCTAGACAGGCAGAATTGCACAACAGAGGCAAGGAATAATCCGAAGAGGTTTACAGTAACTGGTTATAGCTGTCTTATTTTTTCTCTTCTCCCACTCTTCAGCCTGTAGCACAAGTTTATCCATATTCCAGACAAATAACAAACATTATGAAAATAATTCAACTGGAAGAGATCACCTTTTTTTTTCTTTTTTTAATTTTTCTTTTTATTAAAGAGTGTCACTAAGCTTCTTTTGCCTGGCAGTCACTTGCAATGTTGCTGCACATGGATATTTTTTACACCCCTTTTTTTCGAGAAAATTTTATATTGCCCTACAAGTATATCCTAAGAAACTGAGTTCTATTTGTCACAAACATGTGCTGCCAAGAAAGGCATCTCAGCACAAAGGAACAGGAGCAGTTGTGCTAAATCTTTTGTGGTACATGTACATCCTGTCATTTTTTGTGCAAAAATGATAAGGGCACACAAGTGCATCTCTGTAAGACAGCAATGAAGTGTCAGAGCTGGAGATGCTGTGAGTGAATGAATGAGCTGCTTGTTTTCTGGGGTTACTGCAGTGTGTGCTGTTAGAGCAGCTCAGCTGAACAAGGCTGACGTTAAGATTGATATAACTTACTGCCTGTGGAGTTTCTCTGAGAGTTGTTGTCAGTCTCTTTCAGGAGGAAGGTTGCAGTGAATTTCTCCATGTATTCATGAGGTGTGATGGACACTTTAGTGGGGTCTGATGTGCATCTGCATGTTTCTCCAGGTTCATCCTATCAATACCTTATTTCAAAATGCCATTGTTTGATTTGCTGCTCAAAGTCCTAGAGGAGATTAAAGCAGTGTGAAGCTGGTTCTTCAAGCATGTACTTGTTTTAAGAATGAGAATAATTTCCTCTGCCTTCAATGCCACTAGTCATGTATCTAATGTTAAATGTACTCTTGCTTATCCAGACTTTTTGTGAGCATTCCTCGATTTTCCCTGAAGTTAGTGTGAACTGTTACATTACATTTGATAAAGCTTTGGATAAAACCTTACATATACATAGATGGGAAATTAATGCCTACTAATTGCAGACCTTTCAAAGTACCACAAAGGCTCGTAGTGCTCTTACAGCTGATCTTCTTTGAGTTAATTATCAGTCTTGGTAAATTTATGTTAAAATCTTGATACAAATAACATGTCGAACAATAGAACTTTTACAATGAGCATGTGGAATTAAGTCCAAATTTAGATTCCCCATCTCAGGGAGAAAGACAAACATATGTCTCAAACTGCCTGAAAAGCTGGTGAAATTTTAACTGGGTCCCATTTGTCAAATCTGAAAAGAGATGAAATCTTATTAAGTTTTGATTTATATTACAATATTCAGTTCATCTTAGATTAGTTTTTCTGAGATAGAAAACTTGCACTTTGTAACTTGATTTTGTTATCAGTGCAACACCACAGGGTAGTCATTTTTTATACTGATATTATTTAAAAAAAGAATGTGATGAAATATGTCCAGAACACTATGACTAGGAATTTAAAAAAAAAAAAAAAAAAACCAGAACAAATGCTTTTTATTGTTTCATTAATTAAATCAACCATAACTCAAATATCTACATGCAATATTTTTTTTAAATTAAGGCAGACAACTATACTAATTAACTCAGTATTAGAGCTTTTAGACCAAATTTTGGTTAAAGATAAATTGGAAAGCATTACTTTTGGATTGTCTTATGTATTTTCAGTCTAAACACAACTTCTGTTACAAATAAAATTTACTTGATTTGTTGATCATTTATTTTATTATAAAGGATTTAGATTAGGACTTTTCTGTATATCTCCTGGGAAAAAAATTTCTATTTTATGCAAAATTAACCTTCCATTTCAAGTTTCAACATGGCAAAAAACGTATTTTTCCCATAAAAAGTGATAAATAGCATAGATAAAATAAGATAATTATTTTTCTTTTGAAGAATATATAGTAACATTTTTATCCAGTTTGACTCTTTAGTCTATAGCATCTTGGAAAAATCTGATTTGTTTAGGCTCTACATCACTCTTGAAATCTCTTAAATTGTCAGCTCGCAGTATTGTGTTTCTGCATTCAGTGTGAGCACCACATGACAAAGCTGGATCTAGGTATAACATAACAGTGTAAAAGAAGGCTGCAATAAATTTATTGCAATTCTTTAATTTAAAAAAAGTATTTATAAATATTTTTCCTTATATTTATAATGACATTACTAAAAATTCCTTTATCATATGTTTTACTCCTTGAGTTTTCAAATATTTTTAATCAAGATTTTTCTTAATAGTATAGCTGTGAAACTGTAATATTTACAAATATTATTAACACATTTCTGTTTGACTTGAAGAATTGTGAATTAATGTGAATTTGTAATTACTTTATTTATTTGAATCCAATTATCTGAATCTACCTAGCTACTTGGGGAATTCTATCTCAGTCAGGTACATGAACACAGAAATAAACAGGAAATATTGAGATAAAATGATAAACAAAAAGAAATCTGAAAAGGAGCCTTGACAAGAATATATATTGCAAAAGTTTATAGCTGCTTATACCTTGAAAAAGATCACATATAATGGACAAGATTTCTATTTGCTTGGACATATGAGAAACCCAGCACTTTATGAAAACATGCTACAAGCACAATAATTTCTTGATGTTATATTAAATAGATGACAAGGAGACAATAAGAGGTTGAAATAAGCAAGTCAGCTCTAGGTAAGGGGAGCCAGCAAAGGTCTCCTCAGAAAAAGGCAAACTATGTCAGATATGCCACAGCAGGAAAACCCTTCAGAGTGATCAGTGTTACTGAGTCACCCCCAGTTATTCTGGCTTCACAACACACTTGGAAATAGACCAAACACAAGCTTTTTTAATAAGGTTAACCTATTTTAACAGCACATTTCATTTGCTGAATCTACAAATGTCTTCAATCATGAAGGACCCATTTTAGGAAAATTACTGTTGTGAAATTGTAGTGTTTAGGCAGTAATGCTGAAATGCAGGCTTTTGCTATTATTGGCACTTAATGTTTTGTCTCAAAAGTTTTAGATATACCCATGCTGTTCCTTCTTCAAATTAGCAGAGAAGAATGAAAAATAATATTTAATGTGGATAGGAAATCTGACAGGTTTTTAGTAATTCTCTTGCAGTTTTTTTCACACAATCAAAAAAGTAGGTTTTTAGCAACATTTCTCCATTCCTCCTTTTTAGCAACAATTCTCCATTTCTCCACTCTACACAATAAAAATGGAGACAGATGACTAAAAGCACCAGACACACCAATATGAAACTGCCTGTGTGTGAATAATCTTCCATCAAATGCTGCATCACCTGATCAATATTTTCATCCTTTTTTTTTTTTCTGACAGTTTGAATCTTCTGGCATCATGAATTTAGGTTTCAGCTGCAGGCCTTTCTATTCAGAATCAGGTAAATGTGTTCCACAGTGTGCATGCCACCCTTGTGGCACACACATTGATTAATCAGGTCTTTTTTTTATTCTAAAAGGAATAATTACAGCTCAAATTTTGTAAAGCATAGCTCAAATCTTCCTGGGGTGAAATTAGATACTTATCTAGTACATGCACTGGGTGTCCCATGTTAGTCACATGGTGTCACTTTTGCCTTTTGTACACCAATCTTTCTTTACATGTGTGTAGAAATATGCATGTTAGAGCTTGTGTATTTGAAGAAATATGCAAATGACAGGGGAAAAAATGGCTAATTGTCCCCAGAGAATATCAGTGCAAGAGAGGTAAGGATTTTGCAATCCCCATTTTGCCCCTCAGAGTAAGCAGAAGGACCATAAAACTCCTGTGTCACTGGCTTGTTCTTCAGTGTTCACTGTTGAAAAGAACATGGACTGAAATGCCTTTTTATTTCTTGACACATTTCCTGAATGCTACAGCTCAGATAGATTGTATATATGTAGATATAGATATAGATATAGATAGATAGATAGATATACTCTAATCACAGTATAAGGACTTGGGAAAAGTCCTTATAATGGTTTAATTTGAGGTATGACCTTCAGTAAACTATTTAAGATGGTAAGGCACACATTCAACAGAAAAAAATGGATGTTTCATCCACTAACAAGAATTTTAAATACTATGGGGATGGAACAGAATAAATATGTAAAGCTTAAATAGAAACTTAATTTTTGCTTAATTTATTTATAATCTCAAAATACCAGCATGCTAAAATAAATTTGATATGTTTATAAGCTCTACTGCGGAGCAGATGCTTATAGGAAGGTTTAAAATATTTTGGCTCCAAAAAGTGGCCCAAAAAAAGGTACATATATCAGGTAAGGTAAAATAATTTTATATCTTGAACATATAACTCCATGTGCATGGTTTCAGGTTTCCAAACTGCTAGTGGAGTGTCTTAACCAGTGAAGCACAGAGTTGCATAATTGCCTTGATCTTTTTTCAGTCTTATACAATTTGGAGTCATCTCCAGGCCCAGTTTTAACACCTGGTTTACCTTCTGATATTTGATCTTAATGACACATTTTGTAGTTTCTTTATGAATCGTGTGAGCTCTTATTACACAAACATTTCACTATTATCATAGGGTAGAAAACTTGGAATAAAGCAATGAAAAGCTTCAAATTTGAATTCAAGTGTTAAAGAAACAACCAGCTTCTAGATAGTAAGTTAAAATAGACTGCTGCTGTAAAAAGACATTTAATATGCTTTGTTTGTTTTAATGTACTAGAGAAATGGCCTAGCCATCATATTTGATTTCTTACAAGCCTAATGCATAAGCTCTGAATAATATGTAGATCCCATAAAATACAATAATTAACTTCTTTACACATGATAGTTTTATAAAATGCTTATTTAAATCAGAAAAATTGGATAACCATTCTAGCAGGGACTGTCATAAATGTGCTTACCAAAATGTAAAATGGGCAATGCAAGAGAAAGGCAGTAAAGAATGAACCTACTGAGACTGGAGAAAATGGATTTGACAGCCCAAGATGCATAGTTACATGAAGTGAGTGGCATACAGTTGCCATTTTTGATAACAGACATCCCAATTAGATCATAAGCCTCAGGAAAAAAGTAAAAAAACCAAAAAAGATAAAAGCATGATATTATCAAGAAAAGATGTCACATAAGATTACTAATTTATGAAACGAATATTAAGCAGAGTGAAAAAGTTTGAAAACCTAAAAAATACAAGACTTCTTGAAAACATAACTAAAGCATGTGAAAAATTCTGAAGGAGACAAATAATGGAAAAAATGGAATCTCTCGAACTTAGTGTACAAAGAGCAGATATGATATTGAGGGAAATGAAGTCACCAAATTAATGAAGCAAATGATGCAGCCTAAAAAGTTAACATTAAAAGTAACAGAAACATCAAAGCCTTCATAGATGGCAAAGCAAATGATCATTGCCATCAAAAGGAACAGGACAATATGCTTACACTGGTGATTACTGCATAAATGGATATTTTTCCCAAGAGATTCTGAAAATATCAGGATAATCTTCCCATTGCTTCTAAAATATTTTTATCTGCAAAGAATTATGCAATAAAAAGTTAACTGCAAATTCTACACAGAAGTTGAATTAACCAGATATCAATAAAGTGTAACAAACTTCCAAAGGTGACCAAAATATGGCTGTCTACACCATTTCTGAAATAATGTTTGAAAGGAAGAGAAAGTAGGAATTATGGTGGTTTTAAATGTCTAACTGCTGAAGTAAAATACTTGCCAAACTACAACTGCTGTCATAGCAGGTCTTTGCTGACAGATTATTGTCTACAGTGGAAAAATCCAAAGACAAGAAACAAAAATTAAAAGTATAAAGTTTCGGAGTGTAAAGATTATGTATTTTGAATGAATAGAAAGCTTGAGTATAAATTGCTAGTCATCATTAACTGTACTTTGATGCTTTTATGCTACTCACCAGAACATTTCCTGGCAGGATAATGGGCAACTACAGAAGAAAGAACAGATATTTTTTTATTAATATAAAAGACAGCGGAGTGCTTGCATGTTGTATTTGTTATTCCTTGAATGACATACAAGGGTTTTACAAATAAATTATACCCTGGCTTGATAGCCACAGAAGATGAGTAGTAAAGACAAGTGCACTCTTCCTGCTGAGACTAGCATTAGATTGACTCACAGGGGCAGAGAATCTATGGGATATGGAGAGACAATAAAAGGCCAAAAGTCTGTGGACAGTGTATCTGCTCCCTTAGTTGCCATATGCAGCAAATACACAAAATCCTAACAAGAAAGAAGACTGGCTACCTGCAATAAACAAACACAAAAGGTTTCAAATTAAAAAAGAGTAAACAAACAAACAAACCCCCAAAATGCCTATTAGAAAAGATAAACCAAAACAGATGCTGAAGAAAAGTTTGCAGGAAGAAGTATTAGATTGTATGGATCACAATTACTGATAAATCTGAAATTAAATTAACAAACTATTAGCAAATAAATCCTTGTTGAAGTTAGTTTAATTATACAGATTATTTCTGCCACTATGTCATGATAGAACTGCTGAAATGGAATCTTATAATGAATGGGAGAAACAAGAGAAAATAAATATTATGTTTAAGTCTGAAGTTTTTAAAATATGACAATAAGAACAAGTAAAAATACATTAACTTCATCAAACACTGTGAATTGCACAAAAGAAGAGCAAAACTAGATTGTTTTTTTTTTGCCTAGTACTGATGAAAAGTTTTGAGCAATGACATTCACTGGTGGGAAAAGAGAATGCTGAAGAGACAGCTGGTTCCATTTATTCCAGTCACAAATAAGCCATGAAGGATACCAGAATAAAGCATAAACTAATGATGACAAAGACCAACTAAATTTTGACAGTATGTCTTTCACAAAGTTGTAACAGTATTAATGATTATTTCACAAACACAGAAGAATGTTGGATGGAATTATATTTTTGACCTGGATTGACAGCTGATGACCTTAAAGATCGTTTGTTTCCAACCTTAACAATTCAGTGGTTCTATGTGGCACTCAGGGACATGGTTTAGTGGTAAACTGCTGGACTCTCTGATCATCTTATAGGTCTTTTCCAAACAAAATTATTACATAATGTCTTTATTTAATAAAGTTAAGAGGTTTTCTTTTAATCTCATCTATAGCTTTTCTATATTTGTTTTTCATTAGCAAAGCAAAACCCAGCTGTAATTAAGACCCAATGTATACCAGGCATTCAGACTTATTTTAGTGGAAGCTGAATCAAGCTCTCTATTGAGTTTTTCTGTGCTATCAGTCCAGCCCTTCAGGCTGCATTTCTAAGGATCTAAAGGGGCTGTCTTCAACTCTCATAACTCAAGTGCTAAGCTTCTAAGAGGAATCTTTTCAATCTCTGTGTGCCTTTACAAATACATCTGTATTTGCAAGATATATTCATGACAAGTCAGGAGCCATATGGAACTCTTGATTCTCTTTCTATGTACATTTGTGACAAGGAACAGTCAAAGACATTATTCACATCCCTTCTGAATTCTCAGAACTATTATGGGAGCGATGACTGCAAAAAATAGATAACCAATATTTTCCCTGCCTCCCATCAGTCAACATGCTCTTTTCCAGAATGAGTTTTACCAGTCATTGAATATATTTTCTCAAATAGAGCAATTTATCTATTTCTTGCATGCTGATTAAAGAAAATTAGATACATTTTACATGCAATACTAATCCCCTTCAGATTTGTTTGAGATGCATTTGAGTAATTTAATCTTAGTTTAATAAATGTGCAACCATTGGTATATTGCAAAGGTCACCAATATGTCATTCATGCACTGTCTTGAATACTTTCTCTCTTTTACTTTGTGAACTCAGTAAAAACTTCTTTTTTGACTGGAGAAACTGCTTCTGAATACAGCAGTTGCTGGTTCTTAATTTATTTCATTTTAATTCTACCATGCTTTCCATTTCAAGAGGGGGGAAAACAGCTAGAAAGGATTATAAGCTAAATTCAAGCTATGTAAATAATTGATCTGTGAAGAATTTAAACTAGTTTCATTTGCAAAAAAAAAGCTAATACTCTTAGGAAAACCCCATCTAGTCGTGTCCATGTGCATCCTTTGTATAAAACCACAGGCATATTTCCAAGATATGCAAAGAAGTATATGTAGTTCGTTAGAAGTTTTTCTCAACTAGCATGAAAATTTAAATTAGTAAAGTTATTTTGTTTTAATCCTTCAGCTGTAGATATGTAAATACTATTCAGAATATTTTTCATGAAAGGATGGTTAGGCATACTGGAATGAATCAATTTTACAAGTATAACAAAAGAACATATAGTTTATAGCTGGAAATGCACTGTGAAGAGCTCAATAGGGAATAATGGTGCACTGCTCTGGGGAGGCAACATGGTATTAAATGGCTTTTTCAGTGTTTAATTTCTTAGACATAAGAATACTGAAACAAACTGAGCTATGTAATTTCTCTATCTACAAAAGAAATCTGTGGGCATATTCATGAAGAAACATATTTATGTTATGCAATAGTGATTACTGCAAAACCTACCTGATCCACAGAAACACTAAGGGGAGAGTCGCCTAAGAACAGAGAAACTTTCCAGCACTGGAAATAGGGAATGATCTCAACAGGATTCAGTAGATGTTCAGCAACTTCAGTACTAGAATTCAAGCACCTTCTCTAATGTTGCAAGAGGAAACAGGAGTATATTATACTTCAGAAACATGAGATGGGGGTTTGACTCCCAGTAGGCTCAAGACAGGAATGAAGCAGGACCTCTGACATTATTTAATCACTGAGTATATTGAACAAAAAACATCCTCTTCATTCCAGTCAAGTGTGTAGACTGATAGATATGTAAGCTCTAAGAACCTTTCTGCACTTAGTCTGTCAGCAGATTTTGGCAGAAAATATACTGATGTTTGAAATTTTGAAGAGGCAGCCATGAAGCTGATGCTCACCATCAAGAGGAAAGGGTTTATATGAATTCTACGTAATATTTTGGAATGTGGAGACCTTCTGCCTCTAGAATTGAATGGTAGTTGCAAATGATTTTGTAAATCCAAATTATGAACACAGGAGTCTAAAATGGTACATGAAAAATTCAACATAACTTTGTGAATTTAGTTTCACAGACGCTAATTTGATGGTGAGCCCTAATTATATTGAGTTCTATTACTTTTATACAGTTCAAGATATCAAAAGTAAATGGATGTAGTATGACCAGAAAATGTTATAGGAAGTCCTGTCAGAAGAACTAACTCCATTGAACTAAATTTAGACATTTTAGTTTTGAACTGAATTCTGCCATTTAAGTCTGACACTGAACATAAGTGTAAAGGGCAGTATTTATATATCACCTTGCAGATTAAATATTTTCTTTTTAAGAAAAATGTTGCTATAAACCTTTGGGTTTTTTTTCCCCAGGCTTCTGAAGACTGTACTTATCCAGCGGAAGCCACAACAGATGTATCAGACAAAAATATTAAGCATGAAATTCAAAAGATATGTCTATGAAAAGAAAAAAATCACATTTAAAATGACTGTGTTCATTTATATCTGATGTAGGAATAAAAAGGAATACTGAACTAAATGATGACTCAGCTAAATTTAGTCAATATTTTTTACACCAGCATAAATTTTAAAAAGCATTCATTGACCTAAATGCATGTGAGCATATTAGTTATTCACTGGGGATTGCACTGCAGTCTTTTTTCTGTCTCTGAATCCTGAAGCACTGCATAAATTAAAAAAAAAAAGAAGTGCTGAAGGATTTTTGAATTAAGACTCTTAAAAACAAGTTGATTGATTTGTCAGGCTTGCAAGATAAAATAAGACTGTCTTTCCATCGTAAAGTTTGCTGTTATTGCATAATTAGTGTGTAAGGAAAAGAGAGCTTCAAGAGGATGTGCAGCAGTCATGAGAAGAGTGTTTTGATATATGGCAGTCATTTGTGCTGCTATCTTCTGCTTGACTGTCTAAATTCATACATTATTCCACCCTTTCACATTGAAATTATGCAGTCAGAGTCTTGCATTTTTATTGCATTTCATCAGACTTATGAAAAATTTTAGAAGGGGCACGAACAATTTTATCTTTTTAACTTTTTGAAGCAATTAATTTTGATTCTATCATTCTATCATCTTTGATGCAAAGGAGATACAAGTATTTTACAGACATAGATGCATTTAATGTCCATTTTAATTCTAAAGGAACTTATCCATATAGGAGATTGTATTGATAAATAAAAGTCACATGAATTAAACTCAAATTTGAAAATGCATGAACTTTACATTGCTATTTCTGAAGATTTTGAAGAGATCACGCATGAAAGTAGTGATTATCAGAATGTCTTTCTACACTGACAGACACTTTCATATGGACAAGATTTTCAAAATGTCGTCAACATTTTAAGAGAGAGAGTTCTTGGGAAAGTGTGCGTGAAAAGCGGTGAAAAGAATGTTGATAACAGCTTGTTTTTGTTTAATGTATTTTTTATATATTCAACATATATTGTATATTTAAATGTATATGTGTGATGACAGATTAAACCACCTACTCTTATAAGGTTATGCTTAAAAAGCTAAACACAGTGAAAACAGACTCAGCAAGCATCCAAGGAACTATGGAAGGCCAAGGCACCCAACAAGGGTCAGTGAATATGGAGCACACCAAAGCTGATCCTCTTAGGACTGACAAAGAAGAACAATTAGACCATTATCCCTCGTCCCACCTGCCAATGACTACTCGAGGAAAGCTTGAAGTTCTCTTCCTGGAGCACCATACAAACCAAGAGGGATGATTTTCCAAAGGAGTACAGTACTTACTTTGAGGTGCAGCCAGAAGAAGGTTTTGAGGTGGAGCAGGGAGAATTTGAAGATGGTATAAAACTATGGGGTGTCTTCAAGGGGACTATAAGAACATGCAAAACACTTAGAGGAAGGAACAAAAATAGGGGAAGAGAGGGTCAAGCTGGGTCAGCAAGAAAAAAAGGGAATAAAAAGGAAAAGTAGGCAAAAGCCTAGCAAATCAGGTGATTGATTACCAGAGCCTGTCATAACTTCTTGTTTAATACATTCTAATTATTTTCTGTTTGGGTCACTCCCTAAGCCTCTGGGTGAAAATTGCTCATGAACTTCAGATTAGACCAGTGTTAGGTAGGAAGAGATCCATGTACAGAAACACCCAAAGCTGCAGTCTGAGTGTGAGAAGGGTCCAGGGATATAAAATATGTTAGGAATCAAGAACCCACAGACGTGTGTTTGTGAATCCACAGCGAGGCTGTGTCTCCATATATCCTGATTCCAATCCCAGCTGTCCTGGAAGGAGGAACAGACGAGGCCACCTCTGATGCTCATGTGAGTGTGAGTGCTGTGGGTGTTTCTGTGGGTGCTGAACCCTCTCTCTGTGCTGCTCTGTTGGGCCATGTGTGTGTGAGTGTGTGCAGATGCACCCGCTGGGAATGCATGCTCAGCCCCACTGTGGCACAGGGAACACAGACCCACAGCAGCTTCCTTTCTCTCTCTGGGGTGAGAGGGACCCTGGAAGGATTCATATAACCACATAATTACAAAGTATGGCTAAATACCATATATTGCTAGTCTGCTTCCACAAGGTGCTGTGCAGATGCAACTGCACAAGCCCATGCTTAAGTAGAACATTTAAATACTCCTAGTAAGGAAATGAAAGTATTATTCCTTTGCATTTCTGAGAAAAATATGATAAAAAGCTTGGTGAAACATTACATTTCATTGTCAGAAGTGTTGGCAATGAACAGGCATTGAAGCAATGAGAAGTTTGTCCTGTGGGTCTCATAATCACCCAGGGTGTGATTGTGTGTTGGTTACTCAGATGAGGAGCACAATCTGTTGCAGAGCAAAGGACCTGAGAGGCAGTTTATGCAAGAGAATGTGTTCCCCTGCAGATATTTCTTGTGATGACTCTCCATTTTATGTTTTAAATCATGGTTCTTTTTCATGCTACAAAGATGTTGGGGATTAGAATAATGAGGGTGTTTCCGTCATTGCATCTCTGAAACAAGATTGCAGAGGGATATTTTGTGCACAGATTGACCAGGCAGAATGAGCCCTGCTGTTTCATTGCACATCTGTTACTGCCTCCAAAAAAAGAATATCTAAGCAGCTCACACCACTGAGTTAAAGGCACTAAATTCTTTATTAAAAGTCTGTCATTAAAGCACTGTCTTATCCCATCCCTGCCTAACTGGGAGGACCAGATGGGACGATGTGATATGTTTCAGATATTCCCAGCACGTGCAGTGCTGCCAGAATTAACAAGTGTGTGTCATTGCTGCAGTTACACTGTTGACAGAACACTGACACTCTTGCTAGTGACATGGCATAAAGTGCTCTTGGAATTAACTTATTGACAGAAATCTATCAATTAAAAACAGTAGCAGCAATATGTCAGAAAGTGATGTGATGCTGACAGTCTACTGTTTGAGCTTTAATTGAGAGAAGAACTCCATAAAGCTCCGTAGTGTACATACCTGGCATGTTAGAAAGAGCCATGGAAAGCAATCCTATTCCTTTGATCTATTTATCTACTCATGTGCCTTTCTGTTGTCTGGGAGAAGTTGTTGAGTTTAGTGTGAATTTCTTCTACTTCATCCCTCAAAAGTAAAGGCCACATATTTATTTTCTCTCCTCAGGATACATCTTTTCTAGCTGACTTTTAATATACCTTCTGCAAACCTGGAAATAAACTGTTGATCATTCTGAGTTAGTAGATTTTAGGATGAGTTATTAAATATCTACCAGGGTTTTTTTCTCCCCTCAGACTTTAACACTCCATTGGATCCTTTCATCTTTGTTTCCCACTTCATGAAATTATGATTTTGAAACTCTGCAGAATTATGTTATGAGGCCTGTAATAGCCCACTCTGAATTTTCCATTTATCTGCTTTCCTAATTTTTCTTGATTTGCAGATTTCTTCTCTGATGTTAATACTTGTGCTCTATTGCAGTAGCAAAATTATGGAGGCTAATTCTAAGGACACAGTTATATATTCTCTAGGATCACATTAGCATGGGGAAAACTTGAGTAGCTCACATGGTTCTTAGAATAATGCTTCAGGACGGGACTGAGCAAGGTGGGAGGAAAATCATGTGTTATAGAGAATCAGGGATTTTGTTTATGTGCAGGAAATACCAGTGGTAGACTACAGGTTTGTTTTCTGAATACAGTCACAGAATTGAGAGGCCATAAAGGCTGATGGAGTAAGCAGAGGCAGAGTTCCCTCAGGATCCTAATCCCTGTTCTTGGAGCACAAAGCAGCTGCAAGGCTGTGCTGGAAATATAAAGCAGGTCCATCACTACACTACGAATCAAGACAGGATTTTTTTGCTTTCATTCCCATGCATCTCCTGGCTATTTGGGTCACCAGGACAAACATCTATGAGCCCAGCTTCAGATATCCATGAAGTCCTTTGAAAAGCAGTTGCTGAACAAAAGCTTCTGCAAGCAAGACAGAAGTCACTATTGAGAATACAGCACAGCAGAAGCACAGAAGAATGAGGAATAGAAAGGAAAAATACCAAAGAATGCTCACTTACATTCAAGACATTTTGAAATAAATTGAGATTTAAGAAAAGCTGCATAGTAATTCACCATGCACAGGTGAAAGATTTACATTTAAAAATAAAGTTGGTAATGCTCTCCACCATAACTCCATGCCTCAGCGTTTAATCTTGGAAATATGCTCTCTCTCCCAGATAACAGCAACATAAATAATATACTACAGTTGTTAGCAGTGAAGTGACTCTTTATTCTCTCAGGTCAGTGGGAGTTTCAATACTTTTGCATAAACTTAAGTCAGAACCTTGAAAGTTTGGTGTATCAGAGGGACCATTTATTAGTTTTTATAAAGAAAAAGCTTTTAAAAAAAATACAAACAAACAAACAAAAATTAATTTAAAGATTGCCAAAAATTACTCTTTCTGTTGCTGAAAACATGAATCCTGGTAGAATTTTTCATTATCATGAATTGCAGATTGCAAGGTTTCGGTGAAAAGTCCTATCCACCAGGAGTTTAAAAGGCAGAATACTAGACTTAATGCAACTGAAAAACATATGCTCTTAATTCTTTACTATTCAAATATCTTTCAAGTGTCTGACTTTGAAGATAGACAAGGAATATCACTCCATCAAATATGCTTTACCTTCCCAATGCATCCCACAGACAAAATGAACAATATTAGGGTAATGCAGGAAAAACTCAAATTCAGAATCTGAGAAACGTTGTGGATACACTGGATATTGAAAAGCTACATCTTATTTTGCAAAAATAGTCCTTGTATTTCGCTGCCCAAGTTCTACTGACATGATAGTGAGTTTGACTAAATCTAGAACAGATGGAACTCATCAGGGTATTGAGGTGTGTGCACGCATATCTCAAATTAGCTGTTGATTGAGAAGGTGGAGTGGGGAACAATCAAGTATGGATAGCTGTTAAAAGACTCCACGCACAGAAGAAGAAGTCAAGGAGTTTGGTGAATCATTCTGTTGATATGCAAGAGTCTTGGTAACCAAATCATGACTCACACAGCCCTTCTCATCTCCCACATAGATTTGGGTTTTCAAGCAATTTTCACTACAATTAGAGACAGTCAGACAAAAAGTAAAAAAGTCAGAGAAAATTAAGATCTCTCTAGAGGGAAGAAAACACTGAAACAGATCAAGAAAAATGTAACATTTTACCCAAGCTCAATCTGAGAGTATGAAGACAGCTAAAACGTTTTTCAACCTGCACTGACATTGCCAACTCTGCAGCAGGATTTATAGCAGGTAATAATTCTGAAACCCACAATGTGCATCCAAATTAAGCACCCAGCACAGGGAAGAATGTCATCGTCCTCTGATGAAAAGTTCAATTTTCTAGAATAAAGCACACTTTCATCCACATTCCCTTGACCTAGAGAGGATAAGAGAGAAAAATACGTGGTAAACAATAGTTAGGCTTCTTAAAGAGCAACTGGCAGGAACTTAGATGCTGCTGGTGAGTGCAGAACTAGAGGCAACAAAACTAATCCTCATTGCATGGTCTATCCATGACAGGAAAGGGGAAAAAGGGTACTGTGCAAATTAATTTCATGATTAATGGGATTCAGTATCCATTAAGCTTTTGTTCTATTTGCGTTGATTAATGCTATCAAATCTTTCTCTCCAAGTGCTGTGGCTGGATTCTCCCTGTGCACAGTTAAATCACAGAAGGGCCCATGCTCACTTCATCCTGTGTATTGCAGAGTGGTACAAACGATAGTGTAAATGGTGCTAGAGGTTGCTTCATTGGTATTTTAATTGCAGTAATATACTTCTGCTGTCGTAAAATTTTAGACACAATTTAAACTCGGTGGAGCCATGAGACATAAACTAGATAAAGGGGGAGATTTATAAGTAAATTCAGCACTGAACTGGAGGATTAATGAAAAACGAAGCATTCTGGATGCAACATTAGTCTCTCAAATGGCATTAATAACATTATAGAGGAAAAAATGATATTTTATATTATAATCAAAATTGCATTAGCATTTCAATAAACTGAAAGTCAGTGCTTAGAACACCAGCAAAACTAATAATTTTTAAAGTCCATGGTAGGTCTGCAGGCGACTTGATTCATTTATTCTAAATGTGCATTTTAATGGTCAATTTTGCCTTTGGAAAAACAAAAACTTTGACAAATTCAAGACTGATCTTTGCAATTCAGGATGCTGTATATATAGAAGGAAATGCAACAGCATAAAATGTCTATCTCCCTCTTCTCCTTCTCCCTCCCCAATCCCCCTGCCAGGACCCACACTTGAAAACAGCATCCCATTTTACTTCTAAGGTAAAATGCCTGTACATTTGAGAACAAACAGTAAAGGAGAGAAACCTGACTGATAAATCACACAGATAAGTGATCCAGCATTACTGGGTTACTTTTTAGTGTGTGTTGGAGTGACCCTGTTTGGATGGCAGCTGCACACCAAAGCTGCTCTGTCACTGCCCACCTCAGCTGGGCAGGAAGAGAAAACACAGCCAAAGGCTCATGGGCAGAGATGAGGGCAGGGAGAGATCCCTCAGCAGTGACTGTCATGGGCCAAACAGACTTGACTTTACAACGTTTAAAAACCAAATGCCATGTTTAACTCGTCTAGTTACTCTTTTCATTCTTCAAATCTAACCCATAAATCAATCAAGGTCTTATAAACAAAAAAAAATCATCTGCTATTGAATATTGAAGTCCAAACAGATTTACCTTTCAATTCAGCAGACAGAAACAGACATTTCTGTTGATGATTCATCTAATCTAACAGATGTCTCAAATGAGAAAAAACGCATTCCTAGACTCATACCATGTAATTTGAGGCACCACAGTATTGATGACAACATGGGGAAAGTCCTGTTTAAAAGGTGGTTCCTGACCTGAGATAATCATCTTTCCTCTCTCACCTGGCTGAAGATATCCACATTAAGAGCCTTCATTGGATATTTTCCCTCCCCTATCACTCCCTGCAAATCCTCTTGCATAATTATCCCTGTGAGTTCCTGTGTGCTTCCCTTTTTTCCTCGTTAATGCAGAGATTCCTTAGGCAGACATGAGAGATTTCCAACAGCTGAACAGCCCAAAGGAATGTACTAATGGAAAAAAAGGGGGAAAATTTGGGGGGAAAAGGCTGCATGCAACTTCCATGAACACTTGATTGAGAAAGAAAAAGGCTCACCAGGACTCACTCAGGTAGGACTCATCCCCAGTCAGGAAACTGTTGAAGGATGTGATTTGAGTGATTAGTCAGAGGCCTGATATAGTGAAGTTCATCAAATTAGGGCCAGCATGTTTCAGACTGCTTTTTTTCCTAGATTAAGCTCACCTTATAGAAAACATGAAAGTGGCATGGATCAGGAAACTATTTACAGAACAAAATGCCTTTAGGATAGCTCTGGTCTCTAGTATGATCAGTGAGAGGATTACACTGAAAGACTCCTCTATCAATCAGCTGTGTAGGAATTCTCCTCTCCCCACTGCTTCCTTCCATATTTTTTTTGTCATTCCTATATCTCATAACACATATTACTAAATTAAAAATAAGATGAAGGGCATTTTTTCTATCTCTTTTTTTCATGCTTCTCCCTTTGCCTACAGTACATAAAGTCTGTTCATCTGATTTACGTTTCTCCTCTTTTTCCTATGTTTTAATCGTTTGTAGTTTCCCCCAAACTAGAGGATTTACCAAGTGGTAGGGATTAAATGAGTCCTAGTTTATTTATGTAAAAGAAAAAAAAATGCACTTCCATAACTGTATTTTTTCTCTTGCAGCTCTATGAACCCCTGAAGAGTCACATCACTCAAGTTACTAGTTTTCAGTAAACAAGCAGCTGGATTTTGTTGTATTTATTCCTTCCTGATAATTCATTCTCATCTACTATAATGATGTAGAAGGAAAATAAAATCTCGAGTAGTATATTTTTAACAGAAAATCTCATGTAAGAGACCTCTGAGACAATCTTTAGTGTCAACTTTATAGTATTTTCCAGGATTTAGTTATGGAAACATCCACATTATCTATAGAAAATGATCCTGATTTACAAAAGCAGAGCTGCTGGATGTTGAATGTTTTCATACAGGTAATTTGCAATTCTGGAAATTTCTAGGGCAAAACCAAGCTATTTGTTAAATTTCCTACCTCTGTTTTAAAAAAACATAATAAAAAAGGACAGAGGGAAGTAAAAGCTGTCTTGTGCTTGCATGTCGCTTCAGACAAGACGTTTCAGCCTTTGAGGAGTGAGCCCAAGTCATTACCTGCTGGGGGAAGACCCCAATTAGTCCCAGCAGCTTGACAAGCTACTGCCTTCACCCAGACCCTGTGGAAATCACCTCCCTGTGCTATGAATGCTTCCTGCACTGCTGCAGTGAAAACAAGCTGAGCTAGCACAGATCTGTTTATTTTTGCAGCCTCCTCAAACGGCAGCACTTGCTCAGGTCACAGAGGTGGCAGCAGGAGGCACAGAGGGCACTGAGGAGGAGGAGGAGAGGGCAGCAGAAGCAGCAAGGGAAGGCTCCAGGCTGCAGCCTCTGATGGTGACATCTGCAATCCGAGGAGTTTTCTCTTTAGGGGAGCAGCGACCTCTGAACCTCTGCTCCCTGTGTGACTGCAAGTGCAAGCTGTAGTCTTGCACTACGCAGTTTTGTGCAGCTGACTAGAACTGTGTGAATTAATGAGTTACCATCTATTTTCTACTCGAGAGGCATGTAAAGCTAGTTTCTCTTCTCATTAAATTAAAGCCCAAAACTACGTCCTCCGCTGCTAGATTTACTTCCTTCCCTCCAAACTAATTGTGGCAACTAAAAATACCTTTAATTGTCTCACCCACTGACCTCTAATTGCTATCTCCATGAATTTACAATCAAGCAAACATTTAATTTAATTTAATGGAGAGGTGCACGCTTACTTCAGATATCTGAATATATTATAGGTTACTAGATGATAAATTTGATAATGCAGCTGTTGTGTTCTGCTCAAATGAAAGAAAACTGCTGTGAGGGTTTTCACTCACTGATTTCTCCTGGTATCAGATGGCTCTGTGGAAATAATTTTCATTTCAGTCACACAAAGAGTTTATTTGATCTGGCTTATTAATAAAAATTTAAAATCTTTCTTATTATTTCTGGGCTTAGTCAGGCTTCATTTCACTCTACTGGCAGATTTAAATTTTCCCTGATCCTTATTTTCTAATGATCTAATGATATTCCTAAAACTATTGATCTACCATGATTTTCAAATTTTTCTCTTTTACACATGGAAAATACCTGAAGAGATTCATTTTATCTTAAAACTGGGTATAGGTTCACAAAGAAGCAACACAGCCTGCAGGATGCCACCTCAAGTTGATAAGAGGTTTTTTCTAAAACTGTGCCTTATTTTTAGAAGGGATTGGCTTTCAGCTGCTTTCTCCAGATTTTACACCAACCTCTGACTCTTGTAAAGCCAGGCCTTTCACAGCTCTGCAGGAGCTTTCCACTCCAGGTGACGAGACACGGGATTTCAGGATTTCTCACTCTTCAGAACAGGCTGTTCTGACTCCCATGTGCAGCCCTGGCTGGGACAGGGTGATGTGATCACACTCAGGAGCTCAGTTGGTGTTGGAAAAGAGCAGCCAAGAGCAGATTGAACATATGTCAGCAAGGCAGCTCTGGTGCCACAGGCAGAGCAGGAACCTTTCAGGGGGTGACAGGCAGCAGAAATGGGGAGGGAGAGGAAAAGGTTTGTTTTCTGCTTCAGCACTTCAGTAAAGCCACCCCTCCCCTGTGTCTATGCTGTGTGTGCTGGGGATAACACTGAAAATCAGAGCTTATTGCTATTTCAGTGACAATTCCTGCATGAGCTGGTATTTTTCCAGTTTTGAGTTAAAACTTCTGACAATTCTTTGGTTTGGAGTAGGTTTCTCTTACTGTGTGGATGAAAAGCCCATGGGTAACTTCTGCAACTTCCTGTAAACACAGTCAATGAATGTCTGAGTTAATTGTTGGTCTCTTGCTTTAACTATACCCCTTTATATATTGTTTTAGCAATATTGCCTTACATATAAAATAAATGCAACCCAAACATAGCTGTGCATCTGCTGAATTATGTTTTTTGGAAGTAAATTATAATATTGGATGTACATTATTAACATTTTCAGTAATGAGATAATATCACTTTTTCACTTGCTTTAGATTTTACTAATTAAATCTTGGGGTTTTAACACTTGAACTTTTTGATAGCACAGGCTATGTACACTTACACCAAATACTTAGTCTGAATCACCATGCAAGAGCTACACTTTTAAAAATAGCTATCTGAAATATAGTTAAGAAAATGCATTGCTTTAATTAGAAAAAAACAGAACTTAATGCTCAGGGAGTGCAGATTGTATTGGAGTCACAACAGAATTGCTTCTTACCATTATGAAATTCTTTTGGGGTAATTTAGGGTAAACTGTACTTTGTTCAGAGACTGTAGAACTAATCCTGTTCAATTTTCTTACTCTGTTTTTTCTTGACTGGAGCTCTAACTTTCTCTGATGTTTAAAATACATTTCTCTTTTAGCAATAGTTTTGGCATGTGTTTCATCTTGAAGACAATTGCTCACATTCTAATGAAAGAGTCTATCTGGACAGACTGGGACACTAAATTTATAGCTTCTAAACTAAATACACAGGCTATAATTTTTCCTGAGTTTTGTGTGAATATCCCAGTTTTTGAGAACTCAGCCTAAACAGTCTGTGAACCCTTTGACATGAATTGACCTTCTGACCATGCACTTGAGTAAAACCTGTTGAATAATTCACCTTAAGTAGTGCTCAGTGTGAGTTTTGACATTTTATTGCAACAGACATACCCCAAATAATTCTATTGCTGGATATTTTAATAATTAGTCTCGAGCTTTGACATTTATTTTTCATTTAATTCTTTGGCCAGACTGGGGTCAGGGATGTTCTGTTCATGACAGGAGTTTGCCACAAGTTCCAATGTGTGTCATGACTGAAGGATCAGCTGGAACTGCAGCTTTTTCTGGATAATTTGATTACTCTCACTGAGAGCTTTATCTTTGTCAGTACATTTATTCTATATCAAAATAATACATGGACCAGAAAGACTTCCTTAGAAACCCTGAGTATGCGTTCTCTTATATTGCACCTTAAGCTTAAAATACCTCCTCCAGGAATCATAGCTAACTATTCTCAGTCCCTCAGCTCTTAATTTGGTATTAAACTGAATTTTTCTATGTTTTACTGCAGAACTGCTTGGGTATTTGTAAAGAAACGCCAGTTCCATAAGAAACAATAGAGGCTTTTATTCCCTGAAAGGCCTCAGATGTAATATTTTTTAGTAATATTATGTTAAATATGATTAACACCCTTTAGATAGATGAGGACTGTGATATCAAGGATATCAGTACTTGACAAAGAAAGATGATTTATTGCAAATCAAAGAACTGAAAAACAACCCATAATCTTTATTCTGAACCCCTAGTTTTTTGGCTATGACATTTTTTTAGTCCCTCCTCCTAACATATGAATACATGATTCTGGACTTTCTTCCTAATGTTAAGCTGAGAAAATTCTAGTTCTGGCCAAAGATACTCAGAACATAAAAGAACAAAATTTTGACTTTTTTTTTTTTTTTTTAATCTTTCTTCTTCCAATATTTCTTCTTTCTACTTTTCTTTTTCATCTACTGCAAGTCAAAGTACACAGTTAAAAATTATGACTGTTACTGTTGTAGTCAGCACAGCAGTCCCCAAAACGAGGACAGAATAATCACTGGTGTCCTGAGGAAAGTTATTGGATTGCATAACACTGATGTTGTTTTTCCTCTGAACAATTTCTGTGGCTGGTCCAGGTGGTCTCACATCACAAGGGGGAGGGAGAAGGGGATTACTGGAGAGATGGCACACACTGAAGCTGTTGCAGGATCATAGGGTTTCAGACATGTGAGTTATTTCCTGAAGTACAATTATGTAACACCTTAAAATAATCAGCAAAAATGAGAAATTTGAAAGGATATGTAACAACACTGTATGCATGTTCTGTTTATTTGTTGTTTAGCAGCATGAAAGATGAAAATATTTTCCGTAGAAACTATCCACATATAAGCAGCATTAAAACATTATTGTTTGGACTTACGAGAAAATCTCAGGGGTTCAGAAATTGGCCCTGGCTTCTTCTGGGCTACAGAACTTATCCAAATGTTCATCTAGTGGCACCTCTGGGGAGCTGGCTAAACAGGATGACTCTGCAAGGGCTTTGACCTTGATGAGGCGGACCTCTAGATGAAAAACAATAATAAAAGTTGTAAACTGCTAGTAATTGGAGAAGAGCTAGCTTTGAGGAACTCTAATGAATGCAAACATAATTAAACCTCTTAAGATAGCATCACTGGCTGCAAATTTCTAATAAGTATAAACATAATAAAGTCTCTTTAGATTGTGTCATTCCTAAGAGTCTCATGTGAATAACAGATATAAGGAACATTTGTGCAGACAAGATTGTTCTCATAGCCTGTTACAAAGTCTGTTAAGATCCCAAAATATAGTTGGGGTAATAGTCTATTTATCAAAACTGAACAGGAGCTTGAAGCTCATTAAATGAGACCTCATGTGTGATTTAAACCTGGAAATCACTAACTCTGAATTCTATTAGGCAGTCCAATAATAATTCCTCCATATGTTATTTTATTAATATTTGTGGGGTTTGGGGGTGGTAATATTATTGTATCCTATGCATCCTATAGCACTACAAAACTAGAATATGTGAATCAATGTAAACTGAATTTCTTGAGAACCCTAATGGAAGAAACCAAGGTCCCTATAGGGACAGTGGTCAAGACTACTTTTGTTTTACGAGTAGGAACTTACATTCTTAGAGAATAGCAAGTTAGGACCCAGGTTCACAAAAATGTTTTATTTTTGTTTTATATTCTCACATGAAAGGTTAGAATGAAGACAACCTCTGTTTATTAGAATTTTGAAATATAATTCAATAAAGTTCAGAGAGATGAGAACATTATCACTGTATTTGCTGCTGTGCATCTGCACTGTGAAATAAGTGTTCCTGTCAACCATTAGCTTTGACTTGGCAACTCTCCCTTTATTATATTTTTCCAAAATGAAACAATACATCCTTCCTGATCTTTAACACATATGAAACAGAAAATATGAAGAAAAATCACTTTTCTGTGAACTTTCTATTCTTAACGGGACATAACAAACTGGTTTTATTTCATGATTGAAGGAAGTTGGACAGTTTATGTCTCTACAATTTCGACTAGATCTGAGCATTTAAATGAGCTAGACGCTGGGATCTAAATGAACATTCATTTGGTGCAGTATTTCTTTAATCAAAATACAATCCTGCCAGATTTCAAATAGGAATGTGTTTCAATGGAATATATTTATTTCAGCATCTGACAAGAAAAGGAAACTATTTCCATCTCTTGTTTAGCTTTGAAACCCATTAGGGAGGGGGAATTAGATGAAACATTATATATATATATACTTTATATAAAAAATACTAATTATATATATGTATCAGTAATGTAAATTTTTATTCAAAAATACAAAGTCAAAGGACATTATCAAAATTAAACATTTCAAATAAGAGGGAGCAAAAATCCTTTTCTAGAACAGATCTTACTCTTCCTTTCCTGTGTGACCCACCTCATCTGTTGGGTTTGCCAAGTGCAGGACACCATTGCCCACTCCATATGTGGCACAAGAATATGTGGCCAGGCCTCTATCATCTCTGTATGAAGCACTTGGTGGCTGGCAGAATAACTACAAACCGTGCTCTGACTATTCTAGAGCTTCAAAGACTGTCAAGATCATATTTAGTTTGTCTAGGAGATAAAATGCATATGGTGTTTTTCACATCAAAGCAAGTCTTAATTGTTCCCTTTAATTTCCAAACTAAATATATATATATATACACACACACACTGTGTTTTTTCACATCAAAGCAAGTCTTAATTGTTCCCTTTATTTTCCAAATTAAATATATATATATATATACACACATATTTGCATATTGCATATTTTTCACTTAAAATAAACCATTATCAGCTAGTTAGTCTCAGTTTTGACCTCTGTGAAGTCAAAAATCATATGTTTTCTTAGAAATTATTTTGTGTATATTTTATGAAAGCATTGAGTCCTTATGGAACCGATAAATTGAGTATACAAAAACAGCTTTGAAATAAATTTAGTAAGGAACTATCTGTTTATTACTGCACAGATTTCTAGCTGACAGCAAGCAAGTTTTTAGATAACAGAACTTCCAGTGAGGGTTAAAACTAATTGGCTTTTGTTTGGTTGGTTTTTCATTGTAAATCCTTAGAAAGCTTGAAAAGATTGCTTTAGTCAATTTGCTGAAGCAGGCTTTCATTAGAGATATAGTGAGCAGTGCTTTGATCAGTACATAAATCCACCAATTTCAGATAATTGGTGCTAATCATCATTTCTCAACATAAAAGGACTTGAGCAAGGATTTTTGTCAGCAGCAAAGTTGAATGATGCACGAAAGCACAAGGCCTTTCTGTCACCTTGAAATCTCACCCTCGCTCGTGGAACAGAGCTGTTCACTGCTCTGAACTAGTGCTACATGTACCAAAGGCCACAGACTAATCAAAATTACCTGCTTGGAATTGTGGATCTTGGCCACCTTGCAGGAATCTGTTGTCCAGATGTAGATGCCCACCTGCATCTCTATAACAGGAAAACAGGACAGGTGGCACTTCTGTCCATCTAACAGGCACAGGGAGGATTGTGCTCAGGCAACTGTGCTCAATCCCTCCTTACCAAAACTGGATAATTGCATCCAGTCTGCTTGCTTTTGGATGCTCCTCAGTCCCTCCTAACCCTTGAGCAGTGACCAAGAGCTGTTTGGAAAGCACAGGGGTTTGGACAGGCCACAGTTTTGCCTTGGACTCTGCCAGCACCTCAGCACCATGTTTTGTGTTCTGTTACAGATGTGGCACTCTTCACAAAGGCTGAGGTGTCTGAAAAATACTGCCCAAGATACTCCAGCCATTTTAAAAACATGGGAACTGGGGAGAAACTGAAATCTGTTCTCTTCTGCCAGGTGGAAATGAGGCTAAGGATGAGAAAGTCTTTGCTTTTTTTAAAAGTTTTGGCTATCTTGTTTGAAGATATTATTTCTTAGATCATTTGCTTGAAAAGAAGACTGGTGAGTCCAATACCTTTGTTAATCCTGAAAAACTGAAAGGCCCAAATCCCAGTCTATTAAAGACTAGGCTTCCCTCAGGTCATTCTGGAATGAAAAAAAACAGAGAGGATTTCCTTGTCTTGCTTTCACTAAAAATGGTCAGTTGTATAGCAAAAATAATTACTCATATGTGACAGAGGAGAAAAAATTGTGTTACTGCACAATGGGACATCAGACTGCAATAGGACAGCTGTGAACTAACCAACTGTTCTGGAATGCAGCCTCACCTCCAACTCACACTGAGAGCCAGAACAGGAGGCTCCAAGCACACCTTGTACCTTATTGCAGACCTTGCTCATAGATTTGGGCAAAAATTGTCAAAATGGTTCTCCTCACCTGACCTAAACAACAGGCTCTTGGTTAGAATTGTTACCAGCCATGGAAGTATTCTGGGTTTGAATCCCTTCAAGGCTGGAAGGGGAACACAACCTTGTTCCTTACTTCAGAAAAATTGCTTTAAATCATAGTTTATAATATAAAAGTTGGGAACAGTTTTATGTTATTTTAACATAAATAACATAAATACTTATGTTACTTTAAAGTTAGATCCCTGCAATGCATTTTTCAACCAACTAAATCAAATGTAAGTTTTCTAGAACACCTATAAGATGTCTCAGCAGACTTGGGTAAATAAATACCTAGTTACTAGACATGTCTAGTCCATGAAGCTGGGTTATTGAAAGCAGGTTTTTGAAAACAAATATGTTAGAGTTTAAAAATCCAAGTAATTTTTTACATGTTTGAGATTTAAATTATTTAACTCTGGCTTTATACCTCTCAGATGGCTTCTATGAGAAACAGATGGCATAAGTCTAACAATAATGTACAGGACATGGTCTCCCTGGTTAAGTAATTTTAAAAATTTCAATCACAATATTCAAAGATTGGCAAATGTTGCACCAAAATGTTTCTAAATGCTGCTTCACATGACAGGAAGCATTCTTCATTTAGATGTCTGATTTTAAGGCATTTTTTAATGTTAAGAATATAAAAATCACCTCATTGGAACAGATCAGTGCTCCATGCTGTCTGCCAGGGACCAGTGTTAGAGGCATGATGTCATAATTTGCTTATGACAAATCAATGCAAAATCATTATCAGTGCAAAATCATGAACATTTTGGCTATACAGTAATCTGTCTAAAATCATATTCCTCTCATGTGTTGTCTTATACATGCTTCATTTTTAATTATCCACTTTGTAAAATATAAATCAATTTTCTGAGCAAAATACCATCTTCACCAGAATCAGCTTTTCTTCTGCAAGATGAAGTAATCTTCTCTTCACTGCAAAAATATCTGAAATGTTGTGGTCAGGAAAAAGATGGGTTAGAATAGATGGCCATTGTGGTATTTTCTGGCATAAAATCTATGCTACCTAATACTGTAACCATGCATTGTATGATCTTAAACTAGCTGAAATCCATGTGGGCTTAGCTAAATTAATGCACAGTTTTTACAGTCTATGTCATCTTCCATTTTGCGAAGTTCAGCTGGCAAAATACAACAGGATGAATTTAGGGCTTTGTTAGGCATATCTGAATGGAGAGAACATAATGTTTTTGAAGTAGAATGTGGAGATTTAGCCACCTGTCTCCAATTATACTCAGTGTGACTGCAAGATTAAAATGCCATCTAGCTCACTGTGAAAATATGTCCCATAGTATCTCCTTTTAGCTCAGGAGCATTAATGCTAATAACAGCCCAACAGAGAATCAATTTTATTTTGATCTTCTCAGTGATTAAATATTTTTTACAGAGCTCTGGCAACACTTTTAAAAACTCTCAAACACAAAATTGGAGTTGGAAAAATGTACTGGCACAGAGAAGAACTGCATGTGAGCCAGTTTTTGGTAATTGAATGACTAGCACAAATGGCAGCCAAGAGTATATTCACCTGAAAAATGCATATGAAGCAGAATATGGAATCAAATAATCTGGGGAAAAAATAAAAAGCTGTGAAATAATTATGCTAACAAGTATTGATTGCAACTTAAATTATCAGACTGGAATGATATTATTGTTTTTGTTGTTGCTGTTTTTGTTGTTGTTATTATTATTGTTATTATTATCTTCATTATTTTGAGTGTATGGATACTTTGCCCTTTAAAAAATCTACGTAAAACTGGCCAGTACTTCAGTCAACACTGTGCATAAAATTCTGTGACTGGAATTGATGCCAGATTTACTTTCTAGACTTCCTCAATTCTTATTCTGAGCTACAAGGCTCCAAGGTTGTAACACCCTTGAGAAATCAAGTGCAAGCCATAACCAAAGTTAAGCACAGCCTTTCCAGTTGATAGTTAAGTATTATTTCTGCCAAAATTACATCTTTAAGGTAAAAAGATTAGCAAACCTGGGCCATGCCAACAGAAATGTTAGCTAAGGAGATACTGAAGGTATAATTACTATATTGAGTGTTTAAATATGAATTTCCATTGTAAGTTTCAGGTGTTTCATTTCAATGTAAAAACAGGTCCATTTGCCTTAACTGTAGCTGTCTAAGGTTTTCTGTGTTGTTTAACAAGCACTTGTTTAAATTGCTTTCTGGAAAAAAAGGCCAAAACAGACTCTGAAAGAGATTAGAGACACTAAATCAGACTCAGAAATTTCTACCTCACATTTTTCATGCAAGAATCTGATCCTAAACAGGACAGTTAAGACCATCTTTACTACCTAATACAATAATGTACTTTAGAGATGTTAATTCTGGAGTAGGTTAACAAATCAAGTACTAGACTTTTACACAGCAGGGATCTTTGAATTATCTTTACATCAACGCACTTTTTTTTCAGACAATACTAATTCATAATCAGTACAGGGAGGAAATCTAGGAGTCTGCAATTGATATACAAAGCACTACAGATACTAATTTTATAGAAGCATTTATATTAGAAAAAAAGTTGTTACCCTTTCTGCTCCTTGGTGCTTAAGCATTTAACGTCTTACTTGCTTTGGAAAAGTGTCATCTCCCATTTTCAAATGGGGCAAATCAGACATGCAGCACTGAATCCCCGAGTGTCTATAAAGTACAAATTCAGTTTCAGCTCTCCTGATGCCCTGTTCCAGTTCTGGAAACAGCAAAGACCATGAGTTACATGATATGTTGAGAGTTATAATGTGTAACCTCCCTGGGTGGTGCAAAAACACTGTAGTAGAGATAGAAACAGACCTTACATCTTTTATATACCTTTACATCATGTTTCATCCTTCAACACTGTACTCTACACAGAAGAATGAATTTCAAAAGGAAAGGGCAGAAGTGCTCTATCTGTATTACCATGGTTTTGCAGAACAACATAACCCCAATGCCATTCCCTGTTAAAAAAATTTCTATCATATAAGCAGGACAGTATTCAAACAAATGAATCCAAATGATCAAGTGTATGAAATACAATTCAATGCAGCACAATTTAAATCACTGAAAACACAAAAAATAGAGGCCCCTGTACAGATAACTATCACAGCTGTGTTTCTACCCTGATGAATAAAGGAGTTTTCCATATCTTCTAAATGCTAGTGAGGCTGTAGCATTGCTCTTAGTGCACTCCTTGGCATTTCCTTTCAATATGCCTTTGTGTTTGTTTTACTTCTTGTCATGTCAGCCCACTGCCATCTCCTCTGCTCACTCAGGCAGCTTTACTCTTATCACTCATCACCTGAATTTTGTGCAGAATCATCAGTACTTGAGAGTTTCTGATACTGCTGTCGAGGCACAGCAAAGGAACTTTTATTCTTGTGCACCTGCTGTGCATTTGGTTGCCTTTCTTTACAGAAGATTTATGCTAACTCTGGAGAATACTGACACACTCCAATTAAATTACATGGGGTCATAGAATATCCTGAGTTGGAAGGGACACAGAAGGATCATTGAAGTCCAGCTCCTGGCCCTGCACAGGACACCCCAAGAGTCACACCAAGTGCCTGGGAGCATTGTCCAAACACTTCTTGAGCTCTGTCAGGCTTGGTGCTGTGACCACAGCCCTGGGGAGCTGTTCCAGTGCCCAATCACCCTCTGGGGGAAAAACTTCTTCCTGATATCCAGCCTAAACCTATCCTTCCAACTTCAGCAGTCTCTACTCGTGGAGTGCCAGCTGCAGACATGGCAGCAATGTGTGCAGCCCAGAGACTTCAAAAGAGTTACAGGACAGCTGGTTCTGGGAAAAGGAAACAAAGAGTTGTAATAGCATGGTGGCACATCCAAGGAAAATTTGAAAAAAACTATTTCCAGCACCATGGCAGTGTGTGGATGCCGAAGTGTGTTGGTTTGATCTTGTTGCAGCAACACTCCATTGTGCACTGTAGACATATTTCATTCAAAAAGAGCAGTCAGACCATTTTTTACCTTAAATTAGAGGAAATTACAAGAACACAGAGAAAAAGATGATATATTTAGCTTCTTCAATATGATACACTTTCACAGCCCTCCTATCATGAATAAAAATAGTTTCCCATTGCTATCCAGCAGTTACAACTAGTCATAAGGAAAATGAGTGAAAAATAGTAACCTTTTCAGTAATGGAGAAAGCAGTCTGTCATAGGTTCATTTTGGTAATGCCATAACCCTAAAAGATTTGCCTCATTTAGAAATCATTTTAAAACCAAATAGGATACAATTTAATGTCTGGAAAATGTATCAACTGCCCAATGGATATTTATAAAATAGACAGGCAATGACTATTTTGGGGGTGTTTTTCTGACTTTCTGGGCTTTTAGCCATTTGTCTCTTGCTGTTTTCCCTGCCTCTTTCTGTGAAGTTACATGTGCCTTAAATTCAGGAAGGACTGAAAGGTGCACTTACAAGAGCTGTGTCTGCTCATTTTGAACCTGAAGCTAAAATAACAATTTTTTTCTTCCTCGGCAAGTGAAATGGTAGTTATGATCTACCATAAAATCTAAAAGTAAGAAAGAAATCTAGCAAAGCTTACTGTTGTAAGTTTTGGTGACAATAAACCCCCGTCCAATTAAAGAGGAAACCTCACTGCTGGGGGGGTCAGCATCAACAGCTGTCAGGTAAATTCACATGTGAAAGGAAGCTCAGCTCAGAGTTGGCCACTCTGTGTGGAGGATCACTAGATCTGCTGACAATAGAACAGGAACAGTTCTTTTTTTTATCCTTAATTCAGCCTGACTTACATCAATAAATTCAGTTGTACTGTTAAGATTTATTGTCCCATTGCTTCAAATGAAACAAATGTTGTGCTTCATGAAACATCTCTGTATAATTTTATATTTAGAGACTTACTTATTTCCTAGGCTCAGCCACCAACCCAGGATAGACTTGCAAAATGAATTACATCATCTGTATGTCAAGCAATCAGGAACAACAAAATCCAGTGTCTTTTACTTTATTTTTCTCTGAAATTGAAAGAGAGATAAAAGACATACAAAATGTATAGACAAAACCAGTGAAAATACCCTCCATAAGCAAATATATATCATAATAAAATGCAAAAACCAAGCTGAGTTACATATAGGGGTAGATGGCTTGAATCCCTGATAACTGGACAGCCACTCCATCCCCTGTTGGATGTCATTCCTGGTCTGATCCTCTCATCAGAATAAAGAATCACCAACTCCTTTAATTTTATCTAGACATTTTCAGATTTGCAATTAGACCATTCTTCTATATTTACTGAGTGATCTGCACTGGTGCCTTGGCAAGTAAAGTCTTGTTATTTTACTACTTTTCATATTCTTTTATCAAGAATCATTTATAAATTTTAAGATGTTTTTGAAAGTACAATGTAATTGAGTAATTAAATATTTTCAGCCTCTTCAAAAAAAAAAAAATTGGCAGCTTTTGCTGCATTGCATTTTTGAGTTCTGTAGTTTGCAAACATGAAGGGGACCTTTATATATGGAATTGAAAATTAACGCTATTGAATGAACTGGATGACATAGCATCTGAAGAAAGGGAGATTTATAATAATGGTTAATACTCCAACAGAAAAAAACTGTAATGGAATCTAAAGCTGGAAAAATGAAGCTGCAGGGATTCAGATTAATATTGAAACATAAAAGTTTAATCAAAGACAATTAATTGCACAAACTAGCCCGAAACCATTTGTTGTAGCCTTAAATCAAAACTGAACATCTTTTAAAAGTCTACCATGTATATCCTATTGCAATTATGTGCCTGAGACAGATATTCATCAGTTCTTCTGTCTTGAGAAATCTAACAACAACCACTGTTACTTACAGTGTTTTACAATTTAAGTAATAAGAAGTGTCATTGATATTGTGATTGATGGGGATTTAAAAATTCTATTAATGAAGTAGCATTGTTACATGTTCAACTGCTCAAAGTAACAAGATATCAAAACCCAGTTTGGCATTGTAGAGATTTATAAATTGGGCAAATCCAGCTATAGTTTTGTGTCAGCAGTCAATGACATACCTAAGGCTAACCAACACAATGGAATATTATAAAGCTTTTCCTAAAGAAGGCAGTAGGGATTTATTAAAAATGTCTTGACTGACTTATACACACACACACATACATATATATGGAGAATAGAATATAACTTTGTAAGTTTAATTTTAGACATGTCAGTTGTTTCTTGGTTGAAACTTCAAAAATATTCATGGGAAATTTCAGCTTACATCATTAAGGTGCACTAAGTTGGAATGGGACGAAAATGCTTTCTTACAGAGGAAAATCTTGATCAGTCTTACCTTTAGATAAACTTAGCTGCAAGGTTTTGTTTTATACCTCCATAGAAATTTATCTTAATTCATTCTGAAAAAAGACTGTGTATTTTAGCTCTCCATGTTTGCTCATTTTGAGAGGGATTGGTTTTGTCCACCATCCTCGCTCAAATAGTCTAGTCCACACAAGTCATGCAACCTCCCTCAGCAGGCAGTGATAAGATGTGAATGTCTCCAGTGACTGTTGAAGTCTAGAGATCAGGATGGCAAATATACAGTTTGTGGAAGTGCTTCTCCCTTGCTGACTGTAAAAACAGCATCGGGGATGAGCCTAGACTGAACTTTCAGCTTTTAAGCTGTAGAAGTGATATACAAAATTCCAACAGTTTATGATCTTTCTTAACAAGATATTCACAACAAATATTTGGCCAATCTCAACCCAGTCCTCCAACATATGTTTATGTGAATAAATTCTAATTCATGCAAAAGCTAACATGCATGAGTGTTTGTAATGGAGCTCTTCCTTCCATAGTGGAATGACAGCAGTGGGTGGCAGAGCCAGGACTGTGGCACCAACCTGTCCTCATCTGTCCTCTCAGACCCAACAGCAAGTCCTCTGACAGAAATCAGCATCTTCTTACATGAACAACTTAAGGTTTTATGTGCATACTTCTCTATGAAAAAAAGTGGGGATACAGCACTGAACCCATTTTATAGTAAGGTCATCAATAATGTAGTATATATTTTATAGTAAGTTCAACAACCAGCATTTGTTTCAAGGTGGTTATTGGTTTGCTTGTAGCATATTGAGCCAGATGCCCTTCTAAAGTCAAAGTAATTAATCTACAGTGTTTTCAGTCTACCTGTGTTGCTTTGAGTTGTCCTGCAATTTTGGTGATAAAATAAATATTTTTTGTTCCCTAATTAGAGTGGAAAAATGATTAATGGAATCCATTATTATACTAGCAGCTGCATATACAAATGTGCATTTGTGTAAGTTGTCCTCCAATTATTTTATAGCACTAAATAGAAACTAATCATCATCTAAATTCCCCATTGGCAGCTGCTTTATAGAACCAATTCACCTATTAGGATCCTCAATTATGCATGAACAAAATAACAGGTGGAACATCGCAAATGTTAATTGAAGAAATATCTGAAATGCTTTGTAAATGAAAAATACTGCTATGATTGAAGCCATTCACCAATTAGATGATGAAGGAAAAGATGAGAGACATGTTAACCTTGGTACCTCAAAAGTATTATTTCCCTTACTGAAGATGAGTCCAAAATATCCATAAAATCCTGTCCCCACTGAAAGCAATGGTAAATCTCTTGTAGCCTAAAGGGAAAAGGAAATCACTTCATTTGTACCAAATATCTGTCAGCAAATGAACTAAAAATTATAATTCAAATCAATCAGTAAAGTACAGAAAAATAAAGGAGTAAGGTGCAATTTTTTCAATAAATTTCAATCAGGAATTACCACACTAAAATTTAGCCAAATCCAGATTTAAGATTTAACTTAGTCATTTAGTATTTCTCTCTAATCAATGTGTGGAAATAGGCATTTACAAAGAACAAGTCACCTACCTTAACAGGAGGGAAGGGAACCTTGTCTCCCTCGGTTAACTTAGAAGAGTCTAACAAACTGAATACCTGGCTTTGAGATGGCTACTTCTTTTCCTCAGAGTTATTTTTACTGATGAGACAGGATCTTTCAACCATCTGTAATATACAGTCTGAACTTCTCATCCCTCTCTTGGTTCTAGATCTTGCCATAACTACCACAGTTTTAGGTGCCTTCTGGAATGCGGCTAACTCCTGGTCAGGGTCACTGCTCTGCAGCTGCATTCAGCCTGATGTGCACAGAAGGTGTTTGCCATGGGTGACCTGCTGGAAATTTGGAAATGACAGGCAATCTCAGGGCTTGCAATGCCACACTAAACAACAGAGTAAGACAATTACAGCTCCTTCCATCCAAACTGTTTTTTCTCCATGTTAAATGTCAGATAAGCTTGTGATGTCTCAAGAAGTAATGGGAATAACTGTGGGGGTTTGCTTTGATTTCTTGGTCAGCATTCAATACAGTATCTGCAGATATTCTTAGAAGCTCTGAAAATGAAGTATGACTACTTTTCCTTTCCTCTGCTAGCATATTTTTGGTAGCTACTAAATTAACCTTATTATTTTTTCTGAAATGTTATCTTTAAAGTTCAATTTTACTTTGTAAATGTATTTTTCTGTACTAAATCTCAAAAATCTGAGAATCCACCCACCTCAGACAGTTGTCCAAAAGGTGGTAAAACCTCAAAGTATGTCCTGTCCTACAACATCAGCTGAAAATAAAAGCTATAATCCATGATCATTCCTGGGCCCTGGCTGTCAGTGACTGCTTCACTTTCTTGATGTTCTCCTAGGGAATATCAAAGAATATGCTATTCCCTTTTCATTCACCTTAAGCTTAGTGAAGACCATTTATACTTCAAATACATCTGCAGTTTCTGTAGGTATATACAATATGCCTGTACCTGATTTTTTTTCCTGAAGATAATTGTTGACATTTATTTTCTAAAAAAATTCTGTATGAAATGAGGTGAGGTGATGCATGAGTGATCACACAGAGGGAGATACTGAGATGTGAAGTAGCAAGTACGTATTTGGCAGCAAAAATAATTCAGAATTAAAAAATATTTACTTTATTCTGTGCTGTTGTTAGTGAGGAACTTACAGAAACAGATTCGGGGATGGAAAAATAAGGAAGTGAGTAATTTATATTTATTTAGGGGGGATGATGAAAGGGATGTTGTGCATTACTTTGATGAACTGGCAGTCGCCTTAGCAGATCTGTTGAGTCATCTGTGTGGTACTGTGTTGAGTCATGATGTATTGTTAGCTGCTGCTGCAATCACAGAAAGACTTATTGAGCAGAAGTAGATTACGTAAGAAAAGTAACTAAATCCCCATTAGAATTCTGCCTGAGACAGAGTAAATTCAGCTTGTATGCTCACTGTTGGGAAGAGGCTTGGGTGGCTGACAGCCTCGGCGTGTAATGCGATATTTGGGGTGCCTCAGGGCTCCCCTGTAGGGGATAACACCACTGCAGGCAGCTCAGCTGCTCTGTGTCACACAGCCTGAGGTGGGAGCTGGCTGGAGCAGTGAATTCTGCCCTCCTGGATATCCCCTCTGCTCCACACAGCTCAGCAGAGCCACAGGCAGGAGTGATGTTCACTCACAAGTGTGAGAGAACAAAACACAGCAACAGGACAATTTATGGTGTGTGCTGTAACCCAGTTTAGTGCACTACTGCATTGTCTACTGAAAAGAGCAAGCAAGGTTTTTCTTTTATTTATTATTAAATGTGGATTATGGGTTAGCTGAGATGATGGCATGAAAGCCAGTGGCTGAATTTGGACTAATTTTCAGTGGGAACAGAAGCACAGAAGGAAACAAGTTATATGAAAACTGTAAGCATAACTGCAGCCTTTTATTTCAGGAAATCAATAATTCCTCTTGAATTCAAATGTTTTTATTATTCTCCTTTAAACAAAAATTTTGTAGGCGATTAAGTAGAGGTTTAGGCATTGCCTCGACTTCTTTGAGGGTAAATTTGAATTGTAACAGTACAGTTAGTATTGTCAAGAAAATTTACCTGGTCTAAGGACAAGACCCCTAGTCAGTACTAAATTCAAGACCTTTTGTCTGTGAAGCATGGAATTGACTCCACAACTCAGATAGTTATGAAGTAGGTATGTGTTTATTCCAGCTGGGGTGCATGGGGGGTAGCCCCTCCAAAGACATGCACACCCTCAGCGGCACTTCACAAAGTTTATATTAGGTTACAGATTACATATGCATAAAGTTAGACAAAGCCCCTATACATATTCAATACCTATCCCCGCTTCGTATTATAATGAGTTCAAAGTTCATTTAAATATGCCCGCGCAAGCGCAGTGTCTCCAGATTAATTGTGGGCAAGGGTCCCAATGATTAATTATGACAGGCTCCATCCTCTTCATCACGATGAACTGTTCACCCTGTTCCCTTGTGCATGCTCCCTTGGTCCTTGGTCCTAGTCCAAGCCTGAGAACCGACTCGTACCAGTCCTGGGGTCCAAGGGTGGGATGCTCGGTTACACTCAGTGGTTTCTCTCAATTATTTGGCTCTCTTCTCTCCATCCTCCTCGATACCAGGTAGACACAAATTCATTAAGAGAATAATAAATAAATTGCAGCTGGCATATCTTAGTAAATCATTACCCAATCTCTGGCTCTCTAAATCAGTTTAAAAATATTATTATTACTATTATCCAGCTTCTAGCTCTTTTACTTTAGTAATTTCTATTTTACCCTAAATCATCTGGAAAAAGCAATAAATTATTTCAATGGAGGAGGCACCTGATTCTTTAATGAAACACGCCAACAGTATCAGGCTTTTCTGTTCTTTGGCTCCAAAACAACTTTGCACCAGCTCTCAGAATAAAATCTTTAAAATTTTAGCCGTGATTCAGTGAGATCAGAAATTGAAAGAAGTTTTGTCTGAGTTAAGAGTTTAGGCTATAGCATATATGTTTATTCCCTGTATTACATTACTTTCCTTCTTTTTTAGGTTTGGATTCACTGTTACTTGATTGCTGAACAAAACAACCCTAAAGGTTTTGCACATTGAGAAAAAAAAAATAATTAGCTTTTTCTGGCTTCTCTACTCACTGAGCTCAGTTGCTATGACAACCAAAATTTTTTAACATCAGTCCTTTTGATTTCTGCAGTTTAAAAAACCCCAAAACCACCAAATATTTAAACTGTGAAAAAAATTCTATAGTTTCATAAATTTAGAACATATTTCACCTTCATTAATAATGACCATGCTTAGTAACTTTCTTAATGTTTTCTACAAGCCAAAGACATCTAAAAGTCAGAGTTCTTCTAAGGGCTACTGATGGCTCTGTGAACGAAGTATCTGTAACTCACCACTGATCCTGCAAGACTACTTATTGAGGGATACTACAGACATTACAGTTGAAATAAATAATTGTTGTAGTTCTGGTGTCAGAACATGACATGCAGCACATCCCAGTCTGGCAAACAGGGAGCTTTTATTATTATTTTGATTGCACTTGGGAAATACAGATAATGAGGCATTTTTGTGACAGGGTGATGTGATACTCATTTTTTTATATATGGCTTTTCCTGGCTGGGAAAATTTCAATTTGCTTCCAGCAGTTCTTCACACTATTGTAAAAACCAGTTTTATTTCCTATTTGGAAAAATGTCCTTTTAGGAATAATAAACCCTATGAGTTTTCATTGAAAGGGGATAAAACATTTATGTGCCAAAGGCTAGAAAATAGAGGACTATCTACAATGTTCACCATTGTAGATTGTGTAAGATTTTGTAGATTTGTGAGGTACAAAAAAAAAAAAAACTAGAATAGGCATCATTCTACTCTTCTAGTAGTTACATGGAGAGTAAACCATGATGATTCCATACCTGCATTCCCTGAACATAGTCTGGACAAAGTTAGGTACTTCAGAGTACACCTGCATTAAAGCACATAGAATCATAAAGTAATTTAATTTGGAAAAGACCTTTAAGGTCATCAAATCCAAGTGTTACTCCAGCACTGCCAAGCCCTCCACTAAACCATGTGCTACATCTACACACAGAGGGGTTGCAATCAGGAGTTGAAGTCTCTCTGCTAGAGAAATATCCACGAGATATATCTTTAAAAAAACAAATAAGTTTGTTTCTTGTTTTGAAATATGGTAACCCAAAAAGGGTGAAGATTTTGGCAGAACTGGAAATGTTCTGTCTCCTCCACTTCTCTTTCTGGAGGAGATGAAACCATTTGAGAAGGAACTTCATGCAAAGCAGCTCTTTGTAACTTTTTAACTGTATTGCACTAATTTGGCTTGAAGTCTAGAGCTACACTAAATGTAGCAAGGGGCACACTCAAACACAAACACAACTGTCCAAATTGCTTAATTTGCACTCAGTTCCTGTCACAGTTTTGGCCTTTGAATGGTTTCCTCTATTGTGTTTTAATCACAGCAGTCACAGACAATATAGTTGCTTCTTTTCTTCACTCATCTTTCATTTTATGTTCTTTCTGCCTCCTATACATGGTTTCTCAAGCTGAAGGCTGTGATATTTAGTGGAAAGCCTCACTGCTTTGCTGACAGAGAGATCAGACTCACTGCAACCTTTCCAAAAGCACTGCTTCTTCATTTGTATGCACCACAGCCACCTCTTTCTCTGCAGACTAGATCAATCTCAGTATTAGGGAGATTATCCTGCTGTCAGTAAGCCCTCAGCTTTTGCCTCACATTGCTCTAGCATGAGGCTACATATTGAAGACTGGATGAGCTTGTAATTTCATTTCACATGTTCAATATATGAGAAAGGAATTTTGCTGGAGGAAAAAGTGATTCCCAAAGAAGATTTTGTAGTTTGTGGGAAACAGTCCCTTTTCTTTGGGATCTAGTTAAAGACGACGGTCCTCCTTAACTATAGATAACCAAGAACTCATTTAGTGTTTAGCCAAAAACCACCTGCAAATGTTATAAGGTTCCATAGGAAACATTTTACAGATCAATGAAAAAAATGGGGAAATACAGTCAAGCTTTTTGAGTTCTGATCCTAGCTCTTACTCTATGATGTGGCTTAACCTGTCACAAAATAATTCTTTCTCTTTGCTTCTAAACCTTTCAAGAAACTTGAAAGCCTTGATTTTTGATGAAAACTTGCCAAGTATTTTGATATCAATGGTATTTTAAAAAATATAAAGCTACATAAACTCATCTAATTTGTCTGCCCAGCAAAGCTGCATAAACACTTCCAGCTTTGAGATTTCTGGTACATATGGCTTAGAATGGATGATATAAATAATAAATTTCAAAAGAAACTTCAGATTTGAAAAAGTAATTTTTAAAAATTATATCACACATTTATTCAAGAACTGCATACTAGATAATAATAATGTAGCTCTGTTCTTAGTAATGGCTTCACAGTTGATGGATTTTTTTTTTTCATTTCTCTAATTTAAATCTTTCACTCCTGAGGGGGAAAAAACCCCTAAACATTAATAATCTCAGCTATGTGTTTAGGGTGGGGGAAAGTAAAAAAAATAGAGGAAGAGCAACGAGAAGATTTGCCCAAGGTAATAAATGGACTGGATTACTTCCAGTGTGGTTAAAAGAGAATTTAGGATGCAATCAGAAGGGAAAACAGCAATTAATTTAGATATATTTATTCTGTAATGCAAGATCCTTCTATCTTTCACGATCTAACAGCATTCCTAATGCCTTAACTTTCCCACTTGGTTTTATCATTGTGTTTTTTTCTTTTGAAAAGTAGAAGTTAGAAATAAAAACTGACATGCCTACAGCCTCTCAGAGGATTTTTGGCTGCATCTCCTGAAATCACATGTAATATTTGTTTATGTGATTGGTTCAATTGCTGATTTTAATGTGTCCTTTGGATGTGTAAGAATTGCCAAAGTGGATTCCAGTTACCAAACCTGACACCAAATTTTGCTTTCTTGATTACTTTGGGTGACTGTGCATGGATGTGAAATACATCCAGAAATCTGGGGCAAGTCAGGGTGGCCTGTGGACTGAGGAGCACCAATGTACACTTAAAAGTGTCCTAGACTCAGAGGATGCCAACAGGGTGTTCAGGAAATGTTGTGATGCACAGAGTCCCTGGCCTTGTGTAACTGACGGTGCTGTTTGACAAGATGATTTGTTATATTGGCATTAATATTATTAAATGTCTTTAAATTTCTCACCAGAAGGGTTGCTAGGAAGAGGGAGCATATATCTACAGTCAGATTTATGGTGAGGAATGTCTTTTTTTTGTGGGGTGGGATGATTGTTCCCCGCTTCTTCCTATTACACATTCTGTTTCACAGCTTCTGTTAGTCCTGTCTCACCCCAGCACTTCCTTCTCAAGAACAATTCTTCAGCCTTTTGGATATTGCTCCTGCTTCTTGTTGATTTGTGTAAGGACAGAATTTTAGTAATGGTTGATTGTGAAATTCATTGCTAAAGACTCTTACTGAGGGCACAGAGATTTGCTGGCCAGATGTCTGACCTGCAGAGCACCTGTCATGTGAAGGGGTTTGGGGTTTATTTCTTTGTTTTGCTTAATTAGAAAGGTTTTAATTTGTGAAGAAAGTGCTGAAAGAAAAGGGAAAATTTAATCTTATCTTCTCCAGTGGTATTTCTGGCAAATATGAATGGGAGGAAGGCCCTGTGATAACAGGGAAATTACCATTTCTGTGATTTTGTCCAAATATGAGCATGAAACAAGAAATGGAGCAGAGCACCAAGATCTCAGCACAGCCCTGGAAGGCTGGTTTGGCACAGAAAACAAAGTGTGGGCTGCTCCTTTTGGCCAGGCCAAAGTGGGCACAGCAGCAAAACCCAAGCCATGTGTACAAAGCAAGAAATATGTCCAGGGGAAAAAGATTGGGTTGAGTTGCCAGAGGGGTGAACTCTCATGCACTTGATCTTACCTGCAAGACACATCACTTCTTTGTCCTTGCCTTTCTATTGACTGCATGTGATGAGTTTATTTTTAATTTTATTTAGAAATATCTGCAGAATGATGCGATTTTTAATTATGGAAAGCTGCATATTTGTTATCATTTTTTTAATTACCTTTAGTTTATACATGGAAATAACTGCTCATTTCTCCACAATTTTTTCCTAAGTGTTTATGAAATATAAATAGATTAAATACTCCTGTGAGCTAATGAAAGAGGAAAAAAGATGCAAAACTGAAACTGCAGACATTAGGAAATACAGTTTGTCAGGAAATTTTGGAATAGTTTGGTTTCTGTGCAAACCTGTCCTTTTTTCCTGTTTTTATAGATTAGAATTTGATCTAAGAACAGCTGATTGGGTACTGGGTGTTTCTTTTCTAATTATATACACATATTAATTGAAAATAGAACTGCTCATTAAGCAGCTCACAATTGCCAATTGCCATTTCTCCTTTTTACCTGCAAGATATTCACAAAAGCATTTAGCACAGTCATATTGCTTCCAAATCTGCAGCACTGTTCAGAAGCCTGGCTGCAGCATCAGGAATTTCAGATGACTTCTCAATTCACATCCTTGAGCTGGAATGTCAGAGATTCTAAACCAGGATTTGCTCTTTAGATTGATGATTACCCAAGGCGCGAGGAAGCTGGGGAAATCTGACCAGTCGTGTGAATTTGATTAATTCCATGTGGATGGAATTCTGTCAGTTAAAAGATCTTTTTAATCACAGATTTTTTTAATTGCAGGGGGTTTTTTGTATTGACATTATGACCCACGATAATAAAGTTACTTAGAAAAAAATATCAGAAAGAGAGCAAAAAAAAATAATTTACAGAAATAGTATCAAGTTCAGAAGACTTCTGAGTTAAATGAACTGCATAGGTCTGACTTTCACAAAAATGGGGGAGCAGTGGTTGTTTTCCACAGTGCACAGCTGCAACAGTGATGTCAATTTAGAGAACAGTCAGCCTGTTGAACTCTTACATTGGTGACTTTGTGTTTGCATGAGAGTTCCCATCCAAATGAACAGAACAGAACTAAAGTTACCTGTTACCAGTATTTAACAATACTACTTGAGATTTGACCTGAGCTTTGTTTTTCTTTCTTTCTACAAACATGCAGCTCTTCCCCAGGTTTCATTCAGAGCATGATCCTCTAAAAGTAGTGATGCCAAATGCTTTCTCCTGTTCTCCTTTTAAACCATGGCTGCTGAGCACGTGAGCATTTGCATAAGCTATTACACAAATACAACTAGGACATTTTCAATTTAAGTGTACATAATACATTTGGCTTATATGAGCCATTTCAATAAACCAGAAGAATTGATGGAGTTGCAGCCTGTCAATAAAGCCATTAGCTTTAGGGGAATTACTCACTGAAGCAGGATGTGTTTTGAATTCCACAGAGGAAGGGAAGATATGAGCAGCTTGTTTTTCACTGAAACAGCCCTCCTGATACTCCCCACTCCCTAAGCTGCTCATATTAAACTTGTGTTTTGAAGCTCTTCAAAGCTGCAGGGCTACTCTGAGAAAAGCACATGCTGGGGATCAGTAAGTTATACTACAGTTAATAATGTGATTTAAGTTTTGAATGTATACCAGAGATCTGAAATCATACAAAGTCTTTATTTTTTTTCTGACAGACTGTGCTCCCACAACTATGCTGTGACATTCTTGCCTGTGGTCCAGACTTAGTTGTTTTCCTTAAGTTCTTTAACATAATTACATGCTAGTCAGTATAAGAAAAATTCATAGATTTGAGTCTGCTGGCTCTGGAGAGGAGCACAAAAGGTCTTGTTTTACTTAAAAATGAAAGAATATTTATATCCAGAGGCCCATCCTACTCCTTTTTCAGCTTTGATTAATTTATTTACATATTAACTTACAGGTGGGTCTGTACTATCAGTAGCTGTTGCAAATACTAATCCTCTATTGCTCTCTATCCTGTGCCAATGGATCTGACTGCCACACACAACATCTTGGCCTGAATTCTTTTCCACAAACACCTGGGCATAGGATGTGGCTCACCTCAGACCTCCCTGTGAACAGGATTGATGCTGAGCAGCACCAGCTCTGCAGGAGCCACACTGAGCACTGCTCTCACATTTGGAGTTTCATCAAGTAGCACTTTTGAGATGGCTGTAAAGCTACACAGTCTCATTAAGCTTCTTCCTGGGATACAGCATGGGACAACAATGCTCCTTCCTTACCAGAGGGGGAAAAGGAACCTGGAACATTAATTAGTGCCTGGGAGTATGTTTGCATGGTGATCGATTCATAAGCAGCCAGCTTTACCATGTCACTAGTTAAGATCATCACAACACAGTGACAAACTCTCTACATCTATAAATACCAAACCAGTATTTGTTGTAACACAGCTCCTCCTAGGCAGAAGTACAGCAATTGTATGTTTGGGGATAGATGTGTTATGATTTCCAGAAAATTCCAGTATCGTGAAAGGAAAAAGGAGTTTTGTAAAGACAGAATAAAAAATTAATAAAACCACCCCAACTTATTACTGTTGCTGCTATGGAAACTGAACAAAGAACAATAACTACTTGCCAATTTCTTCTGGCTCCTACAGTGAATAAGCCTAAAATACAGAGATTTCAAGGACAAGAATTGCTGTCAATAACTAAGTATTTTGCTATTCTGGGATTTACCAGCACATTACCTTGGAGATGTTTAGTTTCTAATTTTTTTTTTTTTTCTAAAGTACAAGACATTATAAGTACATGAAGCATGTTGTTATGGAAAGGCAAATAATTTTTACATGGAGAAATCAATTACTGACATTAGGAATTTATTCACTGCATTTTACTTATATTTATAAAGGACAATGCTTTTATAAAAACAAGAAACACATTAAATTTACAGGTGTGCCTAGCCCTGCACAGCACCTGCAAGTTCATAAGGAAAGAAAAGTCCTTGTTTCGATGTTTATTGCCACTCAGTTATAATATGCTCAGTGCAGCTGTATCTGTATAAGAGGCTACTGCTGAGACTCCCTTCTTCTGACTCATAGGGGTTTTTTTCTGTATGGGAGAAGCAGCCAAAGCATTTCTCCCCAGTAATAACATAAAGTTTACAATATATTTTTAATAGCCTGCACTTTGGACTTCATCTGGAAACAAAGGTACAGTTATTTTAGGGCACAGAATAAGACTTTCCGTATGCCTTCATCATGTTTTCCCACTTTGAAAACAATAGCTGAATCCTAAACTTACTGGAATGGAATGGCAGCATTCATTGCTTGGCTTGGCAAAATTTTTTACTTGTTAAAATTTAGAATAGCATAGGCAAAATTAACCACAGGAAGGTTTGTATCTGTGGGAAAAAAGGTATCTAGACTCTTCTGGCAAGTAAAAGGTGAGAGAATTCACTTCTGTTCTCCTTTGCCTAGATTTACAGTGGGAGATCTTGTTGAAAAATGTCTCTTCAGTAAGAGATGGACATTCTCTTATTGAAGTTCCTCAAAATATTCTCCATCTTTATATTTCTTAGTCTGTATTTAAGGCATATGGAATTCTTCCAAGTAGTTCTCTCTGCCAGATATTAACTTGAGTATCCTCCTATGTGCAACAAAAAGAGATAACAGAAATATCTCTCAGCTATAATTTATCCTGCAATATCTCAGTGACATGAATATTCTTGATGCAGCTTGGGGAGGAAAAGAAAAGTAATGGGACAGAATGGGTGGTGATGTTCTTTAAAACCTGAAGGTTTTAACCCTTAATTATGAATTCTAAGAAATTTTACACAGTTGTCCAATACCATTTTAAAGGATATTTTCAAGTAGAATAGATTTTTTAAAAAATTCTGAATTATGAACAAATAAAAAGTAGTAATGGAAATCACAGATGATAGAGGAGGACACTTACCATCAGCAACACTCTAGAAAGAGTTGGTGATTTTCCTATAGTATCATTTCTACATGGTTTTGCAAGTGCACTTCAGTCATAATGGGTATGATAATCTGGAGGAAGAGATGCTGTCATTCAGAATACTAGCAGCTATAAATAACAAACCCCTCAAAGTTAACACCTAAATTCCCAAGCCTTTCCAATTCAATTGTGCCCTTTCCTACAGAAGAGTTTCATAAATTCATTTCAGCCATTTACAGGAGCCTCTAGAGTTTCTAATGTGTCCTTTAATGGAAAGCTTTCCTGGATATAATACAAGCACAATACAGCATCGCCCGTTGTTACCTTGTGCTTTTATTGCATACTTATTTTTAAGATGCTTTAAAGCATTTTCTTGTCAAAAGTGCATAACTGTGGAAATCCCTTGCTGTTACAGCATATAGCATCAGAAGCCTCTGCCTTGAATTAGAAGGAGTTTCCAGTTGTATTTTTCTTCATCATTTTCCCAGTATAGCAGTGAATGCAAATGACATTTCTGCCTGGGGCTTTTCAGTGTGCAATCCACTTGTGACACAAACCTGCTTCTCATTTGTCACTCTATCTCCATAGACACTAGTCAGCCCATCAAATGTGGAAATTTAAATTATCCAGAACATTTTAGAATTATAGTATCGCAGAACTGCTAGAGTAGGTGGGAACAATGAATTTTAAATTAAACTACAGAATAATTACTTTATTATTTTACTATAACTGCAAAGTATCTGTCCAACACACATGAAGTTATATTTTTTAAAAAATTTGCTTATATGGCTTTTCTTTTTCTTGTATTTCTTAGTAAATTCAATTCAATCATTTTGACAGGATGCAAGTAATAGTGGATTTAGTACACTAAATAAAGCTTCTTTTTCAGCTCTGGTCCAATAAATAAGGCTGTTCTTAAAATTCCTGATAATTTATTTAATCTATTTTAGCTAAATAGAGAGGGAGTTAAGGAGGTATTTGCAACTCAAATCACCTGAGTTTTGCTATACCATGACTGGAGGGGAGTAGATAAACTCTGCAATCCTAAATATAGGTCCATTAAATTTGTCTGCAATTATATCAAGACTAACCATAATTTTGTCTACTACAAAATTTGTTCATCATATGGTAGCAGCTCAGTCCAACACTGACAAAATAACAGGTGGATTTTTGGCTGTGTGAAGCTGAAGGGTTAAATGCTTGTTTATCGAGAAGCCAGGATTCCACACTGCATTTTCAGATGTTTGTAGAATAAAGACTTCAAGAATGTTCGTCTGAATGAAGTGATTTCCCTTAGACCAGATTTCCTTTAAAAACATGTCATAGCTTGAAGTGAAGTCACAGCTTGCAGTGGTAAAGCCATGTTATTGAAGGAATCATTCATGCCAGACATCCTGGTCTGTAAAATGGGTTCAAGACTATGTCAAAACACAGCACAAGTTGCTGTCAGCTGTTCTGAAAGCATTTGAAAATTGGTGCATTTCCGATATACACACACACACACAAAACCACATATATAGGATCCATACACTATAATATCCTAGAATAGTCATTCCTTCCCCTAAACCAGAAGTAATATGAAATGAAGCAATAATGACACATCCAGTTAGAAATGTTCAATAGTTTAAATGTCACTCCCATTTGCTGGATGACCCCTCCTTCCCTCTGTAGCAGATATAGTGGAACCATGGAGGAAACACTGAAATACAAGTCTTAAAAGGCTTAATAAAAACTCACCAAATAATTTTCCATGAAAATGAAAAATGAAAACCTGTGAGCTTTTGCATAAATGTTTCTATTTCTATTCTTCTACAGAGAATGGACTATACAGATAATTCTAGGTTTTCTTCTGACAAAACACATAGTCGACCTTGTTGCTTCTACATGAATACAATGATCAGGGAATGGGCCTGAGCTCTGTCACTGTCGTGTGATCATTCCAGCTCCTAAATCAGTAGGATCCATGGCATGGGTCTGGCTCCAGCTCACTAAAGCTCCCTCAGACAATGCCTGGATGTGCTGCACCTGCCAAGACCACGAGCAACAGAAAGTTTTGGGTTTGAATCCTCTGTTTTGTGGGAATAAGAAAGAGCAGCTGTAAGGACACAGACCACATAATGATCATGAATGTGCCTGATCTATTTCATTTGCACTGATATAGCAAATGAGAAGAGAGGGAAAACCTACTCCTGGAAATGTTTCTGTGGAAGAATAATATTCACTAGGTGAAAATTGTACTTCTGTTACAAGACTTGCAAATATTTCATTAACAGCAATCAGGTTTTGTATAAAGTTAAACTGAATAGCACTAGAGCAGCTTCTGCTTCCATGCCACATTCCCTTGCTGGGGCCTGAAAGAAAAAAAAGAATATATGAGCAACTTGCTAGTGGGATCAGAAGAAGACACTTGGTCTTCTGTTTGTATGTGAAGCCAAAAAAGCCGAATGGTAGGGTATGTTAGAGGATTGGTTTGTCACATCAAATAGGTAAGAAAAAAGGGTACCCAAGAACAAAAGGACATTGTTGTGTTTTAGGTAATTATCTATTTATTTCTTTTGGTTTTTTTTGTTTGGTTGGATAGTTTATTGGTTCTTCCTTGGTACTAATCTTTCAGTTCTATTTCTTTTTTCTTTTCTTTTTTTCCTTTCTCCTACCTGTTGATTTTGCCTTTATCTTTTGGAAGGAAGTTATGAAATTGTTGGTTTCTTATTGGCAAGCATGAAAGCTTGGTATTTTTTCATCAGTATTCACTGCACCACTCAGATAAGAATTCACTCTGAATATAACCCTGTGTGAGGAGATTTACTGCAAATTACTGCTCTCTGTGCAAGGTTACAAATGCCAATAAGATACTGGGGGCTCAGAGATAATTCTCAGCCAACATGTAAGGGTCAGCTAGATAAGTGAAAGGCAGATTGCTTTCCATCACACTGTTAATTTCTATTTCATCTGGCATTTTGTCCCTGCTTAATTATATACTTTATCTAAATCAAGTAGAATCTGAGAAACTTTTTCATTAAGATTTTTGCATCTAAATAAAAATAATTAAAATCATTTCTATGCAAACGAGTGGAAAATTTTGCATTTGTATTGAACAGATCATGCTAATGCAAGCAGCCACATGAAAAGATCTCTCTAAATTGTCTTTTCTTCCTCTCAAAGTGCAAGCACAGTGTCAGCACATTTCACTTGCAGATTTCCTCACTCAGATCTTAGTGCTTTTCAATAGTATTCAGCTCCAGAAAGGATCAAAGTGGTGCATAACCATCCATTTCTTTTCCTTAAGCTCCTAAATGTTGCAGTTGTATTAGATCTGCTTCCACTGACTCCCCTTTTCCAAATTACATCCAATCCCACCTATGTCAAACATCAACACGAGTAACAGTGTGGAGAGTAACTATATCTGGATGCTGTAGCACTTAAATCACAGACAGCTGCAGTTTTGTTAATGACATGGCTTCCCTGTGCGGTGTGGGAGAGCACAGTTGGGTTAACACAGGTATACTAGCTCTTTGCTCCCTGTGAGAGATGGTGTGGTCCTGCTGGGAGGCTTGGGAGAGAGCAGAGGTTCCTGCTGGGAGGCTTTCATGGGCTCTTCCCTCCTCCATGAGTCCCCCAGATGGAGGGATGATCCCCAGTCCTGGAGCATGGTTGGGGGACTTTCATCCCTAGAGCTGCTTTCAGCCACTTCTGGTTATTCCAATACTCCAACACACTTGAGTGTCCTTATCTTTAGCACTGGCTGAAGAAAACCTTGCTGATGATCAGATGGTTTCAGTTTGGATTTGCTGTTGGTTTCTGATTTGCTTCACTATTGCTGGTGCTCATTTTCTGCTTGTTCTGGACACTGTGAGTGGGACTTCTTGAAGATCTACAAGTTTTTTTGCCAATTTGGCTCTTTCCTTGGTCACAGCTAAACTGTCCTGCTCTCTGAGACTGGGGGATGATCATGTTTATCATGTTTTCATCAGGGGTTTGATCACAGAATCATAGACTGCTTTGTGTTGGAAGGGACATTAAAGACCTTCCAGTTGCAGCCCCTCTGCCACGGACAGGGATACCTTCCACTAAATTCCATTGCTGGGAGCCCCATCCAACCTGCCCTTGAACACTTCCAGGGATGAGGCATCCACAACTCCTCCAGTCAACCGCACAGCAAAGAATTCCTCCCTCATGTCTAATCTAAATCTACCCTCCTTCAGCTTAAAGCCATTATTTTTTCAGCTACTTCTGCTACAATAAAAAGCTGATTTAAGTGCACATTGGAACAACTGTATTACAAGTGGGGCCCACTGGGAACAGTGGTGAATCCAAGAGCTCATGGAAAAAACATCTGAAAAACAGACAAATAATCCAACAAGACAGAAAGCCTTGGCAGCTTCATTTCTATATTCTTGACCCTAACTTTAAGTCTTAGACCCCCTGATTTGCGAAGAATAAGGATCTCACTGATTGGGATTGAACCCATAAATATATTTTATCCTTTTTTTAGGAGATCCAGAAATTCAGTCTGGACTACAGTAACCTGTATATTTTTACTCTGCACTTGACCTTCAAATTCTAATGCCTTAAGCAGAGAAATTTGTAACCAAGGAAACATGAATTATTTCCCTTATTATTCAGTAAATTTGACACAAGCTACAGAAAGCATCCATCCATTAGCACTCTAAAGCTAGAATGTTGTCCTACTTCCTTTCCTATAATTTCTCGCTGTCTTTGATCAATGACTTATAGCTTCAATGTCAGATATCATGGATATACAAACCATGGTAGAAGAAATAAAAAGAAAAAAGCAATTATGCTCCTTGACATATATGAAGAAAGATTTATGATTTCTCTTTCCTCTGTAGATGAACTGTTTCTTGCAAAACTATAGTACATTACCCAGCAGTTCCCTCTGAAAAGGGTTGTAATGGGAGGGGGGAGGTTGAGTCAATGATTCCAGATTGTTATGATTATCTCTGGGTTTAATTAACAGTTTTGACTCCTTTCAGACAGAACTACTTCTGAGAAAGTGCTGATAAGAATAGTGACAACATTATGATGAATGCACATAATCAGGACTAAAAAGACAAAAGTTAATTCTGTAGTTTGGCTACAGAATTCTCTGCTCTGTTTAAAACAATGTTCAAGATTTCCTAGGCTTAGTTAGACCCTGGCCAGGCTGAGTATTGCAGAAAATATGAATATGACTTTTTAGTGAAAGAAAGAAGGTGGTTAGAAATAATCAATTAATGCCAAATGAACTCTTTTGCTTCTACTGCAGAAGTAGAAATACTATCCTACATGACTTTTAAATATAATACTGAATTTTTCTTTCTTTGGGGTTGTATTTTCTGGGTTTCTTCTTTCTCTGTCTGCAGCTATCTGAAGTGTACCAAATAAAACAACACATGCACAAAGCATAAGAGTTTCCCATGTGGCTGTGCATGCAGTTTTGTTGCAGGCAGGAGCCATCCAGCTGAAAACTTGCAAGGAAACTTTTCTGTGAAATTTCTTAACAATTTGAGTTGAAAATCAAGGTGTCAAATAGCAATTAAATTGCTCAGAGTCTTTTACTATAAATACCTGATTTAATATTATCTGTTGTAGTACCAAAACAATGGGTGATTGGGAAAGAAAAAGGAAACTTGACTTTGTGTGCATAGAAATTGAGATTAGTTCAAAGCCTTCTGGTGTAACTATATCAGATTGACAAAATGATATGATTTATGGACTGTTAATTAAATCTCCCTTGTGTCATTATAAATATCTTTATCCAGACAACCAAGCCATAACTGATCTGATGACTGTACAGAGAATACTGATGAAAAACTAGATTCAAAAATCTCAAAACTTTGCAAATATGATGAGAAAAGCTGCAAGCAGAATATTTGTCAACTATTCACAAATAAAATTGAATGTACAGTCAGTAAACAGTCCTTGCATTTTCTGTAATTATGTAATGAAACTACTTTTATAAATATATTGAGGGCACCCTCAGCCAGCTTGCCAACGACACCAGGCTGTGTGGTGTGATGGACACACTGGAGGGAAGGGATGCAATCCAGAAGGGCCCTGACAGGCTTGAGAGCTGTGTCTGTGCAAACCTCATGAAGTCCAACAAGGCCAAGTGCCAGGTCCTGCACCTGGTTTGGGACAACCCCAAGCACAAATAAAGGCTGGGTGGAGAATGGATTGAGAGCAGCCCTGGGGAAAAGGAAGTGTTTGTGGATGAAAAGCTGGATATGTGCATTCGCATCCTAGAAAGCCAGCCACTTACTGGGCTGTATCAAAAGGGTAGATGGTTCAGATCAGACAACAGGAAAAAAAAAGCATTAAAGAGGGGTTAGATGTTGTAGAGCTAAATCGTTTGCCCAGCACTTCCCAGCTCTTCTTGTCCGGGGAAGCCCGCGCAGCCCTTACCTAGAGCGCTGACTCTTATGGCCCAGCAGTCTCTGTCTGCGAGTGGGGATGTCTCCCAGCGAGGCAAGCCCTGCCTCCGGTGAGCAGCTGGCACAGTGCGATGACAATGGGGAGGAGGCAGAGGGCAGAGGGACGGGGTTTCTCCCTCATGCAGTGACAGCCAGCACCGAGAGGAGGGAGAGGTCTCTCGGGCCCTGACGACGCGCGGCAGTGAAAGAATGTGCGGCCAAGCTACCTGCAGTCTTCCAGAGGTTTATTGCAGGTCCATAGAGTAAGGGTCCAAGGACGGAGAGGCAGGGAGGGAGAGGCAGGGAGGAGTTCAGGGTCTGGAGGTCCGGAGGCAGCAAGGCCCGAAACAACCAGTGGCAAGGGATTATATGGGGAAGGAAAAGGGGCGTGGTTTGGTGCGCAGACCAACCGGGACAGTCAGAGGGAAGAGGGACAGGGATACAGATCAATAATAACATAATAGGGGAGGGTACAGAATTCAAATGAACCAATGGTACACAACTCAAGGGGAACAAAGGAGAAGTCTCTAGAACCAAGTCCATATAAGGGAGAAAAGGCGGGGGGAGGGCTCTGGGCCAGTGGTCTTCTTCGCTGGTGCATAATCTGCCGCAGGGGCTCACTGTCTGCTCTCTCTCGTGGTGTAACCCAGACAGCATAGGCTGTCCCAGCCCCCTGCAGTCTGCCCTTTAGCTACTGTAACTTGCAGGCATAGCCTGCCACAGTTAGACACTGGAATAAGTTGCCCAGGGAGATGGTGGAATCACCATCTCTGGAAATGTTCAAGAGGTGTCTGGATGTGACATTTGGGATATGGTTTAGGGGTGGTCATGGTGGTGCTGGGTTGACAGTGGGACTGGTCTGTATTCTGAATACTGATCAATATTCAACTGATCTTGAATATCTCTTCCAGCCTCGATGATTCTGCAATGAGCAGTGTGACCAGTGGGTCAAGGCTGTCATGAGACCTCACCTGGAGTACTGTATCCTGCTCTGGAGTCCTTAACAAGAACATGGATCTGTTGGAGCAAGTCCAGAGGAGGACACAAAGATGACCAGAGGACTGGAGTCTCCTTAGAAGACAGGCTAAGAGAGTTGGGGTTGTTCAGACTGGAGAAAAGAAGGCTCCAGGGAGACTGTATGGCACCTCTCAGTACCTAAAGGGAACTCTAAAAAGCTGGAGAAGGACTTTTTGAAAGGACATGTAGTGACATTATAAGAAGGAATGGCTTCAAACTGAAAGAGAGCAAGTTTACATCAGATATAAGGAAGAAATTCTTCATTATGGAGTTGATCAGACACTGGAACAGGTTGCCCAGAGAAGTTGTGAATTCCCCGTTCCTGGCAGTGTTCAAGGCCAGGTTGGATGAGGCTTTGAGCAACCTGGTCTGGTGAAACTCCCATGGCAGGGGGGTGGAACTAGACAGGCTTTACTGTCCCTTTCAACCAAATCCATTCTACAGTTCTATGATTCCAGATTTCAAAATATTTTATGAAGGCAGAGCCACCTACAGTAATTGCTATAATAATATGAATTCCTTGATTTTAACTGGCTGGTAAAGTTACCAAAGGTGATTTTTTAATTTGATAATAATTTAAAACCTATAAAATAGCTAATTTCTGTTACTGTATTATGATATATCTTATGACAATTATATGGAAATTAGCTTTGCCCAGCAAATAAAAGCTGTGACATCCAATTCTATACATTGTAATGTAAGCAATCTCTTTCATAAAATGAGTTGTGCAAGGATGCATTTCTCATCACTTGATCCATAAAAGAAAAGTACTTTCATTAAATAGCTTTGAGCTCTAGCAGCTCCAGATAAAAATTCAGTAGTCTTACAATAAAGTTAGAGTTTTTTTCTATAGTCTCATCATCTGGTCCATAACTTCTGGTATACATAACATTAAAATGGAGCAGTAGAATATTTTAACAGTTAACATGCAGACAAATCTTATGAAATAATAGATTTTTGCAACTCTGTAAATGCTTACTAAATCTTAATTTTCTTATTCGTTTGAGTAAATAAAGTTTAATTGTTCTGAGAGTTCAGACAGCTTTCTTTTTGCTGTAGTATTCTGTATTTGCATAGCACCTCTCCTCCAAAAGGGTGAATCTAAAATGTGGCAGGCAAGTACTTTTTATATTTCTGTCTTTTCTTTACCCTTCAGCCACACCATCTTGGCCTCTATTTCTTGTTGTCTACTATGTTGCACCCTATTCAGCATTATGGAAGGCCTAATGCTGATGGCATTGCAATTTCACTATTTATCAACAGAGAATAATAGTGAAATGGGAGAGGATAATTATTAAATGTCAGAAAATGGGACAGGTGAAACCATTCTTCATTTACAATATTACTTACATTACATTTCTGTGCAAAAAAAATTAGGACAACTAAAATTATTATTTTTCACAGTATTCACTGATTCCAGTGCTATCACAATTTCTTTTGTAATAAAAGACAAATAATCACCTTAAAGTAATCAGATAGTTAATTCTGGAAAAATTATATGGAATAGAAGGGAGAGGTTTTGACTATGGCACAAAACTGCTATCACAACTGCACAACATTGCCATCCATCACACCAATTTCACTTGACTCTGTGTATGTTTAATTGGATCTATTTTTCCTAACTTGTATCTCTTGCTGTGGTGGTTGTATGCCCACCAAAGTGACTCTATCACTGCCCTCCTCAGATGGGCAGGGGAGAGAAAATATAACAACAGGCTTTTGGTTGAGATGAGAGCAGGTAGAGATCAGTCCCCAGGGACTGCCATGGGCAGACTCAGCTTGGGGAAATTAGTTTAACTTATTGCCAATCAAAATCAGAGCAGGATAATAAGAGTAAACAAATCCTAAAAAGACTTTTCCCCATCCCTTTCTCCTTCCCTGGCTTAACTTTATTCACAAATCTTTACCTCCTCCCCTTCCAGTGGCTCAGGGAAATGGGAAATGCAGGTTATGGTCAGTTCATCTCATGTTGTTTCTCCTGCTGCTTCCTCCTCAGGGAGAGGAGTGCTTCCTCTTCTCCAGTGTGGGGTCCCTCCCACAGGAGACAGCCTTCCAAGAACCTCTCCAACAGGAGTCCTTCCCATGGGCTGCAGCTCCTCATGAACTGCCCAGGAGTGAGTCCCTCCCAAGGGACACAGTCCTTAGGAACAGGCTGCTCCAGTGTTGGTGCTCTATGGGGTCACAAGACCTGCCAGCAAGCCTGCTCCAGTGTGGGCTCCTATCTCTGTGAGGTTACAGGTCCTTCCAGCAGCCTGCTCCAGCAGAGGCTTCCCGCTGAGCCACAGCCTCCTCCAGGCATCCACCAGCTCTGGTGTGGGATTCCCCATGGGCTGTGGGTGAATCTCCTGCTCCCCCATGGTCCTCCATGGGCTGCAGGGGTGCAGCTGCCTCACCAGGGGCTGCACCAGGGGCTGCAGGGGAATCTCTGCTCCAGAGCCTGGAGCACCTCCTTCCCCTCCTTCTGCACTGATCTTGAGAACTGTAGGATTGTTGCTCCTCACTTACTCTCACCCTGCTCTTCTCTGGCCACAATTACCTCTGTCCAATATTTTTATTTTTTTTCCCCTCTTTATCACAAAGCTGTTACCACCACTGCTGATTGGCTTGGTCTTGGCCAGCAGTGGTTCCATCTTGGAGCCAGATAACCTTGGCTCGGTTGGATGTGAGGAACTTTCTGGCAACTTCTCAGATAAGCCCTCCTTATTGCACACTCTGCTGTGAGAACGTTGCCATGCAAGTGCAAAACATTTGCTGTCTATCCAAATCAGAGAGACAAGAAGACCATTCAGTTGTCTGAACATAAGCATTCCTGTCTATTTGAGTTAGCCTAGATATGCTTCCAGCTGCTGCTACAGAAAGGTGTGAGACTTGCCAAGACATGTGCTGCATTTGTCAACCCGATGCAGGTGTTTGGACAGAGTGGGATATCCCAAATCACATGTTTAGGGGTCTGAATTGAGAACACACAAATGCAGATTCTCAGGATAAAACTCATTGTCTTTGTTGGAATCATGTAACTCACAGTGATGAAGTGCACTAAGAGCAGGTACTCATGCTTTCTCTGCATTTAGCAGAGGGAGTTCAGGGATTTCATTCAATTTGCTTCTGTGACTATACTTGCCACTAAATTGGTGTTCACCATAACAGATAAAAATGAAAAAATTATTCAAAGAGTAATATTTCATACTATCAGCTTCGAAAACTGAACCCAAAGCAGAAGAACCACCACCACCCAGTCTCCCCAAAAGTGTCAGTAGATCTTAAGGTTATCTCCCATTGTAAAACTTAATCTTCTACTAGGAAAAAGCCACTGGAAGTAAATTAGGAAGAATTACCTATGGGAAAGTCTTTAAAAAGAGGACTGGAATACTTATTGTGTTGCTGTTGCTATTGCTATTGTCAGATATGCTAGCACAGAAGATAATGAACTTTTGGGGAAAAAATCTCCATTGGATATTTTTGCAAATGTGTCAATATGTTACACAAAATGGTTTTTTCCATGAAAAACTGTGGCACTGGAGTCCCAGCAAAAAAGTAGTTCAAAAGTTAGAAAGTTAAACAAAGTTTAATTTCTACCTCCAGTTTAGGACCTTTTTTTTTTTTTTTAATTTGCAGTAATATCTTGGCCAGTAGTATACAATATCCTATTAGTCTTTACTGACTGATCTCTTCATGTTTGTATAAACATACCTTCATAGTCTCTGAAGCATGGATTAGAAAACAGGTGTTTGACTTCTCAGGACACTGTCCTAACCCCCAGAGTTGGTCAGATGAACTATCACAGGCTGTGGCTACTTCCACAGAAGCTCCAGAGCCAGGCAAGGTAGAAATGCAGTAATTGAAGGTAAATCCTATAATTATTCTTTTCGGTAGTATGAAAAAATGCAAAAGATTTTAAAAAATCATCTCCATGCTGAATCCAAAGCAATTACTCAAACAGCTAATAATCCATTGCTTATTAGTACAACATGTTTTTTCAAGCATCTGGATGTGGGTGTTAAATCCCTAACAGCTGTTAGTGATTCCCTGCTGTATTCCTCTATTTTTATTATTGTAATCCATGTATCTCTTGAATATTAGAAACATTCTAACACATAGAGTTACCAAGCAACTGCTCAAGACAGCTTTATTATATGCACATTTCTTGCATGCTTCATGAGGCTGCTCTGTGAACAGAATTATCAAAGCACAAGAACAGAAAACTAAGCTGGAGAAAGAGACCAGCTAAAGGAGATAGCAATTTTAGAGGACTAATTCTATGAAACTCACTCTAATAAACTTCAAAGACGCAAAGAGCATAGAGGCTGTTAACTTTCTAGAGCTCCAGGCTTCACACTCTGACATGTGAGGCTGGCTGCAAGCTTCTCGCCACAAACAGGATTTTAGGGACTTCAGTATTTCTGTCTTGGCCCTAGAATTACACTTGTGTAGAGCATATTCTCAAACATTCAACCTTGAGTGCAAACTTAATGACCACAACATAAATGAGCAGCTCAATATGACAGTGTATGTGGCAGTAGTACTCCTACAACGCAGTGCCAGCATTCCTCATTTTATTTAGTCTAGTTTTTGCACCCTTTAGGTGCACCTCATCATATTTTTAGGCCTTTTCTCCAATAACAAGAGAGTTCACATCTTACATCTTTTATAAAAGCTAGATATTCCCAGTAATTATGTGATTTTGCAAAGCTGCATTGCTTGGAAGCAAGTAATTACATATTTATTATATATGTATATAGGTCAGTGTGCTTTGATTATGGTTAGATTCTAAGAAACTGTCATGCCATGGTGATTTTAGAAAACTGCAGTTTATATACACATTAATGCTTAAACTGTAACAAATGTACAATTTAATTAGAGATATGAGAAATAGATGGTAATAATATTCTCTTCAGAAGACGAAGTGATTCTGAGAATGATGATACCAAACAGGACTAGAGCATAAAAAGAAGGGAATATATGACTCATGAAATATTGTTCATTGAAAGGATTTTGGGTTTAAGTCTAAGTAATTTATAAGAAAACATTTTTTCAGTCTGAAAAATACAAAGTGTTTGTCTTTCCTTCTGTACTTCTAACTCCAAGTGTGCTATGGCATTGTAGAATGAATTTTCTGTATATTTTTTCTAGCAATAACACCCACAAGAGGATCTGCAGGAGTTAGCACATCTCCTGCAGAGCTTGTGTTCAGGCAAAATTAAGAAATCTTTCTGGATAGCAGCTGACATGGAATAGAGCTATTTGTCTTTTCCCTGTAACCTTGAGAACTCCAGCTTCCAGAAACACAGCTTACTGCTATGCTGAGAGGTCTGTGACTGACAGGCAGTTGTCTTAGGCGTTGCTTGCCTTGGAAGCAAAATTAATGCATTTACTGGCTACTAAGGTGAGACTCATCTTGACAGCTCAAGCAGAGCAAGCACCAGTGTCTGATCTACAAGGTGGATAAACTGCTTCTGTATAAATGAGAGTTTTCATGTAGAAATGTAGTATGCTTTCACACAGCTAATCAAATGGGATGAAAATATGCTGAAAAGCTGTAGCATCCATATTTCCCATTAAAGGATGCTCAGAGTTAAAGAAAGTCAAAAGCTCTATGGGATAACTTGGAAAAAATAGTTAAATGTTATTAGCAGGGCAAATGTGATAGTTTTTCCAAAATATACTATGGGTCAAATTGATTTCAAATTACTTGGAGTGTGAATTCACATCCAAAACTGTGGCAATCCTTTCTTGAGCAAGTCACACATGGGCACTGCCCTAGTGTTTGACATAAATTGCTGCCAGGCAGAGGGAGGACTGAAGAAATGACAGGATAACTTTCTCTCCCCCACCTAAAACCATAGTGGCAACCATAGCAACAGCTGAGTATGAGACTACAGCATATTTCACATGATATAAAGAGCATGGTAAATCAGGTGGACTCACAGTGGGAGCTTTTAATTTTAAGTGGTTTATCACAATATGCAACACCTAATTTTATGTTCAAGAACACAAATAAGATTTGCTTGTTAGTAAGTAATTAGTAACTGGCCATTAGTAACTGGCCACACAATTTCAGACACTAACATCCTGTTTCTCTGCCTCCAAGAAGCTGTAAAGTTAAACCAGCAGTTGTGGGTCATGAAGCATTAGCCCCTCAAGCCCTATCTGAAAGTCTATTTCAGCCTTTAATAAATAGGTACACTGATTTTTGTAGAGTAACAAAAGTCAGAACGAGAATGGCACAAAGCATTATAATGGTCATGCTGGCATGGTCTCTGGAAATACTCACCAGCCTTTCCCCACTCACCTGAGGGATTAAGCAGGATAGCAAAGATTATTTAAACTTTGTTTCTTCAGACTATTCCAATTTAGCTGTAGAAGGAACATGGCATTGTAGATAGAATATGCTTCTACCAAACTGCTTTTTGTGTCATATCTGGAAAAAGAAACCAGCTTTGTGTTTTCTTTTGCATAATACATTAACACCCTGTCACCTATAAATACTCAGACTCAACCTTCTGTCAGGTTCCATTTGTATTTCTATTTAATATTTTCTTCCCCTCCTTTCAGCACACTCTTTTATACTCTTTGCCTTTTTACTGGCTTCTTGTAAAGCTGCTTCTTGCAGCTTGTCTGCACATGAAATTAATTTAGCAACTCCTTTTGAATATTCCTGTTTTGAAATCTTATTTGCTTTTAGGTTGATTTAATTTCTGAAGGGATCTAAATAGGTGATAAAATACCCTAATGAAGATTTCTAAATACACTGGTATTCAGGAAAAAATATCGCATATTACAATCATTCTCTACCTTCATCCAAAACAACATTTTCTTTCTGCTTTTAAAATAAAGTCTATTGCTAGTAAGACTCTCCCTAGTGTAGTGAGACTATGATGGATGTTGAAAGTATAATTAAATGAATAATATAATATAATGTAATTTGTAATTGTAACATAGTTCTACCATAGCAATCTTTTTTAATTCTACTTTAATCATATTTGATATAGTTCCCAGAAGCTATGAATGGTTCTGGGAATAGAAGACGTCTCATCTGATAAACTTCCTACTTTCTGCATGACCATTGGAATACAGAAGTGTCTGAAGATCTTCTACAGTGAATAGTTTTAGTTTGATTAATACAGTCCATTTAATTAATTTTATTTCATCTATTCGTGGTACCTCTCATCACCTGAAGCCACTAACATGGGAGTCCCCACATCATTCCATTGACAATGGATGGAATCTGGAGGGTTTGAACACGGAAAAATTGTCTCTCAGTTTCTGTCTTCTTTTATCATGCAGGCTGCCTCATCTGTATACCTTCTCACTCTGGTGGATTGACCTCATTATTGGGATATTGAATCCACAGCCTCTTCATTCTTGTCCTCCTCTTCCTCCTCCTCCTCTTCCACGGTGTCTTTATATGTCTGCACTGCAGAATGAGATTCCCAGGAAGGACACTCAGCACCGAGACCCTTTTCCTACACTCAGTACTGCTCTTTTCCCTGCCTGTTTTCTGGAAATCTCCAACAATATGTCTCCAAGACAAATCCTAGGGCAATCTTTGGCAGCAGTTTACCTGCTAGGAGGCAATGTCATTATATCTACCCATTTCCCAAATGCAAGCATCCCTAACTCCCACTCATGCTGGGGCAGCAGTCAGGTTGCACCATACCTGCAGAAAAACTACAAAAGTGCTGTTTCTGGGCCATAGGGTCATCAAATGTGGACACATGGCTTAGTGCTGTACTATATGGTCACATGCAGTCTGCCACAGAAGGAGCTAGATCAGGACTGTGGGTTGTTTTAAATAATAGTTTAATTTACTCTTTATTCTTACTCCTTTGCCATCACACCCCCAAAACAAGTAAAATTTTTACTGTTATCTACTTCTACCAGTGCAACATTTCTTAGAATTGGCCTTAAAGAGACAGAAAATTACCTCAGTGCAATTCTATAAATTGTTGATGCCAGTCCTGGAAATCTTAACATTACTTTTTGTTTGAAAAGCACATAAGTGCTTGTATACATATATTGCAACTGAGAAAAGCTACTGCTTAGCAAATAAAAGCATATTGTCAATGGAAAATTTGTCAAAATCACAATTTTCTACACGCTCTTACAATGGTACATTTTTCTAGCAGCTTTTTTATGTCACCAGTGCACTTGCTGAGAGTAAACATATTTTTGGGGTTTACAGAGGTTAAATTATCTTATGACATTGTATGATTGCTTTGGAACACAGCAATATATCTACTGCATCCAGTGTTTAGGTCCTAGGCACTAGCAACATTATTTAAAGCAAGGAGCTGTCATGACGATTCTGCACTCAGTCTTTGCCTGTACACAATTCAAGAGGAGGATACAGCTGCTTCATGCATCCAAAGATTTTAGCAAAAGAAATCACATTTTTTGTTCCACACTTTTTATTCTGCTTCTGCTATTTACATAGTTAAGATACAGACCAAAATGAAGATTTCTTGCATTTTAAATGTAGAGAGATCTGAGCTCTCACTGAAGGGAAAGGATTCAGGAGCTGTAGTTTTATTATCAATAACTTTGGGCATCTGCCCCTGATCTTTCCTCAGGCCTGGGATTATAACAGTTATTTTCCGCATTGATGGAGGAGAAAGAGAATAAGAGGAACAAATGTCAACACAGTGATGCGTTTAAAAAGTCAAAATTAAACATGAAGTTAGAGCCACTATGGGACAGGACAGTAGTGCACTAAAAAGGGAATGACCATCCCTGAGGAAGTGTCCTGGCAGCTCTGCACCAGGGCAACAGCCAGTGGTTCTCACTGTGTTTGCTAGCAAGGACACAGCTCTGACTGTCACCAGGGACAGGGAAAAGCCAGTCTCTGTCCTCCATGGACTCCACAGCTCTGCCCAGCTGATGTGGCTCTGCACTGTCCCTTAGGCATGGAGATGTCACAGGTCCAGCCTCCCGAAAATCTGCTAGGCAGCTTCCAAGCCATTGTCAGATCCCACTGACAGCAGAGCTCAAGGCTCTTCTTTCTTGTACAAAACCACAACAAACAGCTGATATTTCCATGTTTTTACTTTATAATATCTAATACGACTGGAAACAAGTAATTTGTAAATATGCACAATATTTCACTTATTTTTAATTTTTATTTTAATCAATATCCCAAGACATGTTCCCCAGGATTTTTTGTTAATACTGACTTTAAGCAATTAACAAATGTGATTCTTTTGCCAAATGTTATCCAAGGTAGTATAGTGAACAATCCATACTCAGACTAGATCTTTAAAGGGTGTGCAGAAATTTGCCTTAAAAATCTTTTGGCTTTCCACAGCAGTTAACAATCCTTTCCACTCATGTTATGGTGAAGTATGAATTTATGGGAATCTCAAAGCAGTCTGGACCCCAGAGGATGCCATTAAGGAGCTTGCAGGAGATCGGTCAACAGCTAATCAACTCTCCCTCTCACCTATCCACCACCTAAAACTCATTATGAACAATTGCCAATGACATTATAATGCTGCAGGATGATAAACCACAGAACTCCCCCCACCAAAAAAAAAAAAAACCAAACAAAAAAAACAAGCAAACAAACCAAACCAAAAACCAACAAAAAAGCCCCCAAACAAGCAAATTAAACAAAAAACCCTCAAAAAACAAACAAAAAAAAAACCAAAAACAAACCCCAAAAAAACTAACACAACCACCAAAAAAACCCCCATAAAACAAACCAAAGGAGCTGTTGGTCACAAAAAAATATAAACGACAAGCTTTCCCTGCTGCTTCTTTTTTTTTTTTTTTTTTTTTTTTTTTCTTCATACATTTCCTTTTGTTTGTTCTGAGCACCATCTGCTGGATGTTTCCAGTTTGCACCAAAACCCTCCCTGGAGTGAGAACAGGTTACTCACACACAAGTGAGGCAGATCCTGCTCCCACATACGAAGACATTAAATAAATATTCTCCCGATACTCATAAAACATGGGCAACTGACATATGTGTTATCCTTTATTTATGAACACATTGCAGGTGGTCATCAGTGTTGGAAGAGCTAAAATAAATCAGTGATCTGTGGTACAGCTGAGTTCTCCTGTATCAGACACTAAATCTGCTCTTACATCCAGACAAGCACTGGCCAGAGTGTGCCTGGGGAAGGACAAACTCTAATCCTAATTATCAGACTCATGTTTACTTGGTGTTGAAAGGTGTGAAAAGAGGGGTTTAACCTTCCACTTTTGGTTTAGGCTTACTACCCTGCCTTGTAATGCAGTGGCCGTACTCTGATGTGTTTGCTCCTTAGAAAATCCCAACTGAATTCCTCCAAAAATTCTGGTTTCACTGACACTGGCACTTCCCCACTAGAGCCTTTAGATTTGTATAAGAAAAACACAACCTCATCTTGTAATCCCTAAGATACTTACTTTAGAAGTCTTTCAAACTATGTGCATGTAAGCTGTGACATTAAACTGTCCACACTGGTCTTTTGTAGCTTTGGCTTAATTTTGTTTTTACATTAATTTTGCAAAAGTTAGGGGGTTTTGTCAGGCATTTCATGCAAAACTTGGGGGGGAAATAGCAATATATATTTATTACCTGTGCTAAGTCACTAACATACAATTATTATCTGTGTAGAGCCCAGTACAGTCATGAAGGGAGCTGGACCAAACACTTTTGTGCAGAAGAGTATCCTTGACTGAGCTATACCTTGAAGAGGGAATGAGATAAAGAAGGAATCCTCTTTTCTGGAATTGCCTTTAATTTTGTGTCACAAATCCCCTGATTTCTCCCCAAAAACTGAGGCAAAATGTAGACGTTGCTAAGGGCAAAGGTATTGCAGAGAGAAAGAGCAAAATAGAACATGTCTAGAACCACCTTGGAGAGGGATTCTATCTATGTGCCCCAAAATTCAAGTAATTTTCTCCATTAAGGACACGTCAAACAGAAACCACTTCAAGGCAATTTCCACTTGTTATTTTTCCTTTGGTAGCATAGGATATATAGAGCAAATTTAGTATACTGTCTACAATGTCTACAATGTTTACAATAAAAAATATTCCTTCTATTTTGGATTTTATTGTGAATATGTGAAGAATATAGGAGTCTAGATAATAGTATGTGTCTGCAAAGGGTAGATCAAGAACAATTGTGAACGTTAAAATACCCTCATAATTTCCTTAGAGACTTTCTTTTCTGAAATTAAAACAATTATGAAAAAGTTGCTTTTTATTTTCTTCTTAGTCCTAGTGCAATTGCTGTAGCATTCCAAAAGATAATATTCAGAGGTTTAAAAGCAAAGAAATAGATTGCTGGGGGACAGAATGAAAAAGTGTGAGAAATCATTGACGCCATTGATGTTCAAAAGATGAAATCAGCAGAGCTATTGTCAGTAATTTATTCCAGATGGCACAGCACTATTGTCACTGTGATCCAACTGAAGTAGTGAAAAAAATATTTAAGATTTATGGAAAGATGGAGGGAGCTGATGTTCTTACTGTCTGAGAATGTTCTTGCAATATCTGATAACATTAAAACATGTTTACTGAGGTAGAATCAGAGAGTTGTGCCATAACATAGGTTGAAATGGATCTTTAGAAGTCACATTTCCAACTCCCCACTCAAAGTAAAACCATTTGCAAACTTGAATCCAACTTTGAGACCATAAGGTGATCAGAGCTTTGTCAAGCCAAATTTTGTATACAAGGATCAAGATCCACCAGCCTCTCTGGGCAACTCATTCCAGTGATTTATCACCCTCATTACAGTAATTGGCTTAGTCTTACTTCTTAACTGGGATTTTAACTGTCTGCAGCTTTTGCCCATTTCCCCCAGCACTGGAGGCTGTGCACCTCTAAGCAGAATCTGGTTCCATCATCACTACAAACACTCACTAAACTGTTGGGAAAAAAGCAGTTTGTTTGCTCTTCTTTGGCTTGGACAAACCCATCTCTCTTCAACTGTCTCCATGTCACGTGTGGTAGTCCCCCAGTCATCTTCAGGACCCTCTGCCACACTCAGCTCAGTTAATCACTGTCTCATTTGTACTGAGAAGCACCAAATTGGGTGTAGTACTTTCAATGCAGTCTCAGGACTGCTACACTGAATAGATAGCAGCAATCACATTCCTGTGCCTGGGGTCTTACTAGTACAGTCCTTCAGGTTCTTAGGCTTCACTGCAATACATACGAACCAGTTGCATGTAAAGCAAACACTGCTGGGTATTGGGCTGCTCTAACATGATTATAATGTTGTTGTGTTGGATTATAACTGAATTTCCAGAGAAAACATGTCATTAATTGCAGTTGTTATTTCATTAATAACCATATAATGTAAGCCATGTTATCTGTTTTGAAGATAATATCTCAATGAAGTTCTGTAAGCTGGAGAATCCCTCCTATGGGCTATAAACCAAAATATCACATGGGAAGACGCAGCAAATACAACTGCAGTAGAGGCACACACCACTTTGCACTGCTGCAGTCAGTTTTATCCAACACTAATGGAGCTTTGTAGAACTCCTACAGAGCAGATAATTATTACATTATGCAGAGGGGAGGAACTGAAGCATAAATAAGCAACTGAACTAATTTTGAAGTCCGTAGTTATGACCTAAATGACCTCTTACTGAGTGGGAGTTTTAGGAATGATTTAATTAGAGGAGAACTGGGTCAAGGCTAAGTGCTTCTGAAAATCTCAAGCTACCTTTTCTAACTCAAGGTCGAGCAGAGAACAGAAGTCAAAAGAAGGCTCTCCTCCTAATCCTTTAATTTATTTATGCATATCATACTCATAAACAGTGAATCAGATTCCTCTTGCCCAGGTTCTAACATTCCCATTGGGAACAACCCAGAGTAAAAAAAGGGGAAAATTTGTTAGTTCCACAGTTTTGCGGAATAAAAATAGTCAGCCCAATAGTGGATGGATATAATAATATATAGATTTTTTTAAACTATTTAGTAATTCAGATATTTAGTGTTTATGTACAATACGTTGGTATCCTTAAGATTTTTCACACATTGCAAATTAATGATATCCCATGAACACCATTTTTTATCAGGGCAACCCATAAAGTTACCTTCTTAACAGCATATTTTCATAGCATAAGAGAGTTTGCTTACCTTCAAATCCCGAAATGTCTTTTAGAAGATGAAAGGAATTTTTCTTTCTATTTAATGGTTTCAAAATTTTTGTTAAAAGTGAAATAAAAGACCTCAACAATGTTCCTGGGTGAACCGGGATATTTTGTATAATTGTTTTCTTGGATAACGTTTCAAGAATAATCTTAAAGACTTTAAACTTAAGGGTGCTTACTGTATCACAAAAAAAAAAGAAACACTCTGGAAAATGTTGACTTTATAAAGTACTAGAACAGAAAAATCAGGAAATAGCCATGCAAGTGATGAGTGCCACAAGATGGCACTGCTTCATCCCACCGGCTCTGTTTTAAATGTCCTAAACCTACAAATAGGTTAACAGAGACGATAAAAAAAGTAAAAGATATGTGTATAGGTTTATAAATAAGATTAGTAGTAATAATTGAACATAAAATCTTTAAAAGCTATCTAAATAGCAGATTCCATAGAAATAGGGCAGAACTCACTCAGCAATGACATATCTGCCTCAATGTTATCCAGATGTGGAGAGGGTCTAGAAGTAAAGAACTCATCATTAAGATTGCCTAGTATTAAAACTTTCATTGTAAGATTTAAGGTTCAGGAAATATTTGTCCCCCCAGCATTCCTCAACCTTTTTCTTTTCTTTGAAAGATAAAATTCATCTACAGCGGTTTCTATGGTCAGAAAAAGTATTTTGCAGAAGAGAGGAGTTCTGTAGCATGGGCACTTACACATCTGTGCAAAATGTGTGTATTAACATTCACAGGCCTAAGAAGACTTGTGCCCAAGCTTCCCAGAACTGCAGCATGACACAAAACACTGTGTTTTGATCCTGGAGAGCAGGAATTTGTTTCAAGTTGGGAGAAAGGTGGATCAAAAGAACTTCTTGGGCGCACCCCATGCATCCAGTTTTGTATTGTTGGTTGAAACTGAAGACAGCTGATGCTTATTCAGACCTAACAAGTTGTGTGTCTTCTATTAGTGGGTTGCTCCACAAAGCTCGGGTAGCTTTATTCCCCACATTCCTGTGTGAGTGTCAAGATCAATTTTACCTGGAAGGCCTTGTCCCACACCTTCTTTGCATTTCTCAGGGAACATTTTGTTCCCAAAGGCCTATGAAGAAGGAATTCATTCCCACTGACTTCACTGGGAAAATGTAGGCCATTAAATCTTTGCCTGGTTAGCAGTCTTAAGTTCTGTGTACAAGTCCTGCTGGAGAGCATGACTCACAATTAATGTCCAGCCTGTCTTTATGTCAATACAGGTGAGGGTAACTCTCTTCTTGAGGGAAAATGTCAATTTACAATATTTTTCAGGCATGTCTTAGAATAACAGGTCTGGGACATTTGACTGCGTTTTGAGTTGCAATTCATCACAAGTAGATCTGTGTCTTCAAATAAAGCCAAAGATAAAAGGAAAATCTCAGCTGAATTTAAAGGGATGTCTGAAATTCTTTCCTTTTTTGATTATTTAAATATTACCCTTATTTTTTCTACCTCAGTATTTGGAACATGCAAGAAAAGAAAGTATTTAGCTATGAAATGTGCATGTCTGTGTGCAACAAGTGAGAAACCTCAAGTGAGAAACATCAAATTTGATAAGTATTGCTAGAAGCCTTTCTAAAAAGTATTAATTTGCTATGCTAAAACATTTTGCAACCTTTGCTTAATAGTAGAATCATTTAAGTCAGAAAAGACCTTAAGGTTGAGTTCAGCCATTAACCCAGCACTGCCAAGTCCAGCACTAAGCCATGTCCCCAAGCACCACATCTACAGGCCTGCAGGGATGGTGACTCACTTCCCTGTCCCAATGCTTGACAACTCTTCTGGTGAATAGATTTTTCCTAGTATCCAATCTAAACTTTCCCTGGTGCAACCTGAGGCCATTTCCTGTTGTCCAGTTGTTTCTTACTTGGCAAAAGAGATTGACATCCACACCACCACCCACCATGGTGAAGCACTGGAATAGTCTGTGTTGAAAACCTTCGACTTCATTGATCAAAGGTCCATTCACCTTTCTGTTAGAAAAAAGATTTGCAGGCATTATTTTAGCAGCCTTCATGGAGAAGGAAAGCAGAAAGAAAAGGGGGGAGTGGGATGAGGGATTTGGGATATTTCAATCTATTCAAGACAGGAAAGGAATAATAAGTGTTAATCTTGGCAAAGGGTTTCTCAGCTCAGATCTTTATGTGTTTGCTGGGAAGGGAGGAGAGACAGGAGGGGGGAAACAGACATAGTGATTGGAAGATTGGCTCAGGACCCTGAGATATGTGTTTGCAGAGAGTTTCTATTCTGCAGATAGTCCAGCCTTGTCATGTCTCTAAGCAACAAGATCTATAATATGCACTTGCACTGACAGAGAGTAAATTGCCTCAAATGTGCATAAATTTTAAGCCAGGTCTGAATCTTTATTTAGTGATTGCTTTTTTATCACAGTAAGTAGGGGAATAAATATTTTCACGGCTTTAAGACCTTCATAAAGCTTATTATTTTTCAGTATTCATGTAATATCTAGAAATTATTTATATTTAGAGTTCTGAGTAATGCTCAAAATTAATGTGTGGGCAAGGCCCTTCACCTGCAAAATTCACCTCTATATTTTTCAGCGGATAGTGATGACAAAATATAGAAATCTCTGGATTATAAAATATTCATTTGTGTTACACCTTTATGTAAAATAGACATTTCTTCCAGTGGTTGTGATCTGTATGACACTAAAGGTTTACACAAATAGTAATAAATGCATACTCTAAATTTAGAAATAAATTTAATTTAATTATGAAAAAAAAATCATAAGTCTATTAGAAGCACACTTCTAAATTGCCACATGCAAATATGATGTATGTTGCCTCTGTTCCAGGTAAACTTATATAGTTACAAAATCATATTTATTTTTTTATTTTAAAATGTCACAAATTAGATTTAAATCTTTGTGATAATTCACAACATTCATTAAAAATTGTACAAGAAACAAAATAATATTTTAAAATGGAAAACCAATGTTTTGAAGATTAGAAAAAATCCAGTAGTTATGGGACTTGAAAATTGGACTTTTTTTTTTTTTTTTATGCCCGCATTAAGGTAACTAGAAACATTTCAGTATGACTAAGTCTACTATAAATGATTAAATTTTACAGCACAGAAACAACATTCTAGAGCACAAAGGATAAAAAGAAAATAGTAACAGCTTAAATGACATATTAAAAGGTGTGAATTTGGACCTCATTATAACATTGGTGCTATTAAAGATATGGAAGTTTTATTTATTCATTAAATATGCCAAGGTAGGTGTATAGCAACAATAATCTGACTGGTAAAATTGGAGGTCAATGTGCAATCAATACAAACTGCTATATAACTCTATACAGAACAATAAAAATTAGTTATATTGGACAAGAACCTGGAGAGGGTTCAGTGTCTGCACCTCACTGGATAAAGTCTCTTTCATTGAAAACATTCTCTGAACTTGTCTTGTCAAATAATAATAAACACCAAGCACATGTGCAGACTCTGATGGGTAGAAGCACAAGCAAAGGTGCCTCCATCTCGAGTTGAATTCCATCCTAGCTGTATTTCTAGAAGACCACTAGAGAGCTGAGGTGATTGTCCACACCATGACTTCTTGGATTGTTAGATATGTGTTAGTGCCCCTGCAGAATGGCCTGGATCACCTTTGTATTTGACACATCTCTTCAAGGCTTCCAAATATGCAAGGCATCTCAAAAGGCAGTGGGTGCTTATGTGTGAGCAAGTGAACTGAGGATATTTTGGGTTTATGTATTCTTTTACAACACAAAAATGGCTCAGCAAGCACCCAACATCTATAATTTTCCTGGCACTGAGTAGCTTTAGTATACCTTTTTTTTGCCTTCTTTTGTAGAATGTCCTACATAGTCTGGTCTCTGCTTTCAGACAGTTTAAACGGTATTCATCCGTCCTATTTTGGGCATTTTTTATATGATCAGATCTTGTAGAATAATTTTCTAGTCAAGGAGGCTATGACACATTTTTAGACTGCAATTAAACTTATCCTAAAGTACATGGTTAAATTAGGTCAGATGAATCACATGCCCATTTCTCCTCATTGTCTATACAGTATGGCTAACTCAGGTGTACACATCTAAAGTCAGGTCAGATGAATCATGCCATGTGGTATCCCTCAAGGACAGATTTGGAGGGAGGAGCTGCATTCCTTCTGAAGTGACTTATTGCCACTGTGTCTGGAGTTGTCAGAAGTCAGAAAGATTAATTCTACTTACATATTTGCATAAAGTGTGATTGTCATTTTGCAAGTTATTGTTTGTAATTTCTCAACAAGTGAACAGTTTCACCATGGGAAAATAGGTATATCATTATCCATTTTCAACTGAGCATTTTAAAATGGTTTGGTTTAAAAAGAAGCAGATCATCATGCTTTCACAGCATTAGTCTCAAACATATGGCACAAAATTTGTTGGCTTCATGTCTTTCTGCCATGTTGAACACTGGAGGACAGCAAGCAGCATTTTATGCAGCACAAGGGGTACCAGATAGACAATGACTATACAATGTGCAAAACCTAGCAGTGAAAGATCCATGCCTCACAGAAATTAATCATTAAAAGAGACTTGAATTTACACAGCTGGTTTATACAAGAATAATTATTATTATCATGTGCTGATTTTGTTCTAGTGCTAGGAGTCCTAGACCTAAATTTAATCTGTCCTCTAAACAAAGACTGAGAGCTGAATGAGGCCTTGCTGAGATGAGTATTTTACCAAATGTTTTGTTCAGCAGAGAATAATCCACTTCACTTCTGATCCAATTCATCAAATCTTCCTTTATGCAAATACAGTTCCTAGTGAAACTGGATTGTACGCATATCAGTGAAATTATGGAAGTTAGAAATAACTGGCAGCATCTAAAAGTCCAGCAAATGGGAGCAGAGGAAAGAGTAGAAAGCAGGAATGAGGAGGATGAGGGAGTTTCTCTGTCAAACTGGCTACAGTGTCAAGAAAATGCCACATGTTTACTGCTAGGCAATAAATAACTGCATATGGCCATGACATATGCATATGCAAGTTGCTAAAGCTCAAGGGGCTGAACAACCATGAAATGACAGGAAAGTTGAAACACTGATGGAATTGAGGACCAAGAAAACCTTAAAGAAGGAAAAGACATGGAGGACCTGAATATTCTTCAAATGTAAACCTGAATATCCTTCAAAGTCAGTTCTGAAGAACTGTATGAGTTCAGATGCGTGAGCTCTTGTGCAGCCTGGAGATTTAATATTGAAGGAGATAAACACATATCCTTAGCCAGAGGACTGTGAAGCATCTATGAGTTAGACGAAGGATGAGAGAAACCTTTAGAATCTAGATATCACATAAATACATATGTTACTAGTATTTCCATTAAAACTGTGTTTTCTAAGCCTTTATGGCAGTATTGTTTACCTTTGCTCATATGCCTCCTTAATGAGAAGACTGCTGTCTTTAGCAGCTCCCAGCTGGATGACCTGGTTCCACATCCCCAAAGCCTGGAACTTGAAAGAGTTGGGTACCATAGCAATGGATCAAAGTTATGTTTAAGACCTTGCTATTTCACATGAACTGAAAACAGAGAGACCCAGAAAAAGAAGCTTTATAGAAAGGAAAAAGAGATAGCAAAAATAACCTGTGGTTTGCAGTAGTCAGGCAGATCTGAATCTTTATTGAAAGGGATGTTTTGTGGCTTAGGAATTTTTTTGGCTCTGCTTTTAAAGCACATTAATGATTATTGTAATTTTTTTTTTTTGTACCCCCATGCATTCTACATTAACTATTAACTATAGTTATTAACTATAACTATTGTGTCTCTGGGAAAGTTGTGAATATTGAAGTTATTTCTCTGTCTTAAATTTTGCATCCTAGTTTTTCACCAAAAAAAAAAAAAAAAGGAACAAAGGTTTAAAAAAGCATTAAACACATATTCAAATGAAAGATAGTCTCTATAAAAAAGATAATCTTGAAATAAGCCAGTAGACCTCCCAGGAATGCTCTATTACAAATATTGTCGCAGTTGGAATGAATATCTCGTGCAGCCTAAGCCTGCTACCATAACTGGTCTGACTCTGTTAAAAGGCATACCAACAGGAAAAAAAAAAGAAAAAAAGTAGCGACATTTTAAGGACGTGCAATGACTCTTAAGGGCTCTCCTCATTGACTATGACACAAACATCTAATGTTCCTAGTGTCACTTTCTACAATCAGCACTTTAGTATGTGCAGTAATTTTTTTTTTTTCCAAGGAGATCCTATTTCACTAGACCTTTTGTAAGGGCTTTTTAGAACTGGTTGCACAGAAGCTGCCAAGAGCCATATTTGCCAGCTCTTTGAACAGTTAAGCCTTCTCTCAAGTGACCTCTCTGGTCGCAGTTGGGCCACCAGCCCTACACTTTGTTCCTTTTCTTTTAGCGTGCTTATAAACAAAAGGAGCTGCAAGTGGGTATCTACAAAGAAGAAAAGCCATACAAGGTTTGATCAAGAACCAACATGTACCTTTCAACTGCCTACAAACATTTGACTTGTGACAGACCCCACATTACATCCGAGAGTCTGGAGTACCACATATGGATCTCTGACGCAAAAAGTGATTAAATGCTCCAGCAGGCATCTGCAGCTCTGACAGAAATGTTGGCCTCTGATGAAGATTCCGAACAGACATGGTCAAAAAAGGCCCATTGTTTTTTTAAATAATTGTTAAGAAAAATAAATACTAACTTCTGATATAACCAATGAGAAGACAGAAGTTAGGAGCTTTGCTTTTCTCAGAAAACTTATTGCTCGAGCCTAAGATACACTAAATTCCATTAAAACTCATGGTTTTTACAGAAATATACTGTTAAATAATTACAACAGGACTGCATTTTGCTGGCCTTGGCCACAGGGCATCATGGCAGGGGCCATGATTGACCCTATTCCCTCATCCTGGGCTCTGGCACTGAGAAGTGGTGCTGCCCAAACCGACCCCAGCTCCACATCCTGCTGCTCCATCACACTTCATTTGACACACAGAGACCCCCAGCCCTTCCCGAGGTGGTTACTGCAGAAAATGAATGGAAGAAGCTCAATATGTCCTTTGCAGGGGACCTCCAGGGGCAGCTTTGATCCCAAGGAGAGGCCAGGCTGGCAGGCAGACCTCTGGAATGTGCTGACAGTTTGCACACATCACCTGCCTGAAGCAGGTCTATTCCTGATTCCTAGAATGGGCTTGATTTGTGAAAAAAAGGTGTAAATGCTTGCTCTAAAATGACAGTAATTTTAAGGAAAGGCTGAAATCAAGGCTGCAGGAAACACAGCTGATGAAATATTGAGGTATTTGTAAAATAAAGTGGGGATTTTGAGAACTGCTCTTCAGATTAAAATGCCTAATTTCAGCCTCAGCCACCAATACCACAACTTGCATTCATCACCACAGGCATCACCTATATGTTTTCAGGTGACAGCTGCTACAGAAAAAAAATAAATTTTATAATCACAATACATTTTTGTGAAATACATTGTGAGATTTTTTCTTTTTCTTTCCTTTATAGCACTGCCTTATTGCTGTTCTTAGCAACTTATCCAGGCCACAATGGCCATTATGACTTGCTGAGATGCACATAGCACAGCACAATACTAATGCTCCAGCTGTGAATGGGAAATCAGGGATGGAGTCACAGTTTTCCTTACTGCATGCAGGTAGTAATTAAAGCTACCAGAGATTTTCTTCATTGGATTCTCCCATGGCTCTCTGAAGTTCCACTCCCAAACTTCATTAAAATACAATCTGTGCAATATTTTTCTTTGCAAGGTATAAAGTCCCCTTGAGAACAATTTTTTGTGAAGTGATGGGCTTTTGTTGTGCTTTAAAGTAGTTCTAATATTTCTGTATATACAGGAACACACATCACTGTACACATGCAAGTATTTTGTTTGCAGTTTGAGTTTTATCAGCCTACGCTAACATAAACCTGCCCCTGGCAGTTATGGGACTATGTAGATACAGTATTGTAACGCTGTAAGACTTCAAAGATTAATTCTCACTGTTAGGGGGTTTTGAGGTTCTGTTGTATGCACAAGAAATGGTTACAGTCGGAAGGAAAGGAAATCAGAACACTCAAGTTTATTTAAGAAAATCTAATAAATATCGATGCTCATTTTCACCTCTTACTTTTCACCTTCACGCTTCATGTTTTTTACACAAAACTCCTCTTGGTATATTTGTGACTTTTCCAACACTGCAGACTAAAAGTTCAGTGCCAGCTAACTTTGCCTTCTATCAATTTTTTCAATGACAAGAACGTGTGCACATGTGTTTCCTGCTTGACGTGAGATTCACATTTACAGGATATGGAAAGTTAGCATGACAAAAGTAATGACTGTGTAGAAGGAAACTCACTTTCATTAGCAGGCATCCTATTTACTCTACTGCCACCTCCCATGATATGACACATACCATTTCAGACACCAAAGTTCTTTTGGTGAAAACTTCCTGCACAGAAAATGGAAACTTTGATGAAAAAAAACCAACAACAATAACAATTATTAAAAAAAAAAAAAAAAAAAAAAAAGCTGAGTTTACCCTGGGGAAAAAAATGTGTCAGTGAGATCCTTTCGTCAGATATACCCATCCAGCTTCTACTGAGTCCACTGATCACATATGAACTTGATCACAGAAGATTATAAAGAATTATTCAGTTTAATTTAAAAAAACCCACTTTTTTTTTTTTTTTTTTAATCCACTGCATTCTGCTCACTGAGAGACCTGGCTGTCTTCAAAATAGTTTTTCCAAAACCTTTTCATTATGACTGAATTTTTCTGGCAGTGCCTGAGGAAGGATTCCTTGTCTGAGGGGTAACAGCCAGTGGGATTGGACAACAATGCTCAGCAGCTATCTATAGGATTACTGTGGGATAAAGAAGGACAGGAGTGAGTTTGCATTCATAAATCCTCATAAGATGGACCCAGAGACCCAGTAACTGTGTTGGAAATACCACATTCAAGACAGTGCCTGGATTCCCAACAGTGGGGGAACTGCAAGGCTCACTGTTAATCTGCCTACAGATGGGCACCATAAGAACTGGAAATTTAAGAAAATCATTTTCCATGGACTTAACCCTTCTACAAGTCCTCTGGACTTCAAAAATGGACTCCAGGTCATTGCAATGCAAAGCACTGGAATTAATATAAAATCAGGAGAAATTCCCATGAACTGGTGCAAAAACTATTTTTGTTTAAATTCTTCTAGGGTTTCTAAAAAATAATGTGAAAATAACTAATAATTTGGGTGTTGCAAGAAATGGCAAGCTTTGCATTTTTGTTGTAAAAAGGAAAGTTTTGGATGCTGATTTCACCCCAGATTATAATCACCTGCAACAGTTCTTTTGCAAAGGCTATAACACTAAATTTCAAAAGGATGTAATTTTCCCACATGATAAATTATATTCTGTGAAGCACGATTTGGCCATAAGTCAGTTCATATGAATGACTGAATTTAGAATAATGCAATAATATTCTTCTCTGCTCTGTGATGCATGAATTTAATTTTGCACAGTGATACGGATCACTGAAAATGACCATTTCCAGGTTTATGGAAGAGCTTGCCACTGATTAGAAGCCATTGAGTGCAGCTGAATTTAGGAACAAAAAGGCTGAGAACCAGTATCAAGATCTGAAGTTTTAGCTTCTGAGAAAAAAAAAGTGTGAATGGTTCACTAGTTACCAAAATAGATCGAGTGTTACAACAGCAAGAGCATGCAGACGTTACTTGTGTAATAAAAATATGGGTGGTAGCAAATTATATTGCTGTGAAGAGCAGATGAGGAGAGACGCCTACTGAAACCTGATGCTGCCTTTGAACTTTAAAATTTTGCCCTAATAAGCTTTGCAGTGGCGCTGCTTAGCAAAGAGCTGTCACGAAGGGCAGATTTGTTTCACAGCAGAGTTGCTTTATTAAAAATCCTCAGCATTTCCATAAAGTCCTGATTCAGACACAGAAGGAGGAGTTACACTGAACTTGACTGCTGACCTGACAGTGAGAATGGAGCTATTGTACCCAGGACTGAATATGCATATCTGTGCTTCTCGCCGAGCTTCACAGGGCAGTTCTCCTCCAAGAGAGAGGAACCCGTTAGAGATCTGAGAGCTGCTACTGCCAGATACTGAAACCCCAAAACAGACCCTAAAGTCTGTAGGTTTCATAGCCTTTAAGAGGTTAAAATACAACTTTTAAGCTTCTCCCTTTTTTTCCTCTGTTTGCTGTAGGGTAATCAATGGATGGCAAGCATGTGCAGCAGTGCAGCCCATGGCGTCATCTTTGTGCTATTCAGCAAACTGCAAGCTAGATGTGCTCAATTAATAGTAAAGATTGTCAGGGAAGCAGAGCTGGAAATGCTTATTTGGTGCTGCATGAATTGAACCTGCTTGTTTGAATTAAATACTAATTACCTCACTGACTCTTTTGCATTAAGCCTTCTCTTTATACGGTGCTTTACTTGGTGGGAAGGATTTAGTACAATTCAGCACAAAATGTGATACAGACTAATGCTTGGGAAGGAAAAACTCTAATGGCACATTAAGTGTTGTCAAATGCATGGCTTTCTCTATTATTGCTGAACATTCAGGATTAAGAAAATTCCATCTGTAATTATTGGTTGCACAAATAAAACACACAGAAAGGAAATTCATTCCCTCATCTTGAACCTCAGAAAAAGGCAAGGGTCCTTTCTGCTCTGCATGTGTTACTAGGAAGACTAGTGCCCACCTAAATCATATTTTTTCCCCAGATTTTAACTGAATTTCAAACTCTGTGATGCAGATAGATCTGCTTGTGATTTGATCTAGTAATGATGACAAGAAAAGGTATTTTAGTTGACTTTTGTGCCATCCTTGAGACATAGAGGCTGTCTTCTCTAGGAAATTTTTTAGTCCTTCTTCAATCTTCATCTGTGGTTGTCTTCTGTCTTCATCCTGACGGAAGCTGTGGTGCAGTTAAGCATTTTCTTGTTAAGGCTGCACTGAGACAGAGCTCTTGGTTCACTCTAACAGCTCCTTATTAAAGTGATATGACCAGCAGTAACCACTTATTTTAAGCAAAGACACATAGAAAATACACTGAAAGAAGTAGAGAATGTGCTTCATTCCTGTTTTGAGACCTGTAAGGAGTCAACAGAAGATTTTTTATGTTTATGTAAAATTAATTGTTCTACAATTCAGTGCTCAGTTGCTCCTCTAACTGAATGAATTTTTGTCATAGGAAAAATATTTTTCTATTGCCACCTATTAATGAGCTAGAAAATATTGTTTGCATACGCTGTTTTCTGAGAAATACTTTGTTTTGCAATTCAGCAACAAACTGAAATCACTCTACAAGGTAGAAGTGCAGGATGTGTAACTAGGACTGTTGCAAGAAGCAATGCCAATGCAATGAGACCCTCTGACTTCTTGTCACTGGTGGTGAGAATCTCCTTCCCCTAGAATGAAAGGTCAAGGCATCATGATGGAAGATGGCTTTGTGGGCTTTGGGATGAATGGATCTCAAAAGACACTACAGGGAGGGGCATTAGATTAGGAAAGGTGATGTTAGAACATGTTAGAACAAAGTGAGGTGGAATAAAATATCTATTTCCTAGTCATAACATTTGATGGGGAAAATGAGGCAAAGATTTGCTCTCAATTGTTTATCTCTGCTAGTTGGAACTACCAGCAGCTTTCCAAGGCCCATGAGAAGGTTATTAAGAAGACTCATCCCTTCTGCTTCCCTGGAAGCTTTCAAGGCCAGGTTGTATGAGGTCCTGAGCAACATGGCCTAGAGGAATGAGATGATTCTTAAGATCCCTTCCAACCCACACAATTCTGTGATTGATTCTAAGAGAGGGACAGGCTCTCCTGAGTGGTCCATGGCACGTGGAGGAGTTTCAACTCACACATGTTGAAAAAAGGAGAAGTTCAGACTGGTTGTAAGGCAGTGTCCTCAACACGAGGACAGTCATGAGCAGAACAGCTTTCACACAGGGGCTGTGCAGTTTCCTTTCTTGGGGGTTTTCAAGTTCCAACTGGATAAACAGCAGAGCAACATGATCTGATCTCACAGTTGACCCTACTGGGAGCAGGATGTTGGACTAGAAACTGCCTGAGGCCCCTTCCAACACAAATTATTTCATGATCTTGTAAGCCTATGATTTTTTAATTTTTTGTGGCACAGGTCTTTTTCCACACATGTAAAAGAACCTTGCATTTATCCTTACAATTAACTCAGAATTAATTACTGTTCATTGTAAACACCTACTTGACTGCTGACTATTGAGTCTCTAAATTACCGCTGTATTTATCTTTCAGATTAGTGATATTTTATTTCATTTACATATAGACTCAAGGCTTGTAAGAAGAGCTGTAAGGCTATTTAGAGAACTCAGGAGAACATGTTTAGCTTTTCTAGTTCAGATGCGAGAAAAGGCCAAAATAGTTTACTAAAAATAAGGATATTTAATTTTTTTTAAAGTAGTTTTAACATCATCTAGCTGGAGCATGGTATATAGGCTATAATTACTCTAATTCTAATAAGACAGAAGAAAGAATAATGCACTTTTGGGAAGTGAGGAAACATTATCTCAATGTTCCTAACACTTCTATTACTGTGCTGTTTGTATTACATACTAGACAAATGATAGTCTAGGCTTGGAGTGTCTAAATGGTAGAGGGCTTAAATTGTTTTCATGTTGGCACCATCTCAAATGGAATCTAACAGTACTGATACACTTACATTTTCTTTGAATTTTTGCCTAAAAGAGAGAAGCACTCCTTTTTAATGAGGTAGCATTTTTGACTTTTCAGATTTTAGGTGAAAAAATGAATGAATGTGGGGATTTTTTTTTTTTTTCAAATTACCCCTAAGAGAGTGTTAAACTTATTTAACTTCCTTGTTCTCAAATTAAAAGAAAAGAGAGAGGCCAGTCTCCTACTGGCTTGCATGTAAGATGTTCTACAGTTTGTGAAACATGGATAAAGAGAAAAAAGGACCCTGCAGGAAAAAAAAATCATTAGATTTACACCAAGTAGTTTTTATATGCCCTGATATTTGTTTTGACACAGCAAACAACAGATAAATCCAAGTGACTTTAATGAAAACTATAGCGTGTGCTTGCTTGTCACAGCAGAAGAGACAAATAATTGTAGGACAACTCAGTTTTTTAAATTCCTTGAGTTTGCTGGGTGCTAAGGAGATGCTCACTCCAGCAACAACAGGCCCATCTCTCTCCATGCTGTGCTGAAGGCTGTCACATTTGCTCATATCTTCTTCTAGGGTTGACAGGGTGAGCACATCTTAATATGGTTCAGTCAAAAGGAGGTGACCCAGAAGAGATCTACTATTTAAACCGTTTAATCTAACCTCTCTCATTTTGACTATAATAGAAAATAATCCCAGCAAATCTTTGGCAATAATAAACACAGGCAATCTGGGAGTGGTGATGTGGTGGTACCAATACAATAGACCTGAGAAGATGACATCCATTCACAACTTAATACTCCTGCAAAGGAGGGTCTGGATCCTGAAAATCCTTTCCAAATAGTCTATGCAAGACAGGATATTAGATCTTATTTGGTTTGATGTATTCTTTAAACAGTGGTGCTGCATACATAGAACATGTGCTAAAACCAGTATTTAAAGCTGCAGAGTTAAGATTTCAAGAATTAGGAACTATCAGAATCAAGATTTTAATGTACGTTTCCCATAATCCAGCTGGGTACCTACCCTGCTTTTTGGCCGAAGAGCAGAAGCTTTGTGTATTGGTTTATAAACAATGGACATTAATGGATATGGATTTTGCAAAAGTGTATGTATTTGATCCACACTGAGATAATATGGGAAAGCCAAACCCTGGCTTTTCCTATTACAAAAGATAAGAATCTAATTTAGCAACCCAACTGTTACTTCAAAGCACTTGGGAAATTTCCTATAACAACTGCTCATCATTTCATACATCTTCAAATTGTAGTCCTGGCCTTTTAACTCACTAACAAAGATTTCAGCTCAGTTGAAGTTGCTGACGACCATGTAATGGGGCAAAATTCGATGGCTCAAATTTCCATTTCCATCAGCTCTGTCCTCCTCTCCTTTGACAGAGACTGCTGTACTCAAGGAAAGCTCTACTGCTTATTTCCTGAAGCATATTCCAAGTGTTGTGTTGGTCAGTAGCTGTATGAAGGCAAATTGAAAAGAAAGATCCTCAGCCACCTGAAAACTTCAGTGGCTCAGGAGTTGCTTCAGAAACTGTTCTCTTGTTATATGTACATTTAACTCTGAGTGCAGGAAAAGTGACTGAGGACCATTTTAGTTGTGTAATTTGAATTTATTCTGGGGATAACTGAGTCTACTGGTAAGCAGAGGAAAATAATTTTGTTAAGAGTAGAACAAGAACAGCTATCATTCCGTGTCCACTGAGGAGTAGCTGTAAGGTTGTGGTTCAGCCATGCTACTACAGAAGGCTTCATTTATTGTTGTTGTTTTGAAAAGAACTACACAGGCCTGGCTGCTAAGAGTATTCAGACTCTGTGATTTTGATCCAGGCTGAGAGCTCTTGAGGAACACAAATTGAAAAAACAGGAAACAATAGTCTACTTTTATAAATGTTCTGCATTTACAGGGTATTAGACATGGTACATTTCTATAAAGAAGCTTTGTGCCAGGTGAACTCCATAGATCTTATCAAAAATTTTTCAAAAATTGTTTGATAATACTAGAATATACCAAAGATACATAGGTTTCTGTAAATCTTATTCTATAGCAAATTCGCTGACATATACTCAACAAAACCAGCAGACAGCTCTCTGAAAAATGTCCTTTCAATGACATTCACACACGATATGATAACGCATATATATAGCACTTCAGCTTCGTGCTTGTGGTAAATGCTGTGTTAGCTTCTCAAGCTTTCAAGTCAGCATTCCTAGGTGTGGCAATGCTGGGGGCCTTTGCTCCTCTTCTTCTCTCCATAAGTTCTATGTAAGTTTGGTGAAAAATACAGGATTTTCAACACAGAAAATAACAGAGAAGAAGCAGGGCTGTGGTTTGGGATTATCATGACTTCACAGGACACAGATTGGGTTGCTGCTTGCTTTCCATGTTTGAGTAAAAGTATGTGAAGCATGCCAAATAAACATTTAAGCTGGATAGATACACTAAAGAAAATGTTTAACAGATTATTTAAAAAAAAATCTAACTCACATAGATTCCTAGTCATCTATCTATAGCTCTGAACGATGGAAGTATCCATCTTGTATTCTCGTGATTCCTGCAGTATTGGTTACCTCATTTGCATAAAATGAATAGAATAAATTGTTACAAATCCAAAAATATACGGTTGCCAGGATACATCTTGCTAGATGCAAATGAAAATGGGTTTGTGCCGACCAGCTTAAAGTAGTTTGAAACTTAGACATTTTCTTATTGACATTAATAGTGATAAATGAAACATTACATATCCAGTGAGCCAATGAAATTATTAATATTTGTTTTGCCAAAGGAATGTTATTTCAAGAAAATCAGAACTAATGGTTGTACAATGTAATTCTGCTGAAATATCTTGCAGTTTTACTGTAGAAGCAGCATTCAGAATGAATATTCTGTGCTTGCTCCTATATAAACTTTTAATTTAAAAGGCAAGTTTCATGCTAATTGTTTTTATGATTTTCAGTGCTGCAGCCTTAACAACAAGCATCTATCAGTGTATAGAAACACTGTTATTATGCTTTGTCCATGCATTATACATGGTTAAGGAAGTTATAGTTGAGAACCATATAAAAAAAAAGTCCTAGGGTCTAACCACATTTCTATACAATGACATAGACAAACTCTTATCTAATGTATATTATTCTGACTTGCTAAAAAAGATAAAAATATAGCTTATTTTATGCAATATAGTTTATAAATCTCAAGTTTTTTAAGCTGCACACATGCATATCAACATTTTTTAAAGACTATACCAGAAGTTAGGACCTTCTATCACATTTTTGAGTAAATTTGTTTAATTTTCATTGAATGCCTAATGAAGATCATGAATGCATAAAATAATTACATTTTTAATGTTCATCGTTCAAAGTGCATCCATGTCTTTAAAAGGGGATTTATATATCCTATATGTTGACTTCCAAACTGGTAGAAAAACGGAGATCAGATTTCCAGCTGTATTCAGATGAGACTCCAGTGTTTTTGGTGAGTGGTGTAGCTGCTCTAATCTGCCATGGCTTGTCCCTTGTCAGTAAAGGGCTGGATGCCCATACCTCTGCCAATGTCATGTTCCAGTTGATCCAAGAGAGAAACGACGGGATTACTACAGTAAAGGCTCAATGTGCTCTGAGAAATAAAGCTCTTCAAGCTGAAGATACCTGAGAGAATTGAGATGAGGAAGTTTTCTCTACCCTCTAACTAATGGTTGGTTCTTTGAGAGGAGAGAAAAATACTGACAAAGCCACAGCAGCACTGTTCTTTCATAGGAAACTATGTCAGACACAATTCAGAGGTGTAAAATTCTAGATTAATTTCCTTCTCTACTCTTTTGGCTTGTTGTGTCTCAGAAGTTACTGGCTTCATTCCTAATTTTCAGTCATATAACTGAAAAAGAAGATTATGTCATTAAATTATAAAATAGCACTGAAGTTGCTCTTCACAAGTTACTATTACAAACAATACCAGTGGTACTGTGAATTATACAAGTGATGACAGGAGCATACTGAATATTCATATAATTTAGTTCATACAATATATAATTACCCTTTTTTTCTGAGTTAATCACAAAAATAAAGGGCTTCCAGACTGAGGAGATTATTAAGGGCCTGATGGAATGGGCACTGAAATTGAAGACACTCTCCTTTGAATTTGATAATTTGATAATTTCTGAACAAAGCTTTAAACCTTTCTTTTCCTGAGAATGCTCTTTGTACTAACCTTCTTCTTTTCAGTCTGCACAGAGCTAAAATGAGCATTAAGGAAGATGTCCCTTTATTCTACAAATAAACTCCCACATGTCATACTGGAGAAAACTGCTAGATAAATACATTAGTTCTGCTTAGCAAGTTAAAAGCTGAAAACTCATGTGCCCATCTGTTCTGAGACCACTGGTTGCATCCAGGTGATTTTGAATGCAATTCTGCATAAAGCCATGAATTTCAAGACTTCCAAGGCACCATACTCAGCAAAAGACTAAACAACACTGTTCCAGGTAGATAAAAATACAAGTATCTGCCAGTATTGCAGATGACTTTATGAATCATTCCTGTTTAAAAAAAGAATCCATGTCACCATTCAAATTTCAGCAGATGTTTTAAGGCCAGCACCTACAAAAATCCGGAGATTACTGCTATGCTGCTCTGTCCCAGTTGAGCCATGGCAACTGGTTGTGTAAACGTTGTCATAACTGTGAAATAAAATGTGTTAAAATCCCCTCTGATTTCAGACTGCAAATCGATTTAGATGGGATTCAGTGTGAGACTCAGACTCCTAAATGTTAGGTGTCTGGCAGCAGGTGTCTTTAGCTAAGTGACTTAAATTTCCACTGCAGTGATGACAGATTCACTTAGGTAGCAATGGGCATTCTGAGATACATCTACAGGTCACAGGACCTACAGGTGCTTCTGGAAGACCAGTAGAAAATAAGGCAAGATAACTAAAGATAACTTAAAAATCTCTGGATGTTTCTGCTTATCCCACCCATGGATCAGGATTGGGGTAGCTTTAAGCTGTGATAACACAGACTGCTACTGGCTTGTCCAGAGATCTGATTGCTCACCAGAGATCTGATTTAGGTGCCTAGCTGCTTCCTGTGATGTGTGAAACAACTTTATGAAAGCACCAGACCTGGATTTTAGTACTGCCTGTAAAGGGAGATTTGACACTTTATTAATGTCTAAGAAATTGAGGGGTCTGTACACCCAAATTTAGAGGCACAATTCACCTGTGTAAATGCAAGCACATCCTTTCACCAGAGAAAGTTTCAGGTGCTTGAGGTATTGGGATGGGGCTGGTAGAGATGAGAAAGAAATTTATGGGTATCCTGCATCTCTTCAATGAAAAACTGGGTGATATGTGAGATCACTCATAGAGCCTAAGTGATAAGAAATTACTTTATTGAGGAATCTGATCCCTACGTAATGTGCTGCAAACTGAATTCGTCTCACACAAGCACTGAGATAACAGTTTCACACAGACAGTTGTGGCTTGGCTAATATGCCAGTACCCAGTTAAATAATTGTTTCCTGGTCTCTAACGTCATCGTCTAAAGCTGAGACTCTGAAATCTATCGCTTGCCTGCCATTTCCCCTACAGGCTGTTCATCTTCAGTCTTATGGTAGTATGTGACACTACATGTAGATGTTCTACAGTTCATTTCATCAATACAGAGCAGTTCCTTTGTTTTCGCAGGATTTAAAAGTTGGATTTTTCTAACTCCCAAATATTACCTGTATGCACAATAAAAATATTCTTCTGGCTAAGCCCTTGATGCATTCAGTGCAGACAACTTGAGAGCATACATAGCATGCACTCATAGAATCAGAATATTTCCAAAAGATGGGTGACAGCTGCCTTTTCTTTTGTACAAGCTTCCAGTTAAAGACACGACCATTATAAAGCAGCTAGAATGCATGCCCCAGAAAAATAATTAAAAGGGGACATTACGTTGCTAGCTGGGAATCAGGTTCAGTTCTTTCTCCTGGTTCAAGTTTTCCATGTGACTGTTCTTCCCGCTTGAAAGTGGAGCAATGCTATTTACTTCTTTTAAAAGGTACTTTGAGACTTGTGGGTAAAAAATGCAAGCCAGCAGCTCAATGTTCTACTAAGCTGGGTGCTGTAAGGGTAGCTATACTAAATATGTGCTCCAGCAACAGACACACAGCCTTTTAATAGACTAAGTATGTCACTTGAATTATTTTCTAACTAGACAATTTGGAATTTTCAGACTGAAAAAGAACAATTCAAGGACATCTGGATGCAGCCTGGGTAAAGGCAAGAAATCAAAGCATGGAAGTGATGCTGCTCTGGGGCGCTTGCTCAGATGGAGTGACAGGCCAGAGGGTCAAGTCAGCAGCAGGCCCTACGTGCTCACAGCTCCACCAAACCACTCTGCTTCACAGTGCTCCAAAACTTGCCTTATTCATGAGAATCACACCTCTCGGAGCACACAGCTCTCCTCAGCACATTTGCCCGAGGCAGGACGCAGCTGTGAACTCTCAGGTTCACTGGTACTGAGCTGTGATGGCTTTGTGGTCAGCACCACAGCTTCTCACATTTAAAAAGCTCAGCAAGCAAAGCCCTGGTATGAACAAATAAGCAGGTATTTCTGTACTGTACTTCCAATATTGACACTTGTAGGCTTTTGTTTTTTTTGGTTTTGATTTTCTTTTCTTGCTATCTTTCTTGCTGTAAATGAGGCACAGACTGGCTTTTGAGGAAGGGGGAAACTAAGCGCTGCACAGCCGTTCTGGCGACTTTAACCTCATTTAACCCTCAGCACAGCAAGAGGAAGTAGAAAGTATTTTCACGAGCTGTGAATGGGCTCAGATCTGCTTTTGACGTCTTGAGGAAGCGCAGCCTTCTGCAAAGCCAGAAATACAAAAAAAAAAAAAAAAAAAGCGACGCCCCGAACTCCTGCATTTACATACAGACACCGTCCCGTCCCACCTCCCGCCACCCCAAAACAGTGCCCACCGGAGAGGGGGGGATGGGATCTCTGCGAAACGGGGCGGCTTTGGGTCAGCGCCGATGTCTCCGGGCGGGGCGCAGCGCGGGTGACAGCCGCACGCACCGCTGCCCGTGCTCCCGAGCGGACACCCCAGCGCCCCGACCCGCCGGCTGGGGAGCCTGGGGTCCCCGCGTACGGTCTGCACGGGGGTAGGATCCCAATCCCCATCCCCGTACCCATCCCCATATCCCCGTCCCCACATCCCCATCCCCATCCCTTCCGGAGGGCGCAGCGCCCCGCGGCGGGAGGCGGTAGGCGGGTCCGGGGAGCCGCGCCCGGGGCGGCCGCCGGCGGGAGCAGCACGCAGCCACCGCGGGGCGGGGCGGGGCTGCCAGCGTCGCGCTGGGCCGGGCGGGCTGGGCCGCGCCGCAGCGCCGGCGGCTGACTCGGAGGCAGCGGCGGGGGATGGACGAGGGTACCTGCGGCGGCCAGCGGCGACAGGCGGCTCAGGTACGAGCGGGAGCACGGCGGGGCCGGGGGCCGCCGCCCGGCCGGGGCTGCGCGGGGCGGGGGCTGAGCCGCCTCTGCCGCTCCCGCTCTCGGCGCCTCCGCATCGCGGCGGGGCGGGGACGGCGTGCTGCAGCCCCGGAGTTTCTCCGCTCCCCTCGCCCCTCTCACCCCGCGGCTGCCTTTGTGCCCGCTCCCCGGCCCCGGGTCACCCTCCCCGCCGTGCCCCTGCCCCTCGCACCCCGCGGGCTGCGGGCGGTGGCGGGGGGGACCCGAAGGGACACGGCCAACTGTTGCCTGGGAAGCGGCGGTGCCGGAGCGCTGCCAGCGGCCCCGGGGCGGTGAGCGCCGGGGGACTGCGTTCGCCCCCAGCCGCGCTCGGAGAGGCATCGGGTGCGGTGCCCGAGCGGAGGGTCCCAGCTGGCCTCGCCCAGCCGGGGGACGCTTTCCCGGCCACCGGCTCTGGCGGGTGGAAGTGTCCGGGTTTTCGCTGCCGGCCGGGGGATGCCGGAGCCGCCGCGGGCGCAGGGAGAGCAGCGGCGGTGCGGAGCCGGCTGTGCCCGTGGAAGGGCCCGGCGGAGCTCCGGCGCTGGCCCGGGTGTCGCTCAGACAGCGCGTTGCTGTGCCTGGCTGCACTGGGTGCCTTGCGGGGGCAAAGGGAGATTAAGCTTCAAACTTTGATTGTACTGAAAACTTTCCGTTCCGGCTGCTGGTGGTTGCTGGATGCGGGGTGCCATAAGCGTGGTGATTCCAGAGGGATGTACCTAGACAGGAGATGAAAGACAGGCTCTGGAATGCTGCATTCATCTCCTTTGAATCGCTGTCCATGTTGGGAGGTGTTACAGTGAACAGACAGCACGCTTGCATCTGTTCTTCCTATTATTATTTTTCTCTTAATTTGATTCCCAGACCATTTAGTTGCCTGTTTGTTTTCTTTATCTGGGGTTTGTTTTGCTAAGGTCTCAGTAATACATTACGCCACTGTGTAAAATCGAACACTCCATAATTCACTGGCAGCACAGAGAGGCTCTTAACTGCACAGGCTTTCAGTGGTGCTGCTAATAACTTGCCGAGGGTGGTGATGTGAGTTGGTTTCCAGCCTGTTCCTGGTCTCTCATTGTCATACAGCCCATCTTTACACTCCTTGGTTTTGTTACCAGTTCTAAAGGCAGTTTGTAGCTGTTTGGGGAAAGGCTAGGTTGAGGGGGACAGAGATGTGTTTGCTTTGCTTCTTCTGTTTTGACAATCTGCAAGGCTAGAAAAGACATGAAAATTACTTTGGCAGTGAGCTCATAGATGGGGAGATCTAGAATGGATGCTGTCGCGACATGAGGTTGCCTTGTGGGCAAAGATTTTCACATGCTCAGCACAGCTCTACAAAAATACCCCAACTCCTATTACACAGGGAAGAACTGAGCTGATACTTCCCTTTTCTCTGTTATGGTAACTTTCGTATTTCTGTAACATACAAGGGAGACTATTACAACAGCAATATACTTTTTTAAAGTAATATTTAAAAATAAACCTTGTAATTCCTCATGTTTAAATCTCCTTTCTACTCCCCTTTAATACCCCCACTCCCCTCATCTCACCAGGCTCAAGTTAAAAACTAATGATAAAGTCCTACTACTTCCTAGGGTAGCCTTTAAAAAAAGTGTTTTAATGGAATGAAATTACAGAGAATGGGAACATCACGAAAGGTTTGACTTAAGTTTATAAAAACCATAATGCAGAAACTAAGAATAAAATTCTTCAATTTGAACTGCTGTAGTATAGTTTAACCGCTGGTCTTTAAAGTTTCACTTGATGTAAACTATGGCAAGCGTAAGCAAGGCTTTCTAAGTTACTTATATGGTTTCTCAAAGACTGCAATATTTTATTGTATTCTGCTGTGTACTTTTTTAGTACCCTCCTGTGCTGCTTTTGCAGTGATGCTCTGTTTTTTCTCCCGTGAAATTCTGCTCTTTATTAAAAACTGAAAATAAACAAACCACAAGTGATTAAAAGGACAAAGTATGCCAGTAATTAGAATAAACCCCTCTTGATTTAGTCAGAAAGAAAAAATGGTGATCATCTTGGATACTACTGCATGGTTACTGTCGTCAGATGTCATTTTGCCGTGACAGTGAGTCTATTAATGAATTTTACAGTGCTGAGAAGATAATTCATTGTTAGTGTGCTTAGCTTGTCCCCATGACATCATTTTTGACTCTGTTTTGTCAGGCTGAAATATCTTGTCCTCAGCAGTATGGTAGCCTTACAAAGACATTGAGGATTTGCATGTGCAGTATGTTGCAGATTTCCACATTATGTGATATACAAAATGAGCTTAAAATGTCTGTCAAAAATACTAGATGTTATTTATATGAATAACAATTCATGTACTATGGCAGAAATAATATTTTGTAGGTGTACAGATACTATGAGACCTCTTTATCATGTTTCTATCTACTTCCAAATGCCCTTTTAATTAGAAATTTTGGAGAAACTGTAAAATATGTTTGTGTCATTACTGGCATCTTTAGCACTAGATGCATATTACATGCAGTTGCACATGAACTTAATCATTCAGTTCACATTTTATACAAACCAGAAAAATACTATTCCACATCCAAACCCTTTATATGATCCAGACATCATTAAGTCTCCTATTAAAATCCCTGGAGACAAACTGAGTATGTTACTGGGACCTATAATATCAGTGGATAGGGGTGTATGGGTGCTAACAATATTTGTTAATTTGAAGCAGCCAAGCCTCTTCGTGTTTCCTCTCTGTACTGAATTCAATATGTGTTTGGATCCATTTCAATATTATCAATCATTCTTTTAGCAGTGCTTTCTACTCATGTTATCTAGGAATGCAAAACAGTAACACTAAATCAGAGAAAACAGTTTGAGGGGCATGAATTAAAATATTTAATATATGGGGCAGTTTGAAAGCTGCAAAAAATACAGTCATAAATTTGAATTCTGTTGTTTAAATTAAAATTGTAATAGAAGCTGCTATGCACTCATGTGAATTATGACAAGAGCAATGTAAATTATTTGAGTTGTACAGGTCCTAATTCTTATGAAGTACCAAGAATTTACCATTCTTCTACTTACACAAAATTCTGATTCCCACTTCCAGTTAAAATGAAAAATATGTCTTATTTTCTGTTTTTATATATTGCTCAATACAAGTTCATGATTTAAACTGGTAGCAGTAGTTGATTCTATAGAAAAAACAACATTAATAGATATAGGACAAGAACCCTTCAGGAGTGATGTGACCCAGTGCAGCACTGACACACAAGTGCTTGAAAGATTTTTATTTAGTATTGTGGATTTAAAATGTTTAGAAATTATGCCAACATGAAGATACCAACCATGACATTTAGTTGAACGTCAGCCTTACCTTAACTTTGGAATGGTTGTTTTTGCATGCTAACAACTGAAATATTCTTGTCTAATTTATGAACTTGTCAGTAGAGTGCAAAACTAGTGCTCTGACAGACTTCTATGTGGATATTACCCTTTTTTTCCCCTCCTGTCTGTGACAATACTTCTGTAGTGCTTTTCATCATGGGCAGGTTGACTTTTAACATGGTTTGGATGACCAGCAGTACAAAAGGTGAAGCTAATGCCTAAGTTCCAGGCTTATCTTTGAATAAACCTGTGTAAGGAATTTTCAGAGACTGAAATAGTTCATGCCTCAAACAGGAATTTATGATGTTTGTAACACGTGAAAAGCCAGTAGCAGTGTGGCTTGTGGTGTTGGATGTGCCTGTCGTATGTGCTAGTCTGGTTTGGTTCAAATCTTCGGATAATTAATGTGATTCACAAGCACATGTTTCTCAGGCCTGGTGAAGAGCATCCATACAGCATGGGAGTTGTTGTGTGTAGAATATGGCATGGAGCATACCAGAATCTTGAGTTTGGTCCCGTTTGTCTGTGGTGAGCTCTGGATGACAGAGTGTGAGTTTGCGAAATACGGTAACACCGTGGAGGTGGTTTGGTGTTTTTAAGGGAATATGTAGATTTAAACTGACATTTTAGATAAAAGTCATTCTGTACTGTCCTGTATCTCTCTAGTACATATAGGTTTAACTTAAAAATTAAATAGTTGTTAGAAGCTTTCTTATATATAATTTATGAGATTTGGGCAGGGGGGGAATCCTTCTCTCTACTGTATTACTGCCTGAATTCATAAATTATTTGAGTGGCCTATTTTACAATTAGATGCCTCAAAGCTGAGGTTGATGGTCCTAAAACCCCTGTCTGAAAGCACACTTTTCTACATTTTTTACTGTGAAGAAAATGAGGTGCACAGAACTTCCATTCTGCATCCATCCATAGCTGTTACCACCAAGACTGTTCTGGAGAGCGGAATCTCTCTTCTGCCTCACTGTCTTTGGCATCCAGAGATGGGAATGTTCCCTCAGGATTAGAAGAGCTTGTTTTGCTAAGAAATAAGTGTAAGCTATTTACTCAAACTTGAGTAGAAGCATTTGCAATGATGTTAATTTCTCTTTTCATGTTTTATGATGCATTAGTTACATCCCATATTCATTAAGTGTGACGCTTTATTTTCTGTCCTGTTCAGCTTTAAGTACCTTGAGCTTGCCTCACCCTCTTCCCGAGAGAATGAAGCAAGCAGAGTGTCATAAGCTGTCCTTTATTTCACCTGCAACCTTTGGGAAAAAAAAAAAGAAAACAAAACAGTAATTAGGCCAGAGGGAGAGTGACTCCTGCCCTGTGATTAAAGCATTCAGGTGAGGGAAATCTGGATTCTATAGGTGTTTCATTCTTTCATCCAGTAAATATTTTTCCATTTCATAACTTCAGCAGGAATAGTCTTAGGACAGACAATAGCCTGTGGTTTAGGGCACTACCCTGGTGTGCAGAGATGTGGTTGGGAGCCAGTCTCTCAACCTGAAAAGAGCCTACCCCCCACTTCTACTTCCTCTGTGGTTGCTTTCCTGATGCTTTTAAATAACTCAGTGGTGCTTGAGGACATGCTCCTGCCCTCTCATCCGAAACTTCAAAATTGCATGACTCCTTTCCTCAGGAACTTGTGAAAGGAATGACTTTGTATCTTGCTTCTGGGGAGGCCTGAGGGTTTTACAACCCTATTTAATAACATAGGTACCTCTTGAGCTTCCAGGAATAGGTGGCATCAGTTTAAGGTACTGCCTTCACAACTTTCTTGCCTGTTAGGTTAGATGGCTTCCTGCTTGCTATCCCAGTTATCTTACTTTCCCTTATATACCCAAATTTGTTGCAGCCATGCTCAGAATTCTCCTGTGAGTCCAATTTGGTCTTCTAGACTTATGTGGATTAGTAAATCTAAGAAGAGTATAGATTTTGAAGGGATGAAGACCAGGATTTTGCAACACTGAGGACTTCCAGAGAAAATCTTCCTTTGGAAAGGGTTTAGGACACAGTTTGAGTCTGGTTTGATTCAGTTGTCCAGCATAAATGTTTTGTCCTTGATGAGATGTTTTACAACAGCTGTTGCATCTATACTTGGTTAACAGATGCAAGGAGGCCAGAAGACCCATGTCCTGCATGGACCCATGTCCTGTAGCACCTACTGGTGAGGTGGGATGTTTTAAAACAGCTCAGTACTATTTGCCTCTGTGACTGAACTGAGCCCAGTAGTGTCCTAAGACTATTTTTGCCTAGGCTGAATGTGGTTATACTGAGAAGTGGGAGGGAGGGGGTTGTTTTCATGTTTTTCAAAGATATTTCAAAACAAACCTGCTTTCTGTTTTATTTTCTTTATTGTGAGTGTATTTAATACCTAGTTTGATCATTATAATTTTCATTTTGCAGCTGCCCCAGATAAAATCTGGAAGGTTAGCTTCAGTTAATGGCTTTCTGGGAAGAGGGGAGAAAGTTCATCTTCTGGTTTCTCTCATGCATGTTAATAGTGGTGTGGAGCTGTGGGGCAAAAATTCATTACTGTTTTTAGCTGGTATGGAAATGCTGAGTGATGGTGCCACTTACAGAGCAGAATTGGTTTTGGAGGAGAAGGAAAATTCTCTCTGATAACTGATCCGTATGATTCTATCTCCAGTAAATTGATTCCAGAATTGTGTTTAAATGGCCTCCCTGGGAGATGTACAGTAGCATTTATTTGGTATGGGTGATCTGTTGGTCCTGATTTTTCAGAGGGAATTGCTGTAATGCTGGGGAGCTAGGGAGGGAAGCAATGGCAAGGGAAAAATTCTATAATAACATTTCTCAGAGTTGTTGAGATCTCTTTAGATTTGAGAAGGCTAGATTTTTAAATTTGCTACATTTTATTTCCAGGAACAGTCTAATTCTGTCCCAGTTATACTTTGTCCCACCCACATACACATGGTCTGACTCCCTGTACTGTATTGCTCTGTAATTGCAGTGTTTTGCTTCAAGGATCATCTCTAGGCAGTTGGTGATTTCTTCAGATAAAGATTTTGTGATGGACGTTGGCATCTTTAGAAGCTTCTGGAAAGAAGTATTAATCCTCTCCCTAATAATTGATGGTGGCAGAGGAAATGGGATCTGATATTTTGTAACTGTTTTCCCTATGTTTTTATTGTTAAAGTATAAAGCCCTGTAGGACTGGCTGGAACACTTCCCTCACCCTCTCACAAGGCTGTGCTGCAGCAGGGCTCTGTAATACCAATTACTGTGGGGATGGTTTTGCTGTCCAGATGAGATCATGATGGGGGTGCTGGAAAACTAGTCTCCCTCAAAATGTGTTTTATGCTCTGAATATGTTAGGGATTGTGTTACTGTAGTGCAATACTCAGGTTTATGTAGTTTATGGTTTTGGTTAGTGAAGGTGTTAAAAAGTCCACTTAGAAATTGTGTCAATGTCTCTTGTATTCAACAGGAAAGTAGAAAATAATTCCTGATCTTGAAGTATTTTGGGGCTGTTGCCTGTAGAACTGATTGTATTACTAGAACTAGATAATCTTACTGCTTTTATTTATTTTATTTTTTCCTGAAAGACAAGGCCAGAACACACATTAGAGGTCTGAGATATATAAGGTAGTATGTTTGTCCATTTTTATAATGTGAGACAGAAAATGAAAGTCTGACTACTTACGCCTTTGTTTTACAGAGGTTTTGATTCATTAAGGCACAGACAGTATCATGTTGTCCTTTACTGAACTAAAAGTAAAACTGCCAAAAAAAAAATCCCCTTTTGTTCTGCTGCTTAGGAACACTGTGGGCTGCCAAATCTTGACAGTCTGAGTCACCACAATTGTAATAAAGTGTTTGTACTTTGGAGGTTGCTGTTATTCAGTGTCTTCTAATTTATTCATAAGGCAAAGGGACACCTACAGGTTTAAAATACTACTTTTTAAATAAACAATCCATCCATGTTTATAAAGAAATAACATTTGTCAATAGAGAATTGGGGTTACACTTAAAAGCTTCTAAGGAGTAAATGGTTAATCTTTAACAGTAAGAAGTATACTTACATTTATACTTATATATAAATATATATTTATGTTTAACAAATTCTGTGTTTTGTGTAAGAGCAATGCTAGACGTCAAAAAAATGATGGGATTATTTTAAACTCCTTACTGAACTCTGCTGTTTTGGCCATCTGATCTGACCTGATAATGATCTGATAACCAGGGAGACTGTTTCCTTCCTGAAAAAAATCCCGAAAAAGACAAAAAAAAAATAGTTTTAAGGACAGGGCCTCTGACCCTGGAAATGCTTATCTGCATTTTAGCTTTGAAGTGTGGGCTTTGACCCAGCAAGCATAGCTCATGTAATTGAATTCAGTTGTTTTCAGAATCACTTCCAAACAAAGTAGTCAAGTTTAAGTTCTAGTAGTCAGATTGAGTTGTAATAGCCAAATAAAACTCAGAGTGAGGAAGAGCTGGAGGAAAGCAGAGTGTCTCTGGCTCAGTGATGGTTCCTGCAAGGCTGCCAGGTGTTCCCAGACCCACAGCAGGTATCCTGCCATGGCCATGTGCACACTGTGCTGCTCTGGCTGATGGATCCTGCTGCCTGTGCTTGGGTGGGAGATGGGAATGCATACAGATTCCTGATCCCATCACCTGTGCATGGAGAGGAGGTGGCTTTCTTTATAATTTCTCAATGTTGTAGCTGTTTATGGATATGAGTCCTCATATTGTCTAGTATCAGTTATTGAGGCAGAAACAATGATTCCTTTCTTCTCATTGATAAAATAACAATAAGGCTTTTATTCTTGATACATAGGGAATTTTGTGTGTCATTTACCTTTCCCTAACATTGAGCTAGTGAAATTTCCACAGTTCTCTCTCTCTCTAAAAAAGCAACAAATTTGCTAAACTGGATTATTAATAACTTTCCCTGATTCAGTCTTTGTAGAGCTGCTTACAAAAAGGACCGAGGTGGGTGTGGGGTAGTAGGCACTGGGGACACATGGAAATTCTTGCAGCAGAAAGTACTATAATTTTAATTGCTGCTCACTGTCATGCTATCAGTACAGCTGTTTCCCAAAGAAGAGGTTTGCCTGCTGTTGACAGGACATTCACACAAAGGGAGGAGACGGTAGATAAGCAAATGCAAATATATTACATGCCTTCTATCCTTTGGTTTTTAATAGGTGCTCTAGTGACGAGTTCAGCGTGAAACACTCAGTGACATGTAATTATATATGCATTAAGTGGAAGTTGATTCATAGTGTCCCTCTTTGAGAGTACCTATCCATAAAGCACTGAGGTAGGGATGCGAGAGGGGTAGCACAGCTCTGAGCTGCTTAATTCATGTGGCACTGCAGTCCTGCTCGGCTGCTGACTTCCTTTCTCCTTTTTTTTTTGCCCATAAAAGGAGAAAAGTGCTGCCATATGACTCGCTTTAGAGAGAATCACAAGATGAGGTTGGGGCCAGGAGGAGGGGGGCAGGGGGGAAGTTATTCAGGTAGCTTTGTTTCTTGTACATGGTACAAAACATTCTGCTCTCTCTGTTTAATGTGGTATTACTAGCAAAGTATGTGGCAGTATTTCCTTCAACTGACATTGAAATCAAACATTTCATTCTTACAATAACTTCTTTTTTCTTTTTTCTTTTTTTTTTTCTGCATGGATGAGAGATTCTGAAGGGAAGGGATATAAATGAATTTGGAAAGGAGATAACTTCAGTTCTTAGGGATTAGGCTATCCTCCAAACCTGCAGACACTTTCCTGCTGGTTGTCAAGGAATGACTGTATGTGGTATTCTCCCATCTTGTGCCAGTGACTGTAGGTAGGCATGCCTGAATTCATTGCCTAATTTTGCACTGTTAAAAAGCTTCATCTCCAGGTTTTTCCAGAAAACAGACTAGTCGGGTAATTCTCTGAAGACTTGCTCAGAGATCAAATCTGGACAGCTCTGTGCCTTTTCATGAAGTTCTTGAGCTCTCTTACTCTGCAGTCTCACAGTGACTCTCAGCGTACAATAAAGCAGGAGTAGCCTGACTTCCTTTGACATATTCTGACAAAAAGCACAGCCCTCCCGCTGATGAGAGTCACAGCTTCTCCACAGAGCAAAGGAAGTTAGCACCTCTAAATTACTTCCACCCAGTTTCTGGCATGGGTTGCTAGGTGGTGTTTGATGGGCTCCTGATTCTGTATCAGAGTGCACAGCAAGCATCAGGATGGTCAACTGAAATCGTGCTGCCAGCTGAAGTCCTCTGTGTGTGTTCAAAGCCATCTCTGAGTTGATGATTCACAGTATTGATCAGCTTGGGTTTAGTCAGCCTTATGTGTTCCCTTTATTTACTGATGCTGTGAAGCGATTTGACGTGGGGGCATATAAATCGGCTGTCTCTTCTTGCTCAGTCCAACACAAGATGTTTTAGAAACCACAGCAAAATGGATGTGTCTGTGCAAACCAGACTTTTTTCCTTTGAGCTATGAAAAATGGAGATCTTCGACCCAAACATTCACTTTCATATGAAATGAAGCATTTTGTCAAGGAGTCCAAAGGGAGCTGGAGAAAATTAAGATTTTAGTAATAACAGTAATTTCCTACTTTTCCTAGCATCACCCTTTTCTAGTGTCACTGTAGGTATCCTGGGAACAGAGCGAAAGGACTATACTAATTAGGGATCTAAAGTAATTTTTTCTTTTTTTTTTCCTAGCTGTTGGTTTTTGGGGTTTTTTTTTACATCAGAACTAGGATGTAGGCCAAGATCTGTGAAAAACAGATGTCTGTCTCATGCCTGCAGTGTTATCATCACTGGGATTTAATAAATTTGTTACTTCACATATGTGGGTGGGTTTTTGTTGTGTTGTAGGCTTTTGGTTGCTTTTCCTGAAAGATCTGATGGGTTTATGGTTTATAGGAGTGATGGTCTTTAGATGAGTGTTGATGTCACAGTTGAGATACATTTGTCATCTTTTCATCTCTTCGGAAGACTGAAATTGTACCTGTAGTTCAAGGTACCGCAATTAATGTATTCACAGGTAAATCAGAGTGTGGGAGTTCATCATCTGGGACTATTAGGCTGGAGCAGATGGTTATTTGGTGGATTATTAGGTGGACTCACCAGACCAGATTGGCAGCTGGTATTCCAACAGTTATAAACGGGTGCTCAAGGTTTTACAGCATAATAAGCAGTTTTGTCAATGCTGAGGTGGGCTGAGCCTGTTTGGATGGCAGGCACCCCCCAAAGCTACTCTGTCACTATCCTCCTCAGCTGGGCAGGGAAGGGAAAACATAATGAAGAGCTTGTGGGTTGAGATAAGGGCAGAGAGGATCACTCACCAGTAACTGTTGGGCAAAACAGACTCCACTTGGGGAAATTAGTTTAACTTATTACCAATCATATCAGAGGAGGATAATGAGAAATAAACCCAAATCTTAAAACACCTTCTCCCCAACCCACTCTTCTTCCTGTGTTCACCTTCACTCTCAAATTCTCTACTTCTTTCCCTTAAGCAGCACAGGGGAATGGGGAATAGAGGCTGCAGTCGGTTCAGCACACCTCTGCCGCTCCTTCCTCCTCGCATTGTTCCTCTTCTCCAGCATCGGGTCCTTCCCACAGGAGACAGTCCTCCATGGACTTTTCTAACATGAGTCCTTCCCATGGCCTGCAGTTAGTTCTTCATGAAGTGCTCCAATGTGATCCCTCCCTCAGGATGCAGTCCCTTAGGAACAGCCTGCTCCACTGTGGGTCCCCCATGGGGTCGCAAGTCCTGCCAGCAAACTTACTCCAGTGTGAGCTCCTCTCTGCATGAGGCCACAGGTCCTGCTGGGAGCCTGCTCCACCACAGGCTTCCCATAGAGTCACAGCCTCCTCCAGGCATCCGCCAGCTCTGGTGTGGGATTCTCCATGGGCTGCAGGGGCACAGCTGCCTCACCATGGGCTGCACCAGGGGCTGCAGGGGAATCTGCTCGAGTGCCTGGAGCACCTCCTTCCCCTCCTTCTGCACTGATCTTGGGAACTGCAGGATTGTTGCTCTCATGCTCTCACTTTTCTCTCTGGTTGCTGCTCTGCAGCAGTTTTTTCCCCCCCATCTTAACTCAATTATTCCAGAGGTGCTTCCACCATCAATGATGGGCTCAGCCTTGGCCATGGTGAGTTGTGTCATGCTGTCCTGTTGTGCCTCACTGCCCTCCCCACTACCCAAACCTTGCCACAGAAACCCAGTGCACAGTACCATTGCACTTAAGACTACAAGGTAAGGAGTTGGGACTGAAGATGATGATCTGTAGGTCAGCCATTGTGAAAGGGTTGTATGCTTTTGTACTGTCAGGATGATTTTTCAGTCCCCTGTGACACTGCATAATCACATCTATACAAAGTTTTACACACAGTAATTCTTGCCAACTACAATATTTACATCCAGATTTGCACAACAGTAGTTGTGTTTTCCTTTGGGAAGTTTTATGTGCCTCTCTTGTGTTTATAAGAACTTCTTGCTTGTGTTCCTTTTTGTGCAAAATAAGGGTGAATCTTTTCAATTCAGGTTTGCATGAATTTTTTTAAAAGTAATTATTTTGGGATTTCTGACTTAGACAAAAGAAACAAATTTGTGAAGACATATATTACCGTGAGTTTTTGAAAAAACCCACAGATTTGTTCCTAAAATGCTGATCCTGTAAGATGAATTTCTTCCTTGCCTGTCACCCCTATGTGGGTGAAGTTTGGAGAAGCAGAGTCTCAGCTGTGCATGCTGTTGATAGAGCTATGCCCACTTTATTACCAGCTGACAGGGCCAATGTTCTACTGGCAGCAATCCAGGCTTGCCAAAATTAAGAAATCAGGTGCTTACGTTCAGTCCATCTGAACACGCTAAAAAGCTCCAAAACCTAGAGAGTGCAAATTTTCACGTGTGCTGCATGTGATACTCATGGAAACACAAATGCTCAGCTGTTACCTGATTATGTGGCTCTATTCCCCTGATTTGAAACCAGTAACCACCTAGGTGAGAGTGACCTGTTAATTCTGAAATGCATTTGGCTGGTTATGGAATTAATTTCTAAAAATTATGTTCTCCAGAAGCAAGTGAGTACTGTATTTGTGATGCATGTTCATAGCAGGAGCTAAATAAGGAGTGGATATGGCATGCGACTCTACTGTTACATTTTTAGTACTGCTCATGACACAGTTTTGTTCTATGCCAACTAACACTCTCCCAGATAATGCCCAAGCATAGTTCTGGGGTTAGGAGAGACAATGGACCATTTCCAAAAGGCTCTTTGGATTTGGCAAGGCTGCATGGAGGAACAGGGTTTTAGTTGTCCAGATACAAGCTGTAACATGTTTGCTGGTTCCAAGCCCAGAACGTGGCTGTGTGCCCTATCTCTTTTATTTTCTGACATATATGTGGCCACAGATCCTGCTTTCCAGGAAGCTGGGATTCAGCAACTTCTTTAGGAAGGCAGTGGCAGCATTGTCTTTGCATGCTTAGGAAGGTAGAAGAAAAGGTTCTTTAAAGCCTGGAAGTGAGAAGCTGTCTGCAAAGCAGGAAAAATAAGCCAGAGCAGTTTAAAATCATGGAATAATTGAGTTTCTTATGTTTTTTATAAGACAAGCCCCAGGGAATACACAAGTATAATCAGCCATTTTGAAAGCACTTTTTTTTTAAAAAAAAAGAATTTATTTGAAGAATTATGGCCTGGCATTTTAAATCAAAATGAGTAAACTGAATGTAAGCAGATGGCATCTACAATGTCCTCAACCAGAGGATGTATATCCTGGCAGTAGAGTAAAATTTATCCCTGACCTAAGCTTTGCCTTCTGTTAGCTAAAGGAGCAGTAGCAACATGCTACTGCAAACCTGAGTTGGCATGATCCTTAGCTTTTCCCTGGGGAATCCCTGTCTTAAGCAGATGTCTCAGCCCTCTTCTTCTAATTGTCTGTTTGCCTCCTGTCAAGGAGGTGCAAGTCTAACCTTATATTTAGCAAAAACTGTAGGGCGTGAAGTTTTGTGTGGGGGTGGTTTTTTTTCCTTTAAGCAGTGTTAAAGCTATTAGCATCCTAATGATTTAACAGTGTCTGGTCCAGCAGACAACTCAGGGCTTGACTCTAGTCCGTGAAGCTCAGCCATCTGTCTCAGCACCTCGCTTCTACGGGACATGAGGAATAGCTACTGGGGTGGCATAGGCTTCCTGCTAAACTTGTCATGGATTCCTCCACCTGGAAGTGGTCCAGCAATCAGAAACTGAGCTCCCAGTCCCCACACCAGCAGTTACAGGCTAAGTGCCACTCCTGGGCTGCGAATTCCTGGTGCAGTTTATGCTTTGAGGGTTGTGTGGGGAGAGAGTCAGAAACTCACGTTAGGATGCTCTAAGGATGGGCTGCCCTCTGAATTACCTGTATTGCCATCAACATCTCTCCCATTTTTCTGCATAGGATTTAAATAGTACCATCTTGCTAGAAGAGTTTGTAATGAGTCTGTGCTTTTTCAGTTTATATATTGATAAGTGTGTTCAGCTGCTGCTCCTTTTGTATTTTGAATTAGAATAGAATTCATTGCTTCATTTTGGAGCTTGTACTTCCTATTTCTTGAGTAAAGGACTTCTAAAACATGAAATAATGTTGTGGTTGCGCAGTTAGGATTGAGAGTTTGGCCTCTGACGCACACTTCATCTCATTTAGCTCTTCTCTTTTGCCTTTGAACTACAACATTATGTAGTCCATTGTGTAATGCAGCTTCACTTAACTCTTTACTTGCAAATAGAATTAATTTAGCATCTTTGCTATTTATGCTTCATTGAATACTGATCATACAGCCTTAATTATTTCTTACACAGCAGGAAACTTTCAAAATAGCAGCTGTGTTTTTCCTTAAGTCAAATTGGTTGTGAGCTATGACTGCTCAAATCCCTGGATGGATAATAAGCTTTGCTCCCAGCAGGTCCCCCAGACTACTACGCTGAGGGAACTGAACTGACTCCCATGTTTCATTGTATAAATGCATTATAACTAGGGATAAATTGACTTGCTGGATCTTACCGAAAGAGTGAAAGAGAATTTTCTCTTCTGTGTTAATATGTGATGGTTTGCCTCCTTGTTAATATCCTTCCCTTAAACCAGCATTAAGGTTTTTACTAAAGTTTCCAGAATGCGTTACTTACTTCAGTCCACTTTTATCAGGCTGGTGTTTAAGAAATTATCACTTTCCTTTCTTTCTGACTTGGAAATTCTCCCAAGAACAAGAGTGGTTGCTCATAAATATATTTCCTCACCCTGTGGTTAAGTCACAGTGTGGTAAGAAGTATCTTGATATTTAGTTATTTTCTAAACACGTTGTTCCTGTTCATTCCCCTCAGCTTTCCTATGGACAATTCTGATATCAATCTTGCGATGTTTATCTCCACTTTTAAAGGGATATTTTAAAGACACGAAAACAGAAACTGGAAACTTCCCAGAGTAGTTTATCCCCTTTCCATGCCATGGCATTGGCTTTCCCACTCGATGGCATTTCCCACAATCCAAATGTGATACCTCAGTGAACTTGCCTTGCAGCCCATTCCATGCAGTTATCACTCACAGACAAGAAGTGCTTCCTGGCATCTGTTTGTCGTCTTTTTATGCCCATTTCATATCTGCTAATCACATTAACCTTGTGAATTACACTGACGTATTTTTTTTACATCCTATTTGATTTTGTGTTTGATTTTGTTTTATACTGAAAGAAAATTAGATACCTGAGATAATTTTTTTAAAAGGTTAAGAAGCAGCCTTCCAGAATGTTGTATGTATTTGATTAAAAATCTAATTCAGTCCTAGCTGCTAAAGTTGTGCTGGGGAGTAGCTATTCTGTATAAGTTGCAAAGGTTTTGTAATTTTATAATTCAGCTGAATAGGAGGTTCTCCTTGATAGTTGCTGGGTTTTTGTTTCCAAAATTTAGTTTCTCTATATAAATTTAATTAGTGCTGGAATTCCAGAGTCTTTCAGACCTGTCATTTTTGTTGCTGTTCGGTCAAGAGGGAAGGGGACATGTTTTCTTACATCTTCAACCAGTAAATGCTGTAAAAGACAATGGTGTTTAGAGCTGGTTTTTGCAGCCCTGTAGCACTGGAGGGTCAGAAGTTGTCTCTTACAGCATCACTGCTCTGTGGGTTTCTGGGAGGGTTTCTGGGTTCTCTGAGGTGCTGCCAGTCCTTTCCCTGTCCCGAGGTGTTCCTGCAACTGCAGTTCACTAGCCTGGTGTGCAGTAGTGACAGAACAATTGACCTTTGGCTCTGGGAGTAATGAAGAGTAGGAGACCTTGCAGGAGTACTCTTTGCTTTTGAAGAAAGGAAAGTTACATTCTATTAAAGGCATTTTAGTAACTTTTCTGATTTTTACTCAGTAATAAAAATAGTTTCATTAATAACAATCCTTTTAAATAAATTTTAAAATCCACAGATTGCATCCTCTGTCTAAGTATCGGGAAGGCTCTGGATCATCTCCAACAAGGTAAGAGTCAACTCTGGTACTTTCAGCCTTGCACAGAACAGCTGTCGAGCAGATTTGAGCATCATCAATGATAAATGAGCACTCAGCCCCCCTTGAATACCATCCTTTATGTAGTTTTACTGTTGCACCTAACTGATGCTTTCAAAATGCTATCTGGGCATAATATTCTCGCCTTGAGGTTTTTATTTGTTTGCTTTTCTTATTATAGAACAACAATTGAGAATTCTTCTTCCCATGTACTTTTTTCATTTACTTCACTGTTTGTTTTGAGTCATTTCACTGTTATTGTTCTGGTCTGTGTAAGCCCTTGGGACAGAATTGGCTTAGGCAGAGAGTGGGATTTGTTCTCATCTCTTTTGAAGTCCTGGTTGTGTGATTTTATGGGTCTTCTACTGCCATTTTTTTTTTCAAATCTTGACAGAGTTCCCATTAAACTCTTAAAAATATAAGTTGTAAATACCATGCATTGCTACAGAACTGCAGAGAATTTGCAGCCAGCAGCAAAATAAAGAAGTGCTAAAAAAAAAAAAAAAAGTGTTTTTCCCCTAGAGAAAGGGAGTTCCCTGACTTGACCAGCTACTAATTGGTACAAAGATTTGTTTACACAGAGGAGTTACTGCTAATTAGTTCCCTGTGTGGGTGTTCTACTTGGGAAATTAGTGTTACATTTTGATATAATTTAATCTGTTTTCATAATGAATTGTTACAATTTGCAGTAAGGAATATATTTTTAGAAAAAAAACCAATCTGCACTGCACCATCCCTGAGTTTCAAAAGATAATTCCTCTTTAGGCAGCAGTCAAGCTTACTGTTTAGAAATTAAATGAATAAAAGTCTATAATTATATTAAACTCAGTTTTTAGTCATATAGTTATAAATATAGCTGCAGAAACACAACCGTGTGTTTTTCAAAGCCAAAACTTAATTAAGCTGATTTATGGACTGGGTGACTTGACCTCTGAGGTTGTGAGGATAGTGAAACTGAACATTTAGGAAGAGTGTTTGTGGAGTTATATTAGCATTATTGAGGTTATGGTTGAAATGGAAGTTCACTTCCAAGCTTTTCTGCAGTAGATTTATTTTCCTTGCTACCTTCACCTTTATTCTGGGAGCAAGCTTGCATCTCTCTAAGTTATTTTATTTAGAAGTTGAAAAAACTAACATTGAAATAGCTGTCCATATAGAACCTTATGAAGGAGCTGGTCCCCTTGTTTTTGTAGCAGCCTCCCCTGCCCCAACACTTGCAAAATTAAGTGATCACTATTGGGCAGTTAAATTGCATTCTGTATTTCAGTAGTTTCAAAAGATTGGAAAATTAATTTCTGAGTTTAGAACTGCTTTAACTGGACTTCTTTCAATATAGTTTTAAATAAATATAACTTTTATAATAAATTGCTAAATGTTTGGGAAATGTATTCCCATTTCTATGGTTTTATTATTATATCTTTTAATTTTTAATATATTGCATACCATTACTAGTGAACATTATTTTCCTTTGGCTGTACCAGTCTTGGCAATAGCTCGTTATGAAATCCAACTTAAATTGAATCTTTTCTGCAGAATTATATGGGATAAAATTCAGTTTGAGTACCTGATCATTTCAACCCAGCTGCATTTTTAATGGTATTACTACAAAAATTTTTGGGTGTTACAAATTTCACTTTGAATAGAATAATTTTCATTTTTCATAGCAATTTCTTTTTTTAACCAGAAAGTTTCATTGCAAAATTGAGATAGGGAAAAGCACAGTGATCCCAAGTATAATCTTGAATGTTTTTCATGACAGACGGACATTGAATGTTTAGCATCACCACTTTGGATTTTTGAATGTGAACTGAAACCACTGTATTTCTAGGTAAGACATAACCAAGTGTTTGTGTTAAGTACCCCCTTCCTTTTATATGTGAATTGCAAGAAAGCTAAAGGGTGCAGTATGCTGGACTTTGCTTTGTGCAGTGTGTATGTATTTGTTGAAGGAGTCCAATGTTATTTGAGATTTTAAATACTAATAATTCATTTGTCCTAAATTTCTATCTTCCCTGAGAGAAACAGCATTAGCCACTCCATATGGTCAATATATGTTCAGGACTTAACTTTGTGATCGGGCGTATAGTTCTTCTGTTAGCTCATTGCCCTCTAGAGGGATAGGTGAGTGCTGTCAGCCCCTTCTCTTGCACCAACACCTTCACTCAGCAGGATATGCTGGTTTAGGGCATTTGCTGCTGAAGGTCTGTGGGATTGCAAAGGCTACCCAGAGGATTACTTTTCTGTCAGTTTAGATCCCTGCATCAGCTCACTGCAGATTCACACAAATACTGATGTCGACTCAAGGGAATCAGTGCCAGCTCCTGCAGCAACAAATTGTTTTATTGGCTTTAAACTTCTTATTTCTCTGTGCTCCAAGAAAAGGTTTGATACATGAGGATGACTATTAAGGGGTTGTGAGCAGCTGCAGGCTTCCAACAGATGAGGAGGAAGCAGAGGGTGACAGAGAAGAACTAGAAGTTTTTGATCCGTAGATGTAATTAAAAGAAACTTTGTCACTGAAGATTACCACCTTCTTAGTGAAATACTAGAGGTAGTGCCAATCTGGCTTCCTGTGTTTTTACATAGATTAGAGGGACCAGAAGGGAGATCTCTGTCACACTTCACACACAGAGCTGTGGTCAGCACTGTGCCGGGGCTGCAGGGCTGAGAGTCACAGACATCAGTTCTGGTTTTGGTTTTTGGTTGTGACCCAAACAGTGCTGTTTGCCAGTCCTTCCTGTACTCCTGGGAAATGTGAAGCAGACAGGACATTTGACATGGAGTGCCTGCAGCATGTAACAGCTGAAATCTGAAAGGCAATAGTATCTTAACTCTATAGTGGATAGTAGGCTGTGTGAGATGATAGCTGTGATCCAGTGGTTTCTTGGAGAGATGGAAGCCTTTGAATATGGAAAGGATTCTTTAAGCAAACCCTGCTTTAGTAACAATGAATGCTGTCATTAATTCAGCTTACCGAGAGGCATCCAGCAAGTGATGCTGTGGGCAAAAGACCACAAAAACTTCCATTTGTTGCAGGTGAAAACAAGCCCAACATGGCAGCAGCCTGGCTGGGTTTCTGTCAAAGCTGGTGCACAGTACCCAGGTGAAGCCAGGGCAGTCTGTCACAATAAAGGTATTTGCTGGTCATGTGGAGGCTTGATCAAAAGAAATAAAGCCACTTGCAGAGGTGGAAGGTCACGAAGGATGTGGACGTGGAACCAGTGTAGCTGAAAGACAGCAATACTCCTGTTTCAATTCTTTGAATGGGTGAACAAGCCCAGGTCCTGGGCAGGAGGTGGCTGGGAAGGGTGGTAGGAGAGATTTAAGATGAAAGGCTGCAGTCAGAGCTTCAACAGTTTCTGCAGTGTAGAAAATTATTCCCTATGTTTTAAACTACTGATATGAACTTGTAAGGACTGGATACCCAACCAGCAAAACTACTTTGCATATTTTATTTTTAGGTTCTATTTTATCCTTTAAAAGTGCTTTCAACCTTCTATTTTGTTACAGTCATATGGAATTTGAAATAGGAATTATGTATATGACATACCTATTAAATTTTATAATAGCATTTCAACTAAAATTAATGGCCCAGGACGGTCCTTCTGAGCCAGAGAGGAGAGAATCTCAAAAATGAGTGCTCAGCATGGACTTAGCTCTCCAGTGGGGGAAAGTGAGATGAATTGAAGAGAGATCTTAGAGACAGGACAAGTAGAATGAAAAAGAAGAATAAAAGGAAAAATGGTAGGAGTGGAGATGAATACTCTTGACATGTCAGAAGAAACAGGAAAGGAGGAGAAAAAAAGGGGAGTGAGATGAGGAAATAGAGATTTGTTAAATTATGGATTATTTAATATTTATTCCATAGAAAGTTAATATGACTACAGTGTGAATCACTTTTTTATATTAAGTTCGTTGGTAGGAAATAATAAAATGGTAGGAATTACACCTGGTAAGAAAATTAGTTAGTATTTTTTTTTACCTGGTATGTTTTTGAAGTCCTAACTGTTTGCTATTAGAGACCTTTTACAATTAAGACTTTTTTTTTTTTCAAAATGAAACCTGTAAATATGACTTTACTGACCTTCAGGATAGATTTTTTTTCAGAATGACAAAATACAAGCTGTAGAAGCATCTGAAGATTTTTTTTTTTTTTTGTAAAAGGAAGGGTTCTGAAAATCAAATCTTAGTATAAAAGTGACAAGCCAATAAAAAATTTTAAATACTAATGCAGCAGAAGCAATTCTTTGTATTCTTAGCTGTGAGCTGTTTGAGCTGTGCTGGGAATTTTAACATGATAAGGTTTTCATTTCTGTCAGTGCAAAGAGAAAGACTGAATCTTGTAGACCATGTTTAAAATTACCAGTATCCCTTACAACTTTCAAAAAATGTGACTTGACTTATTGCTTTAGTTGTTCAGAGTTTGAATGTTCTCATCAGATTAAATAATTGTGTAACTGTTTTCAGAAGTGTCTGGTGTGTACATGTATATGATGATCTATTACTGCTGTTTTTTCAATGACCTTGGGAGCAGGAGAATATGGGGTGGGAAGAGAGTAATTTAGTTTTCATTTTCAATTTTGTTTTTTCTAAGAATACATTGGGAAATTTCTTAATTAAATAATATCATAATAGACATAAGTTGGAAGATGAACTATGATGATTATATTCAGCTCTTCAGATGGTAAGTATATGCTTAAAATAGTAACTGCTTGACAAGAATTAGGCATCATTTTTCTACCAAAAGTAGTGTGAACTGATAAGATGAAGTTAGCAATGCAGGAAGAGCAAGATCAAACATTTAACCTAATCCAGACAATTAAGTTGGATGCCTGAAGTAAGCTTCACATACTGTTTAAGGATTGATGCTTAAGTGCCAGAATTAATATCTGAAGCTGAATCTCTGGAGTGAATTTGTACTTCACACACAAATGTGTCCTTAGTTTACCTTAGGCCATGATAATTTACTAACATCTCAGCTGCCTTGATAAAATGAGGAGCACTGTGGTTGTAGAACTTCAGCATGCATTTCAGACAATTTTTTAGAAAGTAATTAAAAGTTTATAAGCAAGATGATAACATCTCATGTCTGTTGCTGTGCAGTTTTTGAGACTTTTTTAAAATCTCACAGATTATCTTGTATGGGCATGTTCTATATGGTTGTGAGGAGTACCATGTAATGAAGTTTTCAACACAGATCACTAGTTAATTCATTGCCAGGTATTTTGTAGATATAATGTATAAGTGTGTTTCAGGGAGAACTGTGAAGGAAAGTACTGTGGTAACTGTAGGGGGTTGCCTTGTATTGTTGGCCAGATGTGTTTTCCCAAGAGCTGGGCACACTCTCAATCTGGAATTCAGCTTTATGCCAGATTTTGGTCTGTAGTGCTAGACTGTGACTCAGTCATAGTCTAAAATTAAAATGCTTTTCCTGAGTTTTACATCCTCAGAGAAGGATGGTTTTCCAGCAGGTGTTAAGTGATGAGGTTTCTGCTAATTGACAGCACTGAAACTTCATGAAATTTTTGAAATTAAGGGTAAAATTTTTCAAAAGTAGCAAAAGACAGAAACTCACTGACTTCTCCTGAAACAAAGGCTCTAATTTTTCATCAACAGGAAAAAATAAGGCCTTGTATTATCTCTTTTTTAACAAAAAAACCTCTTACAAATATGTTCTTTCATTAAAAAAATGGAAGCCCTTTTTTTTGCAATGTTCACCTTCATTAACACAACTTGCTGACTTCCTTCCTCAGCTGCAGTTCTTCCTACACTCAGGGGTCAGAAAAGAGCAAGATCAACAAGCCACACATCTGGCTGTCTCTCTTTCCAACTGGAACAAAGAAACAATTTTTAATGGCTTTTTGAGTTAATTGTAAACAATTTGGTTTTGGAGTCGCTGACTTGCAGCAAATGTTTGTCATAGGCGGATGTAGGGAGAAATGACTGTGTCCTAATGCAATTCCTCTGTGGCCAGCGAGGGAGAGAAATCACTTAAAAAAAAAAGAAAAGGAATGTCTTGCTCCTTGTAGCATTGAAGTATGCTGAGAATTTTGAGTGCATATATAGGACATTTCACAAGCTTAAAATATATGCTTTGATGAGACAGAAGTGCTTGCTCATTTAATTTTTCTGTAATCTTATATACAAGAATACTGATTTTTCCACCTCGCTTTGTTTTCAGGAGCTGTTTCTGTATGCACAAACTGACAGTGCTAAAAGACTAGGGACAAACAATAGGAACAGGGAAAACTATTTAAAAATGAGATTCCTGTTCTAATACTTTTTTCTGGTATTTATGTTGTTCCTAAACACATTTTTCTAGTAAACAATTGTCAAAAACAAATAATTAATGAAGTGTAGTAGTTTTCTTACTTTCCCTATTGTAATCTTTAATACTTTCTAGAATCAAGTAGCATCAGTATATCTGAATTATTAGAATTATCTTTTTTAAGTGTTTTATCTAAAGTAAACATCTGGTGTGACTTTTATACTTTTGTGCTTCACAACAGGAAATACTAGACTTGTTGATTTACAGCACTTCTGAAACGCCAGCTACTTTTAAAATACCTTGATGTAGTTTTATATGTCTTAATTTGAACTCAACATTGCTCCCATATTTTGCTTTGTTGCTTTGTTTAAATAGGTTTGTTATAATGGTTTTATTTCTGATCTGACCATCCTGCTAAATATTTGCAAATGTCTTGATCTGAAAAGTAAATTGCAAATGCTGTTTGGAACAATGCCAAAGCTTATGACAAAATTGAATAAAATTAATCTTTCAAAGAAAATGTTTTTCATCAATTTGTTTGTAGGAGGTAAACTGTTCTGTATTATGATTACTTTTTGTCTAAATTAGGTGTTTGGGTTGATAATGCCACTTAGTGGATATCTGCCTTAACTGCAGGCTTTTCCAAAGCTAAATCAGGTGCCAGACAGTTCTCTTGATTTTTACATTGGAGTTTTCCTCCTGCCTAGAATATGTTGACCATAGCACATTTTCAAGAAACTTTTAATTATCAGGTACATTTTAGGAAGTTTCTTATAGCTAGTTCAGTTTCTGAATTAAATGTATTAAAATGTAGGAATTATTTATTACAGAATTTTAAAGTTGGAGGAAAATAAGGATCTTATTTGCATATTTAATTTGCATGAAAACAGCAAACATTAAACAACAATCTTGGTCACTTTGCACTGATACTTAAGTTAATGAGATATTAATTGATAGTAAGGCAATAATTTTGGTGGTTTAGGCAATACTTTGTTTTAACCGTAATGGTTGGAAGATTGGTGGCTGGGCAAACACTGACCTAGAACAAGCTGATAGTTCAAGAACTGAATTAAGAATTCAAAGTATTGAGTGCCTTACTGAAAGCAGAGAGTGCCTTTTGTTGGGTGTATCCAAAACAGGAGTGTAGGTCTGGGATAGTCCCTGCTGTAGTTGGACTTTTTCAGACTTGAAATAACTGGTTAGAGCAGGGTGCTAATAATGCCAGGGTTTGATCACTTCAGAGTTGGACTCGACGATCCCTGTGGGTCCCTTCCAACTCTGAATATCCTGTGACACTGTAATTCTCCTTTGCAAGATGAGGAAGGTGAGATAGACACCAAGTGTCTGTTCTACCACCGTCATTGAAAGTTATCATTTCCTGAATATTTTTTTTTAGTAAAGGCTCTTTCTTGCTAATTAGTTTAGATGGTGGTATTAATAATTTGGTGTATTTGAGACAACATTTAAATACATTAAAAATCCAACTTTTATGTGATATTTATATATATTTTTTTACCTCAGTAAATTTCCATTACTTGCCATCAACCCTGATAATCTTCAATCATGAAGTATTTTTTATCTAATCTCTTAGACTTTTCTGAAGTTTTCATTTATGCTGTTTTTATTAGTAAATAAAAACAGTTCAGTAATTTGTAATTAAAATAATGATTGGCTCAGAGGAGAACGAACCAAAAGTCAGTTTCCAGACTTGTTTCAGTGCTATATTACAGGCTGGTTAAATTAACAATAAAGACTGAAAGACAATACAAAGACTTTGGTTGGCTTGAGTAACAATATTTTTCAGAAAATTTCTTGTCTTCTATCTGTTTACAATAAATTAGGATTAATTGCAGGGGTTTATCTGCCTTCTGCCATCCTCCAGAGAACTCACATCATCTTAACTCATGAGCTAAGAAGAGCCTGAGCTGCAGGACTCTTGTTAGTGCAGCTGCAGTGACCCAGGTGTTCCTTGTGCCCATAGATGGCTTTCAGTCACCAAACAGAATGCTTGGGTTAACTAAATGAATTTAATCTTTTGATTTTGGTACAGTTTTAATCTTGATATATCTAACTTTTTTTTTTTTGTAGTTAGCAACCAGTTCTCAGTTTTTGGTTAAACAAGCTCATTTGCAACTCCTTGTGTACATGCACATGGTATGTGTTTGTGTGTAGTTTTTACAAAATTTACATTTTTCAACAAATTTTTTAACTGTTTTTACACTTCCTCTTTAAATAGTTGTTTATCATTTGAAATTTTCTCAGGAACTAGTGAATGTTGTCTTTTCAAGGATGTATTTATTTTAGATGTGACTTCTGTCACCTTTAAGTGTGAGTGGCAAATTAGTTACAAGTGAAAATGAAACAAGGTTATGCAGAGGTAAAATTTTAAATTTTGTTTTACACTTAAATACAGTATAGTTTCTATAGTTCCTAGTTCTAAAAGGCATGATTATCCCATGTATCTGGCTTTTAGACAGACTACAAAACCATTTCTTCTTTCTCAACTTCTAGGCTGCTTCTTAACTTCAAAAGAAATAATGTTAATCCAAGCTCCTTGAAAATCTGTGAATAAAAGCAGTGTTTCTGTACAGAGGGAGCAGGCAGGAGTGGTGCCAGAGCTGATGTGGCACATGGCAGATGCCAGGCGGGGATGTCCTGCTGAGAACCCTCCCCAGCCAGGGATCTCACTGTGCCAGTCCTGGGCAGAACCCATGTGCTGTTCTACCTTTGAGTGGGAATCACACTGCTGATCATTTCAGATGCAGTCACAGGTATTTTTAGATGCAGTCACAGTTACTTTCAAGCTGAATTCTGAGTTTCAGCAAGAAGAAAGGCAAAGCAATATAATCTGTTTTTTAATATTGGTATTAGTTCTGAAATGTGGTGATGAAAATGTAGTCTGGATGAGTTTGGGTTTTGTTTGAGTTGTAAGAGTAGAGGAGAAGGTGATCCCGTGGCAAAGGAGCTGGAGCTGGGCAGGAATCCAGGCTGACCGTGCAGAGGGAGAGTGGCACTGCTGGGCTGATCCCAGCTGCTCTGAGGCTCCGTGGCCTTCACTCCTGAGGAGGGAAGGTGGGCTATGGAAATGCTCAGGGAGCTGGAGCACCTCTTTTGTCGGGAAAGGCTGAGGGAGCTGCGCCTGTTTAGCCTGGAGAGGACAAAACTGGGAGGAGATCCCTCAACGTGTGTGAAAGAAAGGATGTCAGGAGGATGGCCCGGGCTCTGCTCCGTGCTGCCCAGCAACAGGACGGGAGGCAGAAACTGGTGCACAGGAAGTTCCACCTGAACATGAGGAAGAACCTCCTTGTGCGGGTGCCTGGGCACTGAAACAGACTGCCCGGAGGGGTGTGGGTTGCCCAGAGGGGCTGTAGGTTGCCCAGGAAGAGCTGCTAGTTGCCCGGAGGGGTGCAGGTTGCCCAGGAAGAGCTGTGGGTTGTCCGGAGGGGTGTAGGTTGCCCGAGAAGAGCTGTGGGTTGCCCGCAGGGCTCTGTGTGTTGCTCTCCCTGGCTGGAGCTGTTGCAAGGCCCGGGGCTGTGCGCTGGCGGCCGTTGGGCAGCAGGGGGCGCTCCCGCGCCGTCCCGTCCCCGCGCTCCCGGAGCGGTGCGCTCCGCTTTCCCTGGATCGTGGATCATGGATCACGGATCATGGATCGTGGATCATGGATAATGAGCCTCTGCAGGCTTCAGCATCCCCAGGGCAGGGAGCAAACTGGCATAAGTGGGCCCGGGACCGACCGCCGTCCGTGCTGGTCACCCAGCAAAAAGTACATATATACAGGAAAGTGGGAGCAGGGTATAAAGTCACTACCGTGCAGCAATTTTATTGTCTTAATAAAACGTTATTGTGCTAATTCCATTACTATACTAGGGATAGCTTGCAGGAGTGATTAGAATTAATTACTGCAGAGCCTGCCAGGGTCAGTACATGCTTTCAATTTTCACTTACACTTAGAAGAAATCTAATTTTTAATTAAAAGGATGGTTTTTATTCTGTACCATCTATAGTGTCCTTCCCTGTTCATCATCTTAGGCAAATAGCAGACTTGTTAATATACCCAAAAAGTTGCAATGGTTTTAGCAGCTCATATTGAGGCACAAGGCTTGTTTGGCAGTCAGTGCAAGTAAAACACTTTATTGAAAATAGATTTACTAGGGAATGTGCTTCTTAAAGTATTAGGCACAATGCAAAATTAAGAATCTCTTTGTGTTTGCATCATTAAGAGGGCTAATGTGCTTGTCTATTAACACAATTTTCAAGGCAGGCTCTTTTGCAGAAAAATACCACGCACCCATTCTGCCCTGTATGTCTTAATGAATTGAGTCTTTAATTTGAATGTGCACTAACAAAATAATATCAGAAGGATTAAAAAAATTACACAAAGTTGATTAAAATAAAAAGAGGAGTTTTATTAGAATTTATACTTTTCAGTAACTTCTGCATACTTACAGGTTAGGCGAGTGTTTTGGAGAAAATCTGTTACTGTTCTATGTTCAGTCCCCTCATCCCTTAACTTGACTGTGAGAGCAGCCATTGAAAAATTCCAGAGTTTAGCAACATTCTAACCTTCCTTATGTTTAATTTATAGTCCAGTATAATGATTAAATATTTTTTCCTCAGTCTTTCTGCTTACCAGTCTATCTGCATTTGTGGGATTGATTTGGTTTTTTCCTTGAGTGGAATAATTTACATTTGTATTTATGGAATGTCTTCTGGATTGTATCTCCAGTTTATTAAAGTATTTTGAATTATGATCCTATTTTCCAGAATATTTTAATTCCCTTCTAGCTTAGTGCATATTTTTAAAGGGTATTTTCTTCTTCTCTGCCTGTCATTAATTAAAAGTATTGAACAAAACCAGATCCATACAACAGATACCATTTAAAAATACCATAGTCTTTTTTTTGGCCAGTAAACTACTAACAGCTACTTTTTCAGATTTTCAGTGTTTTAGCAAATTTATGGTAGTAAATAACAACATTTTCTCTTTCTTCATCTCTAGTGCTTTGTCAAAGGTCCCTTTATATATTTCTTCAGTCCTGCCCTATGCTTATACAGGTGTATTGATGTCTGAGCCTCCATTTTTGTCTCTTTTCTATATCAGAATAACTTGTATGTTGTCTTAACTGCTGAGTTTCCTGCACTCCCTTATCCCATAAAGGAACTTGCCAAGTGAGCTGTCCTTCCAGGTACCTGAGATTACTGAAACTGCTTTTGTGAAATCAGTTTAATTTGCTGTTTTCTCTGTGTTTAGTAACCTCCTCTCTTTTTAAATTCTCCTGTATTTCCATCCTTTTATTCAGTTAATTCTCCCCATAACTACCATAAAAGTCAAAACCAGCCTCTAGAAAGGACATTTATTACTCCAGAAGCCTGAAGAGATACATGGTTAATTATTCCTCCTGAAACTTCTTGCCCCATTCTGTTACTCATACACCTCCATACTTCAGCAGAACTTCCTAAACACTTTCCTGGGTTAGGTCATCTCTCAAGTTGCTGTTTTGGGATGACACCTGTTCTTTCTTCCTTTACTGTCACCCAGACACACATAGAAGTTTTTCTTTTACCTTTTTCTGAAATTTTAAATACATTTAAAAAATATATATTATCCTTTTTTTAATTTTTTTTTCCCTAGCGGAACTCTTGCTATTTCTTGCTATTTACATCAGCAGCCATGTAACAGCCTTGTAACAGGGCAGCACGTTTTCTTATTTTTGTAATGAGACATGAAATAAGCCACTATGACACACATGGAAGTATTTTAAACTAAAAGCAGCAAATCTCTAGAAAGATCCACATTTCATCTTTAATTCCTCAAATCTTGAGCTATTGGTAAATATTGTCAGCTACAGCTGTCTTAATTCCACTAATGTCAATATCTTTGAATTAATTGTCTGCTTAGTATTTTAAGATGTTCTTTACCTTCTCTCCCATTTTCTAAGAAACAGTATTTGCAAAGACTGCTTCAGATCCATATTTTATAGATTGTTACCTTCCAAATCAGAAGTACAAAATGGCAAAATGCATTGTATCCTACATACTGACACATTCAGAACAGATCACTAGGAAATACGCACTAAGAAATTCAGTCCCTGTAGGATTTATGTTTGACTTACTGAGATTAGATGTGCTGTTTTGGCATTTATGTATTAAAATGAGAAGTAAAATAGAAAGAGTAGAAAGCTAGCATGCAAAGACTTACTTTTGTTATCAACTGGAACAAGAAATAACTGGAAAATATAATCACTCTAAGGAAAGTTTTTACCATAGTTGTCCAGAGCACTAGAATATGATGGTTTTTGTCTTGTTTTTCAGACACTTGCGTCGGATTTTCTGTGAGTATAATAAAAATACTCTGTGTGGCATAGTGAGAAGGCTGAATAATCAGTTATTTACAGGCAGAAAGGACCAGGAACATTTTTTAAATTTTGTTTCTGATTTTTCACCCAAGAGTCCTGTTTCTGGTTCTGATTTTTATCTGATTTAGCATGGATTTTTCACTCATTATATTCACAAATGCTGAAACCAGATGCCTTCAAAAATGTTCAGATCATTAGATTTCCAAAACTGTGTGTGTTCTAAGATGTCTTATTTCCTTTCTTACTATGATTTTGGTGAGAGATGATGAGGACAAGAAAACTTGGAAGAGGAAGATACTGGTGTGGCACTCTTTCTCTTACAAGAGTTTGGAGGAACCAAGTCAAAGTCCACTTGGAACAAAAGACACTGGCTTTATTTTGAAGGAAGAAACACTCAAAGTAGCCAAACCTGTCCTGTCTCTTTTAAAGGTGTCTCTCTGCTGTGAATCAGTTTGGTAAGCTTTGTTATCCTGCTTTGCTTACCTGACTGCATCAATTGACAGAGGCTCCATTTATTGTGTGTAGAGAGATTGTGCCCCTGGTTTGTGTAAAGTATTTGTGCAGACAACACCATATTCAGACTAGGTTACTGTAATTACTATATGCTCAGGCAGAAGGATCAAAGTGCAACAGTGCTTTCTTAAATTCAGATATAATTTTCATCTAATTACTTAATTGGATTCCATTCTACATTTTTGTTGGTGTGTTTGTCTGGTTTGTGTTTTGTTTTGTTGTTTATTATTACCTATGAATCAAAATCCAGGTATTTTGGTTGCCTGGTTTTCATTCTTTCATGATGGCTACTCTGACATTATATGCTTTGAAAATACATAGGAGTTCTGTTCAAAGTAAATTCAGGTGTGAAGGTTGGCGTATAGAAAAATCCCCCTGCTGGATAAGTTGTAGGTTCATCTGAGGTAATTTTTTCTTTTTTTACCTTTTAATTTTAGAGAAACCACAAGCCAAGCTCTGTAATCCTTGGGGCTGCAGGTACTAACGTTGGCCAACTTTTTAAATATTTTGTGATTAGTGAAAAACATATTTGTCATTACAAACCATTTATTAATTCCCTTTGACTTGCCTCACCTTTTTTTCTGTAGGTTTTAATTGTGTCCTGCATTCTGCATATCAGTTAACAGCAAAAGCTCTTGGCTGGAAGTGTTGCTTAGCTAGGAATTTTAATAAAATGGTTGTTCAAAGAAGAAATTATTCTTTTATCTTGAGTTATTTCACCTTGAGCAACTTTCTTTTCTTATTCCAGTTTTCACTTCTTTATAGCTATTTTCTGGCTTTGAGTTTTGTTGGGATTTCTTTTTGTCTGTTAATACTTCACCTGCCTAAGGAATGCACGGCACTGATTTTTCTTTGCTTGCATACAGGTTGCCACTTGGTACACTTTATGCATGTCATTCATATTATGAAAACCTTATAAATACGGTGTTTAGAGGCCAGCACTGGGGATGTTTTTTCTGAAAAATGAGTATAGCTTGCTTTCTGAAAAGAATTTGGTTATGTTTTTCTCTTATCTCTGTCTTTCTAGAGAATACTGTATATACTTCATTATCAAATATCTTTGGGGGTTTTGTGCAATTAGCACCTCAAACACAAATGTATGACTATTGTTACATTTTTCTTAGTATAACAATACAGTTTTTAACTTATTTCTAGAATAAAGTCTGTAGAGGAATACCATTTTTGAAAACTAACTGTATTTGCACAACTGAGCCTATTTAATATTAGTTGTTGCATTTTTCTTCATCAATGCAACTACAGTTTATAAGATTTAACACTTAGCAGATAATAATAATGCCATATCCATGCAAATACTCTCAACTATAAGAAAACTGAAGAGATGATTAAAAAGATACCTATTGTGGAATTTGATGGGAATAAATAATAGAATCATAGAATCATTTAGGTTGGAAAAGATCTGCAAGTTCATTGAGTGCAGCTGGTGACCTGATCCTACCGACTCTACCATGTCCTTAAGCACAACATCTACAAGTTTTTTAAATACCTCCAGGGATGGTGACTCACCCACTTCCATGGGTAGCATGTGCCAGTGCTTGAGAGCACTCTCAGAGAAGAAATTTTTCCTAATATCCATTCTAAATGTCCCTGGTGCAGCTTGAGGCCATTTCCTCTTGTCTTACTGCTCGTTACCACTTCCCTGGTCCTGCTGGCCACTCTATTGCTGATACAGCCAGGATGCCACTGGCTTTCTTGGCCACCTGGGCACTCCTGACTCATGTTTAGCTGCTCTTGACCAACACCTCCAGATCCTTTTGCTCTTGGCCACTTTTCAGCCACTCTTGCCCAGCCTGTAGCACTGCAGGGGTTGTTGTGACTCAAGTGCAGGAGTCAGCACTTGGCCTTGTTGAACCTCCCAAAACTGGCCTCAGCCCATTGATCCACCTGTCCAGATCCCTCTGCAGAGCCTTTCTGCCCTCCAGCAGATCAACACTCCCACCCAACTTGGTGTCATCTGTGAACTGACTGAGAGTGCAATCCAATCACAGAATCATTTAGGTTGGAAAAGTGCTCCAAGATTATCGAGTCCAATCTTTGATTGACTTTGATTGAACACTATCATGCCAACTAGAGCATGGCACTAAGTGCCATGTCCAATTGTTTCTTGAACACTTCAAGACTCCACCACTTCCCTGGCCAGTCTGTTCCTGTGTTGAACCACTCATTCCATGAAGAAATCCTTCCTGGTGTCCAACCTGAACCTCCACTGGAGCAGCTCGAGGCCATGTCCTCTCACCCTATCACCAGTTGCCTGGGAGAAGAGACAAAGTCCCATGTGGCAACATCCTCCTTTCAGGCAGCTGTAGAGAGTGATAAGGTCTCCCCTGATCCTCCTTTTCTCCAGGCTAAACACCCCCAGCTCCCTCAGCTGCTCTGCAAAGGACTTGTGTTCCAGACCCTTCCCAGCTCCATTGCCCTTCTCTGGACATCTCTCAGTGTCCTTCCTGAAGTGAGTGGCTCAGAACTGGACACAGCACTTGAGGTTCAGCCTCACCAGTGCAAATCCCCTTGTCCAGATCACCGGTAAATATATTAAATGGGACTGGTTCCAGTACTGTGACCTGGAAGCACCACTGGTGTCCAGCCACCATCTGGATCTAACTCCATTCACCACCACTCTGGTGTAGCCAGTTTCTTGCCCAGTGCACCTGGTCCAGGCCAAGAGCAGCCAATTTCTCCAAGATAATTTTTTGAATCTTGCACTTCTGCTGTTTCCTTCCAAGCACCACAACAAACTGAGTGAATATCACAGTGATTTGGAGTCATGCTTTTGATCTGAGAGATCTTGAGTTTGTTCAGATGCTGGTACATTTTTGAAACCACAATCAATCATTCAGGCAGTAAGGTCGGTTCCAGTGCTTTAATGATGCTGATGTGCTTAGTACATTTCCCGCAGACTGTGGACTGAATGCCTCCTGTCTCTCCCCAGGTAGCTGTGCCCCTAGAAGTTATAATACTGTTGTAATCCATTGCCACTCCTGAGCTGTTTCTCCTGAAACTCCCAATGGAGCTGCTCATGAGAACACACACAGCCCTGCTTTCGTTAGGATGATCTAAATGAGGTTAAGCAGTAGGTATTTGCTGATCCAGCTCATTCTGACAAGAGCCTTTTAGACCATGTTTATGTGAGTAGGCAGATTTAGGAAATATTATCTGGCAAAGGAGCACTGATGAGCTGCAAAGGCTTGAGCTGGTGAATATGTCCTTTTTCACTAACACAAGGTTTAAAAGCTTTGTCTCTCTGTACGATCTTCAGTGTACTGCAGTGCTGCTTATGGTGTTGAACTGATAGTTCTGTAAGAAAAGAAAATCAGTACTTCTCTAGGAATTTGTATAGTACTGTAGCTGTCACTTGGAAGTGGTGCAAAACTTCACACTTGAAAATTGTGTAGTTGTTAAAACTGCAAACAAAGATTTTAAAGAATTGAATAACATGATATTTAGCTTTGGACATTTAGTGTTCAGTTAATAATACCCATTTTGTTAAATTTTCAAAAGTGGATTTAAGGATATAATAAATATATTTCAGTATACTTTCAGTATATGTATGTAAAATCCATGGCAGATTTGTAGGGTTGAATTCTGATTTGTTCGGGGGTGGGGTGGGTAATATATATCACAATCCAAATGTAAACTGATTGCTTTAGTGGGGTAGAAGGAATTTGTTTTCCTATACAAGGTAATTCCTCTAGAATGCTGAAACTGAATCAGTGAAATTTTAGGAACACAGTTATATGTTGGAGAACCAGCACATATTTAGTGATATTTTGTTCAAAGCTCAAATTTTGAAACATGCTACTGTGGATAATGGTAAATAAAATGCTAAATGTACTTTCCTATTCATTGCTAGATTATGGTTTATTTATGTCTATGTGCTACTAGTAAGACATTGAGCATCAAAAATCAAGCAATGAGCTTTAAAATGTCAGCAGTAGCTTAAAAACTATTTTCTATATGCTTATGTAGTATCTTAGGGTAAGCTTTAATGATTTGGAAAACAATAGAGAAAAATAAAATGCAAATGTCATTGTCAACATGTCATAATTTTTAAAGCATAGTTAAAAGTTGGAATTTTAAGGGATTTACACACTAAAGAGAAGCTGCTAGCATTTAGTGGTGGAGCATCAGCAATATTTTTATATATGCATTGAGTCTCATTTCAACATTTGAACTGATTTTACAGTAAGTAAAATAAAATACTTTCCAGTTTAATGAAATAGAATTTTATGCTCTTACATTAAACCTTTATGATTTGCTTCTGTACATCAGCTGTTATTTGCATTTCTCTTGCAACCACAGTGTCTGTATTGACCTGCTTAGAATGTGTGCCATTAGTTACTTTGAAATCTCATTAAAATTATCCTGGAGGTGACTTTCAGTTCCTGAGGTTTGGAATATGTTATTAGAGTTTTTAAGGAAAGACAGTTTGAAAGAGCCAACTACTGGGAAGCAGCAAGCTATGCAGAGTAAAATAATTCAGTTTGAAGCAAAGATTTGTGTTTATTAGCTCTTCCTTGAGGTGAAGGTTGGCCTTTTAATTTGGAATTAAGTACTTAGTGTTGACTGATGAGTTACATTAGAAAGTGAAAGTTTCTTAGAACCTGATGTTGCTGTTAGTTTTGGTTTTTAGGAAACCATAAAAAAATTATATAAAATCATAAATAATTAAAACATGTATAGCAGCTGCCTGAACCATATTTTCTGGATGTTGGTGTTGAATGTGTCTATTTTTGGGGTTGATGCACTTTGAAGATAGGTGGTGTCAAACCAGAGCCTTCGGGAACATTGGAAAGTGCCACCTGCATGAACACGTGTGTGTAAGTTTGTGGCAGGGCTCTGTCTCGTACTTGTGACCTGAATAGCTGGATCAGTTTCTACACAGGGATTGAAGGCGAGGGAATAAAGTGAAAAACAAGCTAGGAAATACAACAAAAATTCCGGAAAAATACTCAGAAATCTCCCAAGCCGAGATGTGCTGTACTTGTGTAAGAAGGATCAGAAGGCAGAGCTTGGGCACATGACCTCAAGCTACTCAATGCAAATGAGGGAGTGTATCCTCAGGTTTTTGGCACAAAGGGTTCCTTGCTGTTTGAAGCATGCTATCAGCTAAACCAGTTCTGGATGCAGTGCAAGCTTTGGCAGCAGAAGAAATGCTTGGATACTCTCTGAAGATTGAAGGTGATGAGGTAAGATATGGCTTAAAAAGAGTTGAAAGTGAAGGATCCAAGCTGAGTCAGTCATTTAGATTGTGATAGTATTGCATAATATAATTTTTTCTTTCAAGGTTATGAAAAGGAAGAATAAGTGTGTGTACATTGTCTTGTTTCTCCTAGCTGATGCTGATAAAATGTATTATACCAGTGTGATGAAAATGTTAAATTATTGAAGATACAAGTTTTAACCCTGTATAAAATCTATTTTGCTCTGTTTGTATGATTTTCCCCCTTTCTAGGCTAACCAGAAAGTCAAACTCAGTTTATAAGGTGCTGATCTTATTCTCAAAGTAAAAGTGTAAATATTTTTACTGCATATAAATTAATGTAACTTTACGAATAATGGAAAATGTTTCTTTATGTTTCAATTTTGTATCTGCAGTATGTTGCTAATTATAAAGGGCTTGACAGTCTGCTCACTGGATTTGTTCTGGAGAGAAAATTTTGAAGAAGTATTTAATGCAAAACAAAGCCATTTATTTAACAAAAGCCTTGCTTATATGAAACTGCATGCTCTGAACAGATTATTGATTAAATTTATATAATTTTATGGTATGACTGTGGCTGCTTGGAAATCTCCAAGCCTCACATTACTTTCCTAGGTTTTCCTGATGTAGAAATATATCCTTTATATGTACATAGAAATTAGGGTTGATGATACTTTTCCTACTGTAATGCTTGTGGGAAAACTTGAAAAAAGCTTTGTCTCCTCATGTGGAGTATCAGCCATGTACATGCTTAGAATAATTTTTTGTGGTCTGATTTCTTAAGTGGGAAGAGAGTTAAACTGAATCACAGATGAACATCAGATGTGAGCCCCAAGAGCTGTGGTTTAGAGTAATGAGAATATTTCTCTTTGAGGCAAAAATCAATTTTCAATCTGTGTTTTAAATCTAAAATTACATTTTTCTACATCCCTTCAGGCAGAGCTCTTTATCCTGATATGTGCTTTTCATGGTTTAATTTTTCTCTTTTTTGAGAAAAAATTTAAGCTTGACCAAGAAAGCTCTACTTTTACATAGTTTTAGAATAATATATCTTCCTAAGGACTGTACTGGTGAAAAACATTTCTTCAAATCTCCTTCCTTTTTATCTTCCATAGAGACTTGCTTTTTTGAGAATTGGTCACTTTTCCTTTTGGGAATTTTTCATAACTTGAAATGCAAAGAATTCCAAGATGATAAAAGATGAGACTAACAGATAAAAAGATAGAGTTCAAACCTCTCCTTTTTGCTCCTTTTTTTTTTTTAATGAGTACATACATTTTTTAATGCTAGAAATCTTTTTTAGCTGTCCTTTTTGATAGTATTTTATAGTAATAATTTATAAAATCTTACTGATTGGAAACAACTAGATTTTTTTTTCCTTATAATGAGTTATTTTGTTAAAATGACATGGACTTTTGCTTAGGATTCTAGGACAAGTATTAAGACCTTAGTTTTTACTTTGAAATGGTATTTAGTAATCTGGAGTCCAGCAGTTTAGAGAATTTACAAACAGAGATGTATCTCTGAGTTTGTTTCTCTTGCTAGTAAATAAACTCATAAATATCTGTTTATACACTGGGATCTTATCCTGATGTTTAATTTCCAATTTGTTGAATAGAATTATTTCTGTGTTTATCTGAGGTCTTCCTCTTTCTGCCTCCATGCATAAATATCACAGAATTGACCATCAAAATGTTTCTCATGGTCCAGAACTTGCCAAAACTTTGAATATATGATGCAGACTGTGTCAAGCCCTTAGCTGTAGTATTCTGAGTTTACATGTGTAACTGTTTATGATTTTGTTGCATTTACTAGGTTTGCTGGGATGGGTAATCTTCTTAAGGTCCTTACCAGGGAAATTGAAAACTATCCACATTTTTTCCTGGATTTTGAAAGTAAGTTTAAACAATTACAAGACAATGAGAGAATCTTTTCCCTGACTTAACAGCAAACTGAGGAAAAACTTTTAAAATCTGATTGCTTACAATGTGTATTTTCCAGCACAACCAATCTGTCCAAGTCCTTGTCTCTAAAATAATTTGTTCACTCAGGACTCCTTTTCTCTTCCTTTTCTATTTTTCAGGAACCAAATGGGAAATCTTTTAAAAGTTCTCACTTGCACAGAGCTTGATCAGGGGCCAAATTTTTTCCTTGACTTTGAAAGTGAGCAAAGCTTCTTGCCTGGCTTGCCTTCTTTGCTTATTATTTCCTAATAAACTGCATGTGCTTATGCATCATAAAGCAATTCAAAAGGGATTTGCAAATAAATCAAATTACACTTCAGTAGAATATTGCTTTTTGAATTGTATAAAACCATACAAAATTCCTTCAATTCATTTTGAGCAGAGAAAGGGACAGAAAGGTAGATATGCAAGTAAAACCTTATCTTCAATTAAATTAAAAACGTTTATGTGCCATTGTTAAATTTACATATGAATGAATTCAACCTCAACTTTCTTTAACAAATCAGGGTTAAAAAAAGTTACGATTTTTTTCTTGAATGGAAATACATGTTGGAAATAAAAAGCTGAAAAAAAAGCTGAAAAAAAAGCAGTGTAGGTAGAACTAGTTTTGCTTGGTTCAGTGATGATTTAGCTGGGTTTATATTTTCTAAAAAGTAGTGAAGTGGTCAAAGTCTATGTGCTTGATTGCATCTTTCTTAATTGCATGGTTATCAGTTTGCAGAACAGTGTTTCCTATTCCAGTTTTCTTGTCACATCTATATTTGATTCAAAGCTGTTTTCACTTTTGCTGACTATAGTTTCTCTGCATGTACTTCTAGACACTGTCATCAAGTCCTTTAAAATGGGTTTAATCTGTCTTCACTACATACGTGAAATGCTTTTTTATTGTGATGTTTTCTCTCTTAATGCCTCTATTCTATTAAAAAAAAAGCCAACAAAAAGGTTTTGAGAAAATCCAGTGTTTTTAAAATACCTTCCTCTTGTAGCATGGTTTAAAACATTTCAGGTGATTAGATACATATTTTATCATCTTGAAATAGTTGTGTTCTTTAATCATTTATTCCTGAATTATTTTTCTGAAAAAGGTAACTGACATGCTATGAGCATGTATGTGTGTACGCACTTGGAAGCACTGCTTCAAAAGGTCCCTTGAACACACACTTAAATCTCGTGAAACTGTTCAAACTTGCTTTCTTAGGTGAGAGCTAGAACTGGAACTGTGCACATATCTTAATCTTCTCATCTAGAGCCTAATTACCTCATTGTGAAAAATCAGTTTTAAATGATGAGAAAAAGGTTTATTGGCTAGTTTGGGTTTAGGAAAAGCCATGTATCCCTTCTTCTCTATCTATATAATTGGGAACTTTTACGCTCATCCCAGGATGTCAAACCTGTGTGCAAACTACCACTTAATTTTTTTCTACCAAACTTTTGAGGGCCTTGGCAGTGCTCTGTGGCTTTGCCAGCTATTATGAAAGTTTTCAGCTGCTGTGACCTTCCAGGTTTAATTAGCCCCATTGTGTCCTTGTTGGCAAGAAAGTGTTCTGACCCAGGCTGCAGGCTTGGCAGGAAACAGGTGGTCTGGCAGTGGGGAGCCTTGGTGGAGGTGGTGGTGAGAGGGGGAAATACCGAATTTGTTGCCTTGGCAGCAGAGGTTTGTTTTTTTTTTTCAAAAGCATGTGGCCAAGAACTGAATGAAGTACCCTCTGCCACAGGAGGTGCCAGTGGTTGGGGTGCACTAGTCAGGCACATCTACCTAAGGAGGAACAAAACTGTCATCTCCAAATTTCAGGGAGTTCCATGCTTGTGAGTGAGAGTTTAAGTTTTTCTCATGAAATACAGTCCCAGAGGGTTGTAGTGGCACAAAATCTATATTGGGTCAAAGAGATGTGCCTGAAAAGGGCTGTGATTTTGTGCTTTGGTCTCCCTTAATTGGCCATCATACAGTGCGAAAGGACACTCTAAGTTTAGTGGGCACAGGTCAGTCTGGTGTGGGCTTGCTGGACCTGTGGCTTTCTGGGGCCTGAGCTGTCAGTTCGAGCTCATGGGTGAACATGGTCACTACAGTTGGCCATTTGGAGGATGAGGGGTGTGCTGAGCTGATGTGTTTACTGTATTCTTTATTTGCATCAGCATATTGCTTTCTAGTTTCTGTATGCTTTTCCATTAGCTGGCTACAAAGAAAAAAAAAAAGTTTGAAATCATCTCTTTTCCTCTGCTTTCCTGCAGCTGTCCACATTGTCAGTTACAATTCTTTTTTACACTTAACATTACTCTTCAATCCAAACTGGAAACTAAGTTTTGTAACTCCATGGTCATACTTGAAAAAACTTGAATTCAGCATTAATTTCAGTTAATGCTATATGGCAAAAGCAGTTCTGTTTGCTCCCCAGTACTCATTTTAGAGTTGGGCACTTACACTGGGTCTCTGTGGAGAATAACATTCTCAGTGCAGGTGGAAAGGCCTTTTCTTTGAGGGGTGTTGCAGACTAAATGCATTCAGCCAAATTACTTTTAAGGTCTACTGAAAGGTTTACAAAAAGAAAAGTAATTTCATCCTTCATAGAAAGTGCACCATATTGCTGGTTTACACTTGGATCTTGATGGGGGGATTTTTAATCAAACTGCTACCTCTTTGGTTTGATTATATACCACTTATTTTACCTTAATTCCTAATTAGCTCTCAGCTTGAAAATAATGCTAGGAAAAGTGAGTGCCTGGCAAGTCTTGAGAGTCTGTGGATTTCTGGATTTCATAGCAAATGCTCTTGAACGGATTTTGTCACTTCAAGAACAGTTTTGTTCTTTAAATGTTGACCTTATTTAAAGTAGTTACAGATAAATGAATTCCGGGTATTTGAGCTCTTTCTCTACCATCTTAAAATTGCTCTTCTTTGCAGAAAATCTATTGTCAAATTACTGCTGCCTTTTTCAGGCAGAGTAAACAAATAATTCCACATGAATTCTTGGAAATAATTTAAAAGTTGAGGCAACAATTTATTTTTAATCTAAAGACTAAAATTTACAGATTATTGGGAGGAGATGTCCTTAAGTGACACCTACAGTCCCATCCTCTCCTCAAATACTTTTTATAAGACCTCTCTAACCCTAATGTGAGCAGATTCTTTTTTTTTTAGATGTTAGCTCGGTTGACTTGATCCTACTTAAATCCCTCTCATCTCCTCCAAGAATTTGACTTTCTAGGATTCCCCCAAACCCCCAGAAAGATTCATGCAATCTTCAGTTATTATTCATGTATGATTAAAAGGATCTATTATTAGAACATGTCTGGCAGCAGAGCAACTGCTCACTTTCCACATAATAGGCTATTAATTAATACCCTTGCTGCACAGGCAGCAAGGCTGGGGATATAATCTGGGTCCACTCAATTCCCAAAGGGCAGAGTGCCCTGAGCCAGAAACTGCAGCTCAGTCAGAGAGGTGCTGTGTGTCCATCCCTTGTTCACCACAGGGCTGAAGCTGAGCACTGATCTCCCTGGCACAGCACCCTGCCTGGAGCCAGGATTAACAATTTAGTGAGCTTCACTTTATTCTAGCTAGTTTAGAAAGAACGAAATTCAAAAATCCCTTATAGCCTGGATAGGATCCTGTTTCTATCCAATACTGGGGATTCTTTAATATATGGAGTATAGCAGGTTCTGGCACCCTCTAAAGTGCATTACTCCCTGTAGTTGTAATGCCTTTGCTCATTTCTAAGAGTTTTAATTTTGTCCCAAATTGGCATGGAAAAAAATAATTGTCATGATTTGTCGTTGTCGTTGACAAATCTGAAATAGGACTTCAGCATTATGCAGTTAAATATGTGTACTGCTCTCTAACTTGCTGGCTGATGGTATTATTTGCCCCATTCAGCAGTGAACATGACATGAAAAGCTGACAGCAGAGCCCATGGAAGCTCTTGTTTAACTCTCTTTCTTTTGCTAAGCAGTTGAGGCCAGAAGGCTATGGTATTTTTATGACAAATATGATTCTTCATTCGCTGGAATGGAAGAACTAACCAGCCTCTGTGGGGATCTTCTTAATCACCTAAGGGTGGAATAAAGTTCTGAGCTTTTGATCTGCATTTCACATTCAGAAAGGGTGTGTGAATTGGAAGTGCTTCTTCTAGTACTGTACTTTCTTCATTAACATTAATTACTGAGATATTGTTACACTTCATTTGGTATTTGTGAAGGCAGCACATCCTTTCTATATTTAGTCTTTATTTAGTCTATATTTAGTCTAATGTTTTACCTACCTCACAGTTTTTTATGAAATCTGAAGTTCCATCCAAAACGTGGCATAGACCATGTGTAAAGGTGAGAGAGAGCATGTGTTCATGGAATGGATGAATGACCATAGCCTGGTTATTTCTGAGGAAGCTGGTGGAAGTGCGTTTCTCTTGAGAGCTAAAATTTTCAAATTTTGCTGGTAGAATCTGTATGTGGAAGATTCAAGCCTCATCTGTCTCTTGTATTAATTTGATACAGGACTCATGTAGTTGTTTAGGGTTCACATTAGAAACATTTGTCCAAAGGGAGGTAAAAAGGTTCTCTGTTTTGTCTTGTTAAACACAGAATGCTCTGAGTGCTAATCATGAATACTCTACAAACTCAGTTTTGAAATGCAGTGAGTCTGGCCATTATGGTAACTAGTTTGTAAGAGGGCTTGCATTCCCCTTGGGTTAGTCAGTGGCAGCGGTTTCATTTATAAATGGGCTCAGGTTGCTGAAGCACATGCTGGTTCTCTGGTGGTATGGAGGTAAGAGGTGAGCACAGCCAAGCAATGATTCCACACTGTGATTCAGGATTGGCATTTTTAATTCAGTGCAGGGAAACAAGCTTTGGTTTTGGTAGATTACGAAGCCAGTTTTAAAAGTCAAAATCTGTCATGAAGAAGTCTCTATTCCTTTTAGTTGGTTTTTGCTATTATTGTTGTTGACAGTAAGATGAAATTGTTTTAAAAGTAATCCATTACAGTTATTTTAGCTGACCATTTTTGGCAGGATCTTCTTGTAAAATCCCTTTTGAAACATGGCCATGGTCTTACCAGAACATCTGTCCACTTCTGTTTCATAAATAAGATGCATGGTTTTTTTAAGAAAAGCCTGAATCATCCTCCCTGCCTTTATTTTTAAGCTAAACACTTCCAACATAAACTGCTTCTGCAAATGCAAGCTAAGCCTGTTGCTCTGGAGCCTTTGCAACCCTCTTCCTCTCCTTCCCTTTCCTTCCCTCTTGCACACACCTACCTGCCTCTTGCTCCTACTTCCCCAGGTGCTGGGATACTACAGAAAGCTCAATGAGTTTCTAATACTCCTCCTTCCACCAACTTCCAAAAGATGAATTGTGAAATTTTGAAAAAGACTTACAATAAAGGGTGTTACTAAAGGCTGTATTGAAGTCCCAAAGTGCTGAGCAGTCTATAGCATTTACATCCCCCTTAAGTATCAGTACTTTTAAAGATAATAAATTGTAAAAATTATCATAGAAGTGCCTTGTTAACCAACAAGGTTAGCAACTGCTTCAGGTGACCTGCACACGCAAATTTTACACTAGTGAAGTGCACTAACAAATTATTTATTTTCTTTTGTGTTAATATTTACTGAAAATGTTATTTTCATTAACTTATTTAACTGTTAAAATATAGATACTGATTTTTATGTGACTCCTACCTTCCCCTACTCTGTTGTTGTATGGTATGTAACAGTTTTGCAGAATCACTGCTTTCTTTGTTAAAATCAGAAGGGTTTTCTGTTTTGCTTCTTTATCACAAGGTGGCAAACCCCTTATGGTGTGTGCCTGAGATTTCTTGCAGCCTGAGGAAAGAACCAGTCTGGAACACTGTAAATTTAATGTGACTGATGGGTCAGTTCAACAGCCATGTCTCAGCTGGGATTTTCCTGTAGGGACAGTTTTTCCCTTTTGTGCTCCTTTCCCTCACTTTTTGAAGGATAGTGGAATTTTTTAGTTACATGAAGTATTTTGGCTCTAAAACCCAGCTAAGTAAGCCCAGTTTATGTTTATTTGCACTTTTTAAATAAGTTAGAGGAAAACTTCCAGAATAAAAGGAAAGTCCAATCAGTATTATGTGCCCACTCTCACGGGACTCATGGTGCCATAGAAATATAGCAAAGGTTTTAAGTACAAGTTTTGGTGGAGCTACAGACATGTAAATCTCAGCCGTTTGTGTCCCGTTCATGCAAGATCCATAGATGATAACTGGAATAATTAAAACAAATTATCTGAACCTGAAACATCATGGAGAAAATGCCTGTTTTCCATGCACTGCAGTGTGAACCAGTTCATTTGTTTCTAATGGGGATGGGTAAATGAATCCCATACTGATACATAAGTAGAAAACTCTCAGTTTTTTTCAGGAGAGTGAGACAACTAAACAGAAAAAGTATTTTTAATATTTCTTGTCTGCTAATCCAGAGATGAACACAGTAGTTCATCCTAATTGGTAAGTTTTGAAGTCATCTCATTGCTTTTAATTCAAACAAGTAGTCTTAAAGTTCTAAGATTCAACTTCAAAGTAATTTTTTTCTTTCATAAAAATTAACGTTCTATCTTTACAAACTGATACAAATCTAAGGGAAAAAACACAGTTGTGTCTCTGTAGAAATCTGCTGGGACAATGCTATTGTTGCTATACGTACTGACTGCAGTCCCATATCTAGGTCATCCAGTCTTTGGTCAGTGCCTGTCATCTTTATGTTTTAAAGAAAAAAAAGACAGAAGATCTCTACCTTGTCTAATGTGTCAGTGTTTTGTGGATAACATCACTCCCTGGTGTAACACTGCTGTGTAAATCCCATAGGAGGAGATTTGAGTAGGAAAATTGATCTACTTTCACATGTCATTTCTCTCAACAATTAAGGTCTACAGGTCACTCATACCCTGAAAACTGATTACTGACAGAGCTGGATTTATTTTAGTGGCAGGAATGATCCCTGAAATACATGAGAAAAAAATATTTTTAATAGTACTATATCTGGGTTTTACAAAAGGAGATATAAATTACCCTGGTTAAAGAAGCCTGTAGGAAAGTCAAAGTGGAGCAATATCCCACTGCTCCATCCATTGAAAGGCCTGATTTTATCCCCAAGCTGCAAGAAAAGTGAGCAATTCTTTGTAATTGAGCCATGGAGCTTGTGAAAGAGAGGAACTGATGCATTATCCTATTTTCTAATAACATTGCTTTATGATACTGCTGCTCTTTAAAATGCTGCATTTTGAGAAGAGGCATTATGAGCCAGAGCATACAAAAACTGTACTGTTTTTCCTTCCTTGCTATAAAGAGCAGAAGCTTGGATGTTAGCAGAATGGAAGCATAATTGTATATTTTAAAAAATCCTACATCAGAATGGAGTTACACATAGTCAAGCTGGATATGGTATTGTTAAGTGGAACTGACTAATCTTGCCATTTGTACTGCAGCTTCCTTTTGACTTTGTGCATTTTGCTTTTCTCTTTCTTAGATGCACAGCCCACAGATGGAGAAAGGGAGGTATGGAACCAGATCAGTGCAGTGTTACAGGACTCAGAAAGCATGCTTGCAGACCTTCAGGCTTACAAGGGAGCTGGACAAGAAATTAGAGATGTATGTTTGTTAATGACAGTTCTTTGGAAGCAAAATCAGGCAAAACTCAATGTGTTCGTTGCTTCTGTTCTCTGTCCAAGCACATTGTATGAATTCATATGGAAATCTCCTTAAAATTGTATTTTTAAAATACGTGAGATTATGCTTGGCATTCAATAGAAACCCCAGTGTGAAACCATTAAATCATGGCTGTTGGAACATATTTCAGGTTTTCTGTTAGTAATTAGTAATTATTTTTCACTTCAAGAAACAGCATTTCATACACCTTGTTTCATGTATCTCATGATAGAAGTTGAGGACATGGAAGAAGTAATAGTTGTCAGAAATACATGATACAGATAGTTGTTCTTCTTTGTAAGTGGAATAATGTACCACAGTAAATTATAACTTCACATCCACTTTAGAGGCATCTTATTCTGTGAAACTGATCCTGAAGTACAGTTATGAACTGTAACTTGCAATTTTTCTCAGGTGACCAAAACTTTTCCTGCATCAGATTTGCAGATATTCTTAGTGTGAGCTGTTGGTTACTTAAAAACCTCAACACGCTAAAGATTTCAAAAGCATCAAAACTTGAAAAAAAGGGCTACTTTCACAACCAGTAGTCACACAAAAGGTTTTACTTGATGCTTTTACAATAGTTTTTCTCCCAAGAGAACATGCAAGAATATATTTCTATATGTCAGTGGTTCACTGTAATGAATGATTTTAAATCAGTATGTTACAGGGAGAGAGAAGCTGAAAAGCACAGTATTTTTTGGAACCCTATGCAATGTCATTTCTCCAAATTCTTCTGTGTTTTACAATACTTAGTTTTTAAAATCATGTAGAAAAATTCCAAACCACATTTATCACAGGTCTTTACAGTAATATTTTCATTGCAGGCAATACAAAATCCCAATGATATCCAGCTGCAAGAAAAAGCATGGAATTCCGTCTGTCCCTTGGTTGTGAGGCTAAAACGTTTTTATGAGTTTTCACTCAGATTAGGTGAGCCCTGTTTTAGTATGTCTTACAGGTTTTTTATATCTTGAAAGAGGAAGTTTTGTCTTTCCACAAACTTCTTTAAGTTATTAGAGTTAATATTATTTTTGTTTGATATCAACAGACATTTAACTGCAATTGCATTTATCAAGGTATCTTTTAATCTTAATTTCATAGTTTGTTAGTTTGTCTCTATTACCTAAATAGCATACAAGCAAAACACATTATAAAACTACAAAGTTTTTCTCTGTTTCCTGGCACTGTTCTCCACTTCACTGGTCCATGTTGGACTAATGCAATTTATTTTTTTGTAGTGTGGATCCTTTGGACTTTTAAAAGGAATGTAAGCCAGTAATATTTTGAGACTTTTTAAAAGCAGGGATAATGGGAAAAGAGTATCGATAAACTCTCTCACGGGGTGAAAATCCAAATTTGGATGTGTTGTACACTGAATTTGTCATCCCAACAACACAAAAGGTGATGTAATTTTTCTTTGAATTAGGACTCTGGAATGCAAATGTATGCATGAATTGAGAGGGCTCCCAGTGCAAGGGAATTCTTCTACAACATCCTCTATGTCTTTTTGAGTTATGCTAGTAATTACAGGCACGAGAGCTGATTTATATTGCTGTCAGTGCCTAAGAGGACACTTTTAGTAACAGAAATGCCAGAATAATCTCTATACTGAGCTGATGGCTAATTGAGGAGGATGAAAGTGTTGAATATCTGAATGCAAGAAAAATGCTTCCTCTAGAATTTTTGATAGGGATCCCAGATAAAGGGTGACAAAAATGGAAAAGAGTTCAGTGATACAAAATGGAGAGAAAATGGCAGGGCCTGAAGAGGCAGGTGTCTTTAATTAATGCTTCTCACTTTAGAATAGTAAGAAAAAACACTTCTGTTAGGTCTCTGCATGTTCGGAGGGTTTCTTGCCTTTGAATGCAGTATATTGAGATACATAGTTAAAACTCTCTTTGTGTGGACTGACTGCAATTTGTTCTTCTGATTTTTTTTCAGAAAAAGCCCTGCAGAGTTTACTGGAATCCTTGACATGCCCTCCCTACACTCCAACTCAGCACCTGGAACGGGAGCAGGCTCTAGCAAAAGAGTTCGCAGAAATCTTACATTTTACTCTTCGTTTTGATGAACTTAAGGTTAATAAAGTCCTTTAATACATATTGACCTTATTGATTTTTGCTGTGTGTTTTGAACCAAAACTGATTATTTCCTGTTTGTCTTCCTGGAAGATGAGAAACCCAGCAATTCAGAATGACTTCAGTTACTACAGGCGAACAATAAGTCGCAACAGAATAAACAACATGCATGTAAGTAAATAAACTCTGATGTGCTGCACACAGTGAGGTATTTATTTATCAGGATGCATTTATGCCATTTGTGGTAGAGGTTTTGCCTTTGATTCAGTAGCTGTCATGTTCTCTTCTCCACACCAAGAGTTGATCAGCAGTCTGGATGAAGTGATTAGAGAGGACTATTCATGCAGCAATCTGCTTGCTGACATGAACATGTACTGTATCTTTTTCTTGCTGCTGGCAAGATTTTAAAGAGCTTTACTGACTGTTTTTTTCTCCTGTTTTCATCAGCTAGACATTGAGAATGAAGTGAACAATGAAATGGCAAATAGGATGTCCCTGTTCTATGCAGAAGCCACACCAATGCTGAAAACCCTCAGTAATGCAACGACACATTTTGTATCAGAAGTAGGTAAAGGGGGAGAAAGGTCTAATACAGACATTATTGATTTTAATTTTACAAGATAGTTTGGTGAACTCTGACTTTTTCTTTCCCTTCCAGAACAAAACGTTACCAATTGAAAATACAACAGACTGTCTAAGCACTATGGCCAGTGTATGTAAAGTCATGTTGGAAACACCGTAAGTTTTATCCTAAATCTTGGGGGGTTTGTATGAGAGAACTTGCACTTTATTTAGCCACCTGGGATAACACATTTTTTCCTAAGTGAATTCCTATATCTTCGCCTGAAGTTGTTACTGCTTGTGTGTACACAGCATGACCTGGTATTAAAAAGCCTTGTCTCCTGTTCTAACCACCTTATATCTTTCCTGAAGCAGTGTTGAGTTTTGCTGGGGAGAGCTTACATGGTCAGCCTGCATTTCAACAAAAGGCTAAAATATGAGTGTAATCTTATGCACTCACAGGCTTCAAAGTCTGTGTCTTGTCTAACCAGGGCCAAAGGCTGACTGCTGCCTCCTGCTTGGCTGTGCTGCTCAATTATTAGCACTCAGAGGGGCAAGATTTTGGCTCTTCCAAGACAAACTTTAGCAAATACGCAAGGATTTTTTCAAGGATCATTTCAGTAGGTTTTTTTTTGGATGCAGCCATCTTATTCTAGATATGAAAAAACTCAGCTGTATGTATTTTCATTCATGTAAATGTACTCAGCTGTGCAATTGTGTTCGTATCTGCTAATGTAGGTAATAATAGCCAGTGGGATTCTGTATTATTGTTTTCCTATGCATTTAGTGATATATTCTTTAGGTTAGATATCTCTTTGACTGGAAAGCATATACAAGATAAAAGCAAAATAGTCTTTCTGCCTATGAGTCATTTGTTCATGGTGGCATGTAAAGGGTAGAATTCCTGGGGTTTGTGTTTGTTTATGGAAATTCTGGAGAAGTGTATGTAGGGGCAGGACTCATCTCATAATCCCGAGATGTCATAGAAGTATTAACTGAAAAGTAGCCTTTTGACTCAGCTCTTTTTTTGACAAAAGTAGAGGAAAAAGTTGTGAGTCATCTAGATGATTGTCTGATACTTAATTCTAATTGTGGGATAATCAAGCATTTTCACATCAAAATTTCTGTAACCTTTATATCTGTTCATGTTACAATGCTGTGGAAGAATACAAAAGCTGAAATTGTTGCAAACTGAGATGTACTACAGTATAGAGAGAGAGAGAGAGCACAATGACTATTACAATCCACCTTGGTGGAGCCCTGAGCTCACCAGCTGCTGAACTTACATCCTACTGAACAGTTTCAAAGTAGGAATTTAAGCAAAACCAGTAGCTTTTCTTTGAGGTCCCAGCATGTCATGTTTCTGAGAAGTATGATCAGTCTCCATCATACTTTGTGAAGTTTTCTATGAAGCCATCATCACATACATTTTGAGGATCTCAACTGTGCATGGGCATGACAAGAGGTTCACATCTCTCTATCTACTTTCTAACCATTCTTCTAAACTGGCAAGGGCTTACAGAATTCACAAATATTGGAAGTCTTACTAATGTGCATCTGCAACCTTAAAAGACACTCAAAGTCTAGTTTTTTAATTTGCCTAGTAAAAGGTCTAGAATGTTTATTTCTTCTGTCCTGTTTTTCAGAGAGTACAGGAGTAGATTCACCAGTGAAGAGACCCTTATGTTCTGCATGCGAGTGATGGTGGGAGTTATTATTCTGTACGATCACGTTCATCCTGTGGGAGCTTTCTCAAAGACATCAAAGATTGATGTAAGAGAGGTCTTTCTTTAATGCTCTTTCATAAGGTTTGAGAATACTAGTCTGCAGCTCTTTTTCAGCACAAGTTTATGGCTTGGTATAAATAATTTTAATTACTTTTGAATGGCAAAATTTAGAATTTGTCTTCACCTGTGCACTTAAATACATCAGTTTGAAAATAAAATAAGGACCAGGGGTTTTTCTGGGGGGGGATTTTTTGTTGTTTTTTTTTTTTTTTAATTTATTCCAGACACAGATACTAATTTTTCTTTGTTAGCTCTGCTTTCTTGCCAACTGTATAGTTAGGCTAAAATAAAATTGTGTTACACTTAGCCTGGAATATGTTCTGTGGTCATAGTTCGTTTTTTTTTTTTGAATCATGTAATTTATCAATGCTGAAATACTCATCTTTGGCTGTAGTTCTGTTCAATTTTGTCTCTGCTTTGTCTGAGATCTGAAGTAGCAGAACTGAAATGTTACTGACCCTTCAGTTTTATCTTTGGCATGGCCAGTCACAGAGAAATCAGCCTTATTTTTCCATTTGAGAAATTGTAAGCACACATAAAAAGAGTCTTCTTATTTTTCTATTTTCAAAAATGAAAATGAATTGCTCAAATTTTTATCCCCTTTGGCTTGGTCTGGTCTGATCAGATCTGCTGGGGCATGTAAACCTGTACTGAGTAATGTACACACAGACTTGAGTTTCTCTAATTTAGGAAAGATAACTGTGTCACTTCAAAAGATGTGGTGCTGGCCTGAGAATGTCATCTGATCTTTTATTTGCAAAGCTAGTTACACCTTCCAGGTAGAAATGAGCCAGCTGTGCAGTGAGCAGTGTCTTGGGCTGGTCACTGTCAAGGATGCTGAGCTACATTTTCTGAGTAATTTTTTGCTGGCAAGTAAATGGACCCTTACTCCAATCAAGTGTTTCATCATCCATTTTCTTAATGAGGCAGACATGCTCTTTAGCTGCAAAGATTCTGACATGTAGATTTAGCACTCCAGTGTGACTTGGAAAATTAAAGGATTCAGATCTTGACTCGGCCATGTCTTTATCTGTCATTTTGAATAAAATGGAATTAACCTAGGCTAATTTCTGGATAGCTACATTAGATGTCTTCATAGCAGTGGGAAGAAATAGGTACTTCTGGGACATAATTCATTACATATGAAAATGTATTCTGAATCGGTTAGAAGTATTTCTTGTTTTTCTCTATTGACTAGCTAGGGAGTCTGTGCAGTGGGTCAAATGAGTTCTACTCCTACTTTCTCTGCTTCATTTCCCCTTTTGTAAATTTGGACAGTTTCAGTCTGTTTTTTACAGTCTCCACAAAGATGTTCATTCAGTGTGGTGTTAAAATCAACACCGTGGTCTTCTTAGATTAAATTTTTAACCACTAGTTAAGAAACAATTGTAAGTTATCACCAGTTAGGTTTACAGCTAAAAACTGAATACTGACAATTACTTCCTTGTGTGCAAACATAAAAATGAAAGTTGAAGTTGAAATACCTCTTCTTAGAGTTGTTAACTGCAATGACACAGAACTTCCAAAATCTATTTTTTTTTTAGCTTATTTCGGCTGGTTTTCATTTTTATATTTTTAACTTGGAATTGGAGAAACCGTGTGCAAGTTAAAATATAGACACTTTATATATATTTTACTCTCTACAAATGCTTATTAAAGTAGGTGTTTTCTGCAAAACAGAAGTTAAAAGGTTTTTAACTTTGAGATAATTTTTAATAAGTTATAATGCTTTTATTGTGTCTTGTTTACATTAACACTCAGTAAGAAAAGAAACCTGCCTATATAGTGAAATTTTTCCTTGTTTTCAGCTAGTACAATTCATATATTATTGTTCAATAGTGGCATGCTTCTGTTCCCAGATGAAGGGATGCATAAAAGTTTTAAAGGAACAACCACCTGACTCTGTGGAAGGACTTCTGAATGCTCTCAGGTATGTGTGATTCAGCCTTAGAAAATTACTCTTTATTTTTCTCCCAATCTCTTTATATTCAAGACTCTTCACTTCAGAATCTTGATTTAATAAGATTGTCCTTTCAGGTTTGCCTTCATCACCTGGGGTTTCCTTAATATTAATTTATTTCCATTTCATTTCACATGAATAAACAACTGTTAATATTGTAAACAGTATATGCTAGCTAAGATTTGCTATTTAAAATACCCCAACATCTAGAACATATTAGAAATGAAGTATCAGATTTCTGTTTCTCAAACCCTTAGTATTTCCCTTCTCCCTTTCCATCTTATTAAGACTTTTTTTTTTTAATCTTGCTGAATTATCCAGCTTCAAGAAAATACCATCCTAAATCCTAATCCTGTAGCTACGTGTTTATGGTGCTGTCTTGGGAAGGAAGACATAGAAGGGTTTGACACTTCTCTGAAGCTGAGAAGGGAGTTGGTATCAAGTTTTTCAGAGCTGTTTTGAGTTCTCTAGCTGTTGAATGCTTGGATAGAGTGAGAACTGCACCTCCATATTTGCTTATCATGTCTATTGAATTAAATTTGATGTGGAGGTAAATCTTATAGATATCAAATGTGTTTTGAGTTTATGTAATAAACAATCTCCCTATGACCATAGGCAGTGGAGAATGTTTGGGTTTAAATGGAAAAAACACACTAAAGCTCTTCAGTGATCTCAGAATATTTAAGAAAACTGCATAAAGTCATAGATTATGCCAAAGTTCAGTCTAGGTTCCTAAAAGCTTTTAGTATTTACCATATTTCTTATGTCTTTCCACAGTTTTGCTTCTTTTGAGGCTTTTAAATGGAAAAAAATGAGAGATAAGTTTGACCCAAGATTATGACAGTGAAATAGATAGCAAAAAGGATTTAACCACAGTTCTCCAGGGAATAATTTATTGCACAGGGTATTTAGGAGATGAAGAGAACCAGGCTCTTACCAGTTAAATTCCAATGATCAGTAGAGGAACATGTAAATTCCTCCTTTGTGTGACTGAACTGGGCTGATTTCAAAAACAGGCTCAAGTGTTCAGACTTTTCCTATCCCTGTTCATTTTATAAATTACTGTTTTAACTTGTAATTTCTAGGTTCACTACAAAACACCTGAATGATGAATCTACTTCAAAACAAATTCGAGCTATGCTGCAGTAGTATCCAGATGTTTGTATTGATCACAGAAGATGTGTATGTTTACATAATTTAATACAGTTTGATGTTAATACTTGTGTGTATTTACATAACCATTTTCTTCACATTGCTAAAATATATGAATCTGTTGATAACCTGACTGACTTTATATAGTGCAACCTAAGTTTTTATGCTAGCCTTTATCTTTTGACTTCTAAAATACTTTTTTACTTAGATACTTCAGTTATGACAGTTTATCTGTGCATTTTAATCATTAAACACCTTCTCTCTCAGAGAAGTAAGTAGTAGTGATCAAAAAACAGAAATCAAACTGAAATGTCAAAGGTACCACAGAAAAGGAACTTTAAAGAAGAAGAAAGTTAAGAGAAAGTAAAATTCATTGGGTATGTTTAAAAGAACATGTGCACAGTTTTTTGGTCAGTTTTAGGATCTTGTCAAACTAGTATGAATAAGAGAATACCTGAATGTTCATCACTGTCATGAAATGCATTGTCTTTCCTGTAATAAGTGGACATCCACCTAATTTTAAGAATAATGTGCTGTCTGGCATCCAAAAATATATTTCAAACTGGTAATTTTACCTTTTTAATTAAGTATAACCTGTACCTTTCAACAGTTGAGGAAATGAATATCCTTTTTCAGATTCAGTATAAACAGAAAATATGCCTAAAGATCATTGATAGATTTTGAAAATTCTGTATAATTTTATTAGATTTAGGAAGGAAAGGGAAAATACTAATGCCTTGACTTAACTGGAAAAGGTTTGTCAGTGTAAATATATCACAATGAACATTAACTCCCAGACAGCTCTAGTCAGTAAGTAATTTTTTTTCTGATCTAAACTAGTACACTCTTCTGTAGCAGCAAGCTTCCCTTGTGTCAAATCAGCCTCATCAAACTAGGGATGGTTTAAATTTAAGAGCTGATCTGTTCTTAGGAACTCCGTCAAGTTCCTGATAGTGTTATTCATTAGATGATTCAGAGTCAACACAGCAGTATTTATCAGCTGACTGCTTTTCATTGGCTTTTGAGACGTGATTGATACTTCAAGGAGTTAAGTTCCTTACTGAGTTGTTTGTTCTTACTTTCTCGTAAATTTTCCAGTTAATGGAATAGAAATACTTTGCCAAAAGCAGGAAAGTGCTCATGCTCTGTTAAGTGTGTCTACTGGGTGGTCTGCAGTTGCTGTACATATTCTTGCAGAGGTCATGTTCTGAAAATGTGTTTGATTTTGTGTACTTTGCTTGCATGTGTGTGTGGAAACTCCAGTGCTTGTGCACAGATTCAGATTTGTATTTGCTTATTCCTGTGTAGATAAATCAGGGTTTGTGTGCTTTCACTGGAATTTTCATGCACATCTCTTCTAAAAACATTACCTTAAGACTTTGAAGGTGCATTTGGTCTGCTGGAACTCGGCTGCACTGTGACAAGCTGTCATTGAACTCAGTCCTTAAACAGTATTAATGTCACAAGTTCTCTGCAGTAGGGATTGACTTAAGAGTTTATTTCTGAGCAGAACAACCACTGTGAGGTTCCTCAGGCCTGATCAGAACCCACAGGTGCCAGTGTCATACATGTCATGATACTGGACAGCAGCACAACTCCAGCACTGGTGTCACACCTCTGCAGGTGCAGCAGCCAAGTACTGTGTTGTTGTCGGGGACAGAATTAGAGCTCACTCACATTAGATTTTTTTTTTTTTTTGTGAAAGCAATGATCACACTTTTTTCACAGTAGTAAATCCACTGTTTATAAGCTCCATTTTTAATGGGGGGGACATCTAAAAATGTATATTAGGGAAAATCCTGCTTTGTTCATAGTCACTTCCAGTTAGGTAAATTAGGTGGATGACAGGCCATTCTGTTGAGCTTTGGTAACTGAAGTTAATATATGCTTACCTGCAATTTTTTGTCAAACAATAAAGTCTTATCTTTAAGTAGCCCAGAGAAAAGCTATTTGTCACTTGTATAATAAAAATGTAAACCTTAAAGCATTCTGTGAGTAGTCATGTGCTGTTTGCTGAAGTCACGGGATTTCTTTGCCTGCTTTGATGTTTTTGTACAGAAGTTTGTTTGAAATAATAAAATGTTTGGTACAGTAAGCTTTGGGACTCCCTATATTTAGAGACAACATAAACAGGTTGAGAAATACCTCATTTAAAGATTTGGATCATATGGTAGGCTCACCTTTATGTGTCCAGTTTGTAGTTTATTTTAAAAGCACTTAAGATGTTTCATTGTACACTGCAACAGTATAACCTCCCATCACTTAAAAAATCCTGTGTTTTTATGACATTTCTTAGCACTTGTCTGTCATCGTGACCAAGGGAAATTGTTGATACTGCTGAGGGCATGAATCCCTTCTCTTGACTTTGATATCTTCACATTAGCCATGCTGGCCTATGGGGACCATCTCAGGTTGTGTTTATAATCAATAAGGTCACCAGAGCATGACTCATTTAATTGTAAAATAAATTCAAATTAATTGCTTTTGGAAGAAGAGCTACATAGACAAATGGTCAAAGTTATTGATCTCCATTTTGTCAGTGTTTCTTCTTATTTTGTCTCATCATTATGTAAGAGTACCTGTTTGTGGTATGATAAATATTTAAGCCTCATAATGACAGCACTTCAGAATGCTCATAAATGACCATGAATAGTTTGGGTCAGAAGAACCCTAAAAACTTGCTAGTTTTGTGCTGGAAGAAAATATTGTTTTAAGGTTTTTGAAAGCACGAATTTGAAAGACTTAAGATTTGTCACTTTGAACAATTGAATGTGTTCGAAACATAGTTTATGACTTCTAAGCTTTCTGATGCTACTAAGTGGCTGTCATGAAAGATAGCTTCTGAGATTGCATTTACTGGTATCTCACCACATCACTCAGATAAATTATCTTATGTCTTTAATGTCTACTATAATTTACAAACCAACAAGACATCCTCTTTATGTTGCTTTCTGTTTTGTATTGCATCTAAAGCTAAACTGGAAGTAAGACATAAATGTATGAAATTGCTTGCATTCTTACATTTATTCTGAATTAAACAATGTAGGACATAAATTCTTCATATGAAATTATCTGTTGTCCCCCTTTCCCATTTACTTCTTGAGCAGTTTAATGTAATCAATATATTCCTATGACAATACAGTGCCAGTTCAGTAGATTCCCATTTGGGAAAACGGTGCATCACTTTTTCATGCCACATCTGAACCAAAGCAGCACAGGTGTCCAATTCTCAGCCTGTCAAGGTCCCTCTGAATTGCAGCACAACCATCTGGTGTATCATCAACTCCTCCCTCTCTTGTATCATCTGCAAAATTCTTGAGGGTACATTCTGCCCCACCCTCTGGGTCATTATTGAAGATGTTAAATAGCATTGATCCCAGCCCCAACCACAGGGGAACACCACTAGTGACTGTCCTCAAGATGCACTTTGTGCTGCTGATGACATCCTCTTTGGGCTTGGTGTTCAGCCAGTTCTCAGTATACCCCACTGCCAGTTTATCTCATCCAGAGTTCACCACTTTGCCTATGAGGAAGTTACAGTGCCAGAAGCCTTGCTAAAGTCAGGATAAACAAGACATTGTCCAGCTCACTCCACATTTGTGGTGTAAACCATCAGGTCCCACTGATTGTGTAGGACCAGCTTGTTTCAGTGTTCCCACCTGACCCCTGATCTGCCCAGAGTTAAAACTTTCTTGCTCCAGACTTTCTGGTTTCAGAGGCCTGGGATTCCTGAAGGCAAGTCCTACCATTGAAAGACTGAGGCAAAGTGGACACTGAATTTCTTGATGTTACATGTGTCCTTTGTCACAGGTCCCATACCCCATTTAGCAGCAGGCAAGACATTTCCATAGCTTTCCTGTTGCTGCTGACGTACCTATAGAAACCCTTTTTTATTGACTTTCATGTCCTTCACCAAGTTTCACTTCAGAAGGGCTTTGGCTTTCCTAAGTCCAGCCATGCCATCTGTGCTTGGTTTCATGCTTGTCAGGAGGGACTGTTCTTGAGCTTGGAGGAGGTGGTCCTTGAATATAAGTCAGCTCTGCCAGACAAATCTCTCTGGGGCTGTGCCCCATGCAGTGCTTCCAACCAGATCCCTGAACAAGCTAAATCAAAATTCCCAAGTTAAATCTTTTTTGTGCATCTTCTTGTTGTTGTGTAGTCAGATATACCCTTTTAAAATTGCATGTGTTCTTGGACTATTAGAAGTGTGTGGTTCTGTGAACATCAAAAGTCAAGAGATACAAAATCTTGCATGTCCAAAAGTTTGCTAGTAGCTGAAAATAGTTGGAAGAGGTGGGGTTTTGGCTTTTTTTTCTTTAAAATGTAGGACACTAATTCCTGTTTTCTTGCCTCAGATGAGTTCTCTAATCCAAAATTACAGAATCTATTCATATTGTGAAGCACATTAGGTAATGCAATGCAAGTGAGCAGGTTGAAGCAGTGACATGAATTTGAATTGCCAATAAGAGAATAAAACCCAATGTTGGTTAAAAAGCCAGCATAGCAAAGTATATTGTACCTTAGCAGTCTGTAATGCTTCCTGCATTAGACTAATAAATGTGAATTCCTGGCTGCCACATAATCCAGATGCGGCAAACACAGAAATCTTTCATACGGATTTGAGGCAAATATAATTCAGTGGATTTCAGTGGAGGTGTTTCTGATTGACACAGGTGTAAACAATGCCCTTTATCTTTTCTCACTCGTGGCCTTTGACCCAGGTTGCTTATTAAGGAACAAATTGAGTCTTCTCCTCGTAAGGATCAATGGCATAACGTGATAATCTTGCAGAGATCTCCTGTGCTTGACTGCTTTGAGAATAAAGCTAAAATGAACAATGCAGTAGGTGTTCTAGAAAATAAGTATTTAGTTAAAATACACGCAACCAAGCACTATTCCCTAGTTTAAGAGGAAGAAACATCATGGTTTTCCAACATATCTTAATTTGGGGTTGAGCTGGAATTAATATAACTCTCTTGTCTTGGGTATTTGGACTGCTGACAATTAAATATGTAGACTTTGGTATTAAGAACTTGACATACCTCTTGACATTTTAAAATTGGTCACAGAACTTGAAGGTTAGAATATTTGTATTTGGCTTGGATCAAAAGTACTGCTACAGCTCATGATAATTCTCATTCTGTCAGGATCCATTTAAGGTAAGGTGGGGATTTTTTGTTGTTTTCTTTTTGTTTGTTTTTGGTTTTGTTTGTTTGGTTTTTGGATTTTTTTTTTTTTAATTGCATGCAAGGCTGTGGTTAATTACAGGCACTTTCACTATTAAATTCAGGCTTAAATAACATGCAGCATCAGAGTTCAAAGGCTCTTTAATAGAAACCTTTCCAAACAAGATTCCTTACAGGGGACTTGAATTAGGTTTCTTAGATGAACTTAATGAACAGGTAAATGTGATCCTAGTTGCTGAGATACTGAATATATCAATATAAGACTGAAGCAGGTATTACACCTCTATGGAAATTTTTTGTCTGGGGAAAGAAAAGTTGTGGTGTATAGCCAACCTAATTAAAGGATTTTGTGAAGATTTTTGCTATGTGTATCAAATGAAATGAATATATTTGTTCTGAATGATTTTGAATTACCCATAGTTGGGTATACATTCATATTAATGTCTGTGATACTTATACAATGGGAGATTTTTTTTGTAACCACTGACTTAGCCAATTCTTTGCAGCTGTGTTTTAAAATTACAGAGTGAATGCCACATTTGTTTTACACAGCCTGTCAGACTGACATTTGCTTTATTAAATTTGAAGCTTAAGATTCCTTTTGTTCAGTGGTTTCAGATTCACATTGAGACTCACTGTTCTGATTATATGTTGTACAACTGTAATTAATTTGAGATACAGAGATAAGACCAATTTTTTTCTTTATTCTTGTCATTTGCTATATAATTGGCCAGTTTTAAATAATACAAGGTTAGATTAAATAAAATCAGCAAAAGTACTCAAATGCATGCTACCTGAAAACTACTTTAAATTATTTTGTTGAAAAAATATTACTTCTGAGCCAAGTTTGTTTTTCCAACAAGTAACAGTATTTTTGTATTTTGTACTTTTCAAATAGAAACTGGGGGTTTACTGTTACAGATATTGCCTGAGTATGTGAGTAGTTTGAATCAAGAGGTGCAGTGTAACTGAGCTGAGCTTAGACAGACCAATTTTGTTAGAGTTTGACACAGGTGCCCAAGACACTGATCACTGTTCATGTTGGAAAGTTAGGATTCCTCAGTTCTTTCATACTGATGACATTAGAAGAAAAAGAAAAATAATTTGTCTTTGACCCCAAGAACAATTTGAAATGCCATACTTAATAAAAATTAGCCAGTCTAACAAGCAAACGTTGTGTGTTTTAGCTTTGAAAGGTACAGGCTTCAATTTAATTCTGATTCTTTTCATGCCAGATAGTAGTGGGGCCATTACCATGTGAAACAAAAGGCCTAGGAAACAGCAGAGATTTGCCCTTGCCAAAGTCAGTATGGGATTTTGCATGTATGTGGAAAGTTCAGTTCTCCTGGGGCGTTCATTCAATTGTATTGAAAACTTCTGCTGGAAGAATTCTGAGACATCTATTGACTTTATGGGTCAATAAGCAAAAAAATGAAAGATAGCCTTCTAGACATGGTAGTATCAGGTAATTTACCTCCCTAATCTTAAGAGCAAAATGAAAATATTTCATGGTCAGAGTACTGGTATCAGAGTTCCTAAAATGTCATCTTCTCACCTTCTTTTTAATGGCATTAATTTTTAACTTTCTTTTTCATAATCTGTTTTCAAAATTAGAAAATATGTTTTTGCCTCCATTTGAAGTAGATTAATTCTTCCACAGCTTTGTTCATATTAACGTGATATGCTGTTTGAAGCACAGGACTTTATGTCCTACCTGACACAAACATCTTGAAAATACACGTGACAGGTATTACAAACTTATTCATATGACATCTCAAGGGAGGGCACTTGGAACAGCCATAAGCTTTGCTTGAGGTAGCAAATTATGTCATATGTGCAGTCCTCCAAAGAGTGTGGAGAGACAGACCCCTAAAGACTCTTGTTCTTGGTGTTAGGGTAGACTAAATTGTCCCCAGAAATCATAGAGTGGTTTGAGTTGGAGGGGCCATTTAAAGTTCATCCAGTTCTGACCACCCTGCCATGGGCAGGGACAGCTCTCACTAGACCAGGCTGCTCAGAGCCCCATCCAGCCTGGCCCTGAACACTTCCAGGGATGGGGCATCTACAGCTTCCTTAGACAGCCTGTTCCAGTGCCTCACCACCCTCACAGTAAAGAATTTCTTCCTAATATCTAAACTAAGCCCACTCTCTTTCAGTTTGAAGGCATTCTGCCTTGTCCTGTCACTACAGGCTCTTGTAAAAAGTCCTTCTCCATCTATCTTGGTGGCTCCCTTCAGGTGCTGGAGGGCCACAGTTAGGTCATCCCAGAACCTTCTCTTTTCCAGGCTGAACAATCCCAACTCCCTCAGCCTTTCCCCACAGGAGAGGTGCTTCAGCCTCAAATCATCTCGGTGGCTTCCTCTGGATTCACTCCAACAGCTCCATGTCCCTCCTGTGCTGGGACCCCAGAGCTGATGCAGCACTGCATGGGGTCTCACCAGGGCAGAGCAGAGGGGCAGAATCCCATCCTTTATGAGATTCCCATGAGCTCCATTCTCTGTGTCTGCACTGTTGGCTGTGGAGATCCTGGGTTATTAACTTGGATGAAATGCCAGCTCTTCAGGAGCTCCATGCTCCACTCATCTTCAGGAGAGGCAACAAGACTTTTAACTGTTCTCAAGATCTGAAAGTTTTTGCTTTGAGCAGTGTCTGTTGCTATCCTGTTCTGGGATTTCTGCAACAGCAAGAGGAAGGCAATGCAAGCAGCATTATAAAATAAATGACATGGTTTTTATTCTAATTTAGTTTGTCTTTGAGGCTCTGATTCAAAGCCTGTTTGAGTCATTAGCCTTCAAATTGCCAAGCTGAAAATAAACCAAAAAAAGGCCAAGCAAAACTTCTTCATTCTTACCAGTTATAACTTTTTTTTCATGAGTGCTTATAAATCATCTTCTCTGTCTAGTAGCGCTCAGCTACCTGACAGCATCACCAGCAATGCTAATTTCCTCAACAGGGTTCAGCAGTTCAACCTTACTGGGTTACTAGGAACTCCTTTGACTTACTCTCTCTGGTCTTTTCCATCTGTATCCACTTAGAATAAATGTCCTCTAAATACCACATTTTAAGACATTACCTTACATTTGCCAAAACACGAGTTTTGTGCTCTGCCACAGTAGTGGAGAGTTACCCAACATTCTTAAGTAATGTCTGCGTGCAATTCTGCACTCATTGTATGTCTTAATTACAAGAATCTTAATTGTAATTACATGTAATTTTTAATTCTAATTACAAATAATTGTTCAAATTGAGCTATTCAATAGATACTCAAAGCACTTACATTGGCAACCGTATGCAACAACTCATAAAATCACAGAGCTTTTTGATTACTCAGATTCTAGAAAAAGTATCTTTTTATGAAACTGCAGCATTTACTAAAATAAAACTAAACAATAAATATAATTAATATCTATTTATACTATGATATTCTGAGGGTTTGCTTGCATTTTAAAATAAATATATTCCCCATTTATGCCCATTACTGTGTTTGTTTTCTCTGAGATATAAGAAGTGTTCACTGATAGAACAAGGTCTAGGTGTGGATTCTAGAGCACACTGAGGAAAGATTTGCTCATGAAACCACTCCAAAAGTTTGGCTTGTCCTAACAAAGAATAGTAAATATTCAGCTCAGCTGGGGATCTCAGCATCAGAACAAACCACTGTGCAATAACAGCTTTCAAAAAAATGTTGATATTTTGCATTCGAATCCAGTGAAGAAAATTACAGACTGCTGATGGGGAAAAAAAACTAATAAAATAATTCAAATTTGAGCTTCAACTTGAATTGCATTTAGTAGAAAGATTACATGAATCTTTTCTGACTTTGGACCAGGTTTCAGCTGACTGCTAATGATTACCTTTATTTTGATCAGATCAGGTGCAGCTAAACATACAGCTCATTCTCAAATTTATTATGATTATATGAGTGAGAATTTTTCTGAGTGAAGTTGAGGGACTGGGTTCTTCAGTAAGAATGAATTTGCATTTATTGTTTGTATTTTTCGCTGAGTTAAACTTGATTACTATAAACTGCAAACATTCTGCCAACCATGGGCAAAGAAATCTCTGCTGGCATAACCCTATTAATATAAGTGTCCTAGACATAAAAAACAGCCTTTATCACACATGGGGTGTGTTGAATGAGGCAAAGGCTTTCATGTGCTGTTTATACATCATGAAATGCAACACAGCTTAGGGAAGGACAGAATTTGGCCCTTCGTTTAATCTTATTAGGCATTTATTTTTGCATGGTTTTCATTGTGAGACAGATTTCTCCCTTATTACCAGTCCCACTCTGGCAACTTTTTTTCCCTGTACTTATATTTCATAGAACTTTTTTATTTTACTTCTAGTCAGATCTGCTTTTGTCTTATAGGGAAAGAAAATTAAGAGACTGGTCTGTTATCTCACATTTCAGTTAAGTCTAACATATATTTGCTTAGGGGTAAAAAAGGTTGAGGGAAAAAGGGAAATGTCAAAAATGAATAATAAATGGCATATAAACAGAAGCAGATTTTCTGTGATATGTTACCCCTGATAAACTTGATAATGTTTCCCAAATGTGTTGCCTTGGTTCAAATCCAAATCTACTGGTCAGGTTTTACGTGCTATTTTTAATTTTACTGCTTAAAAAACTTTACATCATCTTGTAGGAATTCCCTCCTACTGCATAGCTGTATCTCGTTATTTGTAGCTTAAAATTCATCTTAATATAGATTCATATAAAACATGTGTCACCACAGAGGCAGCAAAAAGGCAGATCTGGGTGGGTAAAGCAAGCTGGATTTGCAAGGAAACTCTTTTTTCTTTTTAATGAAATATGTTTTCCTTTGAGGTCACTCTGCTGTTTGATATTGTAGACTCCAAGGTCTTTCCATTCAGTAAACTTTCCTTGCCCTTTAAACAGTGAAATCAGAACGTGAGAGGTGAATACAAACAACCAGGGACAGGGAGACCTGGAAATGTTTAGGATCCACAAAAAGCCTCTAGAACTAGGCAGTGAACTTGAGACATTGCACAGCAGTTCAGCTTTTTGGAATGCTTAAAAACAGAAATTGTCTCCTATGAGCATTGACTTGGTAGAGTTACTCTACTTCTACATATACAGTAGTGGTGATATTTATAAAGAAACTTTCTCAACATAAAATATTAAAGATGTGGAAGCATTAAAATGGATGGAGGAAGGAATTATGCTTCCCGTGGCACAATACTGAGATGAGAAAACAGAACCCTAGTAACAGAAGAGCTTTGCAGTGTTGCTGCTCTGTCCGTTAGCTAGTGTTTTTCCATCATTATCCCACAGCAAGTATTAGATAGCACAGAATCACAGAATATTTGGAGTTGGAAGGGACTCACAAGGATCATCAAGTCTGGCTCTTAAGTGAATGACCCATATGGGGATCAAACCCACGATCTTGGCATTAGTAGCACCTTGTTCTGACCAGCTGAGTTGATCTCATATGCTGCAAGTAATATCCTAAATACTGAGTCCATGCTTCAGTGCCCCAGCCTTATCTAATTCCAATATTTTGGAGTAAGTTGGGCCTGATGAACTTCATCTTAAGGAATTTGATGAACTGGGTTAGCACAGAGTGTAGATACTGCTAAAGGGGAGGTGAGCCATGTGCCTGCCCTTAGAAATCAGGTAGGGGTGTGAAAACAATCCTGCACAGAAAACAGACCATGTCACAGCAGGATAGTTTCCTTAACAGAAAGAAGCAGCATAGAAAAAGCAGCAATACCAAGTTAATTTGCCTCCATGAGGCTTTTGATACTACCCCACCCAGGTGGCCTGTAAGCAGCTAAAGCAATGTGGTCTAGATAAATCTGTCACAGGGTAAATAAAACCCCTTTCTGGAATGCAGACACTCCAGCTGTACAGGGCACAGGCTGAGGACCGAGAGCCTCTTCAGTCGTGCTTCAGTCCCACCCTGCACCCTGAGAACCCACGAAGGTCCATGTACAGCCTCAGCCTTGGCTCTGTCAGATGTGACAGGGTTGTTTTGGGGGCAGAGGCAGAGCAAGAGTGTGGCTGTGGCCACATCCTGCCAGTCAGCCACTGGCCAGAGACTGCACGTGATGAATTTATTACTAGCAATGGAGCCTTTTTGTGCAGACACTTTGGATCTTACTCCAGGTAACTGTGGCTCAAGAAGACAGAGGTGCTGGGTAGGGAAAAAAAGTGGTTCACTGGCCATGTTTTGTATTCTATTGTACCTTTTTTGTAGTTATTCCTTCAAACAATCACCAAAATCTATTCATTTGTATTAAGGAAAATGTTCAAATAACTGGTTAATTATTTTTATTGTATAAAAATGTAGCTAGCTGATGAAATACAACCTCTGCCATGCAGTCTAAAATGTGAAGGACTTAAATGCCATCTCTCATACCCAGCTGAAACACCATAATTGATTTAAAAGGTAAGAGTTTATCCTGACTGAATTCTGTGAACATTAAGGCAAAATACTAACATTCTAACACTAATATTGTTAAAGCTTTGGTAGAAATTAATGGATAAGATATCCTTGCACTGGCTGTTACTAGGAAAGCCACCTTTTTGCCTTGATTTACCAGTTCATAGAACAGGAATAATTATGCAAGGTTAGATCATTTAATCAGTGCGTTAACAGGGCTTTCATGAGTACCTTGGAGTCTGAGATTACACTTTGTTTTCTTCCTTATTTGAGTGCCCTTTAACTAGGAGTGGTTTGCAAAAGCCATTAATTATAATTAATATAATCTGAGAAAGGTGAAGTGTAGCAAAATTGAATATGGGTAAAATGTTACTCTCACTCTCTTATTCCTGCTATATAATCATTAGCAGCAGATAGTTGAAACAAGACAAGAACAAATGAAAATCTAATTGTTATAATGACGGATTTAATTAACATGGGTGCCAAACAACAGCAAAATTTTGTGAACCGTTCTTTATCTCTCTTGCATCAGTCCTTGATCTTACCTGGGGATGAAAAGACTCCTCTCTTTTCAGCATAAACTGTTGAGAAAAATGTTTTGGCAGCAAACTTAAATCAAGTATTGCACATTTTATGGTTGGGTTTTTTTTAATTTTCTCTCCTCAATATGGCTGTATATAAAATCAGGGGTACATGAGTTACAACTCACCCCGGCTAAATGCTGGGCCAAGGAATTCCCCAGCCTGTGGTTCACTTTGCTGCCAGCAGCCAAGGGTCTCAGGATCTGCTCAGAGGAGCTCCCTGTCCCTGGCCAGGGCTGATCCTGCTCTGTGTTCATGTGCTCTTCAGGCTGGTTTGGAGAGAGACACTCTCTGTGCTGAAAGGCAGGAATCCGAGCTCTGTAACATCCTGCAAAGAGGCCAAAGAAGGAAGCAGGACACAGCAGCACTAAGAATAAAAGGAGAAAAACGGGCTGTGTGCAGGACTGGAGGAGAGGAAAGCAGCAAAAAACAAAAAGGCCTCTGAGTGAGTTGGAAGAGGGAACAATGGAGCTTTATACAAACCACACTCCGTGGAGAATGATGTGTGAGCAGCTCAGAACAAGAGTTTCCTCACTCAGATGCCTGTGTAAACATGGCTGAGGAGCCCAAGTCTCTTCTTTTGCGTATTGTTTATATTTTAATGTCATTCCATTAGTTTAAATCCCATCAGAAGGCAATTCTCAAAAAAAACGCCAAACCAACAAACTTCCTTTAATCTAAAAGTTAGGAAAATAAATTATTATCCCTCTCATAAAAGCCTGAGAAATCTCATCTGTTAGATACACACAGTATTGCACTATTCGTAGTGGGAAGGTAACGAGGGCAGGGCAGTATAGAAATTATATATGCCATGTACCCTGTTGAAGCATAGAAGGGTGCAGGGACAGTTTTTGAGTGCCTTTCTGTGAAAGTAAATTAATATAAAGACAGAATGATATCTAGAGAAGGCAGCTGAGATCTCTGGTAAGCTGAACCCTTCCACAAGGTTTCTACCTGACTAAGGTCTCCTTGAAAACTGAGGAGAGATCAGTGTTGGGTTTAATTCTGGATATACAACAAGAGAGATATGAAGCCACCTAACCATGTTACCTAGGTTGTGATTTTTGTTTGTGAGAGCAGATTTTTTGCTTGTTTTGTCTCCTGCCTTGTTTGAAAAGGCAGAAACTGGAGGCTGTAGGTGAGACAATTATAAAACACAGGGATTACTACAGGTGTTATCTGCAGTCAGCATTGGCAGCAGGTTTAGTATCGGCTCACTGACTTGTGGGACAGTCTTCTCTCTGTTTTGCTCTACTATTTAATCACAACCAAACTGGAAAGACAAAAACCCACAGAGGTAGCACAGAATCAAGATGGTGCAGTCAGAAGTCAGCATGGGCATAAAAAAAAACTTCAAAGGGGGAACTGCAATCTTGTAATCCACCTACAAGGGACATTTATATTTTTTAAGTACAGTACTTTACTCCTATCCTGTTTAATCCTATTTCCAGTGAATTTCCCACTTGTCAATACCCTGAGCTCTGTTTCCGGTTTTCAGAGTTTATTGGGGTGCAATTGCCAGGTGCCTTTGCAAAGTCTGTGGCTGAAAGGACACACCATTCTGAGCCAGCTGTCATGGCACCTTCCCATATACCATGTGCAGTGTCAACTCCTATATGAATGCGTAGGAGAGAAAGCAGAGGAAAATGGCACCATATTTCAGTAGCAAGATGTACCTGAGTCTTTTTGTTGCATTCTCAGTCTTTCCTACATTGGTATTACCTACAAATGTTTTGGAAGTATTCTCTAGTCCATTGGCAACTTCTTATTTTTTTACTTATTTTTTTGGGAGAAGAAATTAACACCTTTTGATATGAACCTTCATTCTGGCAATGAACTACTGATTACTCTGAGTATGTTTTTTCCTTTATGAGATTCATTTAAGTGAATTATTTTGGATTAATCTGGATTTTTTTGTTTGTTTTGGGTTTGGGGTTTTTTTCATTTTTATAGGCAGATTTGTCTACAACAATGTTCATACTAAGCTGGTAGTCTCTAAGGACAAGTATTGATGTGCACTTTTAGAGCATCCTTGGACAGGAGCTTTATATGTACAGAGATGTTAAATCAAAAAACTGTCCCTGCCAACTATGAGGAATATATTCCTTCAACAGTCTTCAAGGATGCTGTGTCTAATTTTTAGGAACTTTTTCTTGATATCAAAATATGTCCCAATTTAGCACAAATCAGAATAGCTCTATTTAATGAGTGTCTCTAATTAATTCAAGTGGAGGATGTGACCTTACCAAGCACAGCCTTCTGAGGCAAAATATTGAGAGTCTACACTTGAACCCTGTGGAACGACATTTTCTGTGTAGAAATACAGGCTCCTATTTTTGGTGTTCAGTTCTATAAGTGTATTAAAAAAAGTTAAAAATAGAAGACAGGGAAAAGATTTCAGTGTGAGCTGAGGATAAAATGTAATTTTTACCTAATAGGCCACAGCACCTACAGAACTACCAACACTAGAAGTGATGATGAGTGGGACCCCTGGGCACCAGCAGCATCTTCATCAGTGCCAAGAAAGCTGCACAGAGGTGGTAGGTGCTGCAGACTTAGAGTGCTCATACACTCTGCATTCTGCTCCTCAGATATGGTAAAACAAGTGATGGGTACACTATGCTGACTTCCCAAACAGGAATACAATTTCATCATTACATCCTCTTTCACCAGTCTTTGCCAGAGCGTACAGCAAATTTAGAAAGCTTTGTCATTCCCATGAAAAAAAAGCTCCAATGCCACTGTTTTGAAGAGAGAGATTTACCTGACTGATGAAATTTTTTATTCAACTCTCAAAAAAATTAAAGAAGAAAAATCAGGAAGTGAATGAGAGGTATGTGCAACTTCACTTCAAGAAAACAAGACTTTTACCTGAGGAGACCCTGGTTTTGGAGGGAAGAGATCTTACATGTATGCGTGTGAACCAAGCTGTGATCTTTGGCATGGTTTATTTTCCAGCACAGACATAGCCTGAGGTCATCAGACACATATTTCCCACTTCTTTAATGTCCAATCTGCAGATCAAGTTGAAGAAATGTGAGTTGCATTTACCCTCTCTTCTCCAGCAAATGCAATGTGTGTGGTGAGGGCAGGACTGTTGTGGGTTATTCTGCAAAGGCAATAGCCCATGGCTGGATCTGAGATGAGGGAGAGTGATGTGGAAGCGTTTGCATCCATATACAGCAGGCCCATGGTAATAATTAAGAAACATATTTGAGTGCATCTGCCCTAGTTTTTTAATTTATATCAGGGGAATGGAGTTTTTGAAGCAGGTTGCTGACCCATATGGTGGAACTGTCTTGGAGCACACAAAACAACTACTTTGCCCTAATAATAAACCAGGCGATGTGCTCCAAAAGTTCCTTCACAGCTTGGACTTCTGATAAGCATTCAGTTCCTGTCACCAGAATAAATCTGGCCTCAAGTAAAACCTCCAAAATGTGCATAGAGGGAACGCCATGTCAGCACCATGAATTTTGCTCTACAAATTCACTCCTTTTCGGCCACAAAAGTAAATTGGGCCAAATACATTGTCATTTAACACTAGTCAGAGCTTTATTGTACACTTATTACAGTGCTTTTTACCACAATCAACTGTACATGGTGGTAAAATGCTCGGCAGCTTTCCTGGTCTCCCAGCAATCACAGGAAGTTTTAACTCGCATCAATATTCACCTTTAGAAAAAATATTGTATCAAGCTGACCAGAGATGCAGCATCTCAAACAGGAACCACCACCAATAAAGAAAAGGCAGAAAAGTCCTCCCAGAAAATTATACCAAAAACTAGCAAACCCCACCTTCCCCACAACCAGTAAAGTGCAAGTAAAGCACACTACTGTACAGCAGCTTACTTACTTACAAAGTAATTTGATAAAAAGGAACTTCCCTTTAAAATTCTGCTGCTGTTGCAAAGTTGCATAATACAACATAGTCCCAACATTCTGTGAAACCTAGAATTCCTAGGAAAGCAGTCTGAATTTTTGCCCATGTCTGTGCTTCACTGGAGGCAATTTCACCCAGATGACTGATCTGGGATCCAGTTTAGGATGATAATCTCAAGGGGCCAAAACCAAGATTCTCTCTCCATTTTTTCCCATGTTCATCTTCGTGTTCCTAGCAGTTGCTGGTAATAATTTCCAAGTGAGGAAGAATAGGGTGAAACAATGGAGAACATTTTGCTGTCAATGGCAACCTGAACTAATTCTGCTTTATTAGCATTCTGCAGGATAATTTCTTGCCAAACTGTAAAGGCTTCCTTGGGCATGTTTCTAACAAAATCTTCTAGAAGTTGGTTTCGTCATGAGATAAAGATGTTTTCCAAATTCTGTGCTGTATATTTTCTGTCAGAAATATTTAACAGATTATTATAATCTCATTAGGCAATCTCAGTAATCCAAAACTAATATATGTGTATAGAAAATTGCTCAGCAATGTTTTTCATTAGTAAGAACAGTACGGAGCAAGTTGGAGTTTCAACACGTGGACAGGGACTGTACACAGAAGGATCAGATACTATAATTTATGGCAGCATATTATCAGGGCAATAAAAACAAATACTGTGACACAACTAACTTTTATCAGTGCAGGTAGCCAAACATTAATGGCATGATGTTACACCATATGGTAGTGTTCCTCAGAAAATGGGATAAATGTTGCACAATTCCCCAACATGCAGAGTTTCATTAAAATCATCAAAAACACATGAATGACAAAGCAAGCGGGTTTTTAATTGTGATTTCATATTTTGACTATGCCCAGCAGTGCTTCTCTGAGTCATTGTGAAGAGAGGTATTCCCAGGGTTTCTGTTCAGCTGTATTCACTCATCCAAGTCAAATTCTTTGGACTGGATCCAGCAACTTTACACAAGTGCAAGTTGTGCCTGCTAGAAATGTCAAGATCACCTGTGATTTCAAAGCAAAACTTATGTGCTTGCAAACCGTTGTGCTCCAGCAGTCTGACAGCCCTATTAAATCTGGTCTGAGGAATGCAGAAATCCAGCACCAGAAAGTGAGCAAGTTAAAGGGGGCACAGGAGGAACCGGTAAGGCAACAATTAGGGAAGTTCACCAGAGTCTCGAAACTATCTCTATTAGCTAATCACAGTAAAATACAAATTGTTTAAGCCACTTATTAATTAATTAGAACCACTCCCACTTTCTGCAAAGTATCACAGAAAATCATTCATAGATATCACCAGTTCATGCCTTAAACTGAGCACAGGAAAATGTTTCCATGAACCAACTTCATTGAACAGCATGGAAATGCCAGCAATGGTTTGAGAACTAGCAATCTAAAATCATCTACTGTAAGTTATATAAGTAAAGGAATTAAGGTTCTATTTTTTTTTCCATGTAGATACATACAGCTTGCAGCTGGTTTATTCAAGAAGAAGGGTAGCATTTGGTATACAATGCCAACCAGATTTTGAATTTTTTTAAAAGTCTCTCTAATACTGTATTGAATTTTTTTTAAATTTAAAATGAAATATCACTGCCTAAAATGACTTTACTGCACTGCTTTTAAATGGCCTGTTTATATGCTGAGAAAATCTAAATAAAATCTGACCATCAGCTTCATGAAATTGGTAAGAGCAGGTCTGTGTGTTTTGTGAGGTTAGGAAATTACCAGACTTATGACCTAAATGCTGATACCAGATTTACCTTTTACCTTTGAAAGCTGGAGTAGCTCACCTCAACTTTGTTTTGGCTTTCCCAAGCTTCTTTCTATGTCTCTGAATCATCATCTACAGGTGCAACTACTCCACCCTATGTGCACATCGAAGACGAGCATTTAATCCTCTCTGTGATTTATCCCTAAAGCACAATATCCCCACACAACAAATTAGCCATGCTCAATAAGTCTGTTTGCAGGGAAGCACACCCTTATGCTGGTGCATTAAAAAGGCCATGGATGTGGTTTTTCTAGACTTGTGTTAATGACAACAGCTAGAAATATTCTCAATTTTGTACACATAATCCTCCATTAAACTCAACTCTTTTTAAAGATCCCTTCTCCATTCGGTCCTTACCCCTCCTGAGGCGAATTAATTACATTATCTCTTTTATAATATTTGTACTTAATCCTTCATGACCCTTTTTGCCTCATTATCTGAAATATAATAGAAAGTGAATGAAAAAATCCAGGTTAAACTGCAGGGTAGCTCCTGCTTCCTAATCAGAGACCTTTTTTAGCTTAAAAGGGGCACTACTGCTGTGCTAGCAGAATTTTTAAAGCTTCATTTTCTTTCTTAGTAAGTATGAGTTTGAAATACATATCCAAGAGAACTTTAGATACTTCACAGCATCAACTGGGCTACAAAGATGATCAGGGAGGGGAACATCTCTTAGAAGGAATGGTTGAGGAGCTGGGCCTGTTCAGCCTGGAGAGGACTGAAAGGAGACCCCATCAATGTCTGTAATTATCTGCGGGGAGGGTGTCCAGAGGGTGGTCCAGGCTCTGCTCAGTGCTGCCCAGCAATAGGACAAGAGGCAGAAACTGATGCACAGGAAGTCCCATCTGAACATGGAGAGGAATTTCTTTCCTGTGCAGGTGACCATGAGCTGGAGCAGATTGTCCAGAGAGGCTGTGGATCTCCCTCTCTGGAGTTACTCAAAGCTACCTGGGCACAACTCTGAATGATGTGCTCTAGGGAGCCCAGCTTGAGCAGAGAGGTTGCAGGACATGACCTCCAGTGGTCCCTTTCAGCCTTAACTCTTCTGTGATCCTGTGATCTTAGACAGTTGTGAGGGAAGTGACTGCATCACAGAGTTCAATGTTTCTGTCAGAGGAGAGCTAAACAAGCTGCTGTAGAGGTGTGGATATTGACTCTTACGGAAGCAACTAGACTGAAAATCTTGACCTGCCAAGAAGGTTAGCTAGTTTCTGTCTTTTTGGACAAGAACCATGTATGTTCACAGGCTAAAATCTTCTGAGCTGGGACTTGTGAAAGACTGGATTCAACTGTGCAATGAAGGATGGAGCAGGAGGAATCCACCTCCTGTGCTCCTGTTCCTCTCCATATCCTCCCTCCGGGAGCCCTGAGGAATATAGTGAGGAATTTGTGCAGCAGTCACATCTGATGGTAATGACAGCCACAGAGCACAGAGCACCCAACGGACGAGAAGGCCATCCGGTGCCGGCAGGGACTAACAGTGTGAGGAGGTGATGGCAGCCAACACCCAGAACATGGACCAACAACAGCTGCACAGGCTTGGGTGCCGCTGGCGGTGCTGCGGGCCATGCCGTGCCGTGCCGTGCTGAGCCTTGCCGGGCCGTGCCGAGCCGTACCGAGCCGTGCCTTGCCGAGCCGTGCCGTGCCGTGCCGTGCCGTGCCGAGCCGAGCCGAGCCGTGCCGGGCGAGGATCGGGCGCTCCGCTCCGTGCCGGCCGTGGCCCCGCAGTTGGGTATCGGCACCGGAGCCGTGCGGGTTCTGCTCCTCCGTCCCGCCGCCGCTCTGCCCTCAGGGGTGAAAGGGCCCCGCTCTCTGCATTGTCCCTCCCGCCCCGCAGCGCTGAGGTGAGTCCCGGAGAGCCGGGGCTGCCCGGCCGCCTAGTCAATGAGAACTCCTTTCGGAGCAGATGTTCTGTTGCGTTGCCTTCTCTGCCGTTCCCTCCCTGTCGTGCGGCTCTGGACCTTTTCTCGACGCCCCGAGCCTTTTCCCGTCATCGCCGGTCTCCGGGTCTGGCTTGGCTGTGCCCGCACTCCGCACCCCTGGCTGTGGGATCAGTGACAACATGGGCTGTGCAGGGCCGCGCACAACTGCACAACTCCCTGCAAGCTTTTAGTTATCTATTAAGCACATAATAAATTTAAAAATTATCCATTGGATATGTACTAGTAGAGTGTAAGGAGTGGTGTCTCAACATTGAACTGAACACTGAACAGGGACAAGAGTCTGCCCGACACATCTTGGATTCTGCAAGGAACACCTTGGCCCTGTGGCAATTTGAACATGGGCAAGCTGTTCTGGAAGCACCAAGAGTGCTGATGAGTGATGTCCCTCAGGGGTCTGTGTTGGGACCACTGCTGTTTAATATCTTCATCAGTAACATTGGGACCAAGTACACCCTCAGTGGGGACTGAGAGAAGTCATTGAGGGCAGCCCTGTGGAGATGGATTTGGGGTTGCTGGTGGGTGAGAGGCTGGACATGACCCAGCCATGTGCCCTTGCAGCCCAGAAAGCCAAACGTGTCCTGGGCTGCATCCAAAGCCCTGTGGGCAGCAGGTGAGGGAGGGGATTCTGCCCCTCTGCTCTGCCCTGGTGACACCCAACCTGCAGTGCTGCATCAGCTCTGGGGTCCCAGCACAGGCAGGACATGGAGCTGTTGGAGTGCGTCCAGAGGAGGCTACCGAGATGATCAGAGAGATGGAGCACCTCTCCTACAAGGACAGGCTGAGAGAATTGGGATTGTTGATTCCGGAGAAGAGTTTTTGGGGAGACCTTAATGCAGCCTTTCAATAGTTAAAGGGGGCTGATAAGAAAGATGGTGACAAGACTTTCTAGTAAGGTCTGTAGCAATAGAACCATGAGGATGGTGAAATAATGAAACAAGTTGCCCAGAGAGGTTGTAGATGCCCCATCCCTGGAAACATTCAAGGTCATTGAACAGGGCTCTGAGCTACCTGATCTAGTGGATGCCCACTTGCAGGGGGGTTGGACTGGATTACCTTTAAAGGTCCCTTCCAACACAAACTATGCAATGATGCTAAGAGCTCAGTACTGTGGATACAGTCAGCTCATGCTGGTTGACCTGGGAGCCCAAGGACAGGACTTCGGCTCCTTTGTGCTCCCAGGATTCATGTCTCCAAGGAACTCATACAAAGAGGAGAAAGTGGAGCTGCAAAAGGTCCACTGATATAACAATGCACAAAAAGTGAAGGCTATTTGCAAAAATCATGCCTTCTTGTAAGGTCTTGAACTATCTTGTATGAAAAAGCATAAAGTTCTCAGAGCTTTAAGGGTTCTGGAAATAAAATGCAATCATTGTTTCAATAAATATTACTCCTGCATATCATTGATATTGTATGATTTTGTATGATATTGTGATACATGATATTGTATTAAATTCCAGAACTGGAATTTAAATGCTGTGAAAATAAAGAAATGTCTTTTTCACATTTCACATCTCTTCCTATTTATTCACCAGTCAAAACAGGGTGGTTCTGTCTCACTTGAAGTCATTTTGCACTAATAGGCAAAGGAGTTCTTGGTTAGTGATTCTTTGGATTGATTTTTTTTTTAATTATTTCAGAATATATGCTAGTTTTGCTACCTCTTCTCTTTCTGGAGTTTTTCCACTGACTTTGGTTTGTGCAAAATTCACTTAATGACATGCTTTTTGGAATCCCACCTTAGAATTTTCATTTAGAAGCTATTGGAAAAGTCAGATTTTAGTGTGAAACGTTCAATAAGGTTGACAGAATGCAGGTAATGCATTTATAATAAGGGAATATGATGCATTTTCAATCAGTTTTTATAAGAACTAGGGAAGAATAGACTTGCAAAGAGTCTTCTACACTGCAGGTTTTCTCAGTGCAACTAACCCAACCAAAGGTAATGTTTGTCATTAGTGCACAGGAGGTCTGGATCCACAGTTGTCACAAACACATGCACTGTACTCTTGTATTTGCACACTGCTACCTTGAATTGAGCTCAAGGTGAGATTTTACTTCTCTTGGCCATAATTGAAATATTGAAATATATTGAAATATTCAAATACTCAATTCCCTTAGAACGGTGTGTCTGAATTGCAGCTGCACAAAACCAAAATAAGAGCAAATATCAATAACTCCAAGTTGCATTAAAGTACCTCCCTTGAAATGTATTTCAGGGAAGGAATTTTGAAAGCAAGGATCCAGCATTTCTCACACCTGGTGACCCATAGAAACTTCTCGTCTCCTAGCATTTATGTTCATAAACTTTTGATGATTATTGTAGAGTAGCATATTTTCCTCCTTAGCAATACCATTTTGAATGTGTTCAGTGGCTTCTGCCCCCTGGCATCACACCAAATGACAAAATGCCAATTACCTAATAGTGTTCCCACTCCCTGCTCCCAACTAGCTTGTATTATCTAAAAACAAAATATTTCTTGTCGATAGACACCGTGTGCCGTTTTCTGCAGTAGTGAAAAAAAAAAAGCCCCAACAAATCCAAGTCATCTCCTAAATCTGGAAAAGCCACTTTTCAAGACTTGTTTGTATGCATAAATGTGATATTGTTTAAAACCTCTGTTGTGCTGCATATTGGATAAGAGAGGACCAGACTGAGACATCTTACAGAGATGGGGCTGCACTGGTCAGCAAATAACCTCTTCATTCTCTTGGCAAGAGCATGATGGCCATGCAAAGATGTTCTGGTGAGATACAAAGTCTTTTGGTGTGATATACAAGCTCCTTGGATGGAGGGAGAGCTTAGGAGCAGAGCTACTGAAAGTAGTGCTCAGCATTTACTGAGGCTGTTCTCTTGACAGAGACAGTCTTTTTTAACTCAGGAGGTATTTGCTGGGGCATTTTCTACCAAACTGACATTCGACACTGCATTTCAGAAGTTCATGAGCAACTCTGATGAACCTGACTCCTGGTTTCCCTGTATCCCCTGTGACCAGAGTTTCATGGCTTAGTGCCTGTCAGCTGAGTGGCAGTAGCTGGCTTTGTCTGTGTGCATTTACTTTGTAAATGTGGGTAGAAGGAGTCACATCAGCCCTGGGTGAAAAAGGTAATACTTGTGTGTTATCCTTGGTGGCAGCAATGGGCTGTGATTAAGCATGCAGGAGCTGCTGTGGTTCAGCTGATGCAAGGTAACTCATTAATATTCAATAACTTGATCATGTGTCAGAGCACTCCGTTTTCTTTAGCTCCTTTAAAAATTCTTAGGCAGGGATTGTACCTTGGGAAGGACCTTTCACCTTGGATAGGTATGATTTTCCCAGGAGTTTAAGCTCTGCAGCAGCTGGAGGGTGTTCTGCCCTTGAGATTCTACTGCAACTCATATCCAAGTAAGAAAAAAATTCAAAACCTACCCTGGCCCTTGGCTGCTACAGCAAATCTGTAAAAATCACTCCTGCTGAGCTGTATGGATCCACATAGGCCTATGCAGAATGTAAATCACATAATCCTGAGAAAACTGCCAGGGCCACACAGGAGAGAAACTGCAGCATGCACAGAATATGTAAGAGTGTGGAAAGGCAGACTCTTTCCCCCACAGGTGATTTGTGAGAGTTAACATTTGGGATGTGAGATATTTAACCAATGCCTTCTCGTCCCTCAGATTGTTTGGTAAGGGCTCCAGGGGAAGATGCAAGCAGCCCTTTGCAGCATAAAAAAACCCCTGACCTGGGGGGCCCAGGCAAAAAAAAAGTTTTACGAAGCAAATTTTTAAAAACAGGCAATTAAACTCAGGATATTATACCCCTTCTGTCAGCTAAAGTGGATTTTTATGGATATCAGCTCATGGTGCTTGACTGAAGGTATGCTAGGAATGCTGGATAGGTCGGCTGGGTGATGAACTGACATGTCCTAAAGGAGTGAGATATGATGCAAGAGCAATACCACCATTGAAACATGTGTTAGGGTATGTCAGGACAGAAAATTATCAACACGTCCTAGTTTTAATAGTCCTCAGTCTGCACACTGAGGACCATGAGATGGTTTATTGATGACATTGTGGACTATGAGATAAACTCCATAGATAAAGATTTTTAGGTTTGCTTTATGGCCTTTCCAACAAGGAGTAATCTTTTTTCAATAAGATAAGAATTATCGACAATCCTTTACATTGTAACAGATGTTTGAAATACACCTCAGCTAATTTAGCATTAATAGGAAGATAATTACAAAGCCAATACAAAACTATTGCTTGCTACAATCATGTTTACAATCGTGACCTTCATCATTTATCTACTCTTACATGCACACAATCTGCCAGATCTTTCAATTCATATTTTAAAGTCTTAGAGGGGGACCCATATTAAGGTTATTATTAAGGTCATTAGGTACTAAAGTTAGAGGAATTTCTGCATACAGGAGTCCAGTTTCAGTTGTTTAGTTTCCCTATTTTCTTGGCTATTTTTTTTTTGATCCAAGTGTCTGTTTTGTATGAAATTCTGTGCACATACACAGAAAATTTTATCAAAAATTCTTCAGCTGTTTCAGAAAATTAGCACATGAGTTTTAAGGAAAGTATATGATTTTCTAGACGTTGCAGAGGTGATTTACTTTAAGCAATCCCATTACCCACCTGCCATGAGACTTTAAATTTGGCAGAGGGGGGAATTGTGCTTTTCACATCATTTTGGTCTTCATCTTCTCACAGCAGCACAATATGTCAGCACATTCTTCCTGTAAAGTCATTGCTTTTCTCATTTCATTGTCTGCACTTTTACAGACCCATGTGTTCTCAAGCCAAGGCTTTTTTTTGTGCATGAGTGGGAGTTTGGACAGAAACCTCCCAAAGCCTCCACCCAGGCAGCTGGTTTGACCTCTGTTTCTCTGTCCAGCCTCAGCTCTTCCCATTGTGCTCACAATTTCCTCCCAGTCTACTGCCACAAACTGCTTTTATGAATTATTATTATTATTATTATTATTCAGTTGTTTTGTTGTTTGTTTTTTTCCACAAAAACACATAATCAAGTTCAAACCCTCACTTCATATTCCTAAAGCTTAACTGTTCATGAGCTTTATTTTCCTTACATTTTTTCCTTCAGTTTTTCTGGGATCTTTTCCTTTTCTGAGGCACATTAAAACCTGTCTGGATGTTTCTAAATTCCTGTAGCACCACTCTAAAACTGCAGCCTTTTCCCTATATGGGACAAAAAATATTAGAAAGAGTGGTGAACTCCTTGAAATTTCACCTGCACACCTGCACAAGGGTGAGGCTCCATTTGCTTGCTCAGGGCTCACTCACTCCTCATGACCTCATTCAAAATCCTCACTCAGGTAAAACTCCCCTTGAAATCAATGGCTATAGAGACTAATTAAGAACTTCTGGACTGGAACCAGACATCTTGTTGGAAGCTATTTAGGGATGATTCAAAGTTGATCGTCTACAGCAAATAAAATAGGCATCGTTGGTTTTCTTTTCTGCTTTTCTGGGAAGGCTGAGTGTGGCCACAGGAAAAACGTTTGCATTGATGTTGGGCTTCATGTAGGTGGCTTCTCTTTGTGATTGTTCAACACTACAAAACTTGCTAAAAGAAAGAAACAAATGATAATAAAATTTTAAAAATGTGCTAACATTCACAGCATTCATTCAGTTACTGTGTCTGGGCTGTGTACAGTATGACATAGCTCCTGTAGACACAAAAATTCCATATCTAGAGCTGAGATTATTATTTAAGAAAACATGTTCTCTTGTAACAACAAAAGAAACTAGTTTGTACTTAGGATGATTTTGTAGAAGCCTGGGTGCTGATGCCAGGCAAATTGGCTTGAGTATTTACGCTACAGTCTGAGATCTGTAGTTTGTGTGAGAAATTTTCAATGAATAATACCAAAACACTAAAAAATGTCATTTATAACTTTACTTTTTCTCTCAGTGGCCTGTAGAATTCCATTTGTGCTGACATTCACAGAGATCAGTTTTCAAAAAGTAAGCGCAGAATAGTTACCTTTAGTGCAATATATTTCAGATGTGGTAATCTTTCTCTGACTCCATTTCTTTCCTTGACCAAGTGGGGGTGTTCTTGGCATAATGTTTCTCAAGAATACAATCCACAAATACATGACAATTCTCTGCTGATACCTGAGAAGAGCTGGTTTCAGTCTATGCTCCAGCTCTGACAGCAACCAGATCACCACTTTGTCTGGATCTTAGAAGTGGTCTTGTTCTGAGAGTCCTATTACCAAAAAATCCACAGCAATAGTTTTAGAGCAATGCATTAAAATTAATATGATTATGGGACACAATGTGAAATAACTGTCCTGACAAAAGTGTTCTGTTTAATATTCAAATCTCTAGCTGAGGGAAGATTTGGGGGGAAAAAAAAGTTGTTTATTTTTTTGGTTGGTTTTAAAAAATGGAACAAAATAAGAAATCTGCAAATAGTTTCCTGCCTCCTATAAAAAGTTAGCCTTTTTTCTGAACTCTGTTGTTTATCCTATCTCTTTGAGTGACTAAGTAGTTCTGGAATTACATTAATCGTGACTTAATGTTTATGTGGATTTATATAGAATTTTATGCTTTAGTACCCTTATACCTAAAAAGAGAAAGGAGCAGTAGTTTGTAAGGACCTTGTTAGACAGGGTGAAAAATGGTACAAGATTTTAAGTCACAAAGAATGGCTGTGACCAATTCAGGAAATGAAGTCAGAGTAGTGCCAAATATAACACCATCTTTTCTATTTTCTTGTCACTTTTAATGATTACTAAAAATAAGAGTTAAGTAAGTAGCTCAGAAAACTGATCCACTTGTCCCACTGCCAAGAAGAACTGAGCATGAAAAAGATTCACTCTAATTTTGCAGACCTTTACATTAGAGCTTTCTTGAAGGTGACTTCTGTTTCCCAAAAATGGAAGTGCTGTCACCTGGAATAACTGCTCCCTGGTCACACAGGTGGGGTAACCAGCAATCAACAGTCATGGCCATCATCATCATATAAAGTGAGAATTCCTCAGTTTACAGGGACCATGAAAATGGGATGTGAAACTAATGAAGAAGATAACAATGTGGATGGAAGGGATTATTATTTCTGTTACGAACAGGAGCTGTAGCTGCAGCTGCTTTTCCAAATAAAGCATAAAGTTAGATTTCATGTTTCCTTTGTCCCACACAGTGCTCTATCCACAAGCCTGGACTGACTCTTAAGCTGAAAGGTGTGAGTCTTCAAGAACACATCTGTACTCATTGTCATCTCAGCAAACATCACCTGGACACAAAGCATGTTTCAGCTTTTGTTATTTAAATCACAAGCCAGCATTACCCAGGAAATAATATCCTAGGTCCATATGATGGTCCTGCAGTGAGAGATTACTCTCCACTTGTGCATATCCAGGAACCTGTGAGGTGGGTCTGCCATGCTGTCCATCTACATCCCAATAACTCTGAATCACTTGATTAGTTTCAACCCAGGATAGCAGAAGTTAGCAGGAATTAAATATCCAGTTTTGTAGGAATAGGTGGCTGAGCAGGAACAAGAGATGTCATTAGTGGTCTAATCAAGTCAGACCTTCTCTGATCACAAGGTTTCACAGTGCTCTCCACCCACTGGAGAATTCACACAGAAGACAACTATTATGACTGCCCCAACCACAGGAAGAGTTTTAATTGGTACTCACACCAAAGAATCCAACCACAAGGCACAAATCCATTAAAAACCCCAAGCTTCATTAGATCTGTTGCAGATGGAGCTGCTTGTCTCTCCAGGAACCACTCTTTACTTTATTTGTGGCAATTTTTCCAGACTTTTCATGTTCCATTTCATTTGAGCTAATCTCTCTCCATCACAGCTGGCCTGCTGAGCTCTGAGGAACAGTTGTATGTGGTCTCTGCCTGCTGCTTGGCAAACCTGGCTTGTGCCATTTCAGTGCTGTGTGATTCTGCCACAGCTGCTCCCTTTCTGATCTCTGAGCACTTGGAGCTATCACAGTGCAGCTGTGGATCAGTGAAGGTTTCACAGAGAGTCCTCTTACATCTACGGGAAAAATAAAATGTCTGCAACTCCTTTATTTGTCATCTTTCTCCAAAAAGACCACCTCCAATATCCCAGTGTTTGCTAATGGAGCCAGTGAGTTGGTTTTGGAGCATATGTATTTCATCCCTAAATTAAATCCAGTTGTCTGAGCAAGCTTTTTATCGATAAAGTGGTTTTTTCCCTGTCTCCATAAAGCACTGATTTTCCTCTCTGTGTGAATTGCTTAAAGGATCACTGTCTACAGAGAAAGGCAGGCACCTCTGCAGAGACACATTCAGGGCAGCTGTTTTTAGGACATATTACAGGCACTCCTTCACAGTCCCTATGTGCATTACTAATGTGCAGCAGGGATGTGTCTTGATGAGCAGCATTGATTGGGTATCTAAACTTGAACATGGTTGAAAATGCTACAAAATACTACCCAAAATATATGGACTATAACCTGTCACATACATAAGATAAAGCAGAACATAATTTCCAATTGAGAAAGGAGATTTGAAAGTTAAGTGATTTTTTTGGTGACAGCCCAGTCCTCATTCGAAATAAGCAGACATCAGCAGCCATCAAAGTCAGTAGGATCATGAAATAAAACAGCAGATAAGGATGTGGGCTTAAAATAAAACTATATTATTTTCACTAGGTAGAAAATGTTGGAGAGGCAGCTGTGGCCTTGAGAAGAGCCAAGCAAAGCCATTCTTTCTCTGTGCCCATCTCTATCAGCAGGGGAGAAATGCTGTCACAAAGAAAGGTGTCAACTCAAATGGACAAGAGGCCAGTGAAGTCAGTCTATTTCCACCCCAGATGCGATCTCCATACTCCCTTTGCCAAGAGTGGACAAGACACAATTCCACATGATGACAATGGGCCCACAGAGATATTAGGTGGCCCTTCATGTTTGATTTGTAGTGCCCTCTGCCTATGGAAGAAGGAAGACCCTTATGGTGTCATCCCTAGGTTCAAATCAGATGAGCTACTTCAACTACCAGATTCTTAAAGTTCTGCAAGTGCTCAGGCCCTTTATATAGGTTACAAGGAAAAGGAAATGCAACAGTTAATTTTTATTTAAAGTTATATCCTACCCTTATGGGATCCAATCAAACCTTTACATCTCTAATTATGATAAATCCTATTTTATGTCAACATATAAGGCTTTTTGATTCAGATTACTTCCCTAATTATTATAAAAATTATTAACCTCTTACCAATTTTTAATATAAAATTCTGCAGTATATTCGAAGTACCTGACAGTACCACTCTAGATTTTCAGACAGGCTAGAAGAGGACAGCTGTAACTTACTGAGATAGCTGAGAAATTTCAGAAAACTGCCTATCCCCAAACAAGTTTGGCTGCAGATTAATATCCTTTTGCCTTGGAAAATATGCACTGCAATATGCAAAGACCTCCATCACATTTTTATGTCACCCAAGGGCAACAGCATAGAGGGCTTTAACACAATTTAAGGAAAATATCATCAGAATTTTCTGAAATATTTCTTCTCTAGGTATAATTCTAGAAGTCCTTGATTTCTGTTAAATCTGACAGGTTTGGTGACTACAGTGAAGTATATTCCATTGTGTGTGATGGGTGATATTCTTTCATAAAATCAGCTAAATGGAAAGATGGGACCACAGTAGCCCTATTACCTTTTAGTGCTTTGAAACCTCAGGATACCAGAATGTCTTATTTTAACATCTTCATGTGAATATCAGGAGAGAAATGACCACTACCGACAGATGCGCATATTCCTGGCAAGATGCCAGGCGTTCCTGTTAGCTTACATTGCAGTCCTGGAACAAAGCCAAGGAATCAGCAGTTTTGCTTTCCACAAGGAAAAAGTTCTTCCCAGAGAGTTTCTGTGTGATGGGGTTTTAATGTGATCCAGGATGTTTCTGAGGTCTGCAAGTCTTTTCTGTGTGGTGAAAAGAAGCATTATGAAGAGGAAGGCCCTAAAACCTGGCAGTCAGGGTGTTTTTGGAGGTAACCCTACCCCTGCTCTTGGCGTGCTGCCCCTCACTGCATGCAGGGAAACTGTTCGGGTAATGATATCCATAACTGGGGACTTCAGAGAGCTGTGACAAATGCAGCTGATTGATTGCTTTTCTCAGGCATTGCTTGCTCTGTTTTTCAAGTGCAGACCAGCTGCTGGAAGATGTTACATCAATAAGAGCTGTAAGCCACAGCTCTTAGTCTGTGGTGCTACTTCAGCCTTTTCTGGAATCATCAGTTGCCCCAAACTGAAACCATGGACACTGTACAGGGTCATTTGATTAATTTTCCTTTTGTATTTTAAGCAATATCTGTTAGCATTCAAATTATTCTCTGCTTCCTGCAATGCTCCCTAAGATAAGAGTGGTTCAAGAATGTACGTTTGTGGTAATTAAACCGTCCTGAAAGTGCAATGTCAGGAAATGTATGGTTTTCTACTCTTTTTCCCCCTCTTGCCAGCTACTTGTCTATTTATAGAATACACCTCACCATTTACTTCAGAGCAGTGACATGGAGAAGCAGATATTTAGAGGAAGTCCATTCGCTTGACAAAAACATCCATTACCTTTATCAGCAGTGGAGACCAAAAAAGGATCAATTACAATACTTTACTTGGGAATGACTAATTGAATTGTGAAATATACTGACACTCTGAAGTCACTGTGGTGAGCTAAATACTGGCACTTGTAAAAGGCAGGAAATGTAGATAAGATGCTGATTCAATTGATTTGAGGCTAGAATGCATTTTCAGTTTGTGTTGATGCTCTAAGCTTGTCTAATTTCCACCAAGTCTTATTAATCAAGGGTCAGGGAATTAGCTCAGAAGAGAGAGCTGCAGAGGATTTGCACCTACTTGGCTCAACTATGAAATTAGCTCTGAGTGCTAAACACACCACATCCCATTCTGCAGTCAGGGATCAGCTGTCAGCTCCTTGTTTAATCACAGAACCACTCAAATTAGTCATTTGACTGGCTCTAGTGGCACATCTATCATATGTCCTCTGTTACTCTCCTCCATACTTGCTAGCACCTTCCAATCCTGCAGGTGAAGGTGGAGAACAGAGGTAAAAGGTGTTGCTGGTGGCCTCAGCTGGATGTGTTCTAAGTCCTGCTGCTGTTCGGCTGTGTCATATACTACTGGACATTGAAAAACTCCTCTGGACATTCCTGGAGAATGGAACTTCATCCATCACCTGGGATGTTAAATTCTTAGGAAGATCCTTGGCACAGCTTTAGCTGGAGCCATTCTCCCTATCCCAAATGCCTCAGAAATGGTTCAGAAGCTATCACAGTGCAAATACCATTTCCAGGAGGCACTTTGGGTGAATGGCCTCCATTTGGGCATTCATGCTGGGTGCAATGCTCTCAATACAGGTTTTACTGTGTTGTTTGACCTCAGTGGCAGAGAATGATGTGGTTCAAATTTAATTTACTGGGCCAAACATTTTTTCCATGCTGCAATAAATAGCTGTTCAATGTAAAATACTGAATTTCAGGCAGTCTAGCCAAAAAAATTGATTTTTTTATATATACTGCAAAATTAATCAAATAATATGTTAATAAAACTCAGTTAATTCAAATATAAAAAGCTGCAGATGGATATAATATAATTGTTATGCTTGCTTTGTAACAAGCATGTGGTTCATTACTGAAGGAGAGTTGCATGTGCTCAGGGGATCCTCTCTTTCCCATTCCCCTGAGCTCCAGGAAGGAAGAAGGGGTGACCTTCCTGCCCCAGCAGAATCCACCCTACAGACACATCCAAATCAAAAGGTAGCTTTTATTTCTAGGGCTTTCTGAAAAGCTTCTGAAGAGGAAAATGCTTTGGTCTCTGCAATGTCCTAGAGGCCTGATCCTAGCACTTTGCAAGAAAAGAGAATTGCTGAGTTTGCTACAGAAGGTGAAATCTCAGTGCCATTGAAATAAATGCTGTCATCCCCTTCATCCACTGAAGTTAGGATTTACGATCATTTCTTCTTCCATTCATCACATTGAAGAATTCTATCTCCATATTTCTCAGCTTTAACACTTTGAAATAACAATAGTTCAGCATCACACTTCCGTGTAGTCAATGCTTATTTTACCTGCAAAGGAAATAAAAGAACATTCTACAGGTATGCTTAATTAAAACTGGTTCAAATTGATTTTTTTCTAAAACATTTAGTTTAAACACTAGGAGGGCTGGTCTTGTTTACAAGATGAAGTGTTAGATTCTCTGGATTCTCTCCCTGAAATTGACTCAGTCTCCTTTGTATCTAAGGGATTTGTGATTCATCATGGTGTCAGGAAGGAATGTTTCTGTTAGAACTGATCAGGTTATTCACTACAGCAGGAGAAAAGAATTCAAAAGAGAAATATGTGTTTATGACCCGTGAGCTGAAGAATAGAAGCTTTGAAGGGTAGAAAGTAAGAGACCTTGTATACCACTAAGCTCAAGGTGGAGGCAAAGGGAAGGGAGAAACAGGAGAGGTAAAAAAGGTAATTTACCACATAGCTTTAGTCCATTTTTACTTTGCAAGATGTTTGATGCTCGACATCTCATGAGAAATAATATTTTAGTGTGGAATAACTGGCACAAGCACCTTTCCATTTTCAGGCAGGACCAAGGTGTAATTTTACATGAAATAGCATGGACCCACTGGAGAACATGACCCTATTGAGTGGGACTTGGCACTAATTCTGTGTCAAACACTGCTGAAGAGAGCAGTATCCATAACTTAGATGGACAAATATCAGGGGAAAAAAACATCTGAAGTTGAAGTAACTTACCTATAAACAGACAACAGCAAGCTGGCAGGACTGGAGGTTAAACTTGGCTTTCTAACTTCTTAACCCCATGCCCTGCTTGTTTCAGTGATAACAGGCAGAAGTGTAAAACAAAACAGAAATTGCAACACACTCCTCTTTCCCTTCCCTTCCCTTCCCTTCCCTTCCCTTCCCTTCCCTTCCCTTCCCTTCCCTTCCCTTCCCTTCCCTTCCCTTCCCTTCCCTTCCAGTCCAAAATATAGCTTCTGAAAAAGAACTTAAAGAGTACAGACTTGTTAAATAGAGATGCTAGGTAATTTCTGTGTTCAAACACAGGGGACATAGCAATTCTGTATTTTAGAACCACATTTTCACATATGGTGTGAATGCCTAAATGAACATGTCCTAGAGCTCTTGAAATCCAACAAGTTTAGAAAATTGTGATGTCATCCTGAAAAATCAGATTTTTTTACAAGGAAGCTCTCAAAGTATATACGAGAACAAGCACACATTTTTTCAGTTGTGTCACATGCAAAAAAAATTACACTGACTCCAATGTCATTGCCAAGGGTTTACACCACATACTTTCAATGCACCTGTTATACAAATAAAAATTTCACTGCCAACTGAAATTTTATCTGACCACATCCACATTCTGTAGTAAAAGTTGGCTTGCAACTGAAAAGTGAAACATTAGAGCCTGAGGATGTTACTGAAGAAATGCTAACACAGACCCTCACTTTTCCCATGTTTTCTATCAAGTAGAGGATGAGCTTCTCAGATGAACTTAATTTTGTAGAAAAAAGCAGTCATGAATATAGATGGACTGTGGGAAAATGAGTCTGGCCAATGAACTGGAATGAGATGGATAGGAATGCAAGCTGTAATTCTTGCAAAGTCCTTTGGCAACATCTAGTTAGGTTTATCCCAATATAAGAATGATATTTGACACAGTAAATTCTTTGTTTGTGTTCTCTTTCTGTAAATCTTTACACTAGCACCAATTCACAGCATTTCCATTTCCTGAAAAATTACCTTTAGTAATCCCTTATGGGAATTATACCCATGTTGCTGTCAATATATTTTACATTGTCCTCAAATGATGACAAGTGTGCAGAGACCCCAACAACTGGTTAGAGCCTTGACAACTGCAAAACAAAGATGTTCTGTGTTGGCCCAAGCTTGTGAGAACAAGAGAAGTGCTGGAGCCAACCACATACTTTGGGAGTTTTCCAGCTCTGTCAGGAAACCCTTTTTTTTTTCTTGTTTGGCAACAAATGGCATTAATGAGAACAATGAATTTCAGTAATTAGGTTAAGAGGCTTAAACAAACAACCTAACTAGAACAATGAAAGATGAAGATGGGAATATAGATTATTGTGAGCTTATTGTCACTGTAGGCTGATGACAGTTTAGTGAGCTAGCTGGCATTGCTATTATTCATTTCATCACAAAGTTCGTTCCAGACCTGCCCATTTCTCTATCTGCTGTTTGGGTTTAGGAGCAAAAAAGCTGCATAACAAAACTGGAAGAAAGTAAATCTGAGACATGCTGGGAGGTGAATTTACTGCACAGGAAGTACATTCCTTGTTCAGCTGAAGAACAGCTGTAGGTTTTTTTCAGAAAGGAAGTTCAGTCCATGAGTTACCATCTCATAAGTTTTTGGAGAATAGGGTTCAAATCCCTGCTCTTCTGTACATTTTTATGATCTTGAACAATTCACTTGAAGTTTCCTATTAGCTAAAAATGGCACTTAAATCTGGAAACAATTCTGTCTTGCAGGAGAGTTGCAAAACTTATGACATGCTCAGATAACAGATAGTGAGTTCTTTTAAACATCTTACAAACCACTGTAATATTTTGCAAATTACCCTACTCTTTGGCTTTGGCTGAAACCTGAAGCTTTTGCATGCAGGCTGATGTTTTTGGTGTTCTTTCTCTGTGACATTTTTTCAATGGCTCTTCACCTGTGAAGTTGCTATACATTTTCCAAATTTGCCCCTTTTCTTGGCTGTATAGTCAGGCACGGCAAAACAGTTTGCAAAGAGAGTTCATGTTTAGAACAAACAAGAAGAGACACTTCACTGGAGTGGGGACAACTTCATTTTAGTCTTCAGGACAGAAACTGCTAAGTCCACAAATTCAGTTTTGCTGATAAATTTCTTGAGGAACAAGTGAAGCTTCTTTCCATGCTTTCAGACTTCCATAGTGGTGTAACAGGATGTGTTTAGTGATGGATGAAGGTAAGATTGGTCTTGGACTGGAAACGTGCTGCTTAAAGACCACTGATTGCAATATTTAAGGTGAAGAATATATATCTCAACTATTAATTATTTAGTATTTACTTCAAAGTGTCTCCAAAAGGTTTCAGTTTATAAAGGCAAAAGCAATTTGATGGTGAGGAGGGTTTGGACTGGAAATTTAGGCTGATAATGCATTTTGCTTTAACGCATATTTGCTACATACCTAAACCTTCTAGTAATTCACATGCAAGTCTCTCAAGTTTTTTATTAATAAAGCTTGATTACATTAAGAAGTAAGACAGCAGTTAGGAAAAAAAAAACCAAAACACAATGATATACAATACGAAACTTGCATGCTAAAAATAGCAAAAAAATAATGTGAGAAATTAAAAATATGGAGGGAAAGCGTTAGTGTGATAAAATGTAGGTTTTTAATGTATGTTGGAATAAAAGTATATCCGAAGAAAAAGTGATGTTGGAAAACATCAGTGTCCTAATGTTTGAAACAAATAATCAAATTCTTTTTAGAAGACATAGAATAGTTAAAATTCATACAAATAGCTTTATTCCTAGAAATAAAATACAGATGGTGTACTTCTACCATATAAGAACAACAAATTTCTTTCTGGCTTGTCATGCTCTGAGGAAAATACAAAGCAACTTTGAGTAGAATTAAACACTTCTAATTCAGTGGAAACAGATGTTTTGCACACAAATAGCTCTAGGAAATCTTTAATCTTTAATCCTCATTTTTAACAAATTCTGGAACACCAGGAAAATTCCAGAAGATTGAAATTGAGTTTACAGTAAGCCAATATTAAAAAAAATCTGACAAGATGACTGGAGTCAGTGTAGGTCAATTAGTCTGACATCTGTTCCAGAAAATATAACAGAAAAGTTGGGAAGAGAATCAGCTGAGAAATAATTAAAGGATAGAAAATAAAATTAATTCCAGACAACATGGTTTTATGAAAAGCAGATCATGTCAAAGAAATCCCACTTTATTCTTTGATGAAATTGCAAGCTTGTTTGAGTAATTTGATTTTTGTAAAATATTTGAATTTGGCAGCACAACATGTTCTGATTTAAACATTGGCATCATATACTATTAATAAAGCAAATGTTTTATGAATTAAGAACTGGTTAAGTGATAGATCTTAGAAGGAGATTGTCTCCAGGAAATTATCAACAGCTGAACATACTTATAACAGAGTTTCATGGGGATCAGTAGCAGAGCTAATACCATTCAATGACTTCACTGGTTATTTTTGAAAGTAAATAATAAATCACTTATGATAATATTTGTAATTAAAACTGAAAAAAGAAAAACAACTCGGCAAAATAGCATATAAGGATAAAACAATGAGGCAAGATGATTTTTTCATAAACAGGACCCTGAAAAAGACCCAGGAATCAAAATGAAGGAGTAACCTAATGTGAGGTCTTAGCATAGCAAAAGTGCTGATAATTAGTTCTAATTGTAGTCTACCTGCAAATGCAGCTACTCTGTTCTCTGGATTCTGGCTCTTCAGTGTGCAATCAGCACTGGGATGTCTGTGCTGCACTTCTCTGCACTTCCTCTTGTGCTGGTTTGTATAAACTGAGACAGCTCAGATGCCTTGAATGCCTCTGCCAGCATGATGTAGTTTTGCCCTTGATCACAGTCACACTACTTTCACAGGGAGAAGGTAATGGGTATTAAATAACCCTTCAATCTAGGAGGGAGGAAGTAACAAGAACCAACGTCTGGAAGTTGAAGTCATGCATGTTTAAGTTAAAATGTATTATTGTTCATGTACAGACATCAGTGGGAGAAATTATCAGGGGAATGTCCAGCTTTAGTCAAGTCTGTGCCTTTGGAAGCATGTAATTTTGTGAAAGGGGATGGCAACCTCCATGAGACCCGGGTGAAATAAATAACCATATAACTTTCTCATTATTGTTCTTAAGAACAGGGACCTGGTTGCAAGTTCTGTTTACTAGTCAGAAGAATTATCTTGCTGACACTGATTTTGGAGGGGAAAGGGTTGAAATCTCACAGGCAAAGCACATGGTATGTACAGAAGAATCTGTAAAGAAAGATCATAATATAAAGCACTAAAAGTCAAATCTGAAGCTCTGCTCTCAGGAAACAAGCTTGCCAATTGAAAAAAGAAGTCTTAGATTGCCCATGGTTAATGCTTTTCAGATGACAGAAAGGGTGTGACCTTGAGAGGTCATCCCCTATCTTAAGTCAAGATCAACTCCACTGAAAGCTGATTAAGAGAAAAATGAAATGCCAGTAATGTTAACCTCACAGGTATAAAAAATGTCCTTGCTGCAACAACATAAATGACTTCTAATCCAGATCAGCTCCCCCCTATCCCAAGCATTGCAGTGAAATAACAGCAGCCTCTCATACAACATTGGAATGTGTGGACCCTTCCAGAAGAATCCTTAAATTCCCCAAATGTGTTGTTCTCTCAGACTCCAGGCCACAAATCCATGTGTTGTAACTAGTTTGAGTCCAGGAATAAAGAGTGCCCTGACCCTGAGTAAGTCATCACAGGCATTCTCCTTTGGGATAATGTCCACATCTCCTACAGTTTGCTTTGTAGTGCCAACCCTAACTAATATGCTCAGTAACAACTCTGTGGTCACAAGCTGGGGGCACTGTTTGATGAGATATCAAGAAGGTTATGTGTTTACTATTCAAATTCCAAGGCTGGGTGATCAGGAGGATGGAGAGCAGCCAAAATAACCTCACAACAGTGGGGGATTACTTCTGCTTCTTTGTGGGCTTACCAGAATGTCTTCCCCAGTTTGGTAAACACTGTGTTACTCCATCCCTGGAAGTGTTCAGTGCCAGGTTGGATGGGGTTCTGAGCAACCTTGTCTAGTGGAAGTTGTCCCTGCCCATGGCAGGGAGGCTGGAACTGGATGATCTGTAAGGTCCCTTCCAAACCAAACGACTCTACAATTTTATGATTCAATGATTCTATGAGTCTATGAATCTATAAGATGATGTTGATAAAAACAGAGGACAGAAATTTAAATAGTCTCTCAAAAGGAGGTCACACATTGTTTTTGCTCAAGTAAACTAAACCCTCAAGCCTAATGTATCAGAGGAGAAGAATATTCAAAAGACTTCATCTAGAAGATAGAAGCATTCTTACAGACTTAGGTTATATTAACCCTTATTACACTGTATTACTTATGTGGACAGTAAATTACTCTTTGCTTTAAGAAAGAGTATGTGTGTTGCCTCAGGATGTGTTCAACAAATGTATTTCTCATTCCCTGCAGTGTGGGTTGGATTTACTGCTCTGCTCCTTGTCTCAGAGGTTATCTAAAAGAGAGTCCTTAATTATTCTGTTGGAGCACTACTCATGTTTTACTATAAGTACAAGCTTATGTTGCTGTAACTTTCTAAAGAGTTACTCTGGCAAAAACTCACACAGAGATTCAGTTCCACAAGTGAACAATATCAGCATATTCTTGTATCTACACTGGCTACCCTCCTCAGAACACCTCTGTACAGACACTTCTTCATTGCCTGGAGCTGCACTCACACTGGGCTCAATAAAGCACTGTATGCTATGCTGTTGTCTTTATCGCCTGGGGCAAGAATTAACCCTGAATCTTTAGCTTGAACCAGTAAAGCCAAAGGTGGTGTAACTGCAGAAAGACAGCTTTGCCTCTGTACCTCCAACTGCCCTCATCACACTCAGCTCTTTGAACTTATGAGGTCTCTTTGGTGAAATGCACAAGTACAAGGAGTAGAGGCTTCACCTGTGAATTTTCATACATCTCCAGACTTCAGCAGCCCTGAATGCATAAACTTTACTAAGAGTGATACAGCTGATTTATTTAATTTTTATTTAAACACTGTAATAACATTTTGTCACAGATCTTTCCTATTTTGGGTGTCATCCTAGGGCTTTGCTACTCAGATGTAACCATTGCAGAACCAAAAAAGAACCACTGGCTCAGAAGATGAAAGAGTGGATGTCAGGTAAAGGGCCACTGGCCAGCAGAACATGAGAAAAGAATTAACACATTTTGAGAGGACAGCGGCTGCTCTCTGAAGGATGAAACACAGTTCAGTGTTTCTGTCACTGCTCCAGCTGGCTGACCTGCAGATTGGCTCCAGACCTGGGAACAGCTTGACCAGTTATCAGCCCAGAAACAAATGCTTTAGCAACTGAGCATGTCAAATAGAAAAGGAAGAAAGAAAGAAAAGTGCTAATGAGATTTTATATAGAATTTTGTGATTAAAATATAGAAATAATGAAATAACCCATCAAAAGTGGTACTCCTTGGGAGGGGGGAAAAAAAAGAAACTTTTGTCTGAGTTTGGAAAGTGCTATATTTAAGAATTTTGAAACTAGCAGACATTAAATGAATAAAAAATGAGGTCCACATAAATGAATAAACTTTACAGACTTATATTGCCAAGGGTACTAAAAAGCCTTAGTAATTATTAAATATACTTCCTAATTAACTGGTGGCCTGTTTATATCTGTTTATTGTGGAAATGCAGAATCTCATTCTAAATCTGAATAAGGTGTCTTATCCACCTGGGGAATGTGCAGCCCATGTAGAGGGGTTGCCTCAGTCTGCAACTGTATAATTACATCAGTTCATGATGTCAGTAAGTAAGTGAGTTCCCTGTGGGAAGAGGAATTAGCCATTGGATAAAGGTGGAGCATCAGGTTCATATACTGTGTGGTCAAAAACTGAGAGAAAAAGCATAAACATCCTTATTTCTACACACAGTATGTACATCTTTATTAGCTATGTAAAAATCAGTGGAAGCTCTTTTTTCCTCCATTGCTTGAGTCACTGAAAAATGAAATGTTGAGAAATACAATGAAACAGAATGTTTCCCAGCTATTTGGAGAAGTGAAGAATACAGGAGAAAAGTGAAGTGTAGACTCATGAATGAATGAGGGTGAAAGGTTGAATATGATGGGAATGCATGAAAGGCAGAATGTGCCAATTCTGAGGGCACAGGAAGGAATAAACCCCAGTTTCTTGAGTCTGTGGAGGTGCTGCAGTGATGTCTCATGGATGTGGGTTGGCCATGCAACAACTTCAGTGCTTCATTCAGTAGTAAGATGCAGGATTGCTGTGCTCAGTAAATTCATCCTGGATGATGCTTCCTCAGCCTTTTCAGACTGCATTGGTGTCTCCAGGTCTTCTTTTGTTTCACCCCTACTTCTCCTGAAGTTATCACAGATCTGCTTCCTCAAGTGCTGCAGTCAGTTCTGCAATGGCCTGTTTTGGTACACAGAGAGTCCTGGTAAGAGGATGGAGCATAAACCTGCTTTATCTGTGAGCAATGACTTTACACACTCAGCCACATATCCAGGGCAGCAAAGCATGAAGCTGGATTTCATCTTTGGGACCTTATGCTCCTCTCCTCCCTGCATTCTCAGGAGAGACTCAACTTTAGAGAGATGCACTCTCTAGATTAGCTTTAGGAGATATTTTCCCTCTGGGTTTCTGCAATACCACAATAAACATAAACAGGAATAAGGAGAAGAAAATACAAAAGTTCTGAGCACAAAACCAAAGCAATTCTTGGAGGATGCATAAAATACGAATGTGTAAGCAAAGTAAAAGGACTTGAACACCTGCAGTAATAAAGGCTCTTCTGCAAAAATGTATTTCAATATTTAAACAACCATCTCTGGTAGCCTTTTGGGTAACAATATAGCTCGATTGCTGGCCGTTTCCTACCATGGAAACTAAGGGATATCCAGTATAATTTTGCTCCAATAAATAGAATCTGAAAAAAGCAAACTGTAAGGCTGCAAAGCAGACTGTTTTCCTGAACTGCTTTTCCCTCTAAAATATTTTGTTGGCATGACATGCACTGTTTATTGTTTTACATGTCTTTATAGCCTTCAGCCTCTCTCTCTGTCAACACATTACTCTTCAGCTTCATTGTGCTCTTCTGTCTTCTCTGGTGCCGTGGGAACATAAAGCAAACTATTCTACTGTTCTCAGCTAGAAATTGTTTTTCATTATAATTTCAAGAGGGGCTTTGAAGTATCTACTTAGGCTCTCACAGCTAATAAGAGACAAGGCAGTTGCTATGCTACTTGTTGATTAAATGAAAACCAGACCTGATAACGTGTGAAATCTTCCTGAGGGAGGTGTTTCTCTTATGGAGATGAGTACTGAACAGCTAAGATCTGAAGTTGTATGTCTAAGGTTAAATGCCTAAATGGTCATTTTAAGCTCTGAAAGCAATGAGCTGGCTATCTGGAGCCAGAGTGTCAGTGGGTGTAAAACATCACTGACACTTTCTGAGCATTTGGGCACAAGGGGCTTTGAGGACAAAATGTCTGTTTTATATTCTGAGCATTAAAAATCCTAAATTTCATTTAAGAACTAAATAAAAAAAAAATCTTTTTCTGGGGTGTAATGTGACAGAAAAATATAATGACACCCAGGAGAAGATCCTTGGCTCTCCAAAACCAAGATATCATATTTAAGGCCACAAATAATAGGTAGTTTTGTACTTGTGAGTCACAGGTTGAAAATGAGTTTATACTGAAAGCCCCACCCAAAATACAATTTATGTTTCTGAAACACACTATAGACCTCTAAATTCAAGACATCAGTCTAATCTAAATACCTGAATCTGTTTGGACATTGGAAGTTTCTTACGTATGTTGTACCCCTTAAATCAGGTTTAACACATGCTGAGAGCACCGAGTTCAGAATAAAATAAAAGTCGCAATGACTTTCACTGTGACACAACAAAAAGAGGTGCCAGAGCATTAATGGTTTTGTATACTTAATTTAAAATGCCATACTTAAAACTGCAATTCTCTTTTATTTTCCTTTGCTGTTGAAAATGGATAACTCTGCAGCAAAAAATGTGAGTCATGAGACGAAAGAAAGAACAGGCAAGAGAAAGCATAATTTTATAGTCCAGTGATTTAAGCACTGTTGTAAGAGAACAGAACTGGTTCTGCTCTGTACATCTTTTCCTTTTATGTGTGTTTGTCTGTTTCAATTGAAATGCAGAAGCAATCCACAGCAGCAGAATGAAAAATGATATTACACATTGTCTCGCTTGCTGTATTTTTGGTCCCACACTGTGGTTACCATGTGAACTGCTTGAGGAGTGGTGAATGTACCTATAAGCTTGTGTTTATCCTCTTAGAGTAGAGATCTGAGTTCAGTTCCCTTAAGCTAAGAAGGGCTTTTTTCTGTTCCAGTTATTGGCAGCAAAACACCTGATTTTGTTGCTGCTCACAAACTAACAGGATAGCAAAGATCTGCATTCTGGCTTAACTGAGGAGCAAACATCAGTTAGATGTAAACGTTGGACAGCAAAATTCGAGACAGAGAGAGAAGCACATTTTTTATATACATTTCTATCTCCAGCTGGAAGAATCAACCAGCTGCTGTCAGCACCCTCCTCTCCCATGTGTGTTTTCCACCCCTACTCCAGATTGTCTATATTTAAGGTGATACATTACTGTCCATTGCATCATAGGACTTTCTTGGGATGGTGTTCTATGCAGGGGTCATCAAGATGTGTTATCTGCCAATGTATGTCTCATTTTTGGTGTGTTAAAATTTCAGTGATTGCCCTAATGCTTTCCCCTATATACTAGGGGAAGAAGTAACAGTTCACTATCAATGTGTTGTTAGACAGTAACACTGGACTTTTTCTGAAAATACCAGTTTCTGAAAGAAAAAATACTTTAGATGTTACAATAATAGCACATTTATTCTATTAATTTTGCTTTCTGAAAAGGAAATGGAAGTAGGGAGATTATCCTAGGGCAGCAGTCCACAGACATTTCCCACTTTATACCTTTATTTCACCTTCATAAAAAGAAATTATGTGCAGGGATAATTTTTTGTTTATTGTGTCAGATTTCCTTTATTGCACTTGGCAATTTCATCCAATCTGTGCACTGAAAAAAGAAATCTTGTATTTCCAAAGCAAACAAAGTTCCAGTTGCATGGTAACCAGCCCACATACTAAGCCCTAGAAATATCAGATCCAGAGGGCTCAGGACTTTGCCAAAGAAACAGAGTGCCTTTGACTGATTTCTTCATATGATAACAACAGGGATTTTAACCACTACATCATACAAAATGATGCTGTGGCCAAATTCTTTGCTGTTACTGAAGTCCAGGGAGTTACATCATTGGTGAAGGGGATTCCAGTCCTTCCCAAGCAGTTTGTCCTCATGCAGCCTGCAGAGGGGAGTTTGCCTCCATCAGAGATGGGAGGTCTCACCAGGCCACATGCCTGCTCTGTCAAAAAGGAACTTTACTTTAAAGACACTGTGAACTTTTGGATCCCCAGAGTAAGAGGGCATTAGAGTAAAGGGCATGGGGGGGGATGAACAAAGGCCCCTCAATGTTTGCCATCCTTCTCATATTACAGAGATAAAAAAACACAGTTGCATGATTTTTCTCTGGGCGTTTGGCATTAACTTGATGGTTTCAAAGGCTATAGTTACTTTGGCTCCCCTGATGATGTGGAACCACTGGAGACATATTTCAAGAAGCGGGAAGTAGCCATGAAGATGGTGAAAGTGCCTTGCTAAGGATCACAAGATAGGGTATCATGGTTTAAACCCAGCCAGCAAATAAGTACTGAGCAGGCTCTCACTCACTCTTCCCCCTTTCCCCAGTGGGATGAGGAGGAAAACCAGAAAAAAAGAGTAAAACTCATGGGTTGAGATAAGAACAGTATAATAATTGATACAAAATTAAATACACTAATACTACTAATGAAAAGGATATGGAGAGAGAGATAAAATCCAAGAAAAGTAAGTGATGCATGACACCACCCACTGACTAGTGCCCAATCCATCCCTGAGCACCAATTGTCTCCTCCCAGTTGACTCTCCCCCCATTTATATACTGCTCTCTTAAGTGAGAGAAAAGAAGGTCCCAAACCAAAAATTTCTTCACGGTTCAGCTTGTAATGCATCTTCGTGAATAACAAGCTAACAACGTTCCTTATTCATAGTGTGTGGTTTCTCCATAATCATGAACTTAAGCAAGTGAGCTGACATCAAAGTAGCCATTGAGATGTTCTTGATTTTCTGCCTAATATTGAATACACCTTGGACTATGGCTTTCACATCAATGTTTCATTAAGTTATAGTTTTTGTTTTTGATTAAAAATTAAATTATAGTTTTTGATTTACCTAAATCCTCAACCAACCTTTAATCCACATACCAAGGCTGGTAGGACTTTGGGGTAGTGTCTGTGGCAATGTAGGCATTACACATTGAAATCAGGATTGCATGTTCAACAGAGGGAGCTGGAAAATCCTGCCATAGTACAAAATTCCAAAGAAGGTGAAGATCACCATCATTGTTGAATTCATGTTTGAGTGGGAAGGGTACACCTGACTCTCATTACCAAAACTTGGACATAGTTTTGTTTCCACAGGTGACTCATTTTGAGCAGTGGAGCTGAAGAGCCATTTTTCAGCTGTGGGCTCAGCCTGAACACAAACATTTTCACACAGAATCACATGGTACTCCAGGGATATGATTCCTCACAAGCGCATGAATTCCAGGAGAGAACTGTTAATATTTGGGAGGACTGGCAATCCAGCAGACTGACAGTGGTGAATTTCAGCTGAAATGAGCCATATTTCATTCACAGATGTTGGTTTGCTCTCTACACAGCCCCAGTCCTGTGAGCAACACTTGGTCCTCAGATTTGCCACAGTTCAGTCTGATTCAGCTGCTTGTGGCAGCCCAACCCATGTGGTCTTTTTCATTGCCCCTCCACCTCTCCTTCTTGTCACAATTCCCTTACTCACTGCATTTTTTACTCTGTAGATGTGACAGAAAACATCTATTTTCACATTTCAAGGTCTATAAGTTTGTCTCTTGATTTAGTTGTCCTCTCTCTTCCTAACCACAACAGCACCAATCAACCCCAGCCCCAGTAATACACCCAGGCCTGTCTAATCTATCTGGCTCCAAATCTGGACAGCACAAGGGCAATGCTGTCCTGCTCTCTGGTTGTCACTGAAGGATCTATGCTAACTGTGTTCCCCAGGGTGAATTGACAGAATTCTAGTGGTCTAGTTTCAACTGGTGTGGTTGATTGACCTGAAAAAATAAATGGATCAAACTCAGACTCTTTGATCTAGGTATGGTGCTCTTGCAGCAGATTTGCTGTTGGAATGAGACAGGATTCAAGAGAACCAGCTGGAGTCTGGTATGTAGGATTTTCTGGACTGAAGCCAGGGAGCTTAGTTAATAACTCAGCAAGACAGGCTGCTCGATCTTCTAATTGGCTGCCAGCTTCAGGCTCTGAGTGCCCAGTTGTTCATGCAGGGACCAGCACAACTGAAAAAGATCTGTACTGCTACAGCGTTCATAGTTGGTTTATTCTGTCAAAAGTGGTTGAATTAATCTGTCTCTTTGGAGATAAAACACAGGTTGTAAGTGGCTTCTGAGCTGCAGAACCTCTGAATCAAACCACGCCCTTGTTTCCATCTGAGCATCACCATCCTAAAAAAGAGCTAGTGTGAAGTTCTGAGTTGTTTTCTCAAGACCATACCAGACCTGAGGCCTGGAAAGACTTCTGTATTTTCTCTGTCTTTAAACCTGAGCTGGAGATAAAGCAGCCTATGTGATGCCAGGCAAGAACATTCTGTCCCACAGAAGAGTCTGCACTGTCAATTATTGTGAGTAACAAACTTGTAGTGGGGAAGACTATCTGATTGCAAGGGGTCCTGTCTAATTTGAGTCTTTGCCTTTGGATGTTTTGTTTCAGAATAATGGTCTGAGCTGAACCTCACAACCAGGAGCCTATAAGAATTTTTAGGCAATGTGAAGTTAAATACCTTGTAAACAGGCACCCAAATCTGCAGAACACTTCCTGTAAAGAATATGCATCAAAACCACTTCCCTTGTGATGTTCAGGCTGATAAAGAATTTGGAGGAATGCTGCCTTAGGAGAGATGTATGTGTGCCCAGGGCACTGAGGTGGGAAAAACAACACTTAGGAGAAAACACTGGTCACTTTCCAAACACGTGTTGAGATTCTGGTTCTCAAATAAAAGAGAGCTTATAAAGAATGATTTTGGGGGCTACAGTGCATGGAACTGCTCTAATGGGAATAAATCTCTTCTTGTTTGCTTCCTGCAAAATTCAGTCGAACAGAACTTTGTATAGTCTGTAAATAAAAGAGATTGGCAAGACACCTGAGTTGAGCACTCATACCTCCTGCAAACTGAAACAAGCTTCAAGGCTCAATTGTTTTCTAATCAGCAATATCAAAGGAGGCACTGTAGAGAGTCCCTTATGGAACTGAATTCAGGAGAGGCACAAAATCCTTGAGAATGAAACAGAAAAGGGTATAGCTAAATTATCCCTGTTGAAAATCATGGCACTGCAGAAAAGAGAAATGAAAGAGCAGGAAAGCCACCACGGCAGTGGCAAGACAGGCAGAAAATATCTACAGCTGTATATGAAATTATGTGGAAAATAAGGGAAGAAAGGAGGTCATGCAGTGTAGAAGAGAAATTATGCCAAACAGGCAATATGTCTGGGCAGCAGGGACGTTGAGGACGAGACTGATTTTGTTGGTATTGTGGAAAAAGGAGCAGCAGGACGTTAGGGTGGGAAAAGGAGTGAAAGAAATGAAAGGTGACATGAAGGTTGAAAGCCCGAAAAGAGAAAGAAATTGTTTCAGCCTCCAAAGATCCAACTGTGATTATGCAGCTGTCTGCCCTGCCCCTTTAATTAAGTAATTGATTAATTAAAATAAAGCACTTAATCTCTCCATTTACATATTATGCCTCCCACTAACCAGCACTGACTGCAGGGTCCTCATCAGAAAGCTCCTTCCTATTTGAATTCGTGTTGGTTCCCAAACATATTACTTTGTAAATAGGAAATGACAACATTGGCTCAGTGCCCCAGTATCGTCGCAGCATTGCCATATGTCAGTATCATGCTAAACATAGTAAGCAGAAGACCCAACAATATAATTATTGAGGACATCTGTCAGCAGCACAGGCTACATCTGGGATTAGTAGCTGTAATACTGGAAAGACCTATAAGAAGCAGAGAGGAAAGTCCTTTTGTGTTGGCTTGGATTTTCAAGAATAGGAGCCAGATCCTCAGCTGGTGTAAATTTAAGCCATTCAAATAAGCTAATGAATCCAGCATCAGCTGATACTTGCTAAGGATCTGACACTGAAAATGAGGCCAATGCCATTAAGTATGAGGTTTAATATTTTCTGTGTAAAGGTAGAATGCCTCAAAACAATCTGAGTTTACAACATTGAAGATCATTTGTTAGTGGAGCCAGCAGGTACAGACTGTCTTTTATCTCAGATCTGAAGGACTGTGGACAAGTTTGGAAAGCTCCTGAAGAATATTAAAAATTCTCTTTAATGTTCTTTGTACATCAAGCATGCGGTAGTATAATTTTATGTTTCAAATAATTATAGGTAGGAAAAAAAAAAAGAATATTTGAGCACATTTAACACTTGCTAAATTTTCTTCATCCACAGCAGAGTTTACCTTGTAGTCTGCACAGGCATACTCTCCTGTGAAACCAGTGACACATACAGATTATACCTATTCATTAATCTGAGGGCAATCTCCTGTTGGGAAGCCAAGTAGCTGCATTAATGGAATGTTCCTTTAGAGTTAATATCCCCTGTAGAAATCATATAGCCATGTCTGTACCATGCTGTGCTCATTCTAACACACTGTAGTTCTCAGCAAGCCTTAATATTTCAAACACCAGGTTGTCCTAATATTTGTTATATAGCATCTGGGATGGAGGCTAACTGTGTTTAAATATGTGGCAGAAAGGTTTCACTCCCTGGATCTGCAGACAGGCCCTGAGGATTTCCAGTCAGCTCCCAGCCCTGTTCTTTGAGCACCAAGCATGTGATGATGAGCTGCACCACTGCCTTCAGTAGAGAAGCTGAAGGGATTATGCCTAAGAAACGTTAACAGACAGATTTTGAGCAATACCAGGAAAAGTTGCTTTCTGAAGAATGTGCCTAGTAACGTATTAGATGAGAAATAAAGGAGAAGAAAGGTTAATCTCCCCAGATAAAAGCTCTTCTTTCATGTGTCACATGGAACTTTTCACTCCTTTACACTCTGTATTGATGAACAAGGGCATCCTCGTCCCCGAGTCAGGTTTGCATTAAAGCAAAAATGAGCTCATGTACTGATCTCTCCCCACTTTTTAATTTTTTTGCTTTGCAAGATTTCTTTGAGCCCTAAATCCATAACCTAAATGGAACAAAGGATTACAAAAAAACAGTAGATTTCACAATTGACAGAATGTAAATTTCATTTTTCCTTAAACTGAGAAAAATCTTTCCTTATGTCAATACACTTCAGGTTTGGGGGGATCTAAGAGAGGTGTGCCTCTTCACCTCATTCACTCAGTAGGAGATTCACCAAGACTCTTATGTTTATGGATGTGTGTCTGTGTGCCTTTACATGAGCTCAGTGTTTAAACTCCTGCAGTCAGCAAAGACACATCCCAGGAAATCTGTAGGTCTGCAGAGAGGCCCAGCTGACTAAAAGTCTACTTTAACTGTGATGCTTTGAATTGCCTTGGTGAGGTGTTTATTGCTCTCTTGTGACAGCAGAGGAAGCATATGGTGCCTAAAGCCTTAAGTGAGTACCTCAGTACATCCCCCCAGCATCCCCTGCTCAGGCTGGCAAACAAGGCAGACAGTTAAACGAGGTTGGAAATATTGGTTATTGTGATGAGACATGAAAAAATAATCTGATGCAAACCTATAACAACACCCAAACCATCAATATATTTTCATTTTCATAACACATAGAGAACATTTTCTTTCCAAAATCCAATTGTGTCTTTCCTAGACAGGACAGGAGAGAATAGAGTTGTGAGCCCTGAAATGCAGAGGGCTGTCTTGCTCCTGTTGGTGTTTTTCTGTGGTCTGGACCCTGCTTGAACTTTGTGTGAGTGTGATGGATGAAAACACAATGATTGTTCATTGACTGCATTTATTCTTTTGTCAAAGGCAGGGTCTGAATGAGCAGTAGCTTTGTTTAATTCCATTTTCTTAATAAAACAGAGAAAAAGTTTCCTTGAGATCGTTGCAGGCCTCTGGTCTCACATCAATACATCCTCTTGTCTTCGTATCACCAAGTAGCTGAGAAAGTTTTTCACTCAGGCTGAAAAATGACAAAAAGCAAGCAAACAAGAAAAAAAACCCACACCAAAACCCAAACATTCAAACAAACAAAACCCTGAAACAAGTCCCCCCACCAAAAAGACCCACCCTGCCACACACCAAACCAACCAACAAACCAGCCAAACCCCTGCAAAACAAAAACAAACAAACAAACAAAACCTGACAGGTTTTTTAGATAGCAATGGAAAAGTTAAAAAAATAAAGAAAAGAGGAAATTTGTTATTGCTTGGTTTTCGGGATCTTTTTCCTCAGAAAAGTGGGGATAGCTATTTTTTATTTTCTTGTTAAAATGCAAGACAATCCAAGTGGCCTGAGCCCATGGTCTGACCCCGAGAATATAAATTTCTCTGCATCAGTAAACCTATCCACCTCATTGACGTTACTGACACTTGGAAATCCCTGTCTTGAATAATAGTTTGTAGGACTTGTTCCAAGTGGGGCTAAAGTGAGACTCAGGTACTCACCTTTGCTTGTGGTAGATTTCACTATTACTGCTAAGGGAAAACACTCAGTTCAGAAAGCTACTCTATTTCTTTCTAAAAAGAAAAGACCATTCCAGGAACACAGACATACAGAATGAATGAATGAATATTCTTGTCTGATTGCAGCTCTGGAGTGAATTTTGATGGTCGAGTTGAAAATAGTGCTTGGATGAAAAGGAGTCTGTAATGGAAACCATGCAGGAACTTTAACACCAGCAGCAGTGCCAGCAGAGAGCTCGTAAGAATATCAGTCATATGGGGAACTATGCACCTATTGGAAGTGTTCACCAAAAGATTAACTCCAAAATGTATAGCCTCAATTTCCTGAGTTTAACTGTGTTTGAATGATCTGTGAATTTTAGGGTAATGTGTATTTAACATGCATCTCTATAGGAACTATGGACTCATACAGTGTGTCTTTATTTGCAATGTTATAGACCTTACAAGCATTCATTTAGGTGTAGCTTATTTAATTTTTTAATGGGTTAATCCTTGTTCTTTCAGGAGAGTTTTTCTATATACAAAGCAATTACTTAAGCTAGTGTTTGTTTAGCTCACCTAACCAGAGCAGTCACGTAATCTTTGGGCTTTTTCATATCTTGCCAGCAATTTTATTAATGGAATTGGGCTGTTCCTGTCTGAAATATTCTCTTGCAAATGTTTCCAGGCAGAACAAGAATGTGAATAACCTAGTGTTCAACAGCGAGTTTTAAACAGATTCTTATTCTCCTGTCTAATTTTGATATGGCAAATACAGTAACCATCACATAGAACACATTTATACCATTGCAATTGATTTTTGTTTATGGAAGTTAGCTAATATTTGTGTTCTTGCAGGGAGGATGTGGGAGAGATATGGAGGATGGAGTTAAGAGTTTTTCTTGTTCACATTTCCAAATCTCCCCCAAAACACTGTTCTTATTTTCCTTTTGGTATCATGCTGCAAGGAAGGCCTGGCTGAAATTTTGACTTCCATTTTCTCAACGTCCTGCTGTATTGTTTTGCTGCTGAGATTTCTACCTCTCTTACCCCTCATGAGGGGACATCCATACACACATCAAACAACAAAGAGAACTTAGATTCCAACCTTTGTAAAAACCCAAACTGTATGTCCTAGCCATTGCAACAGCTGCTTCTTCAGCCACCAGTTTCACAAAGGCATTTTATGACTCCTTACTGCAGCTTTTTCTCAATGGAATTAATTCCATTTCGTACAACCCTCAGGGTAATGGCATTTACTAAAAATAAATTAATAAATAGCATCATTACTCTATTTTTGCATTTGCAAGAACCAGGGACTGACTCTCATTTTGGTCAAAATCATAAAAATTTCTGACATCAAAGCAACTACCTTCCTGTCAAAGTGCTGTAAGCTAATAAAGAATTTGGCCAGGCCATTTCTTATTGTGTGGGAAACATGTTAATTGTGATTAAGCCTGTAAAAATGAAGCAGTCACAGCCCCTTCTCTACTGCACATTCAGCAGACTCACCATTGCTGCATCCAAGGTCCTGCCAGGGTGCACTAGGGCATGACTAACATCTATCATATATTTGTTTATTCCTCTCCTTCCCAGGCAATAATCATGTGCCACAACCAAGAGTACTTAGAATACACCTATGTGCTTATGCTGCTCAAGGTAAGGTCAGAGATGTGCAGCTTGCTTTTCCAGCAGGAGGTGGTGAGGTTTGTTGTAACTCTTTGTTCCTGTGGGAATTTATTTCCCATTTTGGGTCAGCTCTGAGAGAGAGCTCTGTCTTGGGCACTGACACCCTTACAAATGTTTTACCAAAGCAGCTGCTTCCTTTGGCTGGGAAAATTTTGATGTGCCAGCTTTATGAGTGATTCCTCTCAGGATGCTACCAGTGGGCTCACTTTGCCTTTACTTTTTCCTCCTTCACAAAAATAGAGGTCTTGCTTAACTTTGCACTTTCCACTTTTCTTTCACGAGGAAGTGTCTTTATTTAATACTGCACCGTACTGAAAGCAGCCCCTCCAGAGTACTGCTGGTTTCTGCCTCATCAGTGGGGAGGATATCCTCAAAAAGCACCAACTTGGAGTTTACAGTTGCTGCAAGGTGACTATCCAAAGGAATTAAATGCAGAGGAATGTAAAAATATTTCACAGCAGGAAAGCAGGGAGAAGGAAAGCAGTCAGTGCAGAAAACCAAATATATAGGGGAAATTCATCATAATGGAAGAAACACATTGAAAAAAGGGTACTTAAAAATAGAAGAAAATTCCACATTTGAAAAATATAGTCATCCTGATAAAAACTAATAAAGAATAAAATATAATTTCAGGGTACAGAATTTGAACAAAAGATACGCCTGAATGGTTAACATGCTGGCTTTGCTCACTGCCAGTATCCTTACTTCAAAGTGGTGTTGAACAGTGTTACAGTCAAAACTAGGAGGCAGATAACAAACTGTTAGAGCATTACCTGCTACACAGAACATTATTTACCAGCAGACAGGTCCCAGGGTCCTCATTTAAAATAGTATTTGCATAGCTGTGAACATGCTTAATTTTTACGGCAACATATTGCCTTCAAATTGGATTAAATTATTGCAGTGTTTTAGAAACTTGTGATCTGATTCTGCAATTTAAAACAAAATTACATGTTGCTGCTCTAAGTACAGCAGATTCTTTTCATTTTCTTCTACAATGAAACACTTCAGTACAATGGGCTCTGAAGACAATTTTTAATGCTGACTCCTCTGCATTCTGGCCTCATTTGTGGAGATACACAAGCAGCCACAATAACAGCCTCAAACATGACTTTCAAAACACAATGCTTTTGTACTTCAAAAGAGATATGTCCCCATTTCTTTCTCATATGTCTTTTCTCAAGCCTTTTATTCCTCACAAAGAAATACAGAACTGACCTGACAAAAACATTTTTCTTGTCAAAGTAGTCAAAATTATCCTGCCTGAGTAAATCTGAGAACTCTTTTCCTGATAGAACCACCTGGGAGCACAAAGACATATATTTCATTTGTATCACTTAGAAAAAAAAGTGAGCTGGGATGTAAAAGAACATAATTATAATTAGACCTAGAATCTTACCAGTCCCTGATCTTCAAGAGACAGACAGCTCTCATCTCAAATGGAGATCCTTTGAATTCATTGAATGTATAAAATGGTCTTGAGGACTGTAACTGTATTGTGAACCTAGATGCTAACCTGCTTCACCAAAAACATTCTTAACCCTGGAAGGCAACACATTCCATGGGTTTTGACACCCTCCAGTTGTCCATGCTGCTTGCAGGGTCAGAGCTGGTGAGTATGCTATGAACTGATTTCCCAGAGTATCCCCAGAAAGAAAGAAAAACTGGTGTAGCTCCTTTTTTCACTTATTCACCTGGAACAAAGAACATGCTCTGTGATATAGAGGGCTTGCTCTCATCTGCTTTATTGCATTCCTGTTACTAGATAAAGGCATAAAAAGCAATTCTTTAGAGTGGCCTCTTTCCACCAGCCCACAGCTGAAGAAAATTGTAACTACAGAAAGTAGAGAAAAAACTCAGCACAAGAAGGGCAGACAGACATTTCTGAGGAAATGTAACAACTACAAGCCCTTAAACTAAAAAATATCCACCCCCCAACCAAGTAAAGCCCCCCTTACCAAGAAAGGCAAGTCCTGGGTCTTTGCAGTACCTTGCCCGAGTTTATGTTGCACCCTTAACTCTTCATCCTGGTCCCATGCTCATCCATATGGTGCTTGGGTGATGCTGGTCCTGCCTGGAGCAGTACACCTGTGTTTTGTTTGCATGGAAACCAAGGGTGGCAGGGAAGAACAATTGACTTTCAGCAAGGCCAAGGCACACACTTGAGATGGGGATCAGACAAAGTCTAGACAGATTCCATAGCTGTTTGGTTATTTTGTAAAGATTCCTTAATACTAACCATTTGGTCTTTATAAAACATTCAAAATGTTGTATGTATTAATACTCTTTGGGTAAAGTATTAAAAAAAACCTTTTGCTGTTCTGTTCTGAGTCTGTTATTTTCATAAATGCAACATATCCTGTTTCTTATATGATTTAATTGCCAACATAAAAAACATTCAAAAAGACTAATTGGAAAAATACATGACTGAAAAAAATGTTTTAAACTCATTTGAAGAAGGACTGAGACCAATACTATGTGCTCTTATTTATAAGGTTACAGTAAATGAGGGACTCTCAGATGCTGACTCTGTTTCACGTTCTTCATTGCCTTGTATAAAATAAACTTTCTTGCACTTTGGGAGGGGCAGACATTCCCAGGGCTGGTGTCACACAGTGGGCTGGGAGTCTCTGTGCCATACACAACTGCTGGCCACCTTCCCCACACAGATCAGACAGCAGCCCCACTGTAATGTGGAAAGCTGTAAAGCTGATCAGTAGAACTTTGCTCAGCTGCTTTAACAATGCTGCCTTTAAATCTTGTATTGTTAAACCAGTTGTGTATTAAAAATAGCCTCCATGAAAACAAGTGTGGAAGATAATGGCTTGGATAATGAGTCAATAGTTCCAGAGATTTTGAGAGACATGAGTCTAAGTCTGGAATTTATATACATTCCTGGTATTTTCCCATCTCAAAGGCACAGTAAAGCTGCTTAAATGCAATGGAATGGGGAAAATCAGCCACACCAGATGATTCATGTATGCTTCTGCCTCCACTCAACTCATATTTTAAACATCTCATTGAAGTTTATAATCAAATGCTTCTATATTTTTCTTTACAGTATTGGTAAGCAATGGTCCCTTTGTCTACCGTCTGTCTCATAAATATAATATCAACTGTTACTTCATGTTGTTTTAGATCTAGGTATAGGAGACCTTTGTTAACCTAAATAGTTTAGAATTTTCCTAGTTATTACTAATTTTCTTAGAATCCTGAAGTTAAATTTACATTGGCAAGTTAATAGATTGCTCTTTGCTAAAAGAAAAACTCATATGGAAAAAGATATTTCACATCCATATAGCTGATGAGCATGTCTGATAAAGCAATATGTTATCTTTAAAATATATATGTTTTCACTCTTTGAGTAATTTTAAATTTTAGGTAGATTTAGCAGCAAATCTTGGAGGTGCATAGTCAGAATGTTTTCTATTGTCATTTGTTCTGTATTCTTGTCCTCTGTTTGACAACTTAGATGCCAAAATGCAACTGTCTTATTCTTTGTTCTCTCGTGATTTTTCCAACTTAAAATGTATATCTCTTATGACAATCACTGTGCTTTTCATTTGGGAAAACTGACTTTCCCAACCCTTTTTAATATTTTTAGAATCATGCAGGACTGTCTGATTGTGGAAATTGGGTCACTAAAATTTAAAAGGGTGCATATAAGACACTTCAATGAACACCCCACTAACACATATAGAAAACAGCAAAAATTAAGGACTGTCAAGTAAATCCATGCCAGGCCCCAGCTGAGAGCTAAGAGTGATCCTACCATCATTCTCTGTGTAGATATTTTGGTTTTATTCAAGTCTTCCAATAAAATCGAAGACTCACCCAGGGAGCTTCACACTGTAAAAGACAGTTAAAAAGACATGAATCTAGCAGACCTTCTAAATCTCTAGTTCTTAAAATCTTTCTTTATGGCTGAAGTGTAGGTCTGAAGAAAACTAATTAAAAATGGGATCTGAAAACAGCTGTGAACTTGTAAGGTGATGAAGGACCTGATCTGGAGAGAGTGTCAGACAGAATGTACACAGCACCTCTGCACAGATGTGAGGAGCCCACTTTGCTGGGCAGTTGCAGCTTCTGCTGTGCATTTGATCCCAGCAAGCACAGCTGCCCAGCTGCCAGAAATGCAGCAGGGTGGACAGTGGTCTCAGGGTGAGTGTGTTCTGGGCTTTCAGCAGGCCTGGCAACCACAACCAGAACCTGATGGCCACCTCTGGCATTTCTGAATGTCAAACAGTCTGATCAGAGCCATTATTTCGTGAGGTGCATTAAGTATCTTTCTTGAGCAAACCAATTTCATCTGGCAGGAGTGGTAAGAGGCAAATGCACCATTAGTCTCTAAAACAAATCAGGCTGAAGACTGATGTGTCCCTGCCTTGAGCTGGAGATGGCTCTGACTTCCAAGGAAACGTTCATTCACAGGCTCTTCCCTACACCATTCCACAAAGACTTGCTATGAAATAGGGCATTTGCCAGATAATCAGGGAATCATCAAATACATCTCTCTGTCAAGGAGATGTTCTTATTTCCTGATAACATCCTCTTGAATTGCTCCAGTATCATCTTTATGTAGACACAAAAATAGCACCACACTTCTTTGTAATTTACATTATAAGGTTATCTGTGAATTATAGAGCTGCCTACCATTGTTCAAATATATAGTTTAATTCTCACTTCAAGAAATGACCTCACTGTTTCCACAGAATAACCACTACTTTTTAGAGTTCAAACATGAGAGACCAATTTCATCACCAGTTCACAATCAGGCAAAAACATTATAAAGTTTATTTAGATATAGTTATTTTCCAGTCAAGATTTGCAGACCCGTTATCACACTCCTGTGGTAGTGCCTACTTGGGCTGAGTATAATTTGTAATTTTTTAATCACTTTTGATGTGCAGATTCCTTTAGTCCCTTTGAGATATGTTGGAGGACATCAGAAATGTTCATAATATTTATACATACCATTATGCCTGAGTAACTGCAGGGTACTGTTAATTCTGCTGTTAAAATATTCATAGCCTTAGCTGAAATACAGTTTGGATAACAGACGCAGATCTCTTACCCACCTCAGTCAACTGTTTGCAGTACAGTTTTGTGATTTCTCATTAGCTAGCGTGTCTGCCTTCTGCCTTACAAACTGACTTACATTCCTCCCATCTGTTGCAAACCCAATTTAATTATCAGTCACTACTATGAACATGACAACAAACATTTTTATGCACAAAGGTTCTGCCCTTTTTCCCCATTGTCAGAATTTTTGTGAGGTAATGTTTGGAAGTAAAGTTTTCATAGAAGGTTAGTTCAAAAGATCTATTTCTGGATACACCATGTTTTTATTAATGTTACATTACAAATACAGTAAGATAAATCACTAATTCAAATGAAACCTGTATTTTCATACTGATTTATCCTATTATTTTTATACTGTAACGTTTGCAAAATGGAGCATTTTTTTGAGTATTTCTACAACTAAGTTAGAGATTTTGCAATTAGTTAGTATTGATATACTGCATGCCAATGTCAGACATCCAAGATGGACCTACCACCAGGAAAAGCTGCACCCATCACTGATTTTGGCAGCACCTATGTGCTAATATATTTGAGAAAGTGATACAAAACCTGAACAGCACTTGTGGCAGGAGCGGGAAAATGTGAAAGAAACAGGCCTTCAGACCAAGGTCAGTGCAGAAGGGAGGAGAGGAGGTGCTCCAGGTGCTGGAGCAGAGATTCCCCTCCATAGCTTGGAGAAGATCATGGAGAAGAAGCTTGCACCCCTGCAGCCTCTGGGAGTCCCTGCCAGAGCAGATCTGCAGGGTGCAGCCCAAAGGAGACTCCTTGCTGAAGCTCCTGCAAGCCATGGAGAGGAGCTCACTCCAGAGCAGGGTTGCTGGCAGGACCTCTGGCCATGAGGGATCCACACTGGAGCAGCCATTCCTGAAGGACTGCACCCTGTGGAGAGGACCCTTGCTGAATAGTTCATCAAGAACTGCAGCCCATGGAAAGAACATGCTGCATGGAGAAGGTCTGCAAGAGCGTGAGGATGAGGAAGTGGCAGAGACGAAGCAATATGGACTGACCACAACTCCCACACCCCATCCTCCTGTGCCACTCTGGGGGAGGAGACAGGAGAGTAGGAAGGAAGCTAAGCCCAAGAAGAAATGATGGGTGGGAATGAGGTGGTTTCAGTTTTGTTTCTATTTCTTACTATCCTACTCTGTTATTAAGTGAAATTAAATTAAATTAATTTCTCTAATTTGAGTCGGTTTTGCCTGTGATGGTAATTGGTAAGTGATCTGCTTGTCCTTATCTTGACCCATGAGCTTTCCCATTGTATTTTCTCCTCCTGTCCTGTTGTGGAGGGGAGTGATGGAGCATCCTGGTGGGCATCTGGCAGCATCAAGGTGAACCCACCACACTACATCTGAATAATTCCCATAATTTATATTGAGTGTTATGCTCAATTTTACAAAATGCATTCTTGCTTCTCTTTGCTTTCAGAGACAACAATGTCCTGAGGAAAATGTCCTTCAGTTCTACTTCCTTAAACCATTTTTAATAGACAATAGGACATTGGTGGTATCCTTAATTGATAAAGTTGTGTGGCATTATCTTTCAGACTCTGCTTTGCTTTATCATCTGATCAAACTTCTTTTAGTATGGGATATCTCATGTTAGCTCTCTTGATGGATTTAAACCAAAAGAGGGTAAGCTTAGATCACATACAAGGGAGAAATTCTTGACTGTGATGGCAGTGAGGCACTGGAACAGGTTGCCTAGAGAAGTTCTGGATCCCCCATCCCTGGAAGTGTTCAAGGCCAAATTTGAGCAACCCAGTCCATGGCAAGGAGGCTGGAACAAGATGATTTTTAAAGTCCTTTCCAACCCAAACCATTCTGTGGTCCTGTGGATTTTCCTGGGCTCCAGAAGACTTTAAGTCCTAGTAATTTTGGGTGAGAGCATGAAATAATGTGAGATTTTGCCAGAATCATGTTTTTATAGCATCTCTGAGCACGTGTGATGCCTATGCTAAGAGACAGCAGTGAGAGAGACCTGAGAGGACAAAACCTACCCAGGAGGATTTTCCTAAGCAGAGGATGCTAAACATGGAATAATTAATATTCATGTTATCTGGCTGGAACATGCTTTCCTGTGCACAGTTTTATCATCCATAGCTGTCTTTCATCTGGGAGAAAGCTGATTGAGTCATTTCAGCAAAAGACTGGAGAAATGAGCTGGTACATATCCAATATAAATAAATTGAGGATCAGACCTGGGAGCAGTTGCCATATCTGGAAGATAACTATTTGATAAATGCAGGTGCATCCTGAAGCTGGGATGTGAAGAAGCTGGATACTTGAGAGGGGCTCAAAAAGGAAATTTAGGGAGTCAGAGTGTTGAGGGAATTGGGACAGCATCTGGAATGACAACAAGGAAGGGTCAATCGCTTCTTAGAGAAAAGACAGGGCATCTGAAACAGCAATAAAGTTTTGTAATTCTTAATTTTCAAGTAATTTTATTACTCCTCTTCCAATTTATTTGCTTTCTTTAGGACCTAAACTGCTGCAGACCTTTCAGTTTGTCTATGAAGTGTTTTCCAGGTCCCATTGTTTGAGTATGTTCAAACACCATGGACACATGTATGGGTCAGTCCAAAGAAAGTCTGGTTTTTTTGCATCACCTCCAAGAATAAAATATAGCCCTGGATTTTCAGTGCTCACCTTTCAAATCAAAAGATTTCCATTTTCTCTGCTTTTAAAGACAAAGTTTAATTCTCTTTCCCTCTTTTGAAGCTATTTTTTCTCACTTATGCCTCAGACTTCACCTCTCTATTCATTTATTGACAACGTGATCATTCAATAGTTTAGATTGCCTTTACCAGCAAGCTCAAGAGAGGATCAGAAAAGGCTTGGCATCCATTGAGAGGGAATTACTTTAATATATCTGTTACAAAGTAGGGCAAAACCACACTAGTGGCATGTTTGCTGCTTACTCCAGCTGGGACATCCTCAGACAAGTCTGTCATAATATAAGCCTTAATATCAACTGATGTATGTATCAACATCTTTTTGATCAAAACTTTGGTGGAAACACTTCTATGATCAGCATTTCAGCAAATAATACCCTTTAAGCTACATCTGATGTGATGATGAGATTTGCAAACCCATTCCTCATCCTTGTTTGAATGAGTAGAAAAAGACACTATTTAAATATATCTGTAAATGTGAAAGAAGAGAACAAGCAGTTGGGATATTTAAAAGGAGAGTGAGGCAATGAGGTGATCAGACTTAGTTGTCAATATTCATATTTCTTTTGAAACATTTGAAAATCTAATGAAATTCCTATATGCAATCTGTGAAACTGTTATGGAGAGTAGAGATGGAAAAGTCATCTTTTTGAGAGAAAATCCTCTTATATATACATCTTTTCTGATATGATCTCCGTCATTTGACAACCATTTGGTTTCTGGTGCTGAGGCAGTTGCATTTTCAATAAGAGAGGGTTTTAAAAATTTGCAGGTCTGTCTCAAACTGTATGGATAAATTTCAGCTAAATTACCTATCACTCCCTCAAATCTAAATTTCATGCAAAAAGCTTCCATTGACAACCACGATTGGATTTTCTAAATCCAGCCTTGAAATGTCTATGTTGCACCATCTGGCCTTTATTTGTGGGTTTGTGTAAAAAAATACTTTTAAAGACCACAAAGTACAACTATAATTACTAATTTTAATTTTTTTTTATATTTAAAACTTCAGTAGAAATCAATTTGTTTCATTTTAAATAGCTTTTTGGCTCAATTGCAGTATTTCTGCAAGTGTTGACATTGCATGTTGCAAACTGTCTGTGCAGTGCTGACACCAGCAAGACCAAATGCTGGCCAATACTGTACACAGTAGTAGTCCAGGGACAAAGATAGCAAATGAGCATGTATCTAATTAAAGTTCTCTCATAGGATTAATCAGTTGACATTTTGCCACATAAATCAATAGCTGGATTTTCCTCCCAACAGAAAGCCTAATTTTTGCTGAGGAAGCTGTTCACTCTTAGCTAGAATGTCAATGTTTTTGGCAGATGATTGATTCCCCCTATATTTTATGCATTCAGATTCCAAATACAAACAACAGATGGCTTTCTCTACAGTCCTAAACCTAGATTTGATTGCTGTAATCCACTCAACACTGCTGGAATTTACACCCTGCAAATTTAAGATGATCTGTGGATCTCTCTTCTACCCCATCTCAAATGTACCATCTCCAAATTATCATGTACGCTGTCAAGTGATCGAGACCTCCAAGAGTACAGGAAGAGAAGAAGAATTTTGTCACTCCTATCTGCCACGACACACTGCAGCCTCATCCTAGGTAGAACCATATTAAGAATGACCGGAAGAAACCAGACCACTCTCCAGATTAGAACCCTCATCAGCTGGACCCTCCAATTAGTGCGCGTTACTCAGAGCTGTTACTTGTTTGAATGGAAATTCTTGGGCTGGGCCTGAGAAGATTTGGCTTTTAATTAGGTAATTATAAATCCCTAATTATAGGCTGATAATCTTTTCAATATCTCTTCTTAACTTTGGCGCCAACCAGGCCAGATGACTCAGATTTATCCTCGAGGAGAAAGAGATTTTTCTTCCAGAGATAAGAGTTGTTGTCTGCAGATCATGAGTGATTGGGTGTAAAGATTACTAGTATTTCTTAAGCTGCTTAGACAAGGCACTATGGTTAATTTTTTTAAATTGCAAATACGGAGTATGTTATCATGTGCTTTCTAGAACTAAATCTGAATCTGTACAACAGCAATACCAAAATTAGTAGGGAAATTAGTATCCATGCATAGTACCTGTGACAATAAACAACCTGATTTTTCCATGTGGAATGTAGAATTCCTCAAAATTCAATAAAAAGCTCTTGTAAACAAGAAGAAAATTGGACACTTCATATATGTAATTGAGAGGCCCTCCTGTTTCTTTAGTGAAAGCTGGCACTAGTGAAAGATAACAGACTGTTAGACTTACTCAGGGAAACTACTCACAGGATCAATTTAGCTTCAGGAAAATACCAATTTCATCCCAAAACTGATTTTAAGGAGTACCAAACCTACTTAAGAATCAGACTAAAATTCAGAGAATAATCATGGAAACAAAAGGAAGAGGTAAGAGGGTTTTAAAAAGAATATAACGGATTACTCCTTAGAAAATCCTAAATAATGAGGACTCACATTACACAACTGAGATAAACAACACTAAAATAAAATGAAATATTTAGTTTTGGATCACATGAATTATATTTGTTTGCACAAAACCTTGAATTACTTGTTTAGTTTTGAAAAGGTTCTCTTTTTTTTCTCCTGTTAAAATAATGACTATGTTGGTGCATTCTACCTGCCTCAGTTTTTGTAGTTATGTTTATTAGCATTAATGGTGGAACATAAAATGAATTATTGTCATCATTATTCATTATTTATTACTTAGACCCTTCTCCCCCTTTTTTTTTTCCTGTAAAGAGAGTCTATTTTTAAATAGATGCTCAAGATTATCAAGTGCTAAGAATGTTAAGTAACTCTTCTGATATCCATCCTGATACCTAGCTTGTGGTAGCCAAAAATCTGGCCCAAATTAAGAATATGCAAAATCTACAACAGTTCTCATGAAATTACTAAATGTGTTATGTGCAAGGTTGCTTCCTGATCATTAAAAAAGCTTTTTTTTTTTTTTTTTAAATTTTTTTTTTTTAAAATCAGTTTTGGACACATTTGCCTCTCTGGTTAACCTACATCTCACTGGGATGAAAAAGGCATTGTCCTCTGCTGGAAGAGTGATATGATGAGGAAACCACTTCTGCAGGAGACAAGCTTGTGGTCAATTTTCTCCCCGTATACAGAGCAAAGAAAAAGCTTTCTGTAAAGGAGAATTTAAAATAAGGTTTTCATTAATCATTGTTTGCTGGACATGCCAGGGAAATCTAAATTAAGGAAGACATCCTTTCACTTAGTTAAGGAAAACCACAGTTCATAATTCTTTCAGAAACATACAATGGCAAACTTTGTACGATTTAGATACTGAAAGCCAAACCAGATTAGATTAAAAACTGGCTAGCTGTATTTTATAATTCTCCAGGAAGAGTTTTTTATGAGAATTGGAGGAGAAAAAAAATTAACTGCAGTAACTGATCAGGAATTTTTGACTGCATGGATTTTCATTGGAAAAGATTAATGCCAAAACCTAACTTCTTACAGAAATTTGAAGATTTCAAAGAATCACTTTTGGAAAACACAGTGTCAGAAAAGATATTCATAACTGGATAAAAACTGCAGAGATCAAGAGTCTGGCCAATGTCCCACTACCCTGAAGCACAGGATAACACTCTTCCTGTGTAAAACATGTATGACATGAAACATGAACACGGATTTGCTATATTCCAGGGGAATGTCCTAATGAAAGGGTAGATATTTACTGTTGCTTTTTTTTTCTCTGAAACAATATAGTTATTACAAGATTAATTACACAGCTGGTGCTAAATTGTCTGATGGTGTGACATTCACCAGAGATACAGGAGGCTGAGAAGCAGCTCCCAGCTCCAAGAAGGCCAGAACAGTAACTTTCTCCCCCCGCTTCATAAAAAGACAGGGAGGTACCCTAATTAATCAAATAATCATCATTATTACCGATTACTAATAGCATAAATGAAGTTTTACTAATTTTAAGTCTCTAAATTTTGTTAATTCACTAGCTTACATTTTCTTACAATGAACTGGTCTTTCACCATTCCTGACACTTTGTTGTTACGGCAGGCTCTGGGAGGGCGGCGTGAGCCGGCTCCCCGCCCGGAACGAGGTCCCTGGTCCGCGTAATTCCACCGGATGCGGGACGCCCAGCCCCCAGGGTCCCGCAGCGTGGCAGGAGTCTCATAGCCACAGAGATTCAGCAGGAAACAATGTGGGATGAAGGAACAAACCTGGACTCCATCTCTGTTCTGCCAGGGAGGTTTATCTGGGGTAATGGGGGAGAGGGTTACAGGAGAGGAGAAGGGGAGGAAGGAAGCAGGGACGGGGCAGGGGCTAGCAGCTCAGAGATGAAAAGACCTCTCTCTGACACAGGCACTGGCTTTTAAGGGGAAAGGAAGGGGCGGGACTGTCTCCCTTAGAGCCAGTGCCAGGAGGAGGAAAGGAAAATTGGCAGGGGGAGCACACCAACAGGTTTTCAGGTACAGCAGAATGCATATTTCAAAATGAACCAATAGCATATAGAGCAGGGGAACAAAGGAAGCACATGGAATCCTAAGGAGCTACATTGCTACACTTTGTTTTTTTGAGAAACTTATTATTTCTTTGGTTTGGCTGTGAAAATATAAATTAAGGAAAGGTGAACATAGAAGTCTGAAGGAAAGATGTTTACCGAAAACAAAACCAAGATCCAAGGGATTATGTCCTGAGAACTTATGTTTCACTTACATCTAGATCTGGAACCAAACCTTTGTAGGAGCTGCTAGACTAATGAATTACAAAGCCCTCGATGATGAATTTAAAGCCTTCAAATTAAGGAAGTTTGAAAATTTGAATCAATATTGCAGCAATGCTATCAGAAGTCAGAAATATTTGAAACATAATAGATCATTAATAAAGTGAACCTAATTTTTCATTTGAACAGTGTTGAAGCACCTTGGTATTTCAGTTACATTTGAACTTCATCATCTGAATCAGAAACAGGTATTTGGGAAGGACTGGCAGTACATGAAAAAAACAAAAAAATCCTATCATTAAGTTTTGATGATTCATTATAATTCTTTATTAGCTCATCCTTTAACTCCAGCTAACTCCAACTCAGTATTGTTCCCTGAATCGGTATAAAATTCTGAAAAATTTAGAAATGTTACTAGCATTTTACTTTAAGTTAGGTAAAGACTGGACCAAATTTTATTTTCATTGAATACATTGAGTTCATTCATGTCTATTACTAAAAACTACAGAAAATGCAAGTCCATATGGATGAGAAATAAAGGGGTCAGGCACTTGCAACTTCATTACTCAGCCTCAAAAAATACTGTATACTTCTAGTTACTTTCCTCTGAACATTCTTGATTGGCAAACAGATTTAGTCTTAGACTGACAGTCCCATACACCAGATGAACCAAGGGCAAAATTTGTGCTATTACATCTGCATCCAATACACATCCATATTGGGGTGTAAGAGAAAAAAATATTTGCAGAGAAAATTAATTGAACTCTTGATACAGAGAGGAAAAATGAGGGTGTTGAGCAATCCTTTTTTAGTGTTCGAGTCAAAACAAGTTAAATACATGCTGAGAATAATAACTATTCTAGGCTTGACTGTGATACTCAATTAGCCAGTTGGAGAGAAAAGGGTAGTTATTATAGGAGTGGAATATTAGCAGGAGGAAAGTGATAAAGGCTGTCAGCTCTGTGAGTTACAGATGGTGGCATGAAAGTTAGCTCCTGCAGAACTACAATCAGGGAACATAAAAATGTTTGTGTACACCATGAAAATAACATCTTTTTTTCAGTCCATGCCTTTTAAAGACAACACAAAAACTAATGGCAAAGCCATCTTTTTGGTAGATATTTTAAGTATTAAAGTTTGAAGGAAGACTGATTACTTTGGAGAGGTTTCCTGCCATAATTCTTTCCTGACTGCTTGTGAGTTCATTTGGATGCATAGCTCTAGTTTCACAGATGATGTTGGATGTATTAGCTGAAGAATGTTGCATTCTGGCATGCACAGGTTTAAATCTGCTGGATTTAAATAGTCCTTTCAGTGCTGGGGGCATTTTCTTCCATGTCTGCAGACAGATAATGGTAGGATTTGCTTCCACAGAAACTATGAAATGGTTCTGAGATATCATAAGACTTTCATCACCCAGAGTGAGCCCTTTGCTAGGAAACTATGAATTTCCAAATTCTTTTAGGCATTATGGTAAGCACTGGATTTCTCTATAGAAACACTCAACAGCCAAACCACAGAGGCTTGCTTTGAATTCCAGTAAATCTGGTTTACAGCACTGAATCAGGTTGCAGATTGGACCTAGGTATAATGATTAAAATTTAAAGTTGAATTCATAAGCAAGGGGCAGAACATAACTTCATAACAGAGACCAACAAAACCAAGATGATACAACAAAATATCTACTCTCAATGTAGAAGTCTTGTTTCTGCAGTTCTTTCCAGACTGGTTTATACCATCCAGCTCCTGGGAAATCAGGTGCTTCCTGACAATTGAAGATCATTAACACTTTGAAAGCAAGGACATGTGTTTCTATGGATTCCTGTTAGCATAATATTAGGACTCTTGCTTTATGGGAATAGATTTTGATCTAACTTCAGACAGGGAGGCACTTCAATGTGTCTTTTTAGCTCAAAAGAGACAAATGCTTAGTTTATATCAGATTGTAAAGAAATAAGGAAAACAAAGAAAAGAGAGACAAGAATGACACTAATCTCATCTAAATTTGGTTATCTGTAGTGGGAGGTGTCTATATCTAAGGTAAGAACCTCCTCAAGCTCCTTTTATCACAAATGAAGAGGAAATAGGTACTTTTGGTTCTTTAAATAATTAGCTCAGATGTCAATGCTTGCAGTGTAAATGTTTACACTTAGGTGAATCCCACTCTAAGTTGCTTTAACATGCAATGTTTATGTGATGATGTCGGGTCCCTCAGTCTGAGTTGGTTTCTGTGGCTTCAAATCAGCAATGTACTTTAACAGTATCCTAATTTTAAGCATATAAATAGTCCTGTTGAAGTCAGTGGGTTATTCATGCAGCAAAGGTACGTTCCAGTGCTTTGCCAACATGAATAATGTGCCACATGTGTTTTTCTTGCAATAACTCTGCTACATCACTTTACCTTTGGGCAGTAATTTCACTGTACAGTGGAATGAATGTTTTCAGAAAGCTCTCTTAAATTTTTAAGATTTTGGCATTTTTAGAGCAGATGCTGGTAAATTACTAATGTTTGCATTCATTCCTATGCTTCATAATAGCACTAAAATCCAATAAAATATAATTCAAGGTTTTGACTACTGCATTAAATGAACACTAATGCTGTTTCCACTTCTTAAAGTTTAAAATATAATTAGAGACATGCTAATTTTTCCCCATGTTTCATGTGAAAAAGATGAGACCAAATAGTAATATGTCACCAAAGCAGTAAAAGTCTTTTTAAGCATATAACAGTTAGACACCTCAACATATCCATCAGTCATCTGTGTAATTTCTAATCCTTAAAAGCATAGATGGCCCTAACAAGTTCTGAGTGTATCTAAATCTTTCAATTGTTTTGCAACTGTCCTTCACACACAGTTTATAGGATTTCATTGAAGGAGTGTAGTTTAAACTGTAAATGTTTTACCTGGATCAGATTCTGGTTTCAGCTGAGAGAAGAGGGCTTGTTTATAGCAAACTGCAGCCTGAGGCTGGAAATTGTGAAGAAAGAAATCTTGCCACTGAGGTGTTTGATGCTCTGTTTTGATCTCAGTGGGCATCTGAGCAGAAGATCATATTCTAGGCTCAGTAGCATCCCTGGCCCCTTGGGTCACAATGGAGGAGCACTGCCAAGCACAGGGCATCCCATCCCCACTGCTGTGAGGTAGATGCAAGCTGTTCAGCTGGGAATAAATTACACAGGTGCCTCAGGTTTCTGATGAACTCCCAACCCCAACACACCCTGTGGCAGGCTAAAAGCTTGGCCTCTTCTCCACCAGGTAATGAATAATGTTTTGCTTGTAGTTAACTTCCATATCGGTCAGCTACTCAGTATATTGAGATCTTCCCAAACAGGCCTCCCTGTAAACTATTTTTATACCAAGATATCCTGTAGCAGTCTTTATAAAAATAAATGAACTAGTGACATTAAGCTGAAAGGTAAGCAAAGGTGTTGAGTGTTAAACATATTAAGAGCAGGGGAAAAATCTGTTAATCGTTTTATTAATGTTTTCTTTTCTGCTGAAATCCTCGAAAATGCTTGTAATTCTTTGCAGCTGACAGGCTGCTGATTTTGCAGAAAGAAGAGGTTTTTGAGTCCCTTAACTCCAAGTCACAGTTGTTCCTTGTTTTGACTGTTGGAGAATTAGTTCAATAACCTCCCAAATAGTAAGTGCCTGTGTTCTTAGAATTTAAGCATAAGAAGGTCTGCATCTGAAAATAATTATAGTTAAGCAAACACTGTGTTGAAACACAAGCTTAATGAGTTGCACTGAAGCAGTGTAAGAGACTGTCAAAGTCATTTTGCTGCTGCATGGATTTTTACAATGCTGTTACTTCACTTATTTGAACAGGTTTATCCTGTACTTGAAGGATTCCCCTCTTTCACACACACTGAGTGATGCAGGCATTCCCAGGCTTGTGGGAAGTTACAGCATGGGTTACGCTTTGAGTCTGTGATCTATTCTGTCCTTTTACTGTGCCCATGGTAAAATCCATGAGCTCCAGTCCCAAACTGTGCACTCTGTCTACCACTGGTTCTCTCTTGAGGATTGTCATTAAAGCTGACAACCTTTCAAAACTCCGATGGGGAACCTTCCACTGTCCTTCTGATGTACCAGAAAGGTTTAGATTGGATAGTAGGAAAAATTTCTTCACGGAAAGGGCTGTCAAGCATTGGAACAGGTTTCCCAGGGAAGTGGGTGAGTCACCATCCCTGGAGGTATTTAAAGGACGTGTAGATGCAGCACTTGTGGACACGGTTTAGTGGTGGACCTGGCAGTGCTGGGCTAATGGTGGGACTTAATGATTTTAGAGGTCTTTTCCAACCTAAATTATTTGATAATTCTATGATTCTGTGACTTTTGGTCTTTCCTCTGATTCATCTCTCCAAGCAGACTGGATATTCCCCACTTTAAGAGGATATTCCCCACAGGCCCAAGTCCACCAAGGCACCTCCTGCAGGATGTGCTGCAGACCAGCAGCTTTTTCAGCTAACCCAGCCTGTTCCTGTGCCCTTGCTCACTGTTCAGAGCACATGGGTCTCCAGGCCAACCACAAATGGAAACAGACGCACAATCTCTCTGCAGTAAGGAATAGAATATTATCCAGGGACACTATTCCTACCAAATCTCTGAGGCTTTTTTGGCTTTCCTAAGCAGTGTGCTGCATCACCTGATGTTCCTGCTCTGGTCAGACACCAAGGCTGGGCTTGTCAGCTGCCCCAGCTCTGAGTGGCAGTTGCTTTCATGTGACCTGCAGGTAACAAAAGCCATTTGCCATTTTGCATGGTCTTTCTGGTTTCCACCACTGAGTCTTATCCCCTTTCTCCGGTGCTTTGATCCTCTCCTTTCCCTTCGCCTTCCAAGGCAGTGAAAGGTGAGTGAAAAAGCTGCAAAGTGAGTTGGTGAATGCCTCTTTCCCTCTCCACCAAGAGCTATTGCTTGGTGGACCTGGCAGTGTTAGGTTAATGGTTGGATGCAATGATCTCAGAGTAGTTTTCCAACCTTAATGATACAATGATTCTATAAAAACAAGAAATTGCATCTACATTCTCCCAGTAAAAACTGATTTGATAAATTTATGTTATATTTTTAAATACTTTGGGTCTTGTTTTGATTTTCTTCCCATTTATATCATACTAAACACATGTCCAAATTTTGGCATGAGCGTTTTTGCTGAAGTGCTAAGCAGATTGGGGTTCCTGTACAAAAACACCTGTGACATTTCTCATTGTCTGATGTTTTATGCTGACAGAATCACTCTGGCAAACTTTTTTTTTCTCTTTTGTGGACCAGCTTCTTGCAGAGACACTGAGAGAACAGACTCCAGGGTTTCAGGTTACAGAAATCTGGAATAGCTGTATCACACAAACAGCATTTATACACTTTCTAGAATGTATGAAAAGCAGAGGCCCTTAATATACTATACTTGAATGAAAAAAGTTAGACAAGCCTCACCCTTCCTGATTGTAAAAGAAGCAAGCAAAAAAAACAAAGTAAAAATGAAAAACTGTTGTCAAATCATTTTTATTGCGCAGTGTGAGCATGCTTTTCATATTTATCTGAGGCAAATGTTAAACTTGGATAATGAACTGTGTTAAAACTTTTTAAAGGCAATATAACACTATAAGGTCAAGTAATTAGAAAAATGAGGAATTTTGTTTTATTTTTTTCTCTAATTTCTATGAACCATGTACAACAGCTAAACTTTCAAATGTACTATGCTGTATCATGCATATTTCTTGGCTCTGTCTTTATTCTTGCAATCTGGACATTATCTTACTCTGTGAATCAGCTGTTAATAGGCCCCATTATCAGAGACCTTGGTCTGGACTTGACAAAATAAATTATGAAATTAATTATGAGATTGAAACAGACTTGCATCTTTCTTTTGGCTGTTTTTCTAGCTTTTCTAAGGTAAATTCTTTTTATTTCTTCTGAATCAAACATCATGATGTATTATGCACTCTCAGATAAAACATATACCTTATACCAGAAAAACAGTGTTTCAAAAAAAAAAAAAAAAATTTTTTTTTGCTCCTTGAAGTGCTCCTTTAAGACCTGGTCAGTCTTAAATGCCACATTCACTACAATCTCTTCTACACTCCCAAATTTCAGAGAAATGACTGGGTTAAGTCAGGTCAATGCCTTTAAATTAAATCTGAGAGCAACAGGAGCAGAGAAGAAGTAAACAGGAATAAAGTACAAAGCAGACAGTTACAGCAACATATAGGAATTATGTAGGGTTTGCCAGAAATACCAGTCTCATGTGGAGACAGGAAGAATTACTGCAGGGTACATATCTTCACATGGAGAAGAATGGAATAGAGAGTTCTTATTTCCAGAAAAGAAGAGTGGAAGACTGAATACTAAAAAAATAAATCTATTTTAACCCAAGATTGAGCGAAGAGATGATCAAAGCTTCCAGCAGCCCTGAGATAGTGACTGCATGGTTTTAGGACCATGCCATCATACCAGTCCTATGCCTGTTTTAACCCCAATTTCCTTGTTATTCCCATGCAATCTCCCTGAGCCCTGTGGAATTCATGTTTGTTTTCATGGTTAATGGGTATGGGTAAAAAACAAACTCTGCTTCAGTTTATGTTGGCATCTTGCCATTTTGCAAAGAGAATGCAAAATAGCTAATAATCCTCTTAAGACCTTTCTGTACTTCACTGGACTTTCACAGCTGAGACCTTTTGCGATTGGAATAATGGACTGGGAAGGATTTAGAAATTTTAGTTTCTCCCGGCAACAGGACAAAGGAGTGACTGTGGGTTTTACCTGTGGAAAGCATCATGCACAGGGTGGTTAACCTTGACACAAAACCAAAACAAAGATGTGGATGTTAGTGGTATAAAAGACATGAGCTGGGAGATGGGCCCAGTTTAGAAAGAATTATTCCTTTGCAGAGCAGACTGGGCTCAGTTTCTGCTTAGTTAATAGAGATCCTCTCTAGGCATGGCATTAGCGACACTGAGAAATCAAACACTGCCAAAATTAATGGAAAAAGCTCTTAACATGCAGTTAGAACATTCTTGATTTCAGCAAAGTGTTACCTCACTGGTTGCAGGATATTTTGGGGCTACACATTGCCTGTCTGTAATTAGTTATACCAAGTTCAGAGTGAGATATGCAATATGTAAAACTTAAGCAGTATGTAATGGTGGCTGGAAACGACATTCAATCAGTCCAGAGAGGGCTATGCCTTTTTGATAACTCCTGCAAAACCTTTGGGAATGCTTTGCTTCTCAAACATAGACTGGATTTTAAGTTTAGAAAACAATCCCTGTCATGTTAACACTTTTTGATGTGTTTCCAGTGAATTCAGGCAGCTTTGAGTAAAGCTTCTGAGGGGAAGAGTTGGCTATCCTGTTAAATCTGAAGAAATGTGCAAAACAGATGAAAGAATCAGAAAAAGAGATGCAATGTCTTAAAATGGAAGGGGATAGAAATGCCTCTCTAGTGTCAACCATGGGTTGGTTGTGAAGTGAACCTAAACATAAGATGCAACCACATCTGTTTTGGATAGAGGGCTTTAAATGACCCAGGTGTCAAGGTTTCAAGTGGCACCTTATTGTGTTAGTTCTTTGCCTGCCTTTTGTTTACAGAGATTCCTTAAAATTTCACCACCAGTTAGGTGCACACTTCTATCAGTTTTGGTCATGCATTCTTACTCAGATACAGAATGAAAATGTTTCGATAGATTATTCCTGCAAGATTTGGGATGAGCAGACTACAGTAGGGTTTACCTTTGCCCAGTCTTCTCCTTTCTAGATTGAATATATTTAGTATATTTTCCCTAATACTGTTTAAATCTAAGTATCTTGTTATCTGTCTTCTGCTGGTTTTGAATCTATCCAGTTGGGTGCCTTGTTTTTATAGCAGTGAAGTCAAAACTGGACTCCAGCTGAGGCCTCATGCATGCAGGATAAACAATAACTACCTCCTCTGTGTCACTCCACAGCCTGTTGCTTGTTAATAGCATCACAGTTTTCACCTGGACTTAGTTTGTGATCCACTCTAACTTCCCTGCCTCAACCTTTTCTTTTTCCTAGCATGCTGCCTAGCTAGTTATTCCTGATTTTCTGTTTGCCTGTTCAATTTCCTCTCTCAACTGTTACCCTTTTTTTAATTTCCATTTCATCGTGTTGCTTTTGGACCATTTCTCCAATTTGTCAGGATCGGCTTGAACAGCAACCACAGCCTCCAATGTGCTTCCAGCTCTGTATGACTTACAAATGGCACGAGAAGTCTCTGCACTGTCATTCATGTCTCTAATGAAAGTAAGGAACTGAAGAAGGTGCTGCAGAAATGTGCTGCCAATTTGTGACAGAAATGTTGACAACTTCTCTCTGAGTATTTTTTTTTTCAATCACTTGTGTATTTATCACAGAGTCATTTGTTCAAGATAGTATTTCCTTCTTTGGCTGAGCAGAATATCATGCAACACCATGTCAAAAAAACTTACCAAACCCAACTGGAAGAGGTTACTGTTTTCAGGATTTCCAGCAGATCCTTCCAAAGGGAAAACAGGTAAAATAGTGTTTTATACCTTATATTTGGTCTCCATTTGTTTCTTTTTTTGCTCATTTATGCCATCTGCCTGTTTCTCTTCCTCCTCTCACAGCTCAGCAGACTGCACTGTACTGGGAATGCTCCTGTGGACTTCAGGGAGATGGGAACCTTGGCATGCTTTGCAAGAGCCTTGAGCAAACTGTAATGCTAAGAATCATGAGTAAGTAACTTCTGCAATTGCCCAGAGAAGTGTGCTGTGCAAGTGTTTAAAGGGAAAGCAGACAAAGAAAAAACACTATGTAAAACAAATATTTCTTGATATTTAGGAATATTTGCTTTTGATTTTGAAATTATTGTGTGGCATGTTTGTATTTCATCCGGTTTATAGTGTTTAATACTGATTTAACTGTCTCATAAAAGTCATCTCACTCCTGTGTCATTCTCCCTGTCCAAGAACAAAAGGAAAGGTGACATTCTGTAAGAAGAAATGTCAAATGTGCATCTGATGCAGAAGAGATGCTTTCTGCAGAATGTGAGATGATGCTGTGGAAACTGCTGCCACAGATTGCAGTGACCAAGGCTGCTGTGGGTGATCTGCCACACAGATGAGTGTGAGACAATATGAATGATGCTAGATAGCAGTTTTGAAGGAACTAATTAATTTCATGTCCCAAGATTTGGAAAAAAAAAAAATTAGTCCAAGAATTTAAGAAAGAGCAGACTACCACTGACTGGAGAGCTTTCAAACGGTAGCTCTGGTTTGGATGAACTTTTCTTCAGAGCTGGAATGACAATTCTCCTTCAAGGTCCCCCCCATTAAGCACCATGACAAAAATTATTAACAAACCCATAAATGCCTTATTTTATCCCCAGTGTAGAAAATAGTAGCATAGAACCAAGCTGGTTTTCATGCCTTAGGATATTTCATGCCTCAATTTCCTGAGCCTCAGGCTCTGGATCCTAGTTTTGTTATTTCCTTGCAAACAGGACTGGTATCTGCTGGCTCTGCTGACTGGCTGTGTATGCTGGGCAGCCCTGGCACCTCTGCCTGTCCAGGAAAGGCTCTTACAGCAGCTGCAAATGGCTCCTGAACAGAAACCCTTCTCTGCCTTTTTGTGGAGAAAAATTGTCAAACTTTTCAAATATGACTGGAAATTCATCAGGTAAGCTGGAGATAATATGGGATGATTAGCTTTCCTCATCCTCAGAAATATGCAAGAAGAAAAAGAGTTCAATAAATCAAGACGTGACTTCTCTGAGATTTCAGTGGTATAACTAAAAATCATGGCTTGGTCTTTATTCACAAAGGAATTTTAAAAATTTCTAAGGTAATCAATGTTTCTGATGTTGTGGAAAAGAAAAGGCTAAAGTAGCTGAACAAATGTCCCACATTTTGACCAGACACATTTTAAAACAAATTTGGAAAAATATATTTGCATATTTACTCTCTGAGAATAAACCTTATTTTCTACATGGCAATAACAGAAATGAGCTCAAGGGAAATTACTCACATATGTCAAGAATGTAATGTGCCCCTTCACTTTCAAAGGGTTGGCATCAGTGTAAATTATTGCTTACAGGTGCTAAGTAACCTCTTTGATGGTTTTTTTTATTGGCTGACTCACATTTCTTAGGAAGATAAAAAGCTACTGTAAAAGAGTACTTATTTAATTAAAAAGAACTAAGGATTTTCATAGTGAAGAAATGGGTGGGGATGGGTGATTTTTTTGTTGAATGCACTTGGGCCAAGACTGAAAATTTTTTTACCAAGTATTCTCTTTGCTTTTCATTTTCACATTGGTATTTCTATCATGTGCTTGAATGTAACTGTTGTTTGAATAAAGACTATTACACAGACTTATTTTTTTCATTCAGTTAACACAAATAGAGATATTTAGAAATTGTGATATTTAGAAAGGCACTTTCTTGTGATTTTAAGTCCTTCATGTAGCACAGTTCCTCAGATGTTCTGTTTTGAATTGTGTCCTAGATGCTATTTCTTGCTTTCTACAAGTTCAATGGAAATGAAACTTCAGTCAAATATAATACACATGGACAAATTCCAAGAAGATTCTTGGTTTCGTGTTTTCAAAGTGAGCATCAAAAAGGCCCAATTTAAATAACTCTTTCTCCAAATTCAAAATTTGTTAACACATTTGAAAGTGTAAAAGGCATAAGCTAATTCTGTCTTGTTTTAAATACCAGTAATTTCCCATCAAATTAATTGCTTTCCTTTGTAGTGAGGTAAACATAGATAAGAAAATCACTTCATGAATTTCATACCTCCAACACTCATTTGCAACAAAGCCTGTGATTCTTTCCAAGAACTTTTTAAATGGAAAATTCTAATAAATTTATTTTTTTCTCTATCCTCTCTAAGAAAATCTTCTCCCTCTCCCCCCAAAAAAGAACACAGAAAGTCCTGCTGCTGGTTTGCATTACAATAAAGCACCCAGACACATATCAACATAGTTTTATCAACTGTTAGTATGCCTTTAACAAATCACAATTAAATATTAACGGCCTGTGGAGCAGCATGGAGGGCTCTGCAATCCTTTGAAGGTATATTTGCCAATTAAACAAAGTCTGACATTAGAGCAAAGGTGGCAAGGATCCAAACCAGAGAAATGAGAGTCAACCACTTCAGTGGCATTCATTAGCTAAACAGACATTCTTTGTGTGGCCTGTTTCTTTGCCACTGCCAAATCCACACCCTGTTCAGGAACTTACCCAGGCTCTGATAAGCTTATTATGGAAATAACACTTTGTCACCCCTTATAACTTGCTTCTTGTTAAATTATCTTTTATCTTCTTTGTAGTATTTGTCACCTCTCCTTGGGTGCCCCTTGTGTGGCCAAATGGGATTGTGATTGATTTGGAATAATCAGGTTCTAAAGGTTAATTTAAGTTAATAGGAGAATATTTTGGAGATTCCCTCTTCGGTCACACAAGAATAGTTATAGAGAGACATTTGTGCACATACATCATGTTGGTTTTTTGGTGATGTGTGAAAGCTTAGGTGCTAGTTTTGGTCGTCTTGTAACAAACAGGTGCTGATGTGGGAGAGCATAAATTTTCCTGAAAAGGAAAATTTGTGGCTAGCACAGGTTCTTCCCGTGGGAACATTTTGCTATATTTCATAAACAAGATAAAGTTTGGATGTTTTGCAAACAGTTTCTCCGGATTGAGTGAGTTCGGGCTTGGCCAATTGGGCCTAGGGGGAGGTCTCGGGCTGACCAATCTGGGGCACTTCTGTAGACTCTATATATATGGAATTCAAAACAATAAAGTTCCTTTTCTCCTCTCTTTCCTTGTCTGAGAACTTGGGTCAGTCCTCAGCTAGCCGCTCAACAGCGACAAAAATTTGGATGGGAAATTCTGTAGCCTGTACACGGCCTTCCCAAATTTTTGTTTCTACTGCAAACCCTGTGCTGAAACAGCAGAAATGCTTCGTGTTGCCTCTGCATATTGAGAGAGTGAGATAGAATGAAGGAGCCTTTCCACTGCTGCTTTTACTGCTGGCTGAGTTAAAGCCAGAAATTCCAGGTGTTGGATGCTGAGCACCTGGGGAAAGAGGCTGTGACAGCCTTAAATGTGCATCAGCCATGGAGCCTGCAGAATGCACACAAGCTTGTGTCCCCTTTTCTTCATTCTGCAGCTTCAGAGTTACCTCACTAAAGGTGAGTCTTCCAAGGCTTGGTCTAGCTTACATCTGTGCCTGGAAGAACATCCACACACAGGAAGTGATTTTTGCTTTTGTGCCTCAAAAAGATAAAGATGTAGTAAGAGAGGAATTCAGTCTCCTCAGAAAGAGTTCAAAGTCGTAAAGGCAAAACTGAATGTTTCCATCCCTTCCAGGTCAGGGTAATGCTTGAGGATGGTTCTAGGATGGAGAAAAGGAAGGAAACTGGGCTTGTTGCTCTCAGCAGAAGATGCAGAAGCAGCCAGGACAAAGACTGTCTCCTCAAGTGCCCCTATTTCTGTGTTAGGAGGTAGTTTTGCACAAACCCTGAGCCCAGCCTTAGCACAGACACTGAGACACGTCCTGTGGAAGTCAGTGGGTGGCAAAACACTCACACCAGTCATGTCTTTCCACGTTCATATGCATATTTTGCCTATGCATACACCTGCCTGCTGTTGACATCTACATTTCAATGCAGAGTTGTCCAGCCTTGTAGTGCTATGCACACATCTTTGGTGACATTCTCAGCTCTGCAGTTAAATACCTTTTTTTTCCTCTTTCTGTGCTGAAATGCTGCATTTCATTTCACTCATCCTCCCACACAGATGCAAGGAAACAAGCTATCCCTCACTAAGTAACTATGAAAGACTGGAGAGCCAAGTGAGGAGAGAAAAGTAATTTATTGGGCAAATGCTTAAAGGACTATCATATTTGGAATAGTTCTTTGTATTTGTCATATTAAAGTTGATGCCTTAGTCTGTGCTATTATAATATGTATCTGTTAATTTCTAGGATTTATGACAGAAACTTTACTGGCACAGAAATTTTTTTCTATATTCTATATTTTTTCATATCTATGCATCATGCATATTCACTGTACTCACACAAATTTCATTTTCCATGTACAAATAGAAATGTAGCTTTCACGGAAGCAAGAAAGAAGAATACCTCAGAGTTGTATTGGTCCACTCAGGCCCCATAGGAAACACTGAAATATGTCTCGTTCAACAATATTACTGTTCATATCTCACCTATTACTTCAATTTCACTGTTTAAAAAAAAGGCTCTGTTTAGTGTTCCATGTACTGGAAAAATCCTCACCCCAAGTCACAGGAGTATTCTCCTGTCTGAGACAGATATAAGAGAAAGGGAATTAAAAACATGTTTTCTGTGTGAGCATCAGGATGAAAACATCATTTTTTCCTTGCTCCAGTAAAGCACACTTCCTCTGAAGTTGCCAGCCCAGTGCCTCAGCAGGTGTCTATCTGCCTCAAAGTTGCTGGAGCTCTGCAGATTTGCAATAGTGAGGAGTTTTTCTTCTAATCTGCTGATTTTGACATCACCCTTACTTGCTGATTTAATGAGCCCAGTGTCATAAATAGGATTACAGACCCCAGAGGTCTAATTCTCAGCTCCTTAATACACTGAAGAGTAACAGTAACTATGGTAAATAATTGCCTCAAATCAAATCAAAATTACAGCTTTAAATTTGAATGCCGGAAATGTTTGTTCAGTGATCTGTACGGTGGAAATCGCTTGCCTTTATCCAGCTCCCAAAGGAGAAGGATGGCACCCAAGGAGCAAACATCAACATCACAAATACTGCCTTTGTGAGCACTGTGCAGAAGGCAGTGCTGAGACCAGCTGGAATCAGCTGAACCCGGGGGTTCTGCAGCAGGAAAGTGGCCAAGCTGTGACTGTTCACTTCCACCAACAGCTTTTTTTTACCTTTTGGACTTGGGTAAAATCAGGATGTAATTTTCGACATACAGATGTTCCATGCAGCTCTCACAGAGTGTGATGGGAGTTAAATAGATGCTTCAGGAAGCTAATCATTATCAGGAGACTTAAAGCTTGTTCTGTGCTTGCTTTATGACTCTAATTTTCAGATACAGCCTGACTACCAGGCTGTCCACATGGGATATTTAGTCACCTGGGTAATTATAACAAATATTCTGATTTCATGTTACTATTCACATGTTTAAATTGAGTTTGTAAAGGAGAGCATTTTATGGAAGCGGAGATACAGTGAAACCATTTGCTAATAGTCCGAGGATGATAGTAGATGACCAAAGCAAGAGACTGAGGCCTCCTGTCTCTTTTCTGGTATCCTCAATCACATTGTCTTTATCAATCATCAGTTTTCAGCTGTTGTAATTTGGGCTGGCATTAGTGAATGCAATCTGCTTTAGGATACATAGATGCAAATTCTTGAGGGTGTTTTCTAGTATTCATGAGCAATGCTAAGTAGATGACATTTCTAGATGTGATTAGTTCTGCATATCCCCAGATACTGATGTGTATATGTAAAATAGATGCAGCTATATATTTTAGCACACACAAACATGCAGCCATAGGCACATAAAAACATTTCCTCTCTCACACAGATGAGATATACCCATATGCATGCACATATACCACTGGTGGCAGATAAAAATAAATACACCATAGGGAGACTTTTCAGATGAGCACGTATTGTGCTTGCCTTAAGGACTTGATGAATTTGATTACAATTTATGCAGTACTACAGAACTATTTTCTAAATGAGATTAAATACCATAAAGATGCATATATAGAGTCTATATGAGACCAGTTTCCTATGGAGAACTGCAGGGTTAAACCAAAGAAAGCAGGAAGTATTCCAGCAGGAGAGGGGAAAAAAATACATGTTTAAGCAATAGACTTGAAAAATTAGGCAGTGAAGGAAAGAGCAAATTGAAAGCTGCTTAGATTTACTGTAGCTGTAATGTGTGTTCTGCTTATTTACATAAGGTCTATGTGATTATCTTCTCTGCTGTTCAGTAAGAATAGTCCCTACTGTAGTATCTGCTGCTCCACATGTACTTTTGTTATCTCAGATATGCAGCCCACTTACTAAAGAAACACACTAACCAATATGTAATGTGAACTTTTGACTGTTCATGATGTTTGGAGACGGAGAATTTATTACCACACCAGCAGATACAAAGGGCCAAGCCTGTATTCCCAAGTGGGCAGATTGCTCTGGTTTCATTTTAGCCTTAGCAAAATTTCTGTTTGTTCTTTTCTGTTGCTGCCTGTTTGTTTGAAAACACAGGTTCTCCATTCTGGACTTTATTTTAAAACAGTTCTGAGACCAAACATTGCACTCTATGGGTTGAGAAACAAAGGTCTTTTCATGAAAATGACAGACTCTCTTTTAGGCCTTAATGTTCCTTAAATGTTCTTTACTCACCCTGCATACCTAAATCTCTGTCTTAGATGTTCTCCAAGTGTCATCCTTGTAGGCTGCACTCATTCAGTTGTCACCAACTTTTACCCATGGAAAGGAGAATGCGTGTGTGAAGGTTGAGATATGGTGAAAATAACATGGACTTTTTTTCTGAGACCAGCAGCATCTTATCCTTCTAGTAAGCATTCAGTTACAAATTCCTACAGAGAAAGTAATGGTCTGGCTATCCAATAATTTGTGCTTTGTTTACTGGAAAGGGCTTTTTAGGTTTTATTTTTAATGTTTTAAAAAGTTTTCTCTAATTATCACTTGAAATATAAAGGAATTGTTGCTCAGGTCCCATAAGGGAATAAATAAAAGACTCCAACACATCCTGTGGCGACAGAAGACTCTGAAGGTCTTAAAGTTTTCTTCTTGGGAAAGCAATATTCACGGATATTTAAAAACAAACAAAAAAATTAGACTTTCATGCTACATCAGATGAAGGAACTTTCAATTCACAAGTGACAGGAAATTATTAACAAGTTATCCATTTTTTCAATAATGAGCAAGAGCTCCTGGTCCTGTCTCTCACTGTTCTATGTGTGAGAACAACATTTCACACTTTCATGATTTCTTCTCATATCTTCTCCTTTCCAGAATGACAGGACCAGTCCAGTGAAATGCTACTGAGTCATTAGAAATTAGTCAGTACTTTGTTTGACTATGAAGCTGGAAAAAATACAGTAAGATGTTGTTTAGTAGTTAGGTGCAGAGATATTTTATCAATTGTCCAAGGAAAAAAGGAAAAATTTTATTAGGAAAGAATTTTTTTATCATATATTTGACAAAGCAGTGGTGGGATAACCCTGGGAGATGTGAAGGATTGCAAAACTGCACAAGTGCTGAAAAGCTGCATTTGGCAGCTCTCAGCTATCAGAGATATGGTCATTACTTACTCAAAATGAAGAACTCGTAACAGCTTAGAGTAAATTTTTACTGTTTAACCAGCCTGTACCAGGGCTGGTCTTCAGCCCATGTGTCTGGTCACAAATTTATTTTTAAACTGCCTTTCCTCCTGGTGTCCATTTTTATGCTCTCTATTGGGGACTAAGTATACACCTCAAACCACAATAGGAAAATTAGCCTTAATTGCTCCATCAGCTAAGAAATCAAGAAAAAGCTGATATTCCTTCAATCCTGTCCATGCCTGAACAGGCAAGCTTTCCTATCTTGAATCCTAGTCTCGGACTCCACTCCCAGTAGTGCCCTCATAAACAACTTCCTTCCAGAACCCAAAGACCTGGCTGTCCTGTGAGCTGCCTGGTGTGTGATGGCAGCAATGCCACCCAGCAGTGACCTGGCCACCAGCCTCCAGCTTTTGTTCTCAGTTAATGAAAACATTCTTGCCAAATGCTTTTGCTTTAGGTCACCTTGCACTGGTCCAAGAATTCCGATTCAAGTGCCACAATATGAATGCCTCCAGCCATTACTCTTAATTATGGCCCTGCTTCCAGAAAAAAAAAAAAAAACCCCAACCAAAAGAAAGGCTGAGAGTCTGATTCTGTTATTCCTGGCTGGAGTGTCTTGTTGGCCAGCCAGCTTTGAACACTTCCATTTGCTCAAAAAAAAAAGTATCAAGCTTCTCAATGAATGCACCATTGAGTTTTGTTGTTTCCTTTGTTGTTGTAGTAGTAGTAGTAGTACTAGTAGTAGTAGCAGCAGCAGTAGTAGTAGTAGTAATAGTAGTAGAATTTTTAGTGGAGGTTATTCCAGCAGAAAGGACAGTTTGCTAAACTATGTTTTCTTCCAGTTTCCCTGACTGACCTTATTCTAACTAGCATGAGCAAGGGCAGCTCTGGACTGGCAGTGAGAAGAGTTGTTTTCCCTTCAAAGCTTTCTTTCTAACCCACAGTGTAAAAAATGCTCTGTTCTGTTCCTCCTCTGCCTCAGTTTACTTCAACTATAAAATGGAAGTGATAATTTCTGTTGTAAAATACTTACATCTGTGAATTGAAAGCATTACAGAAGAACTAATTACTGTTATGCTTAAACATTCCAGCATTGCGATTAAGTGATTTTTATGCCTAGATAATTATATTTCACTAGGAAAAAGTGGGCAACCATCCATCAAAGTCCCTGGCTGTGACTGAAATCTTAAGCTGACAGAAATTTTGTGGTGCAGTCATTGATAACCATGGTTTTGAATAGCTCTGAAACAAAGCTGTGAAAAATTTACAGTCTCTTCAGATTGACATTATTTATAGCACACCCCAGTATGAGGTAAATTTCAGTCACGTACAGCTTGTTTAAAAGCAGAGTAAATTTTTATCAGTCTCTTGAATGCTAACAGATGAAAAACTGTGTTCAAATCTTTAGGCCTTATACAGTAGACAGGACTGCAAGGCTAATTGGTGCTGCTGGTATTCAGTGCTGAGGTTAATATGAAATAAAGCTGGTTTAGAAAATTATTATTTATTATTTTGTACAGATTTGATTTGTAGCTTGGAAATTTCACAAAGCATCTGTAGTACCCAAAGGAAAGTAAAAGGAGTAAAATAAATAGGAAGTGCAATAGGTACATAGCATGCTTTTAGAAAAAGATCCATTCCAGATAGCTTCACTCTAAGTACAGCTTCTGAACCCTGTATTTGGCATTCTTTCTTACTAAATCCATGTTGAGTAAGGGCTCCATGATTTTCCTGAGAATTAGGCAAGAGCTGTTTGTTCCAGGCTTACATGGAACAGAGCCTCATTTTACAAATTCTTCCTTTCAGGCTGTGAGGATTTTAGAAGGGCAAAGATATCAGTAAATCAGGAGCTGCAAAATGCTGGCCAAGGCATAGACATGCCTTGATCTGACCATAATGTGACTGACTAGGCACTGTGCCCCAGAACCCCAGCTTCCATTCCTGCACATGTACCCTGCTGTGCCTTCCTCTGGCAGGACAGCATCAGAGCTCCCAAATCCTCCAGAAAGCACTTTTGCTGGCCTTGGTTTTCTTGTGGCAGAATAACACCTCTGAAAGTCTCTTTGGTGGGACATAGAGAATGTTTTGGTTCCCAGAGGACAGATCAGCCACTGGTGACAGCAGTAACAACCAGCCATGGCATGTTGGTGTGAAAAAAGACAAAACATTGTTCTTGCAAATCATTGCCACTGCAATATAGAGTGAGGCTGACTTCAGTATGATTACATTTGCAGAGAAGGAGTGCTAATATATATTTCATAACCTTTACAAAACTGTACCTTTCTGTGCAATAACTAATGAATGACTCAGGCCTGGACAGTCACTATAACAAGAAGCACTGTGTTGCTGAAAACTTGGGAAACTTCTTCTCCAGAGGTGTTGAAGTTACTGCACAAAGCATCTAAGTTCCCAAGATACTGAAGAGGGAGATCTGGATGCCTAAAAATAGGATTTGTCATGTCTAGCACACGGAATGGATCAGAGTTTCAGCTAGCAAACAGAAAATGCCTGCGAGGAAAAAGTTCTGTTTATTCACCTCCTCTCCCCACCTTGCCCACTGGCAGTTCTGTGGTAGGTATTTATGTTAAACAAGGACTCAGTGCCAAAAGCTATTTCCAGATTCCAGGTACCAGATTCATACATTTCCAAAGAAATTACTGGCTCCCTTTCTTTGAAAACCCGCAATCAGTCCATCCTACTCTTTCCAAACTAATCTACTGGTTTGAACATTTCCCTCCTCAGCCTGAAGCACTGTGAGTTGCACCTCCTGCTCCCCTAAGCAGCAGGGGATGGGGATGGGCTGTGTTTGCCCTTTCTCCTGCACATGAGCCATTCCTAGCTGTGGGGCTGAAAGCTCCATGGTGGGAGCTGCTTCTAAAAGCCTGCAAATAGAGGACAAGATCTGAGCAGAACTGAAAGCCCACAGCTTCACTCTCTATCAGGAATGTCCTATCCACAGCCTTTAGCCTCACTTGTGTATTGAAGCCTTGTTTGGTTCACATGGACTGTTAATATGGACAGCATGTTACTCTTAAGCATTAACTTAGGTGAACTAAGATTTTTTTTGCTATCCTTTGTGTGTGAGCATTTGTCATTCTAAGCCTCTGACTAATTTTAACAAGTGTTGAGGGATTCTTGCAAGAAGAATTAAATTTTTTCCAATTAATGGCATCAGTGCAGCCCTTGGCATATTTTCAAACAGCACTTTTCTGTGCTACATAGTAGTACTTCATGGAGAAATAAGAGTAATCTTTACTCCTGGAGTTGAACTGACTGCCCTCAATACTCTTTGGAAATGAGCTGGATAATCTATCTCAAGAAAGAGTGCATGAAATAATAGCTGCTACAGGCAGGGAAGTTATAAAAGTTATTTATTTCTCTCATAATAACCCTAGCTGATTAAGGGAGGGGGAAAAGCCAGAAAAAACCCAACCCTGTACAATAAAAGGTTCACATTGTGCCTTACTTTAATTTCATTTCACATCTAGACACCCATATGCATGTACTGTTTTGCTGGGAGGGTTTAAATACCCTGAGCTAATTATAGGATAATATTTTCCAAGTTACAAGGGTTAAATTGAAAGCACAGCTAATGAGATACTATTCCTGGCTATTAAACTGAAAGAAAAAGGGTCTATTTAATTATAAAGTATGTAAAAAAAGCATAATCATCTTGTAATGTAACAGCTCTCATCTGGATTATTATTTTGGTGCACATTTATAAACACTGCCTGGCACATTATTGAATTGTTTAACATTTATGTGAATGTAGTTATTCTGCAGAATAACAATATTGACACTGAGCTGGTTCCCTTTTAATTTCACTAAGAATATTTTATATCTACTGGATATATTTTCTCCTTTATCAGAAACAGAAAATAACAAAATATAAAGGAGATGGGAAAGACAGGAGGAACTATTAATCTTGTCTGCCAATACTTCAGTATGGTTTCATGTGGTCATTTAAAATAGTATTTAATTTCACTTTAAAAACCTATGAAGTGTACTGTAACTTGCATTTCTCAGCAACCTATAAGATGAACCAAAAGCAAATTATGGGTATTTTTCCTTATTCTAACTCAGTTACAAAACCATTTATAGCACAGGTTGTTCTTCCAGAATTACTTCTTAGTAAAACTCATACTTCTAACAAACACAGATGTGAACAACTTTGAAAACTAGTTGTGGAAAATATGCCAGAGTTGCTTGGATGTCACTTATTGGAAAAATTTTACTCCTCTTTCTTCACAGCATCCACATGACTTCTGTTAATTCTTTGCCTTCCTTCACCTGTCAAGGGCAGCTGGGACTTGTCAAGTGGCACTGGCTGCACCCACTGCAAGGCTTCTCTGCATGGAAAGGTGAGGAGTGGCTCAGGTGCAAGCCAGCTGAAATCAGCCATGGAAGGGAAGAAGGTGAAGTGAGGTGATTTCTTTAATTTGGCTGACCTGTGGATAACACATGGTTAAAGGAGAGGCACAAGTAACTTGAACATTTTGGAGAACATCACTGAGCCACTGTGTAGGTTCTCAGGCAGATTGCAGGGAAATTCTTGCTGTGGCAGCTGTCAGCAGCAAAGTTGGAGATGTTTATGCCTGTGGGTTTAAGGACTGGTTTGTGAAGTTAATTGCATACCTAATAAAGGCCTTTCTTGAACTTCTTGGACACACTGAACTTTTGTGAAATAAGCAAAGCTTTTGACTGGAGGGGAACTGAACACATCTCCACATCTCCCAGGAGATCAAAGACAGAGTAATATATATATGTATTATGGTTCTACTGAGGCATTATATTTCACTTCAAGAGGGGGAAGTATCTTAACTATCTGTCTCCTGGATTTAGAAACAGAGGTTTTACTAAACTAGATGTTCTTCTAAAAGGTCACAAATAATCACCAAATGTCATTAGCTCCCTGTTAGCAGCCTTTTGTCTTAGAATTTCCTTGACTTTATTATAAAAAGAGAATGGAAATATAAGAAGAATTTGTTCATAGATATCTCCTGGGCCTATAATTGGAACCAGCAGTCTCACCAGATGCAACTGGAAGGCACTGTTTATCCCATTGAAGTGGAACAGGGATAAGAGCCATAACTTCTTATACATAATTGCTCAAATGCATGCTGGGAGGAATTATAAACATTTGTGACTGTTATTTGTGACATTGTCTGGAAGTCAAAGCATATTGAAGAGAACTGATGTCTTTCTGTCCTTCTGTCTTCCATCACCTCCTAAAGCATATAGGTCCATGTCTTTCTATCACTGTTTTCCAGTTGACTTTCATCGATTTCTTCTCCTATTGAGCATCTAATCACTGTTTTAGAAGCTACTGGTGTACAAGATCTTGCTCCTTCATGTCTGAGGCTCTTTGATGCTGTCCACATGTGTCACTTGCAGCAGCTGAGTACTCACTGGTCACTTGGAGGTGGATATTTCTTTGATTTTCTTGTCTGAACTTGTATATAAAGAAAGGAAAAACTTACCCCAAAGAACTCCCCTGTGAACAGGCACACAAGGAAATATGCAAGCCTATGTGTTCATGGGAGGACACTGGAAGAAGAGTTAGCTATCATTAGATTCAGTCCAGGATTTTCAGATCCCACTTTATGCAAAGGAAAATGAGGATGTCTAGGATTTCCTGGTAACTGCCTCATTTGAAAAAAGAAAAAAAAAAAAAAAGCTTTTTTATGGAAGAACAAGAAATAGAACAAGTTGCAACATGTTCCTCATCCTTTTAATTACGTGGGAAAAGAGAATACATGGTTAATATTTCCACTTACAGTCCTTTTACCTATTGTATTTCCCACCTGTTTAATTAGTGCTTCTTACTTTTTTTTTAATTTCTCCCAGTCAGTTCCTCATGTCTGAACTGTCTCCCATCTTCTTGCATCTTTTCCCTCTAACCTTGCCCAGAGGTTTTCATCCTTTTGTGTGATCCCCATCTTGAAAACATTTGCATGTGGATTGCAATTTCTTTTTGAGCATAATTTTTATGCTATACAGTGATAACATTTCCCCATGAGTAAAAGGAAAAAAAAAGAGGCACAGAATATGCCTATGCTGAGCAAGCATTGTGCCCAAACCTAACAGATGTGTGTCTGTGGAGCCAAACAGAACTGAGGACCTGACACCTGCAGAGAAAGTATTTGGGGGTTTTTACTTTGGGATAGTTCTAGTCTGACTGTGCAGCTTAAATACTTGTCAGCTGCTGAAATACATTCCATGTTCTCCTGCAGTGCCTCTCCCATTTTAGCTTCATCCACAGGAGCAGTCTGCACCCCCTGGGAGTGCTTGGGAATGCAAACCAAAGCACAGCAGTGGGGAGGACGAGGAGGGCACTGCAAAGTCATGTTCCTGGTCTGCATTAAAACACTGAGGTAGCTGCACCTATACTGAGGCAAGATATTTTCTCTCCCTTCCATCTTCTCCCCTCAGCTATGCTTTAGATGGACCTGACAGAGCTTGCTCCTATTCTGTGAATATTTCATATTCCAGTGGAGAACCCAGTTCTCAGGGAAAAGGAGTACATATTTCTTCTGTCTACTATGTCTGTGAAGACTCAGTGTAATATGTTTTGTTTTGCCTAGTCTTGTTTCTATATGGAAATATGATTTTGTTATTTTTCGCCCATATAATTTTTAGTTTGGCTCATTTCATTAAAGTTGTGAAAAGCACTTCTCTGGAAATCATGGCATCATGGTTTTTTTCCCATATATTTTAAATAAGTTGTTTAATTCAATTGGATAAAGACATTAAAACCATTTATGAATATAGATTCTATTTCAGTAATACTAAGATGTATTACTGATTACAAAATCACAATTATTATGTCTTGTCAGAAAATATGTTTTGTAAAATATATCATATTTTTACATTTTTTATAATTGTATATTCTGTAAAATTTTGCATTCCCCTTGGAATTATGAGAATTTTATTCAGGTCTGACTTTCCCCCTATGGCTTTTTTATTGAGGTCCCTGGCTACCAAAAGATCTTCCCAATGACAATATACATTTCTGAGAAGATGTGAGCATTTTAAGATTTAAAAAAAAAAGGTTCATTACAAAGTCAGACACAGTAATATATGCAAGGAGACTTCTGGGACCACTGAATTTATTTTCATGCTTCTGCAGGCAGGTATTTTAGGAATAACTTTTTTCCAAACCAATTCTGTAGTATATATAGTTCAGCTTTTTTTTTCCTATTGCTGCTATTGGAAAACTGCTCTAGAATCTCACTTATGTCTAGGTGAATTAATTTTTAATCATTTATATCCAGTTATTCACAGGTCAGATTGTTACTCCCAAACTGATATTGAATTGATTTATTTATAAATGGAAAACTTTGTTATTTTCTTGTTATTTTCGGTCTATGTATTGTCAGAATAACACAGCAAACATCACCAAATGAGGAATAATTCACTGTATCATTTTTAAAACAACACTTACCTGTCTTAGCAGATTTTTCCTGGGGTCTCAGTTCCCATTTTCACAGGAACTACTTGATGATGTATCCATTTTGTTAATAAATGGATCTCTCAGTCTTTTTCCTTGGTCATTTCTAATTGGTGAATACCTAGTTTATAACTGATGCTTTTTCATAAGTCTTTAAGAAAAGTTGCAGCCTGGACTATTGAATTTAGTTCATTACTGTGGTCCTTGACACCATCCTGCTATTCACCCTCCCTGATACTAATCGTTAACTCACCTACTTCTTGGACACTGAACTCTTTGATGCTTCTTCTTTTAGCACCACCCATGGCCATCTCTTTCTTTTAAACAAAAATGTCCTTTAAAAAAATTCCTTATAGGGGTAGGAATGTACATTTCTTAATCCTATTTCATCAGAAAAAACTATCGGAAAAATATGGCATAGACAAATCTTAGCAAGTCCATGTCACACTTGTTATGATTTTTCCATTTATCTTTAGCTCCAAATCTATTCAAACTGTCTTCAGGTTTGATCTTGTAGTTGGGTACACAACTTTCCTTTACTTAAATATTTAGTGCTTACTTACTGTTCTCCAGTTATGCAGTACTAATCTCAAAAACTTTAAAAAGAAATATTGAAAGTATTTGCTACAAGATCAGAATTTCAGAATTCTGGAAGCTTTTTACACATTGATGTATTAAGATGCTTGATTTCTGCTTTTAATATTATAATTTCTATTTCCATGCCAATTTTTATACTTTCATTCACATTAAACCATTAGTCCTCTGATTCCATATTCAGCAGAACTATGAATGTTAAAACTTGAGGTAAAATTAATTTACTTTTTTCAGTCACACCTTGAAGTCTTACTGCATCTCTTGATACTCACTGCATAAGAAACTTTTTTTTTTTAAATTGCCTTCTCTTATTTATTATTATATATTTTCTCCTTTTCAGGTGTAGTTTTTAATTGGTTTTGGTTCCTGACCATTGTTATTATGCTCTTTCATGCCTTGTCTTTAAAATATTCTTTTCTTTACAGGGCAGTCCTTATTTTATTTTGGCTTGGTTTGGTTTTGATTTTGCATTTCTTGTACAATCTCTGCTTATTCTGAAGTATTTTCTGTGATTTGGAAAATTTAGTCTTTTATACAGGAGTAAGAGTTCTTGGATTTTGAACATGTAATAGAGAGAATTCCCAAGCTTACAGTGAAGTCTATATGCTCATCAATGCAGCTGACTTTATTAACTAGATTACTTAATTTGTCCTTTTGAGATTGAGAACCCTAGTTATAACTATACCCATGAGTATCTCTTAATTTCATTTAAGTGAATCAGACCAGGATTGACTAATAGCTAATAACTTTCTGTGAATATCTCCAAAGATCATGAGCTTAGAAAAAGTAAAGCTAAAAAACCTTTGTGTTTATTTGATTGTTGTTTTCTGTAAAGAAAATTACTCAGAAATGGTTGAGGCCTATTATTTTTAGCACCATTTGACTTTCTCACTATACTTGAAAATACCCTGAAACACCTTTGTTTCAGTCATATTTTGTTTTTAATACTGTCTTTCTTGTCTATAATATTTGCTGTCAGTCCTTTTTTTGGTATTTCAAGTTTCTCCACTATATTCTACAAACATGTATATTATTTTCAGTTTCTTGAGTAGATAAGATAGGTCTTTTTGCCAGTGATGGTTGCTTCAGATGAGTATTTTTGCAGCATTAATAGTGTTGGTTGGTTTTAGGCTTTTTTTCTGTTTGATATTTGTCCTCTGCTTTCTGGCATTCTTTTATAAAAAGCCATAACACTGACCAGCTTCATTGCATAAATCAATGGAAAACTCATTGAAATGGAGTTTGTGGTCTGTTTGAAAAACATGCAGATAGAGTATGACAGGGAGGCTATGGAAAGTTAATGGACCAGAGGATCTGGACATAGGAGATACCTGATCTATGTATCTGCTTGCTGCACACTGTGCTTCAGCATACAAGCTCTAAAACACAGCAGACAGAGCAATGTTAGAGAATAAAAGTGACATCGAAATCTAGAAGCACAATCTGCTACTGTTGCCAGCCCAGTGCCCAGAGTATGGGGAGATGTATTCACTTTGTCCTCTGCTTCACTCAGTGGTGAAATACAAGAGGCTACTATGGCAACATCACATGGTACATTTGTTATCTCTGAACGAGAATGTGTTGAAGGAAGTAGCAGATCAGTATGCCATGTGTGCTTTCATTTTCTGGAATGTTTTCAAGGGAAAACATCTGTTCAGATAGTTTTCCTGGGATTATGGCTTCAGTTAAAAAAATGTGAAGAGGAAGGGATGCAATTCTCTCTCACATTGCACTCTTTTCTCCTATAATTTTTTTTTCCTAAGACAGTATAGCTTTTTTTCTTATGACAGTATACCATGCTGTTTTTCCTGGGTGGAATGTATTATTTCTATCTTTAGTAGTTTCTTTAAATGAGTAAAAAGCTAAATATTCTTTTGAGCACTTGTGTAGGGATATTGTGGGTAGGTGGAATTGGAAGGTATGGCTGGGAGGTTAGCCAAAATCTTACGAGCTGCAAGCATTACTTTAAGATGTGAAAGAAAAAGATAGTCTGTGGTCAAAAGATTAGAATTCTGGAATTCAAGAAATATGTATTTCATTCTTGGCATGGCTACTCAGGTGTCATCTCTGACGCTAGACATGTTCTTTAATATCTGTATGGTTCAGATCTTCTCAATATGATATCCACATTCTTGGTTTTGGATGCTAAACTCCCTGGATTCCTTTCACTTCAGACATCTGCAGTATAGACATTTGCATCTGAACAAGCTGTCTAGGCTTCCTTTATAGTCAATGGAAAAATGTAGAGACTTTGGATGCCATTCATCTGGACAATTTTAGACATCTCAGTTAGACTAAGACAAATTGCATCCAAAAAGTGCCTTTTTCTTTCCACTGATGAAGTCACAACCAGAAATTAAAGATTGTCTATATTAAAATTTGGACAGATAAGTACTACCTTTGCAAACGGAGTACTTTCTGTTTATGTATATTAGTAAAGTATCTTGGCTGATGTGTCCTTTTGATACAGCTGTAGTTCCTGTGTGATACTTGAACACCAGCTACAATCAAAAAGTAAACTGTAGGAGGCCCCAGTGTTCTTTCTTACTTAGAGAGCAAGGCAGATTTCAGTCAAACAGACACACAGATGAGAAAACTGATTGAGAGAAAGAAAGAAAATAATGTTAGCCATAATCCAAATATCAGGGTTTTTAAAATATTAAAAAATAAACTTAGCATTAATGTAAAATCTTTTTTTTTAATTGTTGCTTTAAATTATATCTGTAGCAATGGCCAAGTATTTTAAAAGAAGAAAACAACAGAAACACATTTTTCTTTACTAGAATATGCTTGTTATTGGCAACTGAAACATCTTCTGCTGCAAAAGGTTTTCAGTTCCATGCCAGGATGTTTGGTTGAAATACAATTGAGAGGATCTGACTGCCAGGGAAGAAAAGTTCAATTAATATCTTTGTTTGTGGGTGCACACTGCTCTGAGATGCTCTAGTGCTCAAGATGCCCTGACAGGGTAGGCAGCCAGAACCACACAGGATCCATGAGAACTCCTGTAATTTGGGAGAGCACCTCAAAACAATATGAAACACACTAGATATCTAAAATTGGACTGGGATTCCCTCCCACTTATGCACAACAGAGCTGGGCACACAGAGAGGTCAGAGTGACAGCTCCTACATTAAGCATTGCACCTGAAATGCTTGAGTAAAGTAATTGGTCTCTCTAAAGGCAGACTCATACTGTCAGAGTATTATTCAGAAGAGAAAGCTAGGTTAGGGGTTCTGAATTGCTTTATCTAGGTTTTAAGTCTTTCAAGTATCTGTAACAAGTTAAAAGGGTAAGATCTGGAAATCCTGCCCTTTGAAAAAGCAAAGTTAGGATGTGAGTCATTTTTCATTTCCACTAAAATCAATGGGGAGAGGTGCTTCTAGCATGTATTGTACAAAGCTTATATAGGCACAGGAAGATATCTTATTCTGGAAGTTCTTTTATTCTTTCTGTGTCTAAGGTTAAGGTGACATCATTCCATACTATGCTGGTAAGAACTGCCTTACAAGCAAAACCACACCAAATAATTAAAGGAATTGAACTGGAAGTGAATATAGGACAACCCTATGACAAACTGTATTCATTTCTTCCAAGTTTTTAGATAAAAGTTAAATTGTCATCCAGATGCAAAATCCAAAGTTTTCTAAAAACTCAGTAAGTGTGAGATACATTAAACACTTACTTGCAGAGTTTTGTCACAAATATCTGGTAACAAAGGCCAATTTTGTGAAGATTTGTAGCTAATTTTTAGGCTTCAAGTTTTAGTTGCAAATTGCATCTCAGGTTAATTACTTCCAGGCACAAATGCAAGATGTTTGATGTTTTTAACTGAAGTAACTAAAATAGAATTAATGAGCAACAGCAAAAGCATACTTTAATTTCCCCAGCTTTAACATTATTCACAATGGTTCAGAGAATGTTTCTTCATGGCAGCTGCATTGACTTGAAAGGTATTGTAATGTAAAGGATTTAGAAAGACAAAGAAGTTATCATCTAAAATACAGTCAGTTTAATAATAACTAGGGCAAGAGACAGTGAAATAAGCCTGAAATAATAAATAATAGAAATACAAGCAAAAAAATAGTTTAAAGGAAGAAAAGGTCAACTAGATGAGCAAGAAAAAGTAGAGTGACTCTGCCCTTGACTGTATTCTCAGAGTACTTAAGATGTCATGGGACAAGAAGACCCAAGATTTTTCATTAATGTATGAGCTGAAGGAGCTTACTGTGCCTAAAGGAGATAAAGAGACCTTAACTGTTTCTACTAGGAGGGTCCACTGCCCTCACAGCAGGAGTTGCTGCTCTGACTTCTCTCTTCGGAACAGTAGCAGCTAAGTTTGCCTTTTCTGGCACAGGAAAAGCTGGAAATGGGACTGTGGCTGTTTTGTCACTGTCAATAACCCACTTCCTTCAGTGACTGCCTGCTTTGCCTCCACACAGAATCAGTCCTGGTGGGAAGATTTAGTTTAGTCTCAGTACAGGAAATACTTTAAAAGTCCCTTGTTAGTCTTCTGCCTTTGATGTCAATCTCAGAATTCGTACCTTTCCTGAGGACCATCACATGCTGATGCATATTAAAAGCTTACCTTTCTGTCTGACTGTGAATATCTGCAGGATCAGAACTTTTCCTGGTAAATGTTAAAAGAGGAGTTTTCTCTTGAATCATTTTACATTTTTGCATATTGTGCATTGAAAAAAGCAAGAAAGATCTGCTGATGGCAACAGAGCTTGGGCTACATTAACTTCTGCAAGGCTTTTGGTGTGGGTTGACATACAGAGATTCAATGCAGACTGAAGTTTCACGCCAGACAGAGATATTGTGAGTCAGGTGAAAATTGGGAAGGAGCCTAGACAGAACCAGCATGATCTGCCTGAAAAAAAATTCAGAACTTCTCTCTGTAACTCATCCTCCTTCAATTCTGTAGAGGGACTGTATAGGCTGCAGTAGCCTTCTGCTGTGGGATCATGTAAAAATATCCCTAACAACAGATGGACTTTGAGTCAATGAAGGCTAATGACATTTGACAATTCTACAGACATGTAAATTTGTTAGGATGAACTAAGGATTTTAGAACCATGTGAAGTGGTTTTATTGAGTCTATGTTTTGTATAGCAACCTGATGAATTATCAGGCTTGTGTAAAAGTTAATATTATGATTGTTTTCTTCCCTGAGAAAATCACTTTCTTCCCAACCTGATGTTGGTACAGTACATTGGGTATGTGGGTAATTCCCATTCATGCACTGGCATGCAGGTCTTGGAAATTAAGAATTATTACATCACAGTTCTCTGTTTCCATTTCTGGGGAGGTAATACGGTGTAATGCCATATATGCCCTCTATTAGTTTAATAAGAATAAATTTCCAACACTGAAAAAAATGATCAGAACATAGGAAATGGCCTTATAGGTCAGATGAGTAGAAACGGAATGTTCTGCTTCTGACAGTGGCAGTATGAGATGCTGTTTTGGGAGAGAACATGAGACTGCTCACACTCTGTACTCCATCTCCCATCAAAATTTGTTTATAAGGAATGGAGAAGACACATCTCTGCTTAGCCCTGCCATCACTGATTTAGGAATCTGTTGTTCATGAATTTATCTAATCCACTTTGAACCTGTTAAAACTGTCCTCTTTCACAACTTCCCAAGGCCATACATTTCAGAAATTTAGCTCCTGCATAAAGAAATACCTTCCAGATAACAGTTCTACGTGCTATCAGGATTTTTCAGGAGTTTATTATTTGCCTTCCAGCCTTCTTGAATTTCTTCTTGAATTTCTTCTTGAATCAAATAGTTCCAACCTTTCTAATGTTTTTTTGCAAAACAGCTCTCCCATCACCGAGTTACTCTTCTCTGTACCCTGTCTGATTCCACCATGTCCTTCTTGAGTTCACAGAACCACAAAGAGCACTGAGGAGGTAGGTGCACAAAAGGTTTTATACACATGGAAAATGGTGGCATTTGGGTGGCCTTCTTCCAGTGATATCTGATGTCTTGATGGCTATTTCTAACTGCAGACAAAGACATGTGAGATCCTCCTGTTGTTTCTTGTCTTTGACATAATATTCAGATACCTGAAAAATCTAATTTCATCTCCACACTTTGAGATGTCACAGTTCATTTCCATTTTCAGGTCATTGATGAGGAAGTTGAATAAAACAGGTTCTAGAACCAGCCTCTGAGGTACAATACTGCCAATTCTTCTCTATCCTGAAAATGAAACATTAAGTCTTATGCCTTGCATCCTATTCTTTAATTCACTTTCAGTCCTGAAAAGAACTTTGTTTTTACGGCAAATGAGTTTTCTAATTATCACTAAGGTTTTTTTAACACACTTATGTCCAAAAAACCCTTTGAAATTTCAAAGGCACGTTGTCCACATCATTCCCCTTATAGATGGACCCTCATGCCCTGATTGTGTTCTGAAAAGCTTCCAATTTAAATAAAAGCATAACTGTATCTGTTACCTTAAGAAGCTCGAAAATAATACTTTTCCTTAAAAATATCCTACTTGCTTATTTGTGGCTCAGTTGTGCCCAATAATTATGACAAGCTCTTCCAGGCAGAGACAGACTTTGAATTCTGTTCCTACAGAACCAAAGTTCCAACTTGGAGTTGAGACTCTTGGGAAAGCAACAGTACAACAATACCTAAATTTCATGTTATGCTTTTTGACAGTTATTTCAAAGCATTCATCATTTCCCTTCCCAGGGAAGGAAAACCAAAGAGGGAAAGAAGCAGCAGTTAAATCCAGGTCACCCAAATCCTAGACTCTACTACACTGGACTCTCTCCAAAGACAAGGGATCCTAAATGTAAAGAGGCATTAGCATTTTGTCCATATCTCTTCTTCTCTCTTTCCATTAGCAGTGAGCTGAATTAAATCCCTGTACCAGAACAATGGAGATACTCTAATAATGTCAAAATTCAGGTTTTTATGCACTCCAGATTGCTTTTTTTTTTCTTCACTTTAAGCTCATCTCATATCGCAAAGAGTTGGGGTTTTTTTCCTACTTAGCAAGTTTCAAATCTTTACATTTTCCCCATCCTCAAGCTTTCTGTTCCTTGGCAAGTCTTCTAGCCCCCAACACTGAACCAACTTTTGTCTGCTTCACACTTAATCAGCATTCCTTTATTAAAAAGCTATTAATTAGCTTCTCAGTGGTCCAATCTGACTTACTACTGTGATAATTGTAAGACTTTTAGAGCTTTTTCCCCCCACTTTATTGACAGACTATTTGACTTAGAAACAGCACCACAAGGAATGCAGGCTCATCTTTGTTTCAACATACTTAAGGTGCTTTTATCTGTAGGTTTGCCTTGAACAAAATCCTGTTCAAATTGTATTAAGCCCCAGATAAACCTCTCTTTCAGATTACGGTTTCCAACTGAACTCCTGTGCACTGAAGAGAGGGCACCGAATTCTTGATTGTTTCAAGAAAACCTCTTTGAGTAATCCCTTGAGCTTGCCTACAGGGCTTGGATTTCCTAATGGATGCTTTGATGACAGGAGATAAGAGCCAAAGGTACCTTTATTCTCTTAGAAATTGCTCCAAACAAACAACCTCAATGATTAAAGCTAATAGAAATACCTGGAAGATTGATAGTTTGCAAAGCACTGCTGAGTGAATGAATAACTTCCCGTTTAGTTCCAAAAGCTAATATTTGTCCACATTTGCTGCCTTATAAGAAAGTGCAATGGGTTTTTTTGTATGCAGAGTGTTGATCAGGAACAAACAGACACCATTTAACTGTTATTTGAATTTTAAACAAAGCCTCCCTACTTCATCTATTGAGGCAGATTTTTGCATGGCCCCATTTATAATAATTCAAACATGGCACGGGGAGGGTCGCTAGAGTAAAGTACATATAAGTGTGAACATGATACTCTTGTAAAAGTCTTTAATGATGTGAATGGGCAGTGCACTATGGTATTCTATACAGGGGTTTTAAATTGCACAAAGGGCCTGTAAAACCTCTATATCTGTTCCCAAGCAATACACCTATCAGAGGGCTGAACAAATGGAAACCAAACTCTGCAGAAAATAAAAGTCTTAAATTTACAATGCTGGATTATAAAATGGTGTCTCTCAACAGCAGCCCTGACTTATTTCATGTTCTGATGAAATCATTGCTTGCGAATGCCAAGAAATTCAGCTGTAAACTTTTGGCAATATGTAGACTTTCCTCAGAACTGCTGGTTTTGAAAACATCTGTAAGTAAGGAATCTACTGCAGAACCAATAAAAGGGGCTGAAGAGACCAAAACTTTCACTAACACCTCATAACACGGGCCGTGCTGTGAGTGCCACCAAGCCCTGCTCCCTGGTATGTGGGTTATGTACATACCAGAGTTCATTTCCAAAACGGAGGGTTTATGATTCCCAGTGTCACAGAGCGTGCAGTGGGGGAGTGTATCACATAACAAAGCAATCTAACAATAGAGCTGAAAAGAGTTGAACATTTGGTTTTTGAAGTGATGCAGTCCAGGGTGGGTGGTTCTGATACTGAAAATTCCTCAGGTTTCTTTAATACAACAAAAGAAAACCTTAGAAGGAACTACTCCGAGTGTTTTAAGGAAACTCCTTTTATAACCACATTGAGGAAGGATTTGAATTAATCTCATTTTCCATAAAAAATAGTGGAGTATGGAGTTAGTATTCACAGCAGACAACATGAGGTTTGAGGGTGAGGAGGGTATGGATATGTTTTGACAGCTGAAAAGGAGATTTTGAGCTGCTGTTGCCTCAGAGTTTCATTCCCTTAGCCCAGGTCATCATTGGGCCTGTGGAGTTCAGCTGAAAGGACCTGCTGAAATGGAAATAGAAGTGTGAAATGAGACTTCAAATGATGTTTGATTTCTGACTGACGCTTGAGCATTCAACAGCTTTAAACATGCTTTCTCCTTGGGAAGCAGCTTTGGGAAAGAATTTTGATACAGAGAAGGCACAGATTTAATTTAACTTTTCCTCCCCTTGTTGCACTTGTCCCCCATTCCCCCACACTACTTTATACATCCTGTGGTCCCCTCAGAGACTGAAGATTCCCGGACAAGATGAGATTTTGTTCTCTGAGCAGAGCTGCCCCGATTACACCTGAAACTTAGTGACCAAATCCTTTCCCTGTCCTCAGCATTGTGGGGAGAGAAAATGCTGCCTGCCTGCTCTTCTCTCTCACAGTTGCCTGGTGTCTCACAAACCATAAATCCCCTGCAACTGAAAACAGTGCAGTTTGCTCACTGATGCTTACCCAGGAGGAGGGAAGCCACAGCTCTTCCTGCCCCCCAACATCAGTGTTTGGCAGAGAGGTGAATGAAATCCATTTTTTTCAATACTGCTTTCACCTTGTAATAAAACTTGATGAAAAAAATGTTAAAGATCTTATTGAAAGGAGTAAAAATTATTATTTCATATTATTTTTGACAATTGTATTGATTACCGCACTGCATGATAATTTTTTTTTGGTATTTGGTCAAAGGTTGGGCTTGATGACCTTTGAGGTCTTTTCCTGCCTCAATGGTTCTATGATTCTGTGATCCATTTACAGATCCCAGGAGTTCAGGTTTAGATATCCTCTCTCCTACACTGACATGTCTCCACAGAATAAGGTTTATGACTGACAAAGATTGTCAACTTGACAGCATCTGAGGTTCTCACATGGCCTTGTGGGATGATGATAGCTTAGATGAACAACAAAATATTTTTGTGTTTCACAACCCCTTAGAAGACTACAGTGCAGAGCTCCCATCTGTCTACAAAGCTTGTGGGAGCACAGCTCACTGGGCCAGGCTGCAGGCAGGAAGGGTGGGTGTGGAACAGGAATATGATATCCATGCAGGTTTTAGGGAATTCTAGGGAAGGTGAATCTCAGGCTGAGTACAGAAGTGCTTTCCCTTTTGTTATAACAAAACATGGCAAATCCTCACCTTTAAAGGACACTCAGCATGACAAAGCAAATCTCTCTCCTCTGCACTTACAGTCCTTTGTGCAGAAGTTGGAAGTAAAACCTGTGGTGATCTTTCAATCAGGCATTGGGTCATACCAGGTTAATTTGGCCCATAATTCCCTTCATCCCCAGCAGGGAATAAAATAAAAGTTTATTATGGTATATAGTACTCAGTAACTAAGAATTTCAGAAGTAATCCTAATGCATGTAGCATACACACATTACATGTTCAGCGATGGAGAAATATTAAAATATCACTTGGCTGACAAGACTTTTTTGTGATATGCTTTAACTTGTGCTTTGTTTCTTTCCAGTCTCCTGTTTTCTTTTCACTCCTGCAGAGAACTAAGATTGGTCGCACTGACCCACTGCCAGTATTTCTTAATTCTCCTTAATGAGGACAACCTCCCTGCCAAGTCAGATCCTGGAAACCTACATAAATTGTGAGTATAAGAAAGATTAGATTAGTATTTCAGAGCTGTTATTAGTGATATAAAATGCAAACAAATATAGTTTATCACCCCAGATGTTATGAATGTGTAAATATTTTTTAAAGCCCACATTTTAAAACACCTTGAATGAAATTAAAACTTACTTATAAAGAATCAAGTTGAAAAACAAAAACTCAAACCAAGTAATTTTTGTTTGCATGCTTCATTATGTAAATAAACAGAGAAATACAGATATTATATCATTGATATTAACTGCTGCTAGTCAGAAAGTAGTTATTCAATTCTATTTTATAACACATTTTCAGATTTTAGCATTTTCTTTCACATAATCAAAAGCAAAATTGCTTGTGATTCCTTAGAGACATGAAAATCATTCAACTACAAAAAAAAACACACAAAAAATGAAAGGAAAAGCTATATTCTGGAATAGTCAATAACTTCCTAGTTTGGTTACCATTCTAAAGCTGGTAAGTGGAATCCTTGACCAATTCCTTTAAACCCAAATGTAAGTGCTGATTTCCTTCACCAGGGCACTGTGTCTGAAATCATTGTTTTGCTAGTTCTTTTGGGAGCAGGGAAACAGAATTATTTCTGAAGCATGTTTGTAAGAAATAGCATGTTCTCAACATCAACAAAAGCAGAACAGCTCTGTAGCTACAGCTGAGCTTGACAAAGTGCTGGAACGACCCTGTGGAGCTTGGAATTACTTAATCAGAGTTCTGCAGCTCTTTGAAGGCCCTGGCTCATATTCATGATGATGGCAGTGGAGTCCCACTCCCTCTGGGCATACACATCCACTCACCTCCATGGACAGAAAGAACAATAAAGGTGGAATTTAATGTTCCTTGATATCACTGATACCTTTGCAGTGGTGCTTGTTCACACATGCAGATAATATCCTCACTTCTCTCTGCCTAGTCATGTTCCTAGAGAAATGCCACAAGTGCCTTGCCTTCCCAGATCATCTCTTTCCCAGATTTATGGCTACATCGAGTCTGGAGTCGCTGCCATGGTGTCATCCATAGGGTAAAGGGATGGTCAGAGCTCATTGTTCACACACACTGAGCTGGTGTGTGCTCACCCCAGACAGTCCTGTAGTCCTTGCAGAGACCAGCTAGCGAGGCAGTGCTGGCAGCAAAGAGCCTTTGATGCTCAGCTTGTTTGCCACTTCTCTGAGTGAGAGAAGGTGGTAGGGAAGAAATTATATCAAGAAATCTGTGCTATCCCATTATGGGAGTTTTTGACTAAGAAAATTCCGTCATAAAGAGAAGGCTTGAGCGGTGAATAAAGAAGAATAAGTGGGTATCCAAGTTAATTGTCATTATCCCAGCTGATGAGTGGGGGTGCATTAAGTTCTCAGCTTTTGACACCATTGATGTCAGCCCTTGGGAGCTGGGCTAGCCACTGCTGAAGAGCTTGAGAAATCCCACCTACGAGTCAAACAAACTATATTAGTCTAGTGACCTGTGTCTGAACCCACTTGCCTTTTAAAAATAAACCCCTGTACAAATCCCAAAAGAAGCATGTGGTTAGTTCACATCATGGACTAATAATAGCTTACATCATCTTATTTTTAAAATCAGGCCTTTTTTGAATTATGGGAATGTCAGAAATAGTGTTGGAAAATTCCAAAACCTACCAATCCTATCTTAAAAGTGGCCAATTTTTTTTAACCTATTTAAAATTAAAAAAAAAAAAAAAAATCCCAGCCTCTAAAACTACAATCTTTGTCTGCCAACTTTCAGCCTGGAGCACATTTTTACTGCACTTATAATCCTCTGAACAAACCAGGTTTATACTGGAAGTGCTGACAGACTTTTAGCTATTCCAGCTATCTTAATAGCTCAGCTGTATTTATTTTTCATGATATTTAAATATAATTGGTTGAGGTTTAAATCTAGTTCAATTTGATGAAAACCTTTTCATTTAAATATCAGTTCTTGGAAATGAGTCCTTTCTTGGGTGTCTTTTGGGGCTATTATGAATATAATTTTGGGATTGCTTTTTAGATTTTTCTCTACTACCTCATTTGTGTGGTTTTGCTTTTAATTCAAAGTGCAAGAGGAAAAATAAGCATTCTTATGGAGCATATGGTACTCAACTGTGGTTTGAATCTCTGTGTGAGGAATTACACTAGAAGTTTCACACATTCTGTTCTGGTCTCAATTAAAAAATATTGGAGCTAGCCTGGCACATCAGTGGAAAAGCTATGTGCTGGTATGCATGGATCCTTGATGCTTTCCTGAACTTCTTTAGATAAATCTGAGTGGAGGCAAAGGGAAAAGGGTCAAGGTGTAAAACAACTGTGGAAACCCAGAGCTGTTTGTGTCAGGGATTGCTGATGGGATAGCTGTGGGATTAATTTAAGTATGAGGTGTCTGTATTCTCCAGATTGAAAAACACTTTTTTTCTGGATGAAATATGACCAAGATGGATGACCTTTGAAACTGAGAATTAGGAAACAAGAGAAATAAGCTCAGTAAAATGACTTAGAAATATCAAATATAGCCTACTGTTGTCTCAGAGGCAACAATATCTTCTGGAGTGAGAAATGTAGGATTTAAACTTTAACTATTGTCATACATAAAGGGGGATGGTAGTGGGGATGAAGTCATAGTCATTACTGTTATTATTGATATTAAATAAAAGTTAGAAGTGTAAATTAAGGGAAAATGAGAACAATGGTTTTTTATATAATTTGGAGGAACCATTACAATTACTTAGTCCAATATTTTTCATAATACAGGATAAAGAACCACACCAACTCTTTTCTAACTGAAGACAAGCTTTTTTTTAAAAACTGTGATCTTTCCCTAGAAGATATGATTTAGGTGGGAAGTCTTAAGGAGATGGGTAATCCATTGGGGAATTTGTCCCAATTGCTCTCCTTCTGGTTAAAAGATTATTTCCATTTTTTAAATCTTGTTATGTCTTTGTCTGCATTATTACAGTCTTCAGCATCTCTTTCCCTTATGATTACATGATTAGTGATTATATGCAATTATCATTTGGTTTTCTAGCTTACTATTCTATGAAGTAAATATACTAAACTGATTAAATCTCCTGTGTCAAAGATATTTTTCAAAACCTTGGATATTTTCTCAGGGCAAAGTCTGAGGTGACTTTCTTAGCTACATTACTGCATTGGAGGCTCATACAGATTGGGCTGTCCAAGTGATTTGTAAATCCCTTTCAGAGTCTCTGCTCTCAAAGACACAATTTCACATTTTGTGATTGTGGTACCCTCCTTTGCTCTTTGAACATGAACCTTCCACTTGCCTGTACCATGTTAGGAAACATTCTCAACTGCACTCACCCTGTCTAGCAACCTAGGTAGTGTGATATATAGTGGGGTTTCCATATCAATTTCTGAATTATCAGCAATAATTGAATAGAATGCATTCTTTCAGGTAATTTGGAAAATATTGAATTGCAACTCGATTAGGAAAAGATCTCTCTCTAAGAAGTAACATTCTCATGATTACTCTTTCACAATTAAATTAAAACATTTGTGTCTATAATTTTACTTTTCTTTGCATGATTGTTGGGCTAAATTGTATGTCATAGAATGAGAAATGTTTAAAACTATTTTTTTAAATTATTAACAGAAATAATCATTAAAAACAATCCCATTTGCCACTTCTAAGTGTCTGATATAAAACTTTTAGGGAAAGACCTTCCTTCTACTCCTCTTTTCTTACATCTGCCAGAGATGACAACCTTAGATGGTCTCTTAGTATGACCCACTGTGTCAATTTTTGAAGTCTTATGGATGAGAACTTGTTACTTAACCTTTGATGAAATCTCTTGCACTTCAAATATATCAATGAAACACATACTATGCCTGACAGACATACAGAAACAGACACAGCTGTTTCCTGGTAATCACCAAGGTTCTCTGTTATCTAATGGATTCAGGAAGGGTTGACACAGAAAAAACTATTGCAAATCAGTATCTGTGAGTCTGTAATCAGAGAATTTAAGCCTGGGCATGTAACACATACTGTGCAACTGATCAGAATGCAAAATCAAGTTAAAATACAGAGCTTCCAGTGTACATTTTGTGTTTAGTACAGGAAAATATACCACTTCAAAGCTAGTCAATAATACATAAGGCACAATTTTTTACAGCACTTGCTTTTTTTGTCAGGAAGAAGGAAACAGACATGGGCAAAAGAGGAAAGAAAATAAAGGTATGTGGAAAAGAAAATAAAGAATGGAAAAAACAGTGTTAAAGCAGAATGATTCTGTTTTGCATCTGCACTGCTTATATTAGCCCGTTAATAGCCACACAAACAGTGAATTTAAGCAATTAACAGAGTTCACTTTCCTTGGGTGGATTTACTATGTTTGTGTCCTGCTCATTTACACACCCAAGATTTTGCTGGGGGCCTTTGGGATCTGCAGTCACAGTTCTGCCCGGAAAGTCGAAAGTTAGCCTGGGTTCTACTGAGCCAGGAGGAACTTTGTTATGCCCATCTCAGATGGTAGTTGCTTTTTTCATCCCTACTGATGCTTGTCCCACATCAGCTCTAGGAGAACAGCAGAAGAATCATGAGAGCTGCATGTGGTTGGGCTGACCCAGCAAGCAGATTTCTGGGCTGTGTGGTGATAGGAGCTGTATCTGGCTCACCACACATCCATCAATGGATACTGAGGCTGCCAGAGAGACCCAGAGCCTAGGGCAGGATATGAGACATTTCCAGAATTCAAACAGAAATTCTAAGTCTTGATGAAATTCAGCTTAATGATGTTTTTTTGGTTTTGTTTTTTTGTTTTGGTTTGGGGTTTTTTTGTGTGTGTGCTTGTTTGTTTGTTTGTTGTTGTGTGTTTGTTTTTTGGGGATTTTTTTTTATTGGAGTGTTTTGTGGTTTTGTCTGTGTATATGTGTTCTTTTTTTCTTTTCCTCGTGGTTATTAAGATAAACACTACATGCAAGTTCATTTTATTGCTAGGAAAATTAAAAAAAAAAAAAGTAATCTTGTTTCTGGAGCCAAGAAAGGTTTTTCAATTTGCTTCTCACTTCCTACCTGGAATGGAGTAAGTCATACTATTAACACTGCTTGATAGCCTATTAGTAGAACTGTTTGAAGCTTTTAGTCTCTTGCAATTAGACGGCTGGTAACATTCTTATGAAAAAAAAAACCCAATATTTTTTTCCTCCTAAAAATATGCATCCCTATGGCAAGAGTAAAATGCTATCCAAACAGATGTCAGTTTGTTTTGGATTTTTTCCCCCATTTTAAAAGCTTCCCATTGTTAGAGAGTCACACTAAAGTCTATGAATACTTCACTCAACAGAGCTACCCATCCATAGCTCATGACTGCAGGACAAGTGCAGTGCCTGGATTCTCCAGGCAGGTATACCATGTCTGCCAGGATCATAAGCAACTGAATCTCCTCATCCCAGGAAATTCTTCCTGCCCAGAAGTGATTTACATCCCCAAACAGGTATTTTGAGATGTCCAGGAGAATAGCTGGGATGGCTGCCACAGAATCCTGAAATCCATAGGATATCCCCACTGCATTTTGAGTGATCCTGTCCAAGACCACATTTCCTCTCCAGCAGTTCCCCATGCCAGCACTGCTCAAGCTGGGGCAGAACTGCAGGGCTCCTGACAGCTTTTGCTGTGGAAATCAAGTGCCTCAGGCAGGCAAATGCAGAGTGTTGGCATTATTCAGTGTCACTGATGCTGGAGCAAATGATCGCCCAGTTACTAACTCAAACCATTTGCCTGTCATTTACTTTCCTTTCTAAAGCAGTCCTGGTGCTATTTCATAGCTTTCTGGGAAGTAGCCAAGAAATGCTGGATTATGGGCCTTACAGCAAAATGGCACTAAAAAGTTATCAAAACACTTTAATAGTTTCATGTTTTCAGACATCAAATGCTTCAGAGGAAAAATATATAATTTTCTTTGTAGCACTCTTGGTTGAAAAAAAAGCTAGTAGAGGGTACAGTACACAAAGCTAGGAGGTTTCTCATGCTGGAATATATCTGAATCTTGAAATATATTAGTTCATTTACCATTTTTATGTTGATTTATTTGGATAATATTATAGTAAGCTCTAATTTTTCCTGCACTCAACATCATATATATTTGTGCATCCTATTATTTTTAACTATGAAAACTTTCAACCTGTTTTGTTTTTTCCTAGGTCCTATGGAAGATTCTTTTAAAATAATTTGTTCTACTTTCACCCTGATGTTACTGACAGCCCCCTATAAGTAAATGAGAAATTCCTTCTATAAAGAGTGTATTAACCTTACTATTATCTTTACAAATCTATACCAAATAATTTACCTGTTCAAATGGGAAAATTAACTCTTTTAATGAAGATTTTTTTCACTCTGTTGCTATTAGCAATCAGAAAAAGCAAATATACTAAATTATGTTTAGATCACCTCTTGCATCATCTGCCGAGTCAATAGATTATCCAGATATGTATCCAGGCATATCCAGGTATATCCTATCCTTAGCCTGCCATAAATACATAAGATAGAATAGTCTATAGTCTCTAAAAATTTGTATATCCTATCTGCAGTCTGTAAGCACAGCTTTATGGAAATACATTTCAATCTACCTTTTTTATTTTTCCATTTTAGTGGCACGAGGAGTCATTCCACACAAAATTTGTATAAAAATAAAGAATATATTTATTTTTGAAGTGCTTTACCTTTGTGTTAGTATGTGCAATGTTGGTTGAAGGAAGTGAAGCAAAATTCAGCACAGATAGCTCAAATACAAACATTCACAAGTCCCCACAGATCTTCACAATTGTCCCAATAGCCTTTGCAATAGATCTACACTTCTTAGTTTGCACTCTGGCCATATTGGTCCATCTTCAACCACAATTTTTACTGTAGGATTTCAAGGTATTTCCAGAACCACTTTATCAAGAAATTCTCTCCTTTATTATTATTCTTTTAACAGGGAATTTAATACTTCTCTCTGTCTTTGTCCCAAGCTCACAAATGAGGACATTTCTCATTCCAGTTTTGGCAATGTTTTGAAGTCCCACGAAAACTCACCAGCAGATTTTAAAAATCTCAATCCTCTAATGTGGACTTCTGGATTTGGACGAACCTTTTCAAGATCTCTATTAATGACTCCAACTTGGAAGTATGAATTCTTACAAAAGGACATGGTTGAAGTCTTCTTTCCTGGAGCCCTACATGCAGAATACACTCAAGTGGAAGTTCTTGCACTATTGACTTAATGAAACTTTCTGTATTGTTCTTTCTTATAAGTTGTTTACCTGTTTTGTAGATGTCAAAGCAGAATCTGAAGACAATTTCACATTTTAGGTTTTGAAGTCTCAAATAGGAAAATTCATCCAGACTTTCTTTCAGCAATGTATTTTCATCACTTCTAAGATATACACAAAGACCATTTAGTTGCTGTCATGGTGGTTTGGTTTGTTTGCTTGGTTGCTTTTTATTGTTGCTTTGGCTATTTTTTAAATTTGTATTTCGCTAAAAGATCTGCTTTTATTCCACATTCATTCCTTTAGCAGGCTTAGTACTTACATTTGATGAAAATATGCAACCCCTTTTTCATGAAAAAAATTAATTAAATAAAGGCTGTCCAATAATTTTTTTTTAAAGTGTGATCATTTTTTCTTCTAATAATCTTCAGTCACATCGAAAGCTGTTGCAGAGAGAAAGGAATAAACTCTTTTTTCATGTCCAAGTTGCTACAGCAAGAAGCAATGAACTTAAATTGTCAGCAAGGGAGTTAAACTGGATGCAAGGAAAAATATTTTCTGATGCTAAGGCCAATTAAGCATTAGATGGTCTAGGGAACCCACAAAATTTAAATTATTGAAATTTTAGAAAACATATTGGATGAAGCATGATATGGCTACAATTCCATCTGATCTCAGCAGAGGAAAGCTGGTAGATAATCCCTTAATATTCCTTTCAACTCCACTTTTTGTCATCCTCTTTTTTTTTTCATTTTTAGGTTTCAGATATCACATTCCAAGCATTTTTATTGACACTACTTTGATTTTATTCATAGCTTGCCCAACATGAACTGTTGGTTTACCCTTAAGAGATGAACCAATTGCAAGATGTATAATTAATTTATACTATACTATAAAATATTTAATTTATTAAATTATTTTATATTTACTTTCGTATATTTATATATATAATTATTTTATATATCATATTAAATATTTTAATATAGCACTTACCTTCTGCATGATTTTGCAGCCTATAACCCAGCATCAGATATTTTGGCAGCATAAATTGGAATACCTCTATTTTCTTGCCTACAAGATAAATATCACAACAATTATTTCATCCTTCTGAGAAATTTTCAAGATGTGAATATTCTTTTTAAATCTGAAGTGAAGGTGAAGAAACAAATTCAATATCATCTGGCAGAATTCAGGAAGCAGTTCTGCCACTTATCAGCAATTGAGAGGCCTTAGAAAATAATTTTTCTTAATCTCCTTAATCTTCTTTTAGACTACAAGCTTGCTGGGACAAGAACAGTCTTACTTTGTTTACATTATACCTAACACAAAGCAATCCCATTCTGGGATTCTGTTGCCCATTTTTCCAATGCAATTCTACACCAAGGAAATTAAAGCCTAATGATAGAGTATCAAGAAACCTGCTATGAAATATAATCAAAATGCAGCGTGTTGCCAATATATCACATTCTCAGAACAGCAGTAAAGAATAACTCCTCTTTTTCTCCTTTTCCTCTATTTTAATGGATGCACTGGCTGTGAAGCAGCTGTACAAGGCTTTGAGTGTTCCTGTGAAAATTGCCAGGAAAGCCCCCTGCACACCCTGCAAAGGGTAAAGCTGAACAACTGCTGCTCCACTGACTCAGAGCTTTGTGCAGTGCTTCACACGAGCCTGCAGACACTCATTTTAACTCTGGTGTAAGCAGAAACCCTTCTGACATGAAAAACCTCCATCAAAAGAAGCCTGTGAAAGCAAGTTTCCTGTAACTTTTGCTTTGCCATCTTTTAACTAATTCATGAAAGCAGAACAGCAACAAACAGCATTGTGTCACTACTTGTTATATCATGGAAATGCCTTCAGCACTACAAAGCACAAGAAGAGGCAATCTAAACGAGATATGATATAGATATAATGCACTGGGAATGCTTTAGAGTTCATTTAGGCCCTGATTCAAATATCAGAAAAGTCATTAGGAAACTTTCCATTTACTTTCCCCAAAGTCTTTTGAACATGTATATTTAAAGATACATTTGTCTTCCCAGCCAAACATAGAGTGCTGTGGGACTCTGTGAGGAAAATTATTAATCACTTTTTTTTTTTCTAAAGACGCTAACAGTTAAATGTTAAAATTATTATATCATTATGTATCTATTTTATGACCATTGCCTCCTACAGGAAAAACTATTTTGCCTTCAGCAAAAAACAGGTTAAGGAATTGCAACTTCTAACCATTGCCTTAACAGAAACATAATTAATTAATGTAACTCATTAATTACTGTATCTCATTAAGAGTAATTAAAATATTGTGGCACAAATTTGGATGCACATTACTGCATTGGATTAATGGATTTATTTCAGAGTTAATTCATTCCTTGGTGTAACTGAGATAAAAATCAAGACCACCAGGAGATTAGAAGACTTTCTGAGTATTAAAAAATTCTTTCTGTTTTGTTTTTATAATTCTTTGAATTTGTGCTGTCATCTGCCTCTAGCTGGGTGGTCGTTTTCTTCACTGTCTCCCTGCTCAAGTGCTTCATCATGCTAAGGAACTTCCTAGTGGTGCACTCTTCCCTCAGAAACAAGGGTCAAGCAACTTGGGAGCAGATATTCTTGTAGAGAAGGCTGGTAGTTCGTTGCTCTTTTGTTTCGGCATAAAATAAACATACATATTAAAATTAAATTAGAAGTTTCCAGGAGGAGAATAGAGGACAAAGCTGTATTTTCAATCAGTATGGAGTTCAAACTGAAACAGAAAGTAAAAAGTATTGTAAACTGAAAAATTCCTAGTTTCGAGCTGAAAATGACAAAAAGAGAAAAAATATTTTAAATATGATCGAAGGTAGTCAGCATAATGAAACACATTAAATATAGAATAATTTTTCCTTTATATTCCCCTTAACAAGAATAAAGTACAAAAAGTGTTACAGCAGCATGACTATCTTTACAGACCATCTTTTTCAAAGCCGCTATTATTTTAGTGTTGAAAAAGATCTATTAATAATAATATTTTTTTTTTAAAAATAATAATAACTTTAAAACCCCTATTTGCAAGTCTAGCATTGTCAGATAATTCTCTCCAAAGAATTCCACTGACTGAAATGCAAACATTTCTTTCTGTTTCTTCTTCAACCTTTAAACTTCTGTCAAAGAAAGTAACCAAATTCAGACGATTTTATATGAAAGGAAAAATCAAATTCAAGCAATAATTTTTTCATACAGTGTGCTCCACTCAAGCACTATTCCTGTGCAATTGGAAGGATATTGTTCATGTGTTGAGGTGGAAGGGAAGGGACTGATAACCACAGTTCTGACAAGATGGCACTGGAAAAACTGGTAACTTTCAGATAGGATAGACTCAAGTTTTTAATCTACACAAAGAATTTCTGGTCATTTCCTGAAGCACAGTTGAATGTATTTTCCCTACTTCATATACAGTAAGATAAGACAGTAGTTTTTTAAATTTTTTAAAGATTTACTTAAGTAAGATTCTTTACTTAAAACCCTGGGAGGCCAATAAAGCATTGGATCCGCAAGCTGATAGAAGACAACAAGTGTGGATTTACAAGACACTTTTCTTTTTATCAGCTGTCTTACCCTCAGGAAATATGATGTGGCTTATGGTACTTCCATCAGGACATGGACTACTCTGTACTGACTGTAAGGAAAACTTTTATAGGAAATATTTTACCTTGGAATAGCTAATGAATAGCCAGTTCATAAGGTAGTTTACCTTACTTACACACTTGTCTGTCTGCAAGGTCATCATACCCAGAACTAAAAGGGAAGTCTCTAAGGTCCAACTGCCCAAACATTAAGGTCAAAACCTGGAGCTAAATTAAACCTTTGCAAAAATATTTTCATTTTGAACTTCAGCTTGCTAACTAAAAGGGCTGAAAACATGCAGGGGTAATTATCAGTGATTCAATAGCTATTGCTAATGTGGCAATTTATAGTTGTGTTCTTTTGAGTGTCTCTTTACTTTTTTTACTATACAAATAAGGTTATTTCTGGAATCATTCTAACCTAATTAAATATCCTATAATCTCTCAGCCAAGCATAATTCACACCCCATTCTCAACATAAGCCCTGGAAAACATTACAAGGAGTATGCAATGGAAAACCTTTCAGTGGAAAAAGCTGGAGGATCTCAGCGTTCTACATTCAATTATCTGATCTTGTGGTGAATATAAGGGGACAGAGAGAGAGAGAGGGAGAGAGAGAGAGAAAGAGATCACTCTGTGATAGGAGGCAATTTGATATGGTGTTAATTGGTCAAGGACAATTATATTCAGTAAAGATTGCCATAGGTGAAAGATAAAAGCAAAAAAATCAGATAGCATGAGAATAAAAAGTAGGGAATGGAGTTTTATGACAAGATTTCCACTTAATCTTTGTTCTGGTTTTTCTTGGATCCTATATTTCTGCATGTTGCTACTATCTAGGGATGTACATATGAGATTTTATTACCGATGCTTGAGAGCAACACACACGGCGAAAGGGGGAATATATTTATGGAAATGGAATGCACAACTTCCACATCACTGGCATTTCATGTACCACATGCCATTTCTTTTTCCTGCCTACGTAAAACTAAAACCAAGATGTGTAACCAGTCTGCTAGCTGGTACTGGCAGCAGCCAACATTGTGCTTATTTTTACAATGCCATCTCAAGGATACTCATACTCCCAATATGAGAAATAAAAAAGAACAAGTCTTTTCCTAGTGGTCTTTCAGGAAGGAAGTGGTTCTTCCCTGCCTAGAAGCACACTGGAGCATATTGGAAAGAAGAACTAGACTGAAAAGAAAGAGAAGAAACAAGACAAAACAATACAAACAAACAAAACAACAGCAACAACAAAACCTATAGTATATTTATGTATATTTATGTAGTTAACAAACCTCAAAATAGTTCCCAAGGCCTCTGTTTGATGTCCATCCTATAAGTACCTCCTTGAAGCCCAGAGTATGTATCAGAATGGGTAATCCTGGTAATCCAAACCCATTCTACATGTCCCTCTTAGCTATCCCTCTCTCAACTGCCTTTCCTGTTCTGCTAAATGCGTCTTCAGGATCTTCAGACCTCCAGGTGTTTATCCCCTTGGCTTAAAAAGGCACATCACCCCTTCTACCTGCTTATCAGTCCAGCTGAACCTGCTGGGTGTTGCTAATTCTAAAGAATGAGGGTTATGAATCAGACATACCTGACTATTTCCCCCTCCTCTCTTACCCATTAACTAAAGATGAAGGAAAAAGAAATGTTTTCTCCTTCACTCAATGCCGTGGGGCTCAAGTTGGATCTGAGCATTGCCAACAATAGGTTTCTATGCACAGGAAGATAGCAAGGATGTTTTCATATGAATTTCAGCCTAGTTCTTCAGATGGCCTTGTATTTTCAGAGTATTGCAAAGGGATGACATTGTGTGTCAAAATGAGACTCAAGGGCTATGCTCTGAAACTAATTTTGGAAACCTCACAGACCAAATGGTTTCTCAACGAGGTTTGTCTGTGAGCAGTTGTACATTTTTAAGAGTTTTTTATTTAAGTAACTGCCAATGTATTTAGTACATTTTAAGCATATACCTGAAGAAGAAGCAGGCATTGAATGAAATTTTATAATCACCTTTGTTTATGTAAGAACTTTCAATGATTTAGATCTTAGAGCTTGGAGCAGGACTGAAATGAGGGAGGGAGAAAGTAGAGAAGGAATGAAGAAAGGTATATCCTCAGCTTAGTTCAACCTTTCTATTACTACCACACAATCAATCAACAAAATCATATTCAAAAAGGACAGTATCCTTCAGGCATTCAAAGGGCTAGTTTGGGGAGTACTGGTGAGGAGTCACCTTTCCACACAGTCTCTGCACTGAGGCAGGCATGGATTCCCATGATATCTACTATTTTATTTTATTTTATTTTATTTTATTTTATTTTATTTTATTTTATTTTATTTTATATTTTGTGAGTTTGATTGTTTGGTTTGGTTTGGTTTTTTGTCCCCAGAATTTTTTCAAACTAGATTAAGCTTTCCTAAAACTGTTGGTGGGAGGAAGAGGAGGGAATAGAGAGCATCAGGCTGTCAAAATGATATGTGGACAAGGAGGCAACTTAGCTTACCAGTGCAGCTAGTTCTGTAGCCAAGGGGAGAAATCTAAATAGGAGATAAATGATCTTTTTCCTCACTTGCCTGAGGCCCTGGAAGTATGCTAGGAATGCTGTTCTCCTTCCAGAGGAGCTGATTCAGTTTCACTTGTGGCAGTTTAGTTCCCACTGTCATCACTCTCGCAGTGACAGTTGCCATAGTGAGAGAGAGAGTGCCTCGCTTGGCTTTGGGTATGAACACAAAAGGCTGCCTGTGTCCTCTGCAGTTTGGCAGGAGATCCTTTAGTGTGGGATGATGTGTAGCTGTGCCCTTACTCGCTGCAGACCTTTCTGGAGCTTACTGGCACATTCCTGGAGAGAGCAAGCAAGTACAAGCGGTGCTGACTGGCCATTTTCCCTACAGGAAAGCTACCACAATATCTGCACTTGACCCGTGTGTTTTACCAGCTGTTCCCTCAGCACTTCATAGACTTCATACCTGTTGCAAAAAGAGCAAATATTAGTTCATTCGAGCTAAACGTAAAATGACTCAGCTGGCCACCAAAGATCCCCTGGCACAAAACCTGACCAGTGCTTAACTCAAAAGTACAGAACAGCCCTCAGGATGCAATTCTGTAAAAGACTGCACTGCTCTTTTTTTGGGAGATACCATCTTCCAAAATGGAATTTGGGACACTTCATTTTATGCCATTAATCTCCCTGTAGAGGAAGAAACATTTAAAAGAAAGCAATTGAAAAAGATACAGATTTTAAAAGAGGGAATACCAAGTCTTCAAGCTGCCATTTCGCACTAGCTGAGGATACAGGCTTCCTCTCTGCACTGAGGTTAGATGAGTCCATCTACTCAGAGCCAAAAAGTTATTGCAAAAGATATAGAAGGAATTTCTATTCCATGTAGGTGATTAGTGCTTTTCCTTTCAAAGTGCAGTACCCTAGCCCTGCACAATATGGTATTTTAGAGACTGGGCCACTCCCACCCACCCAGGAAACCCAGTTTCTATCCCTTCTTTAGACAGAAGAATTCAAACCTGTATTTTCCCTCTACCAGAGTAGAAAACCACCAAAACAGAAGTTTCTCGGAGGAGGAACTTTGATTATTTCCTTAAAAGCAAAGAACAGTCCTTTACCTGTAACGCTGTGGTCAAGGGTGAGATGCACAGATTCCAAAATTCTGAGATGGACACTGAACCTGCAGTGAGAAGCTGGTATTTCTTTTCCCAGTGGAAATGAAAGGGTTGGACACTACTGCTTTTTCAGAGCCTGCATTTTAGTATGCTCTGAGAATATCTCCACACTAAGCATTTCAGAGAACTAAAACTAAAGGATATTTTGCCTCTAGCCTCTGAAAAGACACAGATGTTAGCCCTCTGTCACATACTGAAACCTGATGTGTTGAAACATTTCTAAGTCAGTTCCAGGGAAGTCAGAATTTTTTGTTGTTGCAAACTGTAGCCATTAGCATTTATCTACCTCTGAATTTGGGCAACAACTGGACAAAGACATTACTATTTACTAAGAGGAAATGTTGGTTGAAAATATCTTGAAAGCCACTTTAACACTTTTTTTACAAATTGACAATTTGGAGCACCTAACACAGGTGCTTCTGAAAATATTCTGCTTTTCTGGTTTTGTGAAGATTGCTTCAAATAAGAAAAAAAAAATAGAAAAAGTAGGAGAAATATACACCTTCATTTTACAAATACCTGACCCCAAATGGAACAAAAGAATGGCCTCATGCTTAAGGCATTGAACAGTTATTCAGGAATGACCTGGAGCAAGTCATTTAATCTGTCTCTACCCTGTTTCCATAGCAAAGGTCTCTTCTGCTTCCCCAGCAATTTAAGCAGTAAGCTTTTCATGAGAGACTTTGTTTTACTTTGTGCATTTGCATCTACATTACATGAGAGAGCTTCTTTCTGCAAGAGCTTCTAAGCACCACTTCATTATAAATGTAGATATACAGAATATAAACATAAAGTAAACTTGGCGATTTTTATGATCATTTTTGAGGACAACACTTTAGATTTTGGAAAAACAAGTTTTCCTCTGAATATATTTTGAAGATGTTGTTTTAGTTATATAAATCAAATATTGCAGAATTAGATTTCATTTGCACACATCTCAGTTTTCTCCAGCCTTAAATGAACACATTTCATTTGCACACATCTCAATTTTCTCCAGCCTTAAATGAAGACTGCATAATCTGGAAGGATGATCTAATGTCATCCTCATTTGGTGACAGTTTATCATGGGCTATATTCCCTGAAAACATCGTTATTGGAGATGTTATTATTACTGCTATAGCAATTAAATTATCTTCAAGAAGGAGCTATACATTTAAAATGGAACCAGAGCCCCCTTATCTTCAGCAGTATTTATGTTATAAATTATCTCAGGGACCCAAATTAGAATGTCAAAGGAATTTGGCAGTGGAAAACAAAGGAAGTACATGAACCTCCTTAGGACAAATTTGATAGCTCATACTTGCATGTGAAGTGGGAACTGCCCTTACCACATAGCAGTCAAACCCCAGAGCCTCAGCTGGTGCAAGTCAAACTCTCTCTGCCAGTGGAGTCCTGGAGTTTACCCCAGCTGAGGATCTGGCTCATGTGTAATTTATTGCAGACCCAGACTATGCAGCACAAGGTCTTTATTCAGGGATTCTTATGGCAGTCATGATCACATTCATTGAAATGTGGCAATTAGGATCTTAATGCATGGAAAAAAATTCATTTACAAATTACATTAAAATTGGCACCATTCCTATTTCCACATTGTTTTATGCTGAGTTGACTCTGAACCCAGTATTTCCAGCCTGAAAACACTCCAAAAAAGTCTTCATTTAGAGAAATAACAGGATGTGGCCTTTTGCTCAGCAGTCTAAAATTCAACATCTTTGCCACAAAGGTGGCATGGTTGACATCCATGTCCTCTACAGCTTATGAGGGTTTGAAGTTCTTGTCAGATCAGTCCTGCCACCAGCTGCCTATGCAGTTCCCTGGACAGAAGGTTTCTCCTTACCCTCCAGTAGAAGTTGGGCCACTCTGTATACCCTAGATAGAAAGATTACTAGAATGGAGGAAGTAGAAAAAGAAGATGTCCATCTATCTCAAAATTAAGCAATTTCTTCAGCTCTGATTGTAATGCTCATTACGTAGTCTAAGGAAAGGGGACTGGCAGGAGCAAATGTCTAGGAACGAAAACTGGCATTGTAAAAGGGAAACCAAAATTCAAAGTTGTGAGCTGGGAAGTCCAGGAAATTGGAATCCCATTTCATAATAGAAAGATCCCAATAGAATTTGAAGTCCTATAGGAGGATTTCATAACATGCCACTGTAACAGGCAGCAAAAGGCAGTGATATCTGGAGCATGGGGTGCAGTTCTAGTTCCTCAGGTGCAAAACATATCAATTCAAAAGCAAAATGAAAGAAAGAAGAGCTATCAAGACATAAAATTAGAACACCTCCCTCTGGCTTATTTGGGAAAAAAAAGGCATAAGATTGTTTTTTCTATAAACATGTCAATAAAGTTAGTACCAGGAGGAGAAAAAAAGGGATTTTAAGCTAACAGTGTTGGCACAGGAACAGATGGACATAAACTTGCTAGAAATAAATTATGCCGAAAACTTCAGCACTGCATCAAAGGAGTGAGGTTCTGGAACAGCTATCCGGTAGCAGTTGTAGAGACAACTCCCCCACATCAAAACAACAACAGCAACAAAATTAGTTTTTAAAAGGACTTTGATCACTCCATAAAAGAATTGCCCACCATAGCTGACTCAGGTAATAGTGCATGGAATTCTGTGATCCAAGAGGTCTTTTTCAGTCTTGTGTTACTCTGAATTTAGAAGTTGTTACTAAAATAACATAAACATCTTAAGGTAATTTGAGTACTTAAGCAAATTGGTAGATTCTGTTCCATGTTTCTAAGACTATTCATTAGCAGCACAGTGATAATCTTTTATCTGTATTTAAAAGGAAATGGTTTTCCATTTCCCACTGTTAATCTTTCCTCACTGCCTGTATTAATTATTTATGTCTGTGTTTTAATTCTTTTTTCATTCTTAAATGTGTTTGATGCCAGTTTGGTTTGCCCAAGGGACACTGAGAGATGGATGAATCAGCTGCTACTATTTCAGCTAGAAACCATGTTCTGTAACAGATTTGTATTTTGAGTTGATTAAATGAGCTCAAATTGTAACAAAAAACCCCCAAAAAATAAAAACCAAAAAAAACCCCAACTGACCAAAAAAAAAAAACAACCCCTTAACCAAAAAAACCCCCAAAACCCAAAAAAACCCTAAATCAAAACAAAACAAAAACCCTAAACCACCCCAAACCCCAAAATTTAGTGGCCATCAAGTTATATCTGAATCTCTGTCGGCCATACAGAACTGGCATATTTCCTATTACCAACAAATTATATTATTTTGAAGTATATAACACCAGTAGACACAAGTTACTTTTGAACTTAGAGAAATCTCTATCCTTGTTCTGCACTCCATCAGTGCCTGAAGGCTTCAGGAACAGTTTTGTGATGGTGGAAATGCAGCAGTAAAAAACATGGCCCAAGTTCCATGGACATATGTACTGGGTGGCTGCTGCATGTACTTACCAACACCTTTTGTCTGAAAGTCACTGATTACGGGCAGAAACAATGTGGGAAGCACACAGAAAGTGAGTAATTAGATTACAATGCTTCCTTGTAGCCGGAGTTCCTTGTAAGCCCTGACCATGTTTTGCTTTCAGCAGCAGCAGCTCGTTGGGATCACATTACCCTGTAACAGACCCGGTTCACTTTAGTCATGAGCAGCTGGATCTTAAAACCAACCTCACATTGGCCCATATGTTTAAAGTACCTAACAATGATTTTTTATTTCTTCATTTATTTGTAGTAGAAATTTCTTCTGAGCAAGTTTTCTAAGATTTTCTCAAGCTTCAGGAAGCTGGGCATGACGGGCAATGCATGAAGTCTACTACCTGGTTAATTTTATTTCAAACTGCAGTAAACTCATCTCAGTTTGAAGAATGTTATGATAGTGGGTAGTCATCTCCCCTCACTTATGTATTGCATTTCAGTTACAGCAAGAAATTGCAGTATAATGGAACGGGATGGAGGTTGTCAGGACTGTGAAGTGAAGGCAAATGACTGATTCATAGACTTTTTAAAAAATTGACACCAACAAAGTGCTTGTGAGCCTATGTTGTGTTATAAAACTCATCCAGTCTATGAGGCTTTTCCTCCTATTTCATGGATTCAGTAACCTTTTGTAATGTTTGCACATTCATAGGTGAAAACTAAGCATATGCAGGAATATATCTTACCTTCTCTGCATTTTAAAAAATATTTCTATTTGTCTGCTTTGTTCTCAGAACCACTTTTTCATCATAAAATTTGTAATACTATTTTCCAGCAGAACAAAATAAATCAGAAGACCCATAAGAATATTTTTGTCCCCTTAGAAAAATTGATATGAACAAATAAATGAGCCAAGTTAAAATACACTTCCATATAATATTTTCAAATAGTTGATCCTCAAGTGATTTTTGAACTTTAGGTTTTCAATCAAAAATCAACATCTCTTTGTCAAAAGTCCTGAGAAAGAGTAGGAGGTCATACTCAAGCCTTCTGGTTATCCTCAACCCAGCTTGCACAAACAGCAATTTTACACCAGTTTCATTCATGTTAAACAATTGGGCAGTGCTGCCTTAATTTAATTTTATGGGATTTTAATCTCATTGTTTATATTTTCTGCAAGTTTATTAATGATTAAGAAATGCTGGTAGCTATTCTGGATTTTATTGTAACAACAGATTACAGAAATTATTCTGACAGAAATTATTGAAAATTCCTAGATTGCAGGAGGTACCTCTGTTCTTAAAATTTTTTTTAAGAGTCAAAATATGTTCTTGAAACTCAGGGGTTTTGTCTCTGCTGTTCCTATCAAAAAATGTGTTGAATCACACTTCTTTGTTCGTTTTAAGACATTCCTTGCCTCTTGGCCATTTTTCCCCCATGTTTTTTGTTTGTTTGTTTGTGTCTTCTGACAGCGCAGCCCTTTAATTTAAAGTTTCATTTTCCCCCTAATTGCTGCATTTATCATTTTGTTGAATCAACTACTTTAATACCTTTCCTCTTCCTTAATTGTGTTTAATGTAATAAACCAATTTTCTCCAATAATGATCTATCCTTCAAATAATCATTCCTTTAAGATTTTTATAAGACTTGTCAGTCTGTCAGTGAGAGATAGCATTTGACCATGAACCACAGAACAAAGCCAAAATGTTCCTGTACAGAAAGATTTCTGGTCATGCTCTTCCAGTACTTTAAAGGCACCTGTTTAATGGTCACAGAGAAGAGGAAAGACAGTGTTTTCTGTTAATTTTTTTTAAAAACTGGAAGTCAGACTTCAGGATTACCTAATTGTGGGTAATGAATTTATGAACACAAAGAACTATCCCTAAAAACCCAATGTCATGTGCAGCATCTGTTTCTGATGGATCTGCCAAAGGTACAATGCAAAAACTTTTTTTTTTTTCATTTAGAAATATTGGAGTATAAGAAAACACAATTGGAAAACATGAAATAAAGAAAATCTAAATGAACTAGAAAAGGCACAGTGTTTGCAGAAGGAGCTGGCTGAACTGAATTTAAAAACCTCTCCCAGCTCTGTGAATCAAATTCAGAATGAATCCATCTTTAGCAGAGTCATAGAATATATCAAGTTAGGAGGAACCTTTAAAGTTCATCAAGTCCCATGTCCTGCTCCTCACAGTAATACCTAAAACTAAACTAATCACCTAGATACTCCCCCTTGACAGATTTTGCTACTGTGACCTTTTCCCTGGGAATCCTGTTCCAGCGACCGACCATCCTCTAGTGAGGAGCATTGTCCTCATGTCCAAGCTGAGCTTCACCTCTCTGAGTTTTGTTCCATTCCCTCATGTCCTGTCACTGCCACTGGGAAGTTTTACCACACGTCTGGCTCCTAGCCCTCTTCCTCACCACCGTCACAGGCAAGGCTACTTTCCATGCTATCACAACCCATCTCTTAAATTTTAAAAGGTGTTGATAAAACTAATGCATTGCAAAGCCTGGTTTGGTGTTTGGAGTTGGCTTTTTTCATACGCAGAGAAGTTTTGTACAAATATAAGCACCTGATAAGCACTTAGGCTTTGGGGTGATTCTGTGAATTGAATTACATCTTTGTATAAATCATGGTTTGTTATCACTACTCTGGTCACACCTTGCTGTGTGGAAGTTTGCAAGTAACTCCCTGTGGTGCAAAATGCAAATGAGCTTCCTTTTAAGAGTAAACTCAACATGAAGCAGTGCGTTATGACTTTCCTAGAAAGTAAGGTATTCTGGAGGCATTTTTGATTCTGAAAATGCAGTCAGGTAATTACAAATGATAGAACTTTCAAAAACTTTCCCTTTTATTTCCAATTCCTTTTAATTGTAGTGGTGCAAGCTTGCATATGTCAGTACAGCAAAAGCCAGGAAGCCTCGGAGGATCTAAGTAGTATAATATATTTAACAACAGTGTTTCAATGTAGGGAAAAACAGGCACTTTTTAGTATGGTACAAAGGAAAAGAGTGTGAATGAAATAAAAATAACTTAGAAACAAGAAATTATAAACACAAAGGAAAGACTACTATTTTTGTAGTGAAGCCCATACTTTTCTAAGTGGTCTGTATGCAACAGCACCTCCCTTGTGTAACACATCTAAAATTCAGAGAGAAGCTTCTATATTCACACTACATCAGTTGGTCTAATAGTAGATATACTAATTTAAAAAAAATCTTTTTTGCAGTCTTAGGCATCCCAGAAATCCCTTTATTTTGTCTCCTGAGTGCCCATTCTGCCTGGCCCAGAGGTGACACATGAAAAGCTGCTGCTGTCCAGGTGGTGAGGATGTGTGAGGAAGCTCTGAGCCAACTCCAGGTCTTAAATGAATTGCAGGGTCCTGATAGCATGAAAACAGCTACAGATGAATCCCTTCTGCTTATTGACTCTATTCTCTTGAAGCTATTTTGTAAACTGGAATGGTAAAGCATGATTTAATGACCCTATTGGGGAAATGCTTTAACTTAATTTATAGAATTCTTTAATTTATAGAATTCTTCAATGATTTTGGGATATATTTACACAGAATTAAGAAGTGTGATGTCTGTTCTTTTTTCTGTTGCATGTTATGTCATTTGAACTTAGAAAAACAGAATTTTTACCTTAAAGCTGCAAACTTTGTTAAATTATTAGGTCTAACTCATTTTCTGTGCTTCCAGATTATCCCTCCTAAAGACATCTTTGTGCAGTTAGTGTCTGGAATATATCTGTGGCTTCCTTGTAGAATTCCTGCATGACCTGGAGCGACTATTTTGTTTTATCAAATAACACAAAGCTCTGACTGAGCACATGCTAATAAAACTTCCCTACCTCATAGGCAGTCTGTGGGAATCAGCAGCATTAAATACCTGAGGTGCTCAATAGCCTGGTGAATAGGACCATATAAGTAGTTGCATAGTCAATCTCCCTATGGTTAGAAGGTTGTCAAAGTCTGTGCTCCACGTATCTGTGTCTGATGTGACATTTTCCTAGTACCAAATTATCTGGAGACATTACAAGCAGAATTGTGGAAGGATCAAAAACAGCTCGAGTGGCTCACCCAGTTTCTTGTTGCGAGATAAAATGGCATGCAGCTGACACAAAACATCTCAAAGCCCTTGATTTACTTTAGTGCCTTTTAAAGTACTTCTTCTGAAGAAGGAATATGTGTGTGCACACAGGAGTTATTACCAGCTAAAAATTTTGTCTGCTGATATCCCACGTTAGAACACCACATGTATCTATTCTAAAATCAGATGCGACATTGAAAAAATATTTGAGAGGTATGTTTGTCTTTTGATCTTTATGAATTCCTCACATACTTCTACTGATCGTGACCTTCCTGCTACTTTCGGAGGTGTACAGAAATGAGAACCATCCCTTATGTGCTGCCAATTTTTATCTTACCAGTGAGTAGTGATAATTTTTTTCTTTTGGTACAGGGGGTCACTCACAGGCCTGCAGGGGAGTTTTAGCTACATCAACCAGAAGAATAACATAATTGTGATTATTAATGTAACAGGTAATAGCTGGTCCTATTGTATATATATAACTATATATAATTGTAAAGAGGCTTGCTGTCTTGCACATTAATATTGATTTAGAGATGAGATCACTTGCCACAGAATTTACTACAGCTTTGGTTTCAGTTGCAAGTAAAATTATTAAAGCATGTCCTATTTTTAAGAGCAGGCCCTTTCAGCTGCAACAGAGAGTTTCTCAGTGGCTGATCCAAACTGGTTCATACAGTAAATATGAGATCACTGCAGTTGTTACAGTTTTGGGATGATGATGAGCCTGATAAGCAGATGAGAGACACATTTGTAGATGCTCTGTATTGCTTCTCTGTCAATGCTTTTCATTTGTCCAATTATTGTTATGCTTACTTCTCCTGAACAGAGGTTCAAACCCAAACAAAAATAATCTAAGAGCTTTCGAGTGAGGTAAGAGCTCAGGTTAAAAAAATTAAACATGGCTGGTTAACACATATTTTGTCTGTTTGCACCCCTTTATGTGAAGAACTGCAATGCTGTCATACGTCTTACGTATAAGCTGTGAATCCATCAATATTTAATGAAAATAATCTGCTGTCTTTTCTAGCAAAAATTTTTGTGCATTTTTCTGATCATTGACAAAAGCATCATATGGCAAAAGAACAGATCTGAGACATTAAAACATATTTACTGCTGTATCTCCCGTGTCTAAACTGAATGGGTTTTAATGCACACATTTGACGTCAAGTTGCTGATCTTACTAATCAAAGTAACTTATTAATTGAAGTGTTGGTGAGTTCCGAATTTAATATTTGTTTAGAATCCATTAGAGAAGCAGTCCTGCTTGTAACAAACATTCAAACTTGGCATTGATTTTTAGCTGCTCAGATAGTATTTATGCTTAAAAAAAAATCTCTCCCCTCATTTTCTTCTAATTCTGTCTTACACAATCACCAGCCACTCTATTTTGCCCCAGGGTTGATGTCAACCTGATGGACTCCTTATTACTGGTGTAAGGTAACTGAAATAAAATATTGGGGGGGGGGTCTGTTTGGTTTTTTCCTCTGGAATTTCTTTAAGTTATCTTAGAGTCAATGAAAATCACCACCAAGGAACCTAAGGGCTTCTCCAGTGCATCATCTTGCTGTAGATCAATTATCAGTACTCGCCAACATCAAAAATTCTAACACAAATGGTTGCTGTTTCCCATCTTCTGAAGATTCCAGCTGGAAAATGTGTGAAAATTAAAACAGAGTTGCCTTTACCCTTCCTTGTCTTTTTAATCTTTCTTCCCAGCAACACAAATAAGAAATTGCATATAAAATAAAATAAATATGCAAACTTTAGGGCCTTAATTTGCATGCTTGATATTCAAGCATTCTTTCTACCTCTGCCTCTCTTATCAGTTCTAAAATTCTACAACATTAATATAAAATTTACTACTGTTAATAACAATGTCTTCTTTTTTATAATCAGTACACACTCAGTTTACTCATATGTGCATAAATGTGTGTGAGAACTTTGGCATACATGTATGTGTAGCTGCTATCATTTCCAAAATCAGCTTGCAGTTTCAACCACTGTGGCCTTTCACAGATGTGAAAGTGTGGATTTCTGAATACCTATTAAAGTGTTCCTAAACAATTTCTGATTATTATTCATGTGTTTTTAATTAAATTCTGCCTCCTGGCTGATCTGGTTCATAATTGTTTTCAGCCTTTTGAAACTGGCCCTTTGAAAGTATCAAGTGTGAATGTTGCTGGTTAGGACTTCCTTCTTTTTAAACATTGCAAATATTAAACAAAATCACCTCTCTCCCAGGCTAATGATATTCTGTATGAAGAATAATTAATATCAAGTAAATAGTTTCACATCGTTGAGATTTTTGCATTTGCATTCTTATCCCTGATTGATTTATGTAAATGAATTTGGGAAGAATTAGCATCTTGTAATGCAGCTTGGGTAAAAGTCAGTGGAAAGTAGAACCATTAAAGGAGCAGCAGAAGCCAAGTTACTTCTGAGGTGAAAGCTCAAGACGACCTCTTTTCCTAGGAGACCTGACTTTTTCTCTGTTAGGCTTAGTGCTGCACTGACTACCTGCCCTCCACACTCATGTGTTAGCAACATGCAGTTCTGTTACCTACATGTTTTAAAAGTACTGAGTCCATCATTTTTCCCTAAACACTGTAATACAAAAATAATCCTCAGCATCACATTAAGAAATTATGTACATGCTTTTAAAAATATACAAGTCAGATGCTAAAGTGGTTTGGTTTGGTTTGGTTTGGTTTGGTTTGGTTTGGTTTGGTTTGGTTTGGTTTGGTTTGGTTTGGTTTGGTTTGGCTTGGGTTGGCTTGGGTTGGCTTGGGTTGGGTTTGCATTTTTAACCAAACTCATGAAAGCTGAAAACTTGGATGAGGAAGACACTTTTCTGTGATGACATAATTTTACGATTATTTTGCTTTCTTTTGCCAAAGCCAAATAAAACAGAGCTCTCAGATTTTTATCTTGCAGTGATAACTGTCAACTCTGGTGTGTTAGAACCATTCTGCAGGAATCTGACATCTGTGGAGAGCAATGAAATGGAAAACATAGACTTTTTTTCCCTCTGAAACATCTGCAATTTGGGTAGATCTTTTGATCATTCATTAAACTCTGAAAGACAGTAATTAATGGTACAGTAGACATAAACAACCCCAGAGACATAAGCAAATGGTAAAAGCTTTCACAGAAAATCTGTTCTTCCCTCTTACACCTGACTGCAGGTGCATTAATTTCCAGCAGTGCCCTCAGCAGGTGGGACAGACAGATCTCCAGGTCATGCTTACAGTACAGTCTGATTTTCTCTGCTTCTTACCCTAAAGACCTTGGCCCTCAAAGTCATGAAGTCTGTGGCATCTTCTGGTAAATGTATCACCTGTTCACCCTTTTATCCATCTAGTTGGGCTTCACAATTGCTTGCTACAGCCAGACTTCTAACATCTTCCACCAAAATCTCTCCTTCATAGGACAAACGACAAACCAAGGCCCACAGTTTTGAAGAGTGCTACAGTGGAAGAAACAGGCTGGTTGGACAGACATGGATGGGTTTTGCCCAGGTCCAATGCAGAGGAGGAACAGTGACTTGAAGCATCACAACCCTCCATGTGTCACACAGTGGGTGCCTAACGTAGGTTTACTGTGCTCAGCAAAAAAAGGTGTTTAAACAAAATAGGTGCTAAAACCTTCACCCTCACCTTTTGTGCTTTTGCCTGACTTGTGTGGCATTGAATGGATGCCCTGGGTGACCAGGGTGAGAAATGGATGGAAGGTGCAGAGTCTGGCTCTGTCAGGCTTCACAGGTCTCAAAGAGTGCCTCTAGAGGTGCAGGGAGCAAAGGTCAACTTGGAAATTAAAATCTTGATCTCTGCCACATTAAAAAAAAAAAAAAGAAAGAAAGAGAGCACATTATGATATAATAAAAGGGTTTGCTTCAACTTTCTTGAGACAAAATTAAAGTATTATATTTTGCAGAAAAGTGTAAAATTTTCCTGCAGAAAAATCCTCACCCTGCTGTAATGAAGAGATTTCCCAGTTCCTTCCATCTCTGCTTCAGCTTTCTGCACTTTGTGACTTAACATTTTGAGAGGGAAAAAAAGCACACACACACAAAACCTGTGGTTTACTGAGTCACTTACTGGCAGAGGGCCTTGTTTAAATATCTTCCTGAAGTGGTTGGCTTGGCTCAACCTTTCTCTGAGGATTTCTAATGGATTTCTCTGCCTGAAATTAGGCCAAGTAGTTTCCTCAAAAGAATTGAAAATCTTAAAGGGTTACTACCATTCCTTGTCAGTTTAAATTTATCAGCTGATTTCATCCATGGATTTGCAATGCTCTTCCTTCCCCCCATCCAAAATAATGGGTTTCTGATTGCTCTCTATTACATTGTCTCTGTACTGAAAATAACCCAGAACTTCTCTGGCTGTTTCTTCACTCATGGGACTGGTATTCACCCATGAAACAGATGACTGCTGCCTCAGTAACACAGTATCAGTCCAATAAACCACCTTTCTCAGTTTCTCATACAATTCCCTGAAGGATGGGCACCCAGTGGAGCAGGCTGCCTGGAGAGGCTGGGCAGGCTCCATCCATCCTTTGAAGGTTCCAAACCCTGCACAGACTGGTCTGACCCCATAACTACCCCTGCTGTGAGCTGGAGCTTGGACCCCTCTGGAGGTCTATTCCATCCTGCATACCACAATCCTTTCCTGGGTGTCTGTTCAGCAAATGGTTTGGTTTTATTTTAATACAACATTAGAGTTCATTTATCCTTAAAAGTCTTTGTCCATATCCTGAAATTCAACCATAGCTTCCAAAATACAAAGCTATGCAAACGTTAATCACCGTGTAATCAAATTGCAATTTGAGATTTTCTTTTTTTGCGTAAAATTAGGTTAATTATCAGAGCTATATCAAGACTTGCCATAAACATGTTACTTCTCTTAGTAGTTCTATATCAATTCAGTCGTCGTCTTCTCAACTCACCTGGCATCTTTTTGCCTACATGGTCCTACTGACAAACAGCAGTAGCACACAGCACTATGATATAAATTGCTGTTGAACTGAAATTGTGTTTTCCCATAATGAAAACCTGCCTCCACTTTTACAGACACACTCTTACCCTTGGACCTGATACTTTCTGCCACTGTCTAGGAGAGTCTAACCAAGTGTGTTTCTCTAGATTTTTTGTCTTCAAAATGAGTGTCAAATTTTCTTGTGGCAACTGATTCTCACCTCAGAAACAAAGTAGCCCAGCTCATACAGGTGTCTACAAGAATGAGCACATTTTCCAACTCCACAGGAATGTTTTCCCTGACATGCACCACAAATTAATATTTTTCTGGGAAACAAGAAAGATTTGTTTTCCACTTAAGATGCTCCAAAACAATTACTTTTGCAGTGCTATTAAGAGTAGGGATATTAAACAAGTTATAGAATGCCAAGTACTAAAGCCCTTGCTAAAGACTTGATTGCACCAAAGTGTCAGAAATTCATAACGTAATGTACAGAGCTGTCCGAGAGGGGAGGATTTGTAGGAACCCCACCTCCACTATTAAATATAGTTTTATATATGGAAACACTATTCCTAAGAAAATTGTCACTCTTTGAAATTTTCAAAAATTATTTGCTATGTGTTCTGTTCTGGAGAGAAGTATAGATATCCAACACTGTGAGGATTTGTATAAAATCTGTTTCTGCTGTTTATTTCAATCTCACTACTTCTCATAATTTATTTGAAAATTCATTTTAGTGTAACCTCCCAGGACAAGTCAATACACTGCTTGTATTTTTGGTGTTTGCTAAAAATTTGCATTTATTGAGCTTAGGCAAGCTAGAAACATAACCGGCAATGCTGAAGATTTGATGGTGATTTTTATGAAAAACACAAAACATAGTGAATGTGTCCCTGCAATATTTGTTAAAAATAGTTCTGAGGCTTGTGCAAGACCACTTGAGTTCTATATAAAACATCTAACACATCATACTAAATATGTTAATATGCAATTACTTAAGAAAACCATAACGAAATCCAAGACTTGGGAAACTGGTATGATTTTTGGCATTAATTTCAAAGGAAAAAAAAGTCATTTGGTGTAAATTTCCAAAAGTAAAAAAATAACCTTTGAAAAGTGTTAACATACCAGTTCTTGACAAATTAATCTGTAGTTCAAAATATACAGTAGAAGAGGAAAAAGTCCTTAGTGGGATTCTGGGTCTATTCTGTGTGTCAACAGCAAATGTTCTAAACTGTAAATTATTTAAAATGTAGCACACTATGGCATTTCTTTCGTTTCAAATCACTGAATTTGTAATGCAGTCACTTCTGTAGACAGAACTGTTTCTGTGGGATGCATATAAAACATTACTTCACCTAATCAAAAACTGTAACAAACTGTATGATGTCTAGTGAGACCACATAATAGGCTAAACTAAGATGTCATGAAGCCAGAGACTAATGAAGAAAGGATTGAAAAAATTAACCCAATTTTTGTCTGTTATCAGTGGACACTAGGGAACCATGAGTCAGGTAAAGACACTCAGCCCTTGATTCTGCCAAATCTACAGAATTGTTTGATATCATTATTATTTTTCCTTAAGATACTATATGTGAATACTGTGTAGCTTTGATTCTTTTTGCTCTATCCCAAAACACCTTGCAAATGGGACAGATATCTTTATTGATTTTGTATAAAGAAAATATTCATTTTTGTTACATGTCTTAACGTTCTTACATCTTTTACCTTATATTGTAAAATATATTTTTAAAAAAAATTCATAAAAGGAAAATAAATTTAGCCAGAGAGAGGAAAGGTGCTTAAGTGCTCCTTTTGTTGATGGGACTATTCATATTATTGCAGTTCAGTATTTCTCTAAGCTGGGCAGAATCCAGAGTGTGATTTGTGTCTCTCGAGGCACTGGGGTTGACATGTGACATGCTTCCATCAGGCAAACCCAGCACCATCCTTTAGGTAGAAGCACATTTCTCTCAGATTGTTACTGTGCAAATTGTTAGAGTAGAGGACACATACCTATTTTTTTCCTTTGATATTTATAAATCTTGTCCCATTGGGCTAGCAGCAGGTTAGCAAGGATAACAAAAGCTTTTCAGTATGTTGAAAGAAAAAGCCCTACACAGTCAGTAGCTCTCGTTTGCAGCCGTCCCTCACGGCACTTAAATGTCATTTCAAACTTCACTTCATCACCTTGGTGAGCTAATGCACTTTACAGACTCACCAGATGTATTTCTCTCAGATGTAGTAAGCACTTCAGATGGCTTCACCCTCTCACCCCCCTCCTGAGAAACAGTCTTGAGAGGATATTTATATGTTAAATTGCAGGAGAACTATGGATGAGAAATACCAGTTCCAGTATAGCCTATGAACTGATCTACATTCCTTTCAATGCAGTGAAATGGGGTCACACAATTAGAGACACACAAACCAGGGAGGAAAAACCAGTGGATTACCTATTGTAAAACTGGAGCCAGATGCCAAGGATATACTTGAAAGAGAAGCAAGCAAGAAAACAAGAGAATTATACTGGTAAAACCATACACAACACAAGACCAAGATTATCTTCAGTCAAGACTTGATTGTCTTCTGAAATGTATTACCTACAAGAGTGAATCCGTTGTCTTTAATTGCATTTATTTCTGGTTTTATGAATCTGATGAGTGATAGAGGTTTATGTACTGGTGCTAATCATTGTTGCCTTTTCTTCTAAGATCAATATTGCCTTTCTGTCAAGTAAAGTGTGTCCTTGGGCTTGACTTCTCATGGAATCACAAAATCATTTAGGTTGGAAAAGAGTTTTAAGATCATCAAGTCCAACCATTAACCCAGCACTGCCAAGTCCACCACCAAACCACATCCCCAAGTGCCACATCAACACGTCTCTTAAATACTTGCAGGAATGTGACTCCACCACTTCCCTGGGCAGCCTGTTCTAATGCTTGACAGTCTTTTTGATAAAGAAATATTTCCTAATACCCAGCCTAAACTTCCCCATGTCTCTGCCTCTTGTTTGGTCACCAGTTGCCTGGAGAACAGCCCAATCCTTTCCTGGCTACAGCCTCCTTTCAGGAAGTCATAGAGTGATAAGGTCTCCCCTGAGCCTCCTTCTCTCCAGGCTAAACACCACCAGCTCCCTCAGCAGCTCCTCATATGACTCACTCTCCAGACCAGCTTCATGGTCATATTTCAGCACCTCAATGTCTTTCTTATAGTGAGTGGCCCAGAAATGGACACAGGATTTGAGGTGTGGCCTCACCAGTACCGAGTACAGGGGGACAATCTCTGCCCTGGTCCTGCTGTGGCCATAATTTCTGACACAGGCCAGGATGTCATTGGCCTTCTTGGCCACCTGGACACATTCTGGTTCTCATTCAGCTGCAGTTGACCAACACCCTCAGCTCCTTTTCCTCTTGGCCACTTTCCAGCCTCTCTTCCCCAGCCTGTAGCACTGCAGGGAGTTGCTCTGATCCAAGTGCAGGACCCAGCACTGGGCCTTGTTGAACCTCCTACAGTTGGCTTCAGCATCAATCCAGCCTGTCCAGGTCCCTCTGCAGAGCCTTTCTGCCCTCCAGCACATCAACACTTCCAAGTTGAAGTCATCTCTGACCTACCTGAGGCTTCCCTCAGTCCCCGCATCCAGATCATCAGTAAAGATATTAAACAAGACTGGCCCCAATAACGAGGCCTGGGGAACCCCATTAGTGACCAGACACCAACTGCATGTAACTCCATTCACCACCCCTCTCTGGGACTTGCCATCCAGTCACTTTTTCACCCAACAAAGACTGCACCAGTCCACACCATGGGAAGCCAATTTCTCCAGGAGAATGCTGTGGGAAATGGTGTCAAAGGCTTTAATAAAGCCCAGGCAAAAAACATTCACAGATTTTCCCTCATCCACTCAGCAGGTCTCCCTGTCATGGAAGGAGATCAAGTTTGTCAAGCAGGACCCACCTTTCCTAAACCCATCCTGGCTGGGCCTGGTTCCCTGGTTGTCCTGTACATGCCACATGATGGCACTCAAGATGATCTTCTCCATGAACTTCCCCGGCACTGAGGGATGAATCCTGGGGTTCTCCTTCCAACCCTTCTTTTTCCCCAAGTTCCAGCCAAAACTGTCTGTTTGTCTGGCTGGGCAAAGCTGTTGTATTGGGTCTGACTGAGGTAAAGCTTGCAGCCCTCCCAGAGCTGTGCTTTGCATTGGTAGCTGGCAGGGTGCTGATAACAGAGCAGTGTTTTGGCTACTGCTGAGCAGTGCTGTCCCTCTGACATTCCTTCCCCCACCAAAGGGATGGGAGTGGGCAGGATCCTGGGAGGGGACACAGCCAAGCCAGCTGACCCACACCCACCAAAGGGATATCCCAGACCACATGATGTCAGCTCGCATGTACAAGCTGAGAGAGAGAGGAGGAAGGGAAGCATTCATGTCTCTTCAGTGTTTGCCTCCCAGAGGAACCATTGCCTCTGCTGAAGCCCTGCTGCCCAGGAGGTGTCTGAGCATTGTTTGCTGATGGGAAGTAGAGACTGACCTTTTTTTTCTTAGCTCATGCACATGCAGACTCTTGCTTATTTCTTTCCTTCACTGCAATAAAACTGCCTTATCTCACCTGCTGGTTGCTTTCCATCTTATTCTCCCCTGCCCCATTGGGAAGGGGAATAATAGAATGGCTCAGTTCATGGTATCAGGTATCAGGCTGGGTACCTGATACCCAACCAAGGTTCAGCCCACTACAGCTGTTCAGCCAGGACAATTTTCTCCCTCACCAGCTCCTCTTTCAGCACATGGAGATGAAAGCATCTGCAAGATTTTCTTCCTGAAGAATGTCTTCAGTAGAAGACATTGATGGTCTGGGTAGTTTTTGAGCACAGCTTCATTGAATTGCATGTGCACATGGAACAGATAGGTGGAGAATTACCAAGAAGCTGTGACAGCCCAAATCCAGCCAACTAAGTGCAACACTGTCTGGGAACAACTCCAATCAAATCTACCAAAAGCACTTTTGGTGTTGACACTACACTTTCTCCACATGGGAAACAAGTGAACAAATGAAACAAAATCCCCAATATTTAAATTTTCTTAATTTTTCAGATGATTTTGTAGCAATATTATAGATACTGTCACAGCAGCATGCTATGTCATCATGCCATTACTCAATAAGAAAATATTTCAAACATAGAAATGCACTTCCTCAAGAATGTGGAACATAAGCCTTTAGTATTTTCATTATTCTTGAAATACACTTTTATAGCAGCTCTTGGAGTGGCCATCAAACATTCCTTTGTTGAGGTAATTTTGAGAAGACTTATGAAAATATTTCAAAAATCCACTCTTTTTGAGATCACTGGACAATAAGTGTTGACTTTGCTGACAGAAATTGTGTCTTGGCAGCAATCCACATGCCTGGAGACAGATTCTTTCTTGGATTTGAAACTGAATTGTTCCAGTGCTATCTCCATTCAAACCAGCTAGGGGCCTGGACCACAGCTAAACCTCAATGTACCTGTGTAGTTCACTGCCTACTCAAGGTGCGTCATAACTACAAAGCTGTGCACAGTTCTTTATACCATGCTCCTAATCACTGAAAGGAGCAGCACAGCAAACTATGCCTATCTGAAACTTCTGCATACTAGACACATTCCTAATATCTGGAGTATAATGTGTTATTAACAACTAAGTAAATGAGTAACAGAATACAGGAAGATTATAACAATTATAACGTGTTCCCAAAGCAAGATTAAACAGTCTCAAGAATGTGGCATGGTGTTCAGCTAAGCTGATTTATTCACAAGCTCAAGTAGTTTAGAGTAATGTCTTTAAAGGCTGGTGGGACAAGGCTTCAAAATGAAAGTCGAGTATTGCTTTTCTTGTTTGCGTTCATTGTTCTGTTTACTTTCTTCCACTTTTTATCAGTGCTGCTCTAAGAGTAAAAATTGTAAAAGTGATTATTATTAATTAAGAGAGAACTCTTGTAGAACTTTTCACCTGCATGATCTGAGGTGTGCAGCCCACTGTCATAAGCTCATAGGTGGATTTTGGTAGGTTTAGAAGGGATACTGGAATCAAAGCCACTGACCATGACTCTCACTGTCTTTTAAACTGCCAAGCTGGATAATACTCTCATTTCCCTTCCTAAACTAAGCTAGAAGGAAACTATTTTCTTTTGCTTGTCCCCTAGTTGAATAAAATATGTTCATTAGTCTGTCAGCATTTATAAGACCGTCATTAAAATCTGTCCCCAGCACAAGAGTTCTCTCGGATTTTACAGGAATCCCAAGACAAGATTTTCAGTGGAGGTACATCATAATTTCATGAAAACTTAGTAGCATTATATTCATTTACACTGTCTAAAGAGATGAGCCATATGTACAGGGTTAAAATGGGATTATTTTCTGGAGCAACAAGAAAAATCACACAAGGTAAGTTTCTGGTGAAAGGATTGGAAGGAATGTCCTGTGAGGAGCATCTGAGGTCTCTGGGTTTATCCTGTCCGGACAAAAGGAGGCTGAGGGACAATATTATTGCTCCTGAAGCTTCCTGAGGAGGGGAAATGGAGAGGAAGGTACTGTGGTCTTCTTCCTGAGATCCAGTGAAAGGACACGTGGGAAAGGTTCAGTGCTGTACCAGGGGAGGTTTAGACTGGACATAAGGGAGCATTTCTTTACTGAGAGGGTGGTCAAACACTGGAACAATCTCCCTAGAGGATGGTCAATACCCCAAGGAAGTCAGTGTTTAAATGGCATTTGGACAATGTCCTTAACAACATACTTTAACTTTTGGTCAGCCCAAAAGCAGTGAGGCAGTTGGATTGGATGATCACTCATCAAGGTTCCTTCCAACAGAAACAGACAATTCTGTTCTCTTCTATGTGTTGTAAATGATAATTTTCTTGCGGCTTACTGTATAATGCATCAGGTTTTACTTTTTTTATTCTTTGCAGTGCCACAAAAAGCTGTTACACCACTATATTTGAGATAAAAATCCAGTGTTTCTGAAAACATGATGACAGGAATGTAACCATGGCTGCAAGAACATTCAGTTCAGTCATAATTTAAGCAAAACGAAGGGTATTAAGCATCAAAAGGGGCACTTCACATCTTCTGATTGGCATTTATAGTAGTTTAAAATATGGCAAACCTGACATCACAGAACAGGATAAAATATTATAATAAGAAAACTGATTGATTAGTTAATGTCTGCATAGCACTTTTAAACATGAAGCACTGCCAGTTTAATGCTAAGAAAGGAGTCAGATTGGCCTGACATGTATAAGCTGAGGTCAAAAATTATTCTTCTAATGAAGTAATGTACTTGTTAGACTGTAGCATTTAAAATTCTTTTGTGTTCTTTCCAATTATTACTACGGTCAAGCATTTTCTGTTGATCCATTGAATAAATGGCCAATTATCCTGTTGTACAAAATACAGAGAAGCTGATACCACAATTGCAATAGGTCTAGAGCAAGCTTTATTCATTAGCTAAACAAAACATTTTTCCTTGGAAAGCCACTCATGGTTCTCCTCGAAGAAAGCATGTAGGAAATGACAGTTTGCAGCAGCAACTTTCTGCTTCAAGTAGATGGCTAAAGTGATGGGAAGCTTTATGGGAGTTCTGTGCTCTTGACCAACAGAAGTTGATTCTCTTTAATGTGGTGGATTCATTTAACAGAGTAAATAAGAAGCTAATACATAAACATCCTTTAGAATACTTAATCTGCAAGAAAATGGAAGGGGTGGAGGATAAAAGTAGAAATAATACAGGAGTGTCTTAATCAGACAATTCTAGCAATCTGAATGATACAGCAAAGGAGCAGTGATTTCCAGACAGAGGTTTCCAGACCAGCAGATTAGCAGTCTTTCATATACTATCAAAATCTCAATATTCAAGCAAATAATGTCCATTTTCTGCACTCAGATGTCACTAGCATGACTGCAGAAGTGGCAGTGATGAAAGGCAGATTTTGACAGCAATATGCTACATTTTATAAATAATAAAAATTATAATTATGGAATGTATTTTTATACACTATGCAGCTAATCCAATTGAAAGTCTTGGGGTTTTTTTAATAGTAGTGAATTGTAGGCAGAACTGATGTCACTGCCTATATTACAGTTGCCAAACTTTGCACTACAAGAAGCTATTATCACCTGATTTCTCACATAAGACCTCACATAATTTCTAAGCTAATCCTTTGTTTAATGCTCCATGCTGGATTTCCTCCTCAGACTGGCTATTTCTGGGAAATTTCAGACAAAATTGTTCTTCACTTATTATCTTCTGGTAAAGTTTTCTTTCAAAAGCTGCCTGGCCCTTTTTTCCTGGATGAAGGTCTGGCGGTTCAACAAGCTGTGTGTTTACTACAATCCCACAACAATAAACACAAAGGAAGCCGAGCTAGAAGGCTTTGTAGCAGCTCTTTGCTCTCAGGAAGGACACGCTGGGTGTCACAGGCAGCTGCAGAGAGTCTCGGTGCTGGCAGTGTGCTGTCCCAGCTCCCAGCACTGCCCAGGGTGTGAGTGCCACATGCAGCCCCTCTGCAGGGAGAGGTGGCACGGAGCTGCTTCCATCCTGTGTCAGCAGCCAGGGGCCACACTGGAGAGCCACCACCTGGAGCACATTGTCTGCAGCATGCAGCTGTGCTGGGCCCAGCGAGCCGGCAAAGCTCCTGCTGGAATCATGCTGAGTTCAGGCTCTCGGGATGTGATTTTTATCCAGATGGCTGAGATTTAGCCAGCATAGGTATGCCAGTCATGCATATCCACACTCACACTTTCTGCTTGTGAGTAGGACATGCTGCCAGTGACTAAGCACTGATGTAACTCACAGCCTGCTCACCAACCTTCTCAGAGCTGTCTGTTTGAGGTTTACCTTCATTTTGGAAATCTGAGCTATTTTCAGTTTAATAGCAAATACAGCTTGAAAGGAATTCTATATATGCCTGTTCTGATCTCTTCTTTAATGTGGCTTAAATTACGACCCAGTTCTATATAAACTCTAGCTTCAGTGTCTTCCAGATGGGCAGTAAATCTGAACACAAGGGAGAGGTTCTCAGCTGCTCTAAGTCAGCACATATCCAGATGAAGTAGCTTGTGCTAAAGGTTATGTATTCCAGGGATTATAAAGCCACGGTTTCTGTAAATGATATACACAATCTTCGTGGTTATTTGGCAGTGTGGCAGGCTAGGGAAGTTCAAAGGAAAAAAAGCCAAAGCTGGAATTCAGTAATGGACAACACAGGACATTGCAAGGAAATTATCATCTATTTCTTTACCTGGTCATTAATAATCACTTCTAAGAAAATGTATTACAATTTACATTAAGTGCAACAGCTAAGATTTTGGTCCAGGAATAAATTTTAAAAGAGAGAAAAATTAAGTAGATATAAAGGTATAAATAAAATAAAATGACACATTAATTCTCCACAGCCACATCAGTAAACTGTTTTGTTTTTCTGGTAAGACAGTATTATTTAACATAAATGAAAGGTGTAAGTCTAAGATGTCTGGACTTCACTAAGGCATTCAATATTGAAAAATGTGATGTTTATGAGCTGAATTGGAGGGGATGGTACAGAAAATTTACACAAAATGCAGAGGGAATTAGCCAAAGGGATAGCTCATGACAGAGGCATCTTGAAAGGGGAACAAATGATTATGAGAAAGACTATTTGTGAAGTTCTCTGCGGATCATTCTGAAATCTTATTTAATTGAATATTTTCCACAATGATCTGTGTTACTGTAGTGACATCTGCTAATGACACAAACATGGGAGTTATAATGCCTACGTAGGGATAGGAGTGGAATTTGTGCACAGCTGGGAACCTGGTAAATGCTCTCCCACTTTTGAAATACCACAGGCAGTGACTTGTAAGTGCTCTTTTTTTGCTTACTCAAACACAAACAGAATGTGTTTGGAAAAGCAGCTGTATGAATAAAACAACGTTTGGTTTTCACATTCCTACTCTGTGAAAAGTCCAAACTATATCACTATATAATGTCAAGAGAGAACAAGACTAATGACAATAAACCAAATTAAACTAAATTCTCATTCAGAATAATGAAAAAAGTGTCAAAAATAATGAAGTCAATAGCTCTTGCACCCAGACCTGTGGTCAGCTGAACTGGGTGGAAGAGGATTGCTGAGAGGATTTTTGTAATGAGTCCAGACAGGTAAATTACCTTCATCATGAAGCACACATATTTGATGAAGTGCCATGCATATCTTTGAAGCCTGGATATATAAATAGTGATGAAGCTCACTAAAGTGAAAGAAATTGCTTGGACTTGGTTGCTTAAGCTATCAAAGAAAATAAGGATTTTTCCAAATAAAAAAAAGCAGGGACATCAAAATAATTATGAGGTGTGAAACCCTACAATAGTTAATGATAAAAGACTGGATATCTAGAGATTGGAATGACTTAAAGGATATTATGTTAATGAGATCACTGAAAAGAAACAGTGGAGGGAAATTTAAAGAAGTTGTAAAAGACAAAACCCATGACCCATCCAAAAGCAGATGAAAGTGCTGCCAGAACCAAGCGTGAGCTAAAATGAGAAATCTGACTATCAATCAAACACTTGCATGAAAAAGAAACAATTGTAATTTTACAGGAACAGGGTCACATTCAGCCAAGAAAGAGACATGCATAGTAAGGGCACAGATGCATTAGATTTGCTTTCATATGGACATCATCTTGCAATACAAAAGGAAACTTAGCATTAGGGAAGATATGCATGAAATGCCACAGGTAATTTGTTTGCATAAGTTGCTACTAAGCAAATAAAAATAGAGAAAGCTTTGTAGAACAGAAACATTTACACTGGGAATACAAAATTTCTTTAGGCTCATATTGCAAACTAAGAAATAGAGCAGATGTGACTAAATAACTACTTTCATAACCCCAAAGGATGCGCATTAGCAATTCAGTAATTTCCTTTCAGGTAGTTATTTTACATAGTTTCACAGATTTCCTTCATTGTGACATTTTAGGTGCTAATGTCAACTAAAAGAATAGAAATGACACAGAATTCAACTTTTCATGATCCTGGAAGGAGTTCAGTCAGATCCCTGCAAGACTTTGACTCCATTCAATTCTCATCTTGCACCAGTTGGATTTGCCTAATAAACACCTCATCCTTGTGTTTGGATACCCAATCTGCAATGCAGAAAAACTCCAGCAATTAGGAGAGCAGCAACATATTTTTAAATTTAAGTTGATTTAATTCAAGTAAATACTTGAGCAAATAATAAATTGAGCAAATAATAAAGGACATGTTCTGACATTTTAGAACTAAACCATTCTTTAGAGACTGGTTTATTTGTAAGGACAATTGCTTACTGTGAGGACACGCTTCTGGGAGGTCACTTTTCTGTGAGGAAAACCACCACAGAAGTAGGTGTTTCATAGTCAAACAGCAGAGAGGTAAGTCACACTAGGCACACAATGCCTGGGTTTGAACAGGGCTGTAGTATGAATCCCAAGACTTAACAGCTTACATGAGTTATTCCCCACATTCCAACTAACAGGAGCTGATATGCTGTAGGCAATGAAAAGATGGAGGCTCTGAGAGCAAGAAGGTAGTGATAAAAGGAAAGAAATATCAAGGAACAGCTCCATGTATATTAAATTTTGGGGGAAGTTGTTAGACAGATGCAAAGCTTAAATGTTATAACAAAAACCAGGCCACTCCGTACTCTCTTTGCACTAGTGTGAGAACTTCAGTGCTCTGATACCTCCTAAAGTATTTGATGAGAGACTAATAGCCTGACAGGCTAACACTTCACTTCCTTCCAATTAGGAGACTTTAACATCAAAGCCAAGGTCCTCTACTCAGCAAGGGCTTACTTGAATGAATTATAGAGGAGAAAAGTCCAGTAGTTTCTTGGGTTTTTCCCTTGCAGAGACACAGTCCAGCAAAGGCTTTAATAAGATGTTTGAGGTCAAAAGGTTCAGGTTCCTCACTGCGAGCACTAGGAAGCTGCCAGAGTGTTTCAATATGTGTGGTGTTTGCAATGCAATCAGACAAAGCTGAAAACTCTATTACAGTGTCATGTGCCTGACTTCCTTCTGGAGAGCTCTCGTGTACAGCCCAGCGTGGGACTCAGAGTACTCTGTGAATCCTCCCTGTTGCCACCTCAGCTGCTGAAATAAACAATGCCTTCACTACCTGAGCTTCTGGCTGGCTGGAGGGGTGTGATGGTGACTTCCTCCAGGGAATTGTGCCAGTTGCTTTGTTATTGATTGGTAACAGATCTCCAGGATTCAGAGGTCTTCAATGAGAAATGATGGCTGTGTTTGATGTATGATGTTATTTGACTTGATAAGCTCGAATCTCTGGCACAATCAAAAAAACTACCAGAAACTGTTTTACTCCTATTTACATCAAACCATAAAAATACTTAAATCCCTTTGAGATAAGCATAGAAGATGCCTTGTTTCTTCTTTTTGTGAAAAATATTTTTAGATATTTTTTCCTGCACATAATACCTATTTTTACTTTATTTTTTAATGTTCGCTACTGTCATGACTGCATCTCTCCATATTTCAGCAACAGCTTTTATTCTGAAGTTTATAAAGTAAACGTATTATTGATTTTAATACATATCTCACACAGAGCAGTTGACAGCTGATTGTAACATAGCAAGTGTTTGCTTCAGTAATACAACAGAATGAGCAAAAAAGAGAAAAAAGAGACAAAGAAATTGTCTTCTCTTTAATGACACAGGGGACTGGATTCACCTCACCTTGCTTTAAGTCCCCCATATTCAAAGAAGAGAGATCAACAGTAGTTAACATCAAAGTTTCACTCCATGCAAAACAGCTAAGGTATAACAAAAACCAAGGACTAGTACACAGGTAAAAGAAGTGGGAGACAAAAGACCTTTATCAGACATGAAGATCTCATAATAAACATCTTGAGAAGAGTTTCTACTGTAGATGGTCCCTACCTAAATAACCAGGAAATGCTTGGATGACAATGATTTATGTAGCAGTTCATTAGACTCCAAAAGAAATTCTCTCCAGGCATTAGTTTCCAAACCACAGTATCTAAATCCATGCACTTTACAGACTGCAAAAACAATCCCATCAAAGAAAGTTCTGTTAATTCCCCTCCATGCCCTGCAATTCACAGGTAAAAACAGTTATTTTTCTGTTTTTATTTTATAAAAACAGAAAAACAGTTATTTTTCTGTTTTTATTTTTCTCTGCATATTCCTAACCCTTGTCTGAACACACACACAACACACACAAAGTGCAAAAAAGCAAATCCAGCTGCAGTGATATCAGTTTATTTAAACCATGGACATTCCATATGGGATGAACAAAAATCAGCTTCAAAAATCAGCTTCAAAAATCAGCTCCAATGTGAGGCACTTTCTGGCAATACTGCTGTAGTCATGACAGTTTTGGGGTAGTATTACTTTTTAAATTTATTTTTTTATTTGTTTGGAAATGACAGTTCCTAACTGGGATGCCATTAGTGATAAAATAAGACCCATGTGTATTCTGTTTCTTGCATTTTTCCTCCAGTACTATCACCTCCTAGTTAATGAAATTTACTGAAAAAACCCTAATTAAAAAAAAATAATAATAATAATTGCTCAGTAGATACGGTAAACCAAAATCCTGTAAAAATTCTGTTTTCTTAGAATTTCTTGATGCATCTGTTAATTTTATTTCTTTCATTTTTGCCTTTCTTTTTCAACTTGCTTTCCTTCCTTCCTTCCTTAAGTTTTTTATGAAGAAGAGAAATTAAGTAAGATTATTACTGTTGTTTTTGTTTGTTTGGTTTTTAACAGTTTAAGACAGTGGTTAAAACCAGTTAAAACACTAAGTTATCCCTAAAGGATAGACCTTCAACATGAAGACTTCAGCCTTGAAAAAATTCCTGGCAGTGGACATTCAGTGTTGTCACACACTTAACAGCCATAAAATTTAGCTTCCAGAAAGTTATATTGTAGATTGTCTCGAGGATGTGTCAGGTCAAATCCAATGAAAACCTTAATGAGTTCTGTTGAATGTTGGAAATATCTAGTGTACACAGATGAGAAAGAAGGGAATGGGAAGATGAACTCAGCTTCTTCTTATTATTTAAGTTCTTGAAACTCCGTTTCTTTGTTCCTAAATAAAAATGACTGTGTGTAATTCATAGGAATTCACCACACATGTGGCTCCCCTACAGGGGCCCAGCTTCTAAACCACTTTTGATAGAGCAAAATATTGACAAAGTTCCAGCTGTTTGAAATTCAAAATACATCTAGTCATAAGGTGGTCTAAATACAGATCTTTTATATTCTCCAATATCTTGAAAACATGAGGTGATGCAAGCACATAACTCCTTAAAGGCTTCCCTTTTCCAGTAACTTTTCTTCAAAGCTTCTTGATGCGAACAAAAATGAAGTTCCATTTATAGTTACTTCTATATTTTTCATCAGTCTTTAAGTAGTATATGTTGAGGTTTCTGATTAATTTTCATACCTAGAGATGATTTAAGTTTGTGTCTAACTCGTAAGAAAACCTTTTAGATAAATAAAGCACAATGATAAGAAATCAAAGAAAGTTCCCTTCTGTACTTTAAGAAAAAATGCATGCACTGCAGAAAATTCTGATTACCATCAACAACATATACTTTTTTTGCCATAACATATACTTTTTGCCATAAAAGAAAATAAATGTTACCAAAAAATGAATTATTAATCTATTACTGGACTATTTTTTTATAACTATAAAGTAATTAATTTCAACTTTCAAGGCAAAATAAGAAAAGCTTTATTTTCAGTTTTCACTTCTTGAAATCAAAAAGAAGTTTCCATGGGTAGATATTTGAACTTAGAATTCTGAATAAAGTTTTTGTGTGCTTTTGCAGTGTTGTATGAACATGGATATGACTCATGTTGATTTTGCCATATGTATATACATTTTTCTGCAATATAGAGGTTGTGTGACACTAATCAGATAACATCCATCTGATAACCATTATTTTCCACTTGTAAATGTGTCTTCAAGGTTTTCACTTTATTTCAACAAAAATTAATGAAATTAAATAAATCTTCTGTAGAAATAACTTTAAACTGATCATGCAAAATCCTCTATGGATAAACTTTTGTGTGTTTTCAGGACACCATGGAAGTCAGTCTGAGCAAGCTTTTGTGTGATTCCTTGATGTGGCTGAATAAAAGATCATCCTGAGTATTATTTACAGTCCATTTCCATTTCCATACTAATCATATTATTACAGAAACTCAGTCTACATACACTTGCCAGTCCCTGCTGGTGAAAGACAATCTTTATTATGTTAAAAAATGGACATCAGAAAATTGTTTTTGAAGTGTAATGAAATGATTTAATAACAATGTATCTTCATATTTCCTAAATGATTTTAAAACCTTAATGCACTGCAGGAGTCTGCCACAGTGGCATAATGAAATGGGACAGTTCAGATTGCAACCTGCTGCGTGAGGTTCCCCCTGTGTACAGAACAGCAGGACAGCTCTGCCTCCTTTCCTTTTTATCTTTTCCTCTCCAAGAGCTGGGTCATGTTCTTGGAGAGGGGGATGCCTCTCAGTATCTCACACATCCAGCTGGTGTTTAATTTGCACAGAGTAAAGATGAGGTACTTCTTAGAACCAAATCTACTGCTACAGTTTGATCAAGCAAGCTGCCAAAGGATTCGGAATATAGCTGTGCTAACTACTGGGTTAGTGGAAATATTAGCCATTTACTTGTTAGAGCCAGCAAATTAGCCTCTCCACACAACCCCCTGGACATATAGACACAGATGTATAGGTCAGCATAGAGATAAACATGTATTTAGAAAGCAGGAGAAAAAGAGATGTGCACACACAAGCCCACATGTGCACTGCTGCCATGATGATTCTGCCCTGTCTAAGACTACAGGCAGCTGCAAGGGGAAAATAGATAGGAGAGAAATGTGTAAGTGTGCAGCATGAAATAAGTTCACAAGAACTTGAGCAACTCTTACAACTATGAACCTTTGGACTTCATACATTTAGATGATCTGATATTCATTGCATTACAACTATTTTTCTGTATTGGGTATAATCCTGAAGCCTTCTTTTAGCTGTGGCTGTGGCCTGAACATAGTAATATCCTACACAGAAGTAAATATACTGATTGCAGCTGCAACCTTCAACAGAGAATGTTTGCAGAATAGTAACATTTATGAAGGGAAAAAGCAAGAACAGCTGTGGCTGGAAAAGATTTTAGCAGGGATTGTAACAGGGTAATACTGACTGACTATATCTGTTCAACAAATTGTCTCCGTGAAACTTTGCACTGAGGCAAAAGTCCTCCTGAATCTACTGAGCAAGTAACAGCATTGAATTTCAAGTCTTGTTTTGCTCAAGTGAGCTGAAGGACCAGTTCTGGGTTAAGTATTTATCTAATATCTACCAGATTTTGCACAAATTCAAAATACAAGGAAAATTTTAATTCCAAATGGTAGAGAGTCTTGACTAAATATTCAGGGCAAATATTGTTTCACCTAAATTTAGTGCATAAATTTCTGCATATTATAGGCTCCAGTTTGAATCAAATGGGCACTTCTTGGAATTCCTCAACCTATTTTAGAAGTCTGCTCAAGCATAAGATAGATTGGACCCTAGAGGGGTAATCTTTAAGGGTAGAGAGAGACCCTGGGGTGACTGCTTGTGTGTAGATGGATCAATCCCTACCCATCTTTTCCTAGAACACTGCTGCAGCTGGATTGATGTGTGTGGTGGCACGCTCTCAAGCAGAGCTATATTACTGCGTCAGGGTTAATAATGTAGGTGCTTCTGCTCCATGGATTTCTCTACTGGAAGATGAGCCAAAAGTTATTTTAGGTCATATCTTATTTTGTATTTTATAGTACCGCTCTAATGCTCAATTTTGCTTTGTGTACATTATATATGTAGCTTTACCAGTCCTTGAATCGACACACAAAAAATACTTCAATACAAGTTTAACAAAGAGGGAAGGACTTGACCATCAGCACTCACCTGCAAGTTAGTGACTTGTAAAATAGCACAGGTTTTTTGCTGCCAAACTGTCCTTCTTACCCTAAACTGCACCTAATTCCATCATCATCTTTAACACTGGATTTCATGTCTTTCAGGGTTGCACTTTACAAACACTGTTTAAATAGTGACACATATTACTTTACTATGAGGTAGATGACAGAAGAGGGAATCTACTCCAAATCACTGGACTTTTTGCCAGCTAATTTCATGTGAAATTTTCCTGATCTAAAGGTCACAAAGCCAGTCTTTCCATATATTTCAAAGAACCTTAACTCAGTTCCCTAATGATAAACCTGAATGACTACAAGTACTCCAGAACATATTCTTTGCTATTTTTTAGACATAGTTCCCTTCATAGAACCAAGAGATATCTGTGCCTTAACTGTAAGTGTAGAGATACTTTCCTCATAAACTTCTACAGCCATGTATTCTAATGTGACTTCTTTACCTGAAAGTACTCATTTTTAAGGGTGACACACTTTCTATTCATTGCTGGTAGACGCAGATCAGAGGGAAATGTAGAATAATTTGTGTTGGCAAAAACCCCTAAAATCACATCCAACTGTTAACCTAACACTGCCAAGTTCACCACTAAACTATGTCCCACGGTTTGTATGTAACCCATATTGCTTCATTTCAGTTCTGCTGGTGCTTAATCTTTATTTTCCTTTCAGTTGCTGTCACACCTGGGCTATTGAAAGCAAGAAAGAAAGGTACAAAAAAAAAAAATTACCATCCTGAGAAAATTAAAACAATAAAAAGCTTGAACCTCACCATAGCCTTACTACTAATAGCAACACCAAGATACCAAGATTGCAGTTAAGGTGTCCCTAAAATGTCATCTGAAGAACTGATTTCTTCTCTTGAGCATATTTGCAGAGATGAACAGGAAATATGCTTGCAAGTAACTATTTCTTTCTATGTGCCATGATCTTATTGACCTTTAGGGTTTTTTTTTATTCTGAGGGCTAATTTAAAACAAAATGCCTAAATTTGCAATGTTGTACATGCATGAATACAATAACTTCCCCGTGCTAATTAACTGGGCTATTGATGGAGCTTACTGCAAATAGAGATATATGCTTTTTTATATTTAACAAGAAATGAAACCACCTAAAAGGTGACTCACTCCCTTTAAGATGTCACAGAAGTGCTGTCTTGCTCCTGCCATGCTAATGCACAGGAAGGTGACTGTGCCCCTCGGATGGGGCTCTGCATTTACACAGAATAACTCCTGCCGATGCTTTGAAGCAGAGAAAACAAAACCATTGCCCTCAAGCTGACGCCATTCCCCTGGTTAGCAGTGCTGCCCATGGCAGCAGAACTGGCCCGGATGGCTGGTGGAGCAGCTTGTGCAGCCCTGGCAGGTGAAGGGGCTGTGGGGGAGGCAGAGGGAGAGCACAGCTGCTGAGGGACCAGAGGGCAGGAAAGCCATTCCCTGCTCACTTCCAACGTGTCCAGGCGGCATCAGATAAGGAAGCAATTGGTATGTTCACACCTGCTTACATTCAAGCTATCTGCTAACTGCTGACACAAACCTTCTATCTTCCTCCTGAGACATCAAGATAAATTCAGAGGAAATGGAGCTGTACAAAAAAAAAAAAGAAAAAAAAGCTGCTCTTTGCTAAATTGAGTGATTCCTCCAGGCTCTGACCAACAGCTTGAGGTCAACATAAGCAGGAAAGACAAAAGAAAGTCCCTTAGGGATTATTCAGAAGCTAAAATAGAAAATTTGCTCAGCTGTTTATCACCTGAGTTTGACCTCCCAAGCAATATCTTTTTTTTTACAATAAGAAGGCAATGAAGGATTTGGCAATGAATGAAAGGGAATTCATCTTCCCGACATTTTGTTAGTGACATTCTGAGGCTCTGTCTCTGACTGGCATTTCCTTTGGAGTTAGATACTGAGGCTCGTTAGGTGTCTTTTTGTTGTTGTTGTTTGTTTTGTTTTGCTTTGCTTGGTTTTGTTTGAATGAGGTGAGTTTTATGTTGTTTTGTTTTCTATTGCACTACACCCGTGAGCAGCAGTGTCAGATACAGTGTATGTTTGCAAAGTATGACTGGGGCCAGGCTTTACCTGTGATTTTTTTTCACAATTCCTTCCAAATAAGCACATCAAAAGCTTTTTTTTCTCCTTATATATTTTCTTTTCTTTCCTGTAGTAAATCTGTTGACATTGAAAGGACTGATCTTATAAGATGTCTCTTATCCTCCTCTCCCATAGATACTGTCACAGAAGCAGGTGCTTGGCATCTCTCAGGATCAAACCCTAAAATGCTAGTTGCCATGGTGACTGAATGTGAAAGAACAATAAAGAGCTGTTTACCGCGGAAACTTATCAGCAGGGCTCGACAAAGCACCACAAAACTGTAATTAGGGTTGCGTTGAAACAGCTTTATTTCTGCAGCTAAAACTAGGCAACAGCTTTTGCCTTTGATTTCTTCCAGATATTATCCCTTGTACTTCCCTTACATCCCTTGTGTAAGATCCCACCCAAACTCTAAGTAGATTATAGCAGAGTAGGCAAAAATTAGCATTTTGAAAAATCCATGAAAAACAAGGCTGCAAAACTGCATGCAAATGACTGTATGAAAAATGATGCTTTGAGAAGCAAAGTGCTTTGAAGTATCCTACACACCCAGAGGTTGCTACACTCCACAGCAATCTGCAGATCATGATAGTTTAGCATACGCATTTGGATGTAAGGATTCTTTTCATATATGATTGAATGGGCAATACCCCAAACAGAGCACAGAGTCCTTTTTCATGTTAAATTTTGGTTGTTTTTTGCTCCTTAGGATTCTAGTTTCCTATGCTATTAGTAATGCTGCTGTCATAGCTGACAAGTTAAAACAGAGATTGTTAATAGTAGTAATCAATGTTAGCTTGGCAGCTCTGTGTCCTGAATGAATTCAGAGGTGCACTGTGAAAAGCATTTCACAAATGCCTGAGAAGGGAAGGTCTTTACAGAGAAGAGCTTTCACTTTAATTAAGCAAAACAGATGGCGCTGGAAGGGAAACAAAGGTACACAGAGGTGAAGCATCTTGCTCACAGCTGATCAGTGACAGGTCTCAAATAGTTATTCCCAAATTGTTAGGATTCTGAATGAATGTCCGTCATCAGCCCAAAGCATGGTGCACCTTTAACATTCAATTTAAACAGCGTGTATGGGATGTGTGTCTACAGATCAGAGGTGATGCTGTGCATCACCACCAGCCCACAGGCAGAAGTCCAGGAGTCTCTGTGTTAGATGCACATCAATACTCCTGTTTCTGCATGCAGAAATTACACATTAAGGAAAGTTCCACTCTTCTGTCACAGCATTCAGGAGGGTATTATTGGCAATTTTCAGTAATTCAGCAGGAGATATTGGGAAACCTCCTGTAGTTGTCTCTTTTATGTCCCGGGTTATAAAATGGGAAAAGTAATAGTAAAAAAAAAAATTATTTAAACAAACTCCTGTATTAAGGATGCCATAGATAGTGATCTGCAGCTTTCATCGTCCCTGCTCTCCCACAAGGAGTTTTTGTGATGCTTCCATGTTTTCTGCAGGTTGTGTTGCTTCTTCAAACTTTCGTGCTAATTGATCACCATGTGAGTTCCAGAAATGAGGAATCTTTCTGTTAGTGCTGTGTTTGAATCAGTAAAATCCAAAACACTAACACTTCTATTTTTAGTTTTCAGCAGCAATAGGTACCTAATATGTTCGCCTGAGAATAATTCTGCTGAATATGTAAAAAGCATCTCTCGTGCATCATCTAAAACCTTCTTTTATGTATGCAGAAGAAATGGATCATCTGTGCTTCCAGGCAGCACCCTTTAGCAACAGATAGGGAATGATTTTCTAAGAAGGAAAAACTATTGCCTTTGAGCATTCAAATCTCTGAACTGATTTCTCTTCCACTTCAATGTAAACCCCCTGCCTTTGCTCGGGTGTCTTGCAGCTGGATGACAGAGAGGAAGGTCAAATTCTTTGAAGTGATATAACCTGAATTACAAACCAGGTCTGGAAGAGATAGTGGGTGGAAAGAACACAAGCCAGGGCTGATCTCTGCACAAGCTGCAGCTGCTGTCAGTGTTTGTACTGCTGGTCTCTGATAATTAGCTGCTACATGAAGTGAAATGTCTGCTGTGCCCCAGGTAACTGTTGCTGTTGTGAGAAACTGGGAAAGATAATGATATCTGTTTCCTGCAATAATTTCTAATGTTTCTTCGTTTCCATCACTCACCTTTGGTAGTCACCAGGAAATTTCCTGGGATTCATTCCTCACCCCTGGCCAGGGGTACCTCGCCCAAGGGGTAGGGCATGGCAGGAGGCAGTGCCTGCTCGTTTCCTAGCATTTTAGAGACTTCAGAGGGAGTGGGAGAGAGGAAAAAATACATCCTGGAGCAGAAACAGTTGCCAAGACATCATGAGTAGGAAACGAGAGAAAGGAGTTAAAAGCTGGATCACAGAGCTGCAAATGATTGTTCTCTGCAATGTGTTCTCTCCTCAAAAAAGCTGTTTGTCATTGATTACCTTTTTGAATTTTAAATATGGGACTCCATGGTTAAGTGTCCAAGTTTTCCTGGCAATGAAAGCAGAGGCAAAGGGCTTCCTTTAAGATCCAAAATATAAGGGGCTTGGGGTCTGCTGCAGTTTCACTGCTTCATACACAAATGCTGCCTAGTTCTGGTACAGATATTCGGACATCTCTTCACTCCAGGTGAAGTCCTGCCCTCTTGGCCCATGTGAGACTTGAAAGGACACAGAGATCCTTGTGTTAGCCCACACATAATGAATTACACCCATAATGAAGATGATTTCTTATGTCATTTAGCTATGCAACATCTGAAATTAATTTTGTGTGAGCAAGGAAGTTGTTCACATTGAGCTTCAGGGGCTGTAGCTCAGTGACTGTTAGCTATCAGAGGCAAATCAGGACAGCATCAAAGCTAAAAAAGTTTGGTGTAATACAAAAGAAATGTTTTGCTGAAGAACAAGAGCAAATACTCCTCAGTTTGGTGGGAGACATCTCACACTGTTGTGGCTGTATTAGGTTGGTTTCTGATGGAGAAGGAAATGTTCAAGCCTACTGCAGTCACTGGGGGCCAGCGGACACCTCAGGTAGTAACTCCACCAGTTTTCAAATAAGGCTATTTCTTGTTCTCTATAAGTAATGTAGATATTACTCTAATGAAGTAATATGTTAAGTTAGAGGCCTAATTTTGAAGGGTGAGACGGGTACCATCTTCTAGAACAGGCAAAGTTCTCACAAACGGAGTGTCAGGAGTAAAATACACGAGTCAGTGAGAACTTATCAATTTAACACAATAGGTGAAGTGTAAAGCCTCATTATCAATCCTTCTCCAATATACACACACACTAAACCTTTCCACAATGTACTTTTTCTTTCCTTAAAAACTTCATTTTCCTCCTAAGGTCAGGAGTTTCATGAAAATGCATCAATTTGAGAAGTCATTAGCTTCCATTAAACTGAATGGGCAGCTGATCCAGATTGTACCTTGGTGTCTCTGAGCTCTCTGAACACAGGATATAGGGATGCATGGGTCAGTGGTGACAGAGGTAAAGTACTTCAACCACCTACCAGGAATTTGGGATTTTACTCATATGTCTGTTTCTTTATAACCAGTCTCCATATGAGCACTCATGGTGAAGGAAAAAAACCATTGCTGAAACCAGAAAAATAACACAGAAAAAGGTTTAAAGTTATAAGTATGTGTTGCACTATGTTGAGTGTCAGCCTGTAAAATGGAAGCTATTACTTCTCAGGAAAAACAATCCAAAATACAAATATTCCATGATATATATAAGTCTGAAAGCAAGGGCAATACTGGTAGACTAAGGCTGGTAGTAGACAGGAAATTAAACATAAGTTTACAGTGCATCCTAAAAAGACAGACATCTGGGGCTCTATTCAAAAACAAGTTATTACCTCACCAAAAAATGATCAAGATTTGGTAGGGCTTTCCCTCAAATTCTGGTTTTAGTTATTGACACATAGTTAACAGATAAAAACAGGAAAATATCGCAGAAATTATTGTGATGGAGGAGAAACTCTGAGAAAAGAAAAGAAAAAAAAACCACAATATGTAGTTTCCTTCTGCTGCACATTAACTGTGAAAGCCCCACTGAATATCAGCTGCAAGACCTCTGGTCAGCCTGGGTAGAGTATTAACCCCGGTGAAGGGAAGTGGACACAGAAACTCTATTAATATTTGTCAGAAATACAATGTAGGGTGGAGTAAAACAACAAAAGAGAATGGAGCAGCACAAATAGATAGTGTCAAAGAACAAACTCAGGGATCTGAATTATTTTCCAGATTTGCATAGATTTTCCATATTATGTTGGCCAGAATTACCAAATTTGTTTTTCTCAGTTTCTGTACTCTCTAAATGACTATGTTGTCATTTCTTACTTTGACTTCTAAGATTACAAGTATGATCTGCCTCTATCCATGCTGCTTCCTATAATGGGACATAGTCTATATTATGCTATGATTTCTACTGCTACTTAATCACTTTCCTTAAGAGAAGGCTACTGTGGAAGAGAGGAAATAAATGTGTTCTTGTGGGCCCCAGGGGTACTGGAGAACTTGTTGCTATCTTTATTTAAAACTAGATTCAATGAAATACTGCAAAATTTGTTGTTAAGTGCCCTCTGGCAGTAGGAAATAGGAGACAAGTCATGCACTGACATTTCCCTCCTAGGGATGTTATGCATAGTCATGTGAGTATTTCACTCTTTTCAAACACTCACTTACAAATACACTCACAGTAATCTGGATTACAGAGTGCTAGCAATCAGTTTATGAAGGTGCTTTTTAAAACCATTAGAAAGTATTTCTCAAAAGGACAGTGGTGACTGTTATTCAATTTTTCAGTATTTTTGTTTATTTCACTATCAAAGGAAATCCATAAACGATAGCTCAGGTTGTCATATTTTTTCTGGTTTTCAGTTGCTATCAAATCATATTTAAGTGGAAGGCTGCTAGGTAGAAAAGCTAGTTGTAATTAATACACTCTCAAGGAAAATTAATCAAAGCTGTTCAGACTCCTGCATAAATCCTGCATGTTTCCCTGTCAGTGGTGCTGGAAACAATTTAGCTCACAATCAAACATAAAGTTAGAATCAAACTTCTGAGTTTCCTCATTTTTTGTCTTTCCCCTTCTCTTTTCTTCCAGAGGATGCTGTTTTAACATGTTCTGTGGCCTCCAGGGGAAAAAAAACAAACACGTATGCACACACAGAAAAAACAAAAATACATCCCTCAGCTGCACCCCAGATCCTTACTAAAGCACTAATTCCAGCTTTAATCTGGCCCACATTATTTTCCTGAGCATTCAAACTTTGACAATAAAGCCATTTATAGAGTAAGCAGATTTATTGTTTCACTAAGCACACTGGGCTGTATGGTCTGTACACTTTGAGTGAGCCTAGAAACAACAGTGGAAGAAAATACTAGATTATTAGGTTATGCTTCACAATTTTATGTCAACAAATAGCTTCTACTTTTCTAGCTATGCTACCTGTCTTTCCCTGTCAGCTGTCAATGGCTTGCTTCTTTTTAATGAATGCTGGGGCCTCCAAAGTTCCCCCAGGCACACATACATCAAGAAAAATGCTGAGATTTGTCAATTCCCCTAACATCCATTTAGGATTATTGTCAACATTTATAAATCTATAAGCAAAACATTCCCTTGAGACTAATTCTTTTTGACGGTTAGTTGGGGTAGGTCACCCAGCAGGGAAAATCTTGTTGGTGTATGGCAAGGATGTGCTGCCTTTAATGCCTTCTTTTTATCAGTGATCTTTGAGTCATTTGACTGCTTCTGGAGTAGAATTTTTCATTCTTGTATGCATCAAACCCCTTGATTTTGTAATGGTGTTTGTGCATTTCTGTAGAATTGGGCTGTATTTGGCACGGTAATGAAGTATGGAAAGGCATAGAAAAACCTCTGTCCTTAAGAGTAACTGATGGGATTTTTTTTTTCCCCTAAGGCTCCTGCATAAATGCTTAGCTTGCTCAGCTGGAAAAAGAAATATCAAGTAGCTCAGAAATTGTTTTAGTTTAAGCTCACTCAGAAACTTGTCAGCTCTCTTAAAAGGGGAAGGAAAAGTACTACTCTCTTAGGCAACATAAGGAAAGCAAGTACACATGGAGGAACATGATAATGTCAGGCCATCAGTTAAGGGGGGCTATATTTGTATCTTACATCTAATATTAGAAATTAGGTGTAAAGGATCCCTAATGTATATCAGAATAATTCTCAGAGACATCTATCTCAACTTTTTTAATTGCTCAGACATATACCAATTTACTAGGTTACTAGAACAGTCTCACAGTATTTTAGTCAATGAAACAACTTGCTTATTAAGTATTCTTAGAAAGTCCATTTAAGATCCATACATATATATATATCTATATAGATATATATAGATCTATACATGCATATATCTACAGGTAGAATCAACACTAGGAAGTTAATTCAAATTCTTTCCAACATTGCTAAAGACCCTGGTCAATGTAAAGTATCTGGGAAGAGGTTGAAAGAAAAGTGAGGATTCCCAGTGTGTAGAGGAGTCCAAGGCAGTGCAAATCTTCAGAATATAAATGGGTTTGTAATGGTTCAGGTCAAAAGTTCATTTAGCTCTGTAGTCTACTTGCTACAGGAGGAAGAATATAAAGACCAGGCAGGACAGGATAATTCCTCATTTGCATATGCTCCAGGTCTCCACCACCGAAGGTGGACAGACTTCCTGAGCTGCATGTAAGGGGGTTACAGAGCATTTCTCATGTGAGGAGCTGTGTAGCTCAGATTTGAATCCCAGTAAGCTGTTAACTTCGGTGTCCTGTGTTTAATTTCACATTAAGCAGAATTGTCACTTTGTGAACCTACCACCTACTTCCTACCGACTTCCTGGGGAATCTCAGTGAACTGGATATATTTGTTTTTAAGGAATCTCAAAATGGAGAATGTTGGCAAATGAAGGATGTTGCATCAGTTCATAGACTGCAAAGACTATGAAGAATTAAACAAACAAAATACTACAACAACAATCAAAGTAAAATCACTTGAAGCTTTTATCTGCCTCTGAATGCTTGTTATTAGGAAAAGCAAGTGCCACATATAAAAATTAAAATGGTTTTGAAAGTTGATGGGTTGGGAAGGGAAAACAAAAAGGTTCTGACACTCAGTTCAGTGAAGAAAATGGGGGGCTATATGTGCTTCTTCTCCTGTTAGGATAGGCACACTTTTGAATCCTGGTTCAGAAGTGGGTGACCCCTGAGCCTGTCATTTTCGTGCCTGTCCAGGCTGGTCTTTAAGGATTTAGATGGCTGCTCAGGCTTTAAGAAAATCAATGAGTGCCAGAAAAGGGAAGAGTTATGTGCAATCAGCAAAGCTTGCTTAAGAGTGCAACATTTACTTACAGACAGAACTGAGCTCAGTATGTGATTTTTCACATATAAAATATGCAATTTGACTTCAGCATTTCTTACCAATGGTTGTAAGTGAACTTAATAACAACTGTGAGAAATACCTGGTTACTAGAGATAAGGAAGCTACCAAACCAAGTGTTGTAAAAGGAATTTAATTAGACCTCATATTTGATTGTGAGGCAGCAGGATTTGAGTAATAGTAGACTTTCTCTGCCTCATCCAGCTAATTAAAATTTGTGCCAAAGGCAAATGACTAACAGTGACATGAAAGTCCAACACCTCAGTGAGGAAAGCTGGGCTACAGTGGAGAAAATTGCAATATTTGGTTATGGTACTAGCAGAATTTAGTCTTTGCAATGGAGTTTAGTGCCATCTCCATAGGGAAGTTCTCAGGAGTACCCAAGTAAAGCACTCTGGCAGCACTTTCATGTCTCTGTATCAGAGAGAAGGGGGAATTGGAGCAGAAAGTGAGGGAAAGAGACTTCAGAGCATGGAGGAAAAGAGAAGCCTTAGAGTATAGAGAAGGAAAGCAAAGAGAAAGGCATGAAGAAAAATGACCCATGAAAGGTTAGAGCTCACAAAGAAAGGGTTCGTGTGTGTGGCAATTAGGGGAGCAGAAAGTCCTCCTAGGTTGACTAAGCAGAGCCAGTTAAAAGGCATTCAGTCATACTAGTGATTATTAGTTCTTTGAAACCTATTAATCCTATTATGAAGCTGTGGAGTAATTTTAGTATGTAAACAGGCAACTATATTTAAACTTTGTTGCCATATATATTCTATTGCCTTCTTCATTTCCATATTTATTTATTTCCAGTTTCATTGTCTGTTTTTTCTCCTTTGCAACTTTTCTGTCTCCTTGTTTCCTTAACTCTCCTGTTTCTTCCTACATTGTATTCAACTGAAGATTAAAGGGGAAAGGCTGTGTGACCTTTACTACCAGCATTCCTCACATTAGGAGGATGGGGAGGCAAAATAAAGCTCCTGGAATCTTTCAAGCAAAGCAAAGTATTATTGTATACACAGTAAAATTCTTCATAAAAGGAATTTAGAAAGGATACAGTAAACACCAGTATAAGCAGCAAAGTTTGGCCTCAGCCCACAAGCTCTGCCAGGCAGTTGAATACTCATCAGGCAAAATGGCAACATAGCCAAACAGCTGTGTGTTCCTCAGAGAAGCTGTGGAAACACATGGTCTTAAAACAAAAAGGGATCTTTCTCTTCTTTAGTCTTACAGACATTCTGCAAAACAGTCAAATTTTTACTCTTTCTTTAAGATCTCTGTGCCTGGAGAACCGTGGGGGTATGTGTTGCATGGACTCTGTTTTAGGCAGTTAATATTAACATGTAATGTTGAATTTGTAATTACTTGCCAAATTGTGGTGAGGGACATTTTGTCAACCTGGACATATCTCATTCTCCCCTGGCTATTGCCACACATTTGCCATCAGTGCAGAATGATCCTTCCCTGGGCACCAGCCACTGTATTTCATTCATTTGCTTCCAGTTGGGAGGCCAAAACCATAAGACACATAGGAAATTGTTCTGGATCTATTTTAGTCCATGTGTATATAAACAGTCAGCAGCTTGGACACCACTTTATAAATCATGGCTGGTGCAGCAAAGATATTCACAACAGACAATGGGGGATGCTGTGAAATGCAGGAGTGCTATGCAGTGTGATCTGTTGGCATGAGGGACAGCTTGCCAAGATAAAAGATCTCAGGGATCTAAGGGGATGATTGACTCAAGGTGCTCCCAGTCAGCTGGAGGTAAGGAACACTTCCCTCCCAATCTGCAAAATATACACAGCCACGGGGTTGCAAAATCAGCAAAGCAGCATTTGTGGAATTCACAAAGGGCGAAGTGCTATTCTCCATAGCATGCATATTTATTTTGATGTGGTTGTGGGCAGCAGGGTATGAAATAAACCACACAACTGACATTTACATTACGGCAACTTTGCTGCGGTCTGGACAGGACATTGCTCTCCTCAATGTCCCTTCTTATTGCTAGGGTTAAATGACAGCAAGAGCCCAGAAACTGTATTAACACTCTTACTGGAACTACTCGAGAATTGTTTCCCCATCCGCTTTTTTTTTTTTTTTTTTTTTTTTTTTTTTTTTTTGAAAAAGGATACATCCTTCTGGTGGCTAACTAGGGTAAGGACCCTCTGTTCCTCAGGGCCTTGTGTTTGAGGGAAGAACCCGATGTGAAACTTGTATGACATTTCCCTGTGCTAATGAATGCCTATAAAACACACATATGGGTGAGGGTCTCTGTTAGGTAGGTTCATACCTGCTGTTCATCAGTGTCTATAGTGCTGAAAATGCAGACAGTGGACATGTAAGAGTCAGGCAGTGCTACTTACATTCCCAAGACCTTATCAGCCTCAAGAGCCATTCTCTTGCTACTAATTCACTAATCAATTTCTAGTGTAAAACACGGTTTCTTTCTTCACCACTTGCTCTTATGTGTTCTACATTTTAAGAGGAAAGAATTCCAATTCAATTTATTTACTCACCTAAAAATCCCGTTTTCTAGCTCCATGAGTTGTAGAGTTTGCCACAGAAATAGGCTATCTCAGCTCTTGTGTTCACAGCTCCCATATGAGAAAGAGGACACATTTCTCACAGAATGGTTAGCCATTGGAACAGACTCCTAGTGGATTCTTTCTTTTCCTGGGCTAATCAAGTAAAAGCTATAAACCTTGCCAAAAGTTGTGCTATATTCAGATACAAGTTATTGGTCTCTACAGCATTAAGTAGAAAATATTGTTTGGCTAGATACATGGAATGGCCTGGGTGGAAGGCAACATATGGGATCATCCCATTCCAATCTCCACATCGTGAGCAGAGACACCTTCACTAAACCAGGCTGCTCTGAGCCCTTTCCAGCCTGGCCTTGAACACTTCCAGGGATAGGGCATCCACAACTTCTCTGGGAAACCTGTGCCAGTGCCTCACCACCCTTGTGGTAAAGAATTTCCTCCTAATACCTAACTTAAACCTACCCTCTTTCAACTGCCTCCTATATTCTTCAAATAGATGAATGCATGAAATGAGGATTTGAACACAAGGAAAAAAAGATTCCTGTTTCTCCTTTATAGCCTAAATTCTACAGATGATTTCTATACAGGATGTGTGGCAATACAATTTGTTAGGTGTTTTCTGAAGGGATATAATGTTTTTGCAGGAAATGTGTTGCAGAATAGTACAAATTTCAGCAAACATGAAAAGGGAAAAAATAGGACAATCTTGGAATTTGATTAAAATTAATGAACTCACTGGTAATCAGAAGATAATGGGCACTAAATATATTTATAAAAATAAGTGATCCTTTATTACTTAACTAAAGGGTGGTTTAACATTTTATCACTGAAATTTATCATAAATATTTCACTATTGTATGCTAGTGTTTAAATATTTATGAAAGGAGAAGAGGTCTAACGTAAGAAATTTGGATTGTACTTAAAGCACTCACACAGGACATTGGGGATCTAATTTTAAGTATCCACTCCAAGCCAGATGGTTAAAAAAATCTTTGAAAGCTAAATATTTGAAAGTTCTTGATTTTCTTAGATTTCAAAACCAGGAAAGAAATTGTAAGCTTAATAAACAAAACTTTTTTCTGTCCCTTGTCTGTCAGAAAAATTTCATAACAAAATAAAAATATTTAATTTCACAAGTCTATTGAATTTTATTTTGTTGATTTCAGCATCATGTAGCTACTATCTTTCTTTGCTGTAGAAGTACTTATTTAACAAAAAAATCTGATTTAGTCTACTTGCTGTATTTTATTGCCAAAGTAATGATCAAACTACGTGATAAAATTTAGACCAGAGTCTCTTCTCTGACAGTGGCCAATGTTTATATGTAACTTATATATGCTGAAAACAAAATATTTCTTTTTATCAAACAAAAAAATGCTACCTTTCAATTTAAGTATATTCCCTTTTTGTTTTTAAGATATAGTAAGAACATCAAGAAAACACAGTGCTGGCAGAGGCAGTAGTGGTTGATCTGGATTTGATTTAGACCTTTGTTCCTGATTTAGGAGGCTTTAGCCTTTACTGGACCAGAAACACAGGTTCTCACTAACTTTTGGGGGGGTTTGTACACTATGATCACTCCTGTTCTGTTCAATTCTATAAATTTAAGGTGCAGACAGAAATGTCCTTTGGTACCAATGGTTAAAGCAAGAAGGTGATGCAAAAAAGCATGTTCTAAACCTTAGAGGTGAGGGAAAGTATTCAGCTTTGGTTCCCTGTTCTCTGAGAGCATCACTAGGTCACATTGTGAAGAGGAAACTGGAGGAAAACTTAATTATGACTATATTAATATCTGAAAATCTGATTTGTACTTTAAATTTTGAACAATATTAAAGCCACATTTTTATTATATTTCAAGAAACACTTATAATTTCCATCATTAAATGGAAATAATATCGTACATCTACTATACACAGATAGTAATAATGTATATTTTCAAAGGTGTGATTTTCATAGAACAGGAGACCAGGGATGAAGAATGCACTTTGAATACACAATATGATCAATGGCATAATAATAAGAGCTGTTTTCTTGTGTATTTTTCCATTTACAGTCTTCATAGGCACACAGGTGTCTTTATAGTCTCAGAAGTGCTGAGAAGCAATTTGAGAGTCTCAGGTTTGTGGGAGGTACTTTCCAGGCACAGACAGGAAGGGGATTTGCATTCTTAAGAGTGTCTCAAGGGGAACATTGTGTAACATTTTAAAAAGCCAAACACTTTTCGTCTCTTCACATGGCTTTGTTCTGTGGGGTTTTCTTGGGGGTGAAAAAAGAGGAAATGTCTAAATAGTTAAACTGACTAGATAAAAAGAGACAGATTTCTAGGCTTTGGATCCCACTTTAGGTACCTAAATAGGTGTCCAGATTCTTAAAAATCCTTCTTTAGCAGGACTTTGCATCCTTCAGGTCCTGCTGAGACCAGTTTGCTGGGAACAATGGTAGCTGCTGCATGCCAAGCACTTTCCAGAACTTGTTCTCTGTGCCCCACCAGTTTCAGTTCTCCTCCTGCATAGTCAGTTAATGAGCTTATTTTTCCTGATATTTGTGGGGGCCTTTGGCATGTCAATGAGGAAGAAAAGAAACATTTCCTAGGAGGAATTACAGTAATCACCGACAGCAGCTCAGGAGCAGCAGTACTACTTTACCCAACTTTGAATGTATTATTCACATCACTAAAAAGAGTTGTTGGGGTCTGGAACTCTTAGACAACCTTCCCAGCCTTCAAATCCAAATGATCATCCTCTGTTGCCTTCTGTGTTACTGGTCTGTATGAAATTGATATGAAATTGGTGTATGTAAGACTGGGGACTGTTCATAATGGAGCCATAGAGAGCAGATTTTTCCACCTTCCTCTGAGGAAAGCAGAGCTCTTCTGAGCTCTGCACTTAAGCTTCATAAAGGAGGGGCCTAGGCACCATCAGTGGGTTCCTGTTACAATAGGATTAGACAAAAAGCTACTACAAAAGATTCAGAATATAATGATACTCCTGATGCTTTCACTTTTGATGCCTTAAAAGCTGCCTTTGCATTATATGCTACTGGCTCCATTGCAGACTCTGGGGCATTAGGGTAAGTGAACATGCAAGGAAAAGGAAAATCAATCTCCAGCCACAGATAATGGAACTACTGGTGCAGATGGTCACTAATCACCAGTGGTTTACAGGCTTCACTCTAGGGCTTGAGTTGCTCAGATGATTCCCAGTGGAAAAGAAGGAGAAAACTCATGAAAAAATATGGAATGTCCCTCTCCATATGGGGATAATATGCATTTCATTGCACTGACTTTTTAGTATTTGACTGTAGCCTGCTCTGCACTCACAGCTTGATGCAAAATTGGAGGGGCTCCGTTCTGTTTGTTTTAATTCCGTGTTCAGTCTCCACCTCTTTTAGGTCTCAGATACCACAGCTCATGCTGGAAAGTGTCAAATGCACAGCCAATGTCCATGATGATGGATTGCAATGTTGTGTGAGTTACACAGGAGAGCGCCATTGTGTGCAGTTTTTCATGTAATTAGCCAGGAAACAGATCTTGTTGGGCACATACAGCCTTTGGAAACAGAATTTTTATCCTTTCAGCTGACCCTGACCACAGGTATCACCAAGGTTTCATTAACCACAGCAACAATAAATGCTCATGTTTTTATGTATAGTGAAAAGACCAGAATTTAATGGGCACAACTCTGTATGGTTTAAACAAGTGAAATACAAACTTAGGAAAAGCAGGCAAATTTAAAAACATGTTTCCACTTCCCTAGTTAGCCAGTCTGATATTTCAAGTTCCTAAGAATAAAATTAAATATTCAGATTCCTTTGGGCTTCCAGTGACTTTTTCTTTAGTCACACATTTATATATTAATGAATGTAAGGTTTTAAACCTGATTTTTAGAATGGCACTTATAAAACCACTTAGTTATTTCATTAATAACAGAGTTGTCTCTTCTGTGATGATCTTTAAAAAATGCAGGTCTTGTGGTTTTTCCCTGGGGGAAAGAGGGGAAGAAGGATAAGGAAGTTAGAGAAAGAATAGGAAGATATATTCAGAGCACATATTTCTGCAAATTTTTAGTTTCTAAACTTATCTTAAATTTTAAAAAGTTTACATTCTTTTAAAATTTTTTACTACAATCACTATATGTATTTTTATATACAGTGGACATGGATGTAACCCATGGATAATGGAGGAATAGCTGAATTAAATGCAGTTTAAGTACAGTTTTCTGGATAAAATCAATGAAATTCTCCATACTTTTTCATATCATATGTCCCATTGATGAGGACCAGAAAAATAGTTAGAGAGCTATGTTAATTTGTATTTTCAATTTCATATGGTATTTCCATGGATACAAAATACAAAACTATTTACTAAATTATTTTACTGCTTGCTATGTAATTTTCATTTATTTTAGGATTTAGGCTTCTTTAATTTTTACAGACTTCTAGAATTAAATTATGGGGTTTTGAAGGTGTGTATTCTGCATGGTTTTATTTTCTTTAATGGTTCCTAAAATTAAAATATGAAATCAGGAATTTATACAGATTCATTACTTTTATTTGGAGTTTGTTGATGCGCAGATCTTGTCAGGGTCCGGTTAATTCAGCCTGTCACTTTTGGAAGGCTTGTCTGGCTTTTTATCTTCTGACTTTAGGGGTTTTTGGGCATCATTTTACACACATCAATACAAACTTGCATTCAAATACAGCTGTAGGGAAGAAATCTCATAAGTTTTCTCTAGGTTTTCCTACATAGGGGATGGAGAGAGAGTCCTTCATGGAGCAATTCAAAAGTGTTGCTCTTTTCTCTTTTTGTCCTTCACTGTCCTCAAAATGCTACTGCAGAATCAAGAGAGTCTAAAAAAATCAGTAGTAGTGGTCAAAAGCCTAAAAAAATGTTTCATACAAAAAGGAATAAAGAAGTATAGGTATTTTAAATAGATACAAATCGAGGGGAATATGGTGAAATTATATGTTTTGAAAATCAAAATGATCTGAAAGCAAAAGTCCAGGGAAGATGAATAGGAACTTCTGTTTCCTGGAGTAAGAACAAGGATGTATAAAGAATGGAAAATTCAAAACAGAAACACCAAAATGTTTTCCATGCAGCTTTGTGATTAAACAGTGGAACTTAGAAAGCAGATGAGACCAAGTTCTTGGCCAGGTTAAAAAATGGATGTGCATTTATATGACTGCCAGGACCTCAATTAAGAAAAATAAATAGTTCCAAAGGCCTTTTTAAACATCCTCCAACCTGTTAGAAGACAGAATGAGGTTCTGCTGGGGTTGTTTTATTCCCTGTATGCTGGCTACAGAATTTTGCTAAGCCTTACATAGCAACAGTCTTAGTCCTGATGGAAAAGGTGCAGTGCTGTAACCACCTGGGTCTGGCACTGCCCCTGTGCTTCATTTCTAAATAAATACATAAAATTTCATGTACTTGCTTTTGCTGAAATGTGAGCATTGACCTCAAAATAACACAATCCTCTTTGTACACTGGATTCCTCCAGGTTCTCCTGTTGCAAGGTTTCTCACATGCTGCTACTTCACTTTAGAAGTTTGAGGAAGGAAAGGAAACATATGGAGCAAAGGCAGAGGGTAAAGAGGTTAACGACTGGTGGAAAATAGTGTACTTACCTCCAGTTCAGTAGCCACAAGAACTCCTCTAGTTCTGCATTCCTTTCCACAGGAAAAGGTCCAACATATGTTCACAAAACTATCCATATTTGGTGTCAAAATGCCAGACCTCCTTCACTTTCTTGTAACAATCTAGATGGTTTTTTGTGTATGTAGGACACAGCTAAGTGGCTTCAAAGATGATGCACTGCTTAGTGAGTGGCAAAGGAATTTTGTTCTCTGTTTTAAGTAGGAGCTCAGCAGTCCCAGGGGTGCAAAGGTGATAAACTGGCAGAAACACTCTTTTTAACTTCATCCCCCAAAATCGGCAAGGAGCCCTCGGAGTGGTCCAGTTTATAATATTAGTTAATAAAACAATACCAATTATAACATCAATTTATAATACTTCTTATTGGGAGGACCTTTGTGCTAGGTCTGTACTGGTGTTTGATTTTGGTAGTGAGAATAAACTGCCCTAGTGCTAAGTTATTTTAGAGCTAAAAACTTTTTTTTAAGGGAAACTGTGTAATCACTTTGGCTTCAAGGCACTGCTTTCTCTGTTGAAAAGAAGTTTTATATTGTCCCATGTTCTTTAGATTCTTTGGAGAAGGTGAAAATGATAGCATAGCATAATTTAAAATGGACATGCCTTTTAGACAAACCACAGCACATTATAGACTCACTTTATCTCAGGTTTGATTCCAAAATGTCCCTCTTTTGAGCACATTAACTTTGTCAGCCCTGTGTTTGGCTAAGGCAGTCAGGCTGCTCTGGATTTATATTCCCCTCTGAAATCAATAAAATAGTAATGAAGCAACAGTGGACACAGTTGGGGCTTTGCATCAGAGATTCAGACCCCATGCTGGGTTAATGTACTAAGAGATTTTGCAGCAGCCAGATTTTCATTTAATGAATTTCCTCTTCTTTCTCCCCTTTTTCCTGAACACCCCCACGTTTCAGTTTGCTGCCCTTGCTCTAGTCTGCTTGCTCCCTTTCATGTGACAGCAAGTCGAACTTTACCAGCTGTTGTAAAATAGGAGCTGTGGGAAAGATTGTAGGGCCAGGATGATGGCCCTACAATCTTTGATGGGTGCTCCTGGCAGGGGCACTCTGAGGAAATCCTCACTGCCTGTCAGCCTGCTGAGGTGTGTGGTACAAATGGCATCAACCCCCCAATGCCAGCAGGGATGTGGCTTAGAGGAAAGGTCCCACCAATATTTTTGAATCTCATTAAATATCTTGAAAAAAGTAATAAGGCTTATTACTACAATACAAGAGTAGCAACCATTGCTGCTATACCTAAGGTTGAATACAGTGTTGTCTTCTCTCTCCTTGCCTGAAATGACTTCAAACTGTGGGAAAATATGGCTTCTCAGGCTTCTCAGGTTGAAAACCTCCAAACAAGGATTGTGCCTTTAGGTGCATTTCATTTTGTTAGATATATTGGGGGTCAAAAAGAGTCAAAGAATTTATGATCGTATATGACAATGAAAATTTCTATTTTGAAAAGTGCCATTTCTTCCCCTAGAAAAGGAGAAGAAAAGAAAGATTCATGTTTTCAGAAATACTCAGAAATCTTCTGCTATGTTATCTGCTATGACTGTATTCTTGCCAGCTCTATTACATTTGCATGTTTTGTCCCTATGTACAGCACATCTCTGAATGCTGGGTGCAATCTAAGGTGCAAGCACAGAGCAGTCCTGTCTCACATGTGCAGGACTCTGACACATCAGGGTGCATTTAAACACACAGCCCACACACCAGGCACCACATCTGCTCCTGCACACAAAATCCCACACCATTCGTGTTTGTTTCAGAGTCACTGGTAGTCATCAGAGTCCTCAGGCTGATATTTCTTTCTGCCTAGAAAATGGCAGCTGGAGAGGCAGGGTCTACTTCTGAATATTAAAAGTTGGCAAGCATGATTGATTTGCTGAAACATTTGAAGAGATTGCTGGCTCTCAATGCCTAAGCATGTAAGCAGAACATGGGTGATTGTAATGTGTTTGGCAATGTTTTTGTATCTTCTTCCAAGCCTGTGTGCACTGTTGCAGTGGCCATGGCACATCTGAGTGCCCCAACCCCATGGGAGAGAGATGGGGATGGCTCATGGGCATGGTACGCTCCCAGGACCCCCTGCTCTCCAGGCCACTTGGAATGCACCAAGTGTGACAGAGTTTGACAGCTACTCCTCTCCCCCTCCCCTGGTTACAAATATGGTTTAAGTTCTAGAATATTCTCCTTTGTTCTTGTTAAAGCTAATATTTGGTTGGTGTTCTTTATATGGTGTTGTTTTTCCTTTGGTTATAATCGTTGTCGTTCAAAAATCCCCCTTTCCCTATTTGCTCCCCTAGCCTCCTCCTTCCCTTTCCCCTCCTACTATAATTGCTGCTACATGAGGGTGCTTGGGGCCATTTTGTTGCTGCCTCCAAGCCCCCTCCAACTCCCCTCACCTTTCCTCAATAAACCCTCCCTGGAGCACCGACAAATTGGACTGTATCTCTCGTTTGTTTCTGTGACCCACTGACAGCATTTGAGCTCCCTCGGAGCCCCAGCCGCCCTCTCCCGCAGCCTCTCCCTTCCACAAACTCCTGGGTGGCGTGGCACCCATGGACAGAACCTCCCCAGTGCACCACTCACCTGGCTGGGAGAGCCCAGCCATGCTGCTCTGGCACCACCTGCACAAGCTCCAGGCATCCAAGTCCATTCTTGAAAATTTAAAATATACTTCTCTCATAACAGGTCTATCCTGGATATTCCCAACACTCGACACAGGTTGTTAAAGCTGACTGCTGACCTTAAAAAACAGCTTTGAAAGATCAGGATTAGTTCAGTTGTCCAGGGCACAACCAGTGTGTGCCCTCTTGACTGGTTTGTGAGTAACCTTTCACATGGATCTATATCTACCACCACTGAAAGAAAATTTTCATTAGGATTAATCATTGTCACACATTTCCTTGTTTAATCACTCCAAAGATTGATGCTTTGTGTAGCCTTAAATTCCATTGTGCCATCTATTTTTGCCTATCTTGTTTCACACACACTTTTGCAATGCAACACAGCAATCTGCACTGGATTGTTAGTGAGGATGGTGAAATCTCACCACTGAATCTTTAATTCTCTCATATGGAACAGGACCAAAGAGAATTGGATTTACAGTGGAAAAACAAGGGATATAAATGATCTTCTAAAATTACCTCTTTCTTTCTACTTGCAGTAAAGGAAGTAATTCTGGCAACTAAGTTTTCTAAATATGACACGAATAGTAGACTTAGAGAAAGGCAGGAGAACAAAATTAGTTTGGTAAACTTACTAGGTAAGTACCTGCACTCACCGTTTTCTTGTTAAGTATTTACTCACCAGCTTATGTCAAACTGATTCCCCATGGGAGGCAGATGTCTAACAAGACAAAAAGAATCTTTTCTTTAGGAAGTTCAGTGATTACCTGGGAAGTGCAAGATCTGGATTTGGCATCTTCTCTGCCCCTCCTACCATACAACTGGCCAGGAAAGCATCAGGGGGGAGCAATAAGTGAAAGTACATCTGACTGTAACACACAAAAAGGACTTTTTAGGGTCCTGTTCCTTATGCTGCTTATACATTTTAATCTATTATATTAAAATGAAAAATGCATAACGTCAACCAAGACAAGATTCCCTCTTCTATTCTTAGGTCAAAGTAGAGGAAGCAGAATAGTCTGTTGGGCTCACAGTGAACTATTCACCAGTGTGGGAATTAAAAGAAATTCCTGGGAAGTTACTCTTTCTGATGGCATTTAACTACATGTAACTTTATTTCATTTGTTTCTCCCTACATATATACACAACACTGGAACACGGTGTTAAGTTTTAAAAGTAGGTAAGCCAATGACAGTTTGATAAAAATTAAATCTTGCCTAAATATATCTAAACCTAAAAGATTATAGACCCTGTCTCTGAATTCTACTTGTGGCACAGTCTGCTGGTGACAAGTGAAATTCCTTGTGTTGCAAGATTTACCTGCATCCCTACCCTATGATAAACATCAGACTGCCATGGTACAGGCAATCTGGATTTGACATCACCGCATCTTGGAAAGGGAGTAAAATTGCTCTCTGTGATAAATAGGTGCCTTTCACACTAAGATACAAATTATTTGATTTTTCTGACAGTTTTGAATTGAACATAACAATCAGTATATTTAAAACAAAATTTTTCTTTTATTTAATCTGAGTAGATAACAGCTAAAGAAGATATTTCAGTCTTTATTAAGGCAGAACTTACACTATGCTTTAAATCATTTTGCCAAACTCAGAAATAGCAAAAGACAATAAAAATAACTCAAACTGAGTTTTATTAACACACACTTAGAAAAAATGTAATCAGTATAGCGTATACGTCTTTTAATGTGCATAACTCATATATTTCACTTTATACATGTTCTCAGGTGTTAGTAAGAACAAAGATTTAAGGTTGGACAAAGTCTGTCTATTTTCATATATCATGCAATTAGGTCATATAGAAGTGCTTGGTATTACTGATCACAGAAGTTTTCCATGTGCAAACCATGCAATTATAAAATGCCTTTAGTGTTTTGGTCCTTTTCAGAAATGTGCCCCACAACACCCTGTCCTCTGGTTTTAGATAAGAACAGAATTCATATACAGATTTTTTAAACTCCAAATTAGAATTCATTGAATTACCTCTTCACATTGACATACATGTGTTTATTTGTTCTTTAAATCCTCATTTACTTTCTTGCTTTTTATGTAAGCAAAAAATAGTTTTGTAGCTAAAATTGCTTTTTTTTGCACAGTTTGATTCAATCAGCTTTTAACTGTACTGATATTTACCGGATGGTCATAAAAAGAAAGCAAAGTGAAAATGACAAAAAGGCCCATGTTTTGCAGAAGTTCACATTCAGTGCATCCAATCTGCAGTCCCTGGAGACAATAAGAGAAAAGAGCAGGTCTGTAACGCAGCTGCCAGTTTAGTGATCAAACCCAACAGATTGCAGTCTGGCCAGATCTGGTGTCCAGATAAAAATGGCATTCATGCTAACCATCTGCCTACAGGTCAGTGGGGACAAAAATTAAAAATAATTACCTCTAATGAATGAATAGACAATAGCAATGCTGTGTGAGGTATGGTATCATCTCTGTGCATGCACACACACACACGATACACACATACTGAAGAGTCATTGGGTTTGGATTTTTTTAAAATGCTCTCAGCTACACTTTTCACTTGTGTTTTGCTGTAATTGCCTTGCTTTCTGGCTTAATGCTACTGTAATTTGTAATACACAGCTGGTTCTTCTGCAACTAAGTTGCACTAATGGTGATAGTAATAATTAATGTCTTGATTACATCCAGTGCAAGACTCAAAAGTCAGCTTCTTACTCCTAAAATCCTAAAATACAACTAAGTCTGAATAAGCAGAGTTCCAGACTCATAATCTCCAAAAAGGCAATTTGGGCTATTTACTTTCAGGTACAAACCGTGTGAAGAATTAGAAGCCTGGAAAGAGTTAAGCTGAGCACTGATTACTGCAGCTGGAGCTACTCGGAGAGGGAAGAGGAAAGGTCCGGACTGGGGCGTGAGGCTGCCTGGGGCTGTCCGATCTGGCTTTCAGATCTACAGATCCAAATCCACCATTCAGAGCTGCAACTGGCATCTGTGTGTCACAAATTCGTGGGGTTTTAGCAAAGGAAAGGCTTGTATGTGGTGAAAAATACAATAAATCATGGAGATTCATGAGCGTCTCTTCTTACTAGTCCCTGAAATGGACCTGCTGTTGCTGCACAGAGACTACATATTCAGCAGTGTAATTTCAAGAGATGGCATTTTTTTTCTTTATTTCTGCAGCTATGGAACAAAATTTATTTCTGTATTAATAAATACATGCTCCAAACAAAATTATTCTACCATTTTCTACACTGAGTAGCATCTAATTAATCATTTTTCCCAGATATTCTGGAACCAAACGTGGTCTGAAGATATACTCCAATTTAACCAAAGTACCATCTTTTTACATATCCGTATAAACAAATCTGGGTGTCCATGTAATTAATCTATTTGTACAGGAAGCCAATAAGAAGCTTTTAAGAAGATTTTACTGCTGTAAACCCTAAGGCTTTGAGCAAGCTAAAGGATACCTGTGCTTATAGGAGGCTTGTAAGTCCTATTATTGACTTCATCTAGATTTAAATTACCTCTTTTCCACATATATATATATATATTACATAATGGTAAAAGATTAGTTCATTGACTGTAGAAGCCAGGAATGACAGAAAATGTAAAAGGAACATCTATGCAGAAATGTGTGCTTCAGCTTTGATAGAAGAAGCCTAAATTGCCCAACTTCCAAGAAATTGCAGCTTCTTGAAATCAGAGTATCCATGGCTTCATTATTCAACTTTGCACTATGCAAAAGTTCACAAGAGCCTCTAAGCTCAAGCAGGTTGCTGTAAATTAGATCTTCACCAAAGAAAGATGAGCTGGTTTCTCTCAGCACCCAACATCCTCACCTGCACTCTGCCTGTGCACAAACTGCTCCCAAGAACCTGAGGGTTCCCAAGAAGCCTCCTTGGAAAGATTCAGAGCTGTCTCTGCAGCTCAGAAAAGCCCATGCTGCAGAAGGAACTGCACTCTATAGTCAGCTCCTATTTTGTATCAGTTGAAGCTCAAAGGATGCTCTGAGCTCATGGTCTGGTCTGCAACTCTCCAAGAGCTGCACTGCTCCTGTCACACAGAACCCAGCAGACATTTCCTAGCAAGGTGCAGTCAAACTGCTGAGCTGTGACTTTTCGTGAAAGGCTGGTCAGGCCAGTGTTTTGTCTTTAATAGAATATTTTGCCATGGAAACCACAGGAATAAAAAACAAAATCTGTGGAAAAAAACCCAAAATTACTACAGCTTGTGAAGTACGGGTCAGTGTTATTTTCACATTTGCTTTCAAAGGCAAAGCTTATTTGCTTGTTTGAAATAGTCATCTCTGCACAGTCTAAAAAAGCAATATTGATGTATATATGCACAGATGTCCACAGACGTTTATATATGAAACTAAGGAAAAAAAATATATAGATCAGAGTGAATTAGTTATTATTCATGTGACACTCTTTTTTGGGTTAGGATGAAAGACTTGCATGTGGCCAATGCTATTACACTGTGTAATGCAGACAGGAGGCACTGAGACATGATAGAAACTGAACTGCAATACGAGAATATGTACATAATGAAGTAGAATACTTAATAGCTTCTTAAAATAATATTCAAAACATTATGTTGTGCCTGTCACCACATGAGATCAAGATCCCAGAAATCCACAAAAAATATAACTGAGCTGAAAAAATTGTTTGCAAAACAGTGAGGTGAACATGTTCCTCTTTGCATTTTTTCTCAACATTTCTTCAAATAATCAAGTTGATGACCAACCTAGCAACCAAATGCACTTACATATAGTCTGTCCTCACTTATTTCAATAAACCTGAAACTGGAGACTGTTGGAAGTTCAGAACAGGAGTAATATTTCCACATATATGCTATGAAAGAATATGTATACACCTTGGAGTAGTTAAATATGTTAAACAAAAATATAGTCAACAGATTGGGACATGGAATTTGGACTCAGCGTTCATTTTTTGCAATTTTCCAGCACATCTGTCTTTCCTGGAAATATAGCACAGACTAACTTTCCCTTCACATATATTGAACTACAAGAATAAAGAATGATACCTTGCTAACTAAACTAAATTATTTAGAGCTCTGTAAATATGTTAGTATTCAATAGCCATTCTTTATTTGCTTATTAGTTGTATCCTAAATCATTTTTATGGCTACTCTAGAGGGTTTTTTCCTGCTCTGTGGAGGAAGGAAAAGATTATGTCTCCTTTTCGAGTGATAGGATGTGCATAGACTATTAAAGGTGAGTCTTAATAGCACAGCCTGGAACAAACTTCTAGAGAGTAAGAGGTGGTAGGAATAAAGCCAGTGACAGCTTGCAAAGAGCCTGGTGTTTGAGTGGAGATTAAAAGACTGTTGAGAACAACTTGCAGACAGCCAGGCATGGAGGAGGTGGTGGAAGAAGGAGACAGCTAAAGATCTTCTCTTTTGAGTCTGTTGTAGCTCAGAAAAAACATTAAATGTCAGTAGACATAGAGCACAATTGCAGGAAAGAGCTCACCCTGCCTTGCTCTGTATGAGTCCTTACATTTTGAAAGCATCTACTTTAGATTTTGGTAAAACTAGCTTTAAAATTTAGTAGCTCTGCCACATAGGTTTATTGAAAGAGAAAAAGTTATAGTTTCATCTAAATAACTGGCATCACATCTATATATTCTCTTTTTGGTGACAGGAGCTTTTAACTCTTTCCTCTTAAAGCTACCTACAAAGAGAATCTTTGTCCCACACAGTGAGACAATGACTTGGCAATGCTGGGTTAATAGCTGAACTTGATGATCTTAAAGGTCTTTTCCAAACTCAAAGATTCCATGATCCTATGACTTCTTTTGACTTCTAGTTATCTCTGGTGCATTAAATATAATGTTCCTGTCTCTCCTTATTTTCACATCCCTTCAGCTGCTGACTAACCAATCGTATCCTTTTGCTGACTGCATGTTTTCCAGGAAATGAAGACCATTTGCTTGAGACAGCAGCTGGTTCTGTGCTTCTAAAGTGGATTTCCCTGTTGTATAGTTAGCATTTGTCCATGCAAGTAGTGGCTATCCCCATCTTGTCACACAGTGTCTATCAGCCAAAATATTCTCCTCTAACAAGGTAGTCGCTTTGAGCCAAACACCAACCTGTATACGATACACCAATTTTTATATATATATATATATATATATATATATATATATGTATGTAGGTGACCCCAGAACATGGATTTTTTTTTTTTTTAGGTAATATTTGCTTTTGAGGACTCAGTAATCCCAAATGATATATGAGGAAACATTTGTTTCTAAGCTTGTGTTCCATGCTTGGCACAAAATAGAAGCTTAAGACATTTTCTATGCAGTGTTACTCATACTGCCCATCTAAACCTATTGTTGCTCACTGTTAATGCCCAAGGCAAAAGTTTTGCCCAGCTTCTGCCTGGGCATTGTGCCATCCCAACAGACGGGTATGAGTGTAGACAATCAAGAAAGTATGTTTGTTCATCAAACAAGAGTGGTTGGGGCATTTTTCCCAGCTGACACTGAAAACAGCTGTTTGCCTTGAGCATGCTTATTTCTAGTTAAAAGGCCTGTGATATATTAGTAATTCCTTTCTGAACTATGCAAATTGTCAATAAATAAAAGTCATTTACAATTAGCTATGGTTTCTATGTTTGAGGCTACTTTTAAAGAGTGGCCTCAAACAAGTGCTTAGTTTTTTACTTCCAGAATTAGGAAGTGAGGACCAAGTGCCCATGACTCATCTGAGTTGCAATTAAACAGAACTCACGAACGTGTTCTCAGTTCCTGTGCAGCACTGTGCAGCAGGCTGCCCTTTCTCTTGATTGCTGAGGTGACAAGGACCTGTGGTACCTGCACTCCTTTGTCAGCAATGCTGTATGAATACTCACTAAGCCTAAACAAGATGTTTGGTTTCCTTTGCCCAGAGAGAGGGAAATATGAAAGATTTACCTTTATTTTCCAATAAACAATTTGTTTAATTCCATTTTTAAAAAAAGCAATTATAAAATCCTTTGTGATCTACAGGTGCATTTCAAAATATTTCTTTCATGTTAAACACAGTAACTCAGAAATTTTTGCATTTCATAATCTCCACATGTAGCCATCTGATATTTATATTCCTGGAAAAGATTTTAGCCAGCAGCAGAAGGGAATTAAAAACTCAACATTGACTCATCTACCAAGACAACAGCAGTTCTGCTGTTTCATATAGTGTCATAATGATCTATATGCTCAAGATTTTTTGCTGTATAGTACACAGTGATTTATAGACATCATGTGTATATACCACCCCAAGCACAATTGCACTTCATGAAATTATTTATTTGCCATTTTGTAACCTTTTATCACAGATGGTCAAATTTTTTCCTCCTGTAAATTGCTGATATTTTACTAAAGTCAATGGATTCACATGGGATTAAAAGAATGATGAATGTATCCTCATGTGTCTCAGACTACCTCCACCATGGCACATGATGAGGGCTCTGAAGTCTCTGTAATCCCAAACTATTTTTGAAGAGTGCTCCAGAAAAGGATCTGAGACACCATATTTCAAAGTTCAAATCTCAACAAGCACGGGTCAGCAAGACCCGTGACACAGTATGAACACTGACTGCAGGATACATTATATGCACATACACAAAAAAAAAAGAATTCATGGCACATTGTGGTTTCCCACAGCAAAACCTTTGAGACCTGAAGTTACACAGAATGTTTTCATTTCCCAGTGTTAACAGAAGAAGCCCAAGCATAAGAAGAAACAGAGGCCATGGGGCCACTGGGCTGTCTTCTTGAGATGGCAGCACTTAGTTTTCTAAGGGAACACGCCACTGTATCTATCACACATCCACATTTGGAACAGAAAGGGCTGGAATATTTGCAGTGATTCCCCTGGGAATCAAAACATTAATTCACATGGCTGTTTTCCCACAGGTTTAATGGGGAATATCTTTGTCCTTGAAAATTTGCCAGGGCTGAGCCAGGCTCTGCAGCATTTATATCTACAGGGCACTCACTGAGTAATCAGAGGGATGAGCATGCTCCATCTGGTCCTTGCCATCCCACTGACATGTTCAGCTCTTGGCTTCACCCAGGAGAAGCAGGCATCCATCCTAGCTTCTGTGCATTGACAGTGCATGGTGTGTCCTCCAGGCTGTCCTCACCCCCTGAGCTCCCAGCTGAGCTCTTGCCTGGGGAAGGTGCCAAGCCACCTCCTCTGCAAGGAGCACCTGCTTTTCCTGAGTGCCTTGAAATGGCTAAACACTGAAAAAGGAGAACTCAGGTAGCTCTGGAAGGGATAATGGACAGTGATGGGACAGTGGAGCAGTACTGCCCGCCTGGTTGTCAGGTGAGTGAGACACAGGCATGCTGCATCATTTCATGAATGGAATAGAAATTCCCAGGAAGGGGAAACTAATCTTGTGCACTTTTTTCTTTTTTTTTCTCTTTTGTTAGTCAATATAATGTTAAACTTTTTAGAAGATTGGGATGATATTGTGTCACTGCACCACTGACATGCCTGGGCAAAATGATGAAAGGCCAGCAATGGTGACTCCTCCTTGTCTTTCAGTGATAGGTCTCTGATCCTCATCAAATATGGAAGTGGGAGCTTTTTCCAGCAAGTTCATTCCTGAGCTAAGTGAAGCTATTTTAGCAGAACTGCAGAGCATCCATGAAGAAAGATAGAGAAAAACTGTTTTGAAAGACAGAAAAGCTTTAATCACTAATTCTTTCCCCCATCACCCATTCACAACTATGTTTAAAAGGGGAACCTTCTCCCAGTTTCATGAGGAAACCAGCTTCAGGACCACCCAGAGAGCTCTATTCCCTTCTCCTTGTCTAAATCACACAAAGAAAAATAAACAAATGAACACAACATTTGCTTTCTCATCCCTTCTTTTCACTAAAGGGTCAGGAAGGTCGGGGATCCTTCTTCTGCCATCTCTGGACACCCTCACCCTCTTCAACAGCCAATCCAGATGGATCATGGCCTTTGAAATCTTAAATCCTTTAATCAGTTTCTCCAACTTTCTCCGTTGGCTCCTTTATGTCACATTCCAGGGCTAATTCAGGTACCTTCATACAGCGTAGGATTTGGAGGACAGAAAACACATGGGGAAGTACAAGTCCAGGGATCTGTGCAAGCAGTGGGTTGATTATCCTTAGCTTCATTAAGGTTGCTCAGCAACATGAGCTTGTATTAATCATGTCAGAGCAGCCACATCCTGACAAGCTATCGGCACTGCCAGGATACAGAGCCTTCCCTCACACTGCTGAGAAAACATTCCCATGAGCTGTCCCTCTGCTTCCAGAGAGGTAATGGGGGAATAAAATTTAGACTTGTCAAAAATTTAATGAAGAATTATTCTCACAACATTTATGAGTCCAACAGGAAAGGAACATAGAATGTTGCACAAAAGGCTTTTTCAGTGACTACAAAAAGAGATATGAAAAGCAGCACTTGAAATATTAAATAGTGTGGCTAAATGATCTAGGTAATTAAACAAGGGGTAAAGAATTCCTGAATAGATAGATCACTGGCTGCACAGTTCACAGCTTTTCTATGTCTGGAAAGATGGAGACAATGTATTCTTGAGAGATTCATCACTAAGTTTGCAGTCATCATCTCCAGCTGGATTTTTTCCATTCGATAATTTTATACAGTTAATCAGAGCTCATCAAATACTGCAGAAATAGCATTCAAGAACTTCAGTTTAAATTCCAAACAGCTTCCTCATATCTTTCTATTTCTTATTAATATGATTATGTTCTCTCACAAATGTTCTTTTTTTATCTCAGCTTTTTAATGATTTCAGATTACCAGCCATTCAGTGGAGCAGCACTTCAAGCAGCATTACAGAACAAGGCTGACTCTTTCATGAACTACCCTTGCACTGTCGAGCCAAACAGGAATTTCTGTGGACCTCTGGATATTCAGTATCGACAACATCAAGCTACACCTGCTGCTTTACATTTGAGGCAGGGCTTACTGAACAATTACTGAAGAATGGGTTTATATTTTAGTAATGGCAGTTCTGGAAGTGGTTTTCCTTTAATGATATGTGGGTGAAATGAATGGGAGGTGATGTCAGCCTTTTAAAATGAAATGAGGGTTTCTCGAACACCTTGCAGATGACTTTAGGACCCCATCCCTAAAAGTCCATGCAGACAGGACAGTAACAAAGCCCCACTAAAGCCAAAACGGATTCTGGAAAAGCCATAGGGATTATTCCCTTATTACAAAGATGGGAAATTTTGTGTTGAGACACTCTATAGGAGAGATAAACCCCTGTATTTAAACACATATACTTTTATTGCCTACACCAACTTTAATTACAAATTGAATGACTGCGCCCCAAATCCTCTATAAATGACACACTGGCTATTACTGCACTAAAGGTGGAAAATTGTTGGGAACAGTTTGGTTTGGTTTGGATTTTTGTTTTTTTTTTAAATCCCTCACTTCATGGAGCAGGAAAAACTATCATGCAATTACAGGGAGATTTACTTAAAACAAGCAAATAAACAAACTCAGGTTTCAAAAAGCAGTTTTGAAACTTTAGGAAAGATTTGGTTCCTATACTTGGCAAAAAGAGAGAAAGATTCTAGTAGTTTGCTCATACTTGGACATGTGAGTATGAAAGAAACACCTAAATCTGAGAGACCATTGAGGCAAGAGGGTTTTCTTCTGTTTGTTTGTTTATACAATTTTGCTGAGGCTTCAAACACTTTCAAATAAAGAACATTTCAGGTCATTGAATGTTATGTGTACTCCCATACACTTTTTTTTTTTTTTTTTTAAAGTTGCACATACTGAAAGAAACCACTTACTGGGAAGGAAGACTACTCTTGGCCCACTTCTCTGCAAGATAAACTCCAGATCTCTGAGTCTCCATTAGAATTAAAAAGACACCTTAGATCTGTGTTGTTGTCTATATTTCCTCCTCTTCTCCCCCTGCAAGCTGTAAAACTAGAAAAGAGCAGTTTGATTTGGCAATCACTATTTACAGCCTGGACTGTAAATTTGATCGGCTGGGGACTGCTTCATCCTATACACATTACTAACATGATGAACTTTTACTCTCAGTTCAATTTTGCTTATGCAGCAAACAAGTCAAATATGATTATTATTTATGAAAGAACTTGGGCTAGCCAATAACTTTTAGCAGTTAAACATCTGAAATATTAAAATGAAGAAATGTGACTTCCAGTAGTTGTGTGGTTACTAATTACATGGCTATGGGATAAATTCTGCATTATTAATAGTATTAGGAAGAAATTCTTTACTGTGAGGGTTGTGAAGCACTGGTTTTCCAGAGTAATGGTGAATGCTTCATCTCTGAAAGTGTTCAAGGCCAGGTTGGACAATGCTTGGAGCAACCTGGTCTAGTGCAAGGTGTTCTGGCCCATGGCAAGGTGGGCTGGAATGAAATGATCTTTAAGGTCCCTTCCAACACAAATCATTTTATGATTCCATTAATAGCTCTAAATGCCATTTATTTTAAGTTTAAAGAGGTGCTGTGTTGCTTGTTAGACGCGCCTGCAAATTTTTACATTGCATTTTACTTCTCTGAAACCTAAGCAAAGGTAATGCAAATCAGAAAATCAATATGTGTATATGTCATGTGTCAACATTTTAGATCACTATTATGTTATTAATAATTTATTCATTATAAAAATAGAGTGTTGTATCAGCGTAAGTACCAGTTGATATATACATGGGTGTCAGTACATATATGGCATGGATAAATCTTTCATTTTCCATCTCAAGGCCTTTTCATCCAGAAAAGTGATTCATCTAGTTCATGAAATTCTTTTCCCTGTTTTTATTTAAACCAATCTTTAATCTTAGGCATTAAGGTAAATTTTTTCTCAGAGCAAATCATCTGTGTCTGACAGCTACAGGAGCTCCTTACTTCTGTCTGAGGAATGCATCAGGGCTAATGTCAGAGTTAAGATACTTGTATCGACCACCTTGATGTAGTAGGAGAATTTTAGATTGCGTATTTTATTTTTTATATTGACTTTAAATATGTAGAAAACATCTAGCAGGGTAAGTGAATAAGTTTGTGATGTTCCCCTACAGCACACTCTACTGCCCCAGAGACCAGGTCTGACACAGAGGTCACTGTTCAGCCAGCTCAGGCTATTCTACTCCTGTTCAAGGGCAATGTGGACTTACTTGCTCAGGGCAGTGTTTTCTCCTCCACACCCCACATCTAGGCATTGTCATCTGCTTACTGCATACACAGTAGAGGGAAGTGGATTAAGTAAAGTGAATCAACCAACCAAATAAATAAATAAATAAATAACTGCCCCCAAATAAACCACAACAGTTTAGGGAAACTATAGAACCTCTTAAAAACCTTGAGTTAAAAAAAGAACCTTTGATGCACTGACTCTGGACACAATGGCAGACATAGCTTGGAAAAATTCACACAGAGAGAAATATCTCTCAGAGGCCTCTGAAATTAGGATCACTGACGGTTTGGTTTGTCAAGGACCTGTAAAGGTCATCTAGTCCAACCTCCCTGCAATGAGCAGTGACATCTGCAAGTGACCAAGTTGCTCAGAGCTCAGTTCAGTCTGACTTTGCAAAACCCCCGAGAAGCAGAGGATTCTTGCAAGAGGGAAGTGAGGATTTCTTACATCACCAGAATTATGTAAGAGGCACAAATTGGAGCAGGCAAGTTGGCTTGGGTGTCCTATTACTTATCCCATTGACTTAGTAGGGACCATGTCTCCCTCTCTTCTCAGAGTAAGCTGAGGTTTCATTTATTTCAGACTGGCAGTGTGACAGTGCAGACAACTTGATTCCACATAAAAATTTTCATGCAAAGTCCCCATGGAGAGTCAGCACATAAAACCTTTTAAAACCCCCAAAACCAACAAATCAAAGTATCTTTCCTTCCCCCTCTCACTTTCCATCTCATATACATACTTTAATGGGGAATATTATACTGAAAATACAGATGTATACATAAATTCCCCCTCGAGTTGCTCTGGGCTATGTAGCACAATTATCAGCAACCTTCCTTCTGTCACTTTCTTTTGGATGGAGGCAAGTGTTCTCATTGTGGAGGGAACCTCATCAGATTTCCTGTCTCTCCATGTCCTCCACAATCCTTGCCCTGCTGCTCTCACTGGAGAGCTCACCCCTGAGACATTCCCATGCTGGTGGGAGTGGAGGAGTGCAGAGCTCTCCAGCTCCACCCTCTTCCAGAGGAAATGTCATGAGAAAATGTTTTCTTGAGGTCTTTGCTGTGAAAATGCTATGAGAATGCTTGCTATCAAGTGTGCATTTTTATGGCATTTTGACTGGAAGTAATGTGAGAATGTTCTTTCTCACATTATTTCTAGTAGAAATACCCTGAGAATATTGTTGTTTGTGATATTTCTACAAAATGTTCTTGGAGATTGGATGTGACTAAATTTGCCTTTGTAATCGTGGAGTTTTTTCTTTCTTCCAGCTGAAATATGGGCAGCATCAAATGCCTCTCTATTTTAAACATTTCTTTTATCATTAAGCCTTGTCCAGATTTGTGCCAAATGAAGCCTTTAGCTGAAATAGCTGATTTGTCTCTTTTGTGCCCTAAGACCTATCCAAACTGAATCAGAGGTTAAGAAACCAGATTAAACTCCACAGCAATTACAGTATTTATAGGATTTTCTTCTGAGATGAAGTTGTTTCGACTGCCCTTTCTGTTTCAAAGTGGACCCACAATAGTGTTGAATAAAACTGTGGAGGAGTAGAGACCTGGAAGAACAAAGACCACATACTGTAAAAAAGCCATTCTAATTAAATCAGAATGAAAACAGAAGAATGCCTTTGCTTTCAGAGAAACAAGAAAGCGACCTAGAGAACCTTATGACTTGGCAGTCTACACATTTCTTTTTTAAAAGACAACTCACATCTTTAAAAGGAAATAAATCCTGGAAAAAATATAAGATGTGTCAAGTCAATCAGCTATTTATGCCATTTCCTCCGATCCTGATGTTTCCTTCATGAATTATGCACTTTCAGCTGCCACTACTTACATATGTGGGCCCTTGTGGCATGTTTCCCAGGACCAGCATGTGATTACAGATCATAAAAAATGAACATACACATTGCTCCTTCACTAAAGGCTGAGATGCACAGTTCCAAATGCTCTATGTTAGAAATGTCTCTTCTATTTGAAAAATAGCAGCTGTTATTAAAAACATCTATAGTTATACTAGCTGAAGCCGTGAAAACTAATCACCATATTTTCATTTTAAATTGCAACAAAAGAATTAAGAAACAGATGCCCCTGAAGAACGGAAAAGGTAAAGTAGCCACAAAGAGTTTCCCCATAGCCAGAAGGTGGTGCTGCATTGTAATGTAGTCACAGGGGGTCAGGTTTGCATCTTCGATAACTTATGCTGTTTGATTCACTTTTTTAAAATGAAAGAGAAGAAGAGATTAAATCATCACAACTGCCCTGTGGGGTAGTGTTCAGCAAAGGTAAAACGAAGCATAGAATTTAGTTCCTGATGTATTGAAAGCCTGTGGTTTTGCTGGTGTAAGACTGGGTCTTTCAGTGGGAGGTTTAATTTCTCTCTCTGTATTTCTTTTGTTGCTGGTTTTATTAAACTCCCCTGCTTTCTTAACTCTTCTGTTTCATCAGGACATTCAACAACGCAGAAGAGAAAAATCTGGTCAACCATCTCATGATGGTTGAGAAGAAAAATCTTTCTCCTTGTAATATATTACATAATTTTTGCTAAGAAACTCTGATCTTTTTCCTTTTGTTGAACAGAAGCTGAGATATTCAGCTCCAGGTAGACACTGTTGACTTTGATGAAACTCTGCAAGACTTTGCCAGCTGAGTTAGTGCAATTACCTTTTTTAATAAGAGAGGAGAGCTGCTGTCACATCTTGTGTCCATACAGTGAAGAGTGATGTTGTGCATAGGCAGAGGGCTGGATCCCAGGGATTTAGTTCAGATAAGGCAGAGTAGGAGCCTTGTCTGCTCAGTTAGGCTCCCTCAGTCATGCTGCATTCTGGTCTTCATGGATGTGTCTGCATTACTTAAGACCATGAATGAGCTTTTGAAACATATCTGTATTACCCCCATTTGTGTACCTTGCTCTGTACTTTGGAATAGTCTTGGAGAGCAGATGCTGCTTGACAGTAAATGGGAAACATTCTGTAGCAGCTCACCCTGTGCACTGCTGCTCCAAGGGACAGTCATGACACAGGATCACTCCCTTCCTCCCTCCCTCCCTCCCTCTCCCGAATTCTGCAGCGTTGGGATGTAGAGCCTCAGCACCAGGTGTTACTTTCTGACAGATTCATTCCTATTGATCTGTTTAGGGGCTCATAAATAGCTCATAGGTACCTCTGCATAGTCACAGGATCATATGGACAAATCCCATGTTCTCTGATAGGAAAGACATTCAAATTTGATGTGATTTTTTTTTTAATGGGAAAAAAGTCAGCAAGAATCAGGCAGCTGCCTCATGGGAATAAAGTTTTGACTGGGAGGAAAATGACCCTGACCATCAGAGCAAATCATCTCAGGGACATGGAAAATTATTGCAGAGTAATGCCATTGTTGTTTGCATTACTGAGGAACACTGAAGCCATGGACCAGCACTCCCTTTTAACTACTAACAAAACTGTGATGTATTTCACAGCAAGGGAATGAATCTGGAAGTTAAAATTTTGCATGGATCAAAGGAAAGACACTGCAAGTTCATGGAACTGAAATCCACTGAGGATTAACGAGTGCATAAAAACCACATCCAGTTCAGGAAATCGCTGGGCTGAAAGTAGCTGGAGGCTGGGAGAGCAGCGAGGGGGATGGGCAGATAGATTTGCTCTCTTCTTACTATTTTCAAATCACTACTTTGACCACTTCTTTGGTACCGGGGCAGCTAAGAGGTGCTTCTCTCCCCTGAGATCAACTTCAGCCCCTTTCAGGCTTAGGACTGAACACCTTCATCCTCCCAATGCTTTCCAGAGAGGTGCCTGTGCAGCTCCCCTGAGCTCAGCTGCAGCAGCCTCTGTGCCACTGGGAATCAAAAGAGGATTTGGTCCCCTGAACTTTCAGAAGAAAATTTCCATCAACTCATTATTAATTGGGGATAATTTATCCTTGGCATGACCTTTCTGAGGGATGGCTACTCTCAGATCAGCATGCAACCTGTGATTATGCAGTGACTGAGATATGCTTATGTCAGCCATTGAGAGATTATCCAAAATGGAAATCCCTTTTCCACAGGAGATGACACCTTTGCACCATGCATAACGTCTTTGACAGGCTGTAAAACCTTGGTGGAGTATTTGCAGATTTTTTGCTAAATTTAGAGTGCCAGAAAACTGCTTCCAGTTTGGAAACATACCAGTTGCTCCGATGGGGGATGCTAAGACGTGCAAAAAATTACACAGACTTTGATACAGAAAAAAAATAAAGAGTATTTTCTTTCCTCTAACAAGGTCATGTGGTCTGACCAGCCTTGTGTAGAATAACTTGATGGAAACTTTGAATTCACATAGAAATAGATATGGTTTCTTCTTGGGTGATTTTTTCCATTTAAATATAATTCTCTATGTATATATGCATAGTTATACAGATGCTTAATGACTGAAAAGTGGCCCACAGTAGATGGAACATGCCTAACCATTCCCAAAATCATGGAGTTTTATTGTCTTAAATAAAATGAAATTTGAATAATGAGGGGAAAAACTGAAACATTAACTTACATAATGACAAAATAGGCAAACTATTTAAGTAAAATATTACTTAAAGTATTTAAAAATCTAAGACCTTTCCTGGCAGAGATCATGTACAGCTTGGGGTAAGTGCTTGTTTGAGAGTCTCTTATTGCTGGAAACAGAGGCCTGTAATGGAAGTGGTGACAGACCTTAAATTAGTGCAGTGCTACTGTACAATAATGTGTATTCTCAGTGCCATATGGTTGTGATATGCAGCTGTTTTCCTATGCTGATTATAAATTTGGACTGTCTGGCAGACATTACAGAAGGGAAAGACATCATTGATCATTTTATCTATCCACTCTGGGTCAGTGAAAGATCATTGCTGCCAGTCTCAATTTCTGTTTTTCAATTATTTGCATTGCTGTGGTTGTCCCAAATCCCCAGGCAGGTCCGCATCCCCTTGCTCTGTGCACTACACACATCAGGGTAAGCATTGCTTGCTTTGAAAATGCAGAGCAGCTAATGTGCAGATGTACTCAGAGGCAGTAGAAACTGAAGCCAAGGTGACAGGACACTAAATGTAAAGTCTATGAACCCTTTGCTGCTTCACTCCCTGTTCTTTTACTATAACCAAAGTATCTTGGTTTGCTTACCAGGTCACCTTTGCTGTCTGAAGGTTCACAAGCACTGTAGACCTGGTGTCTGGAGACAGAGCTCCCTGTGAACAAATGCAGAAGGGATGTTCCAGAAACAAGAACCACCACAGGCAAACTCAAGTCATTTGTCTGAGATGCCAGCAAGACAGAGTATCCCACGGAAAGAAGTGGAAAGGCAAAGTCACGGGACAGAAGAGTGTGTAAAAATATTTGCAGAATTACTGGAAATTTGTCTATGCCATAAAATGGTCATGTGGTAGAAATCCCACATCTAGTGGGAACTGGTGTCATTAAGTCCAGACTGGGTATGTAACACAGCCCTGTGCCACAGTGACCTGTCACTGCATTTTCTCGGCAGGGCTTATTAGCCTGGGCACGGCACTGTCTGATGTGGGAACAGCGTGTCAGATGTGGACTGGCTCAGCTCCAGACAGCTCAGTGCATCCCTGTATCACACGCCCCAGCACACCAGCTCTGGGATTAGCCTGGGGAGACCTCACTTGGGTCTGCTTTAATTGGTCCATAAATGATAAGAAGTCCACATTGCTTCTCTTATCCAACTAATCTCCAGTTAAATAATGGAAGTTCTTTCTGATGATTAGACAGGTCTTTTCCTTTTAAAAAATATTTCATCCCCATATAAGTTAATTGCCCTCCAAACCCAGAAGAGAGCCCTTTGAAAAAGAGACATCCTGGCAAGGCAAGCAACCATGTGTTTTGTTGCCATTTGAGGGGACTTGCACTGAAATCCCAGCCTTTGCTGCCTTTCTCCTGCTAAGGAAGAAGTACCTCATATCACAAACCAGCAGCCCCTTCAGGCAATTGCCATTTAAAGAGTGGCATTGATGGGCTCTGTAAGGAGCCCTATTCAGTGCTCTCTGGCTGGCAGCATGATGTCAGTGATGTGGGCGGCAAACCCCTGAATTTGCTTTGATGGTATTTGTGCTCTTTTTTTTCCATTTTTCACGAATGAGTGATTCATTTCTTTGAAACAATGTGTTTGGAAAGCCTGCCCCACTAAGGAATTGTCTACGCAGTGGGGGAGGCTTGGAACATTGTATGTCCTCATGGAAGTACCAACAGGGGTTGTGCCAGATCCTTAGTGCAAGAGGTAACAGGGATGCTTGTATCAAAGCCAAAGCTTCATGAATCAAAGGCGCTGACTCTCGAGCACAAGTGCCAGCATTTGGGCAGATAACCCAGCCCGTGCCAATTTAGGGAGAGAGAAATGCCCCATACTAATCTTGTGGATTCAAAGAAATGCTACATAATCAATTTGGAGCATCCCACTGCCTTGAGAGTCTCCATCTATAGATATTAAGTGAAGAAATTAAGGTAATGATGAGGGCTCATTTCCCAAAAAGAACAAGCAGAAAATATTCTGCACCATTTACTACCAAAAGCTGATGTTGCCTCCTGTGGTTTGTTCTAAAACACAGGGGGGTCAGGGAAACAAAACTGGAAATAAAAACTGTGGATGTCAAACCACATGCTCTGCAAGTGGATCAAGTACAACATAAATGCTCATGTGGCAGGAGACCAGAAGCAGATTTGGCCAGTGCAAGGGCTGTTGGATAATTCTGTGCCATCTCCAGTGGTAAGCACCTGACACTCAACATTCACCAGCAGGGTGATTCAGACTCCTTAGGTTAGGCTAAGGCAAAATGTTATATGCAATGGATACAACAAGGCACCCATAGAAAATCATCAGTTACCCTATATGCACAATGGAGCTGGAGGCAGCATTAGATCAAAGTCCAGAAGCAGGGTTGTCTGAGCTGTCACTTCAATTAAATTTCTGGACTGGGCTGAAAATTATTTGCCTGTGTTCACTTAGAAAGAAAATGTGGAATCCCCTTCTGTTCAGAGATGTGTAATAAAGAATTTCTCATTTTCTTAAAAATGTAACTAAAAACCAAGGTGACTGAGCAAGATTTACATAACATTTTTGCGATTATAAAGAGAAGTAGGAACAAAGTTTTGTAGTTTCAGAAAAATACAAGTATCTTAATAATTTAACTTTGCATATATAAAATGTTAAGTCATTGCAACAGCTGATCTCTACCTTGCTGAAAAAATTGGCTTCCTCTCCCAACAAGTTTTGCAGGGAGAAGTCCCCAAGGGAAAACTGGTTGCCTGACTTCACATCACAACCAATATCTGGTTCAAAGGATTGGTCCCAAACAGTAGGACAGAGGACTTTGTGTTAGAGATGTCCAATGCCATCAACTATCTAATCAGTGTTTCCTTAACCCTTTTCATAACAAAAAACTGCCTAGACTACTTACTCAAAAACAGGAAGACCTGATTCCACCCTCTTCTGAAGTTTAAATTCCATAACTCCTACATGACAGAAAATGTTGGATTGGACAATCTTCATGCCTTCTCTTAAAAGTAAGCAATGGGCAGGTGTCTAAGTTTAATATCAATATTGTTTTATTTCTATTTAATATATGCTGGATAGAAGTGGATGTATATGCACTTTACAGCATAAACACGGAGCCTGACCCAAATCACTATTAAAATGGTCTGCAAAATTCAGTAAGTCAGTGCTCAGGTTCTGTTTCTGTAACACATTTTGAAATGGTGTTTACAGAGACACTTAATTCAACGAACTCTCCAATCCTACAAGAGAAGAAAGCATCCTGTTCTCTTCCTTTCCTTCCTTCCTTCCTTCTCCCAGAAGATAACATATGCAAGAAGATGCTGTCCACAACAGCTGCTGTGCTCTAGTTTTCCAGCTCAGTTTGTCTGTTGAGCTCCTCGAGCTCAGTGGTGCTCAATGAGAATAGAGAAAAAATCATTCTTAAACATTCAAAAGCAGCTCCCCATTTGTCCTGCAGTTACATATACATCATAAAGTGACTAAAGACAAGGAAATGCTTTGAAATCAGACCCCTTTTTTTTGGGTTTTTTTTTTTTTGGCTCTGCCACTTGGTATTCCATATGCACTAAGTTGATTTTTCCTTCTGCTTTTGACCATAAATGCCATTACGAGTCTGAGAAACCTGTCTGATTGAAAGTGTTATGAAAATGGCACACATAAAAATTAATTTTCTAACAACCATTTTGGTTGGAATTCCCCAGTTAGCCTTAAGTTACTTACAAAGTTTTTTTTTTTTGTTCTCTAATAGGGGGAAAAATGGATTTTTCAGTGCAAATGTTATGGATATTATTTTGTGTAACAGTAGAAGTATACTCTCAAGAGGACAAATTCCTTGAATAATTCTATTACACGTGTTTTTTTCATAATTCTGATGCAAAATGAAAAAAAACATTCTGTAGGAATGAAATTCTGAAAAAGTTTACCAAAACTTTTTCTTGTATGACATTGAATTGATATAATATTAAATATTAAGTATCGAACATTTGATATTTATTTTTTATATAAACCAGTTTATTTTATATTTGTGATACTGTGCTGACATTATCAAATCAAAACCAAAATACTTTCTTATTTTATAACAAACAACAATAAATAAAAAAATCCAAATAAATAAATAGATCCCGACATTGACAGGTTCCTGGCAAATGTTTTTGGTTCTATGGAATTGTATTTTCTGGTGGAAGTCAGCATAGCTCAAAACTTTTCAATCAGTTTTAGAATTACACATAAAGGTAAAGACAAGTGAGGCTGGGATTTTCAACCCCTTGTGGAAATGAAAATGATATGGATACTATCGAAGGCTGCTGAGATTTGGGTACCAAGTCCCAGAGGATCCCCTGAAAACCCTGAAAGAGTGTCTCAATCACAGTACATACTTGCTGCCTATTATTTGTGAAAAATAAAAAGTGTTAGAGGCACATGTCTAAGAAAACTTGAAGCACTGTATGCTGTCTTAAACTTCTAAGGAGCTGTCGAACAATACTTTCTTTTTTAAATCCTAATAGATAGATTATTCCTACTAAGAGATAATAGGATTTTCAATATATGTTATATGTCAGTGCTTTGTGATTTCTGTTATACAGTTTTTTCTCAAAATAAAAAAAAAAAACCCAAAACAAAGAACCAAAGGCAAACAACTGTCCAAACCATGTTTTAGAATTTTATTGCAACTCCATGAAATACTTTGAAATTTCATTTGAAGTCCAGAAACTGATGTTAAGTCATCAAACGAGATTCCCTGCCTTTATATAACTGATTGCAATTCATTCTAAACTTCAGTTGTGTCTCCCTGCATACTAACTTCACAAACACAAAACTTCCCACTGCACTTTTATTCACAGGCTTGTCAATCAGGTGCTCACCGTTCCCTTAAAGTTTAAGCCTTATTAACCTACACACTGGATTTGACTGATGATAGGCCACAACAAACAAAGAGCACCAACTCTCAGGTTCCAAATCCTGTCATCCTAGTTCAGAGGGTCCCTGCAAACCCCCTGTAAGAGATGAAAGGATCAGTCAAATGTCTGATTATTCAAACACACAGGCAATGAGGGCACATTGTGGAAAAAAAAGTTAGTGGAGTCCCCTGCTGATTGAGATATATCTTCTAAAAAAAAATAACTCGGTGCTGATCTTTGTATGCAGATAGCATTGGTTTCTAGCCCAGCTCCTCATGGGTTATGTCAAATGCACGCTGGGAACACCATGTGCAACGTCTGGACTGAACATATATTTGGAAAATATTGTTAAACTGAATTCACCTCATGCCAGTGTTGCTCAGTTACAATAGGAAGCCAGCATGTCAGCTGCTTCAGAGGAACGGAAAAATCACCCCAATTCTGGCAAGGACAATTTTATTTTGTTCATTTTCATATGCAATTTCATAGTTTAGGACTTCAATATAGGCAGATAATTATGCCCTGATTTGGTGTACTACAGAGACTATTATGAAAATTCTGCTCATTAATGGCTGGGCATGTTGGCCAAATGTAATTCCTGCTGACTATGTATCACTGTATTTTTCAGGATTTTCATTACTGTTAGTTAATATTAGAGAATTGCTCAGAGACCCCACTCAGGCATAGGACCCTACACATAAAAAGCAATGGTCCTTTCATGTTCTGTAAGTACAAATATAAATAATAACTATGAACTTCAGAATGCAAAGTAGAAGAGCTGAGGGAAAAGTAATGATCATGTTAAGAAATCTGGAAGGTTGGATTTTTAATTTTTTTTTAATATTTGGACTTCAATATGAGATAAATCAAGAGAATGCAAAGCAAGAAAGGACCATCTACCATGAAGGCAGACTACAAAACAGAAGCTGACCTTAGGTTTTCCCAAAAATATTTGCTTATTTTCCTACTTTCCTGCTCTTCTTTATTTCAGTTTTCTCCTAAGTAGAGCATAAAAAAACCTATGCAGGATTCCAGCAACTGTTGAACCTGCATGAAACAGCATTCAGCTTCTGGCTGTAATGGCTTGTGAGCTTCCTGCTGAGCTAACTACCAGTTAGTAAAATGTAAATGACCCAATAAACAGGGCTCATGAGAGGATCAGATCATATGTACATTTTTATATAATACCTTTTGAGAAGGGGAAAACAAGCACAGGTTATAGCTGAATAGTGTAGGGAGCACGTGGCAACAGGTCCTGTATTCTGTCTACCAAAGCAAACTGTTTTTTTCCTGGGGGGAAAAAAAGGCATAACAAACCACTGGGTGAAATATTTTTGTCACTGAAAAGCTGGTTTTCCATCCTAGAGTAACAGATTCCAAATCCAGATGGCTTTACTTACACGTCTCAGGACAATAAAAGAAATTAGGGTAACAAAACAATGACAAATATCCCATCAGAATATGACTTGCAAAAAGTTGAGTATCCCACTTATACAATATTGTCTTCTTCTTGAGTCATAGTGGTACAAACCAGATTATTTAAGAAAGTTCTATTTCATATTTTTAGTATGATGCTGCATCAACTCTCAAAGGTATTAAAATATGCATCTTTCACTTGTTTGCTGTAGTTACTAATATGTTTGACCAGTTCTTTAGAAAATGATAATACTAAGATTTTCATCTGTTTTCTGTGTCAGCTACATCTTAATACTTCTATCCTTTAAGAAGATTCCTGCCCATTCAATAAGCATGTTAAATAAGGGGTAAATGTATGAATAAACTTGTTATATGATTCAGAAGCTCACAGCAGAAAAGCAACCAAGCATATACAAGTAATACGCTGTTCCTCAGGGAATACAATACTTGTACCATAGCTCTGGCTTTATGTTGCAGAGTTGGACTGAGCCTGAGAGATGAATGTAAAAGATAAAGAAGCATTGTAAGGTCAGTGACTGAGCTCCTCTTTTTGCTAATCGGCTTCCCTTGTTATCCATCCAATTTACTAGAAGGTTAACCTTTTCACTACTGCTAGAAATTAGCTTTTTTTTTTGGGTAATGAAATGACCAGGGTAACAAATGTAACTTGTTGCTGTTCATAAAGCTCTGTAGCAGAGAAATGAGACTAAAAATGAGACTATAAATAAATAAATAAATAAAAATTTAGTAAATAAGGAGCATTTTTCCCTCCAAAGAGCATTCAAATGCAAATGGGTTTACATGAAAAGAGGCACCAGGCCTTCATAGATAAAATATTTCATGGAGATAGAGCTTCCAAGGCCATGGGAGGAATGCCAATGTCACATATTAATTAAGAAAATATTTAAGATGGACCGACCTGGAATCTTCCAAAGGAACATATTCCTGTTGAAAAAGCATTTTCTTTGAAACTAAGCCTTTATATGGAGATCCTGTTCCAAATGTCTCCAAAATGTTAAATGCATAGAATATTGTATTTCAGTATTTTTTAAATGTAAAATTCATTATCCAGGTTGAAATTATCACAAAAGTCAGGGAAAAAAAGCAGAGTAATTATAGAACAGTGAATCAAAACTCTTTGAGTATCCACAAGCTTTTAAGAGGTACTTCTTTTCTTCTTGGATCAAGACAAACAAGTAACTTTGTTGAAAACAGTGCAAAAGTTAGTTTCTTTTAAGCTATATTCTATATCCCAAGGTAAAAATGAAAGAAAAAAATGAATCAGGGTGGGAAACCCAAGGATGAGGGCTTTTGATTATCAGTTAGAAGATCAAGGTTGAGTGTTTGGTTCCATCACAAGATATGTTTGTGGCTTTTGCTGAAACAGTTCATTCTGTCTTCACCTGTCCTAAATTCATGAAAGCAGTTAAATCTTTAGGTCTCAGACAGCACTTTTTGTTCCTAGAAAAACACATATAAGGAATTAGTACCTCTGTTCCAGGGCACACACAAAGGACTGACCCAGAAGCTGCTTGAAGATAATATGGCAGATGGATACTTGCTCCTTAGGAAGTGCTGTCTCAGGAGAAGAATTGGTCCAAAGTTACAAGGACTGTAAAGAGGCTGACAAGGAATAAAAGTCCAGGAAGGACCACATTCATTAGAGATACCCCAGCCATGGCTAATTTACACAGGTGGCACAAACTGCAAATACTCTGCCCTGTAATTTCTTGCACTTAGGGAAAAGAAGTGATGTGTTAAAGGCATATTTTACTCAAACATTCACTGATCATCCTGGTTATCAGTGGGACCCTCCTGGTATGCCCTACCACAAAGGATCAGTCTAGAGGTTAATATCCTAAGTTAATATTAGCTCTGTGGACACTATAGTGATGGAAGGGAGGGATGGATGTACCCTAATTCAGAAGACTGAGAGAAAAGTCTATATTTTGCCTTTCTTAAAATGTGCATATCAGTGCAGAATATTAGGGAGGAAAACATATGAAAACATTTAAAATATAATGAAGCAGAGGTGCACAAGAAAACAAGAGAATTCAGATTATCAGTGAGTACATGGCATATCAAGCAAATTCAACTCTAAACATGAAGAAATTGATGCAATGACATCAAACACCAAAGAAGAAGAAAACCTCAGTGGCTGTTCCATATTGAAAATTGAACTTTTAATGTTCTAAAAATTTGATCTTAACACATATAAGAATAATATGAGAATGATATGATCTAATTCTTAGATTCCAAACATATATTTTCTAAGAAAGTCTCGATAGGTAGTTTGTGTGTCATATTCCAACCCAATGATATAAGAAGAAAGTTGAGAATTTTTATGAAAATTATAACAAGCCATTGGACTTCAGTCATTCCATTGACTTGGTTCACATCCTCAATCTATATATTTTCGCCTTCTCTTTATCCTTCTATTCTTACTATAATACAAAAAAACTTTTGGATGAATCTCTGAAAAATCTTTAAATTTTAGGCCAGGGCTTGGGTTTAATAATTCTTTAAAATAATGATGAAAAGAGATTATCTGTTCTGTCTTTTAATCTCAAGAGTAATAAAAGCATTTGAATAAGTCTATTATTTTCAAAACACTGTAAAGAATACAAAATATAAAAGAAAAACCGAATATTTGTAAGTTTGTTATCAAGTCAAGATGAAGATCCTTAGGCAGGAGAAATGGGAAAGATGTTTGGGAAAGTTTTCAATTGAGATAAAAGGGAAGGATAGTGAAAAACTGTAAGAAAGTGTTCAGAAGTTTCAATTTATGAACGTCACATTTAATAAATGTTCCCACCCACTTGGAGGCTTCATAAACCTAATCTGACCTTTTGTATCTCCTGAGTGCACAAGTTATTAACGAAGACATAGTTTTGTGCTCTTTGCCTAGTGAAAAATTTGCACCAGTTTTAGACTTTTAATTTTGGGATTCCAAAGTGCAGCATTCAGGGGTTTCATTCTACCCTCAGTTATGTATTGCAGGTGCTTGACATCTCTTGAGTACTGTGACTCATCATCTCAGTTTGGATCCCCAACAGTTTAGCCTTACTATTTTGACTTAATGTTGGCATTTATTATAATCATGGATAATTATGTATAATTATAATTAAGCCCTAATCCTCCTCAATTATACTGACATAAATTAGGCATAAGGCATAATTTAATCAGAATTAATGGATTTGCGCCAGTGTGGAGCTGACACAAGGATAAATCCAGATCTTGTATCTTATCACGAAGTATAGCATTCCAAATATGCCAGAGTGAACCTTTCTTGTAGATAAGTATAGTTCAGTTATTGACAGTCATTACTAACAGAAAAGGAAAATTGCATTGATTGAGAAAATAAAGGAAAAAATTCAAAGAAAGCACAGTAATCTGAAAGAATTTCAACTCTTGTACATAAGAAAAAACATTTGTCAGATCATAAGGATGTTTATAAAGATTGCTTTTGTTAAAAAAAATATCAAAGGCAAATTCATTCCCTTGGGCATTTTAAATGTATGTGGTAGAAATACCCATATCCAGATGCTAACTTTTCTGACTGACCAAGAGTGGCCTTAGAGAGGTGGTTGGGGAAATGATCCTTTACAAAACATGGGATACAAAGCTTATGTTGTTGAAAGGAGAAGCATGTAATCAGCTAAAGAATTCCTGAGAAAGACCAAGGGCAGCAGATACTGAAACCTTGAACTTCCTTACTTCAATGCATTTTTTGCATGCTTCCTGAAGAAAGGAGCAACCAAGGGAATTTATTAACTTTTAACTTAATTAGGTAGATGCCAAAAAAATGTTCATTCCTGGACCAGTCTATTTAGACATTGCAACCTTCAAAAAATTTTAGCTCCTCTCTAAGGACTCTAGTGTTTTTTAGGTTTTTTATTTTTTTTTAAGAGACTATGTGAACTTTTGTTATCTTCTAAATATAACACAAGAGAAGTTTTAAATGACAATTTTAGGTGCCCAATTACATGAGAACATATCTAAGGCAAGAGGCAGCATGGTGTGTATATATGTGTGGAAGTTTAATTCAGATGGTCTATGGAAATCTAAAATAAACCTTTACAAAATAATACAAGAGTCAGTTCCTGCAAAATCTGACAGATCTCTTTCTCACACACACTACATATATATATCATATATATGCAAACATTCTTTTTTTTCTAGCTTGGATTCTTATTCATTGCTCTCTGTCAGGGAAAATATAACCTAACTCTAACTTTCCCAAGGAACACTGTCAAACCTATAATATAATTTAGAGTTATGCTCTCCCTTAGTTTACTTGTACAAAACTTAGGTTTTGCTTTTTTTTTTTTTTAATTTAATTGTCTCTTATTGTAAAATCGTTTTTGAAATAAAAAGTGACACTATTTTAAACTTTTCTCATATTAGGCTTACAAAAAATTGCTAAGAGAAGCAACAGAATTCAGATTCCCTGTTTCCCTCTAAGCCACAACTATTGTTTCACATGGTGTCTTCTGTGTCAATCAAAAAAAACATGAGGAGAGGATGCTGTCCCTGGCAATGGAAACTCAATGCTCGCCCTCCAGCCTGACAAGAGCCATGGACTCTGTACAGAGCTAAGACAGAAAACAGATTTTAAGAACCACTTTTACAGCAAACCAAGCTATAAGTGCAGAACAATCGCTCTATGCTAAACCATAATCAGATTAATTTCATTCACTGGGTTGATTTAGAGTACCAACATTGCAAAGATACTGTTGACAGAAAGTACCTAATTCTTCAACTTAGTTCACAGGCTACTGGTGGTGAAATCATTGGACAACTTCCAAATAAATTAAAATGTGTTGGAATTAAGAGTAGAGAAATTACAGTAAAGTCACCAGACTTCCTCAAAGCCAGGACCTAGAACTCCAAGACAAAATTTATATGGAATAATTTCATTTTTACAGTGGATTCTTAAATCCATTTACAGGTGTTGTCTGTTGCACCCCTTTTGATGTATAAATATTTGACAAAGAGCAACACATAAATGAAGGCTATCACAGTTCTGGGATAGTACTAAAAACCCCACCTCTGGTAACTCCCATATTATCTGAACTGCTGTTAAAGTATGGGGATTTTTTTGTCCACATGCTACAGTTTTGACACCAGTCTTTTATCCCTACTACCAAACCCTAGTCTTTGCTATCAGTGTTGCAGCCTTTTTAATATTGTCATCAGCTGCATATTCAGTCTGTGAATCAATAACTTTAATCATCTTTATGGTTGTCCTTTTATTCATGTCTATTGATTATAATACCACAATATAAAACATCGAGGGAAGGAAATAACAAAGGACCTCTGGAAAAAACAAAACTGAACTAATACAACTAGGAAACCTTTGAAATTAAATAATTCTTCCAACATGCTATCTCTGAAGAATTGTGATGCACCAGGCATTGTAGGCAATTCAGTCATTTGTCTAGAGGCCTTGGTAAAGTTTTACACATAATATATTTCAGTAAACTCAAGATTAAGACAACTTTGGTGAAAATTTATATACATTAGGAATTTTCTTAACCATGCAATATAAATAGCAGATAGTAACTGACAAATTACGTTAACCAGCCAATTGAAAAATGGCTTCTGTTCCATTATTTTTCAGTCACCAAATAGTTAAGATGGCCAAACACTTCCTTACTTATTTTTGAACAAAATTACTTAGCATATCTGAAATAACTGAGTAAACGACTCCTCTGATTAAAACCACGTGGTTGTACACAATTTAAGAAATTCTTGAGTTTTTCTACAGAGGTTATCCTGACTCTGGACCTTGTTCACAAAGGTAGAAGATCCCCAAGTGTTAATTTACTCCTTTGTTTAACTCCTTTTTTTTAAACGTAGCTCTTTTGTTTTGTCTTGGGAAAACCATTTGCTCCATCTCCTTACTGTCCAGTTAGGAGAAAATCTTGAGGGCATGACAGAAGTTTTAATTTTTTGCTTCTATCATCATTATAATGATATCCTTGGGGAGGGAGAAAGAAACTATAACAACAACAATGACCAAATAAACAAACAGACAAAAAAAACCCAAAAAGATTTTGCATTGAAAAGATTAATTTCAGAGGTTTGGTAAAATCTGGATTACCTTTGGGCAAGCAGAACTTCTACAGTAGTCCTTGCTAAAGGCTGTGTTTGAGCAAATCAGTCTGTTAGCAGCTTCACAGGGGTGTCAGAAAACACTGAATTCAAACCTCAGATTCAAACCCTCAGGAAGGTTTGACCTCTATGAACCTAGAGGTTCATAGGAGTTTCTACAGAAGATAGGATTTTGAGGAGATATACACACATATAACACATAAACACCTTGCAGTTTATATCTGTTCTGAATAGTGAAAGAATAAAATCTATTTTGATGTGCTGGAAATCAAAACAGCTTCCTGCATGTGATTCATCCATCTCTGTTACATTACACAGAACTGAGTAAAAACAAGCTTTCTTTTTTTCCCCCCAGATTGAAATGTGGGCGTCAGGGGGCTAAAAGAACAGTTTTCTCTTTCTCTTTTTTTCCCAAATGTTTTTTTTTTACCCCTCTTCATTGGAAACATAATGCTGTCAGCTGTCCCTGCCATCTTCCAATTTCAAGTTCTCTCTCTCCATCTGTGTTCTTACTTTTTTTAACTCTTAATCAGGTCCTGCCTTGTCTTTGTATAGGAATTCATCATCATATGGCACCAATTCAGACCTGTAACATGAATAAAGGTTGGTATTTATCATAACTGCTGTAAAGGAAGTGCCTTTAAAAGGAAAGGGAGCATGAAATTCCCTGCCATTCACTTTCTCCTCAACCTTTCACCTTTTAATCAGTAGCCATAACCCAAGAAGATCTCACAATGGGAAGTTAATTATGAGGTCATGAAGATGAAAGCATCTGACTTGCATTTTCTAAAGGTACTTTGCTTTTAAATTATCCTTGATTTACCTGCATGAAAGGAAAGGAAGTTCCCAAAGATTATTCTAAATGGACCAGACTTTCAGATGCCAGTATTTCTGAGTGAAAATGGAAATGCAGTCCTGTCAAATGTCCTTTAAATATTTCTTAGGAAGGAGGCTTCCATTTACCAATATGACCTGACTCATAAATTGAAGATATATCCATGGATATGAGTGCATGGAGCACTCAAAGGCAATACTCTGTGGAGACCGCACTGTTCATAACTAGAAAGGTATCTAGATGCATTTTCCTATGAAGCAGAAAACTCCAGAATTTAGATATTTGTATCTATCAGCTTTGAAAACCTGGTGTGTACTATTGAGAACTGCAGGGAAAAGTGTGTTTGTAGGACATTCTCCCATTCTATGCTGAAAATTCGGAACTTATTCTGTCTTAACAATTGCATATGTTGAAGGCAGCAGGAATAACTGCAGAAAAAATATTATTTTGTTTTATAACATCTAGCATCCAGGAAGGTAAGATGGGAAGTTTGCCAGCTGTAAATAGTAATAACATGAATTCAAAATTGTCTTTTTTTACATAAGAATGAAGATACTCTGTTCACATGGTGGTTAAGGCAATCACCCCAAAGATAATCAAATAGTTAAACAATATGTTAATTTTAGAGATATCCAAACTGAATTACCAGACCACATAATACATGGTTTTTCCATCTGATATGAGCTCTGTCAACTTAAAATTGTATCCCCTTTGAGAAGTGAGGGTTGCTAGAGAGAAAGCATGGCTCCATCAGAAAAAGGGGACATGAGCACCTTTGCCCACTGCCCTGCTAACCTAGAGAGATGTGTCAGTGCATGATGGCCAAAGCATGAGGTGATGTGGAGGAAGGGAATAGAACGAGCCTGCTGGGGGCAATCACACTTTTCTTAGGAGAGCAGCATGACTGGAGAACCATCCCTCTGCATCCAACACATGACCACTGGGGAGGATCTTGATATGACATTTTCTATAGGCAACAGTGTCTTTTCATGGAATTTCCATTTGAATTACTGATTAAGAAACAGACCAGATTTCCCTCTCTGATCATAAATAGTACAGCAATACCAGCTTTCTATGATGTTATTATTGGCTCCACTGTTCCTTCCCCTAATACTGCTTTAAATTATGTCTACTTGGTTATTAATACTCCTTAAGTTGTTTTTGTTTCCTCTAAGGGATGGACAAAACATTTTCTTTGGACTTTTCATGACAGTTAATGGTAGAGGATGAGTGGAAAAAGTGAGGTTGTGATTTGAGTTGGCAAACTATTAATTATATATTGCTTCTTCTGAAATAGGACTTAATTCCGAGAAACTGAAATCAGCAGTTGTAAGGAATTTCTGCTCTTCTAGGAGCAAGCTCAGTGTGTCTACACTTGATAAAGCAATAGTCTTTTGGCAAGTTTTTTAACCTGAACAAGAAAATGTTTTGTGCAAAAGAAAATTTTCCTTACAATGCTATAAACCATGAGGTCAGCTGCAGTATATAAAAGAAAAAAGCACAAAGCTTAAACAAGAGTCTCATGTCTCTGGCATTTCCTTGAAATGCCTTGAAATCGCCATTTGATAGCACTACTCCTTTCTGTAAAATGCAGATGCTGAGTGAATGTATGTGTTCAGAGAACTGTACCTAAAATGCTGCATGAGGATCACAGAAAATATGGATTAATGAAAAGATGAAACAACAGCACAAAGCCGATCCAAATCTAGTTGATGTAATTTGTTGTATAATATTACTGTTCCACAAAGACACGGAATGATGAAATTCCTTTTCATTACAATATTATCAGTTCAGCTGTGACAGGAAGCCCTCTGGATACTATTCTCACAGGCTTCTTGTTCACATTTTCAGATAAAGGGAGTTTCTGATATGTTTTGAAGTTAGGCATGATTCAAACCAGAATTTGCATGAATGAGCAATAGTGAGTTTATAATCTGCGCATCTGGTAATCCATGCCCTATCCCTCCAAACAGAAACAAGCCTCTTAAGTTCACCATGGAACTTGGATGTTTAGTAATTTAATAGGCTTAAGCTTTATTCCTTCAAGGTAATTGTGCAGATACCTTTAATAAAATACACTCAACATTGCCAGCAAACATTCTAGATAAATGAACACAAGAAACGTTAGATGCAACTTTATTATACTGTTAATCCTTGCTGGAAGGCTTCCTGGAGTGTTTGAGGGTAGTGTTAGTAGTGATGATAAACTAATTTGCCATGGCTCTTAAGTTCATGTTATCTTTTCTTATCAGCCTAAGGCTAGGTCAGAAAAAAAAAATTGAAAACATTTGCCAGAGACAGCAAAGTGGCTAATTCAAATGCCATTGCAGAGTGTCAATCCATCCATGTCTCCATAACAGTTAGTTTAATGGTCCATTTAATTCTTCAAAGCAATTGAATTTCCACCTATATCCTGATAAGGTGATACACCACAGTTGTGTTGCCAGAATTTATATTTTATATTCAAGAAAAGGTTTATATGCAAGACAGTTTAATTTCTCCAATGCATATTGAGCTGAGAGCAACAAAAGACTTGAGATTTTTGCTCTTGTGTTTTCAGAGTCAAATAACCTCTAAAATTGTGGGGATTGTTGCTTTGACTTCTTTCATTTGGTTGGATTTTTCAGTTGTCTCAAGACAGTAAGGCCCAAAATGATAAATAAATTGGGAAGTAAGACATAAAGAACAACATAATAAATCACCAGTTGTTCCTAAATCTTACCATGTGTGTTCAGCTCAGTGATAGCAAGGCAGGAACTCTCATTACCTTAAACCTGTGGGGTTTGCTATACCCAGGACCCGTCAGATTGTCCACTTTTTGCACTGGATTTAAAGGATACTGAACCTTCCTCTGCCTTCTACAGCTCCTTTCTATGCCGCTTCATAAATTCTGCTACATGTTCCTTCCACACACCCTGATGAAGACAGTCCATTGTTGGCTGAAGTTCCCTTAGTTCTTCTAGTCTATTTCATCCAGGCTGGATTCCATGAAATCAAGCAAACCTACCAGATTAGAAACTATCAGAAAAAGAGCGAAACAAGACTTCTAGATTACATCCTTGACCCTCCTGCCAGTTCATAGTTCCTGGACAGTCCTGCCATTCCTGTTGGACTTGCATCTATTATGTGTCAGGACAATCTGCTTCCTACAGGCTGTGATGTTTATATCATAAATGCCTTCACTTATATATGTTCAAGTGCAGGACCAGATGAATATAATTTCCAAAATCGGGTGAAAATTTCCAAAGCGTTTAACATATTTCATAGAATGGAATTGGTGCAATTGCAATAAATGCAGCTAGATGTACCAGAATGCAGTTTTCCTATGAGGAAAAACACAGACTTAAGACTTTTACCTCTTAAGTTCATAGTAAATATTTTTGTGTAAATGACCTTCAGCTGAAATATGGTTAATAAATATTCACTCAATTTTATCAGTCAGCAAAAATTATAAGATTGTGTACAATAAATTTGAAAATATTGAAATATCTTACATATGTTGTTACATATTTTTTAATTTTTATAAGCTCTGATCTAATTCACGCTAGTAATGTAAAGCAGTCCATGAATACAAAAAACCTTTCTCAGATGAAGATATGCTAAGCGTATCTTAGCATACCTTATTTTCAAGAAAAAATATTACATTGCACTCAAAATTTGACAGTGGTGAAATTAAAAATAGAGTTACTTTCAAGTCAATATATCTGAAAGGTCTTTTAAAAATGTTTATAATCACTGTACTTAACAGTTGAATTATTTTTGAAATATTTTCAGAAAGGTATCATTCATGCCTAAGTGTTGGCTCAGCAGAACTTTATTCAACCTGTGCCTTCTTGTTTTCAATAAAAGCAAGAGGTCAAACCCAGATTAACATAAAAATGTCCCAAAATCCCATCATGACTGAAGTATGCTGTATATGCTTCTCCTGAGATACTGAGGGCTGATAGGTTTGAAAGGTTAGCAGTTTAAGGAAAAAGATTAGTAAAAATGTTCAGGTTTTCACAACCGAAGTTTGATTATAATATCAATAGTCTCATTTGCCATAGTCTTTTCCCCTTGTAGAGAATTATTTGCTGAGACTCTGGTATTGGTTAATATTGAAAAATAATATGATTCCAAAAGAAATTAAATATTTGTCAAGACTGCTTAGAAACAGTGACCAAAGTGAAGAAAACAGGAATTTTGTCTTTAAATTGACTGGGATTTTGTCAGAGATGCATTTGTTTCCCTCATTTAATGCATTGCTCTAAACTTCTGTAACCTCTTTCTTCCTCCTCAGAAAAACATTATTTGAATGGTTTCATTAAATAAGCAAAGGCAAAAACATATCTCAGAATCCTGCATGAGCAATTTTTAAACATTTGGAAGAGCATTCTTAAGATTAAAACTTCTTAAATATAGGAAGAGCATTGCCAGCAGGTCGCGGGAGATGATCTTGCCTGGTGATGTGGCCACATCTGGAGTGCTGAGTCCAGTTCTAGGCTCCTGAGTACAAGAGGGGCATGGAATTCCTGGAGTTCACTGGTGGGCAACAAAGGTGTTTAGGGGACTGGAGCACCTAATTTATGAGGAAATGCTGAGAGAACTGGCCCTGTTTAGCTGGAGAAGAGAAGACTGAGAGGCAACCTCATTGATGTGTGTAATTATCTGAAGGGAGGGTATCAAGAGGATGATCCAGGCTCTGCCTAGTGGTGCACAGTCAAAGGATAAGAGGCAGAAATTGATGCACAGAAGTTCCATCTGAACATGAGGAAGAAATTCTTTACTGTGCAGGTGACCACGAACAGAAATTGATCACCCAGTGAAACTGTGGAGTCTCCCTCATAGGAGATGTTCAAGAACCACCTGGATACAATCCTGTGCCATGTGCTCTGGGATGACCCTGATCGAGCACGGAGGTTGGACCAGATGACCCCACTGGTAGTCCCTTCCAAGCTTAATTCTGTGGAATTCTGTGAAATTAATATTAGAAACCTGAATGATATAGATACTTGTGTGAGTATATGTATATCTAACATTCTAGAATAAAGTAAATATTATAGATAGATAAGACATTTATAAAACAGAGAAGGTGAAGTCTGCTTTAAACCAATGACATCTAGATTTGGATCTGCTTTCTTTGTCTTCATCAAAATTTTTGTGTTAGAATTGATAAGCAATTAAAATAAGAAGAGGAAATTAAACAGAGGAAAATATCAACTTTAGGACTTATGAATTGTTTTGATTTGTGTGCTTTAATCAAAGGACTTTTTTTGCCTAGATGTCAGATTGGCAACTTTCTAAAGATAATGCTTAGACTTAAAATAGTCTCATCTGAAACACAGCTGTCAGTAGAAGAGCTGGTCTTGAAGTTACCCCATTATTTTCTTATTTTATGAGTGCAGACAGGGAAATAAGAGAGTAAATTTTGTGGAACTCCTCGCGCCTTGTTTAAGGCACACTGAGAATGATAAGGGAAGAAACATTGCACATTGCAGTCTTTTTTTTTTTTTTTAATAGGGGTTGTTTTTTTTTTTTACATGGGTGTTACTTTGTCAAAAGGAAAGTGTCATTAGCTTCCTTAGTTCTCACACTGGAGATTTCAATCAGAAGCTGTGTGCTACTTTAAAAAGTAAGTTCTAAAAGCATAGGAATCTTACATTACTTAGTGTATAAACTTGTTTTCAAGCTTCTTCGTGCTCAACTGTACAAATTGCTGGACTGCAATAGGTGCAAGTCCAGTCCTTCCCACCTTTCAAAAGAATAATCTAATCGTGATTGCAAGAGTCTTCTGCCTATTGAAGAGCACACTCTGTCTTTCTGGAAGGTCTGCCTTTCTGGAAGGTTTTCTCAACTCCCTGAAAGACATTTGGCAGGAATCTCTTGATGATGTCCTCAGGCCTGTGCTACACAGGAAGTCAGATGAGATGGTCCTAACTGTCCTGATGGTTTCAGTCTGGAAGCATGTTAGACCTGAGTCTTCTTAGAGAACGTTGGCTTTGGGACACAAAATCAAAAATCTCTGTCCTTGCTGTCCACTCTCCTTAGCACTTAAGCTTATCTCACTTTCAGAGAGGTTTGATGCTTTGGGCACAAAAATGCTCATCCTTACTTTATTTGTGATGTAAATACACTTTACAAATAGAGAAATTAAGACCTTATTTTGGGGGGTTCTCTACCCAAGGTTAATGAGTGAAATGAATGCAAAGCTTCTCAGAACTCAATAGGGAATAGCTCCTGCATTAAACAAATACTGTGGATAACAGGGAATGAGCACTCTTAATGTGCTACAACAACGGGAGAGCTACAGACTTACCCACATTTCATTGTAGAGTCTCCATCAGGATTAGAGAACTTTGTTCCTTTAATTAATACAAGGCAAAACTTTTACTCCATGGCTTCTCATCCTCTTCTGTCCTTTTTCATTTCTTTTTAACATTAGTTCTTTAACAAATCCTTCTTTTCAGGGACCAAAAGCTGATATGTTCTGGGGAAATGCCAGCAAGATGTTAGAGATTGGCACAACTAGCTACTGTCATTCTGTCAAGACAATAGGATTTGAGCGAAAGGGGTAGAGTTCTCCATGCAGAATTTAGCTGCTTAATCCTCTCTTGTGGGCTGGCACAAAATCAACAAAAGAAAGAAACCAAATTACCCAGCTCTGCTTTGGCAGATTTAGCCACTGTCAGCAGGCCAGAAGTTAATTCCCTCATATTCTTGTTTGCCACCAACTACGGCAGGCCTTGCTGAGCCAGCTTTCCTGTGTAAATCTGTCAGCTGAAATGATGCACAGCATGAAGAAGGAGAGAAAGGACATGCAAAGAGTGTGGTCCTTTTGCCAAATCAAGTCCCCAGAAGTCAGGGGCTGGAACTGGAACTGCCTCCTTGCCTTCATCCTGAGTGACATTTTTGACACAAGATGAGAAAGATTTACAGTTTCTTAAACCACTGTCACACACACACACACACACACACACACACAGTTGCTTGCCAATAAGTAGGGATTGCAGTTGCACTAAATTCTGTGTGTGGGAGCCTGTTTCCCTTCTGGCACTCAGCACAAGCTTCCAGCTGCTTAGCATCTTTCTGAGACTCAACAGTGTGTAGGGTATGATATGTTAATAATGAGGACTACACTGTCATCAAGGCCAGAAAAATTGCAGTGAGGGTAGGAAATGCATCATCAGTTTGCTCTGTCACAAATAGTTACTGAGTAGTCACAGCGTATGGTGCCTTTTATTGTGTGCCCAAACCAAACTCTTGGGTGGATAATGTGACACAGGGGAATCAGGCTGTTGTGTCATTCATTATTCTCCTCCTTCCTTAAAAATCAAGTAGGAACATTACTGTGATATAAGTTAGGTGCAAAATATTTGCAGCAACATGCAAAACAAGTCAACTCCCACAGCTTTTGGCTTGTCATTATGAACCCCAAAATGGGCATTGCTTCATGAAAATTTTTACTTAGGGATGCTTCTTTTAAAGCAAAGAAAGTCTTGAAAGTCAGAAAATTAGGAAGAAAAATACAGTCTCCTTAAAAGTGAAGGAATATGGATATTTTTTAAAGGTAATGATTTTCACATGAAAATCACAAATACCCAGGGATTTCACAGGTTGTTAGTGCAAAAATGGACATTTCCTTTAAGTATTTAATGAAACATGTTTGACAGAATGAGCAATCCTGCAAAAATGTAGATCTGTGTGTGAAATTCTCAGCTAAATTATGTGTTAACAGTTCTGGTTGACTTTATTCTTGTACTGGAAATATTTTTCACTTATATTAGACCAGTATATGCTGTATAAGATGTACTACAGTTACAGTGTATATCAGTAATGCAAGCAATGTAATTTCATGAGTTGTTCTTAAGTTCCGATAATTTCTATTTCATATCATGTACGTGCAAAATGATTGTGCAGTACAATTAGAAAAATCTTTTTTTTTGCCTGTGTTGAGACAAATCTTCAGATGATCATCACAAGCATATTTATTAATTGTAATAATCGCATGAAATGAAAGGATAGATGAAGTATTGTTGTCCTAATATCTGGGTTTCTTTCTTGACATCAGCAAGCCACTTCTAGCTGTTATAGCACCACCTTATGCAAGTGCCAGACTTGGCAATTATGGCTACTGAAACTAAATATTAATGGACAATTTCCTACTATTCATATATGCCAAATCTTGACACAATCAATGAAGAAAACTTTCTGCAATTTCTAAATTAAATGGACAGAAAACTAGTACAAAAACAGCCTCTCATCTATTTCTAGCTCTAACCCAAGACAGATGTTCATATTATTAAAAAACACTATAGAAATATTGAATTGAGAATTGCAAACATTCTCAAGCATGTTAGGCTGGGTAAAACTCAGGATGCTGCCTAGGAGAGACAAGTGCAAGACAACTTACTTACAGGGAAATAATCAACTGCATAAATACTGGTTAGGGAATATTTGATGGATGTGGTTCCAGCTCTGCAGAAAAGAATGCAATTCATCACTTGTTATGCCTTTTTTTTTTTTTTTTTTTTTTTGTAATAGCCTTTAAGGACCAAAACTGGATTTTGAAGGCAGTTTAAATGAGAAAGAAAAGAGGCCAGATCCAACTTTGGCCTCAGCTCAAAATCTAAGCACTTCATGGAAACACCTGACCCAGAAGTGAAATCACTGTGCACTTGCTCTGTAGTTAATGGAGAGAAATTGACACTTCCAGAATAGAAAAGACCTTAATAAGACTTTGGAGATCTTTCCTAACTGTCTCAATACAGTGCTTAAATTTGCATGGAATAGGTCCAGGTCTAAGTACCTACAGAAACTGAATTTTATAAATCCTATGGCCTTGTTAGTTACCTAAATGACTCAGGAGAATTTTTGAAATGTGCTTCTGAGCTCCCATTCCATCTAAACTCTTGAAGTCTCATAGAGGAGGCACAGTGGGCATTTTGAAGACATTGGATGTGTTTACCTCATGTCTATAACTGCAAAGAAGTTTCAGTAATGCAAGACAATAAACCAACTCATGAATTAAAATGTATAAGATTGCAGTTATACATTAGGGACATGGTTTAGTGGTGGTTTTGGCAGTTCAAGGTTAACACTTGGACTCAATGATCTTAGAGATCTTTTCCAACTTAAATGACTCATTCTATGATTCAAATGCTGCTGTGCTGTACTTGCTGAGGTGCTCTGCAGAGGTCACACAGCCTTACCAGTTGCATAGACAGCACTTTTCTGCACTTGCAAACAGTGTATAATGCTGAGGAGGTGTTTCCCATGTGCATTTTCTGTGTTTTCCTACATGATACAGACAAACTTAACATTTCAAGAGCTAACTCAAAAAAATGTCAACACAAATCCATTCAGCAGAGAAGATCATGATAGTCACCTGAGCCTTATATCTTTGGACATGTCATCCAGTTGGAATTCAGCAATGGCTTGGGGGAAGAGGAACAGGAGAGACGTTTGTGAAAATTTAGTCTGGATGATTAGTTGTAAGTTTGATGTAGGTTAAGAAATGCTTCAGAGAAACAAAGCAAAGAAGGTTTTGTCTGTAGAGAAGTCTTCACTCTTGCTGTCTAGTCAATAGGAGTGCATGGATGTAGATGAGAGCAAGTTTTGGCTCCCATAGTTTGAAATCTATTTGAACTCTTAAAAAAATAAGTTTTAAAAAGGATTTCCTTCCTGTCAGCAAAAAGCCACAGACATCAGAGGAAGAGTCAACCACATGTGTGTTTCTTTTTATGCTTCCTAATCAGATGTAACGATTGCTCACACTGTATAGATAGTTTTTATTCAAGGATGTGCATTCCTGAGTCTTAGGACCCTGCCAAGTGTAAAAGCAAACAGAACAAGCCACACATGAGGTGATATATGCCCTTAGGCTTTCCTGACTGGGGGAATCTAACAGAGTCCTTCTTCCATCCTGGCTGTTGTAAAGTTCTCAAGAGAAACCACAGCTGGCCCATGTCCAGTAATTATCCCTTTATTGGGCTGATAAATTACTTTTCTGAGAGCCAGAACAACAGCAGAAGGAAATGCTCTATAAATAGTTTTGCAGAAAGCCCAACAAAGGTGTCATAGTGCATGACTTATTCCACCATCCACGATGCTGTTATCAACACTGATTCCCCAGTCTGTTACTGGGATAGAAGGGGAGAAATTAAAAAGTATATTAAGTGAAGTGCTGAGAAATTATCAAAAATTTTTATACAATTTTTATATAATAAGTTTCTAACTAGAGTCCACTTTTTCTAGGTCTGTCTGTAGTACTGATATCACAGCTTTTGCACATGTAGCTGAGCTAGTTCAGGTGTTACCATCAAGTAGTAACAGCAATGCAAAACTGAGTAAAGAGGAAGTGCCTAACTTTTCACCCCATTTTTCAAGTAAATATTGCAGCTTTATGAAGATCTGTGTTATTACAGACAGACTGGTACTAAAAGTAAATCATTAAAACTTAATTAGGTATATCCACACAATCTGCATTATTATGTACACATGATCTGGATTATTATATATGCAATACATCTTTATATCCTAACCCTGTGCTGGTAAACAGCTGGTATCTTTGGTTTCTTAAGAAATCTGAACTAAAATCACTACTGGACTGAGAGTCAGGAGAGATGGGATTTATTTGCACAGTGTTTTACTCATCTGTGATCTTGAATATACAATTTCCCTCTGCCTTTCCTCTTCTCAGTTGACTGTCTTTGAAGAGGGAAGGCTGGTGCAAACACAATTCCTATTAAAACTGGTATTAATTTTTGTGACTTCAAATCAGCTTTTCCAGTTTAAGTCCTGTTTCTGGCCGGTACTGTGCACATTGTTTCCCTGCTGTGCACACACACACACCCCATAAAATACCATAAAGAAATGAATTCCATTCAGGCCTGCCATTAGTCATGACTTTTGCATCAGGAATCACCACTGTTTTCTTCAAAGTGGGGGGAAATTTTTCTTATGATTAATATTATGTTACACTTTTTCTGCATTCCTTAGCTTTGAGTGGTGATGGGCAGACAAAATGACATCAATTGTCTGAAATAAAACAACTGAGCTTGTGACATCACCAAAATTTTTCTCTGCTTTTGATTCTGAAGACATATGAATACAGTTGTTCTAAAATCTCAAATCCATGCTGCCTTTAGGAGGCTATTAAAGCTGTCTGTTGCAAATGTTAAACTCATGAAACCTAGGTAAAGAAAAAAACTACTATAATTTGTAGCTGTGTGAATATGACCTGGAGATTAAATAGCTAAAGAAAATCTAGATTAGCAGCGTGAACTATTTTTAAAGTGAAATGGGCTATTTTTTTTTAAACCCAGAATTTTTAGAAGAGTGTCAGCTTCAGTACAGCCACACTTCACTGAACTATAATATTCTCTTAATTATGAGCAGTGTTTCCTACTTTGTCTTTGTATGTTGGCTGGCTTTATTGAGATTGTTTGAAGTCACTGTAATATCAGTAGTTTAAGTAAACACAATTAAAATAATTCCCAAAACTATGTTGCATGACACTGCTCTGATTTCCAAAAGAGGAGACACTACACATTGGTGTCTGTCTAATACAGCCACACCATCCAACTAAACAAAATGTACCCAGGGATGTTCTCAGTCGTGGAGGCCAACTGGCACACAGCAGTCTGTGTACATAGCAATAAATTCCACAAGCAACCAAACTGCCCATTGGGAACAATTTCTGCCCATATTAAATTCCAGGAATTTTCGGGGAGAATGTTGGCTTACCGAGATAAAAAATCAGGACAGGGACCACTCTCACAATTTCCTAGTCTAGATCACTGGGTAGTAGAGCACACAAAACATGCCTTGGCAGTGTTTAATTTATGAATATAGTTGCAGCTCAGGAGGGATACAACTTCTCTGTGTTTTCTTTGTCAAGAAAAGGAAGTGAACTTGTTTTGGGTACAATTCATCCTATACTTGCAACTACAGTCATGTAAAACAAGTTGAATGAATCAAGCCCTGAAGGTGTCTATCCATTTTCATTGTCTGTAAAGTGAACCTGGAGAGACTTACTAAGATACAGTAGAGAAACCTAAAGGGATGACTCTCCCTCATGTGATTAGAGCAGCTACTTAGTGATGATGCACAGCCAGCAAACATCTTTACTTTTCCAGGGTATGAGGCTACCAACTTGGATAGCAACTTCTTTCAGACACAAAATCCAGATTGACTCCTAGTTTTCAGATATCAAAAGGCTTCTGTGTAAATCAGTTTTTGCTTATTTACGTGTGCAGTACAGGTTTTTTGGGAATCTGAAAGAAGCTGTTATATTTGCAACTGTGGTATGAGATAATTAGACACACAGCAGTAAGACCTTGTATGTTGACGAGTTTGAGAAGAAAAGTAGAAACATAAGATGAGAAGAGTATTTCATGATACTAAGACCAGTTCCCTCCAGTACAGACAAATCACAGACATTGAAAAATCCCTTTCAAAATATTTATCTGTACGAGTAGATATTTGTTCCTGTGCTCTTACTGAATGATTGAGTCAAATAACTTCCCTTCTCTGAGCCTTACAAAGTTTCTTCCAGTTTCCAGCCTAAATTTACGATTGACTATTCTGTCTTTACTTATTCTTGTGCCAAGTTTGCCATTTATCTGAAATAATAATTTTCATTCCCTGCTGTTAGCCTCCATGATATCCCTGTGGAGAGAAATCCTATCTTCTCTCAGTCTTCATTTCAACGAACGATACCAATGAAGGTCTTTAGGTTTACTATCTGTGTCTAGTCTACCTTCTGTATCTGTACCAGTTTAAATTAGCCCTTTTTAAACTCAGATTTTAAAAAAATGTACAGTTGGAATTTCTCTAATTCCTTGGAAAATTATTTTGGCTTATTATTTATTTCAGCTGGAAATTAGCCATGAAATGCATCTGTTCTCATTTGTCTTTTCTACAGAGACATCATACTGAGTCTGGAGATTATTCTGGTGCTTATTGTGTTTCTTTATTTGAACATAATGAGATCTTTGACTTTTTCTCACATCTGAGGTGTGATTATTTCCATCCTGTTTGCATTAGATGTGGGCCTTTGCCCCACATTCAACTTCTTCTTGATTTTTGAGACCTGTGGGGGAAAAAATCACATTATTTCAAACAAAGCTTTATTATATTTAGTCACATTCTCATTCTGAGCAGCAGAAGTTTTGTTTCTTCTTCCTAAGGTGCTTTTACAACTGAACAATTGTTTCAATAGCTGCAAGGTTTAACTGATCTTTTAAGTCAAAGTGCTTGCTTTTACTTATTTCTATAACATAAGGTTTGTTTGTATATTTGTTCATTTTTTCATTCTTTATGGTTCCTCTATTTAATCCTCATATTCTTTTTGGAAGAAGTGGTTTTTCCATTTATCCATTCATCCATTGACTGGTAGGGATAAAACAGCAACATAATTTCTGACCCTTTAAGGTTGTCTGACCCTTTATGGTTATCTTAATATTACAGTTACAGAGTTATTAAGTTTAGTAGTAAATTTTATATAAGTTCTAAGCATTATTTTTCAGTATGCTGTTTTAAAACTGATAATTTTAGTTAATTTTGTTCATCTCTTCATGTAATTTAAATTGAGTTCATGGTGACTTTACCTAAAGTTGTTTTCTACAACTATTGAGCTAGTACTAATGGGAAGAGAATGTAGTTTTTTCAAGGTTCCATTACTTTGGCAAAATTCTGTCTTAGCTTTTGTAACTATACTACCATCAGTAGAATATGTTTTCTAACCTTTATCTGTGAAGTAATATAACATAATGACTTACTTCTTCCCAATATTTATCTTCCTGACAGAAATAAATCTGTTCCCTTTCAAATCCCATCCTGGGAGCCTGCAGCATAACTATGGTAATGAGAACCCTTCCCTGAGTTGAAGGAAAATCTGTCACACCTGAGATATTTTGACATAAACACTTGAGGTTCAGTGAGCAAGCGAATTTCTATAAAACTTTGTTTCATCAGGAATTTTTCTCACCAGTTCCACACACATCCCCCAGATAGATGAGATAAACTTTAATCAAACACAGATCTTGCAAATGACAACCAGATAAATGACGAAGCAATTGAGAAGCAAAGGCTTGCTCCTCCTATAGAATGTCTCATGCTAATTCCAGTGTTTTCTGCTTTTTCCTTGCTGGTTTTTTTTTTTTTTTTTTAAACTGCCTGAAGCATTTGATAAAGAGGGAAACTATGTGGAGCTCAACTATAAAAAGCCAATGGCAGGCCCATTTTCTATTTTGAGAGCTTCTACAGAAGGAAACCATATTAATGTCTAGAAAAAATAATAAAAGTTAATTTTACAGTATAGAACTGGTGATAGTCAGACAGCAGTTTAACACATGCAAAAGTGATCTAAAGCAGCAGAAGTGTATGTATTCATACACATATTCATTCACATAACCATACACATAGGTACATACATATGTACATGAAGGACAGAGAGTCAGGACTTAGGAACTTGAATAAAGCAATGAGCTAATCCATCAGTACTCTTCCATCTCCCAAGAAAAAGAAGCCTACAAGCTGTGACATTGCTTGATATGAGCCTTGATATAAGACACATAGAATCATGGAAAGGTTTGGGTTGGAAGGGACATTTGAAGGGCAGGCAATCCAACTCCCACCTACAATGGGCAGGAACATCTTCAAGCAGATCAGGATACTCAGGGTCCTGACCAAACTGACCTTGAATTTTTCCTAGGATGGGGCATCCATCACCTCTCAGGGCAACCTGTACTAGTGTTTCACTACCCTCACTATAGAAAATGTCTTTTTTATAGCTAGTGTGAGCTGACCCTCTATTAGTTTAAAATCATTACCCCTTGTTTTAGCTCTACAGGCCCTGCTATGAAGTTTGTACCCAGCATGGCCTCACCACCTAGCTCTGTAAATGAGAGATCCAGACTAATCCCTGATCAAAAGACTCTGTGATGTCCATTGTGTGTCTACATTGATTAGAGGTCTTTCATAGCCATAACACTTCTCTAAATATCTCCTCTGGATCATATGGTCTATGTGTTCTTTCTTACACTAACATATAATTAGAATTTTTCAGTGATTGGTAGGTCAAAATGTAAAAATTAATGGGAAAGCTGTGGAGCAGCTGCCAAAACAATATTTTCATGGTATGAAATTTAGGATATGTGTTGTACTGGCTGGGGCAACGTATGAGACATATAGGAGATGACTGAGATTGCTATGGGGTTGCAAAGCCTACTGGGAAAATACTGAATGGCTCTTCAATAAAGAAAGACCAGGTTCAGATTCGTGCATAGTGCCTCGAGACCTTCTTTATATTTCAAAATCCTGTGCAGGCTTGGATCAGTCAATACCAGAGCAAGCTAACAGCCAAGGAGTGCTGATTTCCTAGAGTCCAAGACTTGAGGCTGTGCACTGATATTGCTATTTAGTGAAGTAGTATAGCCCTGGGCTCTCTGCAAGCTCAGATCTTACATTTCTACCTCTTCCTCCCTCTCATTAAAAGTCTTACACCACTTCATGGAGAAAACTTGCTCTACATCTTTAACAAAATGTAAGACTCAACCTAACTATGTTCATAGTCTAAAGAAACTGTTTCAGTGCTGGAGCAAGGGTGTCAATTTGGGCACATTTTTGCTTAAACTGGTAAGTCCAGGCAGAATTCCAAGCCAGTGATGACCTTATGTCCAAGCTGAGATCACAGACCATGCTGATATTTTCATAATGCTTTTTTATGCTTCCAAGTAGACAGTAACACATTTCTGTTGAATTTGACTGACAACTGATAAACATTTTCTAGAGCTGTATTCTAGAGTTTCATGAGAAATAATGAAGATTGTGGTGGTTTTGGGAGATTCTTGAAGACTGAAGCAAAGCAAATGCCCCTCTTATCTTGTAGAAAGACAAAAAAAATGCCTTTCCGACTAGCAGTACATCAACTTTACCTCAGTCCATGGAGACGTGATAGAGAAAATAATTCTGAAGATAATTTCTAAACATATGAAGGTCTAGAATATGGCTGGAAGTAGTCATCACATATTTTAAAAAGGGTAATCTTGCTTTGCCAAAAGGATAGCTGTCTGCGATGAAATGAGGGGAGAGCAGTGGGTGTTTATCTTAACTTCAGGAAGGCTTTCAATATACTCCCATCATGTCCTCATTTACAAACTAATGAAGTCTGGACCAGAGAAATGGACAGCAAGGCCAACAAAGTATTGTATCCCCTAAGTATTTTCTTGACAAAAAGGAAATCATAGGTCAAGAACTTAAGCAACCTAATGTAGCTTCAAGTCTGACCATTGCAGACTGAAAGACTTCTAGAGATCACTTCCAGTTGAAATTATTCTTTACTTACTATAATGCCAATGGTATGCAAGAATACAGATAAAAATAAAGAATATAACTTCCCCTGGTGTGTCACCAGTTCCAGTACAACATATGCCACCACTGTGTGAAAAATTCTATCAAATAATGATTATTTTGTGGTTTAAGAGTTGGTGAGTCTTTTCCACATTTCTTTCATGTGATAGAGATTCAGCAAGACTGCTAAAACTCACATCACACGAAAACTAATGCTTTTGTATTTATATTGTAAAACATAGTGGAGTTCACAAATACCAACCTGATTATTATCTGAATTGTTCCCATATTCATGCCTGAGACATTCTCAACAGGTCTTGTGCCTCTGCTAGGTGTGTAGGCCCTGGGCACAGAATAAAAACCTTCAAATTCCAGTTATGTCTATGATACTTTATGGAGTCTTATGAATTTGGTGGCAGAAACTATTGCCCATCTTAATAATTTAGATGCATTTTTAAGCAAAATTATTGCCCATAGGAGGATACGGGTGTACATGTTTAAGAAACTGTGTACATGTTTTTTGGAAGAGGAGGGCTATATTTTAACATTGTTTGTAAAACCAGAAATCCAAAATAATAAATAATGGCCTTGTTGAACGTATTTTGGGTAAAAAAAGGGAGAATTGGAATTGAAAATTTCCATCTGTTGGGGTTTTTTTGCCTGGTGCAAGAGGCTTAGGCATTTGACACTTCTCGTTTAAATGATGAAAATAGAGGAATAGTCCTGAGCTAGGTTTTGGCCTTGATAAACTCAGACTTTCTGAGTGCACATTTCAGGAGCCATCATGGCCCAAGGACCATTCCCAAAACACAATTTGGACTCACAGTTGTAAAAATTGCTTAGTACTACAGACATGGCAAAATCCTTCCAGTTGGTGTTTGGACACCCTGTTATTTATTTCATTGTTCATTGCTGTTTGTCAACAGAGAGATAGGCAGTGTCTCTCTCCTGGCAAACTTCTGGTAAGCTGCTGGTAGCCTCTAGCAACCAAATCTCAAGTTTTGGTAAGATTCCTTGCTCTGGCTTTCCATAATTTTGAAAATGTAGCCCCAGTTGCCACTATCACAATTTTAGGAAACAAATAATTTTTTCCATAGACAATAAAATAAAGGCTTTCTCACTTTAGATCTGGCATCCACCTGAAATTAAACATGTCTTCAGTAGCTTCAGATATTATCTGAATTGAGGATTTCGGTGGGAAATAACACAAAAAGCAAACAAAATGTAAATGTCTCTTTATAGCTCTGTTTTTCTGACATATGCTGTATACATACACACAGAACCATATTTTTCTTATAGCACTATATCTATGTTTTTATATCTATTGATAATACTTATATTCTATGCTTACTGGGTTAAGTATCAGTCCTGGTAATAGTTACCTATTCAGAACTCAGTTACCCTGTTGTTTATCTGTGTAATTCTCATTGTTTTCCATAGGCATCACATAACCCAAACCAACAGGATAATTACGTCCCTGGATTGACTCCATTTATTGTAATGAAATTATCCTAGATTTACACTGGCATAACTCAGAGCAGAAGTTGACCTCAGAGTCTTTATACAAGCTGTGTCTTAACCCAGTAAGATTTTGGTCAATCCCTTTAAAATATAAAAAATGCTCTTTATAATAAGAGTCATAAGTCTTTAGAGCATGACCTTCAGCTTTAACAATTCAGAAGCTCCAAGGGTCGTTCCCCTCTTTAAAGAATGAGAATAAATTCTGACAGCTGAATAAATATAAAGGGTCTAGTGTCAGTCTGAGGAAACAGGTTTTCATTTTGTCACAGATGACTTTGGTTCACAGGTTCTCAGTGGAAAGGGAAATCAGCATCTGCTTAAGACAGGATTAGTTGTTGTTCAGAACTGCCTATGGTCAGAGATGAATAACCTCTGCCCCACACTTACTACACGACTAAACAGGCAGTGACAGAATAGAAAACTTTTTCATACCAGTGCAATGTGACAGATTCACCTTGTCCTACACTTACTCTTTCTTTATTAGGTGCTTCCACAGTCTATTAGAGTCTCACACCTTCCCTTATCTGCCAAGATAGCTCAGCTCACTTGGTTGGTATAAGGTCACCACACAATTTCTGTGTCACTGATACCTGTTAGTGATTTCCATGTAAATGTGACTTTTCTTATATTGGAGGGGTTTTGTATTTGGTGTTTTGGTTTTGTTGATTGTTTTGGGTTTTTTTAATAGAGCTGTAAACATAGAAATAACAGTTTTCATATGTTTCTAATATTATATTTTCTATTTAAATCCATCACTTTACATTACATGCAAGGAGCTGATATATACATTCACCATAAAGACAAGGTAGCTGACACTTTTTTGCAAAAAAACCTGTCTTTTTTTACTTATGGATGCATATGAGAAGGAAAAATGTGTTTGAAACCTTAACGCTGAAGGAGGTCCTTCCTTTTTTATGACTATTTTAATTTATAGCAGGCGTTTGCTACTACTCTTTTCTTCTCCCTGTCTATTTTAATAGAGAATAATGAGACAAACTTCCAACTGAAGGTCTTAAAGCTCATCAGGGCATTTGCTGCAGGAATGTGTCACAGAACAGGGCATTTTGATTTTTTATTTTCTTCAGTGCTTTTTGCCATCTGGCTTAGACATCACTCTGTTTGTGTCCTCCTGTCATCAGTGTCATTGTTCCTCTAACTGTCCAGGATTTTTAAGAACTTTATTTAGACCTGTGATTTTCTTGGGTTATCCAATGTTTAGGTCCTGAGGTGCTTTGTGTGGCAGTGTCTAAACCTGGGTAGAGCTGCTATTATAAAATAAGATTTAACAACATTGTTGAAAGGCACAGTTCTACAGGCCTTCCTGTACAGTTTACAGCTTCTGCAGGCACATACACAAACATGGGTCTTGAGGCATGCAGCCAAAAATCTACCTAATGTAGGCTGTAGTAAATAATTCAGAATGACTAATTTATTTCAGAAAAGAGCCTTGATATGGCCATGAACAATATGAAATAGAGAGAGACAGAATTCACTGAATACATTATTTTCTACTGATTATTTGTTCAACTCCAGCCAGCAAACATCATTCCTGATTTGCATTACGACAGAAAAATTAATATGAGTACAGTCACTCTTTCTTGTATCTAAAAGTCTTTAGACCATGAAAAATACCTAGGAATGTGTGTGTTCTTTCCCACAACAGATGCTAAATAACAGCTTGTAAGTTAAAAAAATGTTATCAAAGTCAGTGGTTCAAAAAACACGTGTGATTTTTTCTTTGAACACATTTAATATATAACAGAAGATTAAAAATGATAAAGAAGGGTTAAGCTATATATCAATCACAAGTTTGATTATGCAGCAAACAAAAGCTAGCAAATGTTGACTTGATACAAAACATTTTGATCTAATAATATCTCTTTACCTCCAAAACTTCAAGAAGTATGATTTAAAAGTTATCAAAGGGCTTAGAATTCTTTCCACTGAACTCAGGTAGTCCAGAACAGCTTCTCAATCACCAGCAATGGTACAATAAAGCAGGACAATTCAACTTGGCTGCAAGTCAGCCAGTGGGCTTCTCAATAGATCCATGGCCACACACAGCTGGAATATAGCTGAAGGAAGGATGCATGACTAATGTTAATGAGATAAACAAACATAGTAATAGGAAAGGAATAATTGTTTACATGTGTTGAAATGCTTTTATTATATGTTCAGCATCCACAGATGGTACATTTGTGCCATGGGAAATAATCAGGTACATTTTACTACAAGGCTGTGTGAATGTCCAGAATCACTAAGACCTCCATGAAGTCCTTACTGATTTTTTCCCATTATTGCTCCTCACAATTCCAAGAATACAGCTCTGGCTCTCTTCTACTTTAGATTGTCTGGTGGGGCCATTGGACTTTTGAGCATTCTTGACAGAGTCAATCAATCTGATAGAGAAATAAAAGTTTTACAAATCTGTTAAACATCTGGAAAACAGGGTCAAAAAGAGACCTAGAAGTCTCTTTCAGTGCTGTGACGGCAAAAGAAACAGCAGCAGAACCTCATAATCTGGCAGACACCAGGTACCCAACAGCAAATGTCCAGCAACTGGGAAATTCCAATCAGGGCTTGCACTAACAATAAGACACAAACCCCACAGGAGACCATGCTTCATTCAACCAAGGAGAGCAAGTGGTTTATGGAGCTACCTGTGTTTCAGTGCTTATTGGAGTTCGTAATATAAATAAAAACGTTAACAATCACAGGCAGAATAGATTATTTTACTTGTGTTTAAGACATCCCTGGTTTTAAGAGTGCAAATTATGAGCTATAATCAGTACAGTATCTTACAGGATCTGAATTTTAATATTTTTTTCTTTGCTACTTTATGATCTTCTTCTTGTTGATTCCTAAATTGTATATTTAGTAAATTATTGATATTTCATGAGATATTCACTGAAATTTCGGTAGCGTACTTAATTCATGTTACAGTCTAAGCAGATTAACCACTAGACAATATGCCTACTAGAAATTATATTTAAAGATTTAAATATGCCCATGGAAGACAATAATAAAAAAATACATAGCCCCTATTTACAAATTCTTTGCAAATATAGCAAATCACAGCCAGAAAGAAAAAAGTAAGCGTGTCGTTGGTATTTTATCAGATATGGTGCAGGATCTAGCACAGCAAAACGCAGCTCTGCAGCTTGGGACAAGTAGTCAGAATTAGTTGACACAAACAGTCTTCAACTAAAATGTTGATAAAGTGCTTATTAAAACATACATATACCATACCAACCCAGTCTAGCTGTTCCATATCAACCAGAATTAAACTTTTGTTTAATAATTTAAGAATTAAATATTGATAATCTTAAACTTCATTGGAAATTTCACCCAAAACAAGGATTATGGGATTTGGCTCCAGGTTATTTTTCCTTTTTTATAAAGAAAGGTTAATTTAAAACAAAAATTATGTCTACTTGCTCTAAAGATAACCACATATTTGGATGCTGATAAAAATAGGATTGAAGCTTATTTTCGAATTGTGAGTCTCCCAGATTTTTGACAGGTAAATCAAGGAATTCAAATAAATTTCCATGGAATGTACACTGGCAGATTTGTTTGGTGTTTGTTGTTTTAAAGAATGTTTTCTGTCTTATAAATTGCAAAGTGCAATAACATAATAGCCATGACATGTAATTCTGAATTACTATGAAATTCTTTCATAATATTTAACAAATAGTTTTTCATAATTTCTGGCCCGGCTGGAGGTATGTTTGAAAAGGGTTTGATTAGAATGAGCTAAAAGGCATCTCACCACCACCCACTACTACTTTCTTAGCTACTATTGTTTTTTTATATGGGATTGCATCGTGTGAACCAGAAATCTGCAAGATGCCGAAAGCCACCACAGTGTCTTCCAGAGCACAATGGTTTACCTACTGCAACAAGTAATTAATCTTGAGCTCAAGATTTCCTGATGGGAGCCTATTGACCCCAGAACAATAGATGAAAGTATTTTATCCTGTGTGTTCCCCTACTGACCCCTTGTCACCTTTTTTCATGCACTGTCTGCTCTCATACCAAACCAAAGAATTCATCCTTCACTCTGAAATTTGGGGATTGCTTGACCCTCTCTTGCTCTGTGGAAGATTTCTTGATTTCGCTTAAGAGGATCACTTGGTAAGAAAGACCTAGCAAAGTTGTACCATACACAGTGACAAACATGAAGGAGCTCAGAAGGCTCAGGGATGCTGGGCTTTACTCACAACCCTCATCCCACACAGTTTTTAGTGGGAAGCTGCATGTCATCCCTGCATTTGCTGGGAGCAAGGCTGGGGAACAACAGGACTAATGAGGGACTTCAGTGCAAGTACTCACAAACCGGCATCATGGTCCTTCTGGGATGGCAGCTACAAGCTTGGAAAATGAACCTTTGAGCTCTCTGGTACACAAAATACTCATAAGGGTGGATGGGAAAATGAGATATTGAACCACTGCCCATCCTTCTGTATTAACCCTGGTGTCCAAGTCACCTCTGAACTGGCCCAGAGGGTGCTCCTGTAGGCAGTTAACACATGGACAGCCTTGGCCATGAGCCCACTCTTGGCGCTAATGCCCCTAAGAATATTAAAAAAGCTACATCTGGGGTAGGTATCTGAAGTGAACCAGATTTTTAGAGAGTGTCTTTTCAGTGTTTTCTCTGGGGTGTCTCAGACTGTAAAGCCAGGAAGAAGAGAGCTACTCAAACTGACTCCTCAGCACTGATAGGACATTTTATCTCCCAGAGACACAGTTAGAGAAGTTAGACAGTAGCTTACAGAGCCCATCCAGCCAGTGCAAGGAGTGTGTAACTGCTGCTGTTTTCAGCTCGTGGGACTACAGTACAACTGCTTACATTGGCTCTTGCCAACTTAAAAAATTAAAGAGCTGTTTCAGACTCTCCCCTCTAGCAGCAATTACACTCTGCTAGAAAAGCTGTGCTGTAAATCTTCAGGGTCCCCTGACACCCTCAGTGACAGCAGACCTCCAACTGTTACCCGCAAGACGCTTCAAAGGCCATCTTGGATAAATATGTGAAAACTGTCCTAAACTCTTAGAGTAACTGTAGTCCCAGAGTGAATGTCCCCTGCCCCACTCCTACCCATCAGGCTCCCATCTACTGTAATTGCTTCATCTCCTCGCTCCTCTCTACCTGTCATTGGGAATACTTTCCATTGCAACATATTCACTCCCCCACACGGGCTTGAAAGAGGGTGAAAAAGAAAATACTGACAAATGTTTCCCCTGTAGATAATCATATTGTCATTAGAGCCTTCAGACTATTCCAGTGTCTTACACATTCAATTAATAAATCGCCTTGGGCCCAGATTCTCACTTCACTAAATTAAATAACATTCTTGTCATTAACAGTAATCCTCTCCTTTAGTCCAGCTGCATATCTGGATTACCTGGATTCAAAAGAAGTTTGCTACTGATTTGAGCAATATGAGAACTTAAAATTTGGATTCTTCTTCTCTTAAATAGTCCCCTACTAGCTACCATATAAGAGTAACACAAGCAGGAGACTGTAAACACAGTTTTCTATAACAATGCAGCTTGGGCAGTCTGTCTGAACAACTTAAAGTGCTGCAGTCCTGGTTTGAGGGTGACCTGCAGTCTCCTGAAAAAGGGTGATGACCAGAAGGTGACCTGCAGAAGATACCGTGACTTCAAGTGACTGCCTAGGTCTGCTTGTTCTTTCTCAGTTTGCAACAGGGTGGGCAAGTGGGAAACTCTTGTTTGCATTCTGCTGTCAGCTCTAGAAAATATATGGACAAGAGCAGATGAATGGATAAGTCCAAGGAGCTTTAGGAAATAAAGAGAGTGACACACGACTGTGAAGGAAGTTGAGGCATGTAAATATGGAAAAAGGTTAGGTAGGTATACATAGAAATGTATAAACAAGTTATGGTTTTTGGAATATTTAAAGAACATGGAGAAGGAATGCTGAGCATGGAGAAGGAATGCTGAGCACAGAGAAGTTGGAGAGGGTGTGGGCAGGAAGGAGTGCTGAGGAGAGATAGCAGTTGGAGGGGGGAATATTTAGTTCATTTCAGGGCTCAAACCAGTTCTTCTAAGGTCCTGTATGTGTACATGGTTACATGCATGTGTGTTCAGAAAAGATATATAAACAATAAAGTTTTATATTTCCCCTGTATCACTTCAAAGGCAGTGCTATGAACCACCTGTGTCCTCCTCCCGTAAGTTTTCCCAGTAATCTCTTTTAAATGAAATTTGGTCCTTTCGTCTTTTTCTCCTTGGCTGGAAGGTCACCAATGTTCCTGTCCTGCCAGCCAGCCTTGGCCTGGAGCAGACATTGATGATGAGGACTTAGATCTATTTTCTTTGAGTAACTTGTGTATTTACATAAGGCTCATAGAGTTTATTAACCCCAAGAAGTGGCAACAAATGCTGGGAGATATTTGCATTAATTACCATCAGGTAAGGTCTGGCCTCTGGAGGCAGCTGTCTTAAGATACTGTGCTTCTGCAAAACTCACGCAATACTAATTTTCTGGCAGAAAGCTAAAGTCCCTGACCCAGACCATGAGTTTTACAGGTGGGATTCTCTAAAGATGAGGTTATTCACACAGATAGCAGGGGCCAGTGGGTGGGTGGTCTGATATGTCCACTGGCATGATGCATTCAGCCTACCAACAGCACAAAGGAAACAGAGAAGTACCCCTAAGAGACAAATGCAGAGCACAGAATGATTTTATAGACACAGTTGTTCCCTGGCTTCTTTGGGTCACCTCAGAGGAATTTCATCCTTAGTACTCACATACCACCAGTGTCTAACACAACATTCTTTCTTTACATCGCTGAATGATGTCACTTTACTCGCAAATGTAAGACAAAGGGGATTACTTAATATTTGTAACATTATCTATACCAAAATATGGTATATGCAGAGTGCATATACCATATTTTCCTTTCAAATGTTTTATGCTGTTCTTCACCTTCTTTCTTTAATCAATGTCAAGGGAATAGTGACACAATAAATATTCAGTGAGGTTAGATATAAACCTTGTTATATCTAAGGTACCCAATTCTGTCTAAATCACCTCATTCTTTTATGCTCTTTTTTTTTCATGTGCCCCTTTTTCTTAATATGAATTGGACTGAACTGACTACTTGTCAAGATTTTGCATCACTGTATGAAAGAGTACTAGGCCATACTCTTTTACTATTTTCCAGTGCAATTACATATAACAGCTCACCTGCTATGGACTGAAGATCTCTGTTTCCTAACAGCATCATAGAACCCTTTTAAGAAATCTTTTCTGGAGTCACTGTTCTTAAATAATAACATCTTTTCTTAGTTGAGTTTTACTGTAAGCCAAAAAATAGATTATGTGCATGTCATATAGACATTTGCAGTTGCACTTCTCTCCATGAATTAAACTTTCCTTGTCCTTCCTCAAATATTCCCGTCATCTATAAAATATTTCAGAAAAAAATGTTTCCGTCATAAATTAGTTTGCACTGTGGCAGGAGCTGTTTTTAGATATGTTTGAGCAGTGAAAGAATGTTAAAATTATTCAGTTGGATAATAAATATCATAAGAGCTGTTGGAAGAGTACTGTTTGCAACATTCTGCTTATAAAAGATGTCTGTATATTACTTACAGTGGTCAGTCTGGCAATTTAACCACCTAAACTCCTCCACCCGTAGTTTAAAAAATGTTTTAGTTTGTATGAAAAGAGAGAAAAGAAAGATCTAGTGTAACTGACTTCCTCATGAAGTGCAGGAAGGAACACTGGAGGGGGTCTAAGCCTCAACACCCTTCTCCACATGTGGACACTCCCAGAGCAAATTCCCACAGAGCCTTTCCATTGCCAAAGTCACAAATATACATCAGGCTCCTGGTGTTAGAGGTAGGCAGTGAAGGATCATAACTCCTACCTTGTCAGTGCTCACTTGGAAGTAATTTTTAATCTCTTTGTTTAAAAGAGCAGTCTGAATATCCTATTTGCATAGAGAAGGTCTAGAATAGAAAAGAGAAGGAGAAGGAGAGGGAGGGGGAGGGGAGGGGAGGGGAGGGGAGGGGGAGGGGGAGGGGGAGGGGGAGGGGAGGGGAGGGGAGGGGAGGGGGAGGGGAGGGGAGGGGAGGGGAGGGGAGGGGAGGGGAGGGGAGGGGAGGGGAGGGGAGGGGAGGGGGAGGAATTTTTCAGTTGGAACAAACCTGCACAGATCATCCAGTCCAACTACTCAATCACTTTGGGGAAGACCAAAAGTTAAAGCATGTTATTAAGGACATTGTCCAAATGTCTTTTAAACACTGAGAGGCTTAAGGCAGCAACTACCTCCCAAGGAAGCCTTTGACTATCCAGTATTTGACCATCCTCTTGGTAGAGAAATGCTTCCTAATGTCCTAATGTGCAGCTTTGAACCATTCTCATGCATGCAATCACTTCATATCAGAGATCAGAGCTCAGAGCTCAGCACCTCCCTCTCCATGTCACTTCCTCAGGAAGCTGTCAGCCTTCAAAATAGACAACTTCTATTTTCTCAAAAATAGACAACCCCAAACTCCTTCGCTTCTCCTAATAGGAAAGCAAAAATTTATCTAAAATCTGACGATGGAGGTTGTCAGTCCACTGGAAAAAACTTTTCCTTGCTCTGGTAGTACACATCCTTGATCCTCAGTAATAGAAGGAATTTTAGGAAGAAGATTCTCATATGGGAAAAGGCCAAGAAGGATTTTAACTTTTAGAGACAGGGAAATATAAGCCCATGATTTAAAAATTTTTATGGATACATAAAGAAAAATGGAGGAAAACATGAGTGTTTTATTCAACTTCTCTCTTTATTTCTAGTACTGAACATTTCAATACTAGCTGAAAGAAGACCTACATGAATCAGAACATTTATTATACTTTTTCTTTTACAATGCTTTTCCTTAACTTTTGAAAAAAAAAAACTTAGTCTGATTCTGACAAAAATAAATGAGTATTATGGATATTGAAAATACTTACTACTGAAGCTGATGTGCACTGATGGGAGGGAACATATTTGAAAATATAGGGCATATTTTCAGATTTTTAAAATGTGTTTGGCATCATGACGTTTTCTGTCCAGAGATAAAACAATGTGGGAGGAGCTTTCTGACCTGATATTTTAAAAAATCCATCTAATATTAAAGCAAGGTCTGATCTCACACATTTTTCAAGGAACCTTCTTTGCTTAAAATCCCTCCAAAAAAATTAAGCCAAACAAACTAACAGCACCTCATTCAATGTAAATATAAGGAGCTGAAGTATTCTAATGTTCATCACCTCCCTTAGTGATTCTTAACAATTATATTTTTTCATGAGAAAAATAGACTTAAATGGTTTTTCAGTTCATATTGACGATGAACAATGACCATTTCCTTGTTTATAGATTTTGTGAGTCCAAATGACTGTCTGAAATTTATGTTTATTTTTTTTAAGAGATTAATTATCTCGATTCTGAAGTTCGAAATTTTTCATTGACTTGAAGTCACACTAATGACTTCATAACCATTAGACTCCTGGAAGTTGCTAATTTAAGTGATCACAACAGACCAGAGAATTCTCCTGACTGTGACTCCACAGTTCATTGCTGGGAAGAAAGCAAATGGGAATCACTTTCTAACCTTGAACAAGGATGAAAATGTTGGTTAATGAATGTTCAATTCATGTACTGCTCTCCAGGCCACTTCTCCAAAGTAGACGGTGGGGTTTTGTGGATTCCTGAATTTGTGCAGTCTGTGTTGCTGCTGCTGTCTGAAAATAGTCTACTCAAAGGTAGGTAAAATATCCATATGAATTTCTGATATGGGAACTTTTCTATTCTTTTACCATATTCACTGACCAATTAATATTTTTATTCCAATTCTGAAATAATTTATTGTGAAAATTTTCCATAGGATTCCATTATAAGTTTTGAGTATTTATATCTTGTTATTTAAATATGACAGCATACTTAACTTTGCCATGTTAGACTTTAAACATTGCTTCAACCAGAAGTCACATTAATTTAACTATTCAATTTTCAGTTTTTGCTAATTTCAGTAGCCGCAGTAGAGATAGAAGCCAAGCCTGTGAGTGGTTGGAGTTTCTCAGTCCCTGCTGCACTGGTGGAGCCTGATCAGCTGTAATCAATTGTCTCTATGCATCTTTTCCTCTGGGGTACCTTTCCCACCTGTAACGTTTATCCTTTGCTCTGGGCAGCAGTAGTTGTCTGTGAAGGGATACCCAAACTATGTATTTTATAATGCTTTCCATTTCCCCAAAGTACATTACATGGCATCTTCATACTTTTGTTTAGTAACAGTTCATGATGGGAAGAGGTCCAGGAGAGGAGAGAGACAGGGAGAAGAACTGAGACATTGGGAGCATCAGGCAGGGATATGAGAACACTTTCATCCAAGTTAATCTGGGTTACCAAGGTGTAGAGGAATTGTGATGCAAAGATATCCACATGGGCAACACATCCCATGAGGCTTTTTAACCAGGATGTCACATCACATCTAGGGGACGCTGATAAATTCTCTCAAAGCGCTGCACTGAACAGACTAACTGGCTCCAAACTTCAAGAATTTATTTTTTACATTTTCATGGTGTATACTTAATTAGAGATGGAGAACACCTTAGAGAGAAGGAAGTTAATGTTAACCCTATACTACCCATGGTTCGCAATATTCAAGTTTTAGCCAAGTTGCAAGTTTTGTTTATCATCAGACTATACTTAATTTTTCTTCTCCCTACTGAAGTCACAGAATAATTGAAATTACCTTAGCTTTTGTCTTTCATCTTTGCTCCCAAGAGGAAAAGGTGTTCTCTGCACTTACTCTATTTTATCTTTTTTCACTTTGGATAGCCAGGGCTATGTGGAATATTCCAGGTGATATATTACAATGACTTTTTAAAATGACATAATGCCAATTCTGTCCTGAAAAAAGTCCCTTTACTAGGATGATTCATAACTATCACTTGTTTTCAACCCACAATGCAATCCTTATCAGTCTATAAGGTCAGGTTGATCATAGCCAAAATTGCATTTGCAGACATGTAAATTAGGAGCAGACTCATAGTATTATCCTTAAATTAACAATAGTGGGACTGATTCAGAGGAAAGGTAGATGATCATCCCTTATCTCTGAGACTCACCTGAATTTCTGAAATTCAACAAACTGAATCTGAATTCACAGTTTACCCATTTTTAATTCAACGATTTGAACTAGCACAACTCCTGCAATTTGTGCCAAATTTGTTACTAAAAATATTCAATTAGGTCACTAAAGTCATTGCCAAGGATAACCATAGGGAAACTTTGTTGACAAGTCTTTCAGTATGAACTATGGTTACACAGCCTTGAGAAGTTGTCTTAATTTTATTACAATGCTTCTGTTTAAAATTTTATTACAATGCTTCTGTTTAATACCAAGCCTTTTGCATGGAGCCAACACTACAGGGCCATACTGGTCTGGCACAGTAGTATGGGCTTCACTGAAATTGTTTATTTAGAAGTTCTGTTTTCTCATCAAAAACTGTAAATTTGCATTGCACCTAAGATGAGTGTTTGCTTTTTTCAGGATCAGGCTACACTTTAGATATGCAAATGAATCTGTGACCCGTATCTTCTACTCATTTTAATTATAGCATTTCAATAATAGAAGGTGTGAACAAAAGGCCTTTACATGTCTTTAGAAATCTCAGCACATATCTACCTGTCTTTAAAAGATGTAATCAGCCAGATAGTTTTTAGTAAGAATATTAACAATAATATTAAGTGGCAATGATAACAGCAATCATAATAAGTCACGAGAAATAGAGGATACACATGATCTTTGTGTCAAGAGGAATGTGAGGTCAATTCAATTGATGTTTGCAAAGACTCTTGGCTCAGTCCAGATAATATAATAGAAGCATTATTTTTCGACAGCCAATGTATTTTGTAATTGTTGATGATTTTTGAGATATAAAAGAGAATACTAATCGGCTTAAACTATCATTAATTTTGCAAAAAAAAGAGCAGGGTTTTAAATTAATAAATCTGTCTTTCATTTATACTGTATTAATTTAGGAACACAATAATCCTGGGGCTCTTTTATTCAAGAATGCCACCTTCATAATTTAATGACAAAAAGGAGAATAATAATTGAAATATGTTGCTCATCACTACCATTAAGAAACAGAAGTACCTTTTCACATTTCTCCAGCATACTTCCTTCTCCCTTTGAGGATTTTCTCTCACAGAGCTCAGAGTACAGTTAACCTCTCACAGTCAATAACTGCACACTTGAATAAATCAAAATTAAGCCTAATTCATTTTTAACCCTACACTCAGCAACAGTAATGATTGAGTATTTGTGACAAAACTGCAGAAGGGAGCTTGTACTTTAAGGGTCCAAACATTGCCCGTGTTCAAGAAAATGGAAAGCTGAGGTGACCTGATCTGCCTCTGCCCATTAGGGACTTTTTGATAGTCATTGTCTTCAAGAAAAATAATTGCTTCCCAAGAATGCTCAGCTAAATCATTTTATTAGTGTGAACTGGATTAAGGTTATAGGAAGGTCCCTCTTGCTTCTTACCCAATAATATCTGACCATGCATATCAAAGAGTGGAGGAGGCAAATTATTCATTATTTCAGCAGCATAATGAAAGCATAAGGGAGGTTTAAAAGGACGCTATCTGCAGCAGGAAACTGTCAAAGAACGTGGGAACACAGCCCTCCTGCATTTTTGTTTCAGCTCCGTTGATCAGAAGATTGAAAGGCCTGCTCTACCTACAGGGGTCCTCTGTTCAGGCCCCACAGTGCAATTATAATCCGTCCTCACCTCCTTTAGAATGACAGCCCAAAAACAAAGCCCAGAGCTTTTGTACAGCTTAGCATTCCTAAGAAACACAAATCTTCATTTCTTTCTTTCCTTTTTTTTTTTTTTAAACTGTTAAGAATTAATTAAAATTGCTCTTATATAATAATATCAAGGGATAAAACAGCTTAAAATTATCTAATGCTTTTTAAGGGCAGAATTTTTTCTACAGAAGGATCAATTGCTCACTGCCACAAGGTAGAGCAGCTCTTCTTTTGTCTTCCTGCTGCCTCCAGGAATAAGGAGTCCAGTAGGCTGCATTTTGGATGAGGCTGTTTAATTTCATTTTTTTCCTGTCATTATTCCTGTTGTTTACACATGTTAGTGACAGAAATTTGAAAGTAGTTGGATCCTCAGTGGCTCTTGCAGTTAATCTTGCTGGATCTCGGCTTTTCAAAGGGTGTCTAAACAAAAGCCATTGCACCTCCATACCTAACATGTAGAGCAGGTCACTTTAAAAGCACCAAATTGTAGGAGATGTGATGGCCTAAGTAATTAAGAGATGCAGGAAACATGTGAAAAAGTAACATTTTTATAGTTTCCAGCAGCAGACTATTTTGGAGGCCAATTTTAAAACAGCAGCAAGCTACTAAACCTACTAAACATATTGGCCCTTTAGTATTCCTTCAGCTGGCCCACCACATCGTTGTGGTTATCTGAGGAATGCTGTAGATTGCATTACTATAGCAGCTTGGAGAGTGCTGGTGCTTAACATAAAATGTTGAGTCTGTGTTGCTTCCTCCAGCACAAACCAGGCTAAAACCAGCAGCAAGCAGCCCAAAATTAACTGTCAGGTTCCATTGCAGAGTGAGCACACAGAATGTGTTTGGCAAGCAAATCTCACATCATGTGCACGACCTTTAAATGCACATATTTGCAGAAGATTAGAGAAGACTCCAGGCTGCTTGAAAGCTTTGGTGGGTGAGATCAATATGGGATGCCACAGAGTAGTCTGGCTATGGATGTGAAAGTCTACTTTGGAAATGCAAAGACCAGGTGTTAATGAAAACTGTGGTAATGGCATGAGTTTATTTCACTGTTCTCAACCTCTGATTCATATTTCTCATCCAGGACAACCTAGAATTACTTTTAGGCTAATTTGGGGGGATTTTTAAAATATGTTTAAAATGTTGTACAGCTACAATGCCAGGAATGAAATATGGCTTCCAAGAATACAAGTATATTTACAAGCCAGGTTATATCGCAACTGTTCTGATACTTACCAGTAAGTTCATACTATTCTTGTTTCACTTGAAATTCACTTAAACTATTTGCATTATCTAGCAATTGTTTTACAATTTTTTTTAATTAGTAAAGAAATTCTTAATGTGTGTTAAATTGAGTGGTTAAGGACCCTTTACAAGCATTCAGGAAGAACGCATTTTAGCAAAATTGTGCTTAAAAAGATAAATACTTTAGTATCCCTCTCAAGATTTATTTTTAGGGCGTGTGAGGCCATGTAAATAGGAATCAGGCTGCTGAATCATAAAACCATTTCTTTTTGGTCTGTTATAGGTTGGCTTCCTTTGAAAGGGACAAAGGCCCATTATCTTATTCTTTTTCACATATGGTTTATCTCTTTGCCCTCTAAATGACACCAGTTGGATGGTTCATGTAAGATACCCAGGAGCCTCAGGACAGAAGGGAACTAAGCAGTGAATAGCCAGTGGGGACAAATCAAAAGCCAAGAGCTGGGTCTGTCATTCATTTCCTATGCTATTACCTTTGGAACTACTATGGCACAGAAGATCACTTCTGGAGCAGTAGAAGTGTTCAGGGATTTGGTGGAACATCTGTTCCTGATATATTTCTGCATCAGAACCTGTGAAAAAATCTGAAGTGATTCTCTGAACTGGCCAGTGGAGTCCCACCAGCAAGGCATCTTTGGGGAAATGTTCAGAAATGTGACATTCTTCAAATATGTAGAAATCCTGCTCTTTGAGGTGAGGTATTAGCTATCTCTTGCTACATCCTAGCAACAGCACTTAGCAAGCAGAACTTTTTTTCTTTTCTTTTACTTTCTGTAATTCTGCAAATTTGCATGTCAGAATGGATATAGTGCTTGACTGACTTTCAAATAACTGGTGCAAACACATCCCTTTCTGGAATTCAGAGCAGCTCTTTGACAGCCTTTGATAACGTGCAGGACCAATCAGACTCCAAAGACCAGGCATGCCCTAACACCAAGTGAAGGCTCAAATCACACCAATCTACCTTGAGGAACTCTAAGACTCACGGAGCTCCATCTTCCAAGGGAATATCGAGGCTTCCCTGGAACTCCAGGAGTTATAGCTGCATTTGGACTTCTTTATAACTTGCATACAATTCTGCAGAGATTCAGGTCAGAGATGAACGGATGAATGAGCCATGGTAACTGCAGGTTTATTTCCACGGTTGTTAATGAAATGATTGTGAAAGTTTCTAGCCATTACCATTCCAGATTTCTTTTCTCCTACCTAACACCCATTTTGAGTCTAATTAGCTACAAAAATCTAGCTACTGACGATGTTTATGGGGAAAAAATAGCCTGTGGACACTATTTATTCCTTTTAGACCAAACAGAATTAATAATTATTTTTAATGGTTTCACTTTTGCTTTGGTTTGGGTTTTCTTTCTTTAATAAGAAATAGACCTAATGAGCTTTTAAGAAACTCTGAAACACCTAAAGGAACTATGACAGTTTTTTCAATTTGAGAAAATACAGCATGGCCATCGTTCACTGTGTTTGTGGTTTTAGCCCCACTGTCATCAAAATATTGCCTAAGGAAGAATGTATCATCCTGAAAGGTCAGTTAAAATCAGTCTTTTCAGTTTCTTAAAAAAAATTTTAATAGTATTTTTCTACAATGTTTCTCAAGTCAAATGCTTACAGTTTTCCAGGAAACACTCTTAAATTGAACAAAACCACAGATATATGGAGTTATCATACATTTTATTTCCCCCTTTTGTACAGTGTCATCTTTCAACTACAGTTTCTTCAGAATAGCTTTTCAGGTACAAAAGCTCTTACAATTTTAACTTTTAAACAGAATGATAATGTCATCCTTTCCCTGTAAACTGAGGGATTCACAAGAACAAAGCCATAGCATTGACCCCCCAAAGGAGCTGAAAGCTGAAAGATAGAAGGAACATCCATCCATAATGGTCTAGAAGTGACTGTCTGTGTTTCCTAATGCAAGGAAATTGCCTTGTGATGCATCTGAATAGAAATACATCATTAAGAGTTGGTGGACTATCAGAACGAAAGTAGGCATTTGGGTACTAAACAGATCTTCCTGACTTTTCTTTGTTCTCCAGCTCCCCAGCTGTTTCAGCTGCGAACTGCGAACTCACCCTTTTTTTTTTTTTTTTTTTTTTTTTATTTATTTATTTACTGCATTCATATTAGAAAGCTCCTTTGTTTTATGGTCGATTTCAGGAACTGGATAAGCCAAAAGCTGTTTGCTCTGTTGTACCCCTGTGCCACCAAAAGACCAGATTGCTTGTGTGTGTGTGTGTGTGTGTGGGGGGGGGGGGGGGGGGGGGGGGGTGTGAGTGTGTGTGGGAATGTGTGTGCACATGTATGGTCTCAAAGGGAAAACTCAGTTTCTAGTAATATTTAGGTTGTTCAGGTCAATCTCTGCTCAGCCAAGTCAGCCAGCTCTTCCAGCTACTACAGCCACACACATCCTCCCAGGAGCTGATAACTCTAATGGTCTTCAGGCATCTAAAATCTGTTCTGTCTCCATAGTCTGAACTGTTCCTCATATAATAGCAAAGTTATAGTCTTAGTCTGATCCCTTCCACTGTCCCTATAGATACAAAAACTCAAGACACAGATCTGGCATTCTGCATCTTTCCATTTTCTGACAGGACCTGGGCAAGAGATGATTGTGTTTCCTCCTGTAAGAGCTCAGATATTGTCATTACCAAGAGGAGCATCCTTAATATTTTTCCAAACACTTCTTGCATCTGAGAAGTCATTCAGAAAGATTCAAAGACTCCTGTAACTACCATTAGCTTGTGCAAATTGTTACAGCTCCAACCACAGCTAGATATGGATAATATCTATTTTATCCACATATTTCTGAGACCTGAATGTCTCCAATTAATGCAAATGTTAATCTATTTCTTTCCATCCACATACATTGTGGTGGGAGGGTTGTATCCATATTCTCAGTATTGTTTTTCACAACCTACTGGAAAGTAACTGACAGTACAAAGTTTTTTCCCTTGCTTTGAAACTTTGTCCTGAATGTAGAGATTTATCCAGACTGAATGCCTTCCATATCTGTCATCTGTGTCAAATCTGTTTCACTATGATTCAACTATGATTTCAAATATTTTCTTTACCCATTTAAATATGAGTGAAAATGAATTTTTATTTGTCCATTACTTGAAAGTTATTCATTTGGACATGTTCTCATCACAAAGCACTTTCAAGTGTGAATACCTTAATGAAAGAAGTTAGCTAGAGGGTAACTAAAATAAGTGATGAATGTGTCTAAAAATGCAGAAGGTAAACAATTTTTTTTTTTATTTTCAGTTTATTTTATTTCAGCACTCTGTTTTGGGCTTGTATCTCACAATGTGTTTTAAATCCAGAATAGATACAAGGGATATGCAAAACACAAGAAATGGGGAATATTCACAAAGTTTTTTGGCAAAAGAGCATACTGTGAAAATTACAGAGTTTGTTCTCATGAGCCCAAAGCTAGGAGCTAGGAGCTGAAATTCAGCTTTTTAGGCAAAACCAATGTCAATTCATTTCCACACCAAATGTGCCAAATACATTGATATAGTTTATTGAGGGTCAACCTGAACAACACAATTTTCCATAAAACTTGCAAATGTTGACCAGCCATGGCCAAAAGATGCATTCTGGAGGCATGTGCCCTGGAACATCCAGGGCCTGGCATATCTGACATATCACCAGGCTTGAAAACAAGTTCTCATACTCTGTGTGCTTATGAGAAAAGTCACAGACATTTGTGCTTGTGCCATGTGTCCTGGAGCCTGTCAGCTTGGATGGAGACTTTTGCTTCAGATTCTGTGCTGTGGAATGGATACCTTCATGGCTCTGAAAAGGTCCATGAGCTGCACAAGGACTAAAAATACCAGAGTATTGCTGCTGTTATTTTGAAAAATAATGACCTACTGGTTTGAAAGGGAGAAGCATCTTCTCCCCAGAATTTACCTTCCTTCTTCACATCTTCTGCAGAAGGCAAAGAGGCTTCTGAAACTTGGGTTAGTTGGGATGGATTAGAAGCTCCTCATGGGTTATGCTAGTAATAAAGTTGGCTGCAGCTAATGTTTGAAGGGAGGAACCTGCTCATGCTGATGAATAGTGCAAACATGCTGCTCTATACCTTACAGTAATATATTATACAAGGTAGTGGTGGAGGCAGCCACTCTAAATATTACTGCTTTGTGAGAACACCCTAAGCCTTTCTGTTGAATTGCTACAGTCATGGAGCTGGTATCAACCAACTGCACTCATGTGGATGCTTTTGGTACCTTTTAGTACCCTTTTTTGAAACGTTTTCACAAAGGTAGTTTGTTGCTTAAGGCTCTTGCTTCAAATACATATTTTTAGCTCTGACATGCTAGTACCTGCAGGGAACATCAACAGTTTTTATTAAGCTTTAGCAAGGCTCTTCCCTCTGGCAAGAATTTCCCCTGCCTGTTGATGATTTTATGGATGGAGGAAATGACTCATTAACTGTTTGCAGCCTGTCAGAAGAAGGACAATTGTACCAACATCATGGTGACATTTTGGACATGGAATGAAACAGAAAATCAAGTTAAAAATTGAAAATCCCTATTAATTTTTAAGTGGATCTCATTCAGCATGTTGAGAAGCAAAAGAGCTGATTCATTATTTCTCAGACCTTTTGAAGTTGTTGATATTTTCAATGCAAAATTAACTTAAAAGGCTACTTCCAAGATATCTGTTTGAAATCATGCCCAGCCTTACTTCTCCCGTGCCAGCTGAAGCAGATGTGAATGAAGATCTCTGCTTTGTGGAATCAGATTTCATTGCTATGCCAGCAGTTGAACTCAGCTTTCATGCCCACACTGACAGAGAGTAAAACTGGAGAAGAGCAGCACAAACCACTATATCTTCTAATTCCTTTGCAGAGGGGAATTTAGGCAGGGAAGATTCGTGGTCATGGGCCTTGGGGAAGCACTATAGGATGTCTTGTTTAGGTCCATGAGGTGAAATCTCCTAGTGTAACCTGTATGAAAGGCATCACAAAGGTTGCTGCACCCTCCCACTGCCACAGATATGTCATCAGTGCATGCAGGAATGAGTCAAATCCACTGCTTGAAAAATGTTTTCAAATGCTTTGGGTTTTTTTAACAGACAAACCTTATGAAAATATTTTCTTTAACACTAGTTTCCCTGGAGACATTCTGCTTTGAAATGATAAAGAAGATACTCCCAGTGCATGAATTCTTGCCCTCACAGGCACTCTTTGGACAATCAGAGGAACTCTTTAAACTCAAGGGTAATATCCATAACAACACATGGCTTGTTATATCGTGCAGCTTAATCAACCATAAAGTGATTCCAATTTGAATATGTTCTATTTTAATTGGCAATTGTGTTGCTATCTGTGCTTACAAATAGAAGTCAGAATAGTCATGTTAACTTCTGTCATGCTGCTCTGCAGACTAATTTGAGCTATATTAAAGGATTTTGATTATTCAAAGTTGAAATAATTGCTTAGGTGTAAATATTATATCAGAATATAGATTTCTGGTTTTGAGAGTAGAAGTAGTTGCGGAAAAGGAGTAAAAGTAGGTGAAAGTGGAAAACAATAAAACATTTTAAACTTTTGTTGGTTTACTCTTCAAGTACATTAACAAATGCAACAGGAGGATTATTTAACCTTGTATCTGACTCTGCTCTAGAAATTAAGCTGGACTTGAACTCCTCAGATCCCTTCCAATAGGAATTGTCCCACTTTTACAGATGCCCAAACCAAATAGAAGGTCAGAAAAATTCCAATTCCTTAGTATGATTCTGCTTTCTGTATGTTAGTTATGACATAGCATGGAATTCCTCATTTTCATCACTGTTAACATAACTGCACTGTCAAATGTTTTTTCATATTATATGTGGTACACCTAAGCAAAATACAATGTAATTTAAAATTCTTGATCAGTTACATTCCTGATCAGGATGTTTCTTACACTGGAGGAGAGGGTGAAATTCAGCAAAGGAAACTGTCTGTCCTCTACTGGCTTTGCTTTTCCTTTAGTCAAAGAGAAACTTTGTTCATTACAATGTTGTAAGATCACCCAAACCATCAAACTACAAAGGAAAACACTTGACATTTGATACCCCTGATTAAAATTGTAAGAATTTTCTTGCTCAATTAACCTAATTTTCTTAATAACATTCTGGAGTAAATGCAAGAAAATATTAATGTAGACACTGTGAAAATCATTCTATTTACCAGGTGCTCTTTATTTTTTACTACTTTGTCACCAGCTGTCATATTGTCTTGATGGTTATGATACAGAAAGAGATTTAAAAAAAAAAAAAAAAGAGAGAGAGGAGAAAAAGGAGCCATTGTTCCCCACATGCATTATTGTAGTTTCATGTGTTATCACAGCAGTAATGGAATCAAGTCAGCCATCTCCTCACTTGAGACTGCTGTAAAGAATGAAGATATACTTCACTACATTCTAATTAGGGAAAGAAATCTTGCGCCATCATTGGAAAAAAATATTTTTAGGGTATGAAAGACAGGTGCTTCTTCAACTCTTTGCCTTGAAGCAGAAGGCTGGGAAGGACAGATCAGCTTGGCACCAGACTGCATGGGGGGAACATGGTGAGTCAGCCAACATTGTGATTTTGGCTCAACAATAAACACAGAATACTAAAACATGGGATCATTCCATTCAGGTAACACTGTCAAATAACAGTCTCTACAGAAGAATCATCTGGATTTACAAGACAACACTCATCTTTCTTTTATATGCTTAAATCAGGGTACAGGATTGAGAGCTGGTATCTCACTGCGCCTTCAGCTTCCCCTGAGTGTTTCAGAACTCCATAGCTCGCTGCTCCTTCCCTGCAGTGCAGAGTGAGACCCTTGCTATCTAAACCAAAGGAGCTCCACTCAATTTTTTGGAATTCCACTGGCAAAACTATTTATCCACACTACATATGTCTATTGTGCCTTGAGATTAGCTCCATATCATTTGATATTATGCCTTTTTAATCACATGGAGGATGCCCTCCAGGAGAAAGTCTTACACTTCTTTCATGAAAGAAAAGGTATTGCATATTAAGGTAATGCATAAACAAGCAGTGGAATTAGCTATTTAAATTCTGAATAGTAATAACAATCAAAATAAAAGTAAAGATACATACCTCCAAAATGAAAGGAAAGAAAAATTTCTTATCCAGCAATACCCATCTGGCAGAACTATTGCCTATCCAATGCACCACAAATATGCTGCATGTCCACTAGTGTGTATGTGGAGACACTGAAATCAGGAATTCTTCCCAAGCTTGTCAAACAGCTAAAAATCTCTTTCCAGTGATGCAGCACCTGACAAAATCTTTCTCCAAACTGATGACTGCATGAGAGGGAAGATTTGAGCCCTGGCCACAGCCACCATGTGGAACACTCAGGTGATCCATTTCTTGTTATGCAGACCCAGGTGACTGCCAGGCTGGTTCTATCAATAAGGTGGACAAAAAGAGGCAGGACATGATAAACAGGACAAATCAGGATTTTACACTGGAGATCAGAGGCATCTATAGCACTCTCTCATATAACTGTTTTGTCATGTGGACTGTTAAATTTCTGGTTTCTCAGTAGTTTCTCAGTAGTTTTCAGGGTAAGAGATCACCATCCAGCTCCTGTTGTCTATCCTTTAGAAGTCAGCAGTCAGTAAGTAGAAAGAAAGAACAGATAATACAAGAAGAAAATGGAACAAATACAGGGAGCGTGGTAGAAAGGGAGCAGACTGGCAGACTGCATGCTAGAACCTGCACAGCACACTATAACCTGGGCAGTTCCAGAAAGTGTAAGAAGTGTGTTTGTTCAAAAGCTGCAGTTCAGTTCTCTCAGCTTGGGTCATCCCATCTAGTCAACTATTAACAACAGCAGCAGTCATACCATAAAAACATGCTGCTCAGCCTTTGAAAGAGTTACTTTTTTTTCTTGTTGCTCTTGGGAGACTCTTGTCAAAAGATCAAAAAAGAACCTTCTGATTTCCTAAGTCCATTCCCAGCAACAGCTCATTTGTCCAGGTGTCAGCCTTTCCTTTGTTTTTAATGCTTTCATGATATTTGTCAGTGGACATTTTAGAGAGTAGCTATGTCCCCTCTGCACCTTCTTCTGGCTAAGCCTGCCAAATCAAGCTGTTCCAGCATGACAAATTGTCTCTTCTTATTGATTATCTAAATAACACATCACCACAAGCACAGGTGATTCATACATTTCAGGAAGAAGATTCCTTTTGCTTTAGCTGTTCTGTGCTATTCCAGCTTCTCTTGAGTTGTAGCTTACGACTTCTGCATTAACAGCTTCCTGAGCTGGTGTGGTACTGGAGGGAAGTGATACATCTGTCCTGTCCCTGATAAAACATTCTCTTTGCTGGAATGAGAGGTAGCCAAGGAAACTGAAACTGAATGATCTTTTTTTTTTTTTTTTTTTCCCCCCGCTCATTCAGCACTTTCATCAAGCCCTGGAGAAAGCTTTTCAGCAAAGGGTCCCTAGTCCATAAGGACAGCAGGGGTTTCTACACTAGATTAATACTTTGTAATATCCTAAGCTGCTTGAGCTTTTTCTGACACTTCAGGGAAGCAGAGGAGGTAGACCAATTTTTTTCTTTTGCCCTCTATTACCATAATGATTTCACCAGCAGGTAAAGGAAGTCCTTGCTCCTTTCCCTATGAGATGTGAATGTGCCAACATCCCCAGAATGCTCCTAACCTGCAGCTTCTCACCCTAACCTGGAGTATGCATTTGTATCATATTAACAAATAAGTTGTCACAGACACCATGTGTTCCAGCCCTTTTTTCCACCTTGGCTATCTCATATCAAGTAATGTGATTCTGGGACTACAGATTCCTCACACATGGGAAAGTAGCTCAGTGATTCACAGAATAATATTAATAATCATGAATCAAAATATGTGCCCATCTTTCAATACAGGTAAATTGCACTTTCTTGCTTCTGCACTGTCCTTTCTCTAATTCAGAATCAAACTGACTTCTGTGCACACATCTTAAGGATCCAAAATCTTTATTCCCACATCATTTTGCCTTCTAGTTTGCTATAACATGTCCCAGAAGGTAATTATGTCTGATGACTGTGAAGAATTTCAACACTCAACACATCTTCCTTTCCTATAATGTGCAATAAGAATGCATTGATTTGAACCTTTTGAAAAATGCAGGCTTTTTAAAAGGCAGGTTGTCTGCAAATCTGGCATGCTAATTTCCCATGTGTGATTGGTTCAACATGCAGATACTCAATGGTAAATAAAACCAAAGGTTTGTAGAAAAGAATTTCTGAGCAAGTTTATTAGGTTAAAAACTGTTTTGTTTTGGTGTGCCACTGTTGTTGTTTTTTCTTGGTCCCACATGGAGAGCAAACATGGCCTGGAAGAGTGTTATGTCAAGTACCTCCCATCATGCATTGTCGCTGCTCAGTGAACTGGAGTCTAAAAAAAGTAATTCCTCATTTTCATCTTGACTAGGATTCCCCTTTTCTTTGCTGTGAAGCTGCACTAATCCTTCATTCAGAGCAACCCACACCCTCTGGTTCCACTCGGAGTTCTCCCTTTCTAACATCATTGTATTCTTTATCTGGGCCTTCTTCTTCCAATAGTACTCCTTGAAAGCTCTTTCACAGACAAGAAAGGACCAGCTCCATAATGGCCAAGTTGGCCCTTTTCTTTTCTCTCTCTTTTTTTTAAGCTTCCGACTGCGCTTTGCTATTTAATCTTCTTGAGGCGTTCAAGATGTCACTTGCCTCTGATGACTATAGACAAAAGGGAAATCCATCCAACTTGAATGCAGTGTATACTTGAATACATAGGGTTGCTTTGAAGAGAGTTTCTTGAAACCTCTGTGTTTCATTGGCTGTCTTGGTGGCCTTCGTGCAGGTCTTTATGTGAAATCATATGCCCGTTCACAGACCACATTTCTTGGAAAGTTACCTGAATTTTTCCACCCCTATATGTTACCAGGTGAGATATAAATCAAAAGAAATTTTTTCAACCAGGTATTTTTGATAAGCTAATCAGAATTCCTTCCTCACCAAATGTATAGATGAACACTTGATGCTCTGTGGATGATTTTACTGCTTGCATTGCAGATATTTTACAGGTAGCAGTGTTATATTCTCCCTTCATTCTGCTCCAAGCTGAAAAAAAGGATAAGCAGAGGGCAGGGTACAGCAACCCCTTGCTCCAGGCCCTCCATTCCCTGTTGGAACATTAAAAATTAATATTTGCCTCTCTGTAATTCATTACATAAAGATTGATTTTACACTTCCTGTATTTTAGGAAACCTGAAACATTAATACAGGCTATTTTAGTTATGGACGGTATAGGCAAAATGCATTTACTTATATATTCTTTAGAGGACCCTGGTTTTCCTGAAGTGCTGAATGCCCCAAGACAAGTAACTCTAGCTGCTGGTTATCTATGAATATTTATACAGACTGACAACAGGCTGGTGGTGTGAAGGATGTGGATGAACAAGTATTTGTCCACACAGGTTATCAGTCAGTATAGATTGCATAGGCTTTGTATAGATTCAGTTTCATGAATTTATTTTTATGTTTCATCTATAGCTAAAATTCTAGGAAAACAACAAAATTGGCAACATCCCTTGCAGAGTAGATGGAAGTGCTAGAACTTTTATTAAATGGAAATATAGAATAAGAATTTCTGCATTAAAATATGAATCTACCTATTCCTAGCATCGGTGAGGACGAGAAAACTTGCAGTCTTTGTAGAGATATATACAACTTTTCATTTCCCATATCAATCATGAGAACAAGTTGAAGTTCAGATAATGGCCAGTTCCATTTACCCTAATTGTGAAGGACTTAGCCTGACTGTTTGCATTACAGACTGTGGCCACTGGGTTCTCAGTAGGGGTTTTCGGCCAACTCCATCCCGTAACAAACCCATGTTCATGCGTCGATTCAGATCCATCACCCTGAGATAAACTGTGAATATTGCCCTTTGTCCCGCGCTGCATTCTTTCATGCATTGTGTAGTGACTATTTAAGGATTTAAAGGCTCATTTGCACAATTCTTTTGTCAGCAGCCTGGGTGCAGAATGGAAAAGTGATGGCTTCTCTGTCTGGGTTATGCCCTGAAGCTCTTGTGAGAGGAATCTACATACATAAGTTTTTCTTACACATGCAGAATGTCAACACTAAAAAAAAAAAATGACCTGTCTGTTTCTGTAGCTTAAAAGGTTATGGGTTAATATAAGATGTGATTTGTTTTCCTCTTTTGTGGCATTTTAAAAAAATCAACACTTGAAAACAAACAGTAAAGGAAGACAGAAACACTGGGTATTTAAAAATTCAGCTGATTAGGGTTGCTGGAATTTGCAAAATAAATCTGCTTTGCTGAAGGAGATTGATAACATTAATAATTTAGATGCTCTCTATTGCTCATGAAATGTAGGAGAAGATAATATTTCAAAGGTCCATCTCATCTGCTCATTATGCATGTCTGTTTTGTTCATACATGTTTATTTAAACAAAAAACCCCCTTGAAATTATTTGTATATATGTATGTCTATGTGTGTGGACAAATACATATACATTTATTTATTTTAGAAACAGATCTTGTTATTCTTCCCCTCATAGCAAAGTTGGTTGGAAGGTTACACAAAAAGGTTAACATTTGGGAAAATCACCTCCTTGCATTCTAACTGAGAACTCAGAAGTCTGTGCTTGCTCCATCTGAACAATTTACCTCCTGTATTTATTATATCAATGATTTTTATTTGACAGATATGGATGTGTCATTATGTTAATGAAATTTGCAGTAATTTCTCACAAATAAGCAGGATTTGAAAGCAGATAGAAAAGTCATGTTTTAGCAAACTCAAGCTGCTAAGCTAGTACACCTGAACTGTGGAGGAATAGCATTGCCCTTTTCCATACAGCATTTTTCATTAAGGTTTATGACTCAGAGAGCTTAGGAATTGGCTGTGCTTCTTTTTCAGTGTTTTCTAAATAAATTGTTTTGTAATGTGTCTCATATCATTTGTTCTGAATAAAATGTGTGACGCAAGTGGCTCATGTAGTTGCTAAAAACCTTGAAACATGCAAGATTGTGGCCTTCAAAGTAAATCTGGTTGGTATTTTTAGACTAATTTAGCCACAACAATATGATTATAAAAACTAAATACCCTGTTGGCTGTACTAATTATCTATCTATTTTCCACCTACAAGTTATTAACATTAGACTGAATACTGAATTCTGTCCAGACTGGTGTTAATTGGACTTGAGCTGATTTTAATCAAACTCCAGCTGTTGTTGTTTAAAAATACTATGTTGGGATATTCCAATTTTTATATCAGTCATCCATCCCCTCTGCTCTGCAAACATGACGAGTTTTTGCCACCCAATTTTTTGCTTTTCCCAGAGTTTTTAAGTGATTTTGTAGCCTCATGTCTGTGATCAAAGTCTCTAAAGCTACCATATTCATCAAATTTCTCCTTGAAGCTTCTCTTTGGTGGAGTCCAGGCATCATCTGGTAGCAAATGATGGTAAGTGATATGTTCCAAATCATGTTATTAATGGCAACAGTTGGTTTAATCAGCCTACAGCTAAGGCTTATAACCACTATAACCCTTGCTACAGCTTCTGGCTATTATGTTGACCATAACTTTCCCCTGTCTCTTTGTCTACCTGCATGATTTTTGTTCACATTTCACCATGTGTTGGAGATTACAGGTTGTGTGGCACAAGAGCAGCCGCAGCTCTGCATGATCTCAAGGACTGTGAATCCTCATCATGGAAAAGATGTGTAACCGCCTCAACACCCTCTTTTAAATCCACTTCCTGTGAAACATCTGCCTGTTTGATCTTCATATAAAGATTGTTGGGATTTTTTTTTTGTTTTTAACCAGTAAAGACAAGAATGTAAATGCTTTGAAAACTAAGAATGAATAATTAGTAAATATTTTTATATGGAGCATATTAAAACTACAATGTAGTAAGATTATTGTTTTGCTTTCTATTTGCTAAACTTTAAGTAGAAGGTTGAGAAATAAAAAGCAGAGAAGTCTTGCACTGGATACTTCTGATTGGATTGCAGATCCTTAGAAGTTATGCAGATCATGTTCTCTCTATATCTGATGATTTGACTGTCATCCTTAAGCATAATGCCAAAAATTGGTCTCCCCTCCAGGGAATTCCGTGAACTTTTATACTATGATACATGTCTCATTTAAACATTTGTGTTACTCTTCTTTTCTTATAACATTCCTCAGCCTGAAGATATGCAAAATCATGTGAATCCAAACGTAATGTGCTCTCTGGGACAGACTGATGTCACTGACATGAGATAGCCTTTGAACTCTGGCTCAGGGTCCTGGCTGCAAGAAATATCTGAGGATATTTCAGAGAGGATTCTAAATATTGCCACAGTTTCAGAATAATGGGGGCTGAGCTCTTCCTTGAGCCCTCTTCAGTTTAATGCAAATGACCATTGGAAAATCTTTATAGCCAATGTGTGTTGATAGTACATACAACATGTAAAAATTCTGGTGTCCAGGATAGTGATAAACATTTATTCCTAATTGCAACAGAAAGGGTGAATGGTATTAGAGTCTGCCAGCTCCTGAACTGTGCACAGCTCACTGGCTGTCAGAGTCAATATCTAACAATACTAACAATATCATGGCATGGGTGATGGAGTTCCAGAGGCTTGGATCTGGTATATTTACCTCCAGTACCATGGCCACAGCCTGAGAAACATCTTCCAGGTTGCAAAAAAAAATGGTCAGGTGAAGGAGAATGAAGTCTAGGAATGAGTTACAACGCTGTCATATTGCTGATGGGAGCAGGGAGACAAGAAATGGAGGGACAAAATGTAATACAGAGAGCAGCAAAGGCAGCAAAATAAACCAGTTATCATGAGGTTACCTTTCTATTTTCCCCTGATTGCTTTTGGCAGCTCCCCACCAAACATGCCATTTTTTATGATCACCAGTCAAGAGTGGATGACTGCACAGGGACTCTTGGACTATATCTGAGCAAACTACACTGTGAGCTCCTGTGCCCCCCTCCCACTGTCCTCTGAAATGTTCACCTGATACAGATCCCTGTCCCTCACACAAAGTGCTCAGACCACCTTCTCGAAAAGTTCATGCAAATGGCCTGGGAATGCATGTTGCTAATGGGTACTTGGATGTGGCCAGCCTGTTTTAGAGCCAGGGAATGTTTTGTGTCCCTGTGGATCCTGGCCATGCCACACCCATTGGCTGCTCTAGTGCTCGACTATGCCTGAGTTATTTTATTTCTCAGCTCACACATAGTCTAGGTGTCACATTCAAGGCTGTGAATTCCCACAGCTATGAATTTTAGTCAATCCCTTTACAGCTCTTGCCCTAACTGTCTAATCCCATTGACTTTGATAGGAGTTATGCGTTTAGACACTTCCACAAAGGGCTCTTAGTGGAATTTTTAGATGTTTATATATAAACATATATAGTCTTAAGAACAAGGACTGTAAACTGTAAATCTTTGGTCTATAGTTGTGGTTTAATTTGTCTTCAAAACTACAGTGTTGGTGACACTGTAGAAATTATGTCAGCATAAAACTTAGAGAATTACATTTATTATCCATGCTAGTTTACTTCATTATTCCTATACAGCAATGCCTTTAGTGTAAAAGAAGTTAACTAGAGGAATTAGTATTCATACATATTTATTTTGAGGGCATTATTTAATTCGTTTTATTTTTTCATGTTATCTCTTCCTCCTTGCCCTTTCAAATTTTATTTTATTTTTATTCTTACTTTGGCAGTTTTAACTGATAACATAACAATATTTGCATTTAATAATTTGCATAATATAATTGTAACAAAATTTAAAATAAATGAAAGCTTGCAGATTACAAAACTGCAGAGTTCAGCAATATTTAAGTATACATAGAGAAGAATGATGCTGATAAGGCAGTTTGCCTTGTTAATATGTAGAGTAAAATCTGGTTCCTTAAGCCACAAAACAAAGCTAATTTAGGCAGAAGAATTCGAACACAAATTGGAAGTGATCTTTTTTTTTCTCCCCAGCTGTAAAGAGTTTTTCTCTAAAAGTGGCATATATAATACAGTGTATCTTGGATTTATTCCAGGAAGAATTATGAGCCAGTGCAGAAGGCCACACTGGGATTAACATATACATAAAAGAATTTGCACCAGGAGTATGCTGGAAATAAACAGTGTAAGATGACCTAACATTTAATTTATGTTTTCAAGAGGAAGAGGAATATACTCAAATTTTAAAAGGAAGTTGCCTAAGTCTCTTCTGCTTGAAACTGCAAGAATTTGAGAGGTAATTGAAAAAATTGTATTTCATCCTGATTGCAAAATACTCTTTTGTGAGCATAATTAAGTTCTACAGCCCTGATTTTGAATTTTAAACTTCCCTATCATACAAAGGATATTTCTTACCCAGAGAAATGTCATTCTGTGTCTCTTTCTTTGAAATAGAGTAATCTAGCTTTGATTTCATTCTTGCCTCAACTTTCACACTTAGTATGCCTCTAGTCATCTCCTGTTGGTGACACCCAAACTCAGGGCCTGTTCAGTTCTCTGCTACACTTTTATTTATTTTTCCTGAACTGCCGATAGGTCTCTCCTTGCTACACCCCACCAGGTGCCCTCTCTGTGTTCCTGGATGCCATATTTTCTAGGAACATCCCTCCCATTAAGTGTTTCCCTTAGTTCCTTCTGGGGCACCCTTACTGCCACTTCTCCTTCTTCTGCCCCTTATTCACTCACAGCTCTGTCCATTAAAAATCACCTACCCTCTACCGTGACATCTTCCTGTACTCCAGGAAAGACTGGTATTTTCCCAAGAAAGTCTTGGGATTAGTAAACCTAACTCGTCCTGGCAACATTGAAAAACAGTGATTCATCTTGCCAAAGTAACACTCATCCCCAAACTTCCATAAGGTAGAGGAAAACCAAATTCATCTTCCTTTCAGTAAAGAAACGCACAGATTAAATTCAGCCTTTGGACCCAATTTGTTGGCTTTCAGTAATCCCTGTATGAATTTATATAGACAGACCCAGAAAGTTTGAAGAAGGAATGCCTTAGGCAATTTCAGTGGAGATTACTGTAAATCTTCATTACTACAGTTATTCTGGGGACAGACAGAAGTTGTGGCTAGCTTGGCATCACTTTGCATTACCACAGAAGTGAATTTTAAAGTGAATAAAGGGAGTCAGCACAGCCACAGATAGTTGACTGTGGTACAATAGCAGAATAAATAATGCTTAAGAAGAGGGCATTCGTTGGGCAGGATGCTCCTAAGACACAACAAATCTTCATCCTTAATTCTGTAGCTTGCTAAATGAGTTAACAAAGACACAGAGTGATCTGAACTTTAGATGCATTTGCCTTCTGAGACAGCAGTTTTTCCCCTTGCACCACAGATTTACAGGGCAAAGGACAGTGTGACTAAATTTTAGCCACTTCTTCTGTACAATGTACAATGAAGAAAGCAACATGTGGAGAACTCACTCTTCTGTACCATTTAAGCATAGTTCAGAGTAATAAGAAATTAAGAGTCAAGGTCTGACTTCTCATGATTTTTCCATGGTTTTATGGCTGTATGCTTTAATATCATCAGCTTTTGTCAATGTAAAATCAGATAGTTCAGAATCTGCAATATATATTTATCCCATTCCTGATCTTTCAATCACAGAGGCCAACTATTTATGGCAGTAATGTCAATAAATTAACAGTGGAGAAAACAAATTCTGCATCATCATCTTGACCCATAAACCTACTCTTCTCCAAGTTAATAGAGATTTCTTTATTAATTGACCCCAAAAGTTACTGTGAGAGTGCTAATATGCAGTATGAAATCTTTTAATGGTAGTGGTTAGGTGAACTACAGATGGGATGACAAAAGGGTAATCTTGGAAGAAGTCTTAAATGGCAGTGAATATCTGAACTTATATTCCATTTATTTGGTGTTCTGTCCAGCCAAGTACCACTATCATGTGTTTTCAAAAAGAAAACTCAAGAGAAAGATTAATATTATTGGTAGGAATTATGTTTTTAATTAAAGATATTCTTTCAGATATAACTGAAAGATGTGTGCCACCAATCAGTGCCTATTTGCTCTCTCCTGTCTCACTACTGGCAGGTTTAAGAGCAAAATCCTGCATGTTTCCTAGCAATATATCCACAATCTTGCCTCTTCCCAATAATTCACATGGAATGTGCAGTCCAAACAAAGAGGAGCTGTCTGAAATGTTTTATCTTAAAATGTTACTGCTGTTTGAAAGATATTTTTAAACCCCTGTCCTCTCCAAAGACCTTATGGGGATTCTTTCAGACTTTCACAACATATTATTTCAAGTCACCTTTTGAAGGCAGCAAAGCCACGTGTTCCTGGAAATACACAGTCTAGCAAAAGAATGCTGGACTGCATTCATAAATAGTATGTAGGACAGGAGTAACCCCAGGGGCCAGTTTGCTGCCTTGGAACCAGAGAGCAGTAGCAGCGCTGCAGCTGAACAGAGGTCTTGTCAGAGCCACAGAGGAAATCCCCAGAGTAGGCTGACTGTGGCTGACTTCAATTTGTTGATTTACATTGTCTGAGACAATGTGTGGTTTCTTCTAATAATTACATGACCAGTTCTCTTAACTATTCATCATCTTTAGCATATGCTATTATGAGCCATTTCTAAATGAGTCTTAAACATAAACATAATACTTTGTTTATTTTCCTCTTTCATATGTGATCCAAAAATAGACACTTGAAAGCACCCACAACTTCCCTTGTTTTAAAGGCAATTTCTTTCCAAATTGATTAAATTAGTTCCATGAAAAGATGCCCAAGATTCAAAAAAAAAAAAGGTTGAAAAATACCACTCTAGATTACCATTTGTGTACACCTTGGGGAGCTGCCATGGGAAATGTTTAGATAATTTACTTGAGCCCCATTTGAGAAGAAACATCCTTAGCAATGAATATCATTATCTTGTTAGATTGTGCCTGAAGTCTGGAAAAACTTGTAAAAATCAGTATAAAAGATAATAGGGCTAAATTAATCTTTGCTATAGGTTTGAACATGTTAAATAAATGGACCCACTAGAGAAAAATAAACTATGGATCTGATACAAATTTTCTTCAACTGTTCTGGTAGCAGAATGCAGGTAGCAAAAAATCTCAACTCTTATCCTTAGTCACATGATAAAATAACATTGTATTAAGAGCAATTACCCTGTTAAGGACTGAAGTGCACTGTTGGACTAGTAAGAAAAAGCTGAATATTTAAGACTTGTAAAATAAATTATTGTTTAGAAAAATGCTAATAAGACTCATGGGTAAAAAAAAGTTATAAATATGAAAAATCAGGTCATCTTCAGCAATATTAATTTTCAAATATTTTTACCAAATATTTGCATCAGTGTAAAAAGTGTTGTCCTTACAGGTGTAAGCCGAAAAAATGTTGATACACTAAGAGGATCTTTGCTATGATAACTTCTGTCTCTAATATGGAAGATGTCAACAGGGTGTAGTGATAGTGTATATTGTTCTTGCTTTGATATTGCCTTTAATTTTGTGAGAACTGCTGAGTGAAACTGACACTCAGAGAGCCTGCCAAGCCAAGACAATGTGTTTCTGCCCAGTGTTCATGCAGAACAATCAGCAAGTTCTTTCTCTCTGGCCACCTCAGACCAGCATGAATGTGGAATAGCTGTGGTACAACCTTCTCCTGCATTTGCAATGTGGGAATACAAAAAGGGATGCATTGAGATGACATGAAGAGAAATAGAAACACAATGGGTGCACTGCAGAACATTAGGTTTAACTTACCCAACATCAGGACTCTTTCAAGTAAGGAGGACATTTCAGTGGGAAGACAGAGATGCATCTCTTATAAACTCTATATGGTTGCTGGAATTCAAAAGATACTTGATGAAATCATTCATGTCTCGGTGATGAAGACAAATAAGGAAGTGAATGCATACCGAGGTGTGAACCCTTAGGTTTAGTCAGAGGGTACCAACATCCCCTAGATTCCCCATGGTTTCACCAGTGGTCAGTTAGGAAGCTGCTGGACAAGAAGACAATTCAGTAGTGCCATCTGTTTTTTCAGAATTCCCTTCCACCACCTGTCAACAAAATATACCAGTCAGAGCAACTTCTGCTCTTCTTGTCTTTCCCAGCTGTGTTGGGATTACTGATGGAATGTCATCTCTTTTCCTTCTTTTCCTCACTCTGTCCTGCTTCTATAAGGTCAGATCATTCTCCATTGGGCTGCAAGACACTGTATAAAAACTCAGTTGTTCTAATGAAGGATTTTACAACTTCTTCATGGCTGAAGACGTGGCAATATCCTAGATAGGCAATATCCTACATGCTGGATCTCCTGAACTCATTGCCCTTCTGTTCTATCCCTGTAGCTTGGCAAACCCTCATGCTGCCTGGCTGCATGAGATCTTCCAGCCTTGACGGACAGTCCCAACTAGGCTGTGTTTCCCTGAGCAGTTCTCAAGTGCCAGTGAATAATATGAACTTTCCTGTCTGAAGGCAAGTTCTGATCCCTTTTGATCAACAGTGAGGCATCAATTTCCTTTGGTGACTATTGCCTCTTCAAAACACTTTGGTCAACACAAAGTTCTGGAAATACGCAGCTTCACCTCCTTGTGCATTATTGGTGTGGTACTTTTAATTTTGTATTAAATGACCTGAAACAGGACTACAAACACAAAGATTAATATTTTGCTGCTGAGCAGTGTGGCTACAAGTGATCACGTTAAATTGCAACTTATTCTGTTGCTGTTAGTTTCTGCTGTTTGACCCTTTTCTTCTGCTGTGTGTCTCTGTCATGATTCCTCTATTTTTATTGCTTTATGCTCCTCCCAGAATGCATTTTAGAAGCTCTTCCATTCACTGTGTTTCTCAGAGTTCATAAGTACAGTAATATGTATTAAAAAGTAGGACTGTATAACTTACTGCATTTTTTAAAGGTAATTAAAAAAAATCAAAACCTAACAAACACAAAACCCAAACAAACAAACAAACAAACAAACAAAAAAAACCACCAACAAAACCTAAACCAAACAAAAAAATAGGAAATTTCAATTACAAGAAATTGTAATAGAATGAGCATTTTTATGATATGAATTTTGGTATATAAATACTGGGGAAAAACACAGACTAACTAACATTTACTAAGACTACAGCAAGTTTAGCCTTGAACTTTTTGAAGTTAACAGCTTCCTAGTATTTGGGCTTTCACATATATTTTACAGTTAAACTATAGTGACAATCCATTTCAGGATTTCTATCCCTGTTCCCTATGCCCTAATAAGAAACAATTGGTTTATCTTTAAGGACAACTGTTTACAGTCGTTTAGCCCACAACACTGACTATCCCACTTTTTAGGCATCATTGAAATTCAAACTAAGCTGCACAGTCAAAAAGATCAGTTTACAAAGTGTTACAGGGTGTAGACAAGCTGTTACATGCTAGAAAAACAATTGTTCACACAGCCTTTAATGTACACTTGTGTTATGATGAGTTGTAGCAATAACTTAATGGTTCTTATAGTTGCTTATTAAAGTGGCTACCATACAGTGTTTGTGTCAGTATTTTTCAAAATTAATAAAATCTCTCTTCTCAGGGGAGCAATTGATTCCCCCATGCCAGTTTCTCCCTGTTAATAAATTCAGAGGGGAGGCAGTTGGATTAACTACAGTGTGGCAGGAGGAACCGCAGGAGAAGGTTCTGCCCCAGAAAAAGTTGTGGAACCATGTCACCAGGACTGTCTCATGCAGGTTAAGAAAAAATTAAAAAGCAAACAACCAACCAACAGAAAAGAGCAAAGTACAGGGATTTTACAGAACCACTGATACATGGGTCTACAAAAGACCTTCTCACAGTCCAGAACTGTTAGTTTCTAATCAGGCATGAAGGTCTGCTAACTGTTTTGAAGGGGTCTGTGGGTGGTAAATGAGATATGTCCTGTATACTCTACATCAGTTCAAGTCTGTGATACTTCTGTATCTCCAGTGGAATGTTCTAGGAGCCTGCAAATGAAAAATAGTTGAAACTTTCTAGTTTCAGCCCAGCACTCTGAATTATGTCAGGGTCCAATATCTGTCCCATCATTCACAGATGTTTGTCTAACCTGTTCTTGTAAAGCCTTGACAGGACAGGATTCTGCAACAAGTTTTGAAAAATGTTGTAGACAAACATCTGTTATTTATGATAACTACGTCATTTTTACCTTTATATAAACCATTCTTCTATAAAATGCCCCATTCAAAGCTATTAATTCCAACCAAATCTGCAATAACTGAAAGGAAATGGAAGAACTATCTGACCTGGAAGATGGCAAAGTGAACATGTAAAAGTCTACATGTCTGCAATGTTCTCAAGCATATGGAAAAATTTTAATTATAATGAACATTTTCATGGGAGTTTTCTACTAGCCTTGAGAAAAAACCTGGTGCAAAGCAGATGTTGAGGCGTGTCTACATACAAAGTGAGGGCTGCAGCTAATTCCATAATTACAGCACCCATATATATATCCCGGATCCATGGATAAATATTTTCCTGGGTGACATAACTGGTGGAACTCAAGCTAGCTTGTTTAAAGAGGACAAGGTATCTAATCAGCTCCAACTTTTCATTGCAGTGCCCTGATGCTGCAGTTTGGTGGTGAAGTTCATTCTTTTAGAATGTGGAGGTTTCAAGACTTTGTTGCAGATTAGTTCAGACAGAAAGTAGAACTTTGCCTCCCCTTTCTCCTACCCCAAGGCAAGTTGCCCAATTGCTGAACTCTCTCAAACAATCTCTTCATGTTTTCTATGCTGCGATAGAAATAAATACCAGGCATTTGTCAGACATATAATTTTCATTTTCCAGCCAGTTCTACTAAAAGATGATACTCCTGTCTTCCTTTGAAACCTTGTATTTTCTTTCAGAATTCTGCAGCCACATGTCTCTGGCCTAGGTATACACTGAGTTGGTATATACATCCCTGCATTATATTCCTGAGAAAAACAGTGACTTAGTCTGCTCTTTACACACTTAAAACCCAGGGAAAATAAGATCACAGTTTATGGATTTGTACAACTCTGCAGATCATTCAGATCCTAAATTCACATGCATAATATCCAGAAATTGATCCTATTCTCAAACTTTGGCACTTTTTTATGTTTTCTACTTATCTTTACTTTGCCATCACTTAAATACTGGTCCAAAACACTCTTTGTTAGAGAAAGAAAAATATCCGTGGAGCAAATAAGGTAAATACATTTGCCTACTGTACAGCAAAGCAGAAGCACATACACTGATTATTTAATGTATGCATAGTTCTTTGAAGATTTAACATTGAAGAGTTACTTAAGTATTTTCAGAAAAAAAACTATAATTTTTTTTGCTGTTATTTTTTCACCTAATAAAGAATTTTTCTGTGTTCTAGACCTTCTTCCCAGAACTGACTTGTTTTAGTAGCTAAATCTCTAGAGAAGATACTTCAATTTTTCACGTGTGAACATCCATATATAAATACTGGTGGACTCTTAAAACTATACAAAATATTTAACTCATAGATAACATTTTTCATGAGACTAAGAATCCTGCAGCTGTTATGACACAAACTACATGTTGAATGAATAGCTCTTCAATATCTGCAACACAATTTCTAGTTTTTATTTTTGTTACTCTTTTTTTTTTTTTTTTGCATGATTTTCATTTTCCTGATGGCTCAAATTGTCAATGTAGATCACATATTAAATTAAATCCTTCAAGCATATTTCAATCTTGTGGCATGAACTGGAAAGAGCATATGATTGTACAGAGTGGTTTCGTATGAAGTGGGTTGGGCTAATTTCCATAATTAGAAAGGGCATAAACAGATCATGAGTAAAAATGCAGTTCTGAAGAGTGTAAGATAAACACCTTTTCTTCAAATCAATGCCGTTTATTCAATGAGGTTTATTCAATTAGTAGCTTTGAACAAGCTGTGTTTTGAGCAAGTTTCACATGACAAATGACTGGTAGATTGTTCTGACTTACAAATCCAGGTCTATCATTTTCTAAGAACGTTTCCCAGTTTGCTTTCTGTAACCCAGCCCTTCAAATTTGGTGCATATTAATTGCTGTTCCTTTGAAGGGAAAATTTAAAAAGGGCCCGTTGCTTTTTGTCAGGACCTTTTATTTTCTCTTAAATAATGTTTATTTTATCTTTTATTCACCTTACTGCTTAGACAACAGCAGCTTGTCATTTTATTTGTGTTGGTTGTGTAAAGTATCTAAGACGTCAATTATTAAACAAAGACATTTCTTAGCATATGAAATTCACAATAACATGGAAGTTTCCATTTAAGTTTATATCATAGATAGATAGATAGATAGATAGACAGATAGATAGATAGACAGATAGATAGATAGCAGATAGATTTGTATGTGAAACAATCATTACTGTGATTTCATTATGATGTGTTTAATCAGCAATGTTTCAGAAGGTTTTTCTTTTGCCTGAAGAATTAACCAGCCAGGATGCTTTGTTATTGTTGCAATTTGCTGAAGTGAAGAAAAGCTTTTGCATCTTTTTCTCTTCCCCCTGTAAGGAGCACCAATTAACTAAATTCAGGTGAACTCCATTGTGCATTCTGGATGAGTAAGGAAATTACTTGTTCTGATTGTGCTGTAATGCATTTATATATTCTAGAGTTCGTTTATTCAAGAACAAACTTTAGTTGGTTCTGAATTTGTGGCAAGAGTCAACTGTTTCAAAGAAATTCATTTGTGCTGTGCTTTGGTAAATGTTTTCGGTTGGTTAGATGCACAGGCAATGTGAGTATGGTTTGATCCTTTTTCTCTTGTCCTGTAAATGCTTGATGTTTCCTCTTTGAATTGCAAGTGATCTTTTTCCAGAGAAGACTCTCAGATGCACATAAATTATAGTGGCTGTTGTTTGCTGCCTACTGAATTCTTCGGGTGGCACACTCTGCATGTAAACATGCCAGCCCTCACTAAGCTGTTCCAATAATTCTGAGCTGCTTATTTATGTTCAACTTCTGAATTCCACTCACAATTATAATTTATAGTTCATCTTATCACACTTGATTAGAAACACAGGATAATAGAATGGTTTGGTTAGAAGAAGCCTAAAGACCACCTAGTTCCAAGCCCTCCACCATGGACAGGAACACCTTTCACCAGACCAAGTTGCTCAGAGCCCCATCCAGCCTGGCCTTGAACATTTCCAGGGATGGAGCGTCAAGGATTTTTATGGGAATCATGTTCCTGTGCCTCACCAGCCTCACAGTAAATAATATCTTCCTTTTATATTATCTAAATTTCTTTCAGTTCAAAGCCATCTTTATCCTTAGCTCACTACCCAAGAGAGAGGGGCAATACCAACATTCCATACGGGGCTCACTAAAGTACTTATTTCAGATGTTATTAACCTCATAGTATTTTGCATGCTTTACAGGGACACATTAGGACATTGTGATTGAAACACAAGGATTGGAGGGTCATTTAGGGTCATTATGCATAGTATGAGAAAAATACTGGCCTAATGCAGCAACAGCCAACAGTGCTCCCAAGAGATATTTATCTAACCAGTTCTTTAAAGCTATTACATCTTCTGATAAATTCTGTTTCAGTGCTTAAAATCCCTTGGAAAAGCTGTTTCCAAGCTAGATCTTCCTTGCTGAATTTTACACTATTTACAACAGATGTAGTGAACAATATCCAACCTTTTTGCTACTTACTGCCTTTAATTTACAAAAAACTCTTCAATCACCATTTCTTTATGCTAAATAATTCCAGTCTTTCGGACTTTCCTCATAGACGATGTTTTTTCCAGCTTCACTGTTCTCTGGACTCTTCAGCTTGTCTACTTCTCCCTTGAAAAGCACCTGAGATTAGGTATAGATTAGATATCAGGCAGAAACTCTTTGCTGTGAGGGTAAGGAGACACTGGAACAGGTTGCCTGGACAAGTTGTGGCTGCCCCATCCCTGGAAGTGTTCAAGGCCAGGTTGGATGGGGCTCTGAGCAAACTGATGTCATGGGAGCTGTCCCTGTCCATGGCAGGAGGGTTGGAACAGGATGGTCCTTTTAAGGTCCCTTCCAACCCACTCCTGTCTGTGGTTCTGTGATGCCATATATCATGTCTAATGTGCTGGAGCTTTAGCACTGGAGTGTCTTGTGGATGGAAAAGTTCTGCAGCAAAGCACAACAGTGAGAATACCAATATAATGTTGTTGTTACACCCCACTGCTTCTCCAAAATGCATCCAGCATCACCCCAAGAGTATCCTGCTGTCAGGAGGGTTGACAACCCTCTATTAAGAGGCCAGAGAGAAGTTCATCTCATTTGTGTGGATGGGGAAAAGAACTGAACGCAAATGTCCCACATCCAGCGCCAGTGTCCTGACAGTCAGTTACAGACTAAAGACAGAACTTCTGTTTTGTGCAGTCTGGTTCATTGATGGGCTCTCAGAGCAACCTCAGCATCCTCAGGGTGCTGACCAGAGCAGGACCATTGAGCCATAAACAGAAACAATTTACCCTCGAGACAGATAAAGCATTAACTTACCTGTGAATTCTGACAAGCTGTAAGCTTAACCATGACACAAAACTGCTTAAAATAATCTTTCAAACAGATGGAAATAGAGATGCAGGTGCCTAGGGACTGCAAATGACTAAAACTCAGACTCTGTGTAGGTTACATAGCACTATGCCATGTCAATACACCCATATTTACCATTGTATAAACTGGAATATTATAGGCAGTAAAATAAGAAATACATTAATTTAAGTCTGAGAATCAGACCTATCATACTCAAATCTCTTTGCCACAAAGAAAAAAAATAAAAGTGTCTGCAGAAGGTGGAGGAGTGTAAGCTCATGGTTTAAATACATATCACTAAAGCATTTCACAAGGCAATCTACAAATGTAGCTCCCTTCAGTGAATGTTGATGGTTAAAATAAAGTACTTTTCATTAAGGAATTGCTGTATAGCTTTATTGCAAATTTACAACTTATGTTCATATTACAAATTCAGGTCAAGTTATAAATGCTGTTAAAATCAAAGAGCAGATCAGCCAACATTAAATTACAGTAGTTCCAGGGCATAGCTTTTCTATAATGTTGACCTAACCTGACTGAGGTGAACAGGTAGCTTTCTCAGCTCCTGCATGGTTTTTATTATGTTATATGCTTGTATAAAACCTACCCATGAGGAAATTAATTCTGCATTTGATACAAAAGATCAAACTGTAGGCTATGGGGCATGACAAGAGTTATGGACTACAGCACAGGCAATTCTGTTCAGAGCCATATTTTCCCACCCCTCCGGGTTTATTTAGGAACACATCCTGGGATTCATTCACCTGACAAAGAACAACAGGGAATTAAGTAATTCTTCATGTAAATCTAATTTTGTCAACAGCCAAGATCAATTAAGATCAAATATTTGAAGATGCTGACAGTCCCCATCATGCTTTCTCACTGAGCGACACCAGAGGTCCATTTCAGGCTGTACAAGGGGCAAAGGCAATGTCTACCAGAGTCTGATTTTGAAAAGATTCAAAGGTCTTTCTAAAATATGATGGGTTTTGATAAGTCTTTTCAGTCGGTGTTGTTGCATCAAACCACTGTTTCTCTTAAGCCCTTAGGTTAAAGTCATGGTTAAGCAGCATCTCACCCATAACCCTCAGTCTGGTATTTCAGCACTGGCAGTGCTCAGCAGCACAGCACTGGGAACTGCCAGACTGTCAAGGAGGTCCCTCATCATTAAACTGCAGAGGTTGCTCTTGACTGACTCTCTTCACACACACTCCTCCTGCCAGCTGGAAGAAATGCTCTGATAGCAATAATTTAGCCAAAGGATGGGTTGTAAAAGGTCACTAATGGGAAACAGTGTTTTTCAACTTAATGTTCTTAAAATATCATAGATTATTAATTATCATGGAGTCATAAGCTTTACTCAAAAGAGACTTGATTGGTTCAAAACAAGAAGCCACTGAAAGATTACCAAGGAATTTATAATGACAGAAAGTTATCTGGTATTGAAAAGGGACCACAGACCTCAGTACCAAGGCCTTTGGGAGGTTTCATTTTCAGTCTGCTCATTCTCAAAAGAGAATCACTCTGCCAATATTGCTGAGCTTCTCTGGCAAATGTGTTCATCAAATAAATAATTTACATTATAAAGGCTTAGGACGATAGATGCACAAAAGGCACCAAAGGTGATGTTTTAATGTAGTCTTTCCATTTAAAAAGTGGGGATGATGAGAATGGCAGCTTTTCCTCTCTCAAATCATGTGTTAATTCCTATGCAAACATCCAAAACTACCTGTGACAGCAGCAGTGTTCTGGAGTACAATGACCCTGTGAACTGTGCATTAGGAAAAGATGTATTTAGAATAAAGTTATAATCAGTTCACAGGGACATTACTGTTAACTGCCAACCAAGACAGTATTCACCCTGGCTGTCCTGGTTTTCTCATTTGTGAGCCAATATGAAACCAAATGCTCAGTGAGCTGAATGATTAATTTGTGCTGTAATTCACAGTCACTGCATGATACTATTTTGTATATATTATTTCAAGGAAGGAAGGAGAGATGTCATTGAAGTTATGAATGCTCTTAACTGCATAAGTTCATTCATCTCCTCTTTCATCATTTGCACTACATGTAGCTTTGTTGCAAGACAGATGCTGAATAAATGTCTAGACCCAGACAGATCTATGCACAAGTGTACCCTGGCAGTGCAGAACTGTGTCTTGTTGAGGCATGTTTAGGACCAGATTTTGTGATGTTTTAGTCTCTCTAGAATTACAAGCATTACTATGTGCTTGCATTGCCATACCAGTACTGAGTGAGAGTTATTCTGCAGCTTCCAAACCAGGACTAGGAAAATTATAAATCCCCTTGTATAACACATCCTGGTTTTCAGTGTACCAGATTACCCCTTTCAAAGCCTTTCAAAACTCTTAGCCAGCATGTTCATTGCTTTTTTCCCCCCTATCAGATCACACATCATCGACAACTTCCTCCTTCCTCCTGTGTATGTCAGCCAGAATTGCCTGTCAGTTATGTTCTCCAATAAGCCTCACACTTATGTGTCTGTCTGTTCATGGAATAGCTCACTTAAAGAAAATATTAAAATAATATAATCTTTTTATAGCATCTTTTATAACATCATATTTCAGTGTAGTAGCTAGAGCTCTTGCACAGGGTGGGGAAACATGCTTTTTTGAGGTTTTTCTGTCAGGAAAGCACATTTCACATTTCAAGAGACAACTCTAAATGGTAAAATAGAACCAGATTTCAATTTTCCTGTCTTTTAAAGTCTATGACTTTTTAAATACTCACTGTTTGATTTCTCAGCTCCAGGAGGAAAGATGGAGTGGAGCAGGAGTACATCTTTGGTCAGGACATTGAAGAGCATATTGGTCAGGGCAGTCTCTTGAGTGATGAGCCCAAAGCTCCCAAATCTGAAGACAACAAAGATCCTAACAGTCACATTTTCTAGGAATATGTTGCAATCAGAGGCTACTGCAAAATATAGATAATGACGTGACCTTTCTGTAACATACAGGGCAGGTAAAACAGTGGATTCTTTTGATGAAACCAGGGATTGGCAAATGCTGGAAAGGAGAGAGGCTTATCTCCAAGAGCAGGTTGACTCAGTAGGAGCTGTTCTGTGAGTGTGGAACTTTAACTGGTGTTAAGGCTGAAAGGAATAAATTATAGCAAATGTAAACAACCAATATAAGCTAATGAACAACCTGGCAGGGAAAACCTTCAGTTTGTTGAATGTCTACGGGGTGGATGTCTGTACCTGTGCTGGCCGCCAGGTCATTTTTTAAGAAAAGATTGATCTAACCTAGTTCACCCATCTATTCTAGGTAATGGATTGCAACCTACAGATGTCTATTTCTCTGAGTTTATAAAAGAAGACTAGTGAGATTTAAATTAGGTGAGATGTAAATATCTACCTAAATTCAAATAAGTAAATAAATGCAGAATAACAGACAGTATGCTGTATCACTGACTAAAACTTTCTAGGAATTTTAGTGAAGTTTATTAGTTTCAACCAGGAGCTGTCACTCTGATACAGAAAGTGCCAAAGTACTATAATGCAGTAGGTGCTTGATGGGCTGTTCTGACCTCACCATTTATGAATTTACAAATCAATAATTTTAAAAGAGTAATTCAAGCAATTGGTATAGCAGCACAATGCCGAGTGTCAGACAGAAAAATGTTAGATGTTGACGCCAGGCTGATGGCTGATGGTTGCAGACTGTAGTAATGAGTGTGGTTTTACAACGTACTACATCTTTCATATCATTAGGCAGATGACTTGTTTTTCCAATGCCTTAATTTTGGCACCCTTCTCCAAGTTAACATGTAAGAAGAATTAACAATAGTAACAATAATAGTAACAACAACAACAGCATAATAATAGTAATTAACAATAATAATAATAATAATAATAATAATATCATCCATTCTTTCTCTCCATGCCTTGTTGCCATTAAAATAGATGCACCAACAAAACTTTTATAATCATTGCTACTGTTGGTAACATCAACCCAGTTTTGTACTCATTCTTAGGTTGAAATGGGTGGGTGTGCTTGTTTGCTTTTATCATTGCAGGAATGAGGGGTGAAAAATTAACAGTCTCTTTCTGTTATGAAAATTGTGTAACATTGACTGACAAGGCAGTTTAGCACCAAACATTGAGGTATTTTTGTGCTCCTGCAAGACATCTGTAAGAGTTCCATTTATCATTGTCTAGAAACTGCTGTTAAGTTCCACCCAAGGGAGCTGCTGCAAAACACCTGGTCTGCTTGAGGAAATGTCTGCTAAAATTTTTCAGGAGTGAGATCTATAATCCTTATTTACAATTAGGAGGTGGTTGTTCTGCCCTCTTTACAAAGCTTCTCAACAACACTGGAGCATGGTAGAAGCACATGAACAGTGTAAAACATATTCATAGAAATACACCCACCTCACAGTATATATGATAATTCAGGTTGGAAGGAACCTTGGAGGTCTTTAGTCCAACCTCCTGCTCAAAGCAGGGTCAGCAACAAGGTCAGACCGGGTTGCTTAGGCTTTAATTTATTTATTGAGTTGGTTATTAGGTTTCCTGGCTTGAGGAAGAATTCTTGAGAAATATGGGCTTTTTCCACATGTCTTTTTGAACTTTTATCCACAGTCTGTCTGTCAGCTGCTGAGGTGTACTGAAATTTCTCCTTTGCCTGCAGGCATAGTAATAACCTCAGCAGTGAATTGTTGAAAATATTTTCTGTTTCTATTACATTCACTGTTTATTATATCAGAGTCAGTTAGTATTAATAACAAGAATAATAACAATACTGAGAAACCATATATAAAATATTAATAAAAATATTGGAAAAACAGGAGGGTGTACTTATTTCTTGTGGTATTTTTAGAAGATTCTAAATGCAGCCCAGGAAACTTGGGTGGTAATTTTTTGTTCTAATTTGTAAAAATCCAGTTGAAATGAAAAAAAAAAAGAAAAAAGTAGAAACCACTAACAGTAATCCTATGTTGAAAATATTTCTTAGAATATACCTGTAATGTTAAAAGTGGAGTTTGTAACCCCCATTATTAAAGTGGTTCTTACACCCCAAAGGATTATCATGACAGAAAGGATCATATTAAGTATATCACATCTTCATATTGGTAGAAACAGGTTTTCATCACTGCACAAAGGAACTAGTGTTGCTTAGCCTTTTTTAATAATTATAATTAATTTTCGTTCAAAGGTACATTATTTTGCCCAAAACATCCACTCTTCTTGTTAGCTTAACATAAGGCTCCATGCCTTGATGAAGAGTGCTGTATAGAGCTGAAGTGTATTTATGGTATCTAATATAGAAAGACCCTCCATTTGCATATTTATTTGAGCATTTCATGAATTAAGCATTGTGCAATACAAACATCCCCATTTTACTGTATTCTTATAGTTCATAGCAAAGAAGCTAAAACTTACAGTGTATTTTGTACCAGTAAAGTGAGTTTGGAAGGGAGGGGGGAAGTGTAATCTTGACCTTTCCATATTACTTCAAACCACAGATAAATCAAATTCCTTATTCTTAATCGCTGTCAAACCAGTTTTTCTATTTCCACTAAATTTTCCTCAGAAATGTAAGTGTTTTATATCATTTGTTAGGTTAAAGCCTACCAGAAAAGCAGTGTTCTTGTGTAGCTACAGACCAATGCTGGTTTTATTTATCACAGACTATTGAAATTGGGATTCTCTGATGTAACTTCATAAAATATAAGATACTGTCACCAAAACAATTTGTGTATTCTCTATCCAGGATGATTTGGTGTTAAGAAAGGTAAAAGCTTGTCAGGTATTCCTTCTCAAACTCCTGTAAATATGGTGAGGAGGCTCTTGTGCAGAAATCTTGTGGATGGTGCAGTGTAGATGTTATCAGAACAGCACTATTGCTTTTACTCCATTTTCAGTCTGAATTTGCTTTTTCAAAGGTGATTCCTATGAATATGACCCTACACACATTAAATTTCAAATATAATAAATAAATTGGTTTGACGAATGAATGAAGACAACTTTATAAAGGTTGGCAATATTCAGCATATGTTATCATTCGGTGCTATTGCTCTATTCAAGCAAAAAAGAGCTTCAAGTGTATGACAATAGTTTAGTAAAAAAAGTATGATAAATGTCCAGAATGTAAGTTTTTGCAATATGATAATTTTTTTTTAAGTGCTGTCCACATATACAGTCTTTTGGTACATTAAGGATAGCCATTTCTAATTTGTATTTACATAGGAAATTCTAACACAAGTGGGAAGAAAAACAATTACAGATTCTTGTTAATTAAAGTTCTAAAACTGAATTATGCAAATAAACCTCAAAAGGCTTTTTAAGCTGTTTCCAAGACTTCTCTACAGCTTTTAATGAGCATTTTTGAATTACTATAACTACATTACAGGCAGAATTTAAAAATAATTCAGCATATATATATTTTTATACTAACAAGACAATAATTAATTTTGCTTTAGCATAGAAAAATAAAATATTTTCTTGGGATCCTAATTCAAGATTATATATTTTGCATTGCATGTAGCAGAAAAGCAAAATAAGTACATAAAATCAAACTTAGGAAGTAAGTTTAATGATCAGCTTGGAAACATCAGCAATAAAGATCAGAAGCACAACAGTTTTAACCAATCTCTTCCAAAAATGTAGGCAATGAAACAAAACCTTTCATGAAATCTTGTCAATCTCTGCAAAGATGTTCAATCAAAAAGTAAATTACAGAGAATGAAAGTATGTTCATGTATAGATACAAGTATTCTTTCTCTGTATGTTCAGAACATCATACTTTCCCTTTTTGGTTGATATAATTGACATAATTTATGTTGATGGAATTTCAGAATTTGAGAGAACTCCAAACCAAAGCAGAAGTTGTTTTACATGGTCCTGAGCATTTCTGTTCATTGCTCTGGGTCTCAAAAAAATCTGAAAAATATTTTCTAATAATTCCAGCATATTTTAGTAATTTACAAAGAACAGACAGTATATTATCTATGGCTGAATATGTCAGAGAATCAGCAGTGTATGAAAAAATGTAATGGATTAATAATTTATTTCATAAGCTATTTACCTAAGATCATTCAATTAAAGCTCACTGGTAGCTTTAATTAAGTACCTCTGATAGCCCATAGGTGAGACAGGCAAGGGACATCAGGTTGCTCCATGTTCCTACTATAAAATGTAGAGGAAAGTTTATTAGAATTGGAAATATAATGGAATAGAACATCTTCAGTGAGACCTGACCTTCACAAAGCCTCAGCAAGGTGATCTTCAGGGCAGCCCTGCCAGGCTGCACAGGAGCTTGGGTCACAGCTGGCAGCAGGAGCACAGGGAAGTCCCCACAGAAAGCAGGAGTTCAAAGGGAGAAAAATAATATTTGAGTCTAAAAAAGCTGGAAACCCTTATTTGTTGTGCATCTATATGTTCTTCAGACCCGTGGGAAGTTACCATGCATATGTAGCTATGCTTGAGTTCTTTGAAACAGTGTAAGAAAAATATACTAAGGGAAAGGGCAGTATTTCCAATGAAATGACTTGTGAATAATTACACATCCTAATGAATTGCAATTTCTCTTCTTTTACTCAGTCCAGAAAGTATTTTATCACCTAAGCAACTAAACAAATATGAACAGCCTTGAAATTCTGGAGGACAGAAAGGCAGCACCACTTGAACCCAGTGCAATCACATTGTGGCTAACAGAAACATGGTTTCTTGCTTTTATTCCCAGGTTTGATTCTCATCATGTTAACAAGATCATGGTGATGAGCAAATAATTTGTCCCAAGTTTCTGTCATAAACCCCAATTTATTGAATTAGAGTATTCTTAATTCCTTCCTAAATAGTGCAGTCTTCTAGAAAGGTATGATACATACATCAGCATTTGTTTTCTGGTAATGTTTGTCAATGTTACATTAAGTAGAATAATGTGCAAACAGCATCTGTACAATACACAGTCTCAGCAACATCTGATATGAAACATTCCCAGTTACAAAACAAGGCATGTGTTTTTTACCTTGCCCTCATATTATGGCTGTAGCAGTCACACAGCACAGGCATAAACCAACATGAAATATTTACTGGCACTTTTCTTTTTATATATAACTTTGTGTAAATCCTAGTTCTGCCTGAAAGGGCTTCATCAGGAGCCAAAAAGCAAATGCACAGCAGCCACTCTGAAGTGCTCTATCTATATATAACTGTGTCTCTTAGAATAAAAATTATTTTTATTCACATTGAAGTACATTCTTAAAGAATTGTGAGTTGGCAATAGATCTGGTCCTCTGACTTCTGTTTCTTCAGTAATTAGCAATTGCATAGAAAGCACTTCATAGGAAAGTCCCTCCAAAGTAGTCAGTTAGACTCTACAGAGATTTCCTTATTCCTACATACATAATTTTACTTTAGGGATGATCTTCCAACTAGAATATTGCACTATTTCTAAAATCAGAAAAAAATATTTTGTGAGAAGCAAGCAGATGAAGTCTTCACCAACTTCATAAGGTCATCATCAACAAAAGTAAATAAAAATTAACACCTTTTTAATTAGCTACCTTACTGTCCCACAGGAAAGACCACTGCAACCCAACAGAGAGGAAAAAAAAAAAGCAGAATTTGACAAGCTTTCTGCCTTCTTCTCTGTGGTGTTGAAAGCACAAAATCACACCCACCCTTGCAGTGGTAAAGCAGTAAGAATGGCCTCCACAGAAATGTAATTGTTATTTTAATTCTACATTTACAAGACAATAAAATGCCAAGTCAGCGTTGGCCATTCCCTTTTTGATCATTACCTGTCAGCTTTTTGTGGCTTTATCACATGGCCTCCAGTTTCCTTAAAAACAAAACAAAACAAAACAAAACAAAGACAGCCAACAACAAAAAGCCCAAAACAATGCACACACAACAACAAGCCTACACATCAACAGCTAAAGGGAAGTCATTCATCCCATAATTGCCCTGGCCTCAAACAAGCCATGAAGTAGTGCACACAATAAAGGCAATCTGTCCTCTTTTAAAGGGAAGTTCAAACAGCTGCCTCGAGTTTTCTATTGCATATTCAAAGTGATAATGTATGAAATTATTAACTTCTGCACTGGGGTTTATGGCATTAAGAACCCCCCATCAAGCAAACAAACTAAGGATGTGGCTGGTTTTAAGGATTGCTTTGTTAGAGACTTCTGGGTCAATTGGGCTTTCAAAAAGAGCCTGGATACTTTAAACATTTCGGAAGCTAACTTAATTGAAGACGGATGGTGTCTGACATCAGAAATGCCCGTTTTCCTTTCTTTGCATGTCATTCCCCGTGTTGATTTGTAAGGATATCTAAGGGTTATATGCCAAGCTACCCAGGGGAGAGACTTTTTGGTTGTTTGACAGCTAGCATAGCTCAGCTATAAGCCAGTGAGCTGCACAATTCATCAGGGGTTTGATCCAAAGCTTGTGAGAGCTAATGGGGGCACTTCCATTGACTTTATTATTTTGGGTCGGAACCACTGCAAGTATCAGCCATATCTCAAACCCATCCAAAGGAGCATGGATTAGGCTAAGACTGCTCAACTTCTGGTTTATTTAATAAAACATTTTCTGCAATTCTTCTTTCCTTTCTAAAATAAACATCAGTGTTTACTGTCTTTTCTGTTCTTCTCTTGCCCCCTACCAGCCACCACGCAAATGTTATCTTATTGCTCAAAGGTGTTGACCTCTTCTTTGCTCCTCCACCTTCACAGTTCTTTCCCCAAAGAATCTGAAATCATTAAAGGGAAAATAAAAGGCTTTCCTCTGCCAAATCAAGGTTCACTAGATTTTCCTGACATCCTTTCCTCCCTGTGTAGAACAGAGGGAGGCAGAACAGAGCTTTCTACTGAGATTTCAGAATACCCAACATCTGTGCAAAGCTTTATGTAGCAAATGTTTTATTCCACTTTTAGTAAACAGAAGGAGTTTCCTTTATCATTGCCATTTTTCACCTTTGAAAAAAAACTTTATTTATGCAAAGGCAGGAATCTGATAAAAGATCATAGAATATCCTAACTTGGAAGGGACTCACAAGTATCATCAAGTTTGTCAGCTCAGTTCACCCAGTAAGGACAATGCCATCTCAGGAACCAAAATCTGAGTGAACAGTCCAGCTTCAGTCTCACAAAGTGCTATAAATGTCTGGCACAACTTATGAAATCCATAATCCAGAATAAAGTGTGATTGTGGAGGAGCCTCAAGTAATTAAAGTAATGCAGGGAGACTGCACCACCTCAGCCTGGGGTTCACCAAGAACCAAGCAGGGAGCTGCCCAAGATAACCAGTATGAAATCCTCCAGTTAAAAATGGGCATCTTAAATCCCACTGCTTTGGTGAACTCATGTGTTCACCAGTTTCCACTTTTATTGTAATCTCACCTGTGTTTGAATGTTTAAAATCCTCTATTTTCCACCTGAGAGGCATCCTCTCTCCTAACTTTGAAACAGAATAATTTGAGACTTCTAATTCCATATAGTAACTGAAGCCCTACACTTTGCTGACCCATGAATGACATCCAATGGCAATTAAGTTAGTCTTGCCTGTAGTTCCCTGAATACCTCAGAACGCATCACTTCCCATTAGAATCACAGAGCCGTTTAGGTTAATTTCAACTCTCATCTCTCTGAAAAATTCTTGAAGCGTTGCTTCAAGAAAAATAGAGAATCCACTTTATTCCATTATTATTACCAATGGCATTCTGAAAGAACACAAAAATTATTTGCCACATTCAGGTAGCCTGCATGTTTAAACAAACATATGCTGAGGCTCAAACCTCTGGGGCAGAATGTCTCCTTGATGCTAACACTCACTTATTCTGGCACAACAGCTGAAGGAATCTCTTGGCACTAGCCTAATACAAGCATTACTTAAAGAATATTTGATAGAGAAATAACCCACTTAAATGACTTAACAAAGATTTTACTGATGAATAAACTTTTACATTCTTCTTTGCCGGTCTGACTCCTCTTCAGTGGATAGCTGAAAACAATGCATTATTCTGGTTGACATAACAGGCAGCTCAAAATCTGTTCCTGGGAGATTTAAATGATAGGAACTTAAGGGCAGCTCAATAATTTTAAGGCATGTTGCTTCTAACAGTGACTTACACTTGCAGTGATATAATGCCCAATGTATGGCAGAAGGTACAGAAGCAGCAGCACTCACATCCACACTATTGGGTCCTTGTGCCAGGGGTTGTACTGCTCCAGCCTGACAAGTGAAAACTCACCCTGCTCTGGACTCAGAGCCATCTGAGCGAGCACTACTCACAGAATGAGCTTAATTGTCTGTGTGAAACAGGCAGGGACATTTGCAGATGTAAATTGAACAGTGCTGAAGGTAGCAGTAGAGTTGTAACGTTCTATAAATTACTTTCGCTGGCCTGGCTCAGCACCCCTCACAGAGCTTTCAGCTTGATTCAACAGGGCTCTAAGCAACCGGGGAAGAAAATTTCTTTTAAAGAAATTTAATGCAGCAGAACTGATTAACTGGGGAACAGCCTACAAACAGGCAGCTGAGAGAATGTTCTCGGCAAGCCAAATAGCCCTGTTATGTTGGTTTTATTAATTAACATCTGGCTTCCTGCCTCTAAATCGGGTCCCCTTCTTTGCTGCTTTAATGCCATGTTTTCACCACTTTTACTCTGAAATGTACCCCGAGAATGTGAGATTAAATCCTTTGGCTGTTCAGCTTCTGAAACACAAGTCAATCCCCTCTAAATAGCATACAGCAACACAGCTCTAGTGGTCTCAGCAAACCTCATTTTCCTGCAGGGTCTTGGTAAAGAATGGCAGAAAGGAAGAGACAAAGTACTGCACCAAAGAGAGAAAAATAATTGGTGAAGTAGACAGGGTGTATAGGAGACAGCTTTTAACTGAAGAAACACTCTCCATCATTAGGAGAGCTTGGGTAGGCATACCAGAGCAGCATTATCTCCATGGGCTGGGCTCGCCCTAAACTGGAAAAATAACTATGTATTAGGGTTGTGGTTTTGAAAAAAAACAAGACCAAACTTTAATTTCACACAAATTGCAAAGCAATGCTGGTCACTGCAAGCTGCTCCTCCAGTTTCTGAATTTTACAGTCCTGCCTGCAAAAGCACAGGATTTGGTCCACTCAAAAAAAGCAGAGGTCTTACAAGAGACAAACTACATAATATAGACTTCTTTTTAGCTGATACCGTACATAGCAGAAACCACACATGTAATTGAAGGTAATAACTTAATCTGAACAGAAAATTCTGCATTTTACAGCATCACAGCTGCTAGTTTCTTTTACACTGTGTTTCCTACTGATATTTTTGGTACCCATCTTGGCTAATGGCCATGTATTTTATTTGATAATTACATACAAATATTACAAAACAGTGCTTATTTTTTAATTTTAATTGATCCTCTGGTATTTCTTTGCCTGCTTTTCTGCCATTTAGTTTGTCAGGGATGTGTGCGTTTGTTGGGTCCTGGAAAATAGTTCTTTGGAAGTGACTCTGTTATATTGTATTCATCATACCTCATGATATGCTGCCTCTTTGGAAGTTTTTATTAACCCTTAGGCTATCTTTGATTTCACAAAATGCTTTGGTGTTTTGCTCTTCTCATAGTTTCTGGTCTCTCACCACATATTCAGCCACCCAACAAACTGCAAAATTAGTGAACAGCTTGACAATAAATGGTATCTTTATTTTAAAAGAGCTTTTCTTAACATGTGCAATTGCATCGAGTGATAGAACATGATTGTCAATAGGTTCACATCACTTGTCTCCAAGTGACATGTTTACTTACTTACTGCTGAGCCACCAGTTCATCTGCTGTAAGATTAGGAGAGATTTACAGGAAGAAAAATATATCCTGTTAATGCTTCACAAGTTAGGTTTCGTAGTTCAATGTCACTAGAGCAACTGTTTTTACAGTGCTAATGCACAAGTTGAAGCAGCTTTTTCAGTGTTAGAGGGCTGATTTTATTCAGCGTGTGCTATGCTGATTTCCTCACATCCAAGGGTTTAGAACCCTGCTTTGGTAAGACCTGAGCTGATCCCACTTTTTAAAGAAGTCTGTGCATACGTCATGGTTTTAGTCCACTTACTGCATTGCCTAAAGTGGCAGCTGATGTCATCTGATGAACAGAGTGTTCCTGGGTCATATGCTCAAGGCTGTGCTTTGCCATGAGCAGAGCTGGAAATGTGATCATCTCCTGCTGCAACAGATAAGAAATCTATTACTGGTACATGAATGCAGAAATCAAGGCACAGCATAGGTTCTCATTTCAACTGGTAGAAATTTTTCTAGTGATTTTATTGAGCATTAGGTATAATTAAGATGAAAATAGTTAAATATTCTCATGAATGGAGCTCCAGCATTTGCAGCTCACAGAATCCAAAGGGAAAGGATTATCTCACCTATCTTTGGGCATCTCAGTGTTATGTTAATAGTCTAAGCTAGTCTTTGTTTCCCCTACAGTCAGTGGGAAGAGGTGGGTAATGTGGATTAGCCCATTTCCTACATGGTTTGACAAGAGATCACCAGCTTATATTGGCTACACAAGATTTGGACAGCTGAAGTTGACATGAATTTCTTCTAGTTTTATGGATTTCTAGGAAATGAATGAGATCATGAAATGCATTTGTGAGGGATGTCTTACTTCTCTGTTATTTTCTTTCCTGATGACTTCCCTCATGTCATTAAAATCTATGCATTTTCAGATGGTCCTACTTTGTAACTGATCTCTGTGTGGAAGGTCCATGCCAGACAGTGTTCCATGTAGCCTCTAAAATTACTCTTCTTCTAATTGATATTTGGTGAAAGAAGGCTTGTGCTTCCAGTAATCTTCCATGTGTAACTATTAATTACATTTCATAGCCAGACTGAGGTTTGATTTGCATGGTAAGCATGTTGGGGGAGCCATGTACATTAGCCTATAAAGACAATGAACCTTCCTGGGTTGTCTAAAAAACAATTTCAGATTTGTCAAACAAGCATTGCCACTACAGCTGCTGCATAATGTGAACTACAAGCATTAATTTTCTTTTAAGCAAATAAAGTATTTTATACATTCCTGAGTTCACTGAAACTAGTGGTAAACCCATTTTGACTTCAGTGGTGGTCGGGCCAAGTTTTAAAAGTGCCTTGCAAGTATAAAAATGAAAGGAAGTTATTCTGTGGTTTTGGTCAATATTTTCTTTCAAATTCACTTCATGGATGTTATTGTTGCTGAATTTGGCTGAGCATTCAAAGTCCTCTGAATTTCTAAGAGACTCTAAGATATTTTGTCTTTTAAGACCAAATCTATCTATCATCAAAGAGAAACTGTTAACAAATTCTTTTTTCTTAGACACAACTATTGAAAAAGTATGCCTACTTACTAGTTGATGAAACCAATTTTCTTTGATTTTCAGAAAGATATTACAATGAGATTCAATAATTTTCAGGAAGTTAGAAACAATTCTCCACTCCTTTAAGCAGAGGGATTTGACACATTCAGTGTTGTTGCCTGCATCAAGATCTTCATGCAGCACATGTATTTTGAAGGGCTAGATCTCCTTATGCAGATAAGGTAAATAATGTTATTTTTCTATTTGTTCATACAAGTCAAACAAAATATGCCAATTTGAAATACTATTTAGTACTTTGTGAACATAGGACCTCCACAGGGGCAGTGTTGGCTGGAGGTCTTGTAACTAAGAATGTGCCCATATTAGACATAAAGTGTGATCACAAATAAGCCTACTGAATTTAGTTCATTCCATGTGCTCAGATAAGATGCTCTAGACATCAGCACGTTGTAGGAATAGACCCAGAATTAGGAAAATAAATGTTCTTCATATTTAATTACCTTCTTAGATTTGTCCCAACTCTTTCACAGCTGTGATAATTGCCAGTTTTGGTGCACTTCCAAAGACTTCTGTGCCCCCTGAAGTCACACAAGTCCTTAAATACCCAGAAATGAGCAGCTGCACAAGGAGGAATCCAACAGCTGTTCAGCTTCTCTGTCCTGCCAGCTGCAAGCCAACACCACCGAGAAAAGGTGCAGGGCTGGAGGAGCTGGGCTGGAGGAGCTCATCCCAGAGGGCACAGCTGCTTCCTGCACCATTAGCCAGCATTTGGAAAATCTGCCTACAGCCACTGAGGGCACTGAGCACTGAGCAGGGCCAGCAGGGCATCTCTACCTGTGCAATACCAGCAATTAGGACACTTTTTTTTTTTTTCTCCTACTCTTTGTCTTTAATGCATCTTAGATCACAAAACTTTCCAGGGTAAAGTTTTCCTCTTATTATGTGCCCACTGCAGGAGAATATCCTCATTTCTGCAGCACTATTCAAACCTGCAATTTGTACAACTCCTCTGGAAGGTGAAAGGTCTAACTTCTTCCACTTTAAAGAATCCCTCCTGGGATCATCCAGCAAGACGTTAAAGACTGATCCATCTTAATTCATAGATTTTTGATGCATCACTCATCTTCTTTCCTTTCCCCAAGGGGATATGCCTCATGTTCATCAAAATGCTACATATTTTCAGAATATAAGCACCATGTTGTTTGTATTTGTGTGGGGGTTTTTTTATTTATTTTTTACTAAAACCCATGTTCTACTAGGGGAAGGGGAGAACAGCAGATTTGCTTATTTTTTTATTATTTCTGTTTCTATATTTTAAGATTATAAAAATATTCCCTACTTTCAACATTTAATATTTTTCCTTTGTTACTACATATAGAAAATATACACAGTTGCTTTCCTCAGTGACAGATTTAGGCTCTCAACAAACACTGTCAGACATTAGCAAGCATAGCTTGCCTTCTGAAAAGAGCTCCCAAGAATAAGCAGCATGTGATGAAAGATATTAACAGAACCAGGAGCTCTGGAGAATAGCTAAGATGTCCCTCACTATTCCTGTGATGGAACATGCGGGAAAATATTATCTCCATGCAATCAATAATTATACTGGAATTCCTTCTTGCTCTCTGCTTTTCTAAGTTTATTGTTCCTCAACAATTGGCATTTTCCTTTCATTTAAAGGAAGAAAATGGAAGAATGTTTTGCTAATATCATAAAATGGAATATTCATCAAAAAAATGAAAACAAAATGTCAAGGAAAAAAGATCAATCTTTTCTCTCTAGGGAAAGGACAAAACTGGTTGTGTAGAATGGGGTTTCTTTTGAGGGAGGGAAAGCAGATGAGTGTGGTGGTATTTTTGATGCAGCTCAACCTGATGCTCGAGAAAATAAAGAAACCCCTGGCAAATAAATATCCCTTTCCCACTACTCCTTGCAGCACCTTCCAGTACCTAATGGGGGGCTACAAAGAGAACTGGAGGGCGACTTTTCACAATGGCATGGAGTGATAGAGCAAAGGGGAATTTAAGCTGAAAGAGTGCAGGTTGAGATTGGATATTAGGAAGGAATTTTTGATGTGAGGGTGGTGAGGCACTGGGACAGGCTGCCCAGGGAAGCTGTGGATGTCCCATCCCTGGAAGTTGTCAGTGCCAGGATGGATAAGGCTCTGAGCAACCTGGTCTAGTGCAAGGTGTCATGGGCAGGGGGCTTGGAGCTGGATGATCTTTTAGGTGCCTTCCAACCCAAGTCATTTCATAATTCTACTTTTTGATAACTGTTATCTCAGGGACAGGTTGAATGGCAACAAAGCTGTCATTCAAAGTCTCATTACCCACTGTGTCCAAATCTGAAAGTTAGAAACTGCAGTAAGCAAAAACTGTGCTGTTAAGCAATGCTTTTTTCTTCTGTCCCAGAATAAATAAAAATGGCATGTTTGGAACTGGAGGTCATCTACATCAGTGGGTGTATTTGGAAATATGGAATATGAAATGGAAACAAGATGACTGTCCAGCACAACTGGTTACTGCATGTCAGCACAGCCCAGACCATCTACTACATACCCACAGAGACCCCACTTCAGTTCTGGCATAACACAGTAATTAAAATCTCCTCCTTGGAAAAGATTGAGAATGTGAATATGAATATTTGTCAATGAATCAGTAGCCTTTCTGTTAGTTCAATAAATAATCATAATTCACTTTTACCACCAGTCAATTCAGAACTGTGATCCTGTAGATCCCTGCCAGCAATGAGCTAAAGTTTGCATCTCTTCTACAAGGCTGGTCTTGAATGAGGACTGAAAAGTGTGACCTAGATTTAAAAACCTGAGGTCTCTTTCAAAATACAGTTTTTCAGGACTCATTGCAGTTCTATAAAACACATATCAAACCAGTTAGTGAGATGAGTAGCCTTTTAAGAGCTAGATAAGACAAATATCTCTTTCCAGCAACCCCTCTGTTGGCACTTAGATCACTGACAGCACAGAGAGCTCATCACTGCTTCAAAGGGTAGGGAATCTGCCCCTGAATATTTCAAATATTTCCTATCTCACCTTGCTAATTTAATAAATATGGTTCAAAGGAAATTATTCTTTCTATAAGAAAAGTATGCTCATTTCTTAAAGCAGCATATTCCAGCAGCACTGCAAAGATCAAAATGTAACAGTGAGTTAGAGGAAGAAAAAAAAGGACACCCACTGCTGTGCCCTGCAGAAAAACAGGAGGCTTTTGTCTTAGAAAGAGGAATTTAAAAATTCATTACACTGGAAGTGATACAGTGAGTTAATTCACTGCCCTTTGGAGACCTGAAATGTATTTGTGCAGTGACTGTGTTGTTCCAAATCCCCAACCCAGCAGCACACATCTTGGCACGGAGGGGAACAGCTGCAGTGCTGCAGGTCAGGGGGATGTGGATTGGCAGAGGCTGAGCTGGGGAAGCCTGTCCAGCACCTGCCTGCGTCGTGCCTGCCTCCAGCCAGGGCTATCAGATTCTGACTTTGTTAAAATCCTTCAAATCCACTGCATTCACAAATCTTTTTGCAAGATAAATGCTGCCAATAGGAGACTGCATTGGCCTTCACGCCTACAATTTTTCCCTCTGCTAGTATTTTCAATTTTATAAGAGCAACAGGGGTAATAGAAATGTATGTTGCATAATTTAAGTGATAGAAAATGTTTTAAGACATTACATTGTTACAAGTATTTAAGAACTGAATTAACGTGAACTACATCAATAAACTAGATCATGCAAATAGTCTCATCAAAGGCAAATTTCCTTTAATTCATCTTGGACTGTTAAAGAATTTCAATTACAAAGGAATATTTACATGGGATCTGAATGATCATAGATTCATAGAAGAGCTTTGGTTGGAAAGGACCTCAAAGATCATCTAATTCCAGCCCTCCCACCTTCCTTTTGATCAGGCTGCCCAGACCCCATCCACCCTGACCCTGAACACTTCCAGGGGTGTGGCATCCACAACTTCCCTGGGCAGCCTGTTGCAGTTCCTTATCACACTCTGAGGAAAGAATTTCCTCCTAACATCTAATGTAAATCTCTCCTCTTTTAGTTTAAAATGCTTCCTCCTTGTGGGTCCTCCACTATTTGCCCGTGTAAAAAGTCTCTCTCCATCTTTTTATTAACCCCCTTTAAGCACTGAAAGCCCCAATAAGCTCTCCCCAAAGCCTTCTCTTCTCCAGGCTGAACAACCCCAGCTCTCTCAGCCTGTCTTGGTAGGAGAGGTGCTCCATCCCTCTCGTCCCCTCTGGACTCACTCCAACAGGTTCATGTCTTTCTTGTGCTGAGAGCTCCAGACTTTTCAGACCTGACCAGCCAAACCTAGGCAGCCCCTCGGGTTACTGTGGATAAAGCACATGAGACTCCAAGGCTCCATGTCAGAAGAGGTGAAGTGACTCTCTCTTACTGTCCAAAACTGTTTGACCTGCACAGCATATGTGTCTTTACAAGGGAACTGGGCCACTCACCTTCACTTCTGTGTAACAAATGGAAAATGCATGTGATTAACTTTAAAAATTTTTTAAATGTAAAAATTTAATGATATTTGTTTATAAACTGTGTATAAAAGCATTTGATTGCATGCTTTTCTAAAAAGGATACAAAGCCAGACATTATGAAGTGATCTGTGCCCTCCTTTAAACTCACCTTATTACTGGAGTGCAACTATTCTGGTTCTATTAGTGCACCAGATACCTGGGAAAAATTTGAGCATGCTTGTTTAAGAAATGCAAAATTAACAGAAAAATGCATTTTTGTACCTCTATGTGCGTTATCTTGTAGACCAAAAGTATGGGACTTAGTCACCATAAGGCCAGTCAACACCAGCTGACAATCAACCAGTCAACACAATATTCTCATTCACAAGTTCTTTTTTAATACAAGATTTCATTTATACTTTTACAAAACATCCTGAAAATAACCACCTAAATGAAACATCTCACAGATATAGGGGTTTACGTTCTGGGTACGCATGGTAGATAGTCAGCTATTGCACAGAAGAAATTAATTAATTCCAAAGCAGATAAAACAGACTTCATATGCTAAAAAAAAAAAAAAAAAAAAAAAGGTCAGAAAAAAGTTTTGTTATCTTGAACATGACAACATTTTCATAAGTTTAACATGTGTAATGGAAATTTTATATGGATTTTACATATGTGAAACTTACCTATGAGAAACTTCCATATTGAAGCAAGAAGCATTTAAAATGGTCAAATGACTGTGCTCATTCCAAAACATTTTTTACAAGCCATAGCCCACAACTGCTGCAGTTGTAAATTCCACTTTTCTCAACTGCACTAAAAAAAGTAATCATTTTGCAGTTTAAGTGTTTATTTGGCCCACTGTTTCTGGGTAAAACCAGAACTTTGTAAATGGTAGTTTCATACTTATACCATTCATTTCTCTGGGCAGTAATACATATATTTAATGGAGAGAAGGTTGCTGTCATTTGGCTGGTGCAGCCAGTACTTCTGTGCACTTTACAAGATAAATATTGGTTTCTTTTCCCTCTTTAGAGCAGATTCTAATAACTTTACTCGTATCCACTAATATATTACCATATAAATAATTCAAATTAAGTCTACATAATTGCTTTGAAAGGGTTCATTGAAAATGGATTACCATTTTATCCTTTGTTTAGATCTTACAAATCACTAAAATTTCAGCCCACAATACTTATACAATACAGCATCACTACAATTTTTGTGTCATAATAACCAAGTTTCACTAAAGTAAATTAAAGATTTTTTTATCAACATCAAATGGATTAGGGTCATACCCTATGCAAAATTAGCCATAATCTGGCATCTTCAAAAGTACTCAGCTTTCTTCCTAATCCAGCTCCAAATTATGTCAAAGTAAAAAATCACAGTAATTTCAAAAGAAATGCATATAACTAATATGAAGGGCCTTTGAAGATCTTATATATAGTTAATGTTTCAACTGTAGCACCTGAACTATATCTCACTACATATATTCACAGGAAATATATATTGAGATCAGAGCTGTTTCTGTTAATGGTTGTTCAACTGCTCTTTGATACAAATATTAATACAAAGGAGTAGGAAGGAGAGTAGAATAGCCTTGCTGCATTTGTTTGAAAGAAGGCATAAACCAAGAAAAGTTATATTCTGCTCCTGTTTGAATCAGTAGCACAATATCTGCTGACTTCAGCAATTCCAGGATTCCCTCCTAAATGTATTTCAAGTTACTTAAAAGCTTCAGAGCATTCCTTCAATGAAGTATCTTGAAAAAAGAATAAAGTCACATTTGGATATTAATAGATGACTGCAGCACAAATATCATATGCCACAAAAAATGTAGCAAAAATGTATGCAAGCTTGAAAGCATATTTTCCTGAAAACATTGGAAACTTATTTCTGACAGCTAATTAAAGCATTTCCATTCTATCAGTCAAGTTTGTGTGAGGTCCAATGAAACCTGAAATGAAATGCATTATAAAGGCTATGCTTTAACAGTCAAATTCATTTTTCTCAATACATCCAGAAATTAAAATCTTGGTACCATTGAAATCCAATGGAAATTTTACACTGGATTATTCAAGTTTCTTTATTTCTAAAGCCATAGAATTATAAGCAGGATATTCTGGGAAAACTCTAGATGTCCTTAGGCAAGCAGATTTTGACCATATTACACTTTATCTGAGTTGAATCTCATATACAGATCAAAATGTCATCCCAATTCCCAGCCAAAATGATTTCTTCCTTACACAAAGCAGATTATTTCTGAAAAGACTGTTGTTGCACAAACACCCCAATGCTCTTACTTCTAAGTTTGTGCAGGAGTTTTCTATCTGAGGGCAGTTCCATTCATGCAGCCACATCCCATGCAGAATAAAAGGAAGGAACCACCCTCCCATGGAGCCCCAGGCTCAATCTTTCTGCAAGTACATGGAATTCAGCTGATCAGTATCTGAGTCTGTACCCTGACAGGAGCAACTGTTTCATGCTACAGCACAGTCTATAGCCACAATCCATTCTCTGTGGGCCACTTGTATTTTTTTTCACAGAATCTCCTCTTTTCAAGGCTCTCCATCCTGCATTCACTTTTGGTGGAGCTGCAAGATGTGGAAAACTTTCAGGCCATGGCATTTGTTTCTGTTCACAGTTATAACACAAGTAAGTGTAAGTAACTAGAGAATGAGACTGTGTCCTGCAAATACAACGTGTTGCACCAGCGAGAAGTAGAAAGGCAAGGAGAAATATTCCAGTAAAAAAGTTAATTGAATTCAACAAGTGTATCAACATGCAAGCCTCTAGGACCAACACAGACACATAAAGATTGCTTTAAAAGGTAGTAAACCAGCCATGTCCTTTTACTTCAGCTTAGAAACTGTGGAACTAAGTGGACACTTGTAGTGCTAGAAGAAATCATCCTTACTTCTGATTCATGTGCTGGAGTTGAACCGGATGGGTGCAAGAGTATCACTCAGTGAAACACAGTATGAAGTGTTCTCATGACTCTTCATAGGTGTTGTGCAATTATTTGAGAATGCATAGAAGAATTCATAATGGGATAAAAAACAGAAGCGAAGAATATCCTTACAAATGGCATTAGGAAGAGATTTAAAATTAAATATAATTAACCTATTTTGTGCTGTGGCTAGAATATGGTAGTTTTGATCAGATGAGCTAAAGAATGAGCCCAGGAAGACAAATTTTCCTTTAGAAAAAAAATTTTTAGGTCAACAGAACTTGTATTTTTTATGGCAGAAATCACTTATGTTAAAGTTTACTGTAACCACTAAATTTAATTTCTCTTTGTTTATTGCTATGTTCCTCAAATAACAGCATCAAATATCATGTATTCAATGTGATATACTATGATGCATTTTATAGCAAAGACTTGGATCAATTAAATGTTTATTAAGACTGGGTGTTAGCCAGTGATACCAGAGATGGCTTCCCTTTTTATGAATCGACACACAGACCTCATCTGAGAACAGAGGCTCCTCTGTCTGTGGCTGGAAGGAAAAAAGGAAAACAGTGGTCGTACAGAGTCTTCTCTTGATCAGTGTCTAAATCAATGACAACTCTTGCATGACTGCTAATTCTTGCTGCAACTGACAGTGCATGTTCACTAAATCCATACATGTGATAAGATTCTTTCAGAGCACATGAAAGAATACACCTATTAGCCTTTTCTTCCTGACAGTTCACTGACAGATGTACCATTTGGATTAAAATATTTCTTTTAATTGCAAGAAAGAAGAAGAGGCAGCAGTACCTGAACAAGTCATGCCACAGGACCACCATAAAATGACTTGTATTTGTTAATGTCATTTACAAACTGCAAAAGTAACATTAGTAAGTGGAGGCACTTGATGTTAAGGGAATTAACCATACAGTAAAGGAACTTTATGGACAGATCATTAATCTCTGACTGCAAAGAGTTAGACTTGATTTTATGCCAAATATTTCACTCTAAAGACTTTGCCAAATGGCAAAAGCTAAATTATAGAAAAAATACGTATTAAAGTAAGAACATTTAAATTTTACATCTACTGTGAGAATAGGCAAACACCATCACATTTTTAACATAATCGCAAAATTCAATTCCTAATCCAATAAAAACATCTAATAAAAATTGGCATAAAGTTGTAATAAAATTAATTAATGGGTTGTGTACTATATTATGTTTTCATTTCCAACTTGTTAAAACAGCGTGTTTCACCACTCATTCTCATGTGCTACATTTCTCTGACTTTTCTTAGTGTTTGTGTGTGGCACAAGAGTAGCTGAAAAATATACCTGTTCTGCTAATAACACCACCTGACAATCAGAAAATATTTCATCACAATGTTCTGTGCAGATGGAAGAGCAATATTTTTGCACACTGTAAATGTGGTGAGAGAGGCAGAGGGCTCTTTCCAGGCCATCTACTGTAGCTATTTAAAATGGCATCAATATTCCTAAGATACTAAATTTTGACAGAAGATGGAGCAGGTCTCTGCCTGGCCCTAGTTCCAGGCACAGTTAGGCAGGGAGCAGGGGTTTTGTTTCCCAGGAGAAGCTGTCTGCATTGGCTGACCCTGGATCCTGGGATCCCCTGGAAGAGAGCTGTGATGCAGAGAGGCTCAGTGAGCAGCCCAGGCTCACCCTGCACAGAAGGCAGAGCAGGGCAGAAAGTTCCCTCATGGGGCAATCTGGATAAACTGTCGATGTGTAAACCCATGAACTAACAAAGCTGGGAGTCGTTTCTCACCCTGGGAGGAACAGAGCTTCAGTCACCTGCATCCATACAACTGTTTCATCACCTACAGCTGCAGCCAAGATGTTTTCGAATCCCTGGCCTTTGCTATGCCCCAAGCCATGTCTGGCAGCTGTTTGAGAGAGAACCATTGGGCACAGGGGGAAAGCATGAGCAAGGCCATGCCACAGGTCAGCAGTGCCTAGCCTCACATCCTTCCACACTGGCTAGTGAAGTGTAGCAAGACATAATCTCTAAGTCTGCAGCTTACTGAGAGGGTGGGAAGGGATCACACTCAAGGATCCAGCAAGCATTATTCTCCATTTGCCTGTCTGAGGGTGCCAAATGACTGAAGGCATTAGCACACCTTGTGCCAGGCTGCGTGCACACAGCAGTGCTTCAGAATCCAGAGAATGGCAAAGTCAACCAGCTAACAGGAAGAGTGTGGTGTTTTAAATCAGGTGCAAGAGGAAATCACCAGTTCTGCTTCTTGAATATTACTTTGGGCAATATTGAAAATGTTGCAGAGAACAATTCTTTAAGACCAGTGAATTGGAGATTATTAGGTGGCAGGTATGGGACTTGCAATGATTGGCACTTACAACTCAGAGGGAATTCAAAAAAAGGGACTCACCTCAGTGTAATTAGATTATTTACAGGTGGTTGCTTTCATTTTATTGCAAATAACAGGCACGTTTAATATTTACTTACAGGAACTGCTATGCTAAAACAGTTACATATTTCTGACAAGGCAAAAAAAATCAATTTCCACAAAGTGTGTGTTACAAAAAAACTCTTACAAGAATTGTTATTTACACCAGATGCTTAATAGGAACCTACATTAAAAAAATCAAATTATTATATAATTTTAATGTCCATTTCTCAAAGCACTTTACAATACTCTTGTAGGAATCATGTCTATTTGCCTTTTTCTAGTAAGAAACAGACACTTAAGAATTTTTTTTAATATGTGTGATAAACTGTGTATATTTTTTAATCCTTTTGTCTTTTCCAGTGATAGCACAAACTCCATTGTTTTAGAGGCTAACACACTAAAGGAGACAGCAGCTTCCCTGGCAAGCTTCTCCTTTAAGGAGAGAGGTTTGGTCCTGGGACACGGAATGATCTGATATAGCTGTAACTGGAACCTATGTGATTCTCGCTTAAAGAAAAATTCCTGATAGATTATGATGACTTATTTATGCTTGATATTATAATCATTTGGGTTAGTCTTCCTTGGATTTGGATGGAGCAAATCAAGGCATTGTACTTTGGGAAGTTTCCTTGTGTTAAACAAATCTGCTTAGGGACCTGGGGATATATTCAGCTGCCAGCCACAACCATGCAGTGCCACAGGGCATCTGAGAGGTACAGCACTGGGACCCTTCTGAATTCCACTGGAAACAAGGGTGAGATGCCACAAGCTCTACTGATGGGTCCTCCTCAGTTATGTGTGAGCCCTGCAGTGAGAGGGCTGACTGCTTTCTCATTTTAAATAAAAATCCATTAGGTTGTGCTAGGTTGAGACCTGGCATCAACACTCAAGGCTGGGTCAGCATGCTTGTTCCAGCCTGCACAAGGTGTGTAGGAGACTTGGGAAAGCACCATTTGCCTTTAAAGGTACCAAAGGTTTTAGAAATTATGAGCAGGATCTTAAATATGTAGACTCTGTACTGATACACAGAAATTTTGGGTTGAATGCTTCCTCCAGAACCATAAATATGTGCAGTGTCTCTAAGGAGAGGTCTGCTGGCAGGGGAGCCCTTTATCAGGGGGAAGTTGTCTACAGTGTGGATGTGTAAGTGTGAAAAAAGAGCTGGCATGTCTTCATAAACAGTTGGGTGATAAAGTGCAGTTTTCTATAAGGATTTCTGTGAGGAAGCAGGGCCATTTGAAGGAAGTGTGCTCATGTGCCTGAGAGACTTGGTAAGCAATGTTAGAATAAAATGAATTTCTAGTTCAAGAATAGTGTTACCTGACAAAGTCATATCCTGAGGGTAGAAATCAGGATTTTTACACTTCTGGGTTTGAGCTTGCAGTGAGGATTTACTGGGATCGTGTTATCAAGATTTCCCTGATTTCCCTGAAACGATGAAAATGAGAAGCATGCAGAGAGACAGACAGACAGACAGACAGAAAGAGGGAGAAATACCAGATTTTTGCTTGTTTGCCTCTGGGGGCTAAAGCCTGAAGTACTGAATGCAGTAAGATGCAGCAGTGGAAAATGGAAATTAGGGAGGGAATGAGGGCAGGATGGGAGCATAAAACTGAAAAAAACAGCTGAAAGCTTTAGGGATAGGGATAAGAGAAATAAAACCATGAAGGATCAAGTGTAAAATAGAAGGGAAGTCCCTCAGGGTTAATCCAGAACCACAAAGTAGCCTTGGTATGTTATTAAATACCAAGTTTTGTACAAGTATCACTTAAACCATCTATTTAATGGGATATGGCAGCTGCAAGCCAGGGCAAAGTGACACTTAAACAGCTGAGGAGAGGAAGCGCATAATGCTTTCTGCAGGATGAACTTTATGAGTTCATGATGTAATGAACTAAGTCAGATTCTGGCTAGGATCTTGTAGTTAAGCCTTTCAGTCTTGTAAAAAAAATCTATTAGTTATTTAACAACCCAAATATTAATTTTGCATTTCACCTGGGAAAAATCCTGTGCCCTTTGCCAGCTGACTGCTCTAGCATCAACTTGGACCTAGGTTCAGTAATATCTTCAAGGAAAAAACAAAAAAGCCACTAACATAAGTCTGTTCCTGCTGTCTTTTCCTTTTACTAGTATTCCTCAAAGTAGCACTGATCTCAGGGAATGCTACCAACTCTGCAAGGTGTGACAGGGTTGCATGCAAGGTGGTGCATCTCCCAGAAAAATCTGCCTAAGAGCAAATATGACAAATTCTTCTGCTCTCAGATCTTTGAACTTATGCAAACCAAAACAGTCAGGGAATGAGTTTCCATGCTGTTGACCTTGTGCTTAAATTGTTGGCTTTCATCTGGTTTAGGATGAAAGTTCACATTATTTCCCTCTGGAAAAGACAGCAGTACTTGCCCTCAGTTAGATTTCTCACTATTTACTCAGTTTGTCTTAATGGTATTTATGAGGAAATTGGGAGGAAATATTACAAAAAATAGATTATTTTTATTTAAGTAAACACTGGCGACTACTGCGGCTGTAAATACTGTGACTACTGTGATGACTATTGACATTTGGTCAAGAGGCAACCTAATTCCAACTTTTACCCTCAGTTAAAATTGCTGTTTAAGGACTTCTCTGCATTTTAAAAATGGCAATAATTAAACTCAGTTTGTTCAATTAAAAGATGCAGACTTTACATGCAGATTTATATCAATTTAAAACACATAAAGCAGCACTGGCTTGCATCCATTCTAAGATGTTGTTCCTTTCATCCCATAGATGAATTTTTGGTTAGACACAGTAATGGTCTTGCACCAGCATCTCTGAATATTTTTTTCCAATGTTTCAGTTGGCACAATCACATGATGTTATAGCCTGTAGAGCTATCCCACTGCATTCCTAACATATTTTTGGTCAAAAGCTTTTGAATTTTAGCTATTTTTACCCTACATAATTTAGTTTGTTTTTAGGGATCAGAAGTGAAACCAGAGTTTAATTCTAAACAATTTGAAATTTCCAATAAGAAAAATCTCCATTTCCTAGACAAACCATGCCAGACCACTCACACAAGTAAATTCTGTGCCATATTAACCCACTGCAACCACTACAGATAACGTTACACTGTTTAATGAAATGAACTGCAAAGAATAAATGTGAAAGGCTTTTCTTTGCAGAGGATTGTAACATCAGGTTTGGACCACTGCTATGCCTGGTGGATGACTTCATCTTATATTCTGTACACTTCAGGCACCTAAACTCAACTCTAGGTACCTAAATTAAATCACGTTCCTACTGAGCCCAGGTATGGTGCTCTTGACTAAAACATAAAGGCCAGAAGAGCATACTGTATTGATCTGAAAACACCTCTGAGTAGATTTTTTTCCAAAGTTTGTCACTCAAATATTAAAATTTGGCTGTCCTATGTTGAGCCCCCAAACAGAATTTCTTGTGATTTAGTACCACTATTTTCCCTGAAGAATAAATTTTTGCAGAGGCTTTTCAGTGGTGTTTGAAAAAGGCTGAGATGCACAAGGCTGGTTAATGGTATTACTCAAAGCTATAAAGTAGGGAGGTCAGCCATTCATGTATCTCTGAGCAGCACAGAGATCACTTTGCTGTGGCTCAGGTGCTTCCCTCTAGATCTGCCTGGGTGTCAAGGATCCCAGGGGTGCTGTGATTTCATGGAGCACTGTCCGTGATATTATGACTACACCATCATCAATGGTAAATGCCAGCTTAAAGCCAGGCTATCTGTATAAGCTGCAATCGTGTTTTGATTACCAGCTAAACACGTGTCAACGTTAACTCTTGGGCATGTATTTTTCCCATTCACAAAGGATTTTAGTGGTTTTTTTAAATTAAAAAAAAAAAACAACAACAAAAAACCCAACAGAAAACAACAACAAAATAAACAAACAAAAAAAATTGAGATAGACACCAAAATTAAATTTTATTCATTTGTAACACATTGTTTTGCATTTCCCTGGACATTTCCAGGCTCACCCTGGAGTCACCTTCTGTTTAGAATTTGTGTGGTTTAAAAAATAAAACTCCGAATTAAGCAAAAGAGGAAATAATCCACGTACAGCTTTATTTATCTCTCAAGTCACAAAAATGAAACTTAGTTTTATTCATCACAGCAGTAGACAATGTGTTTCCTAGCTTTATAAAAGAACAGAAATAAGACTCAGCTAATGGCTTTAAACTAAAAGAGAGTAGGGTTAGATTAGATATTAGAAAGAAATTCTTTACTGTGAAGGTGATGAAGCACTGGAACAGGTTGCCCAGGGAAGCTGTGGATGCTCCATCCCTGGCAGTGTTCAAGGATGGTTTGGGGCTCTGAGCAGCCTGGTCTAAGGGAAGGTGTCCCTGCCCATGGCAGGGGGTTGAACAAGATGATCTTTAAGATCCCTTCCAAGCCAAGGAGAGTCCCTCAAAGATGACCCTTTGAGTTTATGATCCAGTGAGATTGCATGGATAATGCAAGCATGATCAAACTGGAAGGACTCTGCCTAAAGAAACATTATTTTTGTTCAAGTATATAACAAATGCAGATGCTGTTACCCACAGTCCCATAACTATTCTACTGGGTCTCATTTTCCATGATATTTTTGATCTTTGTTCACAAATAAATGCAAACAGGGTTCCATGTCTAGAAATACCTTACAAGCAACCACACCTTGTTGAGAAGTTTCTGCACTGAAAAGATACAGAGATACCACTTAAATTGCCCTTAGTCCTCCATTTTATTGAATAATGATGTTCAAACCCAGATTATGGTCCACAGAAGAGTATGTTTTTAGACAAGTTTGGGAACAGAGGGAAAAGTATTAACAGAGGTCCCTTTTAAAACCTTTCACTGTCAGGTTCTGTGAAAATTCCTTCTGGTCCATTGATGTCCAGTGTTGTATCAGACTGTGTCAAGTAGCATTTTCTTCATACAGCAGAGGGCCAAAAGTGTTTTTATAACTCATACAAATTTTATTGTGCTATAACTTCATCTATTCCAAAAGACTCATCTCTGAGACACGCAAGCAGCAATGAGAAAGCAAACAGACCCATTTTCTGGGGATTAGTTGACTTTGGTTTCTTTTCATTACACAGCTTTTTGTATCCCTGCTCCCTTTGACAAATCCCAAGAATTCAAACAAATATTTTAGAATTTTAAACAAATTTTTTTGACTACGTGACTTTTAAAATTCCCTTCAAATCCATGATTCTATGATTTTCTTTATTCATGGAGGCAGAGATTATCAGAAACTATCAGAATGCATCAGCAGCTTTGAGGTACTTATCTGCCTGTTTCAGTGGGTATTCAGTTAGTTTCCTACTTTTTGAGGCTTTTTAACACTTGAATTCAATACTTCAGTTAAATGTTGAGATGGCTCTCAACAACTATTGATTTTTTTATTATTATTATTATTACTATTTGACATCCAGGAAATGAGAAAATATGGGCAAAAGTAGAAGAGACGGAATGGACAAACCCTGAATCTATCTTTTTTTTTTTTTATTTTATAGCTTGTCTGGCTGCATAATAGCATTCTGGATATTGTGAGAATTTAAATGTGCTGCAAAGATGAAAATTTTAAGGCATGAGATCATTCATGGATAAAAGTGCATTTTAAAACAAACATGTTTTCCTGACAAATATTTTTTATGAGACAATTAACAGCCCTTCCCTTCACAGTTCCTTTTGAAAATAAGCAGACACTGATTCACTTCCAAGCTGCTGATGAAAAAATAAGGACCCAGAGGAAAACAAAGCAGACAGGGACAATACTGTTGATATAAATGAATGAATACATTCCATTGACAATTCAGTTTGTCAGTGAGACTCTAAATAGCCAAAAACCCCAGACTTGCAGGGAACGTAAGTTTCCTGCTGAACTCTGGCATGTGATAGAGAATGAAGATTAATATCTCAAAATATTTTTCAGAAGCCAAAATTACTAAAATTTTTTTGTTCATAAATGGCAGAGGGATTTTATTAAACATTTTCTTTTTGATAATGTTGAAATAAAATATTTCGAAATTATTAAAGCTTTGTTGTACAATATTACACTACAGAAGTGCAAAACACAATGCAAAAATAAAATGCATTACATATTATTTTAAGTTATTAAGTAGCCTTCCTTAAATCAAACACAAAATTTAACATCCTCATTGACTTTGATTTAAAATAAAATGCCTGTCATGCTAAAATCCTTCATGCTAATCTGTAAGTTAATATGACAGCAGTTTGAAGTGATTCCATTAGAAGTACACATTGTCATAACCACTGGAAACACTTTTATTTTGACAAAACAGCATTTCACCTCAAAGAGTGTTGACTAACTCTTATGCTAAAAACCACACTAATGTTTGGTTGTGCATCATGATAACTCATAAATTCATGGGAAATCTCATTTTAGGCACACAGCAGACAGCTTAGGACGCTGCTGTGCCTTTGGAAGTGACTCACTGTGACACACACAGACACATCTGGTATTTATAGTTTCTTTTGTCCCAGCTTCAGTTGCCTTTGCTCTCATGACAAGTCATAAAGATCCTAGGGCAATATAGAATTTCCTGAAAATAGTTTAATTGCTCACTGACATTATCTTGAGTGAAATCTAATTTAAAATGAAGACTTTGCAGGTCTTGCCAACTTGTGAAACATGCAGCACTACATTTATTACTGAGTAAGAGAGTATCTGTCATGGCATATAATCCACTCAACATGAAACAAAAGGGTGATATTCTTCATTTCCAGCTTTAACCATATAAAAGTCAGAAGCCTCAGTCTAAGCTATCGACCTTAAACTGCCTCGGTGGTCAGTAGAGAGAAACAGCCATTTCACATGACAATTCATCTGACCTTTCTTACGTACATATTTTAAGATGAGATGAACACTCCTCGAGGGAATTAAAATGAGATAAACAGCCATCTAGAAATTTGATATCTATATCTAACCTAATCACCGGAGGCTTCCTCTGCAGTCAATAGAGAGAAATAGGCTTCCTCACACGACCTTCATCGTCCCCAAGGAATCTAACCTCCTGAAATGTGCCTCAGCCAGGCTGCAGAGCTGGGGAGTCTGGCAGCAGACTAAAATCACTGTACCCCTGCATGCAGCACAACTTTGTAACCCATCTATCTGTCAGAGTGCAGCCCCACATCAGTAATTTCAGATGATCTCACTGCTCAGGGCTGACACCTCACTCTGGGATTGCACCAGGGTGTCTCAGTACCTGCCTGTGCTGCTCCAAATGCTCACACCCATCCTGCACTGGTGGTACAACAAAGCAGCATTAAAAACACTCTGTAAGTAAGGAGCTAGGAAACATCCCATCTGGTTTTTGTGCTGGATTAAAACTTAATGCCACAGTGGTGTAGTTCTGAATTAATCACATCAACTTCAGTGCAGTTATTGTGGCCTGGAGCAAGCAGGAGAGCACAAAAGCAGTGTTTGTGAGGCTTTCTTCAGCTTATGGCAGCTGTTTAGCTCATCTTTGATCATACTTACTTTTTTTGTAGTTAAGCTTTTTGGTCACACTATCTTTGCAGAGATAGCTGTTCCGAACAATAGCCGTGTTCACATGCCAGCAAAGGTATTTGTGCATGTGGATTAGCTGGTTTTTGCTTGTCATGCACTCATTCGCCTTTGTGTTGTTTTTGTGTTGTTTACAAAAAGATATTCAGCTACTCAAGGAACATAAGCAGCAGCATATGACACAGCTGAGCAGCTGTACACGAGAGTTAACGTTGGTGCAAATGTTCTGCTGGGAGAGGAAGAGCTGTGCCATCCTAGGTCAAGACAAGGCTGGTGGCTAATGTAATACAACAATGAGCAGCAGATGCTCTTAGGAAAGGCTAGCAGGACAGGGCATGCCTCTGGCAATGCATCCCTAGAATACACATCCAGTTTTCAGTGGCTCAAAGACTTCCTGAGCTGGTGTGAATGTCTTTGCATTTAACAGCCCTGAAAGGATTTGCTTCCGTGTGAATTTATTGCTTTTTTAATCCGTGTAAACTTTGGGCATCGCAAGCATCCAACAGCGCAAAGATTCCCAGCTTGATTACACACCGCATGAAGAATCCTGTCCCTGTTTTCAGTTGCCAGTTGTTAGTTATATTTGATCCTGCCTAGGTTTTATGGCCAAAGAGATACAGAATGATTGTTCCTTATTAACCTTCTCCAGCTCCTACAGGATTTTGTAGACCTGCACCACTCACCCTCTCATTCATCTGTTCACCAGGCTGAGCACCAGTCAACTGAGTAATTCCTCATTTCCAAAGGTTCCATATCATCCATCACTTTTGCTGTTCTTTTTGTACCCTTTCCTGTTCTACTCCAGTGCTTGTAGGCAAAACATGAACCCAGAGGAATAAAGGTTTATCAGGGTGAAGGATGAATAATAAAGTATAAATTTGTAAGAAATGCATATTTTACAGACATACAAGGAGAAAAAATAGAAGCCTAATGGATTTTTTTCTTCCTAGGTGAAGTAGCAGCAATTTAAACAGTTCTATACACTTGAACGTTTTTAACAAATATCTTCATTTTATTTGGTTAGAATCTATATAAGCAGATTTCTCATACGTGACAATAAAACACCTCCATAGAAATTCAAGAAATTTTTACAAAACAAGTATGAATCTTAATCCTCTCCAAATCACATTTCAGTAGTAAGGCTACCTCAGAACTTTTTTGATGCTATTCTGTAGAAGTTCCAGAATGTAAGGAAATAAAATGCTATGCAAGTATTTGAAAAGGACAGCAAGAAGATTGTTGTAATGATAAATTGTCAGGTTGGCATTGAACTCAGGCCAAACAGGCATTGAGTCCCACTTGATACAGGACTAGGCAAAGAGCAAAATGAAGGAAATATAACTGATGTCAATCTCAAAGACTACTGAAAATAATTTCTGTCAAAGTAGGATTATATTTTTGTGGGATTATGGGCCTATTGATGAAGAAAATTGTATTAAACCTGTTTTCCCTTTTAGACTTTCAATTTTAAATTACCTTACATTTAATTAGATGATGCTAAGTTAGTGTGGCATATTAAAATTTAACAGGACATACACCCAGGGATTAGAAACAGAAAACAGACATCCCTCAAAATATTTTTATAAAATCAGACCATTTTGGTGAGATTGCTCCTGACCGTATTTTGCCAAATGATTTATTAAAAAATCTGTAATAAAAATTACTAAAATCTTTATTACAAAGTAATCAGAGTTAAGCTTTGTAAGTGATCATTGTGAATGGTAATGTTGGTCAAGGCTCCCCTGTGTCAACGTTTTCAGGAGGAATAATACAACCTTTCCATGTCGAAAGCATCTTGAATAGGTGTTCAAAGTTCATGTTATCTCAGTATTTGACCTTCATGCAACCACTCTGTAGAATTTTGTTTAGTTCTTGTGTCATTGTTTCAAAGGTTTTCAAAGGACCAAAGAGATTCAGAGAAGAGCCACTAAAAGAACTTTCCTTGCACCAAGAGATTCCAGAAACTCAGTCTGAGAGGGAAGGCGAAGTTTATAAGGACACAAAGCAAAACTTTGATTGTGATTTCTTAGGTCTAAGACATAAAATGCAGTGGCTGAAAGCTGAAGCTAAAAAAATCTAATGTTAGAAATGAAGAACAAATTTTTTTAACAGTGAGGGTAATTAGCCAATGAAACAACTAACAAATGCTTTCAATCAAGACCAAACGTTTTTCAAAACATTTCCTACTCAGTTTCAAACAGAAAATATATATTTCAGGCTACATTATTGCAAAGATCCCTGTGACTTCATAATGTATGGCTCCATGGATCTAAGTGCATTCTGAAGACTAAATCTGAAAACAAACAAACACAAAATAAACAATGTATTCATATTTTTAAACAATATGTTTTTCCCAGAAATTAGAATTACTTCAGAAAAAAACAGAACAGAAATTAGAATAATCATTCTTTAATAATTCATTATTTCATAAATCATTTTACACTACTCTGAATGTGCTTTTTTCTATCTTTTCGAGTCACTGGAAGCTGAATAATGCCCATTGACTGTAAGTAAGAGTTTGGTAAAAAAAGAAAGACAGAAAATGCTCCAGTGACTTTGTGAAGTTATTTTTACATGATTTTTGGCATTTTCATTTGAGTGTCATGTGATTTTTCCTAATCATTGTCAAAGCAAAACTGTCCAGGTCCAGATAACAGATAGGAATGTAAAGATGTTTCCTGTCTCTTTTGAAGCTGAGTCTGTACTCTCTTGAAAAGTTTTGTAATTGAAACTATCTGCTGATTGCTTACTAGAAAGATATTGTAGGTGAGTGAGAGGATTTCTAATGCAGAAATATTATTTTCTTTATTTTTCTATTCAGGCAATTTTTCGTTTACACCATGTCTTTGTTTAAATAAGACCCATCTCCTTTATGGACAGAAAGGAACAAATGGTGTTTTTCCAAACTTTAGATAAACAGCAATCCGTACATAATGGTGGGCATTTCCTCTTTGGAGCTCACCACTGAATCAGGACATTCAAACAAACTCACCGCTAAGCTCTTCCCTGGGGCCAGGCTCAGTGTGTCCAAAGCTGTGCTTATTCCATGTGCTTTGGTCAGCAGATATGCAATCTTAGACAATAGCTTCTTTCTGCAAACAATGCCCAGTATTAAGAATGTCATCAGATATAATGGCTGTGAGTGGGACAATTCTGCTTTCTTATGAAAGCGTTCATAATGGAGCAGTCACAGCGTGCACGAGTGTGTGTGAGTGTGTGTGAGTGTGTGTGAGTGTGTGAGTGTGTGAGAGTGCGTGTGAGAATGTGTGTGTGTGTGAGTGTGAGTGTGTGTGAGAGTGTGTGCGAGTGTGCGTGCGAGTGTGCGTGAGTGTGTGTGAGAATGTGTGTGTGAGTGTGTGTGAGAGAGTGTGTGTGTGTGAGTGTGTGAGTGCATGAGTGTGTGTGTGTATGAGAGTGAGTGTGTGTGAGAGTGTGAGAGTGCATGTGAGAATGTGTGTGCGAGTGTGTGTGAGTGTGTGTGAGTGTGTGTGTGAGTGTGTGTGAGTGTGAGTGCATGAGTGCGTGTGAGTGTGTTTATGTGAGAGTGTGTGTGAGTGTGTGTGTGTATGTCTGTGTCTGTGAGTCTGTGTGTGTGTTACTCTGTGTGTGTCTGTGTCTGTCTGTGTGTGACTGTGTGCCTGTGCGTGTCTGTGTGTGTAACTGTGTTTGTCTGTGTGTCTCTGTCCATGTCTGTGTATGTCTGTGTGTCTGAGTGTGTCTGTGTGTGTCTGTGTGTGTCTGTGTCCCTCTGTGTGTGTGACTGTGACAGTGTCTGCGTGTTTGTCTGTGTGTGTCTGTCTCTGTGTCTCTGTCTCTGTGAGTGTGTCTGAGTCTGTGTGTCTAAGTCGCTGTGTCTGTGTGTGTCTGTGTGTGTCTGTGTGTGTCTCTGTGTGTCTGTGTCCCTCTGTGTCTCTGTGTGTCTGTGATTGTGTGTCTGAGTTTGTATCTGTGTCTGTGTGACTGTGTCTTTGTATGTGTGTCTGTGTGTCTGTGTGTATGTCTCCATGTCTCCATGTCTGTGTCCATGTCTCTATGTGTGTCTGAGTCTGTGTCTGAGTCTCTGTGTGTCTGTGTCTGCGTGTCTGTTTGTATCTGTGAGTCTGTGTGTGTGACTGTGAATGTCTGTGTGTTTGTGTGTGTGTCTGTGTCTCTATGTCTGTGTCTGTGTCTGTGTGTCTGTGTGTCTGTGTGTCTGTGTGTCTGTGAGTGTGTGTCTGTGTCTGTGTGTCTGTGAGTGTATCTGTGTGTCTGTGTCTGTGTATCTGTGTGTCTGTGTCTGTGTCTGTGTGTCTGTGTGTCTGTGAGTGTATCTGTGTGTCTGTGTCTGTGTGTCTGTGTGTCTGTGTGTCTGTGTGTCTGTGTCTGTGTGTCTGTGTGTCTGTGAGTGTATCTGTGTCTGTGTCTGTGTGTCTGTGTGTCTGTGTCTGTGTGTCTGTGTGTCTGTGCCTGTCTCTGTCTGCGTGTGTCTCTGTGTCTGTGTCTGTGTGTCTGTCTGTGTGTGTGTGTGTCTCTGTGTCTCTGTGTCTGTCTCTGTGTCTGTCTCTGTGTCTGTCTCTGTGTCTCTGTGTCTCTGTGTCTTTGTGTCTGTGCACATTTTCAGAAAGATCCACCAGCCCACTGCAGGCGCAGCCTGCTGGGCTCAGAAGAGCTGCTTCATGAAAGGTGCCATTTATAGTGCTTTCATAATACCATAGAATGGAAAATTAGGTAATAGTAAAATCCCAGAACTATACTTACTAAATTCTGAAAACTTACTCACATTACCATGTTTTATAGGGCTTTAGGGACTTCATAACAACAATCTGGGCAACTGCAGACTTTGTTTAATGAAAAAATAAATAGAAATAGTTACCCAAAAATTAGCCTAAAGACTGGTATTCCCTTGTTAGTGCCCTTAAATAATTTTCACTGTGCCTCCATTTGCGCCCTGTCTAGAAAATAAAAGGCTTATTCATGCACAAAAACACAGATCTGCCGTCTCAGGGAGAAATTTTGTAACATTTCTGAAGTAGAATCAAATGCAGCAGCTCAAGGTCTTTTTCTGAAAGAGGAAAAGCAGTTAGCTGAATATTGCATTACTTTCAGGAGATTTCTTCACTGTTGTGTAATTTATCTGACAGTTGCCACAGGGCTTACATGCCACTTTAGTTACCCTACTGATTTTTAAGAGATGGATATGTGTGTGGAAATTAGGGGAGCATACATTTTTCCCCCTAATTTCATCAAATTACATGCATTGCGATTTTAGATAAATCACACTATTACACTGTTTCCCTTTCCACAGAGTCTTGTGGGCTCTCTTTGGCTTGCCTTTAAGCAGTCACCATTTGCATCAGCAAGCCACCCGACTGGGTTAGTCTGATGTGTCCTCTAGCTGGTGTCCTCTGAGCAGCTCTCCTGAATGCTCTGTCATGAATTTGTTTGGGTTTTTCTTATCAGGAGGTATCAGAGCCAAAGCTCCAGAACGTCTCACTTTCATACAAGGCTTCCTGTGTATTTTAAATGAAACAGATATAACAAAGAAAGCAATGTGAATTTATGCAGTTCCAGTGTGGCAGAAACAAAGAAGTTGGTTGAAAAGACAGACAGAAATATATCAGCCTTGCAATCTCAAGCGACCCTCAGGCAGGTACAGCGCATATGCCTTCTGGCTTGAGTGCAGACAGAATTCAAAAGATCAGCCCTTTTCTGACCCCAGATATGAGCATCTGGCAAAGACCAGCATCCTTCACAATTTTGGCAGTTTGCAAAGACACAGGCTGGCCTGGATTACAAATTGGAAGCACTCATTGCAGCTGAAAAGTGTATTTTTTGCCATTGGGGTAGTAGAAAACTGAGAGAAATACACACACACTTGGGAGAGGAGGAGGCAAACTAACACTGCTTTTTCTCTGCTCTTGAAACCTATGATGCAAATATTTATGCATGAGGCTGAGAGGAATTCTTGGGTCATCCTTCTGCCCTGTCTAAAAACGTACATCTAAAAGGAGAACTCACAACAGAGCCTAAGTTTGAAAACGTGCTGATGTCAGAATTTTGCTCTATTTACATGCCTTTGGCAAAGAGCAGCCAACTACCTGCTTATCATAAATCTCTCCTCTCTCTCCCTTCATGCTGTCCACTGAAAGCCCTATGATTTTCAGTACAGAGCACCAAGCACAAGTAGGTTATTCTGTGTATGAAAGCCGTGCTTGTGAAAGATGCTGAATGCACAGTCCCAGAGACCCACGTCCTGCAGTATAGCACAGGGAAAAAAAGATACACCATGGACGGCAGCACTGTCAGCTCCTTCACTACGACTTATCAGTTTCACTGAGCTTGAAGAAACACTCACTGGGGCAGAAGGATCATTCATCCTTTATAGTCAAGTTGTTGTCCTAACTGCTAAAATTGCCACATAGGCTGCTAATTAGGGCCAGTTATGGTTATGGCTTTTGCAGTGCTGACAGCTGTGATCTGGTTACCCAAAGCTTACCCTGAAGGTTGGGCCACTTATAAAAGCTATCAGATATAACAATCTGCTACACTGTGGCAGATTTATACCTGCCTAAAGATGAAATCATAGAGAATAGAGCTGAAAAACCCCTCCAGAGATTGCTTGATCCATCTCCCCACACCAGAGGATCATGTCTAATTCATTTCTGGGAGCTGTTTGTCTAACCTCCTTATATAGGCTTCTTCTAAAAGGAACTCCAGAGCCTCGACATGCAATTCATTCCAGTGCTTTGTGTGAACTTCCAAGAGAAGGATTGTTTTAATGGTTAGCCTAAACAATCCCTGTACTTTCTATTTGTCATATTTCTCTCCTCTCTGCATGGTCCTGCCACACATCAGGTAAATATGTTTCTCCAGTCTTTTCTCAGTTTATGATCCTTTCTCTTTCTCCAAGTGTGACATTTCCTGGATCATTCTCTGATCATTCTATCATTTTCTTTGGATTCTGTCCAGCTGGGTTACATCATCCCTCTAACACACAGTCCAAACCAGACTGGACACTCTTATTCAGATTTAGCAAATCTGAAGATTTCAGGACTGTAATTGCAATGTCTTACAGGTGAAGTTCCTGCCTTTACATCCCAGACTGTGCTCACAGGAATGCAGAACCTAAATGCAGCTCACCCATGTGTGTTATGTGAGTCAAATGACTCATTGCTGTCACTCCATTTCTTCTTCTTCTTTGTCTGACACCTCTTCCCCCACTAAAAGGGGATACTCTGGCCACACTCCAAAATCTTTGCAGAAGCTCTGAGAAGCTTGAAATGTCCTTCAATGAACAGCAATATTATAGATATTAAGGACAGCAATAAATAAAGGCAAGAAGAGACCTTCATAAGACTGCTGCTTCTCACCAGTGCCACTGGATGGGAGGTGGGTAAGTCTCCCATTAGCAATATATTTGCCAGCATAGGAATAATCCTGTTTGCTTTCCAGTCACCATCTAATTCCTGCCTTGGTCCTATGATAAAAAAACCTACATGTCATCTGGAAAACGATCATGTAGTTTAAAACAGTACATAACAGTAGAGATAGGTTTGGGGACTGATTGCTTCTCCTAAACCTGATCTCTGAATACAGACAACACTCAAACTGCATTAAAACTGTTATTTTCATGACAGCAAATAACTCTGAGCTCATGTATTAATCTGGAACTTTCATGTATCACAATGCCCCAAACACATAGCTGTCAAACAGATTATTTCCGTGATTGATATAGGATGTATGGATATGACGTCGAGAAAAGGCTGCATTGTGGGACAAATGTCCCTGAGATTTTGCTACTATAGTTCCCAGAGAACTGGTATACATTTAAATTGCTTTATCTTGGTATAATAAAATGCAGAATTTCAGTAGAAACCATAGTAAATCCCTTACTAGAAAACCACAAAATTCCCTCAATTTAGCATTTACAAAACATACAATTCTTTTAATTATCCGTCAAAATAAATATACACACAAACACAAATAGATACATAGAAAAACATAAAATTATGCCTTAGCCATAATAAAGTAGTTCATCATATACTAGTAGAATACATGTGCATTCTACTAGGAGCAAAGGGTTTCTATAAAAATTCAAATATTTGAATATGTATGCCCTTTGGGAAATTCCCTGTTTAAATATTTGTGCTTAGTAAGAAAATGTTGAAGAAATTTAAGAATATGCATTACATTTAATGAGTTCCTGTACTTAAAAAAAATCACTACAAAATCTATCACACATATCAAAAATTTCCCATGACAAAAGTAAGCTATAATAGCCGAGGTTCTCCCTTAGAATAAGAAGAAGACTTGTACCACTGTCAAATTATATTAGCACTACATCATATTCATGTCAGCTTCCTGATGAAATAAAGGCCCATATTTTGCCATCAGGGCTGAGCAGTGTCCTTCCTCACAATTTGTTCCACTGAAATGAATTGTTATTTTGCTAGGAAGAATTTTAGGCTGCCATAGTCTGGATCTGTATGGTGAGTGGAAAGAAACAGCTTGCCTTTCTATTGATTTCTTCAGGGTGCTGTCATTAAACTTCAACAACATTTAGTACATATAATTAAGTGTACATTATTTTAGGTTATGAAGTTGCTTGTTACTTTTCACAACATTCATCCATAATTTCAGATTTTCTTAGGCATTATAGCTTAAAATAGTACAAAGGTACATGGGATTTAAGACTCAGAAAGACCTTTGGCCTTTGACCTTAAAAGATCTTTATGTGGAGGCCCATGGTGGATTGATTTTTGACAGTACAGTGACAGAGCCATACAAAAAAGGCATTCATATTGACCAAGTCAGTGGATATTTCAGGTCAAAATGTCAGCAGTTGTCTTTTTCAGCTGACATCCTGGTCTGAGAAAGTTGGATTTAACGTTTGCTTGACTCTCATATTTTGATTTCTTGCCATACATGGCTGTGCCATTAGCTCCCTGGAATGCCTTTCAGTTTCTTCCTTGAAAAATGCTAAATAAGTTCTCACTTTACCTACTGACTGAATAAGAATACAAAAACAACAGACAGCTGTGAGGCATCTGCGTGTCACACAAACACTGTTGGCACAGTTCCTGCATTCAAGAGATCAGCAAGAGCCTAGTAAATAAGCTTTCTTCACTAAAGACCACTTTTGTCCATGGTCATTGAAGCTGTGCTTTACTCATACATCCTCTGAATTCCTCTTTTCTTCAGTAATCACACATGCCTAGCATGATGGCTGATTCTATTCTACAGTCCTGAGCCATGTAATTATGTGAGTAATTGGCAGACAAGATGTTGTGAATACCTGAATCCCAGGTTAATTGAAACTAACACCTGCCTGAACTGTGCTGTTGTAATGGATGCAATAATACAACCAGATCAGGTCCTTTTGAGTTGCATAATCTTTTCAAGACAGGGTTTTTGATCTCCCTCCTTTGATTTGAGGGCAGTGGTAAACTAAAGTATTATGCCTTTGTTGAAGCTTAGAAAAGATGAATCTGAAGCTGAAAATGAAGATCCTTCCAGTTAATCTGCATTGAGAAAAATCAGTGAGCACACATATTTTGCATCTTTCAGCTAGAAAAGAAACAACTGATATAGCTGTCAACACAACTGTAGTCAGTAACAATAATATGATTCCCCCTAGAGTAACCCCAGTTGTTATCCAGGTAGTACAACTTCAAAACCTGGATTAATGAGGTACAGAATGGCCAAAATGACCACTATCATCACTGAACATCCCAAACTGGGCATCACTCAGAAGAGGCTGTTCTAGTTGGTGTGAGGCTGATTTTCTCTTGCCTTGCTCTTCACACCAACAGCTCACAGCCAACACATTCCAGTGTTTCCTGTGTTACTTTCTCCCTAACAAAATGCTGACAATGGTACACCCCTACAGCATGGACAGGCTGGCAGAGCTGGCAGAAGAGCAGACAAAGCATTACAACAAAGACTTCCACCCCATGGAAAGACCTCAAGAACATGTGTACTTCACTTGATAAAGCCTCTCAAGAAAACACAGATTTTCTTGTACTTTTAGTGAAATCATGGCAATTTTTATTTTAAATCAAATCTTATAGACTATATTAAACATAGATTTTATCTGACATAACCGATTTCTGGGAAGTATTTCAGTTCAAACAGGCCTTTATTGAAAGAGTGTATTGGATCAGGGCAGAAAATGGAAGTAGTTTGGCAATAGAACCTGATATATAGATTGATATGTAGATATATAGATATATAAATGTATATATGAACAACGCAATGCTGTGTAGTTGCTTGCAAGAGCACAAGACAGCACTTGATGACCCAGAAGGTCCTGTTTTTCTAAGTTAAACAAGACATAGTATTTCTATGTTAGAATACATGTTGGTTCTACTTATAATGGTGCAAGCTGTACAAAGCTACTATATTCTTTGTAAAGGAAAAATTAATTAAAAAAAAATAAAAAGCCAAAATGTAGCCAGAAGATTTGGGATTTTCAAAAGCCCACGGTCCTCAGATTACTTACGCAAGTAATCTGATTACAGACTTCTCTGGGAACTGCTTGACCACCCCAGTTGCCTCTGAAAATCACAATCAATTTATTTTTCTCAGGACTAATGGGGAGAAAAAAGATTTCAGGATTGAAAAGATTTTACTGTAATGACCTGAAGCAAATGTGAGAACAAAACACCTGCTTTAGAAGTCATGAGAGGCACGATCACAACAAGTTACAGCAAGAGAAGTGAGGACGAGGAGGGAGTTGGGAAGTGGAGTTCCAAAATTTCAGCTATTACATAGGCCTCTTTTAAATTGTAATATGGCTGCAAAAGAAAGGCAATATACTTTGGCTGACACCTTTGTAGAGATATTTTTACATGAAAAAACTGGTCATTTTAAACAGGGACAAGTAGTTAAACATAGGATATTGTGTCTTTCTGGGAATCATATAACTACAGAAAGGCTGTAATTAAAGTAACAATATTTCATTAGAGAAGATCAGTGTAGTTTTAGAAGCTGAAGAGCAAACCTCAGCATGTTTATCAGCCCAGAGTTTTCAAAATCTTTCAGTAAAAGACTCTATACATCTTACTGTCTCATTTTTTCCAACTAACAGGGCCTGATTTTTTTTCAAGCTGAGCACTGTCTGAATAGCTTCCCTAATGTCTTTGTTTAGGTCTGGTCTATAGATCCCACCTTACTCCCACTGATGTCAGAGGGAAACTCTCTTAGCAGACATCCTGTGGGATGACAATACGTAATTCTGTATTTGCTCCCAGCATCTCACATCCACCCGATGAGAAGCTGTGAATAACTGTTATATCTGCTAATGTATTCTCATTTGTGAGCACAGAGGCTAGTAAAGACATTTGTAGTACCTTTTTAAAAGGTGTTTTTCTACCAGGACATTGCCAAATCTGAATTACCTACTCCAGTGTTAAACTTGGGGTATGAAACAGTGCAAATAAATAGAAAATCAGGTGAAAGCTGTGCATGAATGTAGGGTTAATTTGACTCAGCTCCCTCAGTAAAACTGGCAGCTAAATGTGTTCAGATTGGATTTCACTGAGAAATATCTATGGTACGTAAATGCCATCTTATCAAGTGTGCCATCCTTTCACATCATCACCTCTCCTGTAGTAAATCAGCAGTATGGTCATCCTTCCCACCACACATCTTCTGGCAGAAAGGACAGAGAGTAGTGGAAATTAAGTTCTGCAGTATATATTTGGCTAACGTGCTAACAAAACCCTACAGTAATTCCCTGAAAGATTTCAAATGCTGAGGAGACAGGCAGCATGGCTGAGGCAGTGATGGGGGGAGAAAGACACTGCACTGCTGGGAGAGAGCCATAGCTATGTTTCAGTCAAATCTGACCTACTTTAATGAAATCAGGTCATCTGTGAGCTCTTCATTACCCCCAGACTAAACAGTGCAAAACATAGCAGCCGATGTCTCTGCCTTTTCAGAGTGCCGCTAATTCTCATTACAACATTGTTATGTATTCCGTAATATATATTGACTTAGTCATCTCACCACACCAAAGCTGGCAAACAGCACTGGGGAAGGAAGGAAAGTAAACATGATTACTGACTTTGTAAAAAAAAAATAAATAAAAAATTTGCAGTGTAAACACAGCTATGCCTCCAGAACGTGTCCTCAAGGGAATACGGAAACAAAAGGAGGCACAACTGTCTCAGGACATTAGCCATGACAGATGAAGCTCACCTATCACACCAGCAAACTCTAAACTGTTACCAGCCACCTCCACAGACAAAGCGAGGCTGGAGTCAAGTGGAAGCTGGTACTGCAGGCTTACACTCAAATTCCTCTCAGTGCTCAGTCTGCTGTAAACTAGGAAGGTGACAGATCCATAACAAAAAATATATACTGGCAAAGCTTTAATGTGATGCCCATGACTGCCTTTCATTTCATATGGAGACAGGTTGTGTGTATATGCATGTGCAGGCATGGATGTGTCCCCACACACATATTTTATTATATAGAAGTGTAAATCCACTTGTTCTTACACCAATAAGTCTGTGCTTGACAGTAATGTACATTGAGATTTATGAACTGTTTTTAGACCTTAGAAATATAGCTATACCTGTGTATCTCTAGCTGTATATACATATGGATCTGAAGGCACATAAATGTATATTTTTATATATGTGTATAAAAGCATATTCAGCAACAGACACATCCTTTTGAGCATCACATTAAACCTACACTATTTACAGTATGCACATTTCTCTGTTGTGAATATGATGTATGTATGAAAGGCTACTGTGTTCCAAAAGGAAACATTCCTCTCTTATTAAAATAATTAATACGTTTTATTTCTATTTCTTATCGCAGAAGTGTAATCTTTACAATTTCTGCTCAGCATTGGTTGGAAGAGTATTTATGTTCATTTTGGTTTGGACACCTCTCCATGAGGGCATCTGGCTCCATGTGAGATGCAGCATCTGGTGCCAGAAGGAATGACATCCAGTGTGCCAATGCTTTGGACAGAAATATTTAGGTGAAATAAAAAATTTACAGAGATGATAATCTAGGCAGCACAGTTCTGAGGCCAAGCCAAACTTTCTTTGGCAATGCCAAGTTAAGATAATTCAGAGTGTTCTTGTCACCTTCACTTTTATCTATTTGTTCCTGTTTGTCTTTCATTCCCTGCCTTGTATTGGGAGAAACGACTGCACAGCTATGCAGGGTAACCAATGATCCAGATCCTGGCTAAGTATGTAACTAATTCCCATTGAAACCAGGATCACCGACAGAAATATGCAAATTCTGACCATTCATTATATAGAGTTATATTTTAAAATCATAATTTTGCTGACTGGAACTAGGAGGAGGGGCAGTTATCCAGTGTCCAGCTGGCTGTGACAGACTCAGTGCTTACCAGCTATGACAAAATAGACTAGCCATATTTTTATTTCTTGCAACATCTGGAAAGACATTTCCTTCTATCTTCTATTTTCTTACAGCATCTGCTGCTGCCCAAATTGCACATTTCTTCTCATTTTAGCCAGCTGAAACTTCTGTGTCATCCATATGGTGGTTTTAAACTGCCAGAGAAGCAGGTCTGAGAGAAGTAAGGGAAGGATGACACATAGAGGAACAGGTAACATTCCATGCACTTTTAATAGAGAACACATGACAGTGGCTAAAATATTGCAAAAATATACATCACACAGGAAATCTGAAAATTTTTGAATAAGCATAGCTAACAACTGTGTCCAAACAACAGTCTTTAGTCCCTTTTCTAAAAAAAGCTGGTGATAGAGACTGCTGAGTCTCCTTTATAGGCTTGCAGTGATCCCTTCTCTGAAGGAGGCAGTAGGAGAGTAGGAGAGGTTTAGAAGTTAGGGTAGGACAGTAATTATTATCTGTAAAGCCCAGCTCTAAGCAGCGTATTAATGGTGGGATTTGGGCAGACAAATATTGACAGCTCACTGATGTTGCTAAGCTAGCAGTGCCCTGCTGAAGGGCTGGAATGTGCAGTCACACAAAAGCCTGCCATGGGACAACCCCGAGCACCACTGAGCCAGCAGCACCTATTGGTGCTACCATGTGCATCAAAGCAAAGGATTTTATTGCTTCTTTCAGTGGGATAAGTATTTTCTCAGTTGTGCTTGTGCTTGTTGTTCCTTTTCCTGTGGAAAGAGCTGAAGAACAGCATTGAGATAGTGATTTTTCCCTCAGAGGAAGCTGAGGCTGAGCTGCATTCTCTCCTCTGCCACAGGGAAATGCCTAACGTGCTGCTAATCCCTGCAGGAGCAGACCTCACCCTGGCCCCTGGTGTGCTGCAGCTCCCACAGAGACTGAGTCTGGATCCACATCGTACCCAGACTCACACCCCACCTCTCTGTCACCTCATTTACTGGGGAATTTTACCCCTGCAGCCTGTGCCTCTAAGCATGAGGTCATTAATGGAGTTTTGTCCTGTTACCAAGGCTGTGAGAAAAAAAAACTGATGCAAGGTAATTGTTGGTGTCTGAACATCATACCTGAGCTCCACCTGGTAACTCAGTATGTGCAGTGATCTGCCTTGATTCCCCATGGCTGAAACTGAGATATGCTTCCCATGCACTGTCACTGACAGAGACTACTTGTATCTATACTTTTGTTACAGGTTTTAACCTTTAGATGCTTTTTCAAAAGGAGTAGTATATTATTTTGAAGTAAATAACTAACTGAGAAAATGAGGATTTTAGTACAGAGAAAATCCCATTATTACTTTTTCTGAAAAGCTGTTTGTCTTATATTCCAGTATCAAATTTACATCCAATTGCAGGCTTCTTTGGACCACATAAAGATTAATCAAACACAGAAAAGTAGATAGAAAAGGTCCCATCAAATTCCAGTAGCTTGGCCAACCAATGGTCACAATTGGTAGCTAGGTCTGATTTTCTTAAAAACTCACAGGAAAATTTCACTGTGAAGCTCCACACCCTCAGTTACAGTTCACTAATCCCTAGAGCACAGTTTAGGGTATCTCCACAAAATGCAATTCAGCCCAGATAATGCTATTTGAAATTACAGAAAAAGAAAATACAATAGTCTTCAGACATATCTTCTGTAAATTAATCATGGATTGTTGGTTCAGAGATACCAAATGCCAGACATCTTTTTTTTTCTTTCCTTTTACTACAGCCCAGGTATGTTCAAGCATTTCCATAAAAGCTTGTGTATCTCTGAAGAGAATAGACAATGCTGCATGTACAACTCTATTCACAGTAAAATCCAGACAAACCAAAAGAGCAAGGCAGATGTTCATAATCTTAATTTTATTATCTCCAAACAGCAGTGTTCAGTTCAATACATGAAAAGCAATAAATCAGGATATGTCATAACCATGAAAAATAAAAAAGAAAGATAGCAAAAATCTGGGAAAAACATTTCTGATTTAGATTATCTGTGGGTTTTCTGACTTGTGCCTCAGAGATGTTCTGGCTGTGTACGGTATGGGCTGGGTTTCAATAGCTGGAGTATGTTATTGAGCACCTCAGTGGATTAGATAGCTGGGAAGAAGAGAGAGAGAGGTCAGAACTGTATAGTCTGGCAGTTTCCGGAAGGCAACAAGCAGTGGATACCACTGAATTACAGAATAACCACACCAGGTAGAAAATTGAATCATATATAGAAGCACCAAGCCACACATAAAGGTGCTTGATACAGACTTTTCCATTTTTTCATAAATTACTTTGCTAATTTGACAGTGTGTGGAGAAATTACACATTTGTTGAACTGAGCTGAGGCCAAAGAAGTGCCACATCATTTCTATCACAATTTGTCATTCAAATCCCCTCTAGGACTTATCTGACAGACTTATAGCTTTATATCCACGTTAATTAAGAAACTTTCATGGGATTTTGGTCTAACTGATTATATATGCTAGCAACAATACTAAGCATATGCATGGAATTATTGTGTACTCACAGCATTGACTGCATGTATAATTGTCAGCAGTAATATATAAACTTTTTTGCACATCACCACTATGGACTAGGTTTGCAATCCATCCAACAATTCCCACAAAACCATTTCTAAGTAGCTTCTGTGGGAAGAGAGAACATCTTAACATATTGTAGAATGATGCACTGGCTCATGTGATTTCCTCCAGGCAAATGAAGGAAAAGGAGGTTGGGAGGGAAGAAATACAAACCCTGTGCTGACCCAGGTGGATATTATTTACAGTGATATGTTTTGCCCAAGCAGGTGAGTCTGTCTGAGCTCTGGAAACAACGGAGGGGAGGAAGCCTTGAGATCTCCAGAGATAGCTCAGAGCATGAACCATGGAGGCTATTTATTGTTTCCAAAGGGTGCTCCCTATATTGACCCCAAGATACACTTAGCTTCTAACAATGAGTTCCACAGTTTATGCAGAACTACCTTGAAATGAAACTCTTTAATGTTGTTCAACAAACTAAAACAATTTGACCTGGAGAGATCTGACCCCAAACCAAGTATTTTATTTTGATTTTGCTAACATAAATATTTGATTTTCAGATTAAACATTTTGCTTTTCAGGTTAAAAACAGCAATTGGAAAAATTCAACGTAGATATCTCTGCAATGAAAACACATTTTTCTTCTCCAAAAATGCTCTATTTTTTTTTCTGTCTGAAGGTTTCTGATTAATATACTGCAATGGTGTATTCAAATATACATAGGAGTTAGATGTATGCACATAATCTCACATTTATTCACTCTTTGGAAAGATATCAACAATCTGCTAGCTGATAGGTCAGGATTCTCCATTTCAGCTAGCTGAGAAAGATGTTAAAATAATGGGAAAGTTGGAAAAAATTCATAAAAACAAACACAAAAAAGACCTCTTCCTTTCTTGGTATGTAAAGAAAATGCTAAATAAACAATTTGCGAACTCAGTAACAAAAGTCAACACTTAAATCTGTGTGAGTTCTCTCTTTGTCTATTTATTTTTCTGTCTCCAAATATTAAATGCAAACTTCAATACAAAGCCAAGAATTAGGTTCCATACATGGAAATGCCTTGGTTATTGTGAAAAATAATGCTGTGGTGTCTCTAGTTGGGAGGTTTGGAAGAAAGAGAACTTAAAAAAAAAAAAACCAAGAAAAAAAAAGGAAAAAAAAGAAACTGTTCCACTTCATCTAGCAGTCCTGCAATACATCACTCCAATTAAATCCCAGCCAATAAGCAAAGGGACGTGTTAAGTAAAATTCATGAGCTTTGAATGCATGTGAATGAATATGCCAATCAGAATCAATGCCACCCATTCATCTGGTGTAACACCATGGTGATGACAATGAGCTTGAAACCAGCCTTTGTTGTCATCAGCTGTGCAGTAGTTGCCACAGACCCAGCCTGGATCAAATGTGTGGGACATTTAAATCTTCAGCATGGCACCAACACACAGAACATCTTATTCATGCCAAAAAAGGAGCTATAATCAGACTCCAAGTAAATAATTCAGGATCAGTCCCTTACAGGGCACACATTACCTTCTTTTAAAATGACCAGAATGCTGTTCCTCTTCTTGCTTGACTTTACTCCATGGGCACAGCACAGCATTTTGTAACGGTGTAGTGTAAATGTCCCTTCTGAAAATCTGTTGCTATATTAGTGTCTGTAACTGAGCCTTCTGTGGGTCCTAACTGATAGTGCACTGAGGAATATCTTTGCTGGGACCCTGCATCTCAGCCCTTTTGAGCACTGCAGTGGCAGATGGCTAGCTCTCACTGCTTTTACAATAACCATTTCATTTGTGATGCTTGACCTGAATTCCATTCCTTGTTTAAAAGTGTGTCTCAGTTCTCAAATGGTATTTCACAGAATTGCCATTTCCATAGTGTTTCCACATGCTGTTCTCCAAATAACACATTTGCCCATAAAACAGGGTGGAAGAAAAGAATATGGAACTAAGTGTCACAATTGAAAATGTTTAGTCTAAGAATACATATCCAAATACTGATGACAGCTTCATTTTTATTGGATTTAAATTATCCCACTGATATTTTCTTATATGTCAGCTTCTATCACTTACAGATCATGCTGTATTTTTAGTGCTTTGTGCTATGAGTTAGTTCCCTTTCTTCCATTGAGTTGTCAGTAGTTATAACATTGTAAATGTGAAACGCTGTGCTAGAAAAACAGGCCTTCGAGTGGTGACATACACTCAACTTCTCTGAATAAATTAAGCATGCATGCTTTCAGTAATAGATCCACCCATTAATCAGTGTGTTTTAAAAGATGTGACAATCACTGCGTAGAACTGATAGTCCCCCAATTTACCAGCGGATATTACTCATTGCTGAATACTTTCTCTGCACATTTCTCATCTTATTTTTCAGTTCCAGTATAGAAAATTAATCTTAAGCGGAAGAACAAGTGATCTGAAGGAACTTTATTTGGAAAGAGGTTCTTTCTGAGGTTTCCTCTGCGGCCAATTAAAATCCCAACCAGAAGGAGCTGAAGACATCATTCAAGAATGCATTTGATTAAGAAATATTAAACATGAAGCATAGATTTGCTAGCAAAACCACATAACCTATGGTCATTCCCCTCCATTTTCTGGGCCTGAATCCATAAGAAGAAAATTAAACTTATTAAAGGAAATAAATGTGAGGACCACAGAGAGCTAGAGAAATGATGCCACAGAGAGGAGATGCTGTCTGCTTCCCCCTCCAATTAAGATTATCTACAACCCTGTATTGTGATCCTTCTGATATTGACCTAGTGTTTTCCTACTGGAAGTGACCTGATTTTCTTCTACTGGAATTCTGCAATTGTATTTCATTAAAAAATGTTACCTTGCTTGAGCTTTCTGCTGACCCTTGAAGTGATCCATGACAGTTTTATGCAACTTCATGCAACAAGCCCAAGTATAACTGAGACACACACAGCAAAGTCACATTACACCTTATAGCAAAAGACATATTTGTTTAGACTCAAAATGAATGGCAGATTATTTCCAGCTGTAATTAAGCCCATACTTTATGGCATTGTGCATTCAATTGTAACTCAGATTTAAACAAATTATGTATCTCTGAACATATAGCCATTTTGTTATTTAAAACAAAAGTGATAAGTGGATGTTTTTGTTATTAAGGACAAAAACTTTGCAATTGATCTGTGATAACATGAAAGCATAAGAAAATCCTCTGTTGATACTTCAGCCCTTTCGGTTTCTTACCTATGTGCTGACCTGGCCTGTGTCAAAAATAGTGTGGTCAGCAGAAGCAGGGGAGATTGCCCCTCTGTATTTGACACTGGTGAGGCTGCACTTCAAATCCTGTGTCCAGTTACTGGCTGCTCATTGCAAGAAAGATATTGAGGGGCTGGAGCTTGTCCAGAGCTGGCGAAGGGTGTGGAGCACAAGTCCTGTGAGGAGCAGCTCAGGGAGATGGAGGTGTTTAGCCTGGAGAAAAGGAGGCTCAGGGGGACTTCATCACTCTCTACAGCTCCCCAAAAAGAAGCTGTAGCCAGGTAGGGGTTGGTCCCTTCTCCCAGGCAACCAGTGACAGGACATGAAGAAATAGCTTCAACCTGTACCGGGACAGGTTCAGGTTGAACATCAGGAAGAATTTCTTCACTCAAAGGGTTGCCAAGTGTTTGAACAGACTGGCCAGGGAGGTGGTGGATTCACCATCCCTGGAAGTCTTCAAGAAACAACTGAATGTGGCCCTTAGTGCTGTGGTTTAGTTGATGGGGTGGTGTTCAGTCTAAGACTGAACTTGAAAGTCCTGGAGATCTTTTCCAACCTTAATTATTCTACGATTCAACAACTCCATGACCTTCAAAGACTCATAAAGATCTCTGTTTCCCAATGAGTAGAAGGTAAAAGAAGTACCAGAACCATGATCCTTTTTCTCATGTTTATCCCCAGGCAGCCATAAGTAAAATGAAAAGCTGACAAAAACTCAAGTGTTACCAAGAAGTAACACATACTTCTCCAACTACTCGTCATGATAAAAATCATGTCACTACCACCAAAGCAAAACCAGTTTTAAGTTGATAAAAAAAAAAATGCAGGTACTCAGGATGAGGAGGTTCTGAAGTTCATTTCCTGGTGGAATTTATGGTTAAGGTACATATCTACCTTTCATAAACTTGAAAAGCTCTTGGGAAGCTCCTGGTCTGTTTACTTGCAACTAGTTATTACATTAAATATATGAAAAATACTTTGTCCCACCAGTGAGGACAGAATGTCATCCCAAAAATGACCATACACTTCTTACACATCTGGATAACAGCAGCACAACCAGCCTGAAGCTATCAACAAGTTCCAGGCCACCTGGACTCCTTTGTTGCTCTCTGCTCTGTCCCACAAGCTGTCAGAAGCTCCTTAGACCTTTCATCTATTTATTCCACCAAATAAAATCTCAAGATTTTGATTCTCATGGTCAAGACAGCATTGAGCTCACACCAGCTAGATGATTGTACAAAGGCTCTGGTCTACAGCTCTTCTGTTAGGAAATGGTATATGAAATTTGTTTTGTTATTCAGTAAGTTTGTGAAAGCTTTAAGAGAGAATTAATTTTTTACACTCTTTTATTTGGGTTTCACAGTAATAGTCTCTGGCATGAGAGGCAATTACTTTCAGTTATACCTAAGAGGACTGATGGGCAATAAGTCCCAAATTTTGTTGCTTTTTGTGTGTTGCTATGGTGTGAACATCAATTCAAATGGACTATGAACCTTCACGTATTTGAAAATATATTACTAATTAGATAGAAAATTACATGGAATCTGTTTTTCTACAAACATATTTAAAATACACACACATTCATACAGAGGACTTGAACAGTTTTAAATGATACAATTTTCACACTTAACCTTACTTTCAGGCGGGTGGTCAAAGAAATTTCATTGCATTTAACAAAACAGATTTCATACAAAACTTAATAAGAAGTTGCTTAATGGGTATGCAGAGACAAATTAAAAACAAAACAAAACCCAGCAAAACAATAAGGATGCAATAGCTTTTCAAACTTGTCATAATTATATCAATAACTTTCCTCAGCAAAGGTGAAGCTATAAGTTCCATCTTTTGATTCATTCAGCCTTGGACTGACTTACAAAAAAAATATAGAAAACAGTTAACATTGAACACTACGGTATTTTCTGTATTTTATTGGGATACTTGTCTGTTGATATTAATGAGAAAGCCCAGACTCATGTCTACTTGCCTGCTAATTAGACACAACTTTAATTGGTAATGACTAAAGTTGGAATTTTTGAAAAGTCTCTAAAGCAAGTATATAGATTTATACAGAGTTTTTAATTCTGACCTTCTCTTGCTGCTTTGGAGATTTTGAAAAGGGACTGAATCTGAAGCTAGAGCTGAGAGGTGCTGCATTTATGTTTAGTATAACTCTGTTTCAACATTAGAATAAATGTGATATATCTTATGAATTAAGAGCTACTGTTGGAATATTCCTTTTATGGGCAATGAAATCACAAAATATATTCACATCACATTTGCAAGGTGTTTCTTAAGATCAGAAATATACTTTATTAGATCAGAAGATTTAGAACCAATACTCCTTTCAATCACAATAACATTCGTATATAAAGAATTAGAAAATAAAATTACATTATTTAAAAGGCATAACAAGTCACCAATTATTTCAGATTTAGGGAGCTGCTTATGGGCTAACTTGAGATGTAAGCAAATAAGTGCCAATTAATTAGAGTCTGTGACAGTGTTCAGTACCATCTCTTTGATCCTTCACTAGTAGCTGACAACAAAGCACACATACTCACAATGCTTTAGTTTCAGTCAAGTGATCAGCAAAACATGTTCAGCTCATTTAAATAACAGAAGCTGGTAAAATACAGCTATCTTTTATAGCATTAAGCAAAGATTTGAGTACAGATGACAGCATCTCACATTTATAGAACACATAACTTGGAGCCATTTGCATCAGATGGGTAACTTGAGTTAAACTTAAAAATGGAAGAAGGCACAAGCCAGCAGCTAGAATAAATCCCACAATAACTCCCCTGATCAACCATTAGTAGTCTGCTATTTAAACACAGATATACCATTGCTCTGTGAACAGTGTCACACAAACATCTTGGCAGAAAGACACACTGTGAATAGTTTGCTAACAGAAGATGCATTTTTTCAACTATATCAAAATTCAGAGGAACCATAGAGCAACAAAAATAAGTGATATATACAGGCCAGAATCTAGAGTTCTGTATATTTAGCTATCACACCTTTTCTGAGCTGAAGTGTCAGGATTTTTTCTCTGTATGTGTATTTATTTTCGAGACTTACTCAAAGCAATAGCTATTTGTCTGTGAAAATGGGAGGTTTATAATATAATAAAAAATATACGCAGTGACATGCTCAGTGGTAAAAATTTAGAATTTTTAATACTATTTTAGAGTGGCATCATTAAAAAAAGGCTTTTCTACCAGTGTCATATTATAACCCATAAAGATAAAGCAGTCTTGCTTGTCTATTTTCTTCTTTATTGCTCAAAGTATTTTGGCTGAGTAGGATTATGTGGTTCTCTTCTAGAAGTCAAACTGTTCAGAGGAAGCAGAAATACTGATGTTCTAGTTCAATGGAGTGCTCGGAGTTAAATCCTACCTCTAATTAACAACCCAAGTTGAAGCCATGCCAAGTATTCAGACCAGTCAAGACTCAGAGAAGACAACTGTGGACAGACACTGATTTTATCAGGGGCTGAGGACCAGATGCTGGGGAGGACCCCAGCAGCCCTGTGCTGCAGCAGGAGAGATCTCTGCCTCTGCTGACCCCCAGACAATTCTCTGAGTTTGTGTCTGTGCTGGTGATGGTTCAGCTGATGTGACAGCAGAGCCTAGCAAGTCCCAGTGCTTGGGCCTGAGCACTGGCAGTTTAATTTGCTCATATAGATTTAGCTCATGTGCATCCATGAACCCTGGGAGAAAAGGACATGAAACTGGCAGGTATTTTTTGGCACCCAAAAGTTTAAAGGCTCTTAGACCTAAATAATGTCTAATTATTTGTGTGTTTGCTATTTACTCTTTTTCTTCAGAGTGAAAAAGCTTCAAGAAGCTCTGAGTTGCCTGTCTAGAGACACATAAAGGTGCTCTGCTTTTCTGTTTAATTGTATGTGTTGTCTTTATTTTCTTCCTTTTCTTTTTTCCTTGATTCAGAGTGCCCCTCTAATGTCCCAGAATGAGCACACTCGTCTCTTTAGGCAGTAGCCTGTAACTTATGGGACATGAGCTCTTTCCACAACCTCAGTTTTGTTTGTGAAGTGGCTGATATTCTGCATTAAAGCCATCATTTATCATATCATCCCTCGGTGAAACTGGGAGAGCTCCAGGACAGGAGACAGCTGCTCTGGGGACACAAGTCACTGAGCCCTGGTGTAACACGAGAGGTGGCACCATGACCCCTGTGTGGTGCCTCCTCTCTCACAGCCATGGCCAGCCCTGAACTCCTCCTGAGATCATGTGCAGCACACATCACAGAGAGTGTGAGTGCAGGGGAAACACTGAGTGTGCAAGGACTGCTGGTGCTAAGGTGGGTTCAGAAAAAAAATGCTATCTCCACGGGATGAGGGTTCTGAAATTGCCTCCACCTCCCTTCAGAAATGCATTCCCACATGTTCTTCCCCTTTGATTTCAACAAAGCTTAGACAATTTTTGTAAAGGGAAGGTTCATTTCAAGAAAAATATTCTTCCTGCACACCCTCCTGTGGCCTGGGAAGTGGAGCCCAAAGGTCAGGTTTTCTATGCAGAGTGTAAGAATGGCCATGTCATGTAAAATCAAAAGTGCATCTTGCATCTCATCCTCATCAGTGGCCAACAGTGATACTACAGTAGTAAAAATATATCTAATTTCCTACAGCAAAAGCTTTCAACCATCAGTGGTTTAATGGTTCTTTGAGATCTGACACCTCTGAAATGGTAAGGCTGCAGCTTGCAAGGAGGTTACAAAATCCTGTATTAGGCTTAGATGTAGTTCAGGGCATTATCACTTACATGTAGACCTAGGAGAATGGAAGATGGGAAGGGGGCAGGTGCTTTGCCCAAACACAGCCCTCAGTTTTGTTAAGCTTTTCAAGGTAAAATCACACATTTTGACACTTTTTTCAATAATTTCTTATTTTGGCCTAGCTTAGCCCTGTTCCAAGCTGGTTTAGGTTAAAGCATTATAAGCTTAGCCTAAGCAAAAGGAATTTAAATGGAATCTTTTCACATTGGATTAACCAAACTAGTTGAAAATTATAGTTTAACTTAAACTGCCATAGCATTTTAGATGTAGATGTGTAACTGAGAGAACGTGGCCTCAGGCACACCTTAAAATATCCAGCTAATCACAGTAGTAAGATGACTAGCCCAGCTCTGAGCCACAACATGAATTAGTCTATCAGCTCTCATACCTAATCAAATCAAAACATCACAGTATTTTTTTCAGCCACAGGATATAACATACAGCCTCAAACCACCCACTAGCTATAAAGCAAGGAAATAACTACCCTTCTTATCTTGCTCTTAAAACACTTAGGCCATCTCCCTGAAGAAATATGTGGAAGTCAAACACAAGCTACCAGTGCAGGTAAACTTTCCTTTTCCTTAAAATAATGAATTTTTTAGAGGGGAAAAAAAAAGGAAACAGAATCTACCAGAAGGAAGACTGGAGCTTGTGGCAGCAGTCTTGTACCCCCACTTCAGTCTTCCCATCAAAAAGTCTTTTGTTTACTGTTAACACATGTAACAATTCACAGGAATACACCAACCTAGACGGAGCTGCACAGGCTAATTCCCACTTCAGAGACCTGCCACATCAATTAAGAGATGGCTTATGCTTTCATTCTGAAACTTGAAATGCCACACTGAAAAACTAAGCATTCTCATCATCACATTAACATTCAATTCAGCCTTTATGGCCCTTTTGCCATGCCTTAAGGTCATTTATAGCAGTCATAATAACAATGCTAGACACTCAGCCAAGCCAACGTTCAGCTAAAGCTACATGCAGAATCTACTGTTCTGTACAGCCACAAGCAATACAGGTTTCCCCACCTGGAAAAGGCCAAATTATTTAAGAGATTGGTTTGATACTCAGGAATCAATGCTAAAATTGTACTACTGTGTTTCTAGTGCAGTAACTAAAAAAAATATTTTAACTTTTCATTTATGATAAAATCTTTCTCACTCTCTCTGCCAGTTACTAAATTTAAGTATGTAGGTGTTAAGTGATTTAAATTTTTTAATCTCCAGGATTTTAGTTCAAAGCAAGTATTGAAAAAAAAAACCTTTTAAAATTCATTTGAAGTTTAAAGACATTCATTTTCAATGATTTCATGCATATTTTGTGTTTTGTTTGTGCAAACACTGAAATGAATGGCTTGACAGGCAATGATACCAAGGATTTAAGGAAGTCGTATTTTTAAGCACAAGGATTTGTAGGAAACTTAAGTTTAGAAGTTAACGTTAACGCCATAATGAAAGGCATTGCACATTCACTCTTTCATTCATATAAAATAAATACAGTTCCAAATCCCAGACACTGAAAATTTATAACAGGCTTCTAGAGACAGACCTGCTAAATGAAATTTGTTCCTAGAACTTTCAGTGTAAAATCTATCAATCCCACTTGAAAAAGTTGCAAGTTTCATTCTTTTTCAAATTTATGAATTCCAAAATTATTTGGATAGCTTTTTTAGGGGTTTTGTTTGTTTTTTTTTTTTGAGATATTCATAATTCTTCAAGTAAGATTAAATAAGATTGCCTTTTATATTTTGTGTATGGTTGTATAGCATAATATAGTATTTGGGTGGGTTTTAATGGCTTTTATGACTATAGCTCACCTTTGAATTAAAGAAGTATTTCTTAAAAAATAACTGACCCTATAGAAAATTATTTGAACCTCATAAAACAAGTCTGTGCTGCAATACAAATAAATGTAAACCCACTGGTTCAAGACGAAGATACAAAAACACCTTTCCACTGAAAACTGGACACAAGCAAGGATCATCACCTGGAGATTTATAAACTGGGAATTATGGGCACTTCTGCTGTACAACATGTGGGAATGAATCTCTTACCTCTGGGCAACAAGATACCTGTCCTGGGTACACCAGGCTTGATACCAACAGCCAACAGAATAGGTGCAGCAGTCAGTTAGCTAGAACTTCTGGAGACTTTCATGGGACTGGCAAGACAAATATCTTCTGTACAGAAAAAAAGATAAAATTCTGATAAATTATGGCCCCAAATGCAGCCAGTGAGGCCATGTATTGGAGCAGGGTTTAAAAATACAGATATTCCTCCTTAACATATCTTCCAGCAAGGCTTGTTTCAGTGTTGCTGCCTCCATCAATTCTCTTCTCAAAATCTCTAGTAAGAAAAGACATACAGAATTCTTGTGAATAGTTTGCTCAAGATTGTCCACGTTAGTTATTAGCATAGGGAGCATTAGAGTTGCCTGACAAAAGGAATCGCTGTCAATCTGGGTGGAAATAGGTGTATTTGCCATATTGAGTTTGTTGAAATGCTGGCAGTCCAGCAGGTGAGACTGAAGGTAAGCTAAGCAGCTGCTAACAGCTTTGCTGTACTCATGAAAAATCAACAGCTTATCACATTAGCAGTTGTGAGTCATACTCTCAATGTTCCATTTGCATTTGCTGCTACTGGTAGCATATGAACATTACTTTCATATCACATTAGTGCATTAATACAGCACTGGTCAAATGTGCTCACACTGATCCAGCTCTCTGTGCTGGGTAACACTGTGAGGCATCCCCTAGTACATTATATGATCCCCTTTGACCTAAATGATACCTTTGTCACAAGGCAGCAAATGAAAAAGGAAGAAAAACCACAGTACATAAAAGAATGATTAAGTGGCCTAGAGCCTTTCCACCTGAAAAAGAGAGAACTAAACACAGAACACAACGGAGACTTGGAAGTCCAGAGTAGTTGCAGGTCAGAGTTTTTTCTGCTGTGTTCCTTCCAAAATAAGGAGTCCCAAAAATTGAAACTGAATGTTTTGTGAAATGTTTCATTAAAAAGTTTTTATCTCCTTTAAATAGGGTGTAATGGATGTTTAAAAAATCACACGATGTTTTAAAGTAAAATGGAATGGAAAAAAAATATTTTGGGGATGATCACTACACACAAACACTCACACATACACTCTCACACTGAATCCCCACATTTTTGTCCTCAGAAGCTCCTGACTATCAAAGTGATGGAGGGAGTAAGAGTATCCTGAGGAAATATATCATGTGCTTATTCTGTTTTCTTCAGTTTTTCCAGTCCAACCACTTTTGGTCTCTGTGGGAGAAAAGGTAGTTTTAGAGTGACCTGGAATGACCAATGTTTGTGAAAGTGCACTGCAGCAAGATACAACAACCATAAGTCCCAATATCTGGCCCTCTTACATATTTTCTGTGTGATCTGGCAAAACTTTTGGCAGATCCATTTACAGGCACAAATGGTATCTATTTCCATACTGAAGTGTCTGGGAATGAAACGGCTGGTTGCTATTTGTAAATCTGAAAATCAGTCACCATTATCCCAGTGCAAATTTTTCAATAAAAAACTTCCTTAGCTGCCCGATGTATCAGCAAACTACAGTCTGCAAAGCTCTCAGACACACTCCAGAGTTCAGACTTTGGACAGAAAAACACAAATCTTGCAAAACAGTCATACTGGGTGCTGCTTCATCCCATCCCATGCTCAGTGTGCCTGAGCTCAAAACAGACAAGCTCTGAGTGCACTTAGTGGTATTTGCATCACTTGGAATTTGTGTGACAAGGGAAGTAGATGTCTGTGTTCCAATGGCAATATCTTGGGACAGGAGATCCTATATTCACTCCTGATAGTATTTGCAAGATATGACTGGCAGAAGATGAGTAATTTCAGCCAGCTCACCTTCATTCTGCAAGGAATTTGCCATACCAGATGTTGAGCATTTTGGTCCTGTTCAGGGCAAGTTCTGAAGGGTATGTATTAAATATTATAGATATTCAGACACAGAGGTTGTAAGTGGCAACCTGAAAGTAGAGAAGTACCTGATAAGCAGTCCTTAGTTTTAAATGATAGGTAGCTTGACTTTCACCACACAGGTAATTACTTATCCACCTCTTTTGCTACAAAAGCTCTTAGGCAAGTCTTGATCTTTCTGTATGCTCTTAGTGTTCAGAAAATCTTAATCTCTTGCCTCCCAGCAGCTTCCTTGAACTATGAGCAATGAGTGAATCAGTTTTGTATTTCTAAGCCAGGAAAGACCAGGTCTTCCTCAAAGGTTATGGTTACAGTCACTACTTCCATATCCTCTGGGCTCTGACTAGATGAAGAATGTTTTACACCTTTTAGCTCTACCAAACATCACTGCTATCAGATCTTGCACTGACAACAACCGGTAAGAAAAGGAGAGATGTGCTAAAGTCTTTGTCAATCACTGGGGGAATGACTGAGTTAAACACATCTGAAATAGAGACACTGTGCAGTGTGTAATCATATAGCTCAAGAATTAGAATTGAAGTCGTTTATTTTAGAGTACATGCACAACACACAATACCTGCATCCTATTTACAAACTCACTTGACTAAATATACTCAGTCATTGTAGCATATTTTGGGCCCTACAGAAATGGCCATTCTCACTTGCAACCACAGCTACAGTAGGCAATGTTTTGCCTGCAAGCACCAAACATATAAGAACCTGTGATGCTAATTATGCCAAGGGATACTCCGCCATTAAACTATTTCTGGTAGCCCAGCCTATACTATTCAATGCAATTATGTAAAACAGTGAAATGGTAATTAGTGACAAAGCTTGCTACATGTGAACCTTACAACATGACTCACATATCTGGAAATAAGATTTCATTAGTCTGTAATTGACCATTAAAGCATGAAATCTTTTCTACACTTTCACCTTACTGAGATTACTCTTGCATTTTACTGGCAAAAATCAGTTCCTGAAGCTATGATGTTATAATGCTGTGTCAGAAAAACTGCAGTAAGAGTTTTCATAGCAGTCAACCAGACCAAGGTTAAGGTTAAAACACTATATATTGATGCCAGATGCCTCCATTCCAAAATATGTTTCTATGAAGTTGTATGGAATCATTGTGGATGGGGATATCCACTTTAAACAAAAAGTAAAGCAAGCAAATAATTGAAAAACAAACAGGTTGAGAAAAGAACCAGATGAATGAAAGAACGGAGAAAAGGAGGAAAATAGAAGAAAAGGAAGAGGGGAGAGAAGGAAGGAAGGAAGGAAGGAAGGAAGGAAGGAAGGAAGGAAGGAAGGAAGGAAGGAAGGAAGGATTGATTTAATTCATTTCTGTATCTGTATGGCAGAGCAGCAATGCTCTCAAGCCATGCACACTGCAATACCCTGTCATTGACAAAACTGATCAATTCTGTTTCACACACATAGAGAGGGGAAAAAAATCAAAGGACTCTGCACTGCTTGTAGAAAAACAAAGTTAATTTGACAAATATTCATAGAATTTTTGATCATAACCACGTGCAAGCAGTGCCTACCTGTCTATTTGTGTGCATTTAGCTGGGGAGGCAAATAGTTGATACCAGCACATTGTTTTCCTTACAGCAGTCTTAGTCTGATAATAAAGCTGGATCTTACAACACATCTTCACTCTGAGTAGTGTCTTGTCCTCTAAATCATAGTAGGATTAGTGATTTCTATTGCTTGTGTTCTTGCTTAGAGTGGTATTTTTATTGAAAGACAAAAATGTATTTAAAAATTGACTTGAATGTACATGGGGGACAAAACTATTACAAAGAATCAAGATATATTTATTAGGAAAAGGAGCTATAAATATTTTTATAAGTAATATAGGCTTTTTCCCCACTATGATTAATTTGGTTTTCAGAACAGACAAAACAATCTTTCAGTGATGCTCTTTCAAATAATAAATATACAAATCTACACTTGCTACAGGAGAAAGAAATATACATATCTGTGGAAATAATAATAAAAAATATATAGAAGAGATTTCCTTGTGCTTTTGAAATAGAACTGTGCAATGCATAAGATGATTCATGTGTGTAACTGAAAAGAAAGATGAATGACAGCCAATTGAAGTAAGATTTTTAATGATACCTGGCAAGGACTGATATTAAAAATCTTCATTAATGCTCTCAAACAAAACGAAAACAGCATGTTGATAAACTCATGATTCATTTCACATTAGGAGGTACATGTTAGCACAGAGGAATGATGCACAAAACGTACAGAAATTAAAAAACACCAGTGACTTTGATAAATGCATGTTAGCACTTCTCAGGGAAAAGAATCAGAAATATAAAATATTCAGTGGGAACAGAAATCTGGAAAATAATGCTGTCAACAACCATGTAAACAACAATTATATGGAAAATTTCATTACAAAGAGTCATGAATATGCTGCAGTTTGGCACAGTGTGAAGACATGTCTGATCACAGAACACAGCACTTCCACGTGGCTCCTGTCCAGCCATACTTACAGACCATCATGACACCCTCATCCCACCATACCTAATGAGAACCTGAGCTCTGCTGGGTGTTTCACCAACAAAAGGAAATGGGGAACACTGTGAAGTGTTTCTTTAATGCAGTCCTGATTTTTAGCGCTGATGTGCTTCTTTCCTTGAGCAACAAGGAATCAAATTACAAACCACTCACCAAGCTTCAAAGACCATTTTGAGGCCAGCACCTGTTGGAGGATTACTGAAAATTTCTGTAGGCCTTTGATTCTGCTCACCAGCTGAGCCTATGCTAGTGAATTTACCAAGTCCAGAGTGCAGGTCTGCAGGTCCATATCACAGTCATAACATTGCAAAATCATGGAATGGTTAAGGTTGGAAGGGACAAGTGAAGGTCATCTTGTCCAACCTCCCTGCTGAAGCAGAGCCCCCTGAGCACATTCCTCAGGGTTGTGTCCTGAGACAGTGTTCATGTATCTCCAGGGAAGGAGACTCCACCACTTCCTTGGGAAACCTCTTCAGTGCTCAGTCAGCCCCACAGAAAAGAGGTTCTTGCTAATGCAACCTCTCTGTAGTGCAGGTTGTGGCAATGAAAAGCTGTCCCAGCCAACACCAAGGTGTATTTCAGGAGTTAGCATGGCCCAGGGACCATTCCAAATAGAGAACTTTGATAAATATATTTTGGGCAGATATGTGTGTTTAGCTGTATGGGTAAGAACTATGCCATGCCCAGATTTACCTCAGGGCCAGAACAGTTCATGGACTGTTTTATTATTTAGCATATATCTAGACATGTGCTTAAAAGTCTTCTGCTTCAGACTACTGGCATTTTTCCCTGCTTCCTCCTTCTTAAAACAAATTGTTTAGCTGTACACTTCCTCTCTCTGTCACTACCTTGTCTTCCACTCAGCTCTGCCATGCAGGCTTTGCTTAGAGCATGATAGTTATGTCAGATCTTTGTCATCAATCATCTATTTGCTTATTCTTTCACTGCACTTAAACAGCTTTTATGCCCACACATTTCTAGGGTCCCTACCCCCTTTGACACAAACCCAGCATTTTCAACAACACTGACATTCCAAATAATCATCTCTCAAAGTCTCTTTCAAAAACAAAGTTTAATTACACATGGGTACAGAAAATATCTTTTTTATCAGGTATTTCCAGATTTCACATCAATCTTAAACTCTTTAGCATTATTTCAGTCAATGCCCCATGCTTTTCCAACTATTGGGAGGGGTGGGAGTGAGATACTGCTTCCTATAATTCCCTAGAGAATTCCTGCTCTTTCCTGCAGAATTTGTGACAAACAAGTCCAGACTATTTCAGTTTCCCTCTGCAATGTCTTGCAAAATCACTTTGTCTGGGAAACGGTATTAAACTTTAGAATCATGGTATATAGATTATCTTTTTGCATAAATTTAAGTGTATTCATAATGCAGATCTTAAAAATAGCTTGGCAAGGGGTTGTTATTACAGAAGAAGATACCTTTAAAATTTCTCAAGTTCTGAGAACTTAGCTTGCACAAGACTGCCCTAGCAACTAAACCTTTTGTTTTAAAGCTTTCTAGCATCAAATCACAGAGACATTTTCATTTTAGAGGAGACCGTACTAATTTTCTTCAATAAAATATGATGATTTCTTTCCAATTTAAATTGAAACAGTCCAATGAGTCATATTTTTCTGCTCTCTTTTAGCAGCATCACAGGTGAGGATGTTGCAAGATTTTAGCTTTTCCCAAGTATAACTAATACTGAGCATATTCCAGTATAGTACTTTTTTTATACCCTGACTTACATTCTATGCCCATCAAAAGAAATGCATTTATTTTTCTTTGAGACAATAAGTGGCTGTCAAGGTTATGGGTGCTCGTTCCAAAGCTGTATCTTCAAAATCCAATCCAAGCTTCCCACCATCCTCTCAGCCAGGGGATATACTGGCCTTCCCAGTCTGGACAAAACAACTTTAAAACCTCAAAAACTTTCACAAACTGCTTTATGTGTTATCAGTGAGGACAACTCCCCATGGCAGGGAGGTTGTAACCAGATCATCTTTAAGGTACCTTTCAATGCCAACCATTCTACCATTCTAGGATCTCACCTCCTCTCTACAAATTTGGTAGATGCACCCCTTTAAACTCAAATGATACTTTAAATTCTCTCACTTTGTTTGTATATGAATTTATTGTTGTGTTTGAAAATGTTATGATGTCAAACACTACTATGATATTAATGTCAAAACCAAAGTCACTCAGAAAAAGAAGCTCTGTTTATCTGCAGTTTTCCAGGAGGTCCAGCAGATGCAGGTCCTGTTCTTGCATCTGAGGACTCAGGCATTTCACCACAATACAAATGTGAAATTGCAATAGTAATTTATTAGCAAAATAAGCAAATAGTACCAAATGAGCCTTTGAATACTAAGCTTTGATTCCTTTCTGTATCTTACAGTAGACAAATGCCATTGGGAAGATCTAGAAATTAATGTCAAGCTGATGCTTCCAAATGGAAGCAAAGGTCATACATAGTGCAATCACAATTTTAGCTAACAGCAACTGTATTATTTTCTTACTGAAATGACTTAAAAACTTGTTCTTCCATGTTCTCAGGTGTTTCATACATTATTTGGTTCCCCTGTACTTCAGGCTGTTATTCCTTGCTGAAGCACTTAGCATACAAAGCAGAAAATGTAGCAGCTTTTATTTCAGCCCATCTAATTTGCTGTTACCAGACACAGCTAAGGGTTAAGAACTGAACTTATTATTATTAATTCAAGCTTTAAGGTAAATAGTTGTACAGGGCTATTGGCCAACAAATATTAACAATTTAAAAATGGATCTCTTTTAGAAATGTATCTTTAACAGAACACTGAGCTCCCTCAGGTCATAAACCCTCTGGTCCCCTCTGTGTGGTCTCCCAGCATAAATTAACAACTTCTTATAAAAGCATCTATGAATTTAAAAAAATTTTAGTACAAAACATCTGTTTGATTATCAGTTCTTGATATCTTAGCAGCAAGGTAGGTTGTACTGATAGTTTTGGTAATATTGTCTGGGACTAACTAAAGGCATGAATTATTTGACTGTCTAGCATAAACAGGTCATATTAGCTTTTTCTTATTATTACAACTTGTATCTGTTATAAAACTTTTCCTCTCAAAAGTGTAATAACTGAGCAAAGCTCTTTCCTGTGGAAGTTAGTATATGTCAGTATAACTTTTGATCACAAATCAGGAAACAAAGTACCGTACAAAGTCCTGAAACAGATGGGTAGCTCTTATATTACTAATTTCTGAAGCTTTTGTCTGGAAAAAAAAACCTGACCACCTGCATTATAATTTGCAAAGGGTGGTTTATCATTTCAGGTTGTCGTTTCTCCGGTGGCATTAGTTATTATCTGGGAATATAGATTTAATTTTAAATTGAGCCAGCATTAATTTATGAATTTTTATGAGCTACCAACGAGCTTCACAGGAATTGTAATTTCTGCTGCTTTATGTCACCTGATTACTTTTTGAATCATGCACTTTAGCTATCTGGACAAGATGCTCCAGTTCCTTCTGCACATGGAGTTTAGCAGTTGAATCTTCTGACCAAAATAAGGATTTTTTTTTTTTTTTAACATCATCATGCCCTATTAAAACAAAAATAGGATTGGGGCTAGAAGCATATATCTGTCATTTTCCTGGAATAAAAATACTTCTTGTGCTCAACAGTTTCTGCTCTGCTAAAAGCCAAAAGTGTTCAACAATTCTGAAATGCACTGCTTAGTTCCTATGCCACTTTTTAAAGGTATGTTTCCACTAAGAATTTTTCTAAACACAAAACAGCTACATGGAGAACAGAACATATGTGTTTGTCTTGAGGAGAGGGCCTTTTATTGGATTTCTGTTGTCCTTCATCACTCTTTTCCTACCTTTTACATTTGAGAGCGACAAGCAACAGGTCCTTGTTCCCTTGCTCTAATCCACTACCTCCAGCAAAATCTGCTCTAAGCAATGACTCTTCTTCCAGTTAACCTGTGGAGGCTACAAACAGAAAAGGGGAGAAGCACAGAGGTACCCACTTCTACCACAAATCTTCTAGTTTCTAGAGGCTGCTGGGGATACTGTCTCTGGCCCGTGTCATCCTTTTTCCCCCAGGAAAGCATTGCTTAAAAGACATGAACACTCATGAGAACCTTGATATAATGAGTCTGTATTTTCTGAAAGCAACGGAGAATTTATTTCAGTTCTGCTCCCACTGAAATGAAAGCTAAAACTCTCATTGACAAGAAGGGGAAACAACAACCTCTCGGCAGGGGCTAACACACAGCATGTTTGAAAAATCCAGCTCCCCACAAGTTGCACACATCACTTAAAATTAAGGATTTGAGGCAATTCCTTCAACACATTCATATTCTTCCATTCACATATATGACTTGCAAACGGGAATTCAGTCATATGCTCATAGCTAAAACAGTGCCTATTTTGTCAGCTCAGCAGCTGAAGAGTGGGGCAATAACAGGTAAGATCAAAGGGTTGAAATAGCCTTTGCAGTCAGAATGACAAAATGCTTACAGCCTCGAATAGGATATAGTCATTAGGCTGGGGAAATGAACGATTTTGCTGAATGGGCACAATGGTAACTGATTTGGTGTGAAACAATGGGCCTTCACCTCAATGTAAGATCAGGAAGATTTGCTAGGTACACAGGAACACTGCAGCTTCGTTTTGAAGTTAATATGGGATGAATAAAACAATGGGAGAAATTATCCAAGCGGGGCAACATTAGAGCAAGAACATTGATGGGGTCAGGGTAGTTTGACCTTTAGGGTTAACCAGATCAAAGGGTTTGCTGATTAGCAAAGTTGCTTTTTTCTTTTTTTAATTACCGTAAAATTGGCATCTCCATGGTTATTCTTTCAGTTACCTTTGCAGGTAGACATTGTCTACATGAAGCAGAAAAAATAATTCATGACAAGCTCTTTGTAATTTGAGAAGGTGCATCTATTACAGGAAAACAAATTCCATGGAATTTGTTTTATTAAGGATGGTACTAATTCCTCTTATAAATGCCTGATCAAGTGCCCACTGCAGTCAATGGCAAAGCTGCTTAAAGACTTCAGAGAATTTTGTCTCAGCCTTGAAAAAAGTTACCTAGCTTATTTTATCAATAAACTAGATTTCCTTTGCTATTTTTACTCTGTATTTTGAATATATGAGAAAGTTGGTTTTTTTTAATTGCAAATATGGTGCCATAACAATAGGAAAGAGGAGGGCTGAGAAGGTGCATTTTTATAAACGAATGCAGTGTCCTAAGTCATACTTCTGATGTCCTTTTTTGCTTCCAAAGTATTAGAGGCAGACCCACATTGTGGTCTATTCCTCTTGTGAGGTAATGAGAAGGTAGATTTAAAATCTTCACTCACTAGACTTAGGTACCTCAGTCTGTATTGAGGTAAATGGATTTAAAAGTGTGGCAATAAAGGACATGCCTCTGGCCACCAAAACTTTCCATGTTACCCTGCCTCTTCACAGTTGTTTTCACTGTATTACATGAAAAATTGGCCCAGTATAAATTTCAGTTCTCCTTCTCACTCCCAGAGCAAAGGAAAATTAGTGCAACCAAGTAATTTCAAATAATACTCAGTTGCCTCTGAGTATTGCATTGCCTCCTTGGTTACTTGGAAGCTGTTTCAAATGAGGACAATTGGCCAGGAAAAGAGGGGGCAGATTTAGATGTAAAAACCCAAATACTACTTAGGAAAAGAATGGAAGCTCTGCAGTGCTTCCTCCACTGCTTCCTTGTTTTCTGGTACCTTGTTATCCTGAAATCTCACATAACTTCCGAATATTTCTGTGAGTGATGTAGAACCTCATCCTCTTTACATCTCCAAATGACCCATTCTCCTTCAGAAAACCTGTCTATCACTTAAAGATGTAGGTCCAAGGGAGTTGATTCTGGATCCTGTCTTTCTAATTATAAATCAGCCATTTGACACGGAAATATCAACAATCTAAACAAATTTAACATGCTTTCATTGCTTTGTTGATAAACTCAGTTTTATATTTTCAATACAGTTGAAAAGAACATCTGCCAAAGTCAGACAAGGACTGAATCTTCATACCTTCCAGAATTAATCCACACCTTTTATGCACACTTTGTAGACAGCTGCATCTATGCTCACCTACTGCAAGAGAGAAAGGTGTTTTCCAAGTCCTATTTCTAACTCAAAAGAGCAGAGCATAAATTGTTCATATCAGAAGAGGGACATGATTTATCAGAGGGTAATAATGCATTCAGATTACCCTTGAAACAACACTGTTAGCAACCCCACACACCTTTGTCTTGCACCTGGAAGTGTTTGCTATTTAGAGGTAGACTGGACACGCAGTTAAAAGACTGATCCACTTTATGAACCCATCGTAGACCTACACATGCTCTCACACAAGTAGTGCCTATTTTTTGGTCATGTGTGGGACATTTTCTAAAGAATCCTTATTAGAAATATCTTCCACATAAATACCTTTACAATTGGATGGGCTAAATTCTTATAAGAATTTATTTCAAATTGGCATTTCTCAAGTAATTTCTCTTTAATAATTACATGGAGGCAAGTTATGGAACAGAGAAGTGAAAATGTAATTAATCTGGACTCAGATATTAAATGCTTTTTTGATATTGCCTATAATTTGTTTAAGAAAATTATTTAGCTGTAACACCATTTCCTCAGATTGTAAGAAAAGTGAGAGAAACAGAGCTTTCTCCTGTATTTGTTAAACATTCCTACTAGCTGCATTTTAAGAAGCAGGCAACCATACTTCAAATATCTATCCACAAATTCTAGAATATCTCATTAACTCAACACAGGTTATCTCCAAGAAAATTTGGTTTTACAAATGGTAGGATTTTAACAAATTCAGCATCAACAGATGACATCAAAACCTGCTCTGAACTGGGAAGTGTATATACACACTAAAATTACTGTAGCCTTCCTGAATTAAAGCAAAAGAGAAAGCAGGCATTTTTCCAAAGAAGATAGGAAAGCAAGCACAGAGCTTTATAGAAGTATCTCATAAATGCTAATACATTTGTCCTGAAGCAAGAAAGTTATGTTATTTCAGCTTTAGAGAAAGAGAACTGAGCACAGAAGTAGAAATTCCAATTCTGTAGCTGCCAGTGACCACCCTACTGCTTTGAGAGAGATCAGGGTTTCAATTAAAGGCACTGAACAGGAGCTCTCATTTAATTTCATTTCAATTTCAGTAATTTAATTTCTGAGCTCTAAGTCTCAAAGATTAGCTAATGATTCTGGATTTTACCAGTGACATAAAACTTTTTGGGGAGCTGAGTCATAAAATTTTTATGGCTTTTAATTACTTTCAATAAACAACTGCTTTAAAATAATTTCCATATTCACTCTGTGACACTTGCTAAAGTAATTGCAGTGGACCAAAACAAGTCAGACCTACCACAATGGAGGAGCAACCAGGAGCACACTCCTGGACAATCCTGTTAATCACTGTCCTCCTGTTCAGAAGGACAGTGGTTAGGACATTCTTGGACATTCTGTGATTGCTTTGAAAGATTTTGGAAAGCAGCCTTTATGGAAAATATCTGGAACTCCCTCAGACTGGCATAATTTCAGACCTCATAGACCAAGCAGGCATTCAAAGTAAAACTCAGCTCCTGAAGGGATAATTTATATGGAAATTTTGCAGTGTTTGGTATTTAGGAACCTGGATTCTATCCATTGCTAACTTATTATTTTTTTCCTAATTTGCCCAGAAGGCTTATGAAATGCATTATAAATCCTACATTTAAGAAAAGAGATATTATTGTGCTCCCCCATAGTCTTGCTGTCACTTAAGTATATGGCTCCCAAAAAGATTTTTGCTGTTGTACTCATCCTTGTTTTAGCCAGGATTTATATGGTAGCCCTATACAAAAGGAACAACATGTTCAAAGAAAAGATCAAGTTAACTGTGTAACTAAGGCTCCAACTTGGCATCCACTGTGTTAGATCCTAAATCAGCTGCTAGAACATACCTGGTGAGCAGCTGCAGACTGCTGCTGAGTTATTGGAGACCTCCCACTTGGTTGCTCTCTGTCTGCTGGATCTACCTCTACACCCTAATTGTACATGAAGTGTCATGAAAGGGGAATTCCTGTGCTGAGGGGAGAGGTGGAGGTTTGCTTTGGGAGAGGACAATATGACCTGCTGTGCAGCCACAATGCCTTAAGAAAGCACAGTGTCATGAGTGCAGGTCAAATGAAAATCTCTTACACCGGGCAAATAAGAAAATTAAAGTATTGGTGGGTTTAATGCATGCAAATATTTGAGGTTTATTTTGCCTTTTAAAGCTGCAATTTCATGTAAATACCAGATGATTTATTTATTTCAAAGGATGGACATACTAACCCAGTAACCAAGCATAGACTCTGAGAATTCTTGGTGTGACATACAAAATCAGATTAAGTGTTTGGGACAGAAAAATCTCTAGTTTCTGCCTGCAGTTCATGTATGATTCCAGTTTCCACTATTGCTAACTTTTGCAAGCCTACATGAAGCAATGCTTGTGGCAGAACCAGTTTTAAGGGCAGAGCTGCAAATCTCAGGCTGCTGAACGCACAGCAGAGGCAAGGAGCACCCCAAGCTCTGGCTCTGCCCGGGGAAAGCTGGTGCAGTGCAAAGGCTGAAGGAAACACAAGATGAGCACAAGGGGAGGCAGGGAGGAAGCACCCACCCCTGCAGTAATCAAAACTCTGGAAAAGCCTCTCCGCTGCTGCCCTTTTCATCGTGCCCCAGACCTCAGCCCCACATTCTGCAGGAGACAAACAGCCCTGAAAATCAGGCCCCTTTAAAGAGCTCATGCTAAGCAGTCAAAATCAATTAGCACTCTCAAAGTAGGATGAATGATAATGGATACAGAATTGCCTTGGTACTCAGGGGACTAGGATTCAATTCTTACCTCTTAGACTTCCTCTGTGACCTTGGGCAAGCCTATCTGTTGCTCTTTTCCTCTAAATAATGTTTTTATATTTTTACCCACAGAGCTTTTGCGAGGTTTTTGAATCCATTGATTGGAAACTACTTAAATTCTCTATCATTAATCTATACAGCATTTTGAAAATGTAAGATTGTGTGATTTGTACCTCCAGACACACTGATCTAATTGCAATATCTTTTGAAGCTGTATTACTCGTTTCTGAAATTACCTGTAAAAAATATTAAATATACAAAGAAATATAGAGTGTGCAATAATTTATGGGGGGTTTTTTGTGTTTTCTTTTCAAGAATCTCTGGTAAGGAACAGGAAGAAAATGAATAGGTGTTTGGTTTTTTTTTTCCATTAAGACAGGTGGGCAGCCCAGACAATTGATTCTCATTTCTTTCAGAGTCAGGATCTGATTCACAGGTGTGATGAAATCACCAGGCTGCAAACAGCAAGGAAGAAACTGAATCACACATGTAGGGTAGCGAACTGTTTCAAAGGCGAGATTGATAGTTATATTTGAAAATCACCCACTATTCACATACCCTGTAAAGGTACCTACTATGCGGGCAACTAAATATTGACACCTGCCATAAGTATTCTACACAAGGTAGCATCTTTCTGGATTTTGTGGTCAGTAAGTCCTGGACGTTTTAGAGGAAGGAAAAAAAGTGTTCTATCAATTCATTATAAACTCTTACAGCAAAAATTCCAAATTTAAAATATCTAAATACATCAGAAGGCACCTACACATGTATGTATGCACACATATGTACACTTTCGGATTCACACATACACAAAGGAAATGCACTAAATTCAGGGTTTGTGTCTTCATGCTCTTAGTTGAAGGGAAATTTCTTGCTGCTTAACCTTTGGGTTTGTTTTATTTTAAGACAGTTACACTTTGCTTTATACTTTAAAAATTAGGGTGCTTTTTCTTCCCCCTATCCTTGTTTCATGCAGATGATGAACCCTTTGAAATGTGCTTGCTCTTGTTGCCCACTAGAAGGAGAGGGGTGAATGCCACATATCTAATTGTGTGTCTCCACAGAAACTTTCCTCTAATTCCTGGTTGCTAACCCACATTCTTTAAGTCCTCTGGCCTCTTTCCCAACACTCCTCCTCTGTCTCACAAAGAAAAGAATTTGCTTTTTTTCCCCCCATCCAAGGTCTTTTCTCATTTCAAAGCAAGCTACTTGAATGACTATTCAGTGTGTGCAGAATGAGGTCTCTCCACAACACTGTGCTATAGTAAAAGCCGTGTGTGCTTATAAAGGCTGCTTGAAGGCAGCCCTACCCCACAGTGGCCCAGGCGGCATACACAGCACCCTGACCTAGCCATCTGTATGCAAATCTCCACAGACTAAGTAAACTTTCATAAAAATGTTCTGGCCCCTCTTTCTGTGTGTTTAGCAATTATTAGTGCACATTGGTCCTTTGTGTTATATTATTATGCTTTGTGTGCAGAGGAGACTCCCTGGCACCTGCGCTTGTAGGTGGCAGATGGCAGTTCTTGGCAGCAATACGGAAGTTTTCCTGAATGCAGCTAAGCCACAAACTGGCATCTTTTATTTCTTTATGCATGTACTGAGGAGAAAGGATTAGTGGTAGATTACCAGTAGTCTATCAAGGTATTTAACAGGGAAAAAAAAGTGGGGGGGAAAAATCTAGTCAATGTTTTGAAAAAGAAAAGGGGGGGAAAAAGAAGAGACTGTTCAGCAATAACTTGCAATAAAATTGCCCAAAACCAGCTATGTATTAATTCAGCCTCTTACACACAGGTTACAATTTTACCTTTCGCACAAGGGTGAAAAATGGATGTCTTGCCGCTAAATTCATGTTTCCAGAATATTTACTATGTTTTGGTATGGTTTAACATGACTGCTATGTTATTGATAAAGCATCTGTGATGATAAAAGATCACAAGGTGTCCAAAACTCTGCACACAGAGCAATCAAAATGCAGCTGGTGCTGGGATGTATCGAGCCACTAAATCAACCACTGCAGCTCAGGGTGCAAAAGAGAAAAGTTTGCTAATAATACCTACTTAGAGTCATAGGATACACGCAGTTGGAAGTAACCCATCAGGATCATCAAGTCCAGATCCTAGCCCTGCACAGGATACTCCAAGAATCACACCATGCACCTGAGACCATTGTACAAACACTTCTTGAACTCTTTGGGACTTGGTGCTGTGACCACTACCCCGGGAGCTGTTCCAGTGCCCAACCACCTTCTAGGTGAAAAATATTTTCCTGATACCCAACCTAAACCTGCCCCAATTCAGCTTCAGGCCATTTCCTTGAGTCCTGTCACTGTCACTGTAGAGAAGAGATCAGTGCCTGACCCTTCTCTTCTCTCACGAGGAAGTTGTAACTGCAGGGAGGTCTCCCCTCAGTCTCCTCTTCTCCAGGCGGAACACACCAAGCGACCTCAGCTGCTCTCATATGGCTTCCCCTCAAGGCTCTTCACCATCTTTGTTGCTGTCTCTTGGACACTCTCTAATAGTTTGATGACTTTCTTTTATTGTGACACCCAAAACTGCCCCCAGCCCTCGAGGTGAGGCTGCCCCAGGTCAGAGCAGAGCAGGACAATCCCCTCCCTTGCCCGGCTGGCCATGCTGTGCCTGATGTCCCCAGGAGAGGGTTGGCTCTCCTGGCTGTCAGGGCACTGCTGACTCATGTTCAACTTGCCATCAACCAGGACCCCTGAGTTTCTTTCTGCAGCTCTGCTCTCCAGCCTCTCATTCCCCAGTCTATGCACACAGCCAGGGTTGCTTCTTCCTTAAAGGCAGGAGCAGTTGGTTTCTGCCTGAAATCAGATAATAAAGAAATCAAGAAATCAATGAGGTGGATATAAAACTTCTAGATGCTAAAAGAGGATATACATTATTGAAGAGTCTAAGCTAGGAATGGTGGGCCCAGTAAAATAGGAGGGAGAATGATTCCTATGGACAGAAATAGCTGAAATAGCTGATGGATGAGCATCTGGGAAGTTGTTCTTGGTCACTTTCTAGCTCTGTCAGCTCCTGAGATAGAAGGCCAGCTGTTATTTCTAAGAATGGATGTTTCTATGACTTATATCATCTTTTTCAGTAACCACATTTCCAGGACTACAAACAGCATCTTAAAAGAGCCTTTTTCTGTGTGTTTCATTTTTATAGCATGTTTCCGTGGTTCATGATTTCTGCCTTTTAGACCATTTTTAATAAATGCTATCATTCTCTCAGACAACATCCAGTGTTAGACTTCTCAGAAGATCACACAGAAGCATAATACTCAAGGGACAAATAGTCTGCTATGGATAGAGCAGTTCTCACTCCATTAGGTAGGCAAAAGAGAGAGTGTTTGAACCACAGACCTCAGAGCACAGGGAAAATACTGTTTCACTCCAAGGTAACCCAGGGAGGCTACACCACAGCAGGGCAACCTTAGGTGGCCTTTTCAGAGCAAAGATATAGGAAAAATGTATGGAAAGCGAGCAAGGCACATAAAACAGGAAACAAGATGGGGAGAAAAAATAAAGAGCAGAGAAAAGAGGGAGGGAAAATAAAAATTAAAGGATCTAAATATTAAGTGACAAAAATAGTAAAAACAATCAGAGAAAACACATATGCATTCAAAAAATCCCACACCACAAAAACCAAACCAAAAAAATCACCATACCCCAAGATGTATCAAAATATGCAAGGAGAGAAAAAGACTTAAAGGAAAACAGAGGCCCAGTGAAAAACAGATTGATGATGTTGTACTCAGACAAGGAAAAGAATAATGGCATTCTCCCCCAAAAAGGGTAGGAACAATTGTTGGAATACAGGTAGAGTCTGCCCTTGCAAAAGCCACTTGAGGCTGGCACAGTAGCTCTGAACTGGGCTGACCCTTGGAAAGGACAGGGAAGTCCAGTAGCTACAAGGATTAGCTAGTACAGAGCACACTCCTGCGTGTTACACACAGTGGCTGTGCAGATGCCTTCAAACCTCCATCCAAGAACACACTTAACCTTGTTCCATATGTATTTTACCTGTGACTAATGTGGTTAATGTTGTTGTTCATTTCTTATTACCTTTCTGAAGACAGAGGTAGTGGACCAAATGCAGGGATGGAGCCACCGCAAAGGCACAGCACCCATCCTTCTGTTATGTCCATGCCTCCACAAAGTACAGGTTAAACCTGCTAATTTCTCTTTCAAAATTTCTCTCTGACTATGGAAGATGACATAGCCCTGAAAACACTGGGGCAATATTCCAGCTATGTTAATTATAGGAAAGGCTAAGAAATGAGAAAAAAATATAGCTATTTTTCAATTAGACTAAAAGAAGAAAGATACCTAGATTCAGCCTTCCTGCTACAGACAGATATATTGTTCAGAACTTGAAAAATTGCTTTGATTTCCCATATACAGGCAATAAAACTTTTTCCAGAAGCTAAATTAAAGCACATATTTTAAAATGCAAAATTTATTTTAAGGACATGAGGTGCTAGTGTAAACCTATAAAAGGAAACTATCCATCCTGCAGAAAGGAAGTGCTGGCTTTATTGCAGCTCAGTTCATTCTTAAAGACAGAGAATCCCCTCCAGGGCAGACAGGCAGTAACTGCTGACACTGACTTTCCTTAACTCATAGAATGACCTATAATTACTCTTTTGGAATAAAAGTTATTTTGGTTCTATCTTAGAACTAGTAAATAGAAGATTAAGTAAGTATACATACATATATATATATATATATATATATAACACATACACATACAGACACACACACAGATGTTTATAAAAGGCCTTCTGGTGTCACATTTAAAAGAAATTTAATTGAAGAACTTTACAAATGACAGCCCTAGGGCACTAGCAGAAATTGAGGAGCTTGTGACCCCTGCTAGACTGAGCTATTATGAATGTAACATACTGTAAAGCAGATGTCCGCGCTCAGAAGTGCCTCAGGTGCATCACTCCTCCTCAACCATACGGCAGAGACATTGAGCTAACACCATCTGAACTTTTTGAGTTTAGCATTAATTCTTCCTCCCAATAACAGCTGCCTTATGCAGCTGTCTGAAATTACAGCAGAACTGAAAGGAAGAAGAGTTTTATTTCTGTTTCCATTTATTTTCTTTTCAGTGGTAAGAGGTTGAAGTGATTTTACAGAGCACAGAACTGTATTCACTAAGGACCAGTGCTCACCATTGTTATCTGAATGTGATGCTCTACAAGTCAACAAAAAAGCAGGCAGACTTTGGAAGGCTCAAAAGGCATCTGCTTCTCTCCAGTGGATAACAGGCTACCTCAGCACTTACTTGAGTTTACTAACCATTTAAACTGTAAGTTCAAGTAAGGTACAAATTCAGAGCAATCTCAAAGGCATTCAGTCAGTACTAAAATGTCACTTTGACTTCAAATTTTTGTTTATCCAACGATGCAGAAAGTGAAATCCTGCTAGTTCTCTTGGGAAACTGTTCAGTATGATGGTTGACATCACTTTGGTATCTTTTCACAAGATGCCTTCAGTTCTGCTGCATGACTGCATTGTCCTCTTTGATTAGCTGATGAACCCATGGGTTTTGCAACTTGTAATTACAGAATTAAAAGTATCATTTTGCAAGGTACCAAAACCACATGGCACTCATTAAACTTACCATATGTAAGAGTACACAATGTTTGACGTCCCACAGAGACTCATCCAAAGGCTTTGCTTTCTCCCTGCTCACCTCTCTCACCTCCTTTGCGTTCCAGGTTGTAGACGCACCTGAGCTAAACACTCTCTCCAGTGCAAAGGCAAAGGCTGGAAGTGTCACCTGTGGAGATCCATCAGCTTTGCAGTCTTGCCCCCTATACTGAAATGCAGGAGGCCATACTGAAAAGCACAATCATTTTTCTCATTTAATCATTGTAAATTGCTGGTATTAGAGAAATTAGTTTTTAAATGCTGGATTGAAGTATAAATCAGGAAAAAAATAATTCTGCACAAAAAACCCTGTTGCACCCAGATTATTAGATCACATTAAATAGACCATTACAAAGGAAAGTACCCTTTTTTTGTTAACTGAAAATATGTAAATTTATATAAACTGTCCTACATAAACTCCTCATCTTTTGCCATGATTGTATTTTTACTGCTCCTGAGAAGGAAAAAAAAAGTCATAATAGCACCAGGAGAAATTAAAAAAACTCAAAAACCTCAGTTGTGATTCTTGGAATATTTATACTCTGAAGTCAAGGAAACATTTTTTCAGACCACGCAAACTCAGCACATGCTGACACAGGAAATTAATGGGAACATCCTTACTGATAAATCAAACCTTGGCAAGGCTCATTCCTCAGCCCAGAGGCCAACTGGTGTGGTCTGGTCAGGATTATGCCACTGAACTTTTTTAATTTCCAGAACAAGAGAGCCACATCCAAACTATGTTTTGGGAGTGGTGCCTAGCCTGTTCAGACTCTTGAACTTTGCCTGGGACTTGACTGTTGATTGGCCTTGATCAAAGTTGTGCGAGGGAATGTTTGTCAGAATAAATTATTGACCTTCAGTAATGGCTCTGGCATCTATTTGTGCACTAGAATAGATATAACCAACAAGAATGGACTGATCTTTACATGCATTTATTTAGTTCTCTTTCATGATGTAAGGAAATCAAAGAACAATATTTTATGCATTAGAGATCAATGGTAACTAGAAGGATCTGAACACAACTGTTTTAGATAACTCAGTATAGGTGTATCTATCTATGTATCTATCTACATATCTATTGGAAGGGTCACTGAATTTCAGACTTGGAAGAAAACCTCAACCTGCTAGAGGCTAGGAGAAGACATAATATTGGGGCAGAGTGTCTTTGTATCTTCATCTGATATTGGCCATTGCTAAAGATAGGATCCTGGACTTGATGGACTTTAGATCTTATTCTATGCAACCATAGTGGTGTTTAGAAAGCCTGTCCAGCTTCTAGAAAATGCACTTTTTCAGTCATCCAAGCATACAAACACTTAATGTGAGAATATTCCTTTTAATGGTTTTGTTTTCCATTTCAATCCACCATCTCAGACACCCTTTATGGTGAACATCTCAAGAAACTGAGTCAGTATAAGAAGGCAAATGAAGCCTTGTCCCTTGGGTTTGACTGCAGACTTCTATTCCTAAATTATCTATCATTCGTAAGAGTTCAAAACTTGGTCATTAATGAAGTTTTAGCCTGCCCTGTGCCCGAACTCTGCACAATGTGCATGTGTACAATGCTATTCAATAGAGTTAGGTTACTTCAGACTTTCCCAGCCAGTTATTTGAAGTGCTCCAGACAGCATGTCTAAGGTAACTCTTCTTTTAAATTAAGCAAGGTATCCCCATGAATTAGCAGAGTAGTAGCAGCTTCACTCAAATACCACTGAAACCACTGGAATTTTTGCACTGACTTTGTGAGGTTTGGTTCAGGTTCTGTGTAATCCCATCCAGATATTGTCTGATGAGAAAACATGGGTGTGCTTCAAAATTCTCCCACACTTTGCAAAAGGAATGGGAGTGGGATGGAAAAGCTGAACAAAAAAAAAAAAAAAAAAAGATGGGAACACTTACCAGAGCAAAAAACCTTTGAAATGGATCATCATAAGATGAAAGCCACTATGTCACCAGAAGGGTGAAACACATCCAAATCTTAATTGAATAATTTTTGATCCCAGGTATTAAGAAGCTTCATTCCTTCAATAAAAATATCATGAAAGTCAGTACATTTAAGTCTTGCTGAAATCAAGCAATTCAGAAAGCACTCAGCACCTTGCAGAACTGAAGGAAAACACCTTTTGAGGGAAGACATCATCTCACAAATATGCTTATAGAATCACTTAGGGGGGAAAGGAGTTTTAAGATCATCCAGTCCAACTAATAACATATCACTGCCAAGTCCACCACTAAACCATGTGCCCAAGTGCCATATCCACATGTCTTAAATCAGTCCAGGGATGGTGACAACCACTTCCCTGCACAGCCTGTTCCAATGCTTGACAACCCTTTCCATGAAGAAATTTTTCCTAATATCTGATCTAAATCTCCCCTGACACATCTTGAGGCTGTTTTTTCTCATCTTATTACTTGCTCCTTGGGAGAAGAGCCTGAACCCCACCAGTCTGCACCCTCCTTTCAGGAAGCTGTAGAGAATGATGAGGTCTCCCCTGAGCCTTCTTTTCTCCAAGCTGAAGACCCCTAGCTCCTTCACGTGCTTATTGTCAGACTTGTACTCCAGACCCTTTACCAGCTCCATCGCCCTTCTCTGGACAGCCCTTCAATGTCCTTCTTGTAGTGAGGGGCTCAAAACTCAACACAGGATTTCAGGCGAAGTCTCACAATGGGCAAGTACAAGGGAATGATCCCTTTACTAGTTCCACTGACCAAAAAGTGTTTATTATTTTCAGACATTCCACTGAAATGGGTGGCACTGGTCTCACCTTACTACAACCACTGAAAAGTTAGGCATTAATTAACTGGGAACTCCTTTTTGTCAAAGGAGAGATGGCATGCCTTGGTATGAAGTGAACTGCCTTCTTGGGACGCCTATGTCTCATCATGGGCTACCAGGACACCCTAAAATATATGTATAACTGTGGTTAATTGAGATATAGCAAAGTCTGGGAGTATTGGTACTTTTCTGCACATTACATAAATTACTGCCCACTTTACTATGCAGATATGATAATTTGTTCTGGCTTTGCAGAGATGATAGGACTGTCCCTTTACCATCCCACTCCCATTCCTGATTTTCACATGGGACTTGACCCACCTCTATAAAATCACTGACAGCTGAATCAAGTATTGTGTCAAAAACAGAGCTAAAGAAACTTCAAAGACATACTGTCCTGACAATCTCCCTCTTCACCAGGGAAATTCTACAGAAAAAAAAAATTAAAAAGAAGACAAACCACAACCATAAACATCAAATTCCTGCAGAACTAGTGGAATTATAATATTCCAGGACTGCACATCTAAAAAGGAAAATTTTAGCAACTCAAAACAGTGACTGGAGAAGAAATTTCTGAGGAAACTATTGCTAAAGAAAATGAAATTAGCAATGTAGTAGAATTTTATCTTTAGAGAAAAAGCTGAATGATTCACCTTATCCCCTTTGCAGTGAACATGGACAAACCTTGAGCCTCAATATGCTCTGAAACAGGTGTAGTGTACAACACTTAAAAACTGAGATTGCAGCTGAAACCATGTTCCTAACAAACTGAAAACCTAATACAAGTTAAAATGAAAATCACTTCCATTTTTACATAAACTATACTTCATTATATCCATAAACTTGAGATTTAAAATAAATGAGAGATTTTTATATGTTGCTCAACATTCATTCATTGGGAGGAATTAACTCTGCTGGCCTTGAGATAGATTGAGGGCAACAGGAGGATGTAAAAGGCAGGGCTCATATTCATTGGAGGCTCGTGGCGTTTACAGTGTTTTAAACAATCATGTTCTAAGGTTGATTTTGCAGGCTGTCTTAGTCACTATCTCCAGTCAAGGCTCTTGTGTAAATGGGGTTTGTTCTACCCCGACAGTGTGCCTATTGTAACTTGGGGCCACCTGTTAGACAGCATGAAGTGTTGCCTAAAAAAATACACAATAAGCAGATTGTTTGTTACAGTTGTGCACAGACAACTGTATTAGTGTTCTTCTCACCATATGTCTATATAAACAGAGCTGCAGTGAGCTATTCACCAGCGACTCAAACACTGAAGAAGAAGCTTCTCTTAAAAGACCCAGGGCTTACAAGCATTGGTTCACCTGTTAGGCTTACAAGAGGGTTTCAAATGCTTGGCTTCAATGGAGACTTAGTCCTTCAGAAGTTTCTGTAGGAAGTATTATTCAAGAAGCACAAAAAAAAAAAAAAAAATCCCTACACAAACAAAAAAATCCACCCCAAACTAACATAATACTCCACAACTGGTTGTTTTAGTAGAGCAGTGCAAAGGGAAGGGGAGAGAAATTGGCTTCACAGAAGCAGTTTGACTGCCTTCCAAATTAAAACTAATACCAGAACATTTTGTAATACATGCTTTAATTGCTCGTTTTGCTGCTATCAAATACACCTTCATCCATGTGTCAAGACTAAATCTGAAATTTCTCACAAGATGAATTTGTGAGCTCAGTCACATCCAAATTCTTGCTGTCTTGGCAAGACTAACTTGGACAGTTTTTTCTATTCATGTAACTTTTTTCACAAAGAGATATTTTGAGGGAGGTCAGGGAATAAATGTGTCTCTTTTGTGAGGGAAAAATGCTACAGTAAAATAAGCAATAGACACCACTGATTGCCATGGTGTAAAAAAGGATAGGATAGGATAGGATAGGATAGGATAGGATAGGATAGGATAGGATAGGTAGATAGGATAGGATAGGATAGGACAGGATAACATTAGAATAGAATAGAATAGAATAGAATAGAATAGAATAGAATAGAATAGAATAGAAATTACACAAGCCTTTTAACAAGGCCCATGCAAGAATACTCAATTTTATAAGCCCGGATCTTGGTAGTTATTGTGTGATGTGACCATAAAAGGCACATCAAGGCCGAACAAGCTCTGTTCCACAACTGCCTGACAAGACTGCAGTATATTAATGTCTGTGTGTCCTGTTGCTCTGGCAGCAGAGAAAATGTATGAAGCTAAAGCCTCTTTGGCTTCCATCCTGCTGCATCAGCTTGCCTCCTGGAGCTGGTGCAGGTGTGGGAGAAAAACCCACTACAGCAAAGTCCTTCTAGAACAAGGACACAGAAACAGAATGTGAAACAGGGGTCACATCTTGTGCCTGCTCTGTTCCTGCAGCAGCCTTGCTCTATTATTATGCTTCCCAAGGATAAATTACTACATGGCTATCCAGCATCTACAAAGAAGGAATTTTGGAGAGGCTAGCAGCATTCTTCCTACACCACTAAAGTTGATACCCAACATGCAAAATACCTATCAGAGAGAAGAAAATGAAAAAAAAATAGGGGGGATTTTTATTCTCCAGTTTATTCTCTAGCATAGAACAAAAGAGCTGCATCAAATTATTTTCTAACAACTGTTGAAAAAGTCCACTTTACAGCTGAACTCCTCTAAGCAGCACAGATCAACTGTTCTAGCTCCAAATGCATATTGAAATTATTTAATGTATGAATTGTTTACTCTGATATTGTTAAAAAGTAGCCATGCAGGTCTGGGCTCCATTTAAAACAAAAACATTATGAACACATCTCTGGTCTTTTTTTTTCTTTTTTTTTTTTTTTTTTTGTCTTTTTTATTTCTTCATTTGTTTTGTTTTCAGAAAGGAGTGTTTCCTTTAAGGAGCAGTGTTAAAGAGAAGATTTTAAAAGGTTCTGCTTCAAGGTTAGTTAACCCACATTTTTTCACAAATTACCATGAAAGCTTTTTCCCTCTGCTGGTTTCTTTCTATTAACACAAAGAATACAATGTATCCAGTTTTACAGATTATATTGGTCTCTGTTTGGAATATTTTTTTTTAATCAAGCTTTTTTTTTTTCTTTAGTACCATTGTGTTTAATAGTTCTAAGTTTCTTGTACTTCCTTGTGGAAGCATTTTTATATCTGAATGCAAGTCAGTATCTGAAGCTACACACTTTTCACATCCTTCTTTAGCGAAAAGGTAAATTAGTTCATTGTTAAATCAGTTTGGAAGCAGTTTTCCTAACTCTACATGTGGACTTTGGATCGGTGCTGAAATTCATTCAGAATGGTAATACCTTGACAGCCTTAGCTGAGATGTTATTGATTATTCAACAGTCTGCATCATGCAGAGCTCCAGCCTCGAGGACATGGCAGGATAATAAATGGAGGAAGCATGATTATATTTCAAGAACAATTTTGGCCCATCTTCTACAGTTAAGAGTAGCTGTGAAGATACCATGGCATGACTTCCACTTCAATACTAGCAACCAGAGAGAGCTACTGCTTTAAGCTTTAACAGGGAATACTGCTTTGAAACAACAGAACGCGGGCTCGTGGCTAGGAAAATGGCATAAGGAGGAGCATGAAGGCTGGTAACAGACTAGGGAAGGATTCCTGTTTTCTTTACTCTCCCAGGATCCACTCCAACCATGCCAACTGATGGCCACCAAGCAACTTAAATTTTGTATGCTTGTGAATAAGTCAGAGACCATGCTGCTCCCTTTCATTTTTGATCTAAGATTATCTAAGATTAAAACCACCATGTCTATGAAAACATGCCCCATAATCCCATATCCTACATTTGGTCTGCACAGCCCTCCCTAGAAAGACAAAAAGTGGATAGAAGTTTTATGAATGCTTTCTTAGAGAGATATCTTAAACACTGACCATGTCTGTATCAAATCACAGTCCCAGAAACAGCAAGAAGTGTGGGCAGGAAAAAGGGATTCAGAATGGTGGAAGTCCACCAGCCTGCCAGGAGCATTAGCTGGATTGTTCCACAGTTGCACTGAAGGAGTTTACGTAAACAAGCAAGGCAGATGGACAACAAATTTGGCCTCAAACCCCACTCCAGTACTGACACTTGCACCAAGTCACTCAGACAGTTCACAGAACTCACAGGGAATCCAACTCTCTAGTCAAGAGACCAGTCCTAGCACAAAATCCTAAGTAGGAAAAGGGTGAAATGGATTTTGTACAGTGGTCAGCTTGTGAATGGAGTGGACTTTGTTCATTTCCCTGGCAGAACAAACAAAAGACAATCCCTTTCCATGCCGAATTCAATCGTGGGTTATATGAAATCTTTTTGTTATAAAAATTGTTCTTATATACTTGTGTTTGCTCTATTTTCTTATTTAAAAAATCTAATTGTATTTAGCATAGAAACTTTTTAAATTAAGATTTGAGGCATTTATTAGCAATGTTGAAATGAATGCTTGTTTTCTTCAATATTTTGGTTTTGATGAGAAGGAAATAATTAAGAAAAGGAAACAGGAAGTTTTCATATATTAATCTAACAATGAGATTAACTTTTTCTTACTCCAAAACCCCATTTCTTGATGATTTTAAGAGGTGCTACATGCAGGTTTCCTCTTTCATCACAAATCATTGCTAATACAATGAAAGTGTAGGTTTCAGCTGCTGAAGAAATTTAATTTCCCAATTGCAACCTCTCAAATTTATCTTACAGTTAAAGGTCTCCTTGAAACGTGAAGTCCGGTGTACAGTGGAATTATAAAAGCTGGTTTTATTAAATGTTCAATACAACTGCAGACATATCTAAGTCTATGTGAAAATCTTTCCACAAAACAGTCAACAGAAAATTTGCAAGGCTATGCATGGTACCCCAGAACATGGCCATGCCCCTCTTTGCTTCACAAGGAACTTTAGGCTACATTCCCCTCCAGCTGTTCAAGAAGCTTTGCTCCTGGAGAGATGAGGACAAGAAATGTAAGGGGACAGTAGCAAAGCAAATCAGAAGGGGTCTGGCAAAGGCAGCTAGAACAGCTCCTGTTGCACTGTGCTAGCTGAGATGCCAAGAGCATGCATCAGAAACAGAGAAAGCAATATGCAATATGCTAGAATTAGAGGCACTATGTGTTAGCAGCAGCCAGCTTGGCTTCACATTTGGCTAATGAATACATACACAGGTTTCAGGCCTGCTGGTGACATTCACTCAAGATGATGAGTAGGAAAATAGGAATTGTTTTTACTGAAACAAAGATTTTTATTGAAAATGTCAATGTTCAACTAAAAAAAAAAAAACTACAGAAAAACTAAAATATAATACATAAATAACTTTTCCCCTTTCTTTACTCCACTTAAAACTTTTAATTTGAGCATTCAGAGGTTTTGACTAAAAGAGAAAAAAAAAAGAAATAAACAAGAAAAAAAAGCAAGCAATTTGAGAGATGTTTTCTGAGTTTTGTCACCTGACTGAAATTTTATCAGCTTCTTCATTTGCTTGTATGTTAGCAGTTCAACACCAATCCTTTCAAGTTGTTAAATGACACAGGTCTTCTGTTATTTAGGTTGTAAATGCCCTGAATCAAAGCCTCTGTCAATGGGGGCCTGACAATATTCCTGGCATGCACATTATATTGAGAGCTTCCAGGCTGCTCCTTTAACATATACGTCCATCACTATTTGTTCAGCTTCTTCTGGGATCAAAGTTTATTAAACAAAAGAACAAAAAGCAAGCAAAACAAGAGAATTTCAGACTAAGGCCTCATTTCCTTAAAAGCGTCTATTTTCTTCTGTGTCATTTCTTAGAAGTATTGCAGAGATTTCTTAAGATACTGGACAGATAACATCTCCCCTGCATCCAACAACAATCCTGCTGTTAAAATAATTGAAATTTTAGAAGACCATGAACTCTTTTGGGCATGAAACTGGTTGTTTTCTTTTGCTTTATTTTTGCTTCAGTTTTTGTCTTCTGAGTGTCTAAACATACACCAGAGCTCTAGAAGTGCAGATCCAAATGATGCTACAGATCAACCTCAAAAGCCTTCTGCTTTTTAGATCTATCCTTATCCAGCACTGCCCTGTGTTGCTCAGCGCACTGGTTCACCAGCAGCCTGCTAGGATATTTTTGCAGAGATAGAGTTTGTTGCAGTTAAGAAAAGTTTAATTAACTACTTGTATTAGAAATAGTGTGGCCAGCAGGATTAGGAAAGGGATCATCCATCCCCCTGTACTCCTTACTGGTGAGGCTGAGCCTCAAATTCTGTGTTCAATTTTAGGCCCTTCATGAAATGAAAGACATTGAGGGGCTGTAGTGTGTCCAGAGAAGTGCAATGGAGCTGGGAAGGTCTGGAGCACAAGTCCTGTGAGGAGCAGCTGAGGGAGCTGGAGGTCTTTAGCCTGGAAGAAAAGGAGGCTTAGGGGAGACCTTATCACTCTCTACAACCACCTGAATAAAGGCTGTGGCTAGGTGGGGATCAATTTCTTCTCCCAGGTAACAAGCAATAGTACAATAGGAAACAGTCTCAAGATGTGCCAAGGGAAGTTTAGGGAAAATTTCTTCAAGGAAAGAAAGGCTTGTGAAGCATTGGAACAGGCTGCCCAGGGAAGTGGTTGAGTCACCATCCCTGGAGGTATTTAAAATATGGTGAATATGTGGCACATGGGGACATGGTCTAGTGGTGCACTTGGCAGTCTCATTGGTCTCATGGTTGGTCTCATTGATCTCAAATTTTCTTTCTGATCTAAATGATTCAATGATTCTGTGACTACTGTGTGATTTAGGAGAAATCATAGAAAATCAACCTTTTGCTAAAACTGATGTAATTTATCTTGTAAGTATTTAGGACCCTGTGGCTAGCACAGGTCTTTCTCGTGAGAACATTTTGCTACATTTCATAAACAAAGATAAAGTTTGGATGTTTTGCAAACAGCGTCTCCAGATTAGGTCAGTTCGGGCTTGGCCAATTGGGCCTAGGGGGAGGTCTCGGGCTGACCAATCTGGGTGACCTCTGAAGACTCTATATATATGGAAATCAAAATAATAAAGACACCTTTTCTCTTTCCTTGTCTGAGAACCTGGGTCTTCTCTCAGCTAGCGGTTCAACAGCGACACCACCCCATCTGCAAAACATACAAACATCGCTTTATTCTACTGCATTGCAAAATAAAGACTGGATTTGAATTTTTAGTGGGATCGTGCAACCTTGACAGCGACATCAAAATCTTCCTGCACTTGCAGCCTATTGAGGTATTTCTGTACAGTGAGTTTGTTGTAGTCAAGCAAATTTTAATTGACTATTTGAATTAGAAATAGTAAGTATTATCTTCTCTAATGGTCTGTACAGCCTCTGGATAGTACTGAGTGTACCACCAGACTAAGTTGATAAACAAGACATTCATTTGAATTCACAACCACAACTAAACAAATACACATTTCCCTGCAATAGGAGAGAGAGGAATGGTGATACAGGACACAGTGTGGAAATTAATCCAGGTTTTTAGTTTTCTAACTATCTCCTATTATTATTCTTGTCATGTTTCAGAAATGTTTAACAACTTTTTACTAGAAATCTTGAAACTTTTTTTAAACGTTAGTGCAACCTTTTCATTCTTTCTTGGAATGTTTCTTGGTATAACTGGTTAGTTACAAAAAACTTACTATACTCCTCTATCAGTTTAGGAATAGAGAAATGGGATTAATAATATTAATTTTTCATGAGATATATTACTAAAGACTGAAATTCAATAGGATATGCATTTAACAGTATAATTCCTTATTTTATATTTTTCACCCATTTACAACATCCTATTTCTGAAAATTAGGCTTTCTAAGGACTAGCTCCATGATGTGGTACTGATAATTAGGTGTTCATATATCCATTTGAAACTAGAAGGCTTTATATTCCGAAAGCTGGCCATTCAAATTGTGAAGGAATATATATAAAATAAGGAATATATTGATCCTAAAGTAGTTGTGTATATTTAAGGATTCCAAAGCATGTTTACTAATATTCCTGTATTTAGAGTATTTTAAGTGCCTGCATGCTGCCTATCAGGAAACTTCTCTGGCATTTTATCCACTCCTCTCTCTTGCTGGATGGATGGATACTTGCCTGCCTTTTGCTCCATGGCATGATACTGATTTACACCAGCCCAGGATCTGATCCACATTTTCTATGTCTGTGACATGATTTAGGCAAAGTTACACTCTATAAATCTATTGTCAGCTGTTATTTTCTGCCTTTCAAGCTTCCAAGAGGAGAGCCGTATTCAGGTTTCACAGCCAGGCAACAAAGAGCTTCCCCTGGGTACTCTGCTACTCTTTGAAAACCTGAAGCACAGGGGCTGCGGAGGCACAGCGTTTAAATAGCAATATTCATTACCCGGGACGGAGGAAAGAAAGGTCAGCCCCGGCAGCAAATCTCCTGCCGTAAATCTGCGAGAGAAACAACCTGCCAGGAAAGGCGCACATTGAACACTGTCGAGGCAGCGGGACGCTCCAGCCCCGCTCCCCGTGCGGACAGCGGGACCCATCCCGGGGAGCCCCGGGTGCCTGCGGGGATGAAGGGTCACTCGGCTGTCCGTGGGCACGCGAATGCGGGCAGCTTCTTCCCGCGGGGAGAGCCCGGGATGGGCCGGGCAGGCTCCGGGCAGGCCCTGGGCAGGCTCCGGGCAGGCCCTGGGCAGGCTCCGGGCAGGCCCTGGGCAGACCCTGGGCAGGCTCCGGGCAGAACCTGGGCAGGCTCCGGGCAGACCCTGGGCAGGCTCCGGGCAGGCTGCTCCCGGCCGGGGCCGTGTGCCCGGTGTTGGCAAACACGGCCCGCGGCAGTAGCCGTGCCACGGGCGCGGGGCGGGCGCTGCCCGGGGCCGCAGCCAAGGCCGCCGCAGCTGCTCTCGTCACCGCGGCAACGGCGGCACAATGGCTGCAACGCGGGCGGCGGCCGGCCTGCAGCGAGGGCTCCGCGGTGCTCCCTGCCCGCCCCCTTCACCTCTCCCCCCACCCCCACAAAAAAAGTGTACACCCTAAAATACTCCAAAAGGCACAGAAAAGCGTGTTTATCCCACAGCACCCCTCCAGGCACCGTCCCCCCTATCGCCATCCAGAGGTCTGGGCTCCATTTTGGTCCTGCCTCTTCATGCGGAGGAGCGGGTTTGACGGTAAAGGTTTTGCGTTGAAATAATGGGAGCTGGATGTGAATGGGCATTTGTTGAGTCACTCCTGCCACAATTTTAGAGCTCCATGACCACAGAACCATAGAATCATTACGGCTGGAGAAGACCTCTAAGAGCATCAAATCCCGCTGTTGAGCCAGCCCTGCTGTGTTCACCGCTAACCCATGTCCCCGAGTGCCGCGTGGTTTTTGAACACTTCCAGAGATGGTGCTTTCAACACTTGCCTGGGTCTGTGTGTCACAGATTACACTTCTGTTTGTACCTCATCACTCTGGGAGATGGAGGGGGTTGATCCCCATCTGCGGGCAGTCCGCTCAGTTTTACACCAAAATTTCTACCCTACAGCTTGATTCTGCTTTCAAATGTAACCATTCTCCCCACATGCTATCAAAGCATGGATTTAGCACACCTCGAAACCCTCTTGACAGGTAACTGAGCTGTCATGCAGTTTCTTACCTGGGGAGCAAAGACAGCCTCTCTCACATGCACTTCAGCTGAAAGAAATCCTCCCACTTGTAAGACCTCTACAGCTCTGCACAAACAAGGAAATCTTTATAAGAGGAGTGGACACAGTCATAAACTTGGAAAAATACAGCAGCAGTCTCTGTACGCAAATAAAAAACCCCATCCTCTCCTATTAAGTCCAACACTAATTTACTGAAGCATTTTCCCAGCAAACTGAAATATTTTCCTACGTCATTTCACCCTGGTGACAAACTCCACTTGCTATTCAGACAGCAAGTCAGGACTTTGGGGAAACTTTATTGGGAAAAGCATCGCTTCCTTGGAATACAGTCCTGTCTTCTGCCCCCTATCAGCTACAAAATCTTCAGAAAACACAGATTCTTACAACACAGCCCTTTCTCCATGCAAAATTATGCCTTTGGGACCAATGTCTCTTCTTGTACAAGGTCTCTGTGGAATATCTCACAACTTTTAGGAGCAATTGGTTCTTATTACACAACCAAGAAACATTCATGCTTTCCTCAAAAACTCTTGGGAATCAGTTCCCCAGCAGAAGTCTGTGACCTTGTACAATTGTATTGACTTACCAAGTGTCTCTAAAGGAATTGTGTGTCATAAAGTACAAACGTCCTTGTCTGATGATAAAGGAACATACGGAATTGTCTACTCCTTTTCTGCAAGAGTGTGTGTATGTGTGTATGCAAAATGACATGAGCTTACCCTAAGGCATGGGGGGAAGTAATTAAGAAAAATATCTCCAAATGCCAGGTATGTCATCTCTGATAGTAATATGTCATATGTAGTCCTATGGAGATCCAAATGAGAGGTAGAGCTTTTGAGTTTGATATAATACATGTTCAATGAATATTTATTATGATCATGATTTATGAAATGTAGTAGCTTAGGAATGTTCTGAACTGAAGAAAGTTCACGGTGTGGAGAAAGAGGTTCTAATTAAGAGATACCATACGCTGGTCGCCACACAAAATCTTTCAGTTAAGCAAGTAATTCATTGCCTATATGTGCATTTTGCATCCAAGACCTAATTCTAAGAAAAAAGGAAGGAAGCAGGTAAGCTGTTTCAGCCGTGTCTGCCTGTATTCCTGTTGCATAAAAGAATGAGGAAAACAATTCCAGAGCAGTGCAGGGGCGAGAGACAGAGCTGAAAGGCAAAACTGGAGGCTGGATTTCATACCTGGCTCTGTATGTCAGTTGGAACCAGTAAATGTCCAAATGCTAGGACAGCAGGAGACATCCTTTGACCTTGGAAAAACTGTTCTTGGCACCATATATGAGCACGAGCTGCAATTAATTAAGTTACTTGTTATAAAAACAAAAGCTCTGTTAGAAGACTTCTAAATTTGGGTGGGTCTGGTTTCTGTAAAAGTATCTTAGAGACTGAAATCAAAAGACCCTTTGTCCATTAGGGCATGAAAAATTATTGCTAATATTTATTGCAGTAATTTCAGTGGGCTGTCTGGATGTAAGTCCAAAACTAGCCTGGCACAGTGCATCAGATGTGGTTATTCACAGCTGTTTGCATCGACACAGCTACGTCCCCTTACCTTCCAGCACAGGGTGGCCACAGCCAGCCTCTTTACTGGGAGTGCTCTCCATCCCATGCCAACCCCCAGCTTTCCTGACCACTGTCCCAATCAAAGCCTGCCAGGATACATGCTGGCCATGTAACTGTGGGGACAATCACAGGCCACTGCCAGTGCCCTGGGCCTCATTCCATTGCTAGCTCATGCATAATCTGACAGATCCAAAGGCTAAATCAATAGGGCTTTGATGGGAATTGGGACAGGATCAGTTGGTCTTTCCCTGTTTAATTTTTCTAATTATATTATTAATTTCTGCAGGTCTAATTTTTTATAGTACAATAACAACAATACCAAGAGAAAGAAAAAAGAAATGGGATTAGGAAGTTCAAAGCAAACCAAAAAATCTTGCATTTCTGAAAATATATAAACCAGACCTTTCTGTCAAGGTCCAATCATGCTCTCTGCACCTAGACAAGAAGATTATTGTATCCAGGGCTGACTCCATGGAAATACATTTGGGCTTCACATCTCTGCTGAGCAGCTCAAGAGACTACTGGAAAACTCACAAGTGTAATGCAGAAACTTCAGGATGGGTCATAGTTTGAAGAAGATTTTCAAAGCTATTTTCTTGCTTTGAAAGAAATTAAATTGAAAGGATTTTCTTTCTTTGAAAGAAAATTGGGGAAGAAAGCAACACAGGAGGAGAGGAAGTTTGAGCACATTGAAAACAAAGAACTTTTACTTTGAAGCTATGATACCTTATTCTTCAATAGCTCTGCACAAGTCACTTGGTCCTTCTACCTTGCCTATCCACCTCAGCACAGCAGGGAGCAGAACATGTGGAGCATTTGGCAGTCCAAAATATCAAGAAAGCTTGTCCATAGGAGAGTACTTACGACTCCCATGCAGACAGTGGAACATCACAGATTTACTAGAGGCCTAAAGCCTGTGGCTAGCACAGGTTCTTCCCGTGGGAACATTTTGCTATATTTCATAAACAAGATAAAGTTTGGATGTTTTGCAAACAGTTTCTCTGGATTGAGTGAGTTCGGGCTTGGCCAATTGTGCCTAGGGGGAGGTCTCGGGCTGACCAATCTGGGGCACTTCTGTAGACTCTATATATATGGAATTCAAAACAATAAAGTTCCTTTTCTCCTCTCTTCGCTTGTCTGAGAACTTGGGTCAGTCCTCAGCTAGCCGCTCAACAGCGACATCAGCCTAATGTGAAAGGCCCTAAAAATGTTGTTCTCCTTGGATGTGGTTATGTACACATAAGAATTTTTGGTAAACCTTGCATTGCATTGCGCATTTAGGTGGAGAAAAATAGTAAAATTGCCTTCCCCAAAGAAACAGCTCACTGCAATTTAAGTCCTGCTTCATAGTCCAGTAAAGTAGAAAATATTCTTGCTGTTTCTCTGGTTGGTTCACAGGTACTTGTTATTATTTTTGTTATTGTCCAATTGTTACTCCTTCTTTTTATTCTTAGTTCATTTGTAAATACTTTACATGTAATGCTCCTAGTAACAAACACAATAAAACCAAATCTACTGACTAGGTTCTACTTAGACTAGGAAACAGGATATTTTCCTGCATGTTTGAAAAAATCAAGAAATTTCCCTTGTAATGTCTAAGAACAAGCATTATTCTCATTTTACAGTTTATGCTAGAAATAGACATTAACTCACTAGCCTTGATGGAGCATCTGTAGCTCTGTGAGCTGAGTCTTGCTTTGCATGTCCTGGATTGCACATCGTGCACTGAGGGAAGTGAATCCAGATTTTCTCAAGATTCCAGTGCTGCTGTCAAGACTGCAATATCATTCGTTAGCTTGACTCAAGCAATTTGGAATGACATTTCCAGCTTTTCTTTTCTTACTTTTTTTCCCTTCCCTTTACATGTTACTTTCTTCCTCTACAAAACTTTAACAGTATAACATGAGGATAAAATTGTAATGTTTACCTAACTACTGCTGCATTACACTTGTATGAACAGTGCAGATACTGAACATTAGGCAAATTACTAACACAACAATGCAGCAGTTCTTTCTGTGGCACAGGATTTCTCTGGGAATGTTATTTTATTGTATTTCATTTAGTGCTTGTTTGTTTAAGGAGGAAGAACAGGCATAGCTGTATTTCAGTTTGATTCAGCAAGCATTCTGGACTCGGTCCAGCAAATCATTTAAGCGTGTGCTTAAATGTAATGAAATGAAATTTAAGTTCATAGTACTGCCTATGTATTTAACATACAGCATGGGCTTAAGTGCTTTATACAAAGCCGGACAAGAATGATGAAAAACCTTAAAAATAAGACCCGTGCATTTTTACACACCTCTTTTTTAAACCCTAATACTGTTACAAGGGACATTTTCCATTGCCTATGCTATGAAAACACTGTGCAGTACCCCCTGACTCCCCCCCCAAAGCCAACTGACTTTTCTTGATCTGACAATCTGACAGCTATATCCTGTGTAACTGCTAGTCTGGCCGTTTTTAAAAATATCCTATTAAGTGGAAGCTTTGCCTGGGCAAGGTATGCAGAAATGAGTCACAGGGAGTATATGGAATTTTCTCAGGACTTAGGGCTGTGCCTGTTGTAGCCAAAGGCTAAATCTCCAGTGGAACTCAGAAGTGTTCCTCTGAGTACATTCCCTTTCCATACCAATCTCTGTTTTAGTGGGAAACATAAAACCAACATGAAAGTCATGCTGAAACACACCACAAAGGAAGGTGTGTTCTTAACTTGAGTTACCTAACCCAGGTTAGATAATTTAAACTGTGGTTGCACAGCAATTTAAACCAATCTGACTCCTGACTGCCAGGGAGGGTGGAATGGCACCAGCCAACAGTTAGATGTGCACTGCTGTGCCACAGCCCTGTCTTTGGTCGGCAACCGAAGGGGACTGGAGAGAGCCAATATGAAATGCTAGCAGTGCATAAAGCCCCCACTGCTTTAACCTGTCTATGTATAGATATGACTGAATTTTTAATGTGTTTTTGCAATTTAGACAGACCTGGAGAACATTTTCAGAGACGTGGAAACTCAGTAGAGCTGTCTGCTGTCCATAATAAAGGAAAACGCAGTTCCTTCCTCAGAAGGTTTACAATTCATATGTTATATTTCCACTGTAAAGGCTCTTAAGTCTTAGCCAAAGGAAAAAAAAATCAAAAGCTGTCTTTCCTATCTATGAGAAGCTCCTAGTATTAAAAACAAGCAAGCAAGCAAACAAACAAACAAACAAACTGCTTTGTTTTGCAGGTTAGATGCCTAGGAATTTATTTGTTTGCATGTTTGTTTCTGCCAAGAGCAGAAACAATGTCTTGAATTACTCTGCAGTGAATCAATCTCTCCACAGAAGCATTAAAACCCTTTAGGTTTCATTCATTAACAGAATAATACATATGTTTTGCTCGGTAGTGTTTGTTTGAACTACAACCTTATGGAATTCAGAACAAAGCTAGTGTGGTTGCATGGACCTGCTCAAAATTCTCAAAATTCCATTTTATATCATTTCTACTACAAGAGCTGGTTAAGTATACCAGTTATTTAAAATATGCAAGTTTTCTGCTGCTCCATTTTTCTTGGCATCTCAAGTCACTGCTTGCCAAAAAAAAATTTTAAATGGCTATTGCTTTGCATTTTAATACATCTCAAAAAAGTGAGGAAACAATTATGCTTTGATCAATGAACAGAGCATGAGCTAAACATACATATTTTTTCAGCTCTCCTCATGTCTTCATGCTTGAGAAAATGTCTTTCTCAAAATTATAATTTGTTTAGTGTAAAGAACATCCCCATGAATTTTAAAGAATATAGGAGGAGCTGAATGCCTCTGGCCAAGTTTCTGTAGCTTTCACTCACAAATAAAGAGGTGGGAAGTAAGAATGCAGAGATATACACAAGTATATATGAACAGAAGCTGGCATTGCTTTTTAAAATAATGTTTAAATAAATATATTGCCATATTTATCTGAAGCTTTATTAGTATCTTCATTCATAAAAGTGGGCAAATATTTGCTTCTCTTGCATTCTTGTGTTTTAGTTTTTATTTCTGAATGCTGATGCCAACACCTGGTTTCTCTGGACACAGGAGGTGTAGTCTCTGGGGACAGAGAGAAGAGAATAGGGTTGCAAGATGTGGATTGTGTACATGGTCATATGAAATTGTTCAAGGAGCCTGTTCCCATCCAGAATTCTGTACGAAGGAAAACAGGCTTTATAAGGCCCAAGGCACTCCTCTGTGCTTCCTTGTGCAGAATGTCTATCCCTGAGGCTTACAGGAATGCCCACAACCAGGAGAAAAGATTTATCCCAGCATTGAAAGACTGTAGTGTTAGGAAATGGAAAACACATTAGAACTGTGTTTTAACCCCAGCTGGAAAATCTAAGCAACTCATTTTTTTTCCAGCCAACAAAACCTTCAAGAGAACTCGTGCTGGTTTATGTTCAGGTATCTACATTTGGATCTCCACCTTATCTCTATGGATAAGGTTTGAGGTTTAATTCAGTATAAAGGTGAAGTGAGGCAATGTTCTAGGTGTTTGCAAGTTGGATTTTGCCTTGTTTTGTAAGAGCTATAGAATTTCCTGTCTGGAGATTGTTGGTTCACTTTCCTCTTCTCATCTCTTGTTACATTTATTATATCCTATAAGACTAGAAAAACACTGAATTCTATGCTAACCTGAAACTTAAGAGCACAGGATGAGGATTAGGGCACAGAATTTGTTTAGTTTTGATCTCAGGTAGATCAAAACCAAACAAAATATTTGGGGGCTGAGAAATTAATGTACTGACTCTCAAAATTCCCTCATTCACTCAAATCTTCTCCCCTGGACTAGAGCTAAAACATCTTAGCACTGAGCTAGAAGAAATTGGCTGGGTTTATATGTTTCTTTTGCTCCCTTGCAGTTTCCTGTAGGTCAGTGAGCTGTACAACAACCTCTCTGGTCTGTATGGCCCAGGAAATTGCACATATTTTCAGCTGTGTCAGGTTCTGCATATGCAAGTTAGGAGGTTCAAAGAGAAGTTTAATTGACACTAATCCTCATCTTGACTTTTGCTCACCTCCTCCTCTTTTCCCACTAAGTCTTCCCACCTTCCCACCTCAAAGCCACTGAAGCTTTACAATTTTTCTTATAAAAACATATATATTTAACCCTTTGGCAATCTCTTAATGCCCTTTTATTAAATCCCTTAAGTCTTTTTATGAAGTCCAGGGTAATTAAAATTATTATAAACCTCTCTTGAGAGATTATAGCCTTTAATCATAGTGCATATTTGCTGAAATGTAGGTGACACTTGTGGTATATCAAGTATAAAAATACTTTGGGCAAAGATGTTTAATAACAATTTTTAAAACTAAAATCTTGATTAAGGAGGTTTAAGGCATTAAAAAACATATGTACGTGCAGTCACAATAAAACCTTGAAAGTCTTCTAATACTTCTCCAGATATGCAATGGCACAGTTATAATCAAGTTTCTCAATTTATTTCAACTCCAGCTCCTCAGCTGACATAGTCTGTCCTAATGCCATTGACTTCCAAGGTACTACCCTGCTTTAGAGCATTCAGTTCTGTGGGCAACCAGAACAAATGTACAAGTAAAATCCCTTCTTGGGCCATTATTCCCCAGCCAGTGAAAGAAAAAGAAAGGACTTTTCTTCTGAAGTGAGCTTGGATCTCCTGTCTGGGAGCAGAAGTGATAATGCACATGCTATAGACCAAAGGCATTGTTATACGGCTGTACAGTGGCACAGATCAGTATAGAAAGTATTTATTTACTCTGACGCTTGCTACTAGACTGATTCCTGAAATTTCAAAATTAAAAAGTTCTGATAAGAAATAAATTAGCCTTCCAATATTTGTTTTCTTTTACTACCATTTTTATTAACAGTGAAAAGAAACATTTACATGGGGTTTTTTTAATGTAAATTTTAAACATTTGCAGTAGGATAGATGGCCAAATGCCTTACTCTTGACTACTTCTAATAGTCAAGAGTCAATTTATTTTCACTGGTGCTCACACTAGAACTTCCAGCTTATTGCATATTGTCAACACCAGAAGCAGAAAAGACCTGTGTAATTTTCTATACCAAAGGAGTTCATGGTAACTTAAGTGCTCCTAGGTTAATAGTGAATGGGAAAGAATATAAAATACAGCACAATTTAACTTGGCATACCTACAATTTTCATTTAAAAGTCTTGGAAGGTCTGGACTTCTTACTTTATAAGCTCCTGCTGAAGTCAACAGACTTATGCCATCCAGCAAGTGTTCACAGAATAGGACTCTGTGTTTTAGCATTAAAAAAAAAATACATTGAGACATAATTGGGACTAGTAGGAGAGGTGAGACTGTAAAGCATGAAAAAAGGTATGACTCATTTAAGTGTTTGAATGAAAGGAGGAATAGTCATAGGGTGATGTGGAATAGTTATTGAAGACCACAGAAGCTGTGAAAAGAAATTATTTTTATTAACGAGCCAAGAAATAAAGAAACTACTGGACTAAGGTTGTAGAAACAAGGGAAGGGAAACACTGAAATAGTTAGAACTATCAGAGGTCCAATAACAAATCTAGATATAAAAGTTACAAGTGATTTTTTAAAATGTTCATCTACTTTCTGTTTTTCTCCTGTGGTGTTTGTTTGGTTTTTTAATTGAAAAAAAAAGTGATATGTGCTATAATTTAATTTAATTTAAAATGTTGTCAGTATATCACCATCTAAAATGTATCAACATGCCCTGTAAATGAGCTTTGTGTAGGTGTGAGAGGGAGAAAATAAGGTCCTGCCCACCATGCAATATGGTAACGTGAGAGATGTTTTAGGGAATTTTATCAGTAATGCAAGCAATTTTGTGGCACTGATGAATATTGCTATATATTGGTGAAAAACAGGGCTTGTGAGAGGATGAAAGAAATCCAAAGATTCTAAAGATATGAAGATACTATTATAGACAACCAAAGCAAAAAGGATATTCAGTGCTGCTGAAAAGATGAAATAGACAGAACTGGGTTTAAGATTACTTGACTAGTTCAAGAAAAACCTCTAAAATGTAAAAGAGAAATTAGATGAGTGAAAGACAGGAGTAGCAGGACTCAACTTGTATTTTAAGACACTGAAATTAGGTGTTAATGTATAGGTGTTTATATGTTCACTGTATAGTTGGAGTGCCTTTTATAGCCATTGGAAAGCTGATCAGTACAGAGAACTGAACCTCAAGAACTAATCCAATATGAAGACAAGACATCCACCCTGAATCCTTATCCAGACTTCACTGACTATAGCAGCACCTAGAAATCGAGCTTTCAGTTAGATATCTACAAACAGCCATCCAGATTTAGGTATCTTAAACCAAACCCACATTAGACATCTGCAATGCTGGGTGATGTATCTGGTCCTCCAAGGCTTCTCCATAATCCACAACAGAAGTGAACACTTCCAGGGTGAGATTAATTTGTGTTATTTTAAATAGTCATTTAATGATAAAATTAATTGTGCACTAAGAAGACCTGTTTTCTTTATTGACTAAAAGGAGTTTATATTTGGTCAGATGAATCCCCCTTGCCCCCTTAGCCTACTTAGCTAAAGGAAGCAAAAGAAAAGACTAAGAATGAATCAGATCAGCGTAGGAATGTTTAAAGGCTGAAGATAATAAAAATTATTGAAATATATGACATCACTACATAGCTTCTTTAGCAGCATATGTTTGAAGGAAGTGTTCATAAAGTGCTTCACAACACTATATGTCCAATATTATCCTGTACACCTGAGAAACAATACATTGGGATTGTGGTTTGCCCAGGTTTGTTTGGCCTGAAGTAGAGCTTTTAGAGAAATGTTTGTAATCATAATTATTGAGGATGTGACTCATGAGTGTTACCTTGGAACCATGACCAAAACTAATGATTGTAGGAGAAAATGAGAAATAAGAAGCCCTCAGAACTGCAGTTTACAGTACAGTTTTGATGACCAGGTTTCTAGATAAAACTGCGTATGTTTGTTTTTTCTGTTAGATTTTGTTTTACTAAGAATTTTCTAACACTTAATTAAGAGTACATGCAATTTGGAGGGGATCAACCGAACGTGTTCCAAATTTCTTGTAGAGGAGAAATATCAAGCATAAGCCTCTAAACATCTCTTTAAAAATAAAAAGTCATTACCACTTTCAGGGAGAGGTTGTCATCTGTCACCACTCTCATTTCAGCACAGGATGTAGTAGTCTAAATATTATCTTCTAGCTCCATAGGACCAAATTCTGAGGGTGACTGAACACTGAAACACTGCAATTTCTTTTCTGTGACATTGTTCCTTCCTGAACATTTGCTTAAAAAAAAATAAAGTGCCAAATTGCTCCAAAAAGAATAAAGTGCCAAATCTAATGGCAGTTTTATAAGACAGAGATAATGTCTATACTAAAAAGCAAATTCATAACAATATTTCAGGTGTATTTTAACACTGATCTTAGGAATTTAAAAGAAGAAATTATCTAAGTGGTTTTAAAAATGTTTTATGAGGATTCCAGGTACTAGCCAACATTGCATTGTGTGTGTGATATTAGATAGTTCCTTCATCTCCTACACCATGAATTGCAATAATAATTAGATATTGGAATTAAATTGATTGCAATATTAATTACAATGTACTTTTTATTTAGTCTATATCATACTGAAGAACGAAAATTTTGCCTAAATGTAATTGCCATACATTGCAGAAGAAAAATGCTATTTGTATACAGATACTAAAAATATCTATCAAATAATATTCTAATTACACTGATTTGTTCTGTGAGGAAGTGAAATCATTGAATGCTAAAACACTGTGTATTTTTTTTTATGGTGTTAGGAAGCAAAATGGAGATAAGTACCATTGAAATATTTTATTTAATTGCAACTAAAATGTCTATGCCAATTAAATTAACTATATATCCTACATTCATCCACTCTTTTATTCTGAGTAACAAATCTGTTATCCTGCAGGTTTCTCCAAATGATTGCTTTACATTTCATATGGTAAGATCAGCTACAGATCAAGTAACTTGATGGTACCCAGCAGCAATAAAGCAGCCCTTAACACAGCTCCCATAATCACCCTTGCATGCTGTAATCACTCTCTCCTCAAGGTACAGAGCTCTGCTTGGGCCCATTCCAGGTAAAGCCCAGTGCAGATGCTCTGGACTGTGCTCTGGGAAGAGCCTGCATCTCTCTGGTGACTACATAAGGAGAATTAGGAAGCTAAGCAGCTAGGTGCTTAAGACTGTAATGCTTGTAAAGCTTGTAGATTAGAAGGTGAAACTAGACAGATGTAGACATCATGACTCATCCTACCCCTAATATAAAACTAAGCTATCCATAGCTGTTAGACAACAGGACTCTTTTTATACTTTTATGATTGATACAGCTGCTCACAGAGACAATCTAACCTCAGCTTCAGACAGATAATGTAGAAGACGGTTCTTCTCCCTAAATGCATGCAGTATAGAAGATAGAAAGCAGATAGAAAGCAGTAAACACTTAAAACAGACAAATGAGGTTGGGAAACTGGGAGCACAGAATAAGAAAAATTAAATAATCTTATTCTACCGTAAAATGAAAATGTCTCCACTTATCTAAATAATGTCAGATGGAAATGCTATATGATGTCAAATGATATAGCTCACAAATAGAGCAGCTGTAATAGCATTTATGGAGCCTAACAATGATTATGCATACAAAATGTAACACAACAGTTGAGAGATCAGTAACAAGTCATAATTCAGTTTTAAGTAAATTTGATAAATTTTAAATCTGGTAAGTCTACACCCATCCATTTCACCATGGAGTTAAAAAATACTTGCTATTAATTATACTTACCCTGTAGGTACTTTTTTTTCTAATTTCTGCATTATTTAGGTGTGTCATATTGGGATCTAAATACAGGAAACAAAATGTCTTTCTTTGCTTTTTCTTCAAAGGGCCAAGTAGACAGCCTTGTAACTTACTCAGTTAAAATATACACTTGGCTTTATTTAGCAGGGCTCATGGATCAATCCCTTGTGTGCACACAGCATATATGTTAATCTATACATACAGCACACATACAAGGATTCGCCATGGTTCAGAGGTCAAGAATTCATTTTATCTTCTCCAAGTTGGCTGTTGCTCAAAAAATATCAATAATCTCATCAAGAGAAGGATCTGGCCAGTAAGGGCACAAAGCTGGATGAGAATCACAGATCTGCAGGCAGCAGGAATTATCACGTCACGCAACCCAGCAGCAAAACGCCTGATTTACTGTGGCCAAGCCTCATTGCAGGGTCAGCACAAGCAGATAAGCAGCAAAAAACTACTGTAGGGCAGCCAATGGGACAGGTAGTCCAGCAGAAGTGAAAGCTTGTCTTGGCACAAACCAAGGGCTCTGAATTCAGGCAGTTGATGAGGCAAAGCTGGTGCTCTGCTTGTCAATGCTCCAGGAGCAGCCAGAAGTGCTGAGGCAAAACCCATCATGTTGACTCTACAGTCAGCTTCTCTTCCACATTTTGTACCATTGCTTTCCTCTGAGATCTCCAGAAGTGCTGTGTATCTCCTGTTTCTACTGAAGTCCCTGTCTAATTTAAAGGAGTTGCTGTGACACCTCAAATCCCTTTAAGTTGGATGGCTTTGAGTTCCTGAGAGAAGAGACAAGGAATAGAAAACAGAAACGGGAAATGGACACAAGGAGAAGAAAGTAGTGCAGGTATAGATCACGTAGCATTTGGCAACTGTACATTAAAAATTCATTAATTATCTCAAAATTAATATTTTAAATAAAAAGACATCTGATTTAAACCAGTCACAAGCCAGGAAATTCAAGCATAAGAATGTCATCCAGTTGAAGTAATTTTATTCTAGCTTGGTTTATCAGTATACTTACCAGGAGCAAACGTGCCCTCTGTAAATTATATACCTCATGATATCTCAAGCAGTCCTGCCAAGACCTGGAGTAAGTTGCTATAACAGCAGCTTGGGGTTTGAGAAATGCACTTTCCTTAGCACTCATGGCAACAGGTGACCAAGTGGTAATGACACCATTAACACATTTCACCTTTTTAAGGTCTCCCACTGGTGTTTTACTTACACTAGTTTATGGAGGAATCATTTAATTTTGGTGTTACAAGTCCCTTGTGTTCTTAGTGGTATTTTTAAGAAAATAAACAGAAAGGGGAAAAGAGAGCATCCTCTGGTACATGTGATTTTGGAGAAAACCACCATCAGCAAATTTCGTATTACATGAAAAAGAACTTGGGAATTTTTATAGCCGTTCCAGTAAGACTGAGATCAACTTAATTCAGTTTTCCCTTCAGGAATCAGCAATATCTGCTTTGTAGTAAGCAGCTATTAGGTACTTGCCACATCTGATTCTCCAGATATGTTTGCATTTGTTATGCAAATGTAAGTATGTATTAAAAAAAAAAGGCAATAGTGTCTCAATTAATTATTTGACTGAATACTTATGGACTCCCCACTCTAGACACATTTGGAAAAGGATGTTTTGTTATGGCTATGTTTCTACGTCCTTCTCTATGTAGCCTTCTGGCTACTGTACTGATTCTTCAGAAAATATTACAAAAATAATTGCTTACTTCTTCTTTTCAAAAGCTATCTTTCCTACAATTCTCAATTCTTTTTATCATATAAATACAAAAGAAATATATTTAACAACTGTAACTTTATTAACGTCTTACAACTGAGTTTTTTACCAGAAATATTTGTCCTTGACAAGTTGCTCCCTACAGTGACGATATGAAAACAAACCTATTAACTCCTTAAAGATGAAAAAAAAAAAGACAACACCAAAGTACTGCTAGTACAGCACAGAGCAGCAAATAGTACAGTATATGGGAGCATTATGGGGCCAGATTCTGTCTCCACGGACATCAGTTGGACATTTATCACTGAATTCTAAAGAATGAGACCAAGACTCCCACATTATATAGTTAGGAAGAGGCTTTCAGATGGGATTTGTGTTGAATATCCAAACAAATCTGAGTATTTGACACTTTTATTATACTCTAAATGCTTGGTTACCACCAATACAAGACATAACTGGATTGCATTGAGAAGGAAGCAATTGCTGTCTTCAACTCCATAACGGGATGTTACAGACAAGATGGAACTTTCCAGGAGGTTAAACACAAAAAGACAGGAGGCAATGGACAAGGGTTGCAACAAGGAAAATTCCAGATAGTACAGAAAATTGTATCAGATGTGGTAGTCAAAAAACATGTTGTCCAAAGAGGCTGTGGAATCTCAAGCCTTTAAGATATTCAAGCCTTGGTTGCATGACCCTGAGCAACCTGATCTGACCCAGAGTTTGCTCTGAGTGGAGGATTTGGAACAAAGTTCTCCAGGAGCATGAAGCAAAGAAGGGCAAGGGGAAGGGGAAGAAGGAAAAGGGACTTTTTTTCTTCAAGAGGACTCACTTGACTCGTACCTTGTTTGAAGACAGTTCAACAGGAGTTCAACAGAAATTGCTAAAAAGGAGGGGTTTAAAAATTGTCTTAGCTAGTATAATTAAATGTACCTTGTGATCATCCACACCAATTGTCTCTACTTAGGTTGTCTGTTACTGTTTTATCATTGTAGTTGGAAAGAAGCATGTCAAGAGAATCAAAACAAAGATTCTGCATATGGAACAACTGTGGTGGAGTCTGAATTTAGATCTTAAGTCTATTCAGGCCAGTTCTTCAAATGCTTGCGAATCCATAGTGTTACACCAGTTTGTGCCTGTTGAAGATCTGGATTTACAACATTGAACAATGTACAGTTCCTGGTGGTCATGGTACAGAAGCTGCCTGGGGCCCAAGAACACACAGTTCATGAATGCATCAACAATCTGCAGGGATGGACATATGGCACATCCATTACATGGTGGCTATTTTTCCCCCACATTGCTCTTCCTGTTACCTCATGGCAAACACAGCATTTCTGTACCTCCATCACCCAACAAGCTACTTCCTCTGTGGCTAAAGCAGGGGCAGATGTCCCAGCCAAGCTTCTTGCAAGTGGATCCTCAATGTACTTTTCTGTCATTAATTCATACTTTTAGAGATTCAGTGTGAGGAAAGACAATGTCAAAAATACCTCTACAGACTAGAAAATAAAACCACTCCCTGGTCTAATGGTCTTTAATACAATGACCTAACACATGTCATGGAGCTGAACATCTTGCTTGTCACACCAAATGCCACCTCTTAAAACAGCCACCTGCCAAGTTCCACGTTGATTTGATGAACACTTCATGGCTCTGTTATCTTCCCTGAGATTTTAAATTTTACTAACCTAATACAAGTAGCAACACACAGGACCTTCAGCTACAAACATTAACTCTCCAATCCACTGATGGACCGCTTTAACACTTTCCTAATGCAAAAAACAGCAAGTTCTTTGTTTACGACAAATATTTAATTTTCTGTGCTTTATCAAGTGTACTTCCATCATTTACTTCTTCACTTGTGTGCCACAGAGGCCAATCCTTTCGCAGAAGTTTGCTAGCCTTGTTTCCAATCCCTTACACTTCTCTGGATACAGTGGATATTTGAGGAGTCTTTCTCAGACACAGGAGTTCCATTAACTGTGGTACATTTGGTCCCCAGGATGATTCTAACAACACAAGTATGAAATACCAGGAAAATAGTTCTTACTACAATTATTTTTTAACCAGAAATGGAAATGTCCTGCCCAGCTGACCTTTGTGAAGTGTCACCTATAGTTTGAGAGTTGAACTGCCCAGGATATGGGACCATGCTTTTTGTATTTCATCAACATTGCAAAGTTAAAGATTTTATTTCAAAGAAAATAGTAAATGGCACATCATGTAATTGCTATTTATTTTCATAAACATGAGGTATTTCAAAGTGCTATAAGACGCAGCACTAAATGTACATCATTGGAAGAAATTAAACACAGAACTTTGCAGTTACCCAGTTCTATGCACCAAACATTAACAAATACATTAACTGGAAGAAACAGGCTAGGAAAAGGCATATATAGTAAATTTCTTTACAAAAGTTTCTTAGTTCAAAAAAGTGATAAAGTAATATCTACTCAAAACTTTCACAACTCATTTTCATACGAAAATATAAGTATCAAATTTAGTTATGTATCAGCATCATACTAAAGTATACAGGCAATGTAAGAATTAGTACAGTACATAACAGAGATTAACAATATATTTGTATACAAAAACATGCTCCTCAAACATTGAGGTATTACAGTACTTAGGTATGAACTTCCAGTCTAATATGGTAGCAAAAGCCACCTCTCATAACCCAAGACATGTACAAAAGGCAAATGTGTAGATGGTATTTACAGAAATTCCCACAGGGGTACAATATGTCAACCCCTAAAGTAACATCTGTTAGAACGTAAGCACCATAAAACTTAGGAATGAACATTTTAAAACTCAACTAGATGTCATCAGCAGCTCCAAATGCTCACAACACTTAAAAAAAAAAAAAATCCCCACCATCTACAGTTCTTAAGAAGAAAAAACAAAGGCAGTCCATTGTTGTTTGGTAGTCTTGCAATAAACTCCTTACAAGAACATCCATTTGCTCCGTACCCGGATAATATAGTCTGTCAATTACTTCAGGGACTGGATTGAAATTAAAACCAACATTCTTAACGTCAAAAAACACAATTTTTTTATAAAGAATCAAAAATGTGCAAAGTGGCAATGACTGTCCTGGTCAGCCAAAAAAACAAAACAAAACAAAAAAAAGTTTAGCAAGTCCGCTTGTAATCTATTTTCTTTAGTAATTGTTCTTGTCTGGCTTGCAATTTTTCCTTTTCTAGCAGTAACTTCTGCTCTTCTGCCTGAAGAGAATGAACATATTCAGTGGCTTTTTTCAAGATCACTACTTTTGCAGCTTTCTCATTTTGAACCAGTTCTGGAACATGGTCCCTTAATGTGAGAAAACTTGAGCGTAGATCATTACGTCGTTGACGCTCCAGTATATTATGGTTGCGTCGACGTTCGCTGTCCTCAGAATCAGAGTTTCGAGGACTTGAACTCTTAGGCTTTGGTTGGATTGTGGGTTTTACTGGACGGGGCACCTCGATCTTTAACTTTTTCTGTGGTGGAGCCTCTTCAGTCTCCACGAATGGAGAAGGAGCGGCATAATTATGCTGCTGGTGAATTGGGGCGCAACGCTTTAAAATCAGTCCATTCTGCTGTGTCCTGACTGATGAAAAAGTGGTATTTTTAGGACGCACTGTAATAGTAAGGGTGGTAACAGCCTTGTTGGTAGAGGAGCGTCTTTTCTCCACTGTAACAACATCTATTTCTTCTTCTTCATCCTCTTCCTCCTCATCTTCATCATCTTCTGGTAAAAAAGAAAAGAAAATAAAACAGAGGTTATTCTCACCGAAAATACTCTGACCAAGTATCAGTATTTATTGGCAAAACACATCCAGTAAAAGCAGTAATGAAATAACTGATGGCAAAAACAGGGTGTGCCCACCATCTGCAGTCAGATATTGATCTGTAAAAGTATGTAATACACATGAAATAAGCAAAGAACAGGGATTTCTGAAAGCTTAATGAGTTTAATCAGATAGGTTTTTTTAAACACATCTCATTTTCAAACAAAATGGGGCTACCACCCACAAAATCGCAGAGGCAGAAGAGAATTTTCAGACAGAATGTATGTAGTTTGAATGGAATTGTCGGGCTGCAGCACAAAAGGCAAGCACAGAGCCACAACACAGCCCCTGCTCGGTAGAAAAGCAGCCGGAAAACAAAACAATCGCTGGGTTTGTTCTGAGGCAGAAGGTGAAGCTGCTCCAGCCGGGGACCCTTTAAGCCGGCGCTTGGTGCACTGCCAAGAAGACAGCTGTTGGAAGTGCTTCCTCACCCAAAGCTGTCAAACCAGACATTAAAGGGACAGCAGGCTCTGAAAACCGGGACGGATCACCAAGTTAGCGGCGGTGGTCATAGGGACCGGCTCAACTTGATACTTTTAGACATCAATCTACACATGCCGAAGCGCGGTTCAGCCCAGTTGGACTTCTCTGCGTGCACGCACAAGGGGATGTCCATGGCATTTTGGGCTCTGTCAGTACAAGCGCTGCTCTAAGGGGTCACTAGCCCGTCTCCAGCCTGCCCGGATGGCGCCTAAGGGGACACGCACACGGTCATACCCCATAAACCCCGCGCCCAGGGTGGCGGTGGCAGCCACACCGCCCCCTCTCCGAGCCCCCCGGGGGCAGGGGACTGTCAGGGGGCCCGGAGGGTCCCCAGCAGCAGGCAGCGCCTCCGGGCCGGAGGCGGCTTCAGCGCCTCCGGCCGCTGAAGGCTCCGGCCCCGGCGCTGCCCCCCAGCCGTGCCCGCCGCCCCCGCGCCTGCTGCCGCCTGCCGGCCGCACCGCACCGCACCGCGCCCCACCCGGCTCGGCTCGGCTCCGGGGCAGCTGCCGGGGCCCCGAGACCGCCACTCCCTGCCCACCCCCGCACCCCACGGCCGGAGCGCTTACCCGAGTCGCTGAGCGTGTCGTCCCCGGAGGAGCTGCTGCTACTGCTGCTGGCCCGGCTGTCCCCGGCGGGGTGCGGCGGGCGGCCGCCCCGCGGAGCCCCTCCGCCCGCCGCCGCCGCCGCCGGCGCCTCCCGCTTGTTGACGGGGAAGGGGAACACCACGGCCGGGTCCACGCACTCGGGCACGGCGCCGCCCAGCTCCGCGCGGGCGCTGGCGGCGGCAGGGCTACCCGCGGCCCCGGGCGGCGGCGGCGGCGCGGCGGGCGCCTTGCTCTGCAGCTTCTCGCTCACGGCCCGCTCCAGCTTCTCGCGCGCGGAGAAGCCGCTCCACATGCAGTCCTGGATGATGATGGAGTTGAGATTGTTCGTCACGCCGGGGCCCGTCTCGAAAAAGTCGCCTCCGTCCACGCCGCCCCACAGGTCGGCCTCGGGGGGCAGCAGGAGCAGCTCGGATGCCCAGTCCAGCGGGTCGGTGGGGCGGCAGCCCCATAGAGCTGCCCCTCCCCACGGCACCGGGGCTCCCCCCGGAGGGTGCTCCTGGAGCCCGGCCCGGCTGGGAGACAGGGGAGGGGGTGGGCAGCAGCTCAAACTTTTTCCAGATGTCCTCGCCGGGGGGAGCGGAGTCCGGCCCGCACAAATAAAAATCATCTTCGTCCGGGTAGAAACAGGGCTGCAAAGAGTCAAACTCGAGGTCTGGGTTTTTACTGACCATTCCTGGCATTACGGGTCTGTTTTTGCTGATCCCTGGGTCGGGCAATAGTTTCAAACACAGGTTTTATGGGTATTTCCACCAAGGGGAAGAAGAGAGGTTCTCCCAGGACCTGAAACTAAACCAAAAAAAAAAAAAAAAAAAAAAAAAAAGAAAACAACAAAACCACAATTATAATACGAATAAACAAAACAGACACGAAAGTGACTCCCTTCCTCTTAACGGAAGGAAGAAAAAATTAATAATCCCATCATCAAGAGCAAGCAAGAAGGAGCCTTTACAAAGTTGAGCAAAAAAGAAGAAGAAGAAAAAAAAGCATCTCACACACCTTTCCTCCCGACTCAAGACACTGAAATCAGAGCGCTCAGGTAGTGCTCCCCCGTGCAGAGCCTGCCCCGCCGCTCCGCGGGGACACAAACCCAGCCGGCACGGTCCAGCGGGGATGCACAGCCTGTGCACATAGCCCTCGCCTGCTCTCCCCAAACCGCTTCAAACGCTCAAAACAGCACAGTAACTGCAGACAGATGCATGGCTTTGATACCGTAATCTCTCCAGAAAGGCTTCTTAATATGCCAGCAAAAGTAGAGGAAGTTTACTCCTTTTGTCATCTGCGGAGCAGTGCAAAGGAGAGGAGAAGGATGCAAAAAAAAAAAAAGGGGGCGGAGGGGCTCTTTGCAACTTCGCAAATCGCCAGTTCATTCACTCAAAGCGAGCCAGCGAAATCCGCACACAACACAAGGGGGGAGGGGGAGAGGAGGGGAAATCCAGCAGCAACAGAAATTATCAACCTTATGTAATAACCTCACGCACAAAAATGCATTAAAACCACCCCAGCGCCACCAGCAAAGCCTCCTGATTTGCCAAGAAGGCACGGGAAGTTTTTCTCCCCCTTTTTCCTGCAACAGCGAGGTTGCAAGGACAACAACTCTGCACATTGTACCACTTCATGCACTCAAACCTCCTGCAAACACACCAGCTCTACACCTCTCTCGCCTCCGGCGAGTGCACGCTGCTGCCCTTACCTCGGCCGGACCCCCCACTCACTACCCACGGCCAGTCAACCACAGCCCCATTCCTCTGCCGACAGCTCCGTTGCATCAGACGTTAAAAAAAAAAAAAAAAAAAAAAAAAAAGGAAAAAAAAAGGAGGGAAAAAAAAAAAAAAGGTTTAAAGTCCAAAAAAGCCAGTCAGCGTCTCCCTTCAGCTCGGTTAAGGTAACGCGAAGGGAAATCGTTCTGCTGGGTTCACAACAGCTGACGCTGAGTCGGAGACCAAAAGGGGGAAAAAAAAAATCCATGAAAAGCCTTATGATGAAACGCCGAGAAACGCGCCCGGCTCGGCTCAGCTGCGCTCCCGCCCCGCCCCCTGAGCGCCTCCAGGACTGTGCATTTTTCTACTCGGGAAATACATTAAACCGTTTAAAATGCAAAGCAGTAAAGAGGCACCTACAAAACACTGGCGATCTCAATGCGACAGCTCCAAACCCAAACACAAATATCCTCCAAGATTTTCTTCTCCTCAATGAGAACACCATTCAGGCTCCGCTCTGCCTGTGCGCTCCCCTTCCCGCCCCATCCTTCCCAGTTCGGCAACTCAAACGCGATGGGGAATTGGATTTATTTGATTGGGGTTTTGTCCTGCAGCCCAGAGCCTGCAGCTTCCTCTTCTTACCTCCGTGGTGATAGTGGTGGGTGTGCGAGGGGGAGGAGGGGCGGGGGGAAGGGGAGAGGCAAAAAAAGGCAGCTGATGGTGTCTGTAGCACTTTCCGCGCCCGCCCGCCCGCCGGCCGCCCCGGCCTCCGCACCCACCCTCTGCTCGCAGACAGATGACTGTCACTGCCTGCCTTTGAAGCGGCTGGATATTATTAACCCCCCAAAAAGGCCCTAAAAGAAAAAAAAAAAAAAAAAAGCGGCTAAAAAAAAAGAAAACCTGGCACACTTGGGAAGGAGCACTGGGAAACAGCCGGAGAAAGGCGGGAGCGGCGGCCCCGCCCCCACTCACGCGCGCAGGGCGGGGCCGCGCATTTGGCGCCAAAAGCCCCGCTCGCTCTTTATGCTCCGGGAGGGCGCTCGGATGTCGCGGGGCCGCCCCTGCTCCGCGCCGGCCCCGCCGCGGCCGCCGGCCCCCGTGCCGCCCCTCCCCGCACCGCCCCGGCCCCCAGTTCCGGGGAACGTCGCCTCCGGAGCGGTTCCTTCCCCACCTCCCGCCGCTGCGACCTCGCGCGCAACCCCCCGGAGCGGTTGAAAATAAACAAGGACTAAGGGAAGCGGCTGGGCGAGGGAGCCGCTCCGACCCAGGGCTCTGCAGCGAACGGCAGCGATCGCATCCTCGCGGGCCGGCGGGGCTGTGCCGCGCCGCGCTGCCGGCAGGGCCCCGTTCGGGCAGCCCCGCGCTCCCCCGCTCCGCTCCGCGCCGGCACCGCGCCCGCCGCGCCCGCGTTCCGCTGCCGACGGCGACACCTTGCGGCCGCCCGGCGCAGCGGCGGCGCTGCCGGCGCCCCCGCGCATTGCCCGGCGGCGGCACCCACCGCTCTCTCGCCTCCTTCCCCGCGGCGCGGGGCCGCGGGACGGGACGGGACGCGACGGACGCGACGGGACAGGAGCGCGGCGCTCTCCTCGGCGGTGCGCGGCGGCGGGCGCGGGTACGATCCCGATCCCGCCGCCGCTCGGGGCGGTGCCTCCTTGCTCATAGGCTGCAGGTTGAGGCGGGGACTGGGGCGTCGCTCGCAGCAGGCCGGTGGCGGCGGGCGGCCGCTTTGTGTGTGGTGGCGGCGGGGCCGCCTGCCTGTCCCGCCTCGGTGGGGGCGAGCCCGGGCTCTTCAAACCCGGCGGGCACGGTGATGGGAGAGAGAGCTGGGCGTCGATGGAAGGGACTGAGGAGGGGGAGGCTGCTTGCGGGAGAGCGGAATAAACTCTGAATGAGGCAGAGATGTGCCGCGTGTCCTTTCGCCTTGCCCCCTCCGGCAGTTTTTGGGCAGGAAGGTCCTGCGTCTCCCGGTGGTGATCCCCCCCCTCGCATCTATGTCACGCTTCAGCAGCCAAAACCTGGAGGCTGCAGCAGCCATTCTGTGTCCCGAGGCGGCCTGGAGAGCCGTCGGGGAGCCGGCGGTGTCCGCAGCCCGCGGTGCGCTGGGCTCGGTGGTGCTGCGCGGCAGGGCTGGCTGCGGCGCTGGCTCGCCGAGGGTGGCACCTGCTTTGCCGTGTCCCGAGCCAGGGCAGTGACCTGCTGTCTGCTCGCCCCTGACTGCCTTCCCCTCGCCAAAGAGGAGACTGGTTGCAGTTTTGCTCAGGAGCCTTCGATTGGTGCTGGCTGAGAACAAAAAGGACACCTAGAAGGTGCACCCTGTGTAGCCGAGCTTCCAGGCGAGCACGACTCAAGCGGGGTGCTGAAGGTGACCCGTAGATGCCCTGCTCTGAGTCACAGCGTGGCTGCGGGGAGCTGTGCGGGGCAGGCACCGCGGAGCAGAGGAGCGCAGGACCTGCTGCTGTCGGGTCGCTGCACCCCCTGTGGCATCACACTGGCGAAGTGTTTGAGGCCAGGTTTGCCTGAACTGTGGTGACGTAGCCCCCGTTCCTCTAAGGCACTTCATCCTTAGAGTGGGATGGTCATCAAGAGTGGGAATTCACTGATCAGCAAATGTGGACTCGGTGCTTTGAAGATGTGAAGTCTTATGAATGCACAGAGATTTATTAATTTCTTTTTTGATTATTTGGCTGGATGAAAAAAAATGTGGGTGTTTGGGGTTTTTTTCCCCCCTCACATTTCAGTACCCTTAAACAGGTTGCAGCTTGTGAGGAGACATGAGCAGTTAGTATGTGGCTCACAGAATGTGTGAACAATATATTTATACTCATCAATCAGTGACCTTTGTGGATTTGAACAATTATATATGATTTTCTCCTTTAATTATTTTTGTCTTCTATCTTCCCTCTAATGTTTTTATGTATGCAAATGTAGTTATGTCCATACCTTAGAAATGTATATGGGCTGCTACCTTATTTACTGTTAATTCATTATAATTTTCACCTGTGTTTTCTCTACAGCCTTTTTCAATTTTCCCTTTTTTATTTTTCCATGTGTATGTGCATGGGAATAAAGCTATCAACTTGTAGGAATGTTCTGCTGTGGTGTGTGATGTCTTTTGTAGTACCCTGGATGAGAACATGAATAAGACTAATCTTTTAAAGTAACTGTTGTTGCCAAAAAAAGTCAAACCAACAAAAACCAAAACCCACAAAAAGGAAGTTGAAAAAGTACACTGAGAAATGTGTATGAGCAGTAACTCTGTTTACGTAAAAAGACTCAATAGAACCCCAGATCTATTGCTTTGTCTTCTACAGCTGAGAAACACATGGAAAGCTTTGGAAGGACTGCACAAATCTTTGTGGTGTTTTGACTGACACTTACCTTGGGCACTTTTATCAATATTTACTTTTTTTTCTTTGATCTCTTCTGTCCCTGAAATGACATATACCAAGAAGCCTCAAGGCAAATGAAAATCTGAAATTACTAGTAGTTACTATACAATTATTATTATGTTGTTTCCCTGGAAAACCTTGGGGATTAAGATGCTGATAGTAAAAGTGGGTCCCAGTATAAACCAGTTGTGTAGCAAGTATATTAAGGCATTGTAAAAACTCATTATCTGGAATAGTAGAAAAATGTGTGTAAAAAATATATTTAAAATATAAAGGACACTTTTGCTTATACAATGGTAAGAATCTAAGTTGATCCAGGGATCTTCAGTGTGGCATAGGAACAAGCCTGGGAAAGCCCTGTGCTGAGAGCTTGGATGTTCATATCTGGGCACAATACATAGGAAAGTTACTGATGGTCAGGACTACTGTATGTTTTCCCATTTGTTGTCGCTGATTCATTACGAAATGCTGTGCAAGGCAAATTACTCTGGCCACACACACCTCTCTTTCACCCTCACAGCCTGCAACTATTGAGAAGATCCAAAGAAACCAGTAGTATTACTTGATGTGTGTGCAGTTGTCTTCCTCAGAGGCAAACTTCAGTACATTCTTGAGTTTTCTTTTCCTGTCAGAAATATTGCATGTATTCTTTTGATTCCTTGTTACACCGTAAAAGATTTTATAGAAGGTTTTGTTAATCAGGGCATGGGGAAAGTGGCCAATACCCTAGTGTTCTGAGTGCACTTGGCAAAAGTGTGATAGAATTGGGACAATTTATCCCTCTTCTGTATCAACCAGCAGAAGCTACTTGTGAAACTCTCTGTAGGATTAGAAAGGTCATAGGTGTGAACACTCACAGACCTTTTTATTTTTTTTTCTTAAACAAGGAGCTAATACACTTTCTGTTAGATAGCAGTGGTAAAATTTTCAGGTGGATTAAGTATTTGGAAGTAAGTATTAAAGATAACATAATAGTTACAAAAGCTGCCAGATTTGGAGCAGCAGATTTATTCCTGCATATATTCAGTAAACTTGCTAGGGAGTTGTGTTGCTCCCTGCTGTGTAGCTGCTGAGGGTGTGTAAACTATTCCTCTTGCCAATCTTACCCTCATTCAGGTGAGACAGGCTTAGGGACTTGCCCAGTGTCACATATGGAAATTCAAGCAGATTTCCCCATTAAGCTGATTGTAACAGTCTGAGGTAGCAATTCCTTTCCCACAAGTTCTTGCAGAGTGCATCAGCATCATCCATTAAAATGAGAATATAGTGCAGTCATGCAGGCCTTTGGATGTCACAAAGACCAGCAAAGAATACAGATGTTCTTGTGACATAAAAACTCTCCATTAACAGCCATGATACCTAGTGCTTGTATAATATTTCACGTGACCAAGATGTTGGAAAACTTGAGTTATTTCACTTACAATCACCACAGAGGTCTCTAGCCAGTCTCACCTGTGCATCCAGAAGCACTTTAAGGAGTACCTAGTAATCAAAGGACTAATTCTATTTCATTGAGACTAATTTTGAAGCCCTGTGATTCATAAGAAATTGTCTGATAATAGAACAGTACTGTGGCTGCTAAAAACAGAGGAGATACTGCATTTATCCTGTGGTAAAGGTGGCTGAATGCTCCACCTTTAAGTGTTCCTAGATATACTGGAAACCATCTTTCAAAGGTGTTGAAAAAAAAGAGCTTTTTTCCTTCTGTGCTTTCTCTGTATATTTGGATTCTTCAAAAGTGGTTGGTCAGACCAGTGTTTGTGTACTAGTCTTCTTCCTCAGCTTCCTTTCTAGCTGCTCAGGGAGCATTCGAAGATTTTCATTAAAACCAGAAGGGCTAGAAATGTATTTTTTAGATTTGGCAGAAGCTGATAGCACTTTCTCAGGAAAACATCCTGCTTGCAACAGATTTTCAAACCCTGTATGCAGCTAGATAAACATCTAAGCATTTGTTATCTTACCATTGTATTCTAAAGCAAAACAAAAAAGAAATAACTTTAAAAAGTTGCAGGTAAGACCACTAATGTTTCACAATGAGGCTGGGTACATAGAATCACAGAATCAGTTAGGTTGGGAAAGACCTCTGAGATCATTGAGTCCAACCTGTGACCAAACACAACCTTGTCAACCAGACCATGGCACTGAGTCCAGTATTTCCTTAAACAGCTCCAGGGGTGGTGACTCCACCACCTCCTGGGCAGTCCATTCTGAGATCTAATCACCCTTTCTGTGAAGGATTTCTTCCTAATGTCCAACCTAAACCTCCCCTGGCACAGCTTAAGACTATGTCCTCCTATTGCCAGCTGCCTGGGAGAAGAGGCTGACCTCTCCCTGGCTACAACCTCCCTTCAGGCAGTCACAGAGAGCAATAAGGTCTTATCTGAGCCTCCTTTCCTCTAGGCTAAACAACTCCAGCTCCCTCAGCCACTCCTCACAGGACATGTGCTCCACATCCTTCCCCAGCTTCGTTGCTCTTCTGTGGATCTGTTCCAGCCCCTCAATGTCCTTCCTGAATTGAGGAGCCCAGAACTGAATATAGTGCTCAAGATGCAGCCTCACCAGGGCCCAGTACAGGAGCACAATCCCTGCCCTGATTCTGATGGCCACACTTCTGCTGATACAGCCAGGGTGCCACTGGCCTTCTTGGCCACCTGGGTACTCCTGGTTCATGTTCAGCTGCTTTTGACCAACACCTCCAGATCCTTTTGCTGTAGCACTGCAGGGCTTGTTGTGATTCAAGTCCAGGACCTGGCATTGGGCTTGTTGAACCTCACTCTGTGTCTTGGCCCATCAATCCACCTGCCCAGATCCCTCTGCAGAGCTACAGCTCGCTCAACTTGGTGTCATCTGCACATTTGCTAATGGCAGACTAGGTATTTTCTAACCCAATTCTCCTTGATCATGGGAAAGTCTTCCAACTTCCATTTCCCTGGTCTCACAGACATGAGAGCAGTGATAAACTTGGCTTTTGTTAGAATAATTTGTATCTTCTGAAAAAAGTTAACAAAAGTAGTTCAGTGTAGCAGGCGCCTTTCCCCAGGTCGAGCTCGTCAAGGTGGGGGACCACCGCCTTCTGAGCAGCCCCAAGGTGCAAAGCTCAGGGAACGGGGAGCCAGAGCCCGAGGCGGTCTGAGGCGCAGGAAGAGACGCAGTCTGTTTGGTCAAGTTCCCAGAGAGTTTATTGAAGGATCCAACAGAACAAGGAAGGGAGAGGAAGCGACCAAAAGCCCCGATTGCCTCTGGGAGGTGCCTTTTAAGGGGCCAGGATTAGGGGAGGGCACAACTTGGAGAACCAACCGGGTTAGCAAAACAGGAGACTGACATTTGCATTACCCAACCGAGGACGGGGTAGGAGGGAACACAGTCAAGAGGCACCAATCCGGGGTCGGAAGGGGAACAGA